>JAEOAD010000011.1:3880000-6280000 GCA_036365145.1 Orientallactaga sibirica
TTTTGGTATTCTCTGGGAGGAACAATTCTACCTGGACATGCTCACAAGTCAACACTGGCCAGGCTGCTCTGAGAAAAGGCACAAGGTTTAGATAGAGGCACTGGAAGTACGGTAAAGATTACTCCAGGGGATGGGATCTCCTGTACCCCCAGAAGATAGCTCCCAGGGAAACATTTATCCTTGAACAGGAGCCACAATTCCAGGGTTTGTGGTCAATGGGCAACTCTCCTTATTCCTCTTGTCTGTCTGTTCAGGACACTTGGGACTGAGGCAAGCAGACTACTTCTTTCCCAACATGGCCACCTGCCAACCTGGTACAGCCAAGCAGAGAATATGTCAGTGCGGGAGGCTGAATAACAGCCCCCAAATATGTCCACATCCTAATTCCTAGGATCCACAATTTTTATTTGCAAGGTAGTTGTGACTTTGAAGATTAAGTTAAAAAAAATCACAAAATGAGTTTACCTTGGACTGTCTGGGTGGGCTTCCTGTAATCATGGTGACCTTTATAAGAGGTATAAAGGATAAATTAGAATAGAAGAATATATATATATCAATGGAAGCAGTGAATTTGAAGGTGTTATGTACCTGATTTTTTGTTTGTTTTTCGAGGTAGGGTCTCACCCAGGCTGACCTGGTATTCATTCTGTTATCTCAGGATGGCCTCAGACTCACAGCAATCCTCCTACCCCTGCCTCCTGAGTGCTGGGATTAAAGGCGTGCACAAGTTCTGGCACACACCTTGTTTTGAAGACAGAAGGTGCCAGGAGCCAAAGCATGGATGGAAAAGGTGATGAAAAGCCAGGCGTGGTGGCGCACGCCTTTAATCTCAGCAGAGGTGTGAGGATCACAGTGAGAGCAATGCCACCCTGAGACAACATAGTGAATTCCAGGTCAGCCTGGGCTAGAGTGAAACCCTACCTCAAAAATAACCAAAAGAAAAAAAGAAAGAGAGAGAGAGAGAAAGAAAGAGGAAGGGAAGGGAAGGGAAGGGAAGGGAAGGGGGAGGGGGGAGGGAAGGGGGAGAGAAGAGAAGAGAAGAGAAGAGAGAGAGAGAGAAGAGAAGAGAAGAGAAGAGAAGAGAAGAGAAGAGAAGAGAAGAGAAGAGAAGAGAAGAGAAGAGAAGAGAAAGGTGATGAAAAAGACAAGAACATTGTTTTCCCTTAGTGCCTCCTGAGGAAATAAAATCTTGCCACGGTGATCTGAAGGCTTACGCCACCACCGGCACCCCACATTCATACATTGAAACATCAGCATCCATGGCAGTGGTAGTGGAAGTAGGGCCTCTGCGAGCGACGAGGTCAGGAAGGTGCCTCCCTCTTGAATGGTGCTAGGTGTCTCCATAAAAGAGGCCCAAGGAAACGATTTGCCCCTTCTACTCTAAGAACACAGCTAGAAGGTACCACTTTTATTATTATCATCATTATTATTGACAACTTCTTTAATTGTAGACAATATCCCATGGTACTTCCCATCCCTCCCCCCACTTTCCCTTTGAAGCTCCACTCTCCATCATATCCCCTCCCCCTCTCAATCAGTCTCTCTTTTATTTTGATGTCATGATCTTTTCCTCCTGTTAGGATGGTCTTGTGTAGGTAGTGTCAGGCACTGTGAGGTCATGGATATCCAGGCCATTTTGTGTCTGGGGAAGCACGTTGTAAGGAGTCCTACTGTTCCTTTGGCTCTTACATAGAAGGTACCATCTTTAAAGCAAAAACCAAGACCATACCAGATACTAAATCTCCCATGTGCTTAGACAGGACAGCATGGAGGCAGGAGGATATGATGGAAGAAATGGAGGAAATTCTACCCCTCATGAGAAACAGGAAGCAGAAAACACAACAGTAAGGGGCCAGAAATAGTATGCCCCAAGGACTACAGTGACTGACTTCTTCCAGGTAGGTCTCATCTTATAAAGTCTCCAGAATCTCCCCCCACACCCCGAAATAAGGCTGCCAGCTTGGGATCAACCTTTCAACCAGAGCCTTTTACAGGAAACACATCATACCCAAACAACTGAAGGCATTTGTTTGCAAAGCCTGAATAACTGGATTCGATTTTGCAGTACCCACACAAAGCCAGAAGCACAAGGTGGTGTGTGCATCTGGAGTTTGTTGGCAGTGGATAGAAGCCCTGGTGCATCCATTAGCTCATTCTCTCTCTCCCTGTCTTTCTTTCTCTCTCTCTCTCTCTCTCTGCAAATAAATAAATAAATAATGCTTAAAAAAAAATAAAAGAAGCCGGGCGTGGTGGTGCATGCCTTTAATCCCAGCACTCGGGAGGCAGAGGTAGGAGGATCGCGGAGAGTTCAAGGCCACCCTAAGACTACATAGTTAATTCCAGGGCAGCCTAGACCAGAGTGAGACCCAACCTCACAAAACTAAAAAAAAAAAAAAAAAAATTCAAAATTCAAAATAAAAGACAATGTTGAAAAGAATCCAGTCCTTAGAATGTGAACATTTGGGTCCATGTCTCGGGTGTATCCCAGGGTCTCTGGATCTTAGGTTCCATAACCTGAAGACAGCAGTGATCTCTCCACCTATGCACTTTGATTGCTTGATATGTCCATGGTCCAGGAAAACTACAAAGGTGATTCCAAGGTCAAGACTATCCTTCCTTTCTTTCTGTTACCCAAAAGCCCTTTCGCAAGCCAAACATAACCTAATTGTTGGAGGACAGCCAGCACTCTCCCTCACACATTAAAAAAAAAAAAAAAAACAGCAGTATATCTATTGAAAACTCAATTTTAATAGTTTAATTTCTATGCATTTTAACATTAGAGAATAATTTCAAGTTTGGGAGATTCAATTTTTTTAATGCAAATTGGCTCTGACTTGGATAGAACTGAGCCGGGGTTCTGGGGAGTGGCCTCCAATCTTAATGACCACATTTGCATATCAATGGCCTCTCACTTCATTTGCTGCCTTGGCCACCCTCAGAGTTTAGATGGTTCAAGACATAATGAAAAGATGGAAGAAATGCTGCTTCTTCCCTTTTTAAAAAGTTTAAATATAGGAAGTGCTTTGAAATAAAAAATTTCCCTGTGGACTTTTGAAGTCAGGCTGAGTAGATAAAATAGATAATATTTTTTATCAAGCTTACCAAATCTCTAAGAGAATATGAAGTAAATTCTTTTTTATTTTCATTTTTTGAATGAATTCTTTTTACAGTTGCACAGATATGCATACCCTTCAGAATTCTCATTAAGCCTCCCAGAGACAATTTATGCAGCCCCAAATATTTATTGAAGGCTTATCCGTTGAAGGCACTGTGCTGAGGCTATGAAGGGGGAGAACACAGATAAAGTCATTGTCCTTCAGGGTGTGGACATAGGGAAGGAGTATCTTAATAAACATGGAACAGTTGCAGACATATAATCTGTAATAAGGACTAAAAGAATCCAGTGCTCTAAGGATGTGTAAGAAGCAGGGTTCCCCTAGGCAAGGAACAAATGAGGAAAGGTGTGAAGGAAGAAGTACTCAGAGAAGAAGTAAATGTGTATGCACACACATACCTCAGGTAATAGAAGAGGAGTTTGGGGGGGGGGGGGGCGTAAGACACTGCAAGGGAGACCGGAAGGCAGTGCTGCAGAGAGCCCCAGGAACAATGGCACGCAAGGGTGCTACAGATGGAGGTCAGGAGCCTTGGTGAAGGTAAGAACTCACTAAAGAATTCTAAGCACAGTGACGGCTAGGTCAGATTTACATTTTTTAAAAATCCTTTGGAGTAGGGATCCTACATGATTGCCAGGTTACTTAGGAGGCCATGGCGGCTTGGGCTAAGCTGCAAGCAGAAAAGAAGGGGGAAAACAGATGGATTTAATTGTTATGGAGATTATCAAAACAACAGCACTTGGTATTGGACTGGCGAGGAGGAGAGCGAGACAAGTGTGAAGGATAGCACCTGGATTTCTGAATCACAGAACTGAATGGATGGTGGTACTCCTCATGGACACGGGCCCCGGAAAGGAGCAGGCTGTCTTTGCTTCCCCTTCTCGGCAGCTGTGGCAGGCGCTCTCCAATGTGCTCAGGTCTGTGACTTTATAACACTGTAAACGTCTCTTCCTCCTAGTCACAACCATTACCCTGGGTGGACTGGTGACATTCTGAGCCTTACTTCTCCCAAGGAATTTAGCAGACATTTCAGATAACCAGAGGTCCAGTTCCCACCTGCCCCATTCAAGACCCCTCCCTAGCAGCGTGAGATCTCCCCTGCTCTCCCCAAAAAGCCTTCTAGCCCCCATCCTCTCCTTACTGGGCATTCCAAAATGTCTTTCCTTTCACATTAGATCCCACCACTCTCTCACGTGGTATTAAATAAATCTTGGGACACAGTCTGTGTCCAAGTCCTCGATTCTTGAATCTGAACCTTAAGATTGTGCTTGGAACAGAGCCTGGTGCAGACAGTGAAAAGATCGGTTGAGTACAAGGAACCTTGGAGGCATCTTTGAGGTGAAAAGAAACAATTGTGTATCAGAACTAAGTTTAGGAAGGTAAACTGGGAAGGGATGGAATTGTGAGAGTATGTAAAACCTTGCTTAGGCTAGGATGAGATGGTGTCAGAAGAGTAAGAAGACCAAAGGAGAGTTGGAGAGATGGCCTAGCAGTTAAGGCACATGCCTGTGAAGCCTAAGGACCCAAGTTCAGTTCTCCAGGTCCTACTTACACCAGATGCACATAGTGGCATATGCGTCTGGAGTTCGTTTGCAGTGACTAAAGGCCTGACGCACCCATTCTCACTCTCTCTTTCTCTCCCCCACCCCTTTCTGTGTCTCTAATAAATAAATAAAAATAAATCTTTTTTTTAAAGGGCTGGAGGGGTGGCTTACTGGTTAAAGAGTTTGCCTGCAAAGCCAAAGGACCCAGGTCTGATTCCCCAGGACCCACGTTAGCCAGATGCACAAGGAGGCACATGTGTCTGGAGTTCGTTTGCAGTGACTTGAGGCCCTGGTGCACCCATTCTCTTTCTCTCCCTCTCCCTCTTTCTCAGATAAATAAATAAATAAATTAATTAATTAATTAATTAATAAGAAGGCCAGAAAAAACCTGATGGGGCAGTTACCTTCACATTGCCGACACAAAGCACACATCCAAAAGCAGCTTGTGGGATGAAAGGCTTCTTTTGGCTTACAGACTCAAGGGGAAGCTCTATGATGGCAGGGGAAAGGATGGCATGAGCAAAAGCTGGACATGACCTTAGCCACAGCAGGTGAAACACTGCTATAAGCCTAAGGACCCATGTCCGATCTCTCTTCAGATCCCATGTAAGCCAGATGCACAAAGGTGATACAAGCTCAAGGTTGCACATGCGCACTAGGTGACACAAGCATCTGGAGTTTGATTGCAGTGGCTCAGGCCCTGGTGCACCAATTCTCTGTCTCACTCTTGGACTTGCTCTCTCTCTCTCTAAAAAAAAAATGTCACCAGCACTTGGGAGGCAGAGGTAAGAGCATCTTCGTGAGTTCAAGGCTACGCTGAGACTACATGGTGAATTCCAGGTCAACTTGGGCTAGAGTGAGACCCTACCTCAAAAAAACACACCAAAAAAATGCCAACATCATGAAAGAAATAAAAATAAAAGAACATAAGGGGCTGGAGAGATGGCTTAATGGTTAAGGCCCTTGCCTGCAAAGCCAAAGGATCCCAGCTCAATTCTCCAGGACCCATATAAGCCAGATGCACAAAGGGGTGCATGCATCTGGAATTCATTTGCAGGGGCTGGAGGGCCTGGAGTACCCATTCTCTCTCTCTCTCTCTCTCTCTCTCTTTCTCTCTCTCTCTCTCAAATAAATAAATGAATAAAATATATTTGTTTAAAAAAAGAACATAAGGGGGCTGGAGAGATGGCTTAACGGTTAAGGCACCTGCCTGCCAAGCCTAAGAACACCCACTCAATTCTCCAGGTCCCACGTTTAGCCAGACATAAAGTGACACAAGGTAGCAATGCCACACTTGCCCACAAGTGGGCGCATGCATTTGGAATTCGTTCACAGCAGCTGAGAGACTGCTGGCATGCCCGTTCTCTCTCTCTCTCGCATGCTCTCTCTCTCTCTCTCTCTCAAAAAGAAAAAAAAAGAACATAAGGACAGCTCTCAAGTCTAAATGTTCTTATTTAATTATGTGGGTGTATATACGCATGGATGTGTGTGGTATGTGTGTGTATGGGCATGAATGTGCCACAGCACACATGTGGAGGTCTGAGGACAACCTCATGATGTTTGTCCTCGCCCACACCCTGCTTGAGACAGCAGTCTCCCTTGTTTTGTTCTTGCTGCTCTGGTGTGCATGCATGCCATTCTATCAGACCTATGACCTTCAAGATTCTCTTGGCTCCAGCTCTCATTACTTGAGCACATTAGGACAATAGATGCAAGTGCTGAGGAATCAAACTCAAGTTGACTGGTTTGTAAGCAAGCACCTTTATCTGCTGAGCCATGTTTCTGACCCTCGAATCTAGTTCTTTTTTAAAGGGAACATGACAATCAGTCAAGTACATTAACTGAGCCTTTTTTTTCTGGAGTCTAAGATGAGAGAAAAATATTGTAATATATTTTGGTGATAAGGAAAAATGAAATATGAAATCAAGGGCTCCCACTACCCCACTGGAATGACTCACAGAACTCAAGATATTGCTAAATTTATAATTACAGCTACAAATTTACAATTACAGTTTTATGATACCAAGAGGATAAGAATTAAGAGTAACTGAAAGAAATAATGCATAGAGTAAGATTTAGGTGGGTCTCAAATGCAAAACTTCCATTGTTCTCTCCTCCATGTTGATGTATGACAATATGGAATATTGCCAAACTCAGCCCACAGTCCCCAAAGACTTTCTTGGATTTCATTATGTAGACATCTCTGCAGCCTGTGTCCCTTCTCCCTCCTCAGATGTCAGGGTGCTGTCACATGGTATAATTCTGATCACCATGGCCACCTCCCATCCTGAATCCTATCACTAGCATAAATCTTCAGTGGCCACACTATTTATAGCAAGGCTTCTCCTAATGTGCAAGAATCCCAAAGATTTAGCCGGGCGTGGTGGCACACACCCTTAATCCCAGCACTCAGGAGGCAGAGGTAGGATGATCACTGTGAGTTCTCGGCCAGACTAAGACTACATACTGAATTCCAGGTCAGCAGGGGCTAAAGTGAGACCCTACCTCCAAAAACCTAAAAAAAAAATAAAATAAAATAAAATAAACCTAAAAAATAAAAATAAAAATAAAAAAGTAAAGAATCCCAAAGACTTAAAGGTTACCTCCCAAGGAAAAAGGCCAGACAACTTCTTCATCACAGACACATAAGATTACCAAATATTTTCAATTAAAGAACTTCTAAATCATCATCAAAGACCACAGTGGGGAGCTGGGGTTTAGCTTTGTGACATAGCAATTGACTAGAAAATGTACATTTCAATTCCCAACACTGCAAAAATAAAGCGAGAAACCATAGTAGGTAACCCTAGAACATCTGGTTCAAAACTACCCAACTCCAAGGACACCCCTCAGCTCCAGGCCACTTCCAACAAGACAATCTGTTTGCATTGTAATCTTAAAGAATCCACTGAGCTGGGCACGGTGGTGCACACCTTTAATCCCAGCACTTGGGAGGCAGAGGTAGGAGGATCTTAGTGAGTTCAAGGCTACCCTGAGACAAAAAAAAAAAAAAAAAAAAATCCACTGGATATCTCAACAATTTCTTTTTTAAAAAACTTTTTAAAAATATTTTATTTACTTATTTGAGAGAGAAGAAGAGGCAGAGAGAAAGAGTGAAAGGGTGCACCAGGGCCTCCAGCCACTGCAAATGAACTCCAGATGCATGTGTCCCCTTGTGCATCTGGCTTACATGGGTCTTGGGGAATCAATCTCAGGTCCTTAGACTTCACAGGCAAATACCTTAAGCCATTTCCCCAGCCCTAATGATTTTTGGTTGATGTTGTTGTTGTTTTTGTTTTTTGTTTGTTGGGTTTTTTGTTGCGAGATAGAGTGAGAGAAAGAGGCAGACAGAAAGAGAGAGAGAATGAGTGTGCCAGGACCTTCAGTCTACTGTGAACGAACTCCAGATGCATGCGTCCCCCTTGTGCACACGTGCAAAATTGCACACTTGTGTCACTGTGCATCTGGCTATGTGGGACCTGGAGATTTGAACATGAGTTCTTAGGCTTCGCAGGCAAGTGCCTTAACTGCTAAGCTATCTCTACAGCCCTCTTTTTTAAACTTTTTATTGACAATTTCCATAAATATAAACAATATACCATGATTATAATATCCTACTATAACCCTCCCTTTATCCCCTCCTGAATCCCATCTCCACTGAATCCCATCTTCTTTCTGACTCTCTTCTATTTTGATGTCATCCTTTTTTTCCTCCTAGTATGCAGATCGTGTGTAGGTAGCATCAGCCTCTGTGAGGTCATGAATATCATGGCCACTTTGTGTCTGGAAGACAGTACTGTAAGCACTACTTCCCTTTTTTAGGCTTTATTTTGTTTATTTGTTTGTTTTGGTTTCTGGCCTGGAATTCACTATGTAGTCTCAGGGTGGCCTCAAACTCATGACGATCCTCCTACCTCTGCCTCCCGAGTACTAGGATTAAAGGCGTGCGCCACCATGCCCGGCTAGGCTTTATGTTCTTTCTGCCACTTCTTCCACAATGGCTCTTGAGCCTTGGAAAGTGGGATGGAGACTTCTCACTAAGTGCAGAACACTCCACTGTCACTTCTGCTCAGCACTGTGGTGAGTTTGGAGTCTCTAACCAACCATTCCTACTTTCAAAGACATTAGTAAAAGTCTCTTCATTTTTCTGCCCAAGGTCAGCTGCAAACAGTAAACACACAGTTGTGTAGAGTGAGCAATGGAGGAAAATAATTTACATTTGTTGCTCAATATGTAGTCCTTCCCAATTCAATTTAATATGCCAAATTCTTACAGTAATCACACCCTATACTCCTCCAATCTAATCAGAGCCTTCTAACTCTCCAACCCAAACAGTGAGGAAGTGAGGATTCCATGAGCAGTGTGAAAAAATCACTGCATAATTGCAAATTAGAACCATCATCAGCCCGCTGGCCCCTGCACCTCCTTCATCACTAGGCTGTGAACTGAAATGACTCCCTGGGAACGTATCTGCCAGAGAAGAAATTCAAAGCGCAGGACAGAGAGCTGCCTCATGCACAGACCCCCTTGGGAGAAAGGAAGAAATGCTCGTGAAAAATGAAAAGAAGAGGGTCTACCCAGCAACTAGTCGTTCTACAAGCATGATCTCGGGGGAGAAATAGCTAGAGAGCTGGATGTTGCAGTGCACACTTGTAACCCCAGCTCTTAGGAGGTACAGGCAGGAGAATTAGGAGCTTGAGGTCATTCTGGTCTACATATCAAGTTTGAGACTAGCCTAGGATCCATGGAAAAAAAAAAAAACTGGAGGAGGCAGAAAGAGAAAAGGAGTCTAGGATCTTGTAAGAGCTCCCCCAGAATCGCGATTCCCTGGGTTTCATATAAGTTATCCACAGTAATAGTACTCTATGCCCATACTGTTTGCAGGAGGTGTGCATTGGGTATGATAATCACAATAGCCACCATTTATTGAGAGCATATTTATGCAAAGCTGAGAGCTTTACATAAATTATCTCATTTAATCCTCACAACAACTCTGCCTTATTATTTTCTTCAATTTGAAAATGATGACGCCTGAGACACAGTCTGCTTAACTAGCTTGTTAGAGGTCATCCAGCAAATATGATGATGGCATCAAGAATCAGACCCAGGGGCTGGAGAGATGGCTTAGCGGTTAAGGCGCCTGCCTGCTAAGCCTAAGAACGCTGGTTCCAATCTCCAGCGGTTCCAATCTCCAGGTCCCATGTTTAGCCAGATGCAAAGTGATGCAAGGGTGCAATGCTTCACTTGCCCACAAGGGGGTGCACACATCTGGATTTCGTTCACAGCAGCTGAGAGACTGCTGGCGCGCCCAGCTCTGTCTGTCTTCCTCTCCCTCTCTATCTGTTTCTCTCTGTGTCTCTCTCCAAAAATAAATAAAAATAATTTTAAAAATTAAAAAAAAAAAAGAATCAGACCCAGGTTCAGGCCATCCAATACTCATGCTCCTACCTGTTAAGCCGGATCCCCTCAGAGGGATCTCTGTGAACCATGGTCATGCAGGGAGATTTTTCTAAATGTAAATCCCCAGGTCCTAAGAAGACTTTTGTTTTAAATGAAAATTGGAATCTAAAATCTGTTACCTCCCCATACGATTCAATCATGTTCCATGAATCATTCCTATTCCCATAGATGTCTTGTTAAGGAAGGATTCACCTCCTTGCTATTTGAGGGGTCTGTCCCCTGGTCTTCATCCACGTTAGGGTGCACATACTTGCTCTAAGGATAAAGAAAGCCTGGGCTGAAAGCCAAACATCACATGTTCTCTCTCATATGTGGATCCTAGCTACAAATGACTGGACTTCTATTGAGTAGGAATAAAACTTAGTAGCAGAGGCCAATAAGCTAGAAAGGGCATATAAAGGAAATAGAAAGGGAGGGAGGGGGGACTTAATAGGATGGTATTGTATATATGTAAGTAGAAGAACAGATTAATGGGGGTGAAAAGGCCTAAGTGAGGTCAAGGGAAGAGACTGAGTAAAGGAAAGGTGAAGGGAGGGCTAATCAAAATCTAAGAGGATATAAATAAGTCAAATGGAAATCTACTTTTTTGGACAATGGAATACTCAGAAGCCACAGATTGTTACTAGAAAATTTTCAGTGCCAGGGATGGGATACCTTCCAGTGAGCTGTTGGCCAGGGAGGTCACTGATACCCCAAAAACATTACAAGCCATTGCTAAGGCTCTTGGCTTCCCACCAGGAATAGATGGTAAGACCCTATTGCTGAAGACTCCACATACTTGGGCTGCAAGGTCACTGAGAAATCCTGCTGGAGCTGAGCTGAAAACCTCCTCCATGTAGACGAGCTGACAGAAAGCTGGAAAAAGCTATACTGCATACAGTTCAATGGGAGAGAGAGAGAAATCACCAGTAGAGATACTCAACAGTGGACACTGCAGCCAGGCCAAATGAGCCAACAGATACAATACTGGCATGTCTATTATGGGAGAAACCAACTGCTCTCTAACTGAACTGGAGGCTTGCTCCATGGGAGGGAATACATCCCTGATAGTGAAAACCTACGACAGAGGTAGTCATGAGCCCTAGGGGTGTAACGTCTTCTGGTGTCTGACTAAATGTATATACTATGCTCACCAAATTGCCCAGTAAGCACTTATCTTAATGTTGATACCCATATATTAATGCTACTCTCACTTTTGGTTAGAGAAACTTCTCTTTTCATATGGCGATGACCTTGGGATGACTCAGAAGGCACCATGGTGCTGAGAAGAAGTGACAGAGGAGTGCTCAGCACTGAAATATATTTATCACATTTTCCAAGGCTCAGGGTCCATTATGAAAGAGGTGGCAGAAAGAATGTAAGAGCCAAAGGAACAGTAGGACTCCTTACAACGTGCTCCTCCAGACACAAAATGGCCTGGATGTCCATGACTTCACAGTGCCTGACACTACCTACACAAGACCTTCATAATAGGATGAAAAGATGATGACATCAAAATGAGAAGAGAGACTGAGTGAGAGGGGGAGGGGATATGATGGAGAGTGGAGTTTCAAAGGGGAAAGTGAGGGGAGGGAGAAAATTACCATGGGATATTGTCTACAATTATGGACGTTGTCAATAAAAATAAATTAAGTTAAAAGAAAAAAGAAAGCCTGGGCTGCTTGTTTGAGAGGAAGGACTTTCTTGTGCCTTAGGCTAGACCTAGTGTGGTGGTTTGAATGAAAATATCCCCACAGGCTTATTCTTTTTGAATACTTGGTCTCCATCTGGTGGCAGTTTGGGAAAATTGTGGGGTCCTTGAGAGGTGAGCCTTGCTAAAGAAGGTGTATTGCTGCAGGTAGACTGTTCAGGGTAATATACCCAAGCTCCAAGCCCAGTACTCAAGTTAGTTCCTTCCTGCTACTGTGGAGATGTGATACACTTCCGGCTGTCTACTCCTAGCATGCCCCCACCATGAAGAAACTTCCGCTCAAAACTCAAAGTTGAAATAAACTCTTTCCTGCCATAAAGCTATTTCTGGTGGGTATCTTGTCCCAGCAACAAAAGGTAACTGCTCTACTCATTAAGTAAATGGGGGAGGGGACTGGCAATGTGTATGTTGGGCAAGTTCCGGGGGTATTCTTATTTTCACAAAGGGTTGAGCAACACTCCTGTTACCTGCAGCTAAAAGTATCCTGCTTGCTGTCCTGGGCTCTGATTGGAGTTTTAAAAATCATTCTAAGATTCATGAAATGAGCATAAATATATCTTCCTGACAGGGCTATGGGAAAGGTGCCAGTGACATAAACAAACACTGACCAAGAGTGTCATTTTTCTCTCAGGTGAGAGTCTAGAGAAAGGTGGTCCAGAACTGGCCTAAGGTTTGTAATCACTAGAAAGATTCTATGTTTGTGTCTCCTTCATCATTAATGCCCTGGTGACACCCCTGGGCACAAAATGGTTAGGGAGGCTGCAGCCATCATCCATTGTTCTGAGCAAGAAGAGTAGAATGCACCTCCCAGCCAAATCCCTTTGGAGATTCTGGAAGGTTCTCAAAAAAAAAAAAAAAAACCTTCTGCCTTGACCATTGTTTAGTCAAAAGGCAGTTCCTAGATGCAAGGAAGGCAAGGAACTCAAAGTCTTTTAACCACATCAAATAAACCAAGCTTCTGTTGTTTACAGAGAAAGAAGAGTAAATATTGGTGTGTCAGACAGAAAGCCCACCTCTGTAGATTTTTTTTAAAATATATATTTGATTTATTTATCTGAGAGAGAGAAAGAGGCAGAGAGAGAGGGAAAGAATAGTCATACTAGGCCTCTAGCCACTGCAACGAACTCCCTTGTGCATCTGGCTTATGTGGGTCCTGGAGAATCAAACCAGAATCCTTTGGCTTTATGGGCAAATGCCTTAACCGCTAAGCCATCTCTCCAGCCTCTGTAGATTTCTTATTGCAGAGAGCTGATGACCCCAGTTGTACTTTGAAATCCCATCCCATGGGGATGTATTTCACCGATGGCTGAGTAAGGTGGGTAGAAAGTCAGACCCAGTCCTGGTAGACAAATAGATTCTTCCTTCAATATTTGGCTTATGAACCTGCAACTTCCTTAGACTACAGGGTGATCTGGAATGCTAATCTCTCTCCTCCTCTTTCCCTCTCTCCCTCTCTTTCCCCCTTTTCTTCTCTCTCCCTCCCTCCAACATTGTTGACCACAGAAGTCTGTGTAATTCAGCAATGGGTGCGTAGTAGGTGCTGAATAAATAACTGTGGGACAATAACAGTGGTTCTGCATAAGGAGGAAGCCGTGAAGAACCAGCCATGGGGAAAGAAGTGTTTATTCCAAAGATGACAGGGACTGAGTCAGATCGTGCTATTCGATTCTCCTTCACTTCTTCTACTTCTGTAAAATCTAGTTAAAGCCAGCCCCAACTTCAGTGTAGGAAGGATTTCACAGATGCAAGGAAGCTGTCATCAAAGGCCAACTGAATTGTCATTACCTAAAACCAGTCATTTCAACTGAACTATCATTACCTAACACCAGACATTTCAAGTGACTTTTCAGCATTTAAAAAAGGGGGGGGGCAGGAGGTTCTAGAGAGATTACTGAGTGGTTAAAGGCACTTGCTTGCAAAGCCCAATGGTCTGAGTTCAAGTCCCCACTACCCATGTAAAATCAGATACACAAAGTGGCACATGTATCTGGAGTTCGTTCACAGTGACAGAAGACTTAGCCAACAGTATGCACCTGCCATGGGGTAGGAGATTAACAAACAATGGATACTCAGAGAAGTGAAGGGCTCACTCAAGGTTACAATTCACCATGCCTTGATTCATTAAAGGATACATTGGGAGCCTTCATATTAAACGCCAGGCTCTGTACTTTGCACTACAGATGCTGCAGTGAGCAAGACAGCTGACATCCTTATCCCACTATGTTAGTCAGCTCTCCATCACAATAACAAAATACCTGAGGGGAACAAAAAGAAATCATGGGAGGACATGTTTGAAGTTGGCTCATGGTTTCAGAGGGTTTTGACCTGTCACATGACTCCATAGTTTCTGGGTTCTGTTGAGGCAAACATGAGGGTAGAGAGTATGTGTTAGAGCAAAGCTTCTCACCTCATGGCAGCTGGGAATAAAAATATGCAGAGGCAGAGGAACAAAATATAGCCCCCAGAGGGGATATGATGGAGAGTGGAGTTTCAAAGGGGAAAGTGGGGGAAGAAGGAAGTACCATGGGGTATTGTCTACAATCAAGGAAGTTATCAATAAAAAATTAGTTAGTTAATTAATTAATTAATTAATTAATTAAAATAGTCCCCAAAATATTTCTCCAAAAACTTAGGGTTTTTTTTTTTGTTGTTGTTGTTGTTGTTGGTTTTTTTTGGTTTTTCGAGGTAGGGTTTCACTCTGTTCCAGGCTGACCTGGAATTAACTATGTAGTCTCAGGGTGGCCTCAAACTCTCAGCGATCCTCCTACCTCTGCCTCCCGAGTGCTGGGATTAAAGGCGTGTGCCACCACGCCCGGCTAGGGTTTTTTTTTTTTTTTTCACTAACTCCTACCCCTAAGTTTCCTTCACTTCTCTTATCCATTCCACCATGAATTCATGAATGGATTGATCCACTAAAGAGGTTACAGCCCTCCTGATATGATCACATCTGAACACTGCTGCTCTGGGGACCAGGATGAAGGACATTTCAGATCAAAACTATAACACCCACCAGGCTTCTATTGTGTTCTTCACAGACCCCTCACCTTTACCCATGTCTGTCAGATTGCTGTTTCAAAATACTTTTTCAGTCTGATCCTAAGATGACTCATCCATGTAAAATTATCCCTGATGTAATCTTGGATTCCTATTGGCTTCTATATTTGTTATCTAGTGCTATGTAACAAATTACCCGTGCTAGTCAGTTTTCTGTCACTATGACAAAAGACATAATTAACATGTGAGGAGGAAAGGCTTATTTTTGGCTTGGAGTTTCAGAGGTTTTAGGCCAGTGTTGGTGTCCTTGTTGCTTTGGGCAATACAGTTATGATGGTGAATTTTGTCAGCTCAACAGGATCCAGAAACACCTAGGATACAAATCTCTAGGCACCATTCCATGGCTTGGGATAGTAAATGTGGGTGACACCATGCCATGGCTTGAGGTAGTGGGCAGAATAAAAGTCTAGAGGGCTAGAGAGATGGTTTAGAAGTTAAGGCACTTGCCTGCAAAGCCAAAGGACCCAGGTTCAATTCCCCAGGACTCACTTAAACCAGATGCATGGGGTGGTGCATGTGCCTGGAGTTCATTTGCAGTGAGTCCCTGACACACACATCTCTATCTGCCTCTTTCTCTCACTCACTCTCTCTCTCTCTTTCTCTCAATCTCTTCCCCTGACCTCACTTAGGCCTTTCCATCCCCACTAATCTGTTCTTCTACTTACATATACACAATACCATCCTCTTAAATCCCCCCACCTCCCTTTTATTCCTTTTATATCCCCTTTCTAGCTTACTAGCCTCTGCTACTGAGTTTATTTCTTTTTTATTGACAACTTCCATAATTGTAGACAATATCCCATGGTAATTTCCTCCTTCCCCCCACTTTCCCCTTTGAAACTCCACTCTCCATCATATCCCCTCCCTCTCAGTCTCTCTTTTATTTTTATTTTTTTATTTATTTATTTATTTATTTATTTATTTTTTATTTTGGTTTTTCAAGGTAGGGTCTCACTCTAGCCCAGGCTGACCTGGAATTCACTATGTAGTCTCAGGGTAGCCTCGAACTCATGGTGATCCTCCTACCTTTGCCTCCCGAGTGCTGGGATTAAAGGCGTGCACCACCATGCCCAGCAGTCTCTCTTTTATTTTGATGTCATCATCTTTTCCTCCTATTATGATGGTCTTGTGTAGGTAGTGTCAGGCACAGCGAGGTCATGGATATCCAGGCCATTTTGTGTCTCGAGGAGCATGTTGTAAGGAGTTCTACCCTTCCTTCGGCTCTTACATTCTTTCTGCCACCTCTTCCACAACGGACCCTGAGCCTTGGAAGGTGTGTTAGAGATATTTCAGTGCTGAGCACTCTTCTGTCACTTCTTCTCAGCATCATGGTGCCTTCTGAGTCATCCCAAGGCCACCACCATCTGAAAAGAGACACTTCTCGCCGGGCGTGGTGGCGCATGCCTTTAATCCCAGCACTCGGGAGGCAGAGGTAGGAGGATCGCCAAGAGTTCAAAGCCACCCTGAGACTACATAGTTAATTCCAGGTCAGCCTGGACCAGAGTGAGACCCTACCTTGCAAAACCAAAAAAAAAAAAAAAAGAGAGAGAGAGACACTTCTCTAACCAAAAGTGAGAGTAACATTAATATATGAGTATGAACATTAAGAGAAGTGCTTACAGGGCAGTTTGGTGAGCATAATATATACATTTGGCCAGACACCAGCAGATGTTATACCCCTAGGGCTCATGACTACCCCTGTTGTAGGTTTTCAGTATCAGGAATGTTTTCCCTCCCATGAAGTGGGCCTCCAGTCCAGTTAGAGAGCAGTTGGTTTCCCCCATAACAGACATGCCACTATTGCACCCATTGGCTCATTTGGCTTGGCTGGCCAAATTTAAGGCTTGTAGGGTCCACTGTTGAGTATCTTCACTGGTGATTTCTCTCTGTCTCCCATTGAACTGCATGCAGCATAGCTTTTTCCAGCTTTCTGTCAGCTGGTCCACATGGAGGAGGCTTTCAGCTCAGCTCCAGCAGGATTTCTCAGTAACCTTGCAGCCCAAGTATGTGGAGTCCTCAGCGATAGGATCTTATCATCTATTCCTGCTGGGAAACCAAAGGCCTCAGCAATGGCCTGTAATGTTTTGGAGTATCAGGGACCTCCCTGGCCAACAACTCACTGGAAGGTATCCCATCCCTGGCACTGAAATTTTTCTAGTAACAATCTAGGACTTCTGAGTGTTCCATTGTCCAGAAAAATAGGTTTCCATCTGACTTATTTATATCCTCTTAGATTTTTTTTTTGTTTTTTTCATTTTTCGGTTTTTCAAGGTCCTCTTAGATTTTGATTAGCCCTTCCTCCACCTTTCCTTTACTCAATCTCTTCCCTTGACCTCACTTAGGCCTTTTCACCCCCATTAATCTGTTCTTCTACTTACATATATACAATATCATCCAATTAAGTCCCCCCTCCCTCCCTTTCTATTTCCTTTATATCCTCTTTCTAGCTTACTGGCCTCTGCTACTGAGTTTTATTCCTACTCACATAGAAATCCAGTCATTTGTAGCTAGGATCCACATATGAGAGAGAACATGTGACGTTTGGCTTTCTGGGCCTGGGTTACCTCACTAAGTGTAATCCTTTCCAGATCCATCCATTTTCCCACAAATTTCATAATTCCTGCAATGTCTTTTATAACCTGCTTTGGGAAGTGACATACAATTATTCTCTTGTATTCTTTCTGTTGGCCACGTGGACCACAATACAGAGGAGACTGGAAAGGATATTAAAAACAAGAGGAGGGGTCACTGGGGATCACCTTAGAAACCAGTTACTGTGATCTCCAAAGAGAGTTCATCTCTCCTCATATTGCATCCAAACACCAGGAGAGGAGAAGACAAATCCTTCTCGCTGCAGGAAAATAGACAGGCAGATGGAAAGATGGCTCAGCAGCTAAGTGTGTTTATTGTATAAGCATGAGGGCCTGAGGAGGCCTCAGACCATGAGAGTTTGAACCTTCAGAATCCACATCAAATTGCTTGGAGTGGCCACACATGTCTATAACCCCAGTCCTGTAGGGGAGCAGAAACCCAGGAATCAAAGGAGCTCAGGAAAAAAAAATGGCAAGTTCTGGGACCAGTAAGTGACTCTGGCTTAAACAAGAATTGGCCCAGCAGTGATAGATAAGGATACCCTATATATATATTTCACTCTGGCCACTTCAGGTAAGCAGACTCCTGCAGCAGGTGAGCACATGTGGTGCCAGAGGGACACATACAAATGCATATAACACACACACACACACACACACACACACACACACACACACAGCATACCCACACCGCATTACATGCCCACACACACTTACACACAAGCAAAACATTTTTTGAGAAAATACAGAGGAACAGAGCAGTGAATTCACACTGTCCTTGAAACCTCTTTTAAGACTATAAAACTGCTTTTTCTAGTTCTCTCTCATTGATGGAAACTAAAATGCTGATCCCAAGGAAGCAAAGAATGGAACAGTGGTCATGAGAGATGCGATAAGGAGAGGCAAGTGGGGAGGAGGGACAGAAAGGAATCAGAGAAGGGACTCCAAAACACAGAGAGGAAGAACTCTGGTTGTTTTGTGGGTTTTTTTTTTTTTTCTATAGCAGAGTGTAGTATTTATTGGCTAAAACAATCTATGGTGCATTTCAAAATAACCAGAAAAGTACATGTTTACCTCACATAGAAATCATTATTTGTGGAGTCTGTGGAGCTTGTTATTCTGACTTGATCATTCCACCTTGTATCCACGTGCTGAATTTTACTGGTATACGCCATAGAGGTTACAAGTACTACCTTGCAACAAAAGTATACCTCAATTGCACCTTAGCATCATGCCATAGGCCTGCCTGCATGGAACGACATTATAAGAAATAGTTTCTGTCACTATTGCCTTCATGTCACAGTCAGGGGGCCTACAAGGAAAAAAAATCTCTCCCTCTCTTTCTCTCTCTGTAGCCGCTGGGTCAGGAAAAGTTTGGTCTCTCCTAATTCAGTTTGTCTTTCTGGAATTTTGTTGCCACTCATATTTCCCTCTTTGGAGGCTCAGAAGCTTAGAGCCAAACCTGAGCCTCCACTGGCATCCATCTCCTTGAGCTAATGCCATTGCAGAGTTATTTCTTTAAATTGTTCTCTATTTTTTACCAATTCACTCAACTGTTCATCTTATTCTTTAATATATTTTGTGCATTTGTAATTTCTGTCAAAATTTTTACGGATTGCGGTGGTGTTTTGATAAAGTTCTTTCCCAAGAGGCTAATGACCTGTGCGTATGTGCCATCTAGTGGTGAGAAAGACAACTGCCAGAACAGAAACGGGTTTTTCAGATGAAGGATGAGGGAAGTGGGAGCGTTACCAACCAAATGGCCTTGGTGTTTTTGCCCTGTTTAGATAGAAATCATGGGCAATGCCAGAACAAGATGGTAAGACCCTATTGCTGAATACACCACATTCTTGGGCTGCAGGACCCTAAAAAACAAAGCTGGAGCTGAGCTGGAACCTTCCTCTTTGTTGACTAGCTGTCTTGGTGCTAGGAAGGCCTATGCAGCCTGTTGGGGGAGAAAAGTCATCAACAGTCTTAACCAGCAGTGGATTCTGCAAGCTTCACAGCTAGACAGCCAGGTCAAAGTCAAAGGTGCCAACTGGTACAATAGTGTCATGTCTGCTATGGGGAAACCAACTGCTCTCTGATTGGACTATAAGGCCCACTCCATGGAAGAGGATTCTTGCCCAGTACTGAAAACTTAATCAAAAGCCTATGGCTGGGCTGGAGAGATGGCTTAGCAATGAAACACTTGCCTGTGAAGCCTAAGGACCCTAGTTCAAGGCTCGATTCCCTAATATCCACGTAAGCCAGATGCACAAGGTGGCACATGCATCTGGAGTTCATTTGCAGTGGCTGGAGGCCCTGGTGTACCCATTCTCTCTCTCTCTCTCTCTCTCTCTCTCTCTCTCTCTGCATCTTTCTCTCTCTGAAAGTAAAAATAAATAAAAATAAAATAAAATAAAATATATATATATATATATATGATGATGATGATTTTTTTTTAAAGGAGAGAAAGAAATCATTGGCAGAAAAGAAGCTCTTCTAGTGATGGCAGTCTTGAGCCCTCAAGAGCCCAAAACCTAAGGGCTGGACTGATAGATCCAGAAGCTTACAGCTCCAAGCCTAGAGAACTGGGGGCCTATTGCTTCAAGATTGATATGGCTCTAGTGGTCACACTGGAGGCTTATTGCTGTGGGCTTTGACCACCGGCAGCCCCAGCACTTGGTAGCTATTAGAATCTTTGGCTTCCAACAGCAGGGATCAGGAAACTCATGCAGAATCTGCGAGTGTTACAGCTCCTAGGTGGCCTTGGGTGGTAGGACTCTCGGCTTCTACATGGGTTAGTGTTGTGAATTTCGAGCCTAGGATATCAAGTCCTGAAGCCCTTAAGGGTTGGCAGCTTCCGGAGTTCAGAACCCACGCTTTCTCTCTGTCCATACTTCCGCCATGCTTAGTTGTCTCTGCAGCCTCTGCTTCCCCTTGTTTCCCCCACCTGCGCTCCAGGTCTCTCTGGTTGCTCTCTTGATGCCTCAGCCACCATTACCACACTTCTATTACTTTCCCCACTGCTTCTGCCTCTGCCACTGCAACTACTTCCAGGGTCTTCCTACCACTTTTACCACCTTCTCTAACCAGCTCGGCCCACTCTACTAATAACAAAGATCAAAAGCAGGCAAGAGCCGGGTGTGGTGGCGCACGCCTTTAATCCCAGCACTTGGGAGGCAGAGGTAGGAGGACTGCCATGAGTTCAAGGCCACCCTGAGACTACATAGTTAATTCCAGGTCAGCCTGGGCCAGAGTGAGACCCTACCTCGAAAAACAAAAAACAAAAAACAAACAAAAGCAGGCAAGAGGGCTGGAGAGATGGCTTAGCAGTTAAGGCACTTGCTGGCAAAGCCAAAGGATCCAGGTTTGATTCCCCAGGACCCACCTAAGACAGATGCACAAGGTGGCACATGCATCTGGAATTCCTCTGCAGTGACTAGGGGCCACAGTGTTTCCATTCTCTCCCTCTCTCTCAAATAAATAAATAAAATATTTAAGTAGGCAAGAAGGGTTCGGGAGATGATTCAGAGGATAAAGCACTTGCCACACAAGCATGAGTACCTGAGTTTGGAACCCCACCACTGCTATGGCAGGAGTCTGTAATCCCAGCCACACCTACAGTTGAGAAGGGAGACAGGAGACAGCTGGCCTGGCAAAAAAAAAAAAAAAAAAAAAAATTTTTTTTTTAATGGTGAACAATGTGAGGCCCTGCTTCAAAGGAAGCAAAGGCAAGGACCAACATCTAAAAGTTGGTGTATCTACACACACACACACACGTAGGCAAGAAGAGACCACTCAACAGAAGCCATTCAATAGACTTAATGTTCCAATACCATAGACAAAGCAGGACAGGCCAAATGAGCCAATGGGTGCAATATGGAGAAAACCAACCGCTCTCTAATTGGACTGGAGGCCTGCTCAATGGGAGAAAATATGAGTATCCCTGATACTGAAAACCTATGACAGGGGTAGTCATGAGCCTTAGGGGTGTAATGTCTGCTGGTGTCACACTAAATGTATATACTATGCTCATCAAACTGCCCAGTAAGCACTTCTCTTAATGTCCACACCCATATATTAATGCTACTCTCACTTTTGGTTAGAGAAGCTTCTCTTTTCAGATGGTGGTGACCTTGGGATGACTCAGAAGGCACCATGGTGCTGAGAAGAAGGGACAAAGGAGTGCTCAGCACTGAAATATCTCAAACACACCTTCCAAGGCTCAGGATCCATTGTGGAAGAGGGAGGCAGAAAGAATGTAAGAGCCAAAGGAAGAGTAGGACTCCTTACAATGTGCTCCTCGAGACACAAAATGGCCTGGATATCCATGACCTCACAATGCCTGACACCACCTACATAAGACCATTGTAAGAGGAGGAAAAGATCATGACGTTACATTGAAAAGAGAGACTGATTGAGAGGGGAAGAGGATATGATGGAGAGTGAAGTTTCAAAGGGGTAAGTGGAGGGGGTGAGGGAGGGAAGTACCATGGGATATTGTCTACAATTAAGGAAGTCGTCAATACATAAATAAAAAGCAGGAGGTGTCTCTCAAATGACTCAAATAACTGGCACGGCCTGCTAGGAGTGAGTGGCAATAGTGTTTATGCCAATCACAAAACAGACGTACAGGGACTGCACACATAATCTTCATTTGCATGAAGGACTACCATAATTGGTGCCAACACCTTGCCACTCCCCCTTTTGACTATACAAGCATGCTGGTCAGCGCATTTTTCAAATCATCAGAAAGAGTCCTCCCCATAGTATTACACATTTGGCCCATCAAAAAGCTTCTCTCAGGCTGAAGAGATGGCTTAACAGTTAAGGCACCTGCCTGCAAAGCCAAAAAACCTAGGTTCAATTTCCCAGGACCCACATAAGCCAGATGCACAAGGTGGCACATGTGTTTGGAGCTAATTTGCAGTGGTTGAAGGCCCTGGCATGTCCATTTTCTCTCTCTCAAATAAATAAATAAAAACAAGGGCTGGTAGGCAGAGGTAGGAGGATTGCTGTGAGTTCAAGGCCACCCTAAGACTACATAATGAATTCCAGGTCAGCCTGGGCTAGAGCAAAACCCTACCTTGAAAAACCAAAAATATATATAAGGGCTGGAGAGATGGCTTAGAAGTTAAGACACCTGCCTGCGAAGCCTAAGAATGCCCGTTTGGATCTCCAGGTCCCACATTTAGTCAGACACAAAAGTGACACAAGCATGCAATGCCACACATGCACACAAGGGGGCACATGTGTCTGGAGTTCATACATGGCTGCTGAGAGGCCACTGTGCACCCATTCTCTCTCTGTCTCTCTCTCTCTCTGTCTCTCTCAAATTAAAAAAAATGGGGCTGGAGAGATGGCTTAGCAGTTAAGTGCTTGCCTGTGAAACCTAAGGACCCCAGTTTGAGGCTCAATTCCCCAGGACCTATGTAAGCCAGATGCACAATGGGGCACATTGGTCTGGAGTTCGTTTGCAGTGGCTGGAAGCCCTGGCATACCCATTCTCTCTCTATCGAACTCTTTCTCTTTCTGTCTGTCTGTCACTCTTAAATAAATAAATAAATATTTTTTTTAAAAAACACACACAAGAAAAATCTTTTAGGGCTGGAGAGATGGCTTAGTGGTTAAGTGCTTGCCTGTGAAGTCTAAGGACCCTGGTTCGAGGCTCAATCTGCCAGGACCCACGTAAGCCAGATGCCCAAGGTAGCACATGCACCTGGAATTCCTTTGCAGTGACTGGAGGCCCTTGTGTTCCCATTCTTTCCCCACCCCCACCTCTTTCTCTTCTGTCTATTGCTAATAAATAAAAACAATTTTTTAATTTTTTAAAAATAAATAAAATAAAATTTTCAAAAGGCTTCTCTCCAATGGTCTTTTGACCTTGTTAGTAGAACAGGCTGAGCTGGTAACATGAAGAGGAGAGAGCTGAAGCTGAGGTGGTAGAAGAGAGCTGAGGCAGCGGGAGACAGCTGAAACCATAGCAATGGCAAAGGCAGGGGTAGCGGTAGTGGGAGCAGCAGCAATAGCCGTGAAAATGTGGCTGAAAAGTCCAGAGAGCAGCTGAAGACAGAAACACTGAAACGAAAGCGTTCCAGACAGCTGTCCAGGGCAGAAACAATGGAGGGCAGAGTTGGCGGAAATCATGAGGAACAGCAGAAGTAGAAAGAAGGCTGAAAGGGAAACCATGCGCTCTGACCACTGGAAGAGTTCTAGGGAGCTGCCAACCCTTCAAAGCCAAGGATCCTGACACCCAGTGCTGGAGAGCTCTAACGCTGTGAGCCGAGAGTCCCCACACCAACACCTGAGGCCCTGGGACTGTAACAGTAGCTGCTGCTGCTGCTGCTGCTGCTGCTGCTGCTGCTGCTGCTGCTGCTGCTGCTGCTGCTATCAGAAACCAAAGATTACAGAGTCAAGTTTCAGGACCAGAGGTATTTAAAGCCCAGAGCCCTAAGTCTCTGCTTCTAAACCTAAAGCCCAAAGTAGTAATCTCTTAGCTCAGGACTTAGAACAATGAGATTCTGGCTCTGCTGGATCAGACCCTGGACCTTGGGCACAAGAACCTATTCACAGTTTTTACCCAGATAAAGCAAAAGGAACCCAGCCAGCTACTGACTGGTCAGAGAAGACCAGGAACACTTTCTGTGCTTTGCCAGTGAACTGAGACCACTGGGTTTATTTTTCAATTAATTAATTTATTTTTGAAACAGAGAAAGAGCATGGGTGTGCTAGGGTCTCTTGCCACTGCTAATGAACTCCCAAGTGCATGCACTACTTTATACATCTGGCTTTATGTGCACTGTACCCCTCAGTTACATTCCCAACCTCAATTTCTTTTTTTTTTTAATTTATTTATTTGAGAGAAAGAGAGAGAAAGAGGCAGATAGAGGAAGAACGGATGTGCCAGGGCCTCCAGCCACTGCAAACAAACTCCAAACGCATGCGTCACCTTGTGCTTCTGGATTACAATTCCTGGGGAATCAAACCTGGGTCCTTCAGCTTGGCAGGCAAGTGCCTTAACTGCTAAGCCATCCCTCCAGCCCTCAATTTCTCGATATGAATCACAGGTGGCCTTCTGCCAGGTGGAAATTAGCTCTGGCTAGCAGTTCTACTCATTCCCTCAATGGATATTTATGATGAAAATCCTATTTGCTCGGCCTCATGTTCTACATAGCGCAGGAAGAGAAAATGGGCTCCTGGGAGGAGGAGCCCGTTGCCTCAAGGGAGAGACTGGCATAATACACAGGAAGACAAATGCAGAGGAAGTGAATTCTTTCTGTCAAAATCGAAAGGGTGAATGGAAACAAGCCTACCCAGCAAGCACGGATGAGAGGGCATGCCCCACAGAGAGTTTAAAAAATGTGGAGGAACTAGAAAGCAAGATAAGTCCAGTTATGAATGAAGGTTCTCAAGCACTGAAATGGAGTTTCAATGAAAATGTATACAGGACACAAAGTCTCTAAAAGGGAGTAAGTCATTACATATTTTTCATCACCCCATCAAATTACTTGAGCAAAGCAATTTAAAAATAGGAAAGATTTATTTTGCTCAATATTGGCTCAAGGTTTCTGACTCTACAGTGAGGCAGAATAATCAACAGAAATGCATGGTGGAGCAGAGCTGTTCACCTCATCGTGGTTGGGGACCAGACAGAGGAAGGAGCTAGAAACAAGACATAGCCCCAAGAATGTGTCCCAGCGACATTCTTTCTCAAACCAGGCCCCACCTTCCACAGTATTCACCACCTCTCAGTAGTCTAGCATATTATTAATCCATCAAAGAATTAATTTGTTAATTAGTCAGAACCTTCAGGATCTAATCACTTCCTGAATGCCCATTAACTGACATCCAAGCCTTTAATAAATAAGTTGAAGAGAACATGTCAGATTCAAGCCATAATAGTCATTATATTGAGTATTCAAAATGTTTCACTATAGCCAAGTGTGGTAGTGCACGCCTTTAATCCCAGCACTTGGGAGGCAGAGGTAGAAGGATCACCGTGAGTTGGAGGTCAATCTGAGACTACATAGTGAATTCCAGGACAGCCTGGGCTAGAACAAAACCCTACTTGAAAGAAAGAAAGAAAGAAAGAAAGAAAGAAAGAAAGAAAGAAAGAAAGAAAAGAAAGAAAGGAGGGAGGGAGGGAGGAGAGGAGAGGAGAGGAGGGAGGAGGGAGGAGGGAGGGAGGGGGAGGGACGGAGGGAGGAAAAAATGTTTCAGTATTATACAGGACAGTTTAAAAGAGATGGGGGCACATGCCTTTAATCCCAGCACTTAGGTGGCAGAGGTAGGAGGATCACTGTGAGTTGAAGGCCACCGTGAGACTACAGAGTGAATTCCAGGTCTACCTGGACTAGAGTGAGACCCTACCTCGAAAAAAAAAAAAAAAAAAAAAGAGAGAGAGAGAGAGATGGAAAGGAGACCAGGCTTGGCTCATTCTATTCTCAAATTACCTCACTGTGCTCCTGTATAGCAAGGGTTTTTTTTTAAGTTCCTTGAATACCAAACTATTAAGCTATTTCCTGCCTCAGCTTACACGTTTCTTCTTTATCAACCACTCTTTCAGAGCTTGTTTTCTCAGCCCTCAAATCTCAAGATCAAGTATTTCTTTTCTCCTAGTTTCTTAACCTAATGTGTGACTTCTCTTAGTCTCTCCTAAAGCATCTTGTTTGTTGTTGTTACTGTTGTTGATAAGCATGACAGCCTGAAATTTTATTATGTGTATTACGTGTCAGCATCTGTCTTCTTTTACTAGACTTGAGGATGGGTTCATGTCTGCTCTGTTCCCCAGTATGTTCCAGACGCCAACCGCAATGCCTGACACAGTGCTCACACTTTCAATAAACACCAGACGAATGGGGCAGATTGGCTGGGATGATTAAGGCTCTAAATAAAATTAAAAAAAAAAAAAAAGTAGCAGCCACCTTGAGAGAAGACTGACAACTTGAGAAAATGGGCAGGGCAGGTTTAAGAAAAGAATCGAAATTACAAGGTCTAAACAGGGTTAGGGGAAGGGGTGGAAAAGAAAAGAGGGTGGGAGGAGACAGAATTTTAAAAAACAGGGCTGGAGAAATGGCTTAGCGGTAAAGGTGCTTGCTTGCAAAACCCAATGACCCTGGTTCCATTCCCCAAGTGCCCTCGTAAAGCCAGATGCACAAAATTGGTTTGCAGTGAGTAGCTGGATGCCCTGGAGCGACAATTCTCTCCGTATCTCTATCTCTCTCTCTCCTTGCAAATAAATTATGCGCATAATTTTTAAAACCCATGTATCGGTTCCAGTGCTGCTGAGTTCTAACTACTTCCAGCTGTACAGTCTGGGCAGGTCAGCAACTGTGTCCAGACGCCCCTGCAGAGCAATACCCCAGTAAACGAACGTCCTCCATGACAGAAACAACACAAGACGCTGGAGCTGCAACGAGCAGGCCCTAAATCGCCTGGGAAATGAAGTAACTCGCCTTGACGGCGGAAGTTATCGCTACCGCAAACTCGGACAGGAAATGGATCCGGGTTCCCTCCGCGTGCCCAGCGCCATACTTCCGTGTAACTTCAAAAAGTATCCGATGAGCTTCCGGCGCTAAGGCGTACTTTCAGAGCTTATGCTATTTGTTCCTTTCACGTCGTTTGACCAATTCTCAGCAGATCACCCTAAACTGCTGAATGGAAACCTAGGCGTAGAGGACTGCCAAAACCATAGGTGGAAGGAAAATCCCTCCTGAGGTCACCGGCAGGGGTTTGTGAGCAGCGCCATCTGGCGGAGGGAGGAGCCGGCGCGGACGGCCCGCAGGCCCGCCGCACACCTGCTGCGGCCGACCCCGCGCCACGCAACACCAGGAGACTACATTTCCCAGAAGACCAAGAGGTCAACCTCCGACTCTGAGCAAAGCGCTGCGGCTTTCCTCAGCCGCGGAAGCATACGATGTTTCGCCGAGAAGCTTCCGCTTTTCCTCACCAGCCTGGAAAAGTCCGAGAAACGACAGGAAAACGACGCGCATTTAGAATTAGGCGCCGAACAGCCTTCTGGGAAATGTAGTTCTTCGAAAAATTTCCGGGAAGTGGAGTCAGAGGCAATGAGCTTTTGCGCGCATCTCACGAGTCACGTGACCCGGCCAGTCAGCTGTTAGCTGCGTTGGCTTGAATTGCTTTAATGGGGCGGAGTGGGGACCCTGGACTCAGAGGCAGGGTCTCCTTCCAGGACCTGAGTTTGACTTCTGCCAGTCCCTACGCCATTCCGGTTGCTTGTGGTGGCTGGCTGCATATTTGCATGGACTCCATAACTTGCGGGCTCTGTAGGACCTCCTCGAGTTCTTCTACCCTTGACTTCTGCAGCAGCCAGATGGAACCGTTGCGTAACTTCAGTGAATAAGCCATTAATAATAAGCTATCTGATCACCTCATCTTTGGGGACCTTTTCTCACGCAACCACGTGGTCTTCACCCGTTCAGGGCAAAGACTGAAGTCCTGGATCCTGCTACGTGACCTTACCAGCTTCGAACCTAGAAATCCACTCCTGTCTCGTTTCCTTCTGTAACGCGTTTAGGTTAACGCGGTTGCTGGCTCTTAGTTTACTAGATGCTCCTGAAAGGAGAAAAAAATATTTGCATTACCTAATCTAGCTGGATACTACGACAATCAAGGTCCCAAACCTTGGGGAAAGGAAGGGAAACAGCAGTTAATAATGGAGTCTGCTGCTGAGAACGGTGGTGGTAGCATACGTGTGGCACAACCATCTTGGTTGCCTTCCACCTCACTTTACACCGTATATTTGTCCTCTCAGGACATGAGAGTGAAGTGGAGAACCAGACAATATATTATAAAAACCCAAACAAATGTAACATAAAGAGAGAAACAAGAAATAGCAAGAAAATATAGCAGGTGATGAAATGGTATAAAAGCTAGATGTGCTGGGCGTGGTGGCACACGCATTTAATCCCAGCACTTGGGAAGCAGAGGTAGGAGGATCACCATGAGTTCAAGGCCACCCTGAGACTACATAGTAAATTCCAGGTTAGCCTGGGCTAGGGTGAGACCGTACCTCAAAAAATCGCAAAACCAAACAAAAACAAAAGAGAGAGAAAAACAATTGATAGTCTATTCCAAAGCATTACAAGGAAGAGATTGGTTGTTTCTGACTGAAAAAGCCTGGCCTCGGCAATGTTTTCTCAGCTTTCCAGAAAGATTAAAAGATTATGCCCAGAAAATTCCCTTGAGAAGTGGCAGGTATAAGATTACTTACTGGAAACCAACAAGCAAGTAATCCAGCTTCAAAAAAAAAGTTAATTTTTAAAAGAGGATGATTTTTTTTTTTTTTTTGAGGGGGAAAAAGAAGATCCAAAGCAGATATGTTTAAACACATCAGACGCCCCTTTTATGTCAACACCCCTACTGTGCCGCATCTGTACAGGCAGAATCCCATGCAGACAGCTCCTGCTGTCACAGATGCCATTAAGCAAGCTTTGAGCCCCTGGAAGAGAGTGCACAGCCTGAATCTTCTCAGGAAGTATGCTGCCCAAACACTGGAGAAGAGATTTAGTTTGGTTTTGTTTTCTCACAATAACAATGTTTTATTAAGGAATATGTCTCATTCCCCCAAAAAAGGGGCCCACTTGTCATGCAAAAAAAAGTTACTATGAAATGGCTTAAACCATGTCTATAGTGTTCTCTTATGCCATGCAATTACTTTATAAATTATTGCCTTAAAAGCAGTTCAGTCTATTAACACTTCTACATATCAACTCTACCACCAGATTCTAAATATAAAGATATGCTGTTTACTGACAGGAAATTATAACTCCATTTACATATGTCTCTAGGGAAATGCATGCAGAGAATAGCCAGATCATTATATATACAAGGTGAATGTCTGGAACAAGCCAAAACAGTTCTGGAATTCCACACAAAATTAATATTTTAGTAGTCAAACACAACAGTCCCAGTCTATGCATTCTTTTAAAAAAAGTTAGAGCAGTTTTGAGTAAGAGAGGGCAACATATCTCAAATCATTTGTGCAGAACCAGTTGGTATTTTTTAGTTGTTAATTCATAGCATACCAATATTTTTGTAAACTAAACTTTTATTTCTACAAAAAATACAATATACGGTCCCATTTTCAAGTTATCAGACTCAATAAAAATCATTCTAAAATTAAGCACATTACATATTACTCCTTGGCTCAAACTTTCATTATTTTTATAGTGTTGACTTTACTGATGGTAGTAATGATATAGATAGTGTATAAGGTCAACTGGAATTGCAAAGTTTTAAAAATCCAAGAGAGTTGGGCTGGAAAGATGGTTCAGCAGTTAAAAGCACATCCTGGGCAAGCATGAGAGCCTGAGAGATCACTGGACTAGATCCACAGGACCCACATAAACAGCTGAGCATGGCCATACACATCTGTAACCCCGGTCCTGTGGGCAGCAGAGACCAGAGACTTGCCTGGGTTCAGGAAATAAACAGCAAGCTCCAGAATTAGAAAGAAACTCCTGCTCAAGTATGAACAGTTGAAAGAGTGATGGAAGGGGACAGTGGCCGGTCCCTTCTGGACACATACACGTGCACACACCACAACACATTACCCTCCCACACACACACACACACACACACAAATCCAAGAAGCTGGGCATAATGGGGCATGCCTTTAATCATAGCACTCTGGCGGAAGAGGTAGGAGGATCGCTGTGAATTCAAGGCCACCCTGAGACTGCAACTGCATAGTGAATTCCAGGTCAGCCTGGGCTACAGCAAGACCATACCTCGAAAAAACAAAAAAACAACAACAAAAAAAAAACCTCAAGAGTCTCCTACACTTTACCAACTTTCAATTCCCCTTTCTTTTCTTCTATAGTTCTGGATAGAAAGAACATAATGCTAAGAAAGTGACAAGATGCAAATAGTGATAAATACCCATCACCCTCCTCATGAAACAAAGCATCGACAAGAGAAGGGAATAGGAAAGGAATCGGATCAAAATACATTTTAGGGCTGGAGAGATGGCTTAGCAGTTAAAGCACTTGCCTGTGAAGCCTAAGGACTCAGGTTCTATTCTCCAGTATCCATGTAAGATAGATGCACTTGGTGGTACATGTGCCTGGAGTTCATTTGCAGTGGCTAGATACCCTGGTGCAGCCTTTCTCTCCCACCCTCTCTCTCTCCCTCTTTCTCAAATAAAAATATAAAAATTTAGCCAGTTATGGTGGCTCATGCCAGTAGGTTATTGCTGAAGAGGCAGAGGCAGGAGGATCAGGTGTTTGAGGCCAACCTGGGCTATACATTTTTATAAAATTAAAAATATTTTTAAAATACATTTTATACATGCATGAAGATGGCAGTGACCTTGGAATGACTCAGAAGGCACCATAGTGCTGAGAAGAAGTGACAGCACAGCACTGAAACATCTCTATCACATCTTCCAAAGCTCAGGGTCCATTGCGGAAAAGGTGGCAGAAAGAATGTAAGAGCCAGCAGAAGGGTAGGACTCCTTACAACGTGTTCTTCCAGAACAAAATGGCCTAGATATCCATGACCTCACAGTGCCTGACACTATCTACACAAGACCATCATAATAGGAGGAAAAGATCATGACATCAAAATAAAAGAGAGACTGATAGAGAGGGGGAGGGTATAAGATGGAGTGTGGAGTTTCAAAGGGGAAGTGGGGGGAGGGAATTGCCATGGGTTATTGTCTACAATTATGGAAGTTGTCAATAAAGAAAATAAATAATAATAAAATAAAAATAGGTCTGGAGAGATGGCTTAGCAGTTAAAGTGCTTGCCTGCAAAACCAAATGACCCAGGTTCGACTCCCCAGAACCCACGTAAGCCAAACGCACAAAGGGAGTGCATACATCTGGAGTTTGTTTGCAGTAGCTGGAGGCCCTAGCGTGCCCATTCTCTCTCTCTCTCTCTCTCTCAAATAAATAAATAAAAATATTTAAAAAAAAAAAAAGAAAAAGAAAAAGAAAATGTCATAATGGCATACATTATTTTGTATAATTATTATAAGCCAATAAAAATCCCTCAAAAACAGAAGCAAAGTATTACATCTATACTTATGCTCTGTGCACCCTCCCTGATTTTACTCCCTCTTGATAAAAGAAAACCACACCCTGAATTGCATGTCTCTTCTTCCCATACATACCTTTTTTTTTCCTTTTTGTTTTTCAAGGTAGGGTCTCTCTCTAGCCCAGGCTGACCTTTTCACTATGTAGTCTCAGGGAAGCCTCAGACTCACAGGGATCCTCCTACCTCTGCCTCCCAAGTGTTGGGATTAAAGTGTGCACAACCACGCCCAGCAGAAAGAGAGGGAGAAAGAGTGGGTTCACCAGGACCTCTAGCTGCTACAAATAAACTCCAGATGCAGATTGCCACTTGTGCATCTGGCTCTACATGGGTACTAAGGAATTGAACTCAGGTCTTTAGGCTTTGCAGGCAAGCACCTTAACCACTGAGCCATCTCTCCAGCCCCCCATACATATCTTTTTATACTTTTGTCTCTAAATATATAATACATGCTTTAAGTCCTCTTAAAATAGTATGCTTCTGAAACTTTTTAAAATTAAACACTTATAGGGATGGAGAGATGGCTTAGTGGTTAAGGCACACATGTGCAAAACCTAAGGTCCCAGGTTTGATTCTCCAGGTCCCATGTAAGCCAGATGCCCAAGGTGGCACATGCGTCTGGAGTTCATTTGCAGTGGCAAGAGGCCCTGGTGTGCTCATTCTTTCTCTCTCTCTCTCTCATAAATAAACTATTTTTAAAAATACAAACCAAAAATAATTTTTAAAAGAAATGAAATAGTATGCATGGAATACAAATCTTTTGTAGTTTTTTTTTTTTTGTTTGTTTTGTTTTGTCTTTTTTTGTTTGTTTGTTTATTTTTGGGTTTTTTTCCCGAGTTTTTGTTTGTTTTTTGTTTTGGGTTTTTTTTGTTGTTTTTGTTTTTTTGTTTGGCTTGGTTGGTTGGTTGGTTGGTTGGTTTTTCAAGGTAGGGTGTTGCTCTAGTCCAAGCTGGCCTGGAATTCACAATGTAGTCACAGGGTGGCCTTGAACTCACAGGCATCCTCCTACCTCTGCCTCCAGAATGCTGGGATTAAAGGCATGCACCACCATGCCTAGCTCCATAGTATTTTATTTATTTATTTGAAAAACAGCAACAAAGAGGCAAAAAGACAGAATGAGTATGGATATGCCAGGGCCTCCTGCTACTGCAAACTCCAGATGTACGTGCCATTTTGTGCATCTGGATTTACATAGGTACTGGGGAATCAAACCCAGGCTGTCAGGATTTGCAAGTAATTGTCTTTAACTGCTGAGCCATTTCTCCAGCCCTATAAACGTTTTGAGAACTATCTTGAATGAACTCATCACAATTCTGCTCTCTTATTTGCATGTTTTGTGGCTGTGGAATTCTAAGCAGGAATATTGTTTCCTCAGGAAAAAAAAAGTTGTTGTTTTGCCATTTATAATCTTTATAGAATTTGTTTCTTTTCTTTATTTAATTTAATTTTATTTATTTATTTATCTGAGAGTGACAGACAGAGAAAGAGGCAGAGAAAAAGAGAGAATGGGCACACCAGGGCCTCCAGCCACTGCAAATGAACTCCAGATGCATGCACCACCTTGTGCATCTGGCTTACGTGGGTCCTGGGGAATCGAGCCTTGAACTGGGGTCCTTAGGCTTCACAGACAAGTGCTTAACCACTAAGCCATCTCTCCAGCCAGAATTTATTCTTTTCTTGTCATACTACACTGGCTAGGCTCCTGATATAATGTTGAATATAAAGTTGTTGCTGCCCCAGCCATCTTCCCGATATAGTGTTGCAAGTGAATGCTTCTACTATTGAACTACTATATGCTCTATCTGTTGTAAATGATTGGTAGAGAATTTTCATTGAGTTAGAGAAATTATCTTCTTCTCCTGCTTGGCCATCATTACTTGTAACATAAATGAGTGATTACTCTTTATCAAATGCCTGTACTGTGTCTATCAAGGTAACCTTGCACACATTTCCCTTCATCTACCCTTGTGATGGTTTGTATTAATGCGTTATTTTAAAGCTGGACCAACTTTGTATTGATGGTTGGTTCTGCTGCATTCAGCTTGCTAACATTTTTAGATTTCCACCTTGGTGCTAAAAAAAAAAAAAAAAAAAAAATTAGCCAGGCATGGTGGTGCACGCCTTTAATCCCAGCACTTGGGAGGCAGAGGTAGGAGGATTACCATGAGTTCAAGGCCACCCTGAGACTACATAGTGAATTCCAGGTCAGCCTGGGCCAGAGTGAGACCCTACCTCGAAAAAAAAAAAAATTAAACTCCTTTTCAGCCTCCAGCTCTTCTATTCTTTCCACCTCCTCTTCTGCAGTATTCCCTGAACCTTGGGGAGCATGATCGAGATGCCTCATTCAATGCTGAGAACCCAGCAGTCACTTTTTCTCAGCACTTTGAGGAATTTTGAGCCTCCTCAACGGTCACTGCCAACAGCAAAAAGAAGCTTCTGTGACCAAATGTGAGGGAAGCACTAATCTATGGGCATAAACATTACATGCAGAGTGTGATTTGATGAGTCCATGTCTAGTTAGCCAAACCTATGCCCTAGGGCTATGACCTTCCCAGCCACAGGCTTTCAAGTAGGTTTCCCGTACTAGGCAGGAACTCCCTCCCGTGAAGCAGGTCTCAAATCCAATCAGAGAGCACTTACCTACCCACCCCTCCCCCGCAAAACAGTCATGCCACTATTGCACCAGTGGGAACACCTTGAACCACTAGCCCATTGTATAGCTCACCAGAACCTTATTTGCTCGTCTAAGGCAGTTACCACTGACTTTCCAGCTTCCAAAATGTTCTCAGCATGTCATCTGTTCACCGCTGCCAGTTCTCTTTGTCCTCATGCAGTTAATATTTTATTTTTTTAATTTTTATTTATTTATGTTTTTCTGGGTTGTTTTTTAGAAAGAGAGAGAGAGAATGGGCTTGCCAGGGCCTCAGCCCCTGCAATGGAACTCCAGACACTTGTACCACCTAGTGGGCATGTATGACCTTGCACTTGCCTCACCTTTGTGCATCTGGCTAAGGTGGGATCTAGAGAGTAGAACATGGATCCTAAAGCAAGCGCCTTAACTGCTAAGCCATCTCTCCAGCCCTACCTATGTTATTTTTTGAGAAGAGAGAATGGGTGCACCATGGTCTTCAGCCGCTGCAAACGTACTCCAGAAGCATGTGCCATTTTGTGCATCTGGCTTACATGGGTCCTGGGGAATCGATCCTGGGTCCTTTGGCTTTGCAGACTAGTGCCTTAACCACTAAGACATCCCTCCAGCCCAGGGGAAATATATTTACCCATTTTCAATGTCACTCCTCCAAAATGCAGAGATATCAGATGTGGACCTTGGAGGAGAAGCATCAGAAACTGCAGGATGACTCCTTAGATGTCTGCCTCAGCCTGTGTGTTGCTGGCTCCTTGCCTGACACTGTGTTGCTGTCTGGTTGCCTGACACAGTCAGTATTCAGTTATGTGGTGAGTCAGGAGAGATTCTCTGCATATGTGCTCAGACCAGCAGTACTTTTACATGAAGTAGCTGTGGAACTGAAGGGGAAAGAATCAGGCTCAGTTTAAGAAATCAAAAGTCTATCAGGGGCTCAGTGATTAAAGGTGCTGGCTTGTAAAAGTCTATTGTGGGGGGGGGCTGGAGGGATGGCTTAGCGGTTAAGGCGTTTACCTGCAAAGTCAAAGGACCCAGGTTTGATTCCCCAGGACCCACATAAGTCAGATGCACAAGGAGGCACACGCATCTGGAGTTCATTTGCAGTGGTTGGAGCCCTGGTGCACCCATTCTCTCCCTCTCTCTCTCCCTCCCTCTTTCTCTATCAAACAAATAAATAAATAAAAATAAAAATAAATTTTTTTAAAACAAAGTCTATCGGGGACCTGGGGAAATGGCTCAGTAGGTGAGTGCTGGCTGTGCTAGCATGAGGACCTGAGTTCAGACCCTGGGCATGGTAATAGGTGCTTGTAATCCCACTGCTCAGGAGGCAGAGACAGCCAGGTCCCTAGGATTTGCTGGCTAGCTTGTCTAGCTGAATCATTGAGCTCCAGGCTCAGTGACAGACTTTGTGGAGGGGGATTGAGGAAGGCACACACATGTGAACACACATGTGGCCAAACACATATGAACACACATACACTGAATGCAAAATAAACAAGTCAACACATAAATTTAAGTTAATTAGCAAAGTATTGATGAAGCAGTACCTAAAGTCAAGTTCTCCAAGAGAAGAACAGCAGATTTCTAATCTCAACAAAAATAGACCAGGACTTGATTAACAAGTACAGCCCTTACCTTGCCACTAGTGTGGGGCATATGACCACAAACAAGAGAGCTGTGTCTCAGACAGGTTCTTTTGCATCTTTCAAAGGCTGACAGGGCACTTCTGAAAGAAGCATTGTCATCCCCTTGTGCAGCCAGGGCTCTGGGACTTGGTGGGACTTAGCCAAAGTGTATGTATGGTGCATGTAGTGTGTGTTAGCTCCTTCTAGAAGAGGATCCAAGCCATGGCAGTTCCCAGAGCTCGGTGCGAATGCTCACCCTTGTCTTCTGACAGTGAGCACCCTGCAAACTGCAGTGATCCTGAGAAGACACAGCATGCCTAAAAGGTCAGTGAGAGAAGGGCCAGGAGAATAGCTCTTGTCCTGGCAAGTTGGTGGTGCCTCAGGGCTCTCTTCTGCTCTCTTGGAGTGCACATCTCTTGGAGTTCACCATAAACTGTTCTCCATATTTGCTTTTCCTGGACTGTCACACACACTCACCCCTCCCACTCAGCTTGCACCTGCATCTCTTGGTATTGTGCCTGGGAGTCTATACCCCAGGAGAAGCTCTTAACCAATGGCTGGCAAACATTCCTTGTGATCTCCAGTGGGGAAGTTTTAAGATATCTCCATGGGCTGGAGAGATGGTTTAGCAGTTAAAGTGCTTGCCTGTGAAGCCTAAGGAGCCATGTTTGACTCTCCAGATCCCACGAAAGCCAGATGCACAAGTTGATGCTAGCACAAGGTCGCACACGCGCACAAGGTGGTACATGCATCTGGAGTTCTATTGCAGTGGATGGAGGCCCTAGAACACCAATTCTCTCTCTCATTAAAAAAAGATGTAAAATAAAATTTATTTAAGAAAAAAAGATGGGCTGGAGAAATGGCTTAGCGCTTAAGGTGTTTGCCTGTCAAAGGATCCCGGTTTAAGTCTCCAGGACCCACATAAGCCAGGTGCACAAGGAGCACATGCATCTGGAGTTCATTTGCAGTGGCTAGAGGCCCTGGTGTGCCCATTCTTCTCTCTCTCTCTCTCTCTCTCTCTCTCTCTCTCTCTCTCTCTCTCTCTTTCTCTCTGTGTGTGTGTGTGTGTGTGTGTGTGTGTGTGTGTGTGTGTGTGCCTCTCTTCTACCTCTCTTTCTCTGCTTGCAAATAAATAAATAAAAATTTTTTAAAAAAAGATATCTCCAGAGGTCCCACAGGAGACTGAGCCAAAGCCACCCCCTTTTTTTTTTTAATGAACTCCAGATACATACACCCTTTGTGCATCTGGACTGACATGACAGACCTGCAGGCTTTACCTTTAACCACTGAGCCATCTCTCCAGCCCATGACTTGTTCCGTTGTCTTGGTGGATCTTCCACAGAGCCCTGCCCTCCCAGGACACTGCCATCCTAGACACAGCGAATTCTCCATGATACACTGCCCGCACAAGGCAGGGGCTGGAAGGGTCAGAACAGAAGACCAAGACTGACACTTGGGGACTGAAGGTGTCACTCAGTGATGAGCCATTTCCTAGCATACCAGAAAGATGGCTCAGAGGTTAAAGGTACTTGCTTGCAAATCCTGAAAGCCTAGGGTCGATTCCCAAGTACCTATGTAAGGCCAGATGCACAAAGTGGCGCATGAATCTAGAGTTTGTTTACAGTAGCAGGAGGCCACGGCATGCCCACAAAGCTACCCTTTTTGAGACTTGATGTCACACCTCCGCTTATCCTCCCCTGTCCTATTTACCCATCCATCCTCCAACAGGTATTTTTCTGGGAATACTTCTTAACTAATATTTACATGAGAGCCAGGGATATAGCTCACAGGTAGTTCGTGTGCTTGTCTAGCATAGTGTCAAGGAAAATTTAATGTAATTCATACTATTTATATGAATCCTCTCATTAGAACCTGCTTCTGGAAAACGAGCCTAAGAAAGAGTAGACATCCCCTGGTTTATCAGGCACATCAACCTGAATGCTGAGGTCTAACAAGACAGTCTCTGAAGCGAGGGCAGGGTACAGACTCACATTGTTTCTCCAAATTAAAGGCTGAGGATTGGGCTTCTGAAGGGATCCTAGAGTGTAAACAGGGAGGAAAAGAAAACTGGGAGTCTGAGGAAGGGGGTGATGAGTGGCAGTAGGAAAGTTGGCTACTGCAGTGAGCCTTCTATACTCAGCTGCTCACACAAACCCTGTGTGGATGTGAGGTTTGGGGCTGCCTGGGAGGCTGCAGGGTGGAACAGAAGAGTATCATGGGAAAGCAAAACCATCCAGTGCTCTGAACACTAAAGACGACTTCATTCACCATGAATTTGTGTGCGCACACACACACACACACACACTCACACACACACACCATGCACCATATATACACCAGACATGGTACACATATACCACATGTGCACCATACACAAATAAATACACCACACACACAGACTCCACATGCCACACACATGCTATACACATACCATACAAGAGACACAAATATACACAGATACCACATATACCCCACATGCCACAAACACACCATACCCAACATATAGTACATACTGCACTTCATGTATCACATACCCCAATCCACTGAGAAGAGACTGAAAGGGGTAAGACACCTCCTCTGAGCTCTGGGTTATGCACGCAATGATAAATTTGAGGTAATTATTGAAGGAGAAGGTCTAAACGCAACTCAAGAAAATACTCAAAAGCATCTCAATAGCCCCAGAATGATTTTCTGTAAATGCACTCCTGAGCAAACACAGTTCTCAGAAGGTGAGGGATATACCTAAATAAGATAACTAAGGTGGGCTGGAGAGATGGCTGTGTCTGGAGTTCGTTTGTGCACCTATTCTCTCTCTCTCTCTCTCTCTCTCTCTCTTCCTCTTCCTCTCTCTCAAGTAAATAAATAAATAAAAATAAAATAATTTTTAAAAATACCATTTTGGGGTGTGGTAGCACATGCCTTTGATCCCTAGCAATACCTTCACAAGACCCTCATAATAGGAGAAAAGATGACAAATTAAAAAGAGAGGAATGGAGAGAGGGAGGGGATATGATGGAGAGTGGAGTTGTGAAGGGGAAAGTGGGGAGGGGAGGGAAATATCATGGTTTATTGTCTGTAAATATAGAAGGTGTCAATAAAAATTATAGATCTTTTCAGCCTCCAGCTCTTCTATTCTTTCCACCTCCTCTTCTGCAGTATTCCCTGAACCTTGGGGAGCATGATCGAGATGCCTCATTCAATGCTGAGAACCCAGCAGTCACTTTTTCTCAGCACTTTGAGGAATTTTGAGCCTCCTCAGCGGTCACTGCCAACAGCAAAAAGAAGCTTCTGTGACCAAATGTGAGGGAAGCACTAATCTATGGGCATAAACATTACATGTAGAGTGTGATTTGATGAGTCCATGTCTAGTTAGCCAAACCTATGCCCTAGGGCTATGACCTTCCCAGCCACAGGCTTTCAAGTAGGTTTCCCGTACTAGGCAGGAACTCCCTCCCATGAAGCAGGTCTCAAATCCAATCAGAGAGCACTTACCTACCCACCCCACCCCCGCAAAACAGTCATGCCAATATTGCACCAGTGGGAACACCTTGAACCACTAGCCCATTGTATAGCTCACCAGAACCTTATTTGCTCGTCTAAGGCAGTTACCACTGATTTTTCAGCTTCCAAAATGTTCTCAGCATGTCATCTGTTCACCGCTGCCAGTTCTCTTTGTCCTCATGCAGTTAATATTTTCTTTGTTTAATTTTTATTTATTTATGTTTTTCTGGGTTGTTTTTTAGAAAGAGAGAGAGAATGGGCTTGCCAGGGCCTCAGCCCCTGCAATGGAACTCCAGACACTTGTACCACCTAGTGGGCATGTGTGACCTTGCACTTGCCTCACCTTTGTGCATCTGGCTAAGGTGGGATCTAGAGAGTAGAACATGGATCCTAAAGCAAGCGCCTTAACTGCTAAGCCATCTCTCCAGCCCTATCTATGTTATTTTTTGAGAAGAGAGAATGGGTGCACCATGGTCTTCAGCTGCTGCAAACGTACTCCAGAAGCATGTGCCATTTTGTGCATCTGGCTTACATGGGTCCTGGGGAATCGATCCTGGGTCCTTTGGCTTTGCAGACTAGTGCCTTAACCACTAAGACATCCCTCCAGCCCAGGGGAAATATATTTACCCATTTTCAATGTCACTCCTCCAAAATGCAGAGATATCAGATGTGGACCTTGGAGGAGAAGCATCAGAAACTGCAGGATGACTCCTTAGATGTCTGCCTCAGCCTGTGTGTTGCTGGCTCCTTGCCTGACACTGTGTTGCTGTCTGGTTGCCTGACACAGTCAGTATTCAGTTATGTGGTGAGTCAGGAGAGATTCTCCGCATATGTGCTCAGACCAGCAGTACTTTTACATGAAGTAGCTGTGGAACCGAAGGGGAAAGAATCAGGCTCAGTTTAAAAAATCAAAAGTCTATCAGGGGCTCAGTGATTAAAGGTGCTGGCTTGTAAAAGTCTATTGGGGGGGGCTGGAGGGATGGCTTAGCGGTTAAGGCGTTTACCTGCAAAGTCAAAGGACCCAGGTTTGATTCCCCAGGACCCACATAAGTCAGATGCACAAGGAGGCACACGCATCTGGAGTTCATATGCAGTGGTTGGAGCCCTGGTGCACCCATTCTCTCCCTCTCTCTCTCCCTCCCTCTTTCTCTATCAAACAAATAAATAAATAAAAATAAATTTTTTTTTTTAAAACAAAGTCTATCAGGGACCTGGGGAAATGGCTCAGTAGGTGAGTGCTGGCTGTGCTAGCATGAGGACCTGAGTTCAGACCCTGGGCATGGTAATAGGTGCTTGTAATCCCACTGCTCAGGAGGCAGAGACAGCCAGGTCCCTAGGATTTGCTGGCTAGCTTGTCTAGCTGAATCATTGAGCTCCAGGCTCAGTGACAGACTTTGTGGAGGGGGATTGAGGAAGGCACACACATGTGCACACACATGTGGCCAAACACATATGAACACACATACACTGAATGCAAAATAAACAAGTCAATACATAAATTTAAGTTAATTAGCAAAGTATTGATGAAGCAGTACCTAAAGTCAAGTTCTCCAAGAGAAGAACAGCAGATTTCTAATCTCAACAAAAATAGACCAGGACTTGATTAACAAGTACAGCCCTTACCTTGCCACTAGTGTGGGGCATATGACCACAAACAAGAGAGCTGTGTCTCAGACAGGTTCTTTTGCATCTTTCAAAGGCTGACAGGGCACTTCTGAAAGAAGCATTGTCATCCCCTTGTGCAGCCAGGGCTCTGGGACTTGGTGGGACTTAGCCAAAGTGTATGTATGGTGCATGTAATGTGTGTTAGCTCCTTCTAGAAGAGGATCCAAGCCATGGCAGTTCCCAGAGCTCGGTGTGAATGCTCTCCCTTGTCTTCTGACGGTGAGCACCCTGCAAACTGCAGTGATCCTGAGAAGACACAGCATGCCTAAAAGGTCAGTGAGAGAAGGGCCAGGGAGAATAGCTCTTGTCCTGGCAAGTTGGTGGTGCCTCAGGGCTCTCTTCTGCTCTCTTGGAGTGCACATCTCTTGGAGTTCACCATAAACTGTTCTCCATATTTGCTTTTCCTGGACTGTCACACACACTCACCCCTCCCACTCAGCTTGCACCTGCATCTCTTGGTATTGTGCCTGGGAGTCTATACCCCCAGGAGAAGCTCTTAACCAATGGCTGGCAAACATTCCTTGTGATCTCCAGTGGGGGAAGTTTTAAGATATCTCCATGGGCTGGAGAGATGGTTTAGCAGTTAAAGTGCTTGCCTGTGAAGCCTAAGGAGCCATGTTTGACTCTCCAGATCCCACGAAAGCCAGATGCACAAGTTGATGCTAGCACAAGGTCGCACACGCGCACAAGGTGGTACATGCATCTGGAGTTCTATTGCAGTGGCCGGAGGCCCTAGAACACCAATTCTCTCTCTCATTAAAAAAAGATGTAAAATAAAATTTATTTAAGAAAAAAAGATGGGCTGGAGAAATGGCTTAGCGCTTAAGGTGTTTGCCTGTCAAAGGATCCCGGTTTAAGTCTCCAGGACCCACATAAGCCAGGTGCACAAGGAGCACATGCATCTGGAGTTCATTTGCAGTGGCTAGAGGCCCTGGTGTCTCTCCATTCTCTCTCTCTCTCTCTCTCTCTCTCTCTCTCTCTCTTTCTCTCTCTGTGTGTGTGTGTGTGTGTGTGTGTGTGTGTGTGTGTGTGCCTCTCTTCTACCTCTCTTTCTCTGCTTGCAAATAAATAAATAAAAATTTTTTAAAAAAAGATATCTCCAGAGGTCCCACAGGAGACTGAGCCAAAGCCACCCCCTTTTTTTTTTTAATGAACTCCAGATACATACACCCTTTGTGCATCTGGACTGACATGACAGACCTGCAGGCTTTACCTTTAACCACTGAGCCATCTCTCCAGCCCATGACTTGTTCCGTTGTCTTGGTGGATCTTCCACAGAGCCCTGCCCTCCCCAGGACACTGCCATCCTAGACACAGCGAATTCTCCATGATACACTGCCCGCACAAGGCAGGGGCTGGAAGGGTCAGAACAGAAGACCAAGACTGACACTTGGGGACTGAAGGTGTCACTCAGTGATGAGCCATTTCCTAGCATACCAGAAAGATGGCTCAGAGGTTAAAGGTACTTGCTTGCAAATCCTGAAAGCCTAGGGTCGATTCCCAAGTACCTATGTAAGGCCAGATGCACAAAGTGGCGCATGAATCTAGAGTTTGTTTACAGTAGCAGGAGGCCACGGCATGCCCACAAAGCTACCCTTTTTGAGACTTGATGTCACACCTCCGCTTATCCTCCCCTGTCCTATTTACCCATCCATCCTCCAACAGGTATTTTTCTGGGAATACTTCTTAACTAATATTTACATGAGAGCCAGGGATATAGCTCACAGGTAGTTCGTGTGCTTGTCTAGCATAGTGTCAAGGAAAATTTAATGTAATTCATACTATTTATATGAATCCTCTCATTAGAACCTGCTTCTGGAAAACGAGCCTAAGAAAGAGTAGACATCCCCTGGTTTATCAGGCACATCAACCTGAATGCTGAGGTCTAACAAGACAGTCTCTGAAGCGAGGGCAGGGTACAGACTCACATTGTTTCTCCAAATTAAAGGCTGAGGATTGGGCTTCTGAAGGGATCCTAGAGTGTAAACAGGGAGGAAAAGAAAACTGGGAGTCTGAGGAAGGGGGTGATGAGTGGCAGTAGGAAAGTTGGCTACTGCAGTGAGCCTTCTATACTCAGCTGCTCACACAAACCCTGTGTGGATGTGAGGTTTGGGGCTGCCTGGGAGGCTGCAGGGTGGAACAGAAGAGTATCATGGGAAAGCAAAACCATCCAGTGCTCTGAACACTAAAGACGACTTCATTCACCATGAGCACGTGTGCGCGCACACACACACACACACACACTCACACACACACACCATGCACCATATATACACCAGACATGGTACACATATACCACATGTGCACCATACACAAATAAATACACCACACACACAGACTCCACATGCCACACACATGCTATACACATACCATACAAGAGACACAAATATACACAGATACCACATATACCCCACATGCCACAAACACACCATACCCAACATATAGTACATACTGCACTTCATGTATCACATACCCCAATCCACTGAGAAGAGACTGAAAGGGGTAAGACACCTCCTCTGAGCTCTGGGTTATGCACGCAATGATAAATTTGAGGTAATTATTGAAGGAGAAGGTCTAAACGCAACTCAAGAAAATACTCAAAAGCATCTCAATAGCCCCAGAATGATTTTCTGTAAATGCACTCCTGAGCAAACACAGTTCTCAGAAGGTGAGGGATATACCTAAATAAGATAACTAAGGTGGGCTGGAGAGATGGCTGTGTCTGGAGTTCGTTTGTGCACCTATTCTCTCTCTCTCTCTCTCTCTCTCTCTTCCTCTTCCTCTCTCTCAAGTAAATAAATAAATAAAAATAAAATAATTTTTTAAAAATACCATTTTGGGGTGTGGTAGCACATGCCTTTGATCCCTAGCAATACCTTCACAAGACCCTCATAATAGGAGAAAAAGATGACAAATTAAAAGAGAGAGGAATGGAGAGAGGGAGGGGATATGATGGAGAGTGGAGTTGTGAAGGGGAAAGTGGGGGAGGGGAGGGAAATATCATGGTTTATTGTCTGTAAATATAGAAGGTGTCAATAAAAATTATAGATTTAAAAAAAGAAATATTATGGAAGGAGTATGATGGAGAGTGGAGTTGCAAAGGGAAAAGTGGAGGGGGAGGGAATTACCATGGTTTATTGCCTATAGTTATGAAAGTTGTCAATAAAAAAAAAAAAAAGAAGAAGCCAGGTGTGGTGGTGCACGCCTTTAATTCCAGCACTTGGAAGGCAGAGGTAGGAGGATCGCCGTGAGTTCGAGGCCACTCTGAGACTCCATAATTAATTCCAGGTCAGCCTGGACCAGAGTGAAACTCTACCTTGAAAAACCAAAAGAAGAAAAAAGAAAAAAAGAAAAAAAGAAAAATTATGGCCGAGCATGGTGGCACACACCTTTAATCCCAGCACTCGGGAGGCAGAGGTAGGAGGATCGCCGTCAGTTCAAGACCACCCTGAGACTACATAGTGAATTCCAGGTCAGCCTGGGCTAGAGTGAAACCCTACCTTGAAAAAAAAAGAAAGAAAGGAAGGAAGGAAGGAAGGAGGGAGGGAGGGAGGGAGGGAGGAAAGAAAGAAAGAAAGAAAAAAGAAAGAAAGAAAGAAAGAAAGAAAGAAAGAAAGAAAGAAAGAAAGAAAGAAAGAAAGAAAGAAAGAAGGAAGGAAGGAAAGAAATATGGCAACCTTATACCCACAGTTTGACAACTTAGATGAAATAGGCAAAGTTGACACAGAAATGTTAAGTTATGGAACCAACAGATTTATGTTCTGAGTTTGCTATGAAACCTTCTGAGGTGGGAACTGGCTGGCGAAAGCAGGTCACTGTTAGCAGGCCTGTTCCAGCTGTTCTGTTCCCTAGGCCCCTCCATGTGAACAAATTCCCACCACCACAGACACAGCCATTCCTCCACTCCCCTGCTGCGATGGAGTGACGCCCCTACAAACATAAGACAAAATGAATTGTTCTCCCATAAGTCATTTCTGTCAGGAATTTTGCCATCACCATACAAAAATAATTAACACATACCTGTATGTGACTATGACGAGAAATATAGAAGGCTTACATGAAGAAAACTATAAAATATTCCAAAAGAATTGAGGAAACTGAAAAACATGTTTGTGAGGTATCCCTCACTCCCCAGGAAGAAGATATTAGTTTTTTCTTAGTTATTTTATCAATTTAATTTTTCAAATTTATTTTTGGTTTTTCAAGGTAGAGTCTCACTGTAGCCCAGACTAACCTGGGATTCACTATGTAGTCTCAGGGTGACCTTGAACTCATAGTAATCCTCCTACCTCTGCCTCCCAAGTGCTGGGATTAAAGATGTGCGTGCCACCATGCCCAGGCAGATTTTTTTTTTTCTTTCTTTTTTTTTTTTTTTTTTTTTTTTTTGGTTTTTCGAGGTAAGGTCTCACTCTAGCTCAGGCTGACCTGGAAATCACTTGGAGTCTCAGGATGGCCTCGAACTCACAGCAATCCTCCTGCTGGGATTGAAGGTGTGCACTGCCATGCCCACTTTTTTGTTTGTTTGTTCTGTGTTTTGAAATTGAAATATTGACTCTAAACTTGTCTGTAAGAGTGCTGGGATTGAAGGTGTGCACTGCCACACCCACTTTTTTGTTTGTTTGTTTTGTGTTTTGAAATTGAAATATTGACTCTAAACTTGTCTGTAAGAGTGTTGGGGGGCTGGGGGATGGTTCGGTGGATAAAGTGCTCACCATACAAGAATAAGAGAATGAGTTTGGGTCCCCAGCACAAACATAAATGCCAGGCAGGTGGCCTACCTGCAATCCCAATGATCAGGAGGCAGAGACAGGGACTCCCTGGGGTAAGCTGGCTAACTAGACTAGCCAAATCAGCAAGCTCCAGGTTCAAGTGAGAGACCCTGTTTCAGCATTTTGAGGAAGATATCCAATATCAACCTCTGGCCTCCACATACACACACACATGCAATCACACACATGCAAACACACTCTTACACGTGCTACACACATGTACATGCAAAAAAATAATGAAAAGTAATTTTTGGATAGGCTTATAGGCACAGATGCGTGCACTGCTTCACATCTGCCTTTTCAGTTTTTTTTAAATTATTTTATTTATTTTTGGAAAGAGATATAGAGAGAAACAGATAGAGAGGAGAGAGGAAGACAGAGCTGGGCGTGCCAGCAGTCTCTCAGCTGCTGTGAACAAACTCCAGATGCGTGCGCCCCCTTGTGGTCAAGTGCGGCATTGCGCCCTCACGTCACTTTGCATCTGGCTAAACGTGGGACCTGGAGATTGGAACCAGCGTTCTTAGGCTTAGCAGGCAGGCGCCTTAACCACTAAGCCATCTCTCCAGCCCGCTTTTCAGTTTTATATGGGTGCTAGGGAACAGATATCTAGCCAGTAGACTTGCAAGCAAGTACCTTTAATCACGGAGACATCTCCCCAGCCTAATCATTCGTGTCTTTTGCTGCTGTTGTTGTGGTTGAGGTAGGGTCTCACTCTGGCCCAGGCTGATCTGGAATTCACTATGTAGTCAGCCTCAGGTTGACCTTGAACTCACAGAGATCCTCCTACTCTGCTTCACAAGTGCTGGGATTAAAGACGTGTGTCACCACGCCTGGCTCATTTATGCTTTTTGATGGCTTCCAGGAAGGTTGAAATTTACCTCTCTGTCCTTCCATTAGCCTTGTTTCTATTTTTCCCTAGTAGCAAGCCACAAACATGTTCATGGTCTTGATTCTAAGAAACAGAATCCTGGGAGTAGGCTAACTGGGTGAAGAGCTTGTGTCTACTTTAAATTTCCATCAATGTTACTAGATTGCTTTCCAGAAAGCCTGCAACACTTCAGCTCCCATCAGCAATGTGAGACAATGATTTCTCCACATACCCACCAGCAATAGTTCTTGTTTATGTTTTAGAAGTCTTGTGAATGTCAAGTGTTGTTACTTCCATTTGCTTCTGTGAGACTATTAATTGCTATCTTGGTAATATGAGACTCCCATCTCTTCATAGCTTTTCAGGCATTTATTGTTTCATATAATATGATTTACTTTATCCAACTCAAACCAAGACCTATGGGATTCTAAATGGCATCATAATGAATTGATATAAAGATTTTGAGAAAATTAAAATTTTATATTAAACTTTCCCATCCAAGAACATGGTAAATATTTTTATTATATTAGTTCTTTTTTATATATTTTATTTATTTATTTATTTATTTATTTATTTTATTTGAGAGAGAGAGAGAGAATGGACACACCAGGGCCTCCAGTCACTGCAAATGAACTCCAGATGCATGCGCTCCCTTGTGCATCTGGCTTACATGGGGCCTGGAGAGTTGAACCGGGATCCTTTGGCTTTGCAAGCAAACGCCTTAACTGCTAAGCCATCTCTCCAGCCCCTAAATTAGTTCCTTTATGTCTTTCAGTATACTTTATTTCTTTAAATATACTTTTCCTCTGCTTTTCTTGATTAATTTATTCTCTACTATTCTGTACTTTTTTTTCTTTTTAAAGCTTGTTTTTGATTTCTAGGTACTTAGTGGTAGTATGATATGTATTGGTAGGAAGCTATGGAGAAAAATATATACATATATGCTGGAGATTGAACCCAGGGCCTCCTGCATGCTAAGTAAGTACTCTATGAGTCATACTCCATTCCTCCTTTTACTATTTTTAAAGGTACACTGACTTTCAAGCCACCATATAAGCCAGGCTGGCCTCAAATTTGCAATCCTTTTGTCTCACCCTCTTAGGCAGCTGGGATTGCAGTCCTTCACACCAGGCATGGATTAAATATATTTTTCTTATATAACATACTTATAAAACTGTCTTATTCATATACTCTTTTTTTTACTGGGTCTTCTTATATTTTCTGGTTTAGCAATATCAAAAACAGAGATAGGTTTAGCTCTTTTTCTTCAATGTTTATGTTAACAAGGTAATTTTCTTTTTCGGTATTCTCATACATCTAGCTAGACGTGGGTACTAGGGAATCAAACCAGGATCCTTGGGCTTTGCAGGCAAGAGCCTTAACCTCTGAACCATCTCTCCAGCCCCTTGGGTGTTCTCTAGACTAAGTAAGTAGGGGATAAGAACAGGTCATGCATCTTCCTTCAATTCTAGTTCCTCCATTCTTATCCTTGGTTGGACCTCATCACAATTTACTTGAGGGCAAGAATAGTGTCCAATTTGCCAGTGTTCTACCCCTAGCATTCAGTGTAGGATCCATCCTATAGATATGTGTATACATGCATATATATTTCAAGATATATAGATCAAGAAGGAGGAAGTAGCCATCTGTTGAGGTCAGCTATATAAAATAAGGATTCAGGGCTGGAGAGATGGCTTAGCAGTTAAAGTGCATGCCTACGACCCAGGTTTGATTCTCCAGGTCCCACATAACCCAGATGCCCATGGTGGCGCATGCGTCTGGAGTTCGTTTGCAGTGGCTAGAGGCCCTGGGGCTCCCATTCTCTCTCACTCATTCTCTATCTCTCTCTCCCTCTCTCTAGTAAACAAAAATTTAAAAATCTCTTTTAAAAAGTTAAAATATGGATTCAAACATGTGTTTTAGATTTAGCAACAGGAAGATCATTGGAGACCTTTGTGATCATAATTTAGTCGTGGGGGCAGAAGCCATGGGACAAAAAAATGAATAATGAGACCCAAAGGAAGATTGTATGTAAACATTTGGGAACCTGTGGAGTATTGAAAGCACTTCAGGATGGCTAGAGTTCATGGTGCACATGGACAGAGCCATGGTAAGAGCTCTGCTTTGCCTAGAAGCCACACGTGCTGTGGAACGGCAAATTCAACAGCTATCATCATAGTTGCTTTTGACAATGATCACTCTTCCTTTTAAATAGAGTACCATGTCTTAAAATTTTTCTATTTATTGGGCTGAGAAATGACTTAGCAGTTATGGCACTTGCCTGCGAAGCCTGAGGACACAGGTTTGATTCCCTAGTACTCATGTAAGCCAGATGCACAAGGTGGCACATGCGTCTACACTTTGATGGCAGAAGCTGAAGGCCCTGGTGCGCCCATGCTCTCTCTTTCTCTCTCGATCTGCCTCTCTCTTTCTCTCTCCCTCTCTCTCAAATAAACAAACAAAATATTTTAAATGTTTTTATTGATTTATTTTTTCATTCATGTGCATGCACGTCCATGTCTGTGAGCACACAAGCACAGCTGCAAACAAACAACAAATGCTTGTGCCACTTTTTGTGTCCAGTTTACATGGGTGGATTGGGAATTGAACCCAGATCATCAGGTTTGTGCAAGCAAGTGCCTTTAACCACTAAGCCATCTCCCCAACCCTCTGGAGGGCCAGATCTTGAACTCACTAGTTCTGTCTGTCACTTGTATTGCAGACTGCTTCAACAACTCCCTGTCTCCTCCATCAATTCTTATCTCTCTTCTTAATCCACTTTTACAGTGGCTTTCAGAGAAATCTTGTTGCTTTATTTTGCTTTTCAGTTTTGTTTCATTTTGTGTTTGTGTTTCAAAGCAATTCTCTCTTTTCTTCTGTATCTATATTATCTCTATCTATCTACCATCCATCCATCTATCTATCTATCTATCTATCTATCTATCTATCTATCTATCTCTTTCTCTCTCTCCACCCCAGGATCAAACACAGAACCCAGCAGCACATGCTCAGCAAGAACTCTACCACTGCCGGGCATGGTGGTGGCTCACGCCTTTAATTCCAGCACTCGGGAGGCAGAGCTAGGTGGATCGTCGTGAGTTCAAGGCCAGCCTGAGACTACATAGCTGATTCCAGGTCAGCCTGGGCTAGAGAGAAACCCTACCTTGAAAAAGAGAGAGAGAAAAAAAAAGAAAAAAAAGAACTCTACCACTGAGCTACATCCCCAACCTAGAGTAATCTTTTCTGGGTTATATATCTAAACGGTATAAATAAACCATTCTTCTGATACAGTTACATAATTACAAATCAGCAGAAAATTACCTTTGTTTCTACAGGATCCAGCCTTCCCAGGTGAGTTCCCAGGGGCATCAACATTCATTATACAATTGCTAAAATCTGCATCCAGGCATAATCTATTCTTGGGGATCCTGAAGAGAAACTCAGTTTCTGCCTTAAGGAAACAGAGTTCAGAGAGGATTCAATAACCATCTTTTGAGGTTTGTGCATACAACTCTCCTCAAAACTTCTATTTCTTTTTCTCCTTCCAAGAAGTCAGCTCAAACAGCTGGTGATGGTTTGATCCCATTCCTCTGCTGAGTGTTCCCTACAGTGGGTGAATGAGAAGTAGAAGAGCAGGGGATGGTGAGGTCAGGGAAGAGAATCATTTAGGGTCTTGTTAACCACTGTAGGACTTTTTACTCATCTCACTGACAGAAAAGGTGGTAAAACTTGGTCAGATTCGGAATACATTTTGAAGATAGAGCTCACAGAATTTTCGAGCAATTGAATGCACAATGAGAGAAAGAGATAAGTCAAAGATGATTCAAAAAAACAAAACAAGGGCTGAAGAGATGGCTTAGCAGTTAAATGCTTGCTTATGAAGCCTAAGGACCCCAGTTCGAGGCTGGCTTCTCCAGGACCCACGTAAGCCAGATGCACAAGATGCATACATCTGGAGTTCGTTTGCAGTGGCTGGAAGCCCTGGTGCACCCATTCTCTCTCTCTCTCTCTTTCTCCCTGCCCATTTCTGTATCTCTTTCTCTCTCTCAAATAAATAAATAAAAAATAAAATATTTTAAAAAAACAAAACAAGCCGGGCATAGTGGCACACGCCTTTAAACCCAGCACTTGGGAGGCAGAAGTAGGAGGAGCGCTGTGAGTTCGAGGCCACCCTGAAACTACACAGTGAACTCCAGGTCAGCCTGGGCTACAGTAAGACCCTTCCTCAGAAAACCAAACAAAAAAGCAAACAAAAAGATGATTCCAAGGATTTTAGCCTAAGTAATCACAATCATGAAGTTACTTGCAGGCATGGGAGAAGCCACAGGATAAGCAAAGTTAGGAAGAATGCAGTAATTTTATTTTGGAATGATGTCTGAAGGAAGATATCAAGCAGGTCATTAAATATATCTAAGCCAAGAGTTCTTGGAAGAAGCCTGAGTTGGAGGTGTACATTTGAGATGAAATCAGTGGGAAGTAAGCAGAGCTAGAGAGGAGGGCTGTATTCATTACTTTTCTTGTTGCCGTGACACAAACATCTAGCAGAGACAACTTAAAAGAGGAAGACGTCGGGGCTGGAGAGTGGCTTAGCAGTTAAGGTGTTTGCCTGCAAAGCCAATGGATCCTGGTTCAATTCTTCAGGACCCACGTAAGCCAGATGCACAAGGGGCACATGCATCTGGAGTTCGTTTGCAGGGGCTAGAGGCCCTGGTGTGCCCATTCTATCTCTGTCTGCCTCTCTTCTCTCTCTCTCTCTCTCCTTGCAAATAAATAAATAAAAATTTAAAAATATATTTAAAAAAGAGGAAGACATCATTTTAATCCATGGTTTCAGTCCAAGTCCATGGTTAGTTGGCCCCTTGGGCTTGGGCACAGCATCATGGTCCCTTGGGCTTGGGCACAGCATCATGGTGGTGGGAGGGTATGGCAGAGGAGAAGCTATTCATTTCATGAAGAACCCAGAAGCAGAGAAAGGAAATACAGAAAGAGGAAAGGACAACATATATAGCTGCCAGGGACAGGCCTCCGCTGATCTACTTCCTCTGACGAGGTCCCACCTCCAACCTTTCACCACCTCCCAACAACACCATCAAGGGATGCAATCCATTAATTACAGCAGAGCCCTTAAGCTCTAATTGTCTCTAGACATTCCGTCGGAGTTATACCCAGAGGTGAGCTTCACTAATCCCCTAAATGTTTTTAATCCAATCAAACTGACAATCCAAATTAACTATCACAGGGACCAAGGAAATATAACAGTTAGATGGAACGCTGAGGAACAACCGACCAAAAAGACTAAGCAAGGCTAATCATGGAGCAGAAGGAAATCCAAAATAGAATAATGTGGACGTTAAGCACCAGAAAGTGTTTCTATTCAGGAGCGGAAAGCATCAACTGCACAAAACGCTGCAGAAAGGTTGCAATAGTCAAGTAGAAGTCGCTGCTAAAATAACGACATCCCCACAGCTCTGTGGTTGTCGCTCATGTAAGGGAGACTCAGCAGCAGGCGGGAGGGAGGAAAGGACTGGAACTGTGGCTCCCTGCTTCATGATGACAATTAGGCCCTTGTGTTGACAAAGGCTGAGTGTCTTCAATTTGAGGCTGTCAAGGTCATTCTGAGTGTCACTGTCCAGCCAGTAAGTAGGAGTGAGAGGTGAGGATGGTTCACGGGAAGCACATTGGTCAGTCTTGCAAGGAAGAGAGGACACACTTAGGTTGGATAATTTGAGAAAAGTTGAATAAAGAAACTACTTACAAAAATGTGTTCAGCAAGCTGGGCATGGTGGCACATGCCTTTAATCCCAGCACTCTGGAGGCAGAAGTAGGAGAATCAACAAGAGTTCAAGGCCACCCTGAGACTACATAGTGAATTCCAGGTCAGCCTGAGCTACAGAGAGACCCTACCTCCGGGTGTGGTCTTTAAAGCAAAGGAGAAAATGTGTTCAAGGAAACCCTGAGCAGCCAGGTCAACCTGGACCAGAGTGAAACACTACCTCGCATAACCAAAAAAAAAAAAAATGTGTTCAGCAGCCAGGTGTGGCAGCTTATGGCTGTCATTCTGTCACTTAGGAGGCTGCGGTAGAAGGATTACTATGAGTTCAAGGCCTGCCTGGGCTAGAGGGTGCATTCCAGAGTTCCAGGTCAGCAGGTAGAGTGAGACCCTGCCTGAGAAAAAGAAATGTATGCATGGGTAGAATAACTACCCATGAATGTTGCCATGACTTTGAAGTGACTGACAGTAGGAGATGTTTACCACTTCTGGGTTTGAAAAAGCAAAGGAAATTAATGGTTTGTGGAACCGGGAGAGGAATAGAGATTTATTGGAGAAATTTCTGACTAAAAGTTCTGTAGAGGAAAATGGCCAACTGAAATCAACCCACAGGGAACCAGAGAAACAAATGCCTCAGACGACTCACTCCCTTCCCTCTCACTGGCTCAACTCAACAAGAAGCCAGAGGCTCCTTAGTAGCAGCCCTCATCATTGGGCTTCCAAGACAGGAAAAGAATGGAGACTGATAAAAGTGTCTGTGGGGGGATGGATAGTTCTGAGTCCATCTTGGAAACTGTGTTCATCCCTTCCACCTACATTCATTGGCAAGAACCCAGTCATCTCATCTTACCTACCTACAAATCTGTCTGAGAAATACAGTCCACCTGGTACCCAGGAGGAAGAAGACATTTAGGGAATGACTAACTCCTCTCTACCATATGGTCAAACATGATGAGCCGGGCGTGGTGGAGCATGCCTTTAATCCCAGCACTCGGGAGGCAGAGGTAGGAGGATCACCATGAGTTCAAGGCTACCCTGAGACTATGTAGTGAATTCCAAGTCAGCTTGGGCTAGAGTGAGACCCTACCTTGAAAAACCAAAAAAAAAAAAAAAAAAAAAAAAAAAAAAAAACTGGAAATTGTCTACTGGATGTAGCTATATAGCTATTTTTAATTTTTATTGATAGTTTTGTACATGTAATAATGTATTTTGATCAGAATCACTGATTACTTTCTCTTGTCCCCCTTCTGCTTCCCATCCCACAGAACTTCTTTCCAAGTAGTCCCTCTTCTACTTTGATGTCCAGTGTGAGAGAGACACAGAGAACCTACTGAGTTGAATTAGGGTTGCTTGCATGAGCATGGTAGGAGGTTATTTACCAGAGCACATGCAACTTATTGGTGGTTCCACCACTGAAGAAAATGTCTGCCCTTCCCCCAGCAACCATTACCTACCAGTAACTCCTCAGGGAAGGGCGGTGGCCTCATGCCCTCCTCCACCATGCATGATGGAATGTTGACAAGCCAATGGCAATTGAATAGTTCACCCTTGGTAGAGTGGTGGGTATGAAAGCCTAATTGCAATTATGTGAAATGAAAGAAAGAAAGAAAGAAAGAAAGAAAGAAAGAAAGAAAGAAAGAAAGAGAAAGAAAGAAGGGAGGGAGGGAGGGAGGGAGAGAGGAAGGGAGAGAGAGAAAGAAAGAAAGAAAGAAAGAAAGAAAGAAAGAAAGAAAGAAAGAGAGAGAGAGAAAAGAAGGAGAGAGGGAGGGAGGGAGGAAAGAAAGAGGAAGGGAAGGGAAGGGAAGGGAAGGGAAGAGAAGAGAAGAGAAGAGAAGAGAAGAGAAGAGAAGAGAAGAGAAGAGAAACTCCTTTCAGTAGATTTTGCTGTAAAGGGAAGCAAAAACAATGAGTTAGTAGCTGGAAGGGTTATAAAACAGAATTTTTGCTTTATTTTTAATAATGAAGAAATAGCAGCATGTTTTTGTGCTGATCGGAACATTTGGGTAGTGCGAAGAAAACTGATGATGCAGGAAAGAAAGGGAATATTGCTGGAGCAATGTCCTTGAGTAAGCGAGAAGGATCTTATGACTAGGAAAAGGCTGCCTTGGGAAAGCACACGGGCTGTTCTTCAGGACAACTGCAAGAAGGCAGAGTATCTGGACAGAGCCCTGCTAGGGAGGATGTGTGGTGAGCAGAGGCTGTTGAAGTTCTTTCCTAAGCACTCGTAACAAGTAACTCATAACCTGTAACAAGACAGACACAAAGTAACCAACTGGGAGTGAAAGCAGGGGCGGGATAGTCAGGTTGTGGGGAAGACAGTAGGATACAGTTACCTGGAGAAATGTGAGAAAGGCTCCTCTAGTTAATCTCCCAGTGAAAATGATCCACCACTTCTGAGGACACCCACTCCGAGGGAAAGTGCCTTTCTCCACCCTGTGCTAATCCAGCATCAGAACTGGATAACTGGAATAAGTAACCTTTTAGTACTTCAGAGATCCAACAAGCACTACTTGTAAGTGTTCACCTGTATACAGTCATGATCACCCTGTGAAGCAGGAGCTGCTCTTATCAATCCTGTTTTAATATTTTAGTTATTTATTTAAGGGGGAAGAAGAGGCAGATAGAGAAAATGGGCATACCAGGGCCTCCAGCTACTCCAAATGAACTCCAGACATATGCACCACCTAGTGCATCTGGCTTAAGTCGGTCCTGGGGAATCCAATCTGGGTCCTTGGGCTTTGCAGACAAGCACCTTAACTGCTAAGGCATCTCTCCAGCCCTCAATCCCATTTTATAATGAGGAAACTGAAGCATAAACTAATCAGTAGGTATCTGATAAGCGGAATTTGAATTCAAGCAGTCTGGCTCCCTGGCTTTTGACCTCTACTACACAGTTGGCCTTCCATATCCAAGAGTTCCACATCTGTGAATTTAACCCACCACAGAGCAAAAGCATAACCCCCCTGTATTAGTTACTTTCTTGTTGCTGTGACAAAAGTACCTGAGAAGAGAAGGGTCGGCTTCTCTTTATCTCTTTCTGCCTAGAGGCTATTTTTCTTTACACTCAACCTGAGTCCCTCCGTAGAATTAAGACTCCTGCAAGGATTAAACCTGAACCTGGCATTGTGGCTGGTTAGCTCAGCCCCCATTCAGAACCTACAAAAGACCCCAATCTGGGTTTCTAAGTGGGCTCTACCCCACTCCTGCCTTCTCATGGGCAGGGGTTCTCTATTCTCTCTCCTCTTTCTTTTCTTTCTTTTCTTTTTTTTTTTTTTTTAATTTGAGAGAGAGACAGAGAGGAAGAGGCAGAGAGAGAATGGGCACGCCAGCGCTTCTCAGCTGCTATGAACGAACTCCAGACATGTGCGTCCTCTTGTGCACATGCGCAACATTGCACACTTGCATCGCTTTTGTGTCTGGCTAAACATGGGACCTGGAGATTCGAATGGGTGTTCTTAGGCTTCGCAGGCAGGCGCCTTAACCGCTAAGCCATCTCTCCATCCCACTGTCTCCTCTTTCTTCCTCTTAAGCACTTTAAATTCTATCAATAATCTGATAAAACCTCTCTAAACCTTAAAAAAAAATACATGACAAAGGCAACTTAAAGAAGGATTTATTTTGGCTCACAGTTTGATGGGATAAAGTCCATCACGGTGGGAAGGTATAGAGACAACTGTGTGAAGCAGCTGCCAGTGTCGCATTGGCAGTTAGGAAGTAGAAGACAAAGGTGCAGTTCACTTCCTTCTTTGTGTTAAGTCTGGTACTCCAGCCCGTGAGATGATGCTACCCACAGTTAGGGTGGGTCCTCTCACCTCAATGAAGAGAGGGCTAAGCATAGAAGGAATAAATAGAATCACAAAAGGTCTATGACCACATAGGGACAGATGAGCTTTTGTGTTTTCTGAGCTTGTGAGAGGGTTGTTTAGAGCTTGCTGGTTGAAATTGGGGTGTTAGGGGCTCAGGAAGGTCCTTGAACCCCAAACCCAGAGTTCATGTTTTCATTTAACCAAAGAATTGGGCAAACCAAATTGAGAAGGAGAATTATTAAATTATTATATTTATTGCCGGAAGTACAGAACCAAGGGAAAGAAAATGAATGTACTCACGTGGTCTGAGAGCCCACATTGTAGGCCTGGAAAAACCATAAAAAGAAAGTTAGAGAGGAAAGAAATGAAAGTACAAATAGTTCCTTCATGTGGAGGGCAGGAGCAGGTAGAGAGCCCATGTGGGAGTAAGGGTTCGGGGGAGGGGTTCTCCCCTCATCTTGGCCCAGCTGGGCTGAGACAAGGGGAAATTTACCAAAAACTGGAGGTTCAGGAGTGGTCAGGCAGCCCAGAGAGTGTGCCCTCCCCACATAAATGTATTCATTAACCTTACAGTGGTGGGCCATACCTTCTGGCTCAGGTGAGCCAGAGAGACAGCTGAGTGGTCTGGGCTAAGGGGCTGTCTCGGGAAGAGGCTAGCCCTGACACCAAGTTCTGAGGACTAGATTTGACCAACCATCATGTTGGGATTAGATTTAAATCCTAGGAAAGACCTCCCCTCCCAGGAGGGGCTTAAGTTGTTTGTGGAAAAACAGATCTAGGCAAGCAATAAGAAGTCAGGTAATACTTTGATCTTTAGCAAAGTGGATACTGCAAGGATACTTTCAGGGGCCCAGTCATCCTGCCTAACAAAAACTACCTGGACGCCCTCTGATGGTGACTATATGGGGACCCAGAAAGCCTAGAAGCAAAAGGCAGAGCCAATATGGGGAGTATAGGGACAAGTTTAAAAGACTGGAGGGAAGCTGGGCGTGGTGGCGCATGCCTTTAATCCCAGTACTTGGGAGGCAGAGGTAGGAGGATCGCTGTGAGTTTGAGGCCACCCTGAGATTACGTAGTGAATTCCAGGTCAGTCTGGGCTAGAGTGAGACCCTGTCTCATAAAATAAAAAAAATTTAAAAAAAGTCTGGGGGAAGATATTCATGAGTCCTCTCTGCCCCACATGGACTCTTGACTCTTCATCAGTCAGTACATGATGCTTGACTTCATCTCTTTAAAAAATATTTTTTATTTATTAGAGAGAGAGAGAGAGAGAGAGAGAGAAGGGCATACCAGGGCCTCCATCCACTGCAAACAAACTCTAGATGCATGCACCCCCTTGTGCATCTGGCTTACGTGGGTCCTAGAAAATCAAACCTGGGTCTTTTGGCTTTGCAGGCAAACACCTTAACTGCCAAACCATCTCTCCAGCCCTGATTTCATCTTTTTTTGGGGGTGGGTAGTTTATGAGGTAGGGTCTCACACTAGCTCATGCTGACCTGGATTTCACAATATAGTCTCAGAGTGGCCTCAAATTCATAGCGATCCTCTATCTCTGCTTCCCAAGTGCTGGGATTAAAGGCGTGCACCACCACGCCCGCTGATTTCATCTTTTTTTTTTCTTTCTTTCAAGGTAGAGTCTCACTATAGCCCAGGCTGACCTAGAATGCACTGTGTAGTTTCAGGGTCTCAGGTTGGCTTCAAACTCACAGTGATCTTCCTACCTCAGCCTCCCAAGTGATGGGATTAAAGGTATGCCCCACCACCAGGCTTCATTTTGTCTTCCTTTGGTTTCCCTGTTTCTTTCACTTGTTTCCATGAAAACGACATGGTGCTGGGATAGTAGCAACACTGATGCTAACAATGGCTCCCAATCAAGGAACAATGAACTTTATCAATGAAACTCTCTTACTGAATGGAGAACCCAGCATTTTACTGGTATTGTATTACTCGATGGTGATGTCACAGCATCATTCCCATTTTCAGATAAGAAATTTTAAATGGTTGGAGAGATGGCTCAGTTGTTAAGGTGCTTGCCTGCAAAGCCTAATGACCCAGGTTCATTTCCCTAATACCTACATAAAGCCAGATGCACAAAGTGGCACATGAATCTGGAGTTCATTTGCAGCAGCTGGGGGCCCTGATATGCCCATGCTCTCTGTCTCTCTTTTCTCTCGCTTTCTCTCTGCTTGCAAATAAATTTTAAAAATATATTTTTTATAAAAAAATAAAATTTAAACAGAGATGTTGGAGTACACAACTAAGGTTACAAAGGTAATATTTGGCAGAGGTAGGGCTTGGGAACAATCCTGTTAGAGTTCAAAGGCAGTGCTGGCTACACTGTACCAGGTGCCTCCTTGTTTTGGGATGAAGCACCAGGAGCACACAGGAGCCCTCCAGGGCCACAAGGGCCTCAAGAGCAGAGCCTCGGGGTGAGAGGAACTCCCTTTAATGAAGGCAATTGAGAAACAATCCTCCTCTTTATTTGCCTGTAACAGGGGCTCAGAAAAGCTAATTATCTTCCTGTGAACCAGTTAACTATTCAATTTTCTCCATTTGGGTAATTAATTTCAGAGTCAAATGCAGAATCCAGCTAATTTTAGAAGCATGCAGCTGTGGGGTCAGCTGGGAAACAAGCTCTGTTGAGAAAGGGGGGTTGGGGAGTGTAGGCGCCAGCTTTGCCTGGGGCTGGGAGGGAGTGTGGAGGGACCTCGTCCGGCAGGGAGAAGCAGGCTTAAGGCAGGCTGGCTAGGATTCCCCTGGGCATCAGAGAGCAGCAATTAGTGTCCTGGATGTAGGAAAACAAAGCTGCTATTGCAGCTGCCAGTACCTAACTTCACGGTAGGGGCCGGGGCACTGCGTCATCAGCTTCTCCCTTTGAGGGGACCAATGGGAAGCCAGGGTGACACTGGTCCTTACATTCTCGCTTGAAGCCAGATCATAAAGGGAGAGAAAGAAAATGAAGGAGGGAAGAGAGAGAAAGAAGGAGAGGGGGATACTGACTTTTGGGTCCTACCCCTGGATATAGACACATGTAACATGACTAACATTTAAATGCCAGGCATACCTCACACCAAAGAAGTTAGGTGTTCCCATGTTTCCTTAATGAGGGTTAGACAACTGAAGCTCAGAGAGGAGGTGAGACTGCTCACAGCCTTGTAGTCAAGATACAGCAAAAGCTGAGATTTGAACTCAGCTTCTGAACCTATGACCTCACTGTGTCCTAAAGTAACACACTGGATAGGTAACTTTCTGAGTAAGGCCAGATGAAGAAGGTATTGGAGTATTTGAGGTCAGAAGGTTCTTTGTTCATTAAAACAAAGCCAGCTGGTCAAGATGTTCAAACTTCTAGCAAATTCCCCAGGAACAGGCAATGTTGGTTCCATCTGCAGATACAGAACGTCTAGAGGGTTGCCCCCTTCCTATTCCCATGGGTTCCAGGGAGTAGAGCTCATTGTAAACTGTCTCCAGGGCCAGTGATGAGAAGAGGAGAGTTGAGACTCAGAGTGACGTTGATGGTGATGACAGCTATACCGTGACAAGGGCCTAAGCTGGAGAAGGACATAAGTGAGTCCTTGTTGTGAACTTATACAAGCAAGTTCAGTTTAGCTGGTCCCTCAGGATATGGTCTCACCTGCACATGAACTTTATGCTTGGCTGGCTTTAACACAATGGGTCACCATAAGATGTTTTTCTCGCTATTGCTAAGTGCAGTCTTTAGTTTCTGTATTAACTGCTGCTTGCTTGCAGTTGCTGGAGAGGGAAAATGCAGAGAGGGGAGATTCTGTAAGTTTCTGTTTTTCTCCCCCCCCCTCCAAAATCAACTGAAATTAACTCTTGGTTTTATAAGATTAGGATTACTGAACTTGTGAACTGTAAAACTAAGATGTACAATCTTACACATTTCTCCTATAAAAGGAGCCCTGGGGCCTGGACAGATGATTTAGTGGTTAAGCACTTGCCTGTGAAGCCTAAGGACCCCAGTTCTAGGCTCGATTCCCAGGACCCTCATAAGCCAGATGTACAAGGTGGTGCATGCATCTGGAGTTCATTTGCAGTGGCTGGAGGCCCTGGTGCACCCATTCTCTTTCTCTTTCTCTCTCTCCCTCTTTCTCTGTCTGCCTGTTGCTCTCAAAATAAATAAAAGTAAACAAAAAAAAATTTTTTTTAAAAGGAGCCCTGAAGTACAGCCTGGTACTGTATTCAGGCTCCCAAGCCCTGGATGTAGTGACTGGCCAGCTAATAAACATTCCTTTCCTACTACTTGGTGTCCAAGTGTTCGTCCCTGGGGTCCTCACCATAATAATACTATTCCTTTCTTTAACGTGTGTTGCTTCATTTGCTCACTGCAATGATCCAAGAATTATCACATTCCTACTGTACAAATAGATTAAAGTGAAATATAACATTTAATTCCTGGACTGTAGAGAGATGGCACAGCAGTTAAGCTGTGAAAGCATGAGAACCAGAGGGACCTGAGGTTACTGAGCTTGGCCCATGCAGTCTGCAACTCCAGTCCTGTGGGAAGGAAGCAGAATTGTGGGAATCCCTGCAACTTCAAAACTGCCAAAGCTCCGGAATCAGCGAAGAGATTCCACATCTCAAATGCAGTCATGAAAGCTTGCCCTAGCCCCAAGCTGGTGGCCATTTGGGAGGTGGAGCCTCACTGGAGGAGGTGTGTTGTCAGGGTGGTCTTTGGGGTTTCATAGCCAGGTCCCCCATGCCAGAGCTCGGCTCATCCTCTTGAGGATGATTTCTACCTGCTGGGGCAGAGGTGATGTCCAGTCTCTGCTTCTGCCAGGTCTCCCCTGCCAGCATGGGAGCTGCCCCTTCAGCCTCTCTAAGCCAAGGTAAACCCTTTCCTCCCATCAGCCACTTTTTTTTTTTCAAAACACCACATTTTATTCAGATCTTACAAAGGAGTGAAGGAGGGAAACTGGGAGGTAAAGAAAGACAAACTGGGGAGAAGCACACTATGTGGAATCCAAAAGGCTATGTGGGCCACATGTAGCCTGGGAGCTGAACATGGATCTTAGGGAAAAATATGAACAGGGATTTTAAAAATGTGTGCTTCCAAAAATGTTCAAAAGTGAAGACAGTAATAAAAGGGGGGAAAAAGCCGGACATGGTGGTGCACGCCTTTAATCTCAGCACTTGGGAGGCAGAGGTAGGAGGATCGCTGAGAATTCAAGGCCACCCTGAGACTACATAGTGAATTCCAGGTCAGCCTGAGCTAGAGTGAGACCCTGGAAAAACAAAAAAAAAAAAAAAAAAGGGAAAAAGTGTCTCTTCCCACCCTGGCAGCCATGTGGGCCATGCGGGGATGAGAGAGAGCTCTTACCCATCCAATGACCCGAAAAACATTGCTGCCAGCTCCAGAGAGAGCGGAAAATGGCCCACTGTCTCCATGGATTCCCTGGGAAATGGGATTTGCAAGAGCCACTTTTTTCTATCCTTTTTTTTTTTTCCAATCAGCCCCTTTGGGCTGAATGTTCTGTCCCAGCAACATAAAGGTAACTGCATCAAGGAAACAAATGGATGAGCAATGGAGGGGACACCCAACATTTTCTTCTGGCCTCCATGCCCATATAGGGTGCCACATCTGCACACACATATGCGCATACAGCACACAGGTACACACCACATAAACTGTATCACACCTACTACACACACACACACACACACACACACACACACAAAGAAAAATTAATTCCTTGCCTTAGAAGAAACTGAATTCAAATCTAGGCAGTTTGACTCAGCCTACCTTCAAGTCACTTGGGCTTTGGCAAAACGAGAGGGAGAGGGTTGGAGAGATGGCTTAGCGGTTAAGGTGCATGCCTGCGAAGCCTAAGAACCCAGGTTCGATTCTCCAGGTCCCACATAAGCATGTGGTAGTGCATGCATCTGGAGTTCGTTTGCAGTGGCTAGAGGCCCTGGCACTCCATTTACACACTCTCTCTCTCTCTCTCTCTCTCTGTCTCTCTCCATCTCTAATAAGTAAATAAAAAAATAAATTTTAAAAAAATGAGAGGGAGAAAGAGAGGGAAAGAGGAAGGGAAGACTGGTGCAGTGACTCCCTAAAATCATGGACAACTATCCTATGTCTATGTGGTGGAATACGTGAGTTCTTTGTACCTTCTGGTTATTTTACCTGTGTCTACCCACTGTGAAGAGCCGTGCCTCCTTGCAAAGAGGAATTCGTCTTACACACGAGATACTCTGGCTTGATACAAGCCCCTGGGAGGTCCTGGGCCGGGTACATGTCTCCTGCTGTTGTGGAGTATCGTGTCTGAAAAGTTCGGGTTTTCTCTGGGATGGGTCAGGTAGGGAACTGTTACCATAGCAGCCCAACAGTCCCTCCCCTCAATGACCGTGTGCTTCCCACTTCATTCACCCTTCTCTATTTCTATATGAAAGCCAATCTTCTCTGCCTTAGCATTGCCCTCTGCCAACCCTGAAAATGCTCAAGGACCAGACTGGGCTTCCCCAAATTTGGTCTTCCTCTTTTTTGCCAGGCAACATGGGAGTTTCTAAGTTCAAAGCCAGGTTCTCTGGCTCAAGCAGCTGGCCCAGAGCCCCAGCAGGTGCAACTTGGTTGCTAAGCAACATCTCCAGATCTCTGTATGTTCCTGTCACATGATTATTGTTGCTAAGGAAACAAGTCCTCTGGCATCCCAGGACTCAGCAAGGTCTAGGCAGCAATGTGTTACCTGAGGCCTAACAAAAATCCTGTTGTCCCATGATCCTGATGAGCTGTGATTCCCTAACCTGCTCTAGGTGGCCAGCTGTCCGATGGAGTCCTTGTATTCTACCTATGCTAGCTTTTAGAAGAAAATGCCTGAGCGGGACATGGTGGCGTACACCTTTAATCCCGGCACTCGGGAAGGAGAGGAAAGAGGATCGCTGTGAGTTCAAGGCCACCCTGAGACTACAGAGTGAATTCCAGATAAGCCTGGGCTAGAGTGAGACCCTACCTCAAAAAAAAAAAAAAAAAAAAAGAAAGAAAGAAAGAAAAGAAAAGAAAAGAAAAAGAAGAAAGGAAAAAAGAAAGAGCCTGAACTGTAATCTTGGTCATTTACTGGAAACTCATGGAATTCAGTTCCTTTGGGGTGGTGGTTAGGAGTGATTTTACAGTGTAGATAATGGACAGATTCAGAAGCAAGTTTATATCCTCAGTTTCTCTACACTTCATCCATGGTTTCTGTCATAGAGGCAGAATAGAAAAAAGATTTGTAAGGTAACAAAGCTTGTCCTTTGTATGGATGAGAAAGCTGGACTGGGCCTGAGGACTGCAAAAAAAGCCAGACAGGCTCCCAACATGACCTCCTCACTCCCACACCTCCTATACTAACAGAAATTGTCTACTACATTAGGGATGCTGCGGGCTTCCTCCTAGAGGACTAACCTCCCTGGGTCTTTGGATCCAAACTGCCTGGGGCTCTCTACACAAGATTAGCCTAGAAATGAGGTGAGAATGAGGAACTCTCTCTAAAGAACAAAAAGATAAAGGGAAGAGCAGTAACAGAGGGAATGTAAAAGCATTCGAGGGGCTGCGAAGATGGCTTAGTGGATGATGGACTTGCCAGAGTGGCTGTCTGTAACCCCAGTGCTTGGAGCATAAAACAGGGGGAATCCATGGGACAAGCTGACCAGCTAAACTAGCCGAATGGGTGAGCTCTGGGTTCAAGTGAAAGGCCCTGCCTCATTAGATAAAGTGGAGAGCTATTGAAGAAAACACTCACGTCAACCTCTGTACCCACACACATATGCACCCACACATGTAAACACACATATGCAAATGCAAGTATATCACATGTGCCCGTGCATGCACAAAAAACAAAAGAATTTGAGAATCAGGGCTGGAGAGATGGCTTAGCAGTTAAGGCACTTGCCTGCAAAGCCTAAGGACTCATGTTCAACTCTCCAGGTCCCATGCAAGCCAGATGCACAGTGACGCAAGCGCGCAAGGTAGCACATGCATACAAGGGGGCACACATGACTAGAGTTTGATTGCAGTGGCTGAATGTCCTGGTGTGCCAATTTTCTCTCTCTCTCTCATAAAAGGGGTGGGGGGTAGTGGCATGTCTGTTATGGGAGAAACCAACCACTCTCTAATTGGACTGGAGGCCCGCTCCACAGGAGGGAACACATGCCTGATACTGAAAACCTACAACAGGTGTAGTCATGAACCCTAGGGGTGTAACGTCTGCTAGTGTCTGGCTAAATGTATATACTATGTTCACCAAACTACCCAGTAAGCACTTTTCTTATTGTTCATACCTATATATTAATGCTACTCTCACTTTTGGTTAGAGAAGCTGCTCTTTTCAGATGGTAGTGACCTTGGGAAGACTCAGAAGGAACCATGGTGCTGAGAAGAAGTGGCAGAGGAGTGCTCAGCACTGAAATATCTCTATCACATCTTCCCAGGCTCAGGATCCATTGCAGAAGAGGTGGCAGAAAGAATATAAGAGCAAAAGAAGGGTAGGACCCCTTACAATGTGCTCCTCCAGACACAAAGTGGCCTGGATATCCATGATCTCACAGTGCCTGACACTACCTACACAAGACTACCATAATAGGAGTAAAAGATCATGACATCAAAATAAAAGAGAGACTGATTGAGAGGAGTGGAGTTTCAGAGTGGAGTTTCAAAGGGGAAAGTGGGGGAGGAAGGGAATCACCAAGGGATATTGTCTACAATTATGGAAGTTGTCAATAAAAAAAATTTTTAAATAAAAAGTTGGGTCTGGAGAGATGGTTTAGCTGTTAAAGCACTTGCCTGCAAAGCCAAAGGACCCAGGTTCAATTCCCCAGGGCTCACGTAAACCAGCTGCACAACGTAGCACATGCACCTAGAGTTCATTTGCGGTAGCTAGAGGTTCTAGTGTGCCCATTCTCTCACTCTCTCTGCCTCTTTCTCTCTCTCTTTCTCAAATAAATAAATAAACAAAAATAAAAAATATTGCCAGGCATGGTAGCTCACACCTTTAACCCTAGCATTCGGGAGTTAGAGGTAGGAGGATCGAGGATCGCCATGACTTTGAAGCCACCCTGAGACTATGTAGTGAATTCCAGGTCAGCCTGGGCTAGAGTGAGACCTTACCTTGAAAACACCAAAACCAAAAACAAAACCCAAAAACAAAACAAACCAAAAAGGCCAGGAGGTAAAATAACTGAATAATACAAATTCCAAAAATATGGGACAAAAAGAACAGATAGAAGGAAATTATCAAAGAAACATTCAAAACATATTAAAAATCATTGGGCTCTCCAAGAAAAAAAAAATGGCCTGCTTCCAGATTCCAAGATTCCAAAAAGGAGCCAATACAAACACTAAAATGTTTCCACCTCAAGTCACACCTTAGGAAAGTAAGAGGGCACCCATGACAAGGAGAAGATCATTCTAAACGCTTCTAGAGTAACAACAGTTTTCATGGAAAACATCAAAACGTCATGGCAAAAGCCTCCTCCCCTTGCAGATAGAAAAGCATGGACTGACGTCTAAATATCCCAGGAAAATGATTTCATCCTGTCCATTACAGCTGTTCTCACTCCCAAGCCCTTTTAATATTCTTTGTAACACCCTGCCTTTGTTTTTCATGGGCTAAGTGTCTAATCTTCACTCCATATGGTCCTGAATTCCTCAAAATTACACCTGTTAAAGGCTTGGGGATGCTTAGTGGTTGTTGGATATTTTGATGTGTTGGGTTAGGACTGGCTTTAGAAATGTTTATGTCGTCTAGTCAGACTTAAGAGTGAAGCATTGAAAACCAGATCAAGCCAGGCATGGTGGCGCACGCCTTCAATCCCAGCACTGGAGAGGCAGAGGTAGGACAATCACTGTGAGTTTGAGGCCACCCCGAGACTACATAGTGAATTCCAGATCAGCCTGTGCTAGAGCGAGACCTAATCTTAAACTGAAAGACCCAGGCCAGAGTAGCACCATGACAGGCCTCAGTCACTCTGTAGGCCACAGGGACGAGTTCCCAGAGTCAAGGGAAGAACAAGCAGTACCAGGAAAAACCATGAACTTGCTGTGTGAGCATGACTCAACATTCTTGTGGTCCTGGGCCAGATGGCCCAATAAGATCCACTGTCTCAGAGTTTTGTAAATGTCAACCAATCAAATGAATGTAACTGTGAGCGCCAACCTGTTCAAATGTAACCGCCGCTTGCTGAGCCAATTAAGTTAGAAATTCCCCTAGACCTAGCCCACCAAAACCCTAAGACCAATCAAGAACCCCCAAGTACAGTTACTGTTCAAATTAGCCAATCATGTACTTGTGTGGGTGATAGCCCTCTCCCTCTTGTTCAATCCTCAATAAAAAGACCACTTTTCTGCTTCTCGGGGCTCTTGCACGGATCCACTGTGTTGGTGAAGGCAAGAGACCAAGCTTAAGCCCGAGTAAAGCTCTTTGCGTTTACATATGTGTTTGGTCATCCTTGGTGGTCACTGAGGGTGCTGTGAACTGGGCATTACAAAACCTCAAAAAAGAAAAAAGAGCATTCCTTTAATCCCAGCACTCGGGAGGCAGAGGTAGGAGGATTGCTGTGAGTTCAAGGCTACCCTGAGACTACATAGTGAATTCCAGATCAACCTGAGCTAGAGTGAGACCCTACCCCGGAAAAACCAAAAAAGGAGAGAAGAAAGAAAGAAAGGAGGAAAGAAGGAAGGAAGGAAGGAAGAAAGGAAGGAAGGAAGGAAGGAAGGAAAAAAGAAAAGCAGATCAAAAGGTCTTTGCACTTACCTTGGGCATGCGGTCTGACCTTCCCTATAAGGCATTCCTCCTAAGTCCATTTGTGAAGTCCCTCTTCAGCTGACCAGATTCTCCAGAGAGAGAGAAGAGGCTTGCCCTCACCGCCATGGAGTGGATAATTCTAGCAGCTGTGAGAAAAGGAAAGCCTGTGAGTCTCATATGCTACATGCACATGATTCTGAGGCAGGATAGAAAGACAAGGAAAATGATGGGGACAAGAGAAGGTAAAGGAGCCCCTCGCCCAGGAGCCTCTCACCAGCTGAGAAGCAAGAATTCCAGCACAATTAACATTTGCTTAAGTCCTTTCTTCCTTCTCCTAAGATTCTCACCAGAACCCTCTTGCTCAACCATAGTGGGACCTGGTTTTACCTTAGCATATTGTAACCCCTTCCAAGGAACATCTGGAGGCACCCTATAATCTCACAGAGAAGGAGGGAGAAAGATAATAAAAAGAAAAGGCAACCTTTTGAGATGCAACTTGAGAGCTACTAAAGTGATATAGATGACTAACGATGAGACGTGCAATTGTGACTCTCCCTTGAGAAGCCAATACCTATACTTGGATATTTTATCTGTAATGCCCTCAGAGAAGCCCACTCCCAGGCTTTGAGGTGTATATTACTTTCCTCCTGAGCGCCTCTCTTTCTCTTTAACCTTGGGCTTAAAATGTCATTAAAATCTATTTAGGGGCCAGAGAGATAGCTTACTGGTTAGGGCACTTGCCTGCAAAGCCAAAGAGCACAAGTTCAATTCCCCAGGACACACGTAAGCCAGATGCACAAGGTGGCGCATGCATCTGGAGCTCGTTTGCAGTAGCTAAATACCCTGTTGTACCCATTTTCTTTCCCTCTCTCTCTCCCCCTCCCTCCCTCTTTCTATCATAAATAAATAAATAATTAATTAATTAATTAATTAAAAACATCTTTAGGGCTGGAGAGATGGCTCAGAGGTTAAGATGCTTTCCTACAATGCCTAAGGACAGGGTTCCCTTCCCCAGTAGCCACATAAAGCCAGATGCACAAAGTGGCACATGTGTCTAGAGTTCATTTGCAGTGGCTAGAGGTCCTGATATACCCATTCTCTCCCTCTATTTACTTCTCTCTCTCTCTCTCTCTCTCTCTCTGTCAAATAAATAAATAGAATATTTTTTTAAAAAATCTTTAATAAAGGGCTAGGGAGATGGCTCAGCAGTTAAAGGCATTTGCAAACCTGCTGACCCAGGTTCAATTCCCCCGTACCCACATAAACCCAGATACACAAAATGGTGCATACATCTGGAGTTTGTTTGCAGTGTCAAGAGGCTCTCTCGCCCATTGCAAATAATAAAACTGTTTTTAAAAAATACTTTTAGTAAACCCCAATCCTTCTTCATACTGACTCATCCTGAAATTCTTTTTCTGTGCTGAAGCCATGAATCCTGGGTTTGCCTGAGTCCAGGTCCCTACAATATTAAGAGAATTCCTCAGGCTGCTGAGATGATAGCTTGGAGTTGTATTTCTGCCCCCTCACCACTGACACTGTGTGTATGTGTATGCATGTTACACATGTGTATACATGCATGTGGAGGCCAGAGAACAATCTCAAGTGTCCCTCCTCCAATACGATCCACCTTGAGACAAAAATCTTTCATTGGCCTAGAACTTTCCAACTAATTTTCTAGAAGTGGCCTGTTAGTTAGCCCTAGGAAGTCTTCTTGTCTCTACTTCCCCAGTGCTGATATTCCAAGTGCTAACCACAGTATGTGGGTTCTGGGGATTGAACTCACGTCCTCATGCTTGCAGGTGAGCTAACTCTGCAGTCTTGACATGCAAATTCTATTATCAGCAAGGAGCACACCTGCCTCAGTTGTACCTGACATTTTCCAATCAAAAAGAAAATGAACTGGGTGTGGTGGCGCACGCCTTTTAATCCCAGCACTCAGGAGACAGAGGTGGGAGGATCACCATGAGTTCAAAGCCACCCTGAAACTACGTAGTGAATTCCAGGTCAGCCTGGGCTAGAGTGAAACCCTACCTCAAAAAAAAAAAAAAAAGAAAATCTAGAGCCCTACTGCCTGAATACAAATGGTGGCTCTAGCATGTATTGGTTGCTTAAAATTTTTCTGTTACTAGTAGCATAAAGACACGGACTGGTAATATTATTAAGAAAAAAGGTTTATTTTCTTTAATGGTTTTTGGCTCAAGTTTAAGGGACTGCATCAGGTGATGGCTTGTTTGTTTGTTTGTTTTTGTTTTTTTTGAGGTAGGGTCTCGCTGTAGCCCAGGCTGGCTTGGAATTTACCTCAGGGTAGCCTCAAACTGACAGCAATCCTCCTACCTCTGCCTCCTGAGTGCTGGGACTAAAGGTATTCGTCACCAAGCCCAACTGGTAATGGCTGTTTTTGCCATCAGTCCCAAAGTTATGCTGCAAGAAGACCTAGCCAAAATGGCTTTCAGAGCAGACGCATTTGTTTTGTTGTTGTTGTTGTTGTTGTTTTTTATTTTTGGTTTTTTGGGGTAGGCTATCATTCTAGCCCAGGCTGACCTGGAATTCACTATGTAGTCTCAGGGTGGCCTTGAACTCATGGTGTTCCTCCTACCTCTACCTCCCAAGTGCTGAGATTAAAGGCGTGGGGCACCATGCCCGGCTCAGATACATTCTTAAAATATCCCATCAACCCATTAGTCCACTCACGAGCCCTAATGACCTCTTAAAGGTCCTATTTCTTAATAACAAAACAGGGATTAAATTTCATCATGAGTTTCCAAGGGGGCAAACCATATTCTAACACATTGGTAAGTGTTATAAACGCTCTATACCTCAGTTTCCCTATCTGTAAAATGGGGATGATAATAATAGCACCCACTTTACATGACTATTTAGAGCTCTTAGTCTAATTCTTGGTACATAGAAAGCTATTCTATCAGACTTACTGATTATTACTATCTAATATTTACTGTGGCAAGGACAGTGAGTTAGGGGACTCTTTCTAGCCTCCAACTGGTATGACCAGTTTTCCCACTCAGCTCCTCTATACCATGTAAATACATGATGTGCCCTAAGTAAATTATCAAACAGGTGGAAATTCTAGTTGTGCAAATACAGCTGGTGACAATGTAAATAGACCATTCAAATATGCTGGAGACCAGTGAGGCAAGGCCAGTTGTTTTCAAATACAGTTGAATCTCAACAGCACAATGGTCACTGGCATTTTGTTCCCAAATGAATTGACCACACAGTTATTTCTGAGCATCAAAATGGTGTTGTCTGCTAACTCGTTCTTCAGGGCAAATGATATATGGAGACTGGAAACAGACAACAGCACACCTTTTAGGAAGTGCCCCTCTACCCCACCCCTCCCCACTCCAAGTATCCTAAGCAGTCTCTCAAAACTCCACCCCCACTACCCCACCCCTTGCAAAGAGCTTCTTTGGGTTTCCTTTTCTTCTGGTCCGCCTGGCTTTTATCTTCCTCCCTCCGCTCTCTAGGTCCTGCTGAGCAGGCAGCAAACCTGCCGGTTCTGCAATCCTGGTCCTGCTGCTCTGTTTTAAAACAAAAAGAAAAAAAAAAAAAAAAAACCCTTGGTAATTTGCAAGCTTTCCTCCAGGAAGGTATAAACCATCAGCATTTTTTGACACTGGCTGGGATAAGAGATTGGTGCTAAAGGGAAGGGAGAGACAGACAGAGAGAGGGAGGAAACCAGGGAGGAGGGGAGCCAGCAAAGAGAGGCCAGCCAGCTCCAGGCTCAATCACTTAGCCTTTAAGAAGCAAGACTTCTTTAACACAAAACGCAAGTGCAGATGCCAGCTAAGGTATCAAGGTCCTCAGTAGATTCACTATGGGGCTGAAGACAGCTAGACTTTGTCTTTTTTGTTTTATTTTTTATTTTTATTTTTTATTTATTTATATTTATTTATTTATTTGTTTATTTGTTTGTTTGTTTGTTTGTTTGTTTGTTTGAGGTAGGGTCTCACTCTAGCCCAGGCTGACCTGGAACTCACTATGGAGTCTCAGGGTGGCCTTGAACTCATGGCGATCCTCCTACCTCTGCCTCCCAAGTGCTGGGATTAAAGGTGTGCACCACCACGCCCAGCAAATTTTGTTTTGTTTTTCCAGGTAGGGTCTCACTGTAGCCCATGCTGACCTGGAATTCACTATGTAGTCCCAGAGTGGCCTCGAACTCATGGCAATCCTCCTACCTCTGCCTCCTGAGTGCTGGGATTAAAGGCATGCGCCACCACGCCCAGCTTAGACTTTGTCTTTTTATAGTTTTTGTTATTGTTTTGTTTGCTTTTGTTCTTGTTGGACACAAGGTCTCCTTATGTAACCCAGTCTGTCAATCCTTTTGCCTCAGCCTGTCTCCCAAGTCCTGGGATTACAAGTGTGAGCCATTATCCCCGGCAGATAGATAGACAGACAGACAGACAGATAGATGGATGATAGATATAGATAAATAAAACGTGTTAGCACCTAGGCCTTACAAAATATACTTATATAGGCTATTTGGGTCTCCATGCCTGCCACCCTATGCTTGGCTTCAAAACTAAACTCCTGCTTCCAGACAAGCACTTTGTACCAGATGGACCCAGGCATATCTTTCTGTGTTTCTATCCTGACAGGTTTACAGGTATAGTTTTCCTTGGTTCCAGCCATCCTCCTGTGGGTAGAGCTACTCTCACTAGGTAATGCTCTCTTCCTGCCACTGCTGCAGGGAAACTGCTGGGCTATACCTTGGAAACTAACAGAACACTCATGGCTGTACTGCTTAAGGACAAGGATTTCTGCAGTGCCTAGTGTAGCTACTCTTCCAGGTGCCCCATTTGTAGCATGTTTTCATTTCTTAGAAATCAGAGTTCAGGGCTGGAGAGATGGCTTAGTGGTTAAGGTGTTGGCCTGCAAAGCCAAAGGATCCCAGTTCGAATCTCCAGGACCCACGTAAGCCAGATGCTCAAGGGAGTGCATGTGTCTGAAGTTCATTTGCAGTGGCTGGAGACCCTGGTGCGCCCATTCTCTCTCTCTCTCTCTCATAAATAAATAAATAAATAAAATATATTTTAAAATAGAAAGAAAAAAGTAATCACAGTTCAGTATCTTCTTCTCTACCCCTCCTCTCCTTCTTTCTCCACCAGAATATCCAGATATGTAGCCAGCAAACACATACGAGTGAAGTCCACTTTTTCAACTTAGAATCACCCAGGATAAGAGCTTCGTCACTAGGTCATCCATCATGCTTTTTGGTTCCTTCTTTGTTTAGAATAAGTTTTCTCCCAGAAATCACTTCATGCACACCCTCATGCAAATTGATATCTGAGTGGTAAGTTATATAATTCCATAGATGCATACCATACCCAGACTGTCTAGTCTCCATGTGTGGGCATAGCTTAAATCAAGCTGGTGATACCTGATATCTCTTGATCCCAGGGAAGTTTTTTTTTTTTAATTTTAATTTTATTTTATTATTTTATTTATTTTTGGAGAGAGATACAGAGAGAGACAGACAGAGAGGGAGACAGATAGAGATGGGCGCGCCAGCAGTCTCTCAGCTGCTGTGAACGAAATCCAGATGTGTGTGCCCCCTTGTGGTTAAGTGCAGCATTGCGCCCTTGCTTCACTTTGCATCTGGCTAAACATGGGACCTGGAGATTGGAACCGGTTCTTAGGCTTAGCAGGCAGGCACCTTAACCGCTAAACCATTTCTCCAGCCCCCAGGGAAGTTTTTGTAATTACCTTTCATGACCTTCTATTTTCACCTCCACACTCTATATAGAGAGTGAAAATACAATTCTCCCATTGGGGATAGGATATATTGAGGGAGCAGGACCGCTTGGATACTTCTTTTGGGTGTGGCTTCTAGGGACAATGACTGACACACTAGATAATGCTTTATTAATGAGCTCTGAGTACAAACAAATGCTGTTCTCTGACACACATAGGAGCAAAGCCAGTAGGTCCTATGCCTGCCTTATGCTTGGGCTTCCTTTGGAAAGCTGTCCTCACTAGATCTTACCCATCCCTAAAACTGACACTCAACATTGATCTTTGGCCTCCACACACACTCACACTCACACATGCACACCCACACACATATAATCATGAATATGCCTGCATGCACACCACACACATGTACCTGAAAACATAACCCCCACAAGTGACTGAGTTCCTGCCGCCTTCTCTATGTTATCTCCCTCCTGTTGTTGACTGTAAGACAAGCTGGTCTCACGTCAGAAACACAGGCGTGGCGGTGGCACAGTGATGTGCCTGCAGCACAACAAGACAGGATGCTTTTTCTCCCATAAGTTGTGTGTCTATTAATAGACGTTTTGCTGGACAATTTGTTTGGGTTTGGTTTTGCTATTTCCACTGTAGAAATGATACGGGGGTGAGCCTGGACTCCTCATTGCAGCAGACTGTGCTGTCTGAAACTGGGGCTCCAGCGTCCTGCTCTGGCTTACATAATTCTTAGGAAGCAGTTCTGTGCAGCGGCAGTCCCCAGCAGTGCTGGCTGGCCGGTCATCCTCTCTGCCCGCACTGGGAAGTGGTGAGCCTGGGAAGGGGAGGCCCTTGATAATATTTATCACATAAACATTCAAAGGTAAAGTCAAGGACACAATCAGCTGCCAGCTGGCTGAGCTCATGTCGCCCACCCCCACCCTACCCTCTCTCCTACTACCCTACCCCCAGACAGGCACATTGGCACAGGCCCCGAGCTCTGTTCTCCAGGGGCTGCTAAATTTCTACCGGTCTTTCACCTGGGTCTAGGTTAGCTTCCCTAGGATCTTTTTTGGTTTTGTTTTGTTCTGTTCTGTTCTGTTTTATTTTGTTTTGTTGTTTCAAAGCAGGGTCTCACTCTGTAGCGCCAGGCTGGCCTTGAACTCACAGTGACCCTCCTACTTCAGCCTAAAGGCATGTGCCACCACACCAGGCTTGTAGTGAACTTTTCCCCAAAGAAAGGCAACAGCTTGTGGAAGAGGTGGCGGAAAGAAGGTAAGAGCCAAAGGAAGGGTAGGACTCCTTACAACATAGTCCTCCAGACACAAAAATGGCCTGGATATCCATGACCTCACAGTGCCTGACACTACCTACACAAGACCATCATAATAGGAGGAAAAGATGATGATATCAAACTGAAAAGAGAGACTGATTGAGAGGGGGAGGGGATATGATGGAGAATGGAGTTTCAAAGGGGAAAGTGGGGGGAGGGAGCGAAGTACCATGGGATATTGTCGACAGTTATGGACGTTCTCAAAAAAAATAATTAAAAAAAAAAAAGAAAGGCAACAGCTGAAATCTGTTCCCATAGACACTTAAAACTTCATACATGGACACTGCGCTATCACTTGCCTATCTCAGCCAATGGTACATCTGGCTATAGAGCTAAGTTATAAGGCCAGATCTTGTCTTTGATGCCACAATCCCCGCTGTGAATATGGTTACTTCTGTCCACCCTCACCGCCACTGCTACAATTCAAGTCATCTGTCATTTAATATTGGACATGTCACCTTCTGATGGCTCTGGGTACATTTCCCACACAGCAATCACTCATTGCAAGATTGTCTGCTGAACACAGAGTATGTTAGGAGATAGTGGTGAAATGCAAGCAAAATAGAAGGCCTCATAGAGTTAATAGTCTTACAGAAGCCAGTTTGTCTTTCCTAAAGCACAAATACTGTTATGTCTGCTCCCAGCTTCAGGTAAGTCACTGGCATCCCGCTGCCCTTAGCATAAAATCCAACATCTTTGATGAGCTCACTTCCCTCCACTCTTAGCTCACCTTCCCAGCCACAGGGAATCAATTTCAACTGGAACAAACATTGATCACATTTCCTAGAATATCCTAAACACTCCCCTTCTCCCACTAACAGCTACTTACCAGTTAGGTCTCAGCCGGGAGGGCATTGCCAACTGAAAAGAGATAATAGATGGTAGGGATTTGGAGGAGGCCCAGGATCTGAAACCTGTTGCCACAATCATCCTGCCTGCTCCTTCTCCCCAAGTCTTAGAAAGCAAGATATATGAGATGGCTAGCGTACAGTTTACTTCTGCAGTTCTGACCTCTTGTACTAGATGGAACAATCTGGAGGATTTCTTTGACCTGAGCTGGAGGGTCTAGCTCACTGATCTCAGAAGAGAAACATCTGCCTTTTTAGGGACCTAAGCATTGGAGCACCATTAGGAAGGAGCCAGTGCTTAGCCCAAGAGGGATGTGTCCCGTAGCAACAATGTTCATAGAAATGACCTAACTAGTCTACTTAGCAGCAGCTTATCTAGCCTTTCTGAGGCCAGTTTTCCAGCCTTCCAATCACTTTCTGTGAACTAATTGATGCTAGTCTGTGACTCTCTTTCTCTTTCGGATCATGGGATGTGGTCTCTACTGTTGGGAACCAGCAATCCTGACTAGTACGGGATGCTTTCTCCTTTCCTGACTCCCCCCGCAGTACCCATTCCCAATCACCACTGTAATAATACCAAAAGACAAACACAAGGAAGCATGTCTTGAGCGGCCCAGGAATTTCTAGTTCCACACCAGATTTTGGTTTATCCACCCACCTTTGGCTTTTCTCAATGGGCTCATTGATGGAGGCTGTTTCCCTTCTTAGGCACACAGGGAGAAAAAAAAGAGAGAGAGAATTTCAAAACCAATTTAATCTTCCAAGAAGAAAATTCACCCATTGCCCTGGTGAGTATCTTGGCTCTTAGCCCATCCATATTGGCATGTCAAGTGCTCAGAGATAGAGCCAGGGAGACACAGGAGTTGGACTTCTTTCTACAGTGCAGCTGTTGTGAGGAAATGCCTGCTGTTTTTTCCAGGCATGGCACAGTGTGGTCCCCTGCAAAATGGACACCATTGCTCCCTGCTTTTTGTCACTCTGCCGTGCTCATCATTTAGCTTTTCTCTCCCTCTATTTCTGTCTCGTGGATTTTTTTTAGGGTCCTGGCATTGCCATCTCCCATCCCTACAAACCGGTTGCTCCTCCTGGGTCTTAGCTTCTTGCTAGACTCCTCCTGACTGAGGCTGTGCAGCCGCCTTTTCTCTGTCTAAGCCACTCTGCTGTCTCAGTGCCGTAGATGCAATCTTCCAAAATTCTAAAAGGATGACATGGTAAGATCTGTCAGTCATGATACATGCAGAGCCCTACGCAGGTCCGTTGGCTGTGGCCTCCTCACTCATAGCAGCTAATGATGCGGGCACAGAGCTAATGGATTCTACATTAATCCAATCATTCAGACACAGCTGGTACAAGGTTAAGCATGTCATCTTCACTCAAGGTCTGCCTGTGCCTCAAATTCAGTAACTATCCACTATTCTCCTGTGGAAGCCTAGTGTTCAAACTGAAGTCTCCTCTTGCATCCTACCCCTCATTTCTTCTCCTTTTGCTCATACCATATCACAACCATTTGAACTACTCCATACACCATTAAAAAAAATTAAATCAACCAGCCGGGCATGGTGGCACACGCCTTTAATCCCAGCACTCGGGAAGCAGGGGTAGGAGGATCGCCGAGAGTTCGAGGCCACCCTGAGACTACATAGTTAATTCCAGGTCAGCCTGGGCCAGAGTGAGACCCTACCTCGCAAAACCAAAAAAAAAAAAATAAATTAAATTAAATTAAATCAGAGGCTGGAGGGATGGCTAAGTGGTTAAGGCGGTTGCCTGCAAAGTCAAAGGACCCAGGTTCAATTCCCCAGGACCCAGATGCACAAGGGGGCACACGTGTCTGGAATTCGTTTGCAGTAGGTGGAGGTCCTGGCATGCCCATTATCTCTCTCTTTCTCTGTCAAAAAAGTAAATAAAATAAAAAATATTTTAAAAAATTAAATCAGCCGGCCGTGGTGACACACACCTTTAATCCCAGCACTTGGGAGGCAGAGGTAGGAGGATCGCTATGAGTGTTTGAGGTCAGCCTGGAGTTACCTAATAAATTCCAGATCAGCCTGGGCTAGAGTGAGTCTCTACCTCAAAAAAAAAAAAAAATACACAAAAGGAAACAAATAATAATAGTAATAACCATAAAGAGACAATACTTTAGGGCTGGGGTGATGGCATAGTAGGCAAATTCCTGCCACACAAGCATGAGTTTGGATGCCCAGGGTCCACATAAAAGCCAGGTATGATGGTGCATCCCTGCAATCCCAGTGCAAGAGAGGTGGAAACAGGAGGATCCCTGGGGTTTGCTGGCTAGCTAATGATGAAATGATGAGCACCAGTTCAATGAGGTTCAGTGAGAGACCTTGTCTTAAAAGATAAGGTGGGGGGCTGGAGAGATGGCTTAGCAGTTAAGGCACCTGCCTGCTAAGCCTAAGAACCCGGTTCCAGTCGACAGGTCCCACGTTTAGCCAGATGCAAAGTGATGCAATGGTGCAATGCCACACTTGCCCACAAGGGGGCGCACGCATCTGGATTTCGTTCACAGCAGCTGAGAGACTGCTGGCGCGCCCATCTCTATCTGTCTCCCTCTCCCTCTCTCTCTGCCTGTCTCTCTCTGTGTCTCTCTCCAAAAATAAAAAATAAAAATTTTAAAAAATTTTAAAAAAAGATAAGGTGGGGCTGGAGAGATCACTTAGTAGTTAAGGCTCTTGCCTGCAAAGCCAAAGGACCCAGGTTTGATTCAGCAGTACCCACATAAAGCCAGATGCACAAGATGGCACATGTGCCTGGAGTTCATTTGCAGTGGTTGGAAGGCCTTAGTGACCCATTCTCTCTCTCTTTGTCATTTGTCATCTCTCTCTCTCTCTCTCTCTCTCCTCTCAAATAAATAAAATGTTTTTTAAAAAGATAAGGTGGATAGTGATTGAAGAAGACACCAACATCAACCACTGGCCTCTACATACATACACATACATGTATACCCACACACATACATACACATATATATCACATGTAAATATTAAAAAAGAGACAATACTTCCCTTTCTGAGAGATACTGTAAACAAGAGACTTAAAATAGCTAATGGGCCAACTGAAAGCCAAAATGCAGGTGACCTTTCAGTTCATCCCTATAAGTGCTCCTCTCTCATCCCTAAACCTGAACAATGTGTTCATAAGCCACCTTACAATTTCATTTACAAAAGGAAATTCCTTAAGATAGGAGAAACAGTAAGCCAGCTCAATTTTAAACTTTGCTTAATCTTTGAGCCTGGTTGTAAATTATATTTCTTAAGTAATGTCACCTCATTTTTTGTAATATTTATTTATTTATCTGAGAGAGAGAGAAAAAAAAGAGAGAGCAATGGGTGCACCAGAGCCTCTTGCCACTGCAAACAAACTCCAGAGGCATGAGCCACCTGCATCTGGCTTACGTGGCTATTAGGGAATCAAACCCCTGTCATTAGCCTTTACAGACAAGTGCCTTAAACACTAAGCCATCTCTCAGCCCCATGGGAAACTTTTTTTTTTTTAATTTTGGGTTTTGGAGGTAGGGTCTCACACTAGACCAGGCTGACCTGGAATTCACTATGTAGTCTCAGGATGGCCTCGAACTCACAGCAATCCTACCTCTGCCTCCTGAATGCTGGGATTAAAGGTGTGCGCCACCACACCTGGCAACAAAACATTTTTTATTTGAGAGAGAAAGAGGCAGGAGAGAGAGAATTGACACACCAGGGCCTTCAGCCTCTGCAAACAAACTCCAGACGCATGCACCCCCTTATGTGACATTGCACACTTGCATCACTGTGTCTGGCTTATGTGGGACCTGGGGATTTGAACAGGGGTTCTTGGGCTTCACAGGCAAGTACCTTAACCACTAAGCCATCTCTCCAGGCTGCGTGGGAAACTGCTAATAGGCCAGATCACCTGAGGGTCTCCTGAAGATAATCACAGCTGCTCTGATTCAAGATGGCAACAGTCACGTCCAACCAGAGGAAAAAGATCCACAACAGTTAAATGTAATGTTCTAGAGGGTCCCACTGTCCCTCTCCTGTGGTGCAGACTGCTCAGATGTAAATAGGTCTGCAAGATCATGTCCTAAGAGCACTTCTGTCCAAAGAAAAGCAATGGCTGAGAGATCACAGTTGTGACCTACGTAGTCCTTGCCTGGTGTCCTCGGGGCCTTGGGATGCCTGGCTGCTCCTACTGATGTTCTGAGGAATGAACTCATTTCCTCTTGCTGTGTTAATTCTCTCATTGATGCTGCAGGACTCCTGGCTAGGAGTGACTCAGCTGATTTGATGTAGCAGGGGCAGAATCGTAGGGGAGTCAGCTCAGAAGCAAGGTTTGAATCTTATGCCTAATCTTGTGTCTATAAAACCATAGAGAGGTCTGGGTTAGAGCCTGGTCCTAGATTTACCCCAGGGATGTGGCTGGGAGAATGAGAATCCTGCCAGCTCAGAAAGGATTTAAGAGGTTGCAGAGTTTCGACTGCTGCCTAGGTTTCAAGACTTTCCCACCAGGCAGCCAGAATTAGTGATGAGGGGTCCAGCTGGCAGGTGATACAAAAATCAGGAACTGTATCAGGTCTCGGCAGCAAGACTGAGACAAGAGCCAATCTTTGTAGAGATGGGGAAGGAAGCAAATTTCCCAAACAAAATCAGACAGATCCAAAGCAAGAACCAGTCCTGTGAGTGTGAGCACAGGCTGGGTGGGAAGGAGAGTCTCAGGCTTAGAATGGCCCATCATCCATTCATCACCGCATGCGGGGGTGGGGGGACTGGAGATACAGAGATCATGCATGCTCCCTGTCCTGGAAGACAGCAGTGCTTGAATCTGGCGGGGAGCCAGTTACCGAAGCAGGCAGTCTAACAACTGTGATCACTCAGCTGTTGCCTCTCTTTGGAGAGAATTGCTCTTAGGGCCTGATCTTGCAGACCCATTTATACCTGAGCCATCTATATCATGGGGAGGGGTGGGGGGAAACAGTGGGATCCCACAGGGATATCTCTGGAACGGGCCATTTAACTGTTGTGGATCTATTTCCTCTGCGTTAGTCATGACTGTTGCCAATCAGAGCAGCTGTGATCATCTTCACATGACCCTCATGAGATCTGATCTACTAACATCCCCTGCCATGGCGGTGGGGTGGCGGGGAGACAGGCTCACAGGTGTTCATGGGACTCACAAGACCTTCACAAAGCCCCTTCCTTCCCTAAAAACATATAAGAGGAAACAATTAGCTAAGGTTTGACTCTTCCATAGTATAGCTGCCCCTGGGCAAGACTATGAGAAAGTAAGCATAGGAGCTACGGAGTGGGGAGATGAGGACCTGTTTTTGTTTTTAAGGAAAGTCTAGAGGTCCTTCATAGGAGGGATAAGCTGGAGCATTTGTTAGGTGGGAAAGAGAAGCCTGGCGAAGCACAGAGGCAAAGCCTGTTGGTTCACTGCAGGCCACTGTGTAGGGCTGGGGCACTGGGTGCAGATGGGAATGTGGCAGCCATTACTGCAGACAGTGATGGCAGGCAGAGGAAGGGCCGATTCCTGGCTATGATGCTAATGGTCCTGTCCAGGAATAAATATACAATGTCTCCCCACAGCCTTAGCATCTGACGGTCTGTTTAAAGAGGGGGGATGGCGTCTAAAGATTTAGTATGAGCTTTATTGTTGTGGAAGATGCTGTCATGGCCCGCCCTCAGGGGAAAGAAAGATGAAGCAAGCGATAAGGGGAAATTGTTTCTGCCCAGCTGGTACTGGTTCAGGATGAGCTGGAGCTAACCCTGCAGCTGGGGCTCCAGATGTTGTTGTAGAATAGAAACAGGTGATGGACAGGAGAGCTGTGAGTGTTCTGGAGAGGTATGTCCCAGATACAACCGAGAGAGAGAGAGAGAGAGAGAGAGAGAGAGAAACCAGCTATACCCAGGCACAGGGGCAGACAATGGTGGTCCCAGCTAAAATGGACAGCTGAGGCAGGAGGATCTCTAATTTGAGGCCACCCTGGGCTACATGGCAACACCCTCATCTCAAAACAAAACTTCACTGTTTTGTATTGAGTTCAAACACAACTTACTAGCTGTGTGTCTGCGGTAGTTTGAATGTATGGCCCCATAAACTCAGGGTATTTTGTGGAAATTTAGTTTGTAGCTTTAGCCCCTAGCAGGCAGGCTCCTGCTACTGGGTGTGTGTCACTGGGGGCAGATCTGAATTCCAGCCCAAAGGTCTGCAGAGAGTTTTGAGCGCTGAGGGTCCTGCTTGCTGCTGGTTCGTGCTTGCTAGTTTCTTTGGCATTTGCTGGCTGGTGGTGATTCCTCTCTCTGCTTGGATTTATGAAAGGGAGCCGGCTTCTTCTGCCATTGATGGAATTTCCCCTGGATGTGTGAGCTTGAAATAAATCCCTTCCCCCACCCTAAACTTTGCTTGGTTTGGATGCTCATCCCAGCAATGTGAAGTGGTCTATTACAGTGTCCTGGAGCAAATCACTTAGTGTCTGAGACAGTATATCTTCAACAATAAAATAGGGATCACAGGACCTCCATCCTAGGATTGTTGTAATCTGGTTCACACTGGATGTTTAGTTAAGTGGAATTCTCTTCTGTTTTCCCCTGGCAACCCATCTCAAGAAACCCAGACATGGAATGAGTGCAAGACTTTATTTAACATATGTAAAGAGTGAATAATTATATTAAAGGATCAGGGTTTTTTTTGGGGGGGTTGGATTTCAAGATAGGGTCTTGCTCTAGCCCAGGCTGACCTGGAATTCACTATGTAGTCTCAGGGTGGCCTCGAACTCACAGCGATCCTCCTATCTCTGCCTCCCAAGTGCTAGAATTAAAAGTGTGTTCCACCATGCCCAGCTAAAAGGTCTTTAAAATCAATAAGAATATGTCAATTGAAAACTACAATAGAGCTGGATGTGGTGGCTTATGCCTGCAATCCTAGTACTTATAGGCTGAGTGAAGGGATTGGGAATTGTAGGCTAGCCTGGGCTTGAGACCCTGTCCCAAAATAAGAGACAAAATCTTCAAAAAAATGAAACAATAGGAGAATGCTTTTCAATAGCTATTAATGAAATATAAATATTGTATACATACAAATATATAGGTATATACCTATATTCTATTAACAAAAATGAATTATAACAATAAAACATAAGGTTAAGCACAGAGCTGGAATAGTTAGAGATGCTTGCTTGCAAAGCCTGTCAGCCTGAGTTCAATTCCCTAGTAACCACATAAAGCAAGATGTAAAAAGTGGTACATGCATCTGGTGTCTATTTGTAGTGACAAGAGACCCTGGCATTCGCACACATACATACATACATACATACATACATACATACATACATACATTTAAAAAGATTAAGGTCAGAGTGCTTCCTTTGAACATTTACAAATTATTTGTATTATTTTTCTGTGAATCACTTACTCATATGCCTGGCTTACATTTAAGTCCTCTAAATCTTACCACTTTGGCTCTAAATTTTGTATTTTGTTTTGAAGATTTGGCTTCCTGCACATGTGTGGGACCAGAAAGCAAATGCACTGATCACATTGACTTGAGTGTTCTGATAGTGTCTGAAGTTGTGTTTCTCATTGAAAATCAATTGGCTGTATGACTTGACTTATACATTGTTCTACAGATTTGGTAAGTGTGAATCTGCTTTAGTGATTTTTTTTTTCTTGGTGCTAACAAAAATCAGATTTCAGGCTAGGGAAATAGCTCAGTGGTTAAAGGCATTTGCTTGCAAAGCCTGCTGGTCACAGTTCACTTCTCTAGTACCCTTGTAAAGTGGCCCATGCATCTAGAGTTTGTTTTCAGTAAGACCTGATGTGCCCACTCTCTTTCTCTCTCTCTCTCCATTAAATAAATAAATAAATAATAAAACATTTTTTTAAATGCTGGGGTGCAAACTGCCCTGAAAGCACTACACTGAATGTTCATATTCATATATTAATGCTACTCTCACCTTTGGATAGAGAAGCTCTTTTCAGATGACGATGACCACTGGGATGACCCAGGAGGCAACATAGTGCTGAGAAGAAGGGACAGGGGAGTATCCAGCACTGAAACATCTTTATCACACCCTCTAAGGCTCAGGGCACATTGCGGAAGAGGTGGGGGAAAGAATGTAAGAGCCAAAGGAAGGGTACAACTCCTTACAATGCAACTGTCCAGACAGAAATTGGCCTCAATATCCATGACCTCGCAGTGCCTAGCACTACCTTCACAAGACACTCATAATAGGAAAAAAATACGATGACATCAAAATAAAAGAGAGATTAATGGAGAGAGGGAGGGGATATGATGGAGAACAGAGTTGTGAAGGGGAAATTGGGGGAGGGGAGGGAAAGATCATGGTTTATTGTCTGTAAGTATAGAAGTTGTCAATAATTTTTTTTTAAAGCCAGGTGTGGTGGTGCACACCTTTAATCCCAGCACTCAGGAGGCAGAGGTAGGGGGATAGGCGAGAGTTCGAGGCCACCCTGAGACTACATAGTGATATCCAGGTCAGCCTGAGCTAGAGCGAGACCCTACCTTGAAAAACAAAAACAAAAATAAAACAACAACAAAAAAAAAATCCAGAAAATGGCACTGCCAGTATTTGAAACCTGGATCATTGATGCTCCGTTGTGTGAGAGATCTATGACCCTGTCTTGACTCTCCCCTTGCCCTAGGGAACTTCACTGTTGTCTAATTATTCCAATGACTACTGAAAGAAGAACTTGATGAGTACTTTCACATCAACTGCTCCGTTCCTTTCTGAATTTTTGGTTCTACACTGACTGACTTAGTGAGCACTCTGCGGGAGTGCATAGGAATCTCTTGTCAAATCCCCCATTCCAGAAAAACGTGGGTTTCCATTCTTCCACTAATTTAACAAAGGCTGTGTCAGATTAAAACTAAGAAAGGTTGGGTTGGCTGAATGGCTTAGCAGGCACTTGCCTGTAAAGTCAAAAGATCCAGGTTCAATTCCCCAAGACCCACCTAAGCCAGATGCACAAGGTGGCACATGTGTCTGGAGTTCGTTTGCACCAGCTGGAAGCCCTAGCATGCCCATTCTCTCTTTCTCTATCTGCCTCTTTCTCTCTCAAATTAAAAAAAAAAATTAGAGCTGGGCGTGATGTCACACACCTTTAATCCCAGAACTTGGGAGGCAAAGGTAGGAGGATTGCTGTGAGTTTGAGGCCAGCCTGAAATGACATAGTGAATTCCAGGTCAGCCTGGGCCATAGTGAGAATCTACCTCAAAAAAAACAGGAAAAAAAAAAAAAAAAAAACAAGGAAAGTTTTCTTGTGCACTGTTGTCCAGCCAGCAGAGCTAGCAATAGGCTGACACCTTCCATATAAGTTCTCAGGCCTCAAAGAAAATGTCTTTCTGTACCATTTCCCGAAGTATTGATTTTTTTTTAAATTTTCTTTATTCTTTATTTTCTGAATGTGGGTATAGAACTTTATTTGCCAGCTTTGGGTGCTTTGGTAATGCTTGAATAACTAAAATTGGCTAGTCTGTAATTGAATTGAGTTATTTGGAGGATATAAAAATACTGTGCAATTTCATTTTATGTGTTACCATTCTTCTGCATGCCAGAAAGTGTTCTGCAGATAGAAAGGTGAAAAACAGAAAGGGATATTGCATTGTGCTATAGGAAGAAACAAGAAGGGGAAATGTGGGAAGAAAGATGGTAAATTATAATGGGAGAGATGGCGCAGTGGCTACAGTGCCTACCACACAAACAGGAGGATCTAGGTTTAGATCACCAGCACCCACAAAAAAGCCAGGAGTGGCGTGCATGCCTGAAATCCCATAACAAGAGTTGAACTAGACGAGGGGGAACTGGCTATAACACCCCAAAGCCCAGTCCAACAACACACCTCCTCCAGCAAGTCTTCACCTCCCACATTGCGATTGGCTGCGGATAAAACACTCAAAGCACATGAGTTTATGGGGGAATATCTGATTCAAACTTCTGCAATAAGTATAAAGATAAAATGACATGCAGACATCCTTTGGTTCTTGTTCTTGCAGAGTTCATACCCTAGATGTGAGTCATGTGACCACACAAATAAATCTAACTTGGAAGCTGAGAAAGTGCTCCAAAATAAAGGTCTACTATTTTGTAAGAGCATATTGAGTACGCTATAATGAAAGGAAAGAGTAGAAGTTCATTATTTGAAAGAAGGAAATTAAGGTCAGGCTTGGTGGCTCACGCCTTTAATCCCAGCACTTGGGAAGCCAAGGTAGGAGGAATTGCCATGAGTTCAAGGCCACCCTGAGATTACAGAGTGAAAAAAAAAAGATAGAAAGAAAGAAAAAAGAAGGATATTATATTCCAAATAGAGAAAATAGCTACTGCAAAAGTCCTTTATTCTAATGGTTCATCTGGGAGGCTGGAGGCTTAGTGAAGGATCAGGGCTTCACACACACATTTTATAGTCTATTTTGATGTCTCTTTTCCTAACTTGAAACTTCTCTAATGTCCAAATCCACAGTTTAGCTCTTTAAATATAAAATGCTTCATATATATATATATATATATATATATATATATATATATATATATATATATATGAAAGTATTCATCTGTCCAAATAGACCTCCAATCAAATACCTGTTCATTTGTCAGTTCATTATTTCTCCATTAATGTCCACCTAGTCATCTATCACAGCAGTCATTCATTAGTCCATGTGTCTGTCTACTCGTCTACAAAGAGCCATTTATCCATCTCTCTGTATGTCTACCTGCATCCTTAACTCCCTGTATGATTATATACCAATTTCTCTGTCCACTCACCCACCTAATCACTCATTTGCTCAAATAACCATTAATTTATCCATTTATGATGCCCTTTCCACCCACCATTTATTCATGTATCCATCTATCTACCTAGAACCTTCCTATAAATCCATGTGTTCATTCATTTATCATCAATCCATTTAAGCATCCAAGTGTTTATTCATTTTCTACTCATTTATTTATGTCCAATGATATAGTCACCCTTTTCTATTGTTACTATGACAACTTACCACAAATTTAGTGGCTTAAGACAACAGAGACAGAGATCATTTCTAGAAGGTGAAAGTCTGAAGTAGGCCATGAGGGACTAAAATCAAAGCATTGGCAGAGGTGGAGCCTTTCTGGAAGAATAAGGGGAGTCACTTTTCCACTTTGAGCCCATTTTCTCCAACTTCAGAACCAATCACATAGAGTCTTTAAGTCTGTCTAACTTGGTCTCTTCTGCTTTTGTCTTGTACTTATAAAGTAGATTGTGTTTATTTAGGTTTCACTCAGATAGTCCATAATAATCCCTCCATTGCAAATGAAGTTTATTAATCTCATTTCCTTTCTTCTTTCATTCTTTCATTTTTTTTTTTAGAGAGAGCAAGTATGAGAGAAAGAGAATTGGCACAGCAGGGCCTCAGCCACTGTAGTTGAACTCCAGATGCTTGCACCCCCTAGTTCACATGTGCAACCTTGCATTTGCATCACTGTTGTGTGTCTGGCTTATGTGGGATCTGGAGAGAGATTGAACATGGGTCCTTAGGCTTCACAGGCAAATGTCTTAACTGCTAAGCCATCTCTTCAGCCCTGAATTCCTTTTATCCATGTTATCTACATATTCAAAAATTCCAGGAATTAAGATGTGAACATCAACGAACCATTATTTTGTCTCCCATATCATCCATCCAGTTATGCATCCATCAATCCGTCCACTCATTAATATATCTTCATGTTCATCTACCAGTTGCTTCTCTTACTAGATTATGTATGTATGTTTGCATGTATGTGTCTATCCAGTTATCTGTTTACTTATCCAGTTGATCATTTCCTTGGCCAGCCTTCATTTATCTGCTGTCACAACTATCCAGTCAAATTTGATTATCTATTCAAGAATCCATTCATCTACCAGTCACTTATGTACCAGTATATCCATCTATTTAACCCTTAATCTGATTAGATAACTATCCTTTTTTTTTTTTTTAGGTAGGGTCTCACTCTAGCCCTGGATGACCTGGAATTCACTATGTAGTCTCAGGGTGGCCTCGAACTCATGGCACTCCTCCTACCTCAGCCTCCCCAAAGCTGGGATTAAAAGCATGCACCACCACACCTGGCTCTAGATAACTATCCTTATTTGTCTTGCCCATCCAGGATCCCAAGAACATGTGCGCAGACACATGTGTACATGAATATATCACAACTTGGATCTCCTTACCAACACAGGTGATTCTACCTGGATCTATGTTATTTCTCCCTTACTTTGTACTAGCTGGCTACCAGTGGGTCTGTCTGTAATCTTCCTTAGCTTGCAGTCCTGATCCTGATGTGCCCTTCTCTTGGGCATACACAGAAAGAGTAAGCAGTAAATACGATGCCATTTGTGAGCACATGTGTAGGGAGGTACTGGATTACAGACTTTTTTTTTATTTAAGAGTGACAGGAGAGAGAAAGAGGCAGATAGAGAGAGAGAGAGAATGGAAGCACCAGGGCCTCAAGCCACTGCAAATGAACTCCAGATGCATGTGCCACCTTGTGCATCTGGCTTAAGTGGGTCCTGGGGAATCAAGCCTCAAACGGGGTCCTTAAGCTTCATAGGCAAGCGCTTAACCACTAAGCCATCTCTTCAGGCCCCTACAAACGTGTGTTTTAATGTTTGTTAGTCTTTTCCTATTATCCCTATCCCCACTACTTCCATGAAAAACCCATACTCTTCACAATTTCCTCACAATTTCCTCACAATTTATGTTGTTTCCACCCTCCCCCCTTGGGGAAGTAAGACAAACAGTACTATAAGATATTTGTGATTTGGTGGTCCTAGAAGCATTTTGCAAATAGTTGAATAATGAAAAAAGCCATTAAAAGATTTCAAAAGTTGCCATGATGTGAGGAAAAACTAAATGAATATGGCTAATTTTATGTTTAACAACAAGGTTTGTTCTCCTCCAGACATTCCCCCCCCTCAGGGCACCATCAATAAGGTGAGAAAGCATATACTAGTGAAGCAAAGACATAAATAGCGGCAGTAACTATAAAATCACCACTCACAAACACAACCGTAATTTATAGTTGTCAGAACTGCTAATGGTCTCACCACAGGCTAAGACATGGCAAAGTGGACTGTGGGCTACATGAAATTCCCAGCACTCAGCTAAAATGCCACCCTATGCTCTGTTCAGGAGACTCCCATTAGCATGCAAATGAATAGAAATGGCATTACTATAAGAACAATTGCTCCCATTTATTTCATTATTAAAAAAGATAAATCATTCAGATTGTGCAGTAACAGACTACTGATCGTATAACACTAGCAATGTCAGGACATGATCACTGAGAAAAAATGGCTAAATAACTGACTGCTAGATTCCCGTAGAGTTTAAGGATATAAATCTGTCATGGTTGTAGGTTCATATTGGAGTGAAATTGTTGGAAAAAGTCTGGGTAGTCCAATCCTCTCCTGCATATCAAAGATATTTGCTGGATGAGCAAAAGTGTTGAGTCTTTTTCTTGGCTGTCAAAACTGGCCCATGAGGTCATTGCCTACACGTCTTCAAAACCTTTCAAGAAAGACTGAAAGAGAGGTCAGCAGTTAAGGTGCTTGCCTATAAAGCCTAACAACTTGGGTTTGATTCCCCAGTACCCATGTAAAGCCAGATGCACAAAGAGGTCCATGCATCTGGAATTCATTTGCAGCAACTTAAGGCCCTGGTATGTCCATTCTCTTTGTCTGTCCCTCTTCTCTCTATCTCTCTGTGCTTGCAAATAAATTAATTTTTTTTAATGACTGTGAGAAATCTGCTGAGCCAAAAGAATATTTCATAAATGCATGAAAAGTTGGAATTCCCTGTGACTGAGCAGAAAAGTGGTCTGGGAAGATGTCACTCCTCAGTTTGAAAGATTCTAGAGCTCTGAGTTAAACAATTTTGAAGGCACTGACATTTCAACAATTGAAGGTCACAGGTTTATGAATATGGGCTCTGGCTGGCACTAAGACATGTGCAGATTACACATCAAGTGTTCTGAAGGGTTAATAACCTTCCCTGAAAACTAGAGGGATCTAAAGTGTTAATAACTAAGCTTAAGATTAGAAGGCCAAAAAGAATGGAGACACCCAGTCCTCTCTAGACAATTCTGTAAAAAAAAAAAAAAAAAAAAAAACCTATTCTGAGCAAACAACTTTGATGCCCTATCTACTCCCCTACTTCCCTTGGACCTGCAGCTGGTTCAGTCTGGTTTTTTTTTGTTTTTTTTTTTTTTTTTAAGGATCCTCCTTATAAGTTTGAACCCCAGCCTGACTCAGTGCTTCAGCCTTCATCCCGCAGGAAGGCTGCTGCCCCTCCCTGTACCTCAATAAACAGTTTGTCTGTAGCGATCAAGTCCAGTGTTCTTTTTTGCTTTTCTCTTACTTTCCTTACAGGTTCATACTTTGATGTTGGATGTATAAAATGCTACATTTGGAATCACCAACAATAATCCTTAGGTTTGCACCACAGCTCTCTCAAAGTGCTGCAGTTTATTTGATCGTTACAACCCTGAAAAATTGTCTAGACAGGCGTTCTGCGACTTTTCCTTGGAGAGGTAGAAATGTCTATTCACTGAACACAGACCAAAGTAACGATTCCACGCAAGTCTGGTTTGGTGAAGCAATGAGTTTATTGGGGTTATTTACAGAAGCGTGGTGACTCAAAGGCAGCTGCATCATCCAAACATCCCACCCCAGCATGACAACTCAAGAAAGCTGCGTTCCTGGAACTCCCTGCCCAGCTAGCACACAGCTCTTCCAGAATCTCTTCTTCTTCAGGAACTGTTTTATAAGGGGCCTCTTGAATCTTGTAATTTTCTGAGCTTCCTGAGTCTTGGCTCCAGTGAGCCTTCTGAATGCCCAGCCCCCGCCCCACCCAAGTATGATTAGCTTCCAGAGTCGCATGAGTCTCCCTCCTCCCTCCAAGAGGGAAAGCTTCAATTTGCAGGAAGATAACTACACGACGACGTGGTTTATACCCATTTTACAGATAAGTGACCACAGCCCAGAAAGTTAACATCCAGAAGCGGCAAGCGATGTCTAGTTGGTGGATAAACACTTGCTTGGGGTCAGGTCACAGGCATTGCTAGCCACGCCCACCTGCTGCAGCATCTCAAACCTGCCCTCCTGCTAAAATCCTCTTTCCCAGTGGCTGCTGTGAGTACACGTAAGCCAGAAGCACAAGGTGGCACATGCATCTCGAGTTTGTTTACAGTGGCTGAAGGCCCTTGTGGGCCCATTCTATCTCTCTCTCTCTCTCTCAAATAAATAAAATAAATAAAATAAAAAAACACAGCTACTCCCCACGGCTGCTGGGGGCCCAAAGCAGAGCAGGACAGCAGTACCAGTCCCCTTTCACCAGGGACCCAAGGCCACTTGAGTTATGGCCTTGGGTCCTACCTATTGCCCACACACCCCACCCAACATCCCATTAGCATGTAGTTTGGATCACTTGGTGGGGAACTTTTCCCCTCCCCAGAAATCTATCTTTTTTGCATCTGGCTTTATTTGGATGGGCTTTACGAGCACACGCGTCTTTAAAAAAAAAAAAAAAAAAAAACACGTTTTTTAAAAAAAATTTTTTTTTAGTTAGTTGAGATATATACATAGAGAATATGGGCACTCCAGGGCTTCCTGCCACTGCAAACGAACTCCAGATGCATGTGCCACCTTGTGCACCTGGCTTACATGGGTCCTGGAGAATCAAACCTGGGTCCTTTGGTCCATTTGCTGGCAAATGCCTTAACCGCTAAGCCATCTCGCCAGCCTTTTTTTTTTTTTTTTTTTTCGAGATAAGGTCTCACTCTAACTCAAGCTGATCTGGATTTCACTATGTAGTTTCAAGGTGGCCTCGAACTCATGGCAATCCTCCTACCTCTACCTCCTGAGTGCTGGGATTAAAGGCCTGCGCCACCATGCCCGGCCAGAAATCTATAAAAAGAGACATCTCATTTTGATTTTCCACACCCCAACCCTGTCTCTGGCTTTAGAACACTGCAATGTTCTTCGTGTGAACTTTCCCCTAATAAAGAAATCGGTTTCTGTATCTCTCTACTGAACTTGCTTCAGTCTTCCTTTTAATTAATTCTTACACCCGGAGCACCCAGTAGATAAGGATTGTGATACTAAACACAGAAATATCAAAAAAGAACATAATGAACATAGTGCTAAGAAGAAAGGATGGAGGAGTGGCCAGCACTGAAACACCTCTGTCACACCCTCCAAGGCTCAGGGACCATTGCGGAAGGGGGGGCAGATAGAATGGAAGAGCCACAGGAAGGGTATGACTTCTTACAATGCAACTGTCGAGACAGAAATTGGCCTCGATATCCATGACCTTGCAGTGCCTAGCAATACCTTCGCAAGACCCTCAAAATAGAAGAAAAAGATGATGACATCAAATTAAAAGAGAGACTAATGGAGAGAGGGAGGGGATATGATGGAGATTGGAGTTCTAAAGTGGAATGGGGTGAGGAGAGGGAAATATCATGTGTTTTTTGTATGTAAGTATAGAAGTTGTCAATAAAAATAATAACAATTTTTTAAAAAGAACATAATGAATTCACCAAAATTTCTCTATAGATTCTGATGGGGGAGCGGGGCGGAAGGATGAGAAGAAACAAATGTGTCACAGATTTCCCATCACTTGTTTTTCTTCATACAACCGGTATTTGCTGAGCACTGCAAGGTGCTTGCTAAGTGTTAAAAATACTGAGGGAGTTGTGCTTCTTGTTTTGTTAAAATTGCAGTTGTTCATCTCTAGGAGCTCACAGTCCAGTTATTTCTATCATCCCATTCTCTCTCTCTCTTTCTCCCTTGTAGATCTGTCTATCTCATCATCAAAAATTAATTTCCTCTTCTTCCTGGGCACACAGTGGATGATGTTATTCAACTTGCCTTTTTTTTTTTTTTTTTTCATGTAACTGGGTTCACTCTGGTCCAGGCTGACCTGGAATTCAGAAGGTAGTCTCATTTTGAAGGCCAACCTCTGAGTGCTGGGAAGGTGTGTGCCACCTCCTGGCCACCGGTTTTATGTGATCATGTAACTGAGTTCCAGCCAGTGATTTGTGAGTAGAAGGGATGTGTCATTTTCAGGCCAATGACTTCAGGAAGGTGTGTGCCCTCACCACCATCTCTCTTCGTGCTAGGTGGAAGTCAACAATGACAAAATCCTAGGGATAATGTAGTTTGGGGAAGAAGGAGTCACTAGGCAAAGGACTGTGACTTGTCACTCAGAAATGCTTTTCTTACTTTATTTTTATTTATTTTTATATTATTTATTTATTTATTTTTGGGTTTTCGAGGTAGAGTTTCACTCTAGTTCAGGCTGACCTGGAATTCAGTATGTAGTCTCTGGGTGGCCTTGAATTCATGTTGATCCTCCTACCTCTGCCTCCCAAGTGCTGGGATTAAAGGCATGCGCCACCACGCCCAGCTTTTTTTTTTTTTAATTGGATTCTTTTTTTTAATTGTATTTATTTATTTATTTATTTATTTATTTATTTATTTATTTAAGAGAGAGAAAGAAGCAGAGAGAAAGAGAGACAGAGAGAGAATGGACAGGCCAGGGCCTCCAGCCACTGCAAACGAACCCCAGACACATGTGCCACCTTGTGCATCTGGCTTACTTGGGTCCTGGGGAATGGAACCTAGGTCCTTTGGCTTTGCAGGCAAGCGCCTTAACCACTAAGCCATTTCTCCAGCCCTCAGAAATGCTTCTCATGAAGTGCCACAAGAACAATAAACAAACTTTTTTAAAATTGGAGCCATCATGCATTTGTGGATATATTTGTTACAGCAGCCGATGAATGGTATACGACCTCTGATGTGTCCTGGCCTCATTTATTCTCCTCTCAGCATAGCTTTCACCCACCATAGTGAGCATTTAATCCATATTCTCAAGCTAGAGTAAGTAGATGGATACCCTCTGTCTTTCATAGTGAACACCAAAGGCATGTTGAAGATCTCTGCCTTAAGGGCAGGAATGTAATGGTAGAGCTCTCTTACATAGCATGCATAAGGACCTCAGTTCAATTCCTCCTAACACTGCCAAAAGAAAAAAAAATCACTGCTTTATTTCATGCCTATGACAGCAATGGTTCTATGTCTTTGGGACTGTAAGGGCATCATTGATTGTTGCTATCAGACTCCAAAATTGGTACTATTATAGTGACCACCCAGAGTGGTCATGGACTCTGGAGTTACACTACCCAGATTTAGCCTCAACTGAATCATCTAATTCAACAACTTAAAATGTAACATGCACCCAAGTTAAGTATGCCGAATGAGAGACCAAGAATGTGAAGTTCTCAGGTGCAGGGACTAGCCTAGGACCACACTGTGAGAACTGTTACCTTCAGCTAAGCCAATCAAAATGTAAGCTAGGTCTGTAGGCTAGCACAGTCTTCCCACAGAGGACCTGGGACCACTCAGACAACCTGGTCAGGCCCTCTGCAGGAAAAGGGGCCATGCTGCCGTTCTGTTAGGTCTAGATGTGCCCTGCTTAGGTCTTTAGGATCTCTAGGGTCAAACCTTGGAAGGGTCTCTTCACCCCATCAATTGCTATCTTTCCATGTCTTCATACATACACCTGTGCCCCATGTCTCCCTTGCTGTCTGAATTTATCCCACCCTGTTTTCCCCTGTCATTCATAAAGGTCTTGCAGGTTACCTTAGAAACATGTACATTGCTTTTCATTTTATTAATTTATTTATTTGCAAGTGGAGAGGGGTGTCGGTAGACATGTGAGGGCCTCTTGCCACTGCAAATGAACTCCGGATGCATGTGCCACTTTGTACATCTGGCTTTATGTGGGTTCTGGGGAGTTGAACCCAGGCAGTCAGGCTTTGCAAGCAAGCTCTTTTAACCACTAAACCATATCTCCAGCCCTGCTTTTTTTTTTCTTTCAATGTCCAGTCAGCACTATAAAATTTGTTTTGAGTTTTGTAACTTTATAGTATTGAGATGAAACTGTGTTGTACTTTGTGCAAAGGGATTGTATAGAATAAACCTAAGATGAGAATGCAAAAAAAAAAAAAAAAAAAAAAAGATGGTGGCTGCAGTTATCAGAAGGCTTCACTAGGCATGCAAAGCCCATTTTCAAGATTGTTAAGTGAAGCCGGGCGTGGTGGCGCACGCCTTTAATCCCAGCACTCGGGAGGCAGAGGTAGGAGGATCGCCGAGAGTTCGAGGCCACCCTGAGACTACATAGTTAATTCCAGGTCAGCCTGGACCAGAGTGAGACCTTGCAAAACCAAAAAAAAAAAAAAAAAAAAAAAAAAACAAATCAAGATTGTTAAGTGGTCTGAGGCCCTTGGCACATGGGCTTCCCCAAAGGACTAACTGAGGGTTCTTATCACATAGCTAAAGGTTTTTTTGTTGTTGTTGTTGTTGTTTGTTTTTTTAATTGCAAACAATCCAAAGAAGCAAGGCAGATGCTACATTACCATTTGTGACAGCCTTGGAAGTCACAGGGTCATTTTAGCAACATCCTACTGGTTACTCTAATAGGCTCTAGTCAGTGTTACTGTAAAAGGACAATATAGAGATTTGAATCCCAGTAGGTAGAGATCTTTGGGGCTATCTTGGAAAATGGCTACTATGTTTTACCTCAGCAAGATCATGGGAACCAATTAATTCTTAAAACACAAAACAGTGTTGCATTTTTTTTCCTTCCTTCTGTTGAGGGAGGGTCTCACTCTAGCCCAGGCTGACCTGGAATTCTCTATGTAGTCTCAGGTCAGTCTTGAACTCATGGCCGATCCTCCTACCTCAGCCTCCTGAGTGCTGTGATTGGAGGCGTGCACCACCACGACCACCGGCTCAGGGTTGCTGCTTTATTGTTCCATGTGCAGATGGCAGCATCTCTACATTGGTCAGCAATGCTGAAGGCAGAAGTGCACTCATAAGGGAAAAGATTCCATGGCAAATTGAGGCTTGGTGAAAAGTCTCAGCTCAAGCAAGTTTTCATGGCTAAAACAGTTTAGCTATAGTTGCAGGAATGTATGTGCCTGAGCGAGGATGAAGGATTTATGAAACTGTCTCAGCGCAGGGTGATTGGTGTTTTTAAAAATTCCTGCCCAAGAACATTAGAGGTGTGACTTTCCACAAATCATAGTTACTGAAAAGGATCTGTGGTCATTTATATATATATATAAACTTGGGTTTAGGGAATAAAAATAGTAGTAGTGTTATACATTGGCATGAATGTGAACTCTGCAGCATTTTAAGCCTTAAACTGATCAGATGGATACGCGGAATATGGAGGTTGTGTCTCAACAGAAGGCATGGTGGCACACACCTTTAATCCCAGCACTCAGGAGGCAGAGGTAGAAGGATTGCCATGAGTTCAAGGCCACCCTGAGACTACATAGTGAACTTCAGGTTAGCCTGGGCTAGAGTGAGGCCCTACCTAAAATCTGAAAAAGAAAAGGAAAAAAAAAAAAAAGGAGCAAGTCTGTTGAAGATGGAAATGGGAGATGGGGTCAGAGGAAAGAATGTAATAGGGATGAAGTAATAAGTGACTCGTTGAGCAGGCACATGTCCTAAGTACTGTGTATAAATCATTCAATCCACATAGCAACTCAATTACTGAAAAAAGATATCTGTGAGGTAAGTGGATTTTTTTCTTTTTTTTAAATTTATTTTTTATACTGGTATGGTGGTGCATGCGCCTTTAATCATAGAGCTTGGGAGGCACAGGTAGGAGGATCTCCATGAATTCAAGGCCACCCTGAGACTACAGAGTGAATTCCAGGTCAGCCTGATCTAGAGTGAGACCTTACCTTGAAAAACCAAAAAGAAAATATTTTGTGACAATTTCATACATTTGTGTGGGTCTTGTGCTATGGGCTCATGCCATTCCCGTTCCCCGGGGTCGTTGGCCACCGACGTCCCGGGAGAGGGAGAGACCAGTTGGAAGGGTCTTTCTGGCTGGGCGGATGAGTGCGACTCGAACATACAAACACATGACGGGGCAGTGAGCACCCGGGTGACCGTCTGATGGACAGCACTCATTTATTGAAAGGGTGGGTGGGTTTATAAACACTTGGGGAAGGTTGAGACGGCAATCGGATGCATAGTTTATGGGCTGTTATCTAGATAGAGGAAGGACTAGTAACTTCAAAGCTATGGGGGAAGGATAAGGGAAGGTAGGGGGAAGGGTGGAAGAGATTAACAGGAGACTGTGACTTCAAAACTGTGGGGGGGTGAGAAGGCTACTGACTTTAGCCACATGAGGGTCTCTTGGGCAGCTAGCCACAGGTCAGGAACTGTGGGGGCAAAGTCTGACTTATGGAATGGTCAGAGCCTTTCGGGTCTGGGGGGAGCGCCTTGGCAGTTCTACCCACTCTGAGCGATGACAGCTCACTACACCCTACAACATAGGGAAGGCAATCACCGTCTCCAGGGACCCCTGACAGAGGGCCAGCTTTGACCCGGCAGCCCAGGGCCCCTGGCCATGTCCAATAGTTCAGGCCAGCCTCCTCACCGGTCCAGCCTGTTACTAGCAAAGCCCAACACATTTGTACAATGAATTTTGATCACATTCACTCCAGTTATTATTATTTTTAATAGCGAATGCTTCACAAGTTGTGTGTCATTTTTGCATAGGGACCATGCTAATCTTCTCTGTATCATTCCAATTTTAGTATATGTGCTGCTGAACAAGCACCCATTATTTTCTTTTATCTCACTCTACTCCCATTGAACCCCTTCTTCTCCCCAACAAGTCCCCTTCAGTTGAGATTAATTAGGGTTACTTGTGTGAGCATGGCTGGCAGGGGTAGTTATTTATTGAAGCATGAAACAACTACCACTGAAGAAAATATTTCCTTCTCCCACAGTGATCACAGTAACTGCTAGTAATTCCTCAGGTGGGGGGCATGAGCCCCTCTGCTACTCATAATGGAATATATATTTTTAATTATTATTTTAAAAATATTTATTTATTTATTTCAGAGAGAGAGAGAGAGAGAGAATTGGTGTGCCAGGGCCTCCAGCCATTGCAAACGAACTCCAGATGCATGCGCCACCACCTTGTACATCTGGCTTACATGGGTCCTGGGGAATTGAACCTGGGTCCTTTGGCTTTGCAGGCAAGTGCCCCAACATTAAGCCATCTCTCCAGTCTCATGACAGAATATTGATGTGCCCAATCTTGTGCAGGTCTTATTTGGGAAACTATAGCTGTGAGTTCATGAGAGTAATCACCATGCTGTGCAGAAAGTACAGTGTTTCACAGCACTCCTCCCCATCCTTCAGCTCTTACATCCATTCTTTCCACCTCCTCTTTTTGCCATGTTTCCTGAACTTTGCAAAGAGTGATACAGATGTTTCGTTTAGGGCTCAGCACTCAACAGTCACTTATTCTTAGCACTTTGGCCAGTTATGAATTTCTACATTCACTAGTGCCCATTGCAAAAAGAAGCTTCTCTGACCAAGGCTGACAGCAGCACTAATCTCACAAGGGGGTTCTCTGCAGCCATGGGCAGCAATGGGGCATGGATGAGTGTGGTCTCCCTAAATGAATTTTTTTTGTTGTTGTTGTTTTGAGGTAGGGTCTTGCTCTAGCCCACGTTGACTTGGAATTTACTATGTAGTCTCAGAGTGGGTGGCCTCAAACTCACAGTGATCCTCTTACCTCTAGCTCCTAAGTGATGGGATAAAAGGCATGTGACACCATGCCTGGCCTAAATGAATTTCTTTTTTAAAAATATTTTCTTGGGCTGGAGAGATGGCTTAGCGGCTAAGTCATTTGCCTGCAAAGCCAAAGGATCCCGGTTCAACTCTCCAGGCCCCATGTAAACCAGGTGCATAAGGTGGTGCATGCATCTGGAGTTCTTTTGCAGTGGCTGAAGGCCCTGGCATGCCCATTCTCTCTCTCTCTCTCTCTCTCTCTCTCTCTCATTCTGCGTCTTTCTCTCAAATAAATAAATAAATATGTTTAAAATATTTTCTTTATTTTGTTATTATGATTTATTTATTTATGAAAGGGAAAGAGGCAGAGAGAGAGAGATTGAGAAAAAGAGAATGGGCACGCCAAGGCTTCTAGCCACTGCAAATGAACTCCAGATGCATGCGCCACCTTGTGCATCTGGCTTCCGTGGATACTAGGGAATTGAACTGAGGTCCTTTGGCTTTGCAGGCAAGCGCCTTAACTGCTAAGCCATCTCTGCAGTCCTAAATAAATTTCTTAAGGTCACTGGTAGTAGATATGGCATTTCAACAAAATCTGTATAGCTTCTAAAACCTATCTAGTTCTGTCCTGGGGAATGTTACATTTTTTGCCAGGTGGACTCCAAGTGGCTGGCTTGTCCCTGTAGTGAAGAACCAGGCATTAAACTGTTGCAGCTCCACAATACATCCCGGCCATCAGCATCATCCCCTTGGATCTAGGCTCCAGATTCCTTCCAATCCTGACTCCTCTTCCAGTCCAGAGAAAACAAGGTCACTTTGACAAGAGAGCCTGGGCTATTTGTCAGGTACAATTCTCAAGGTATTAAAGGCTTCAGCCCTCCAAAAACTACCACAACAACAACAACAAAAAAATCAATAAAGATGTCAACCCGGGGCTGGAGAGTTGGCTTAGGGGTTAAGGCACCTGCCTCCTAACCCTAAGAACACTGGTCCCCATCTCCAGCGGTTCCAATCTCCAGGCCCCACGTTTAGCCAGATGCAAAGTGACACAAGGGCGCAATGCCACACTTGACCACAAGGGGGCACACACATCTGGATTTCGTTCGCAGTAGCTGAGACACTGCTCGCGCCCATCTCTGTCTTCCCCTCTCTCTCTCTCTCTCTCTGTCTCTCTCCAAAAAAATAATAAAAAATTTTTTTAAGTTTTAAAAAAAGTCAAGCCGGGCTTGGTGGTGCACATCTTTAATCCCAGCACTTGGGAGGCAGAGGTAGGAGGATCTCCATGAGTCCCAGGCCACCCTGAGACAACATAGTGAATTCCAGGTCAGCCTGGGCTAGAATGAGACCCTACCTTGAAAAACCACACACACACAAAATCAATGTGAGCCACCACACCTAGCTTGCATGTTTTTTTTAAAATGTTTAATCATAAAATATTCCAAACATACAGAAAATAAGAGATTAGTCCAGGCGAGGTGTAGTGGTACACATCTGTTAACTCCAACAGTTGTGATGCAGAGGCAGGAGGATCAGGAGCTCAATGCTAGCCTCAACCATATAGCCAATTCAAGGCCAATTCAATACATGAGACTGTCCTGTTTGAAAAAACCAAAAAAATGTTTTAAAAAGGAAGGGGCTGAGGATATGGATAAATGGTAGAGTGCTTGCCTAATATGCATAAAGCCATGAATTCACTCACCAGTACAGAGGGCGACGAAAGAGGTTTACCAAACTAAATTTTATTAACATTGAGTTATGTTTGCTTCAAAGTTTCTCCAAAACTCTGGGAGGTTAAAACACAGGGCCTGATTACCTAAGGACAAACAGCCTTGAGCCCAGTACACCAATAAATTGCCTTAGCTGTTTGCAAGGGCAGCCTTATTGGAAAGAAGTATGTAATCTCATATGCTATTACTTTGGAGGACCGACCTCATTAGAGTGACTGAGTTCTAACATGCTTCATGTTTCAGCTGAAGGGCAGTTGATCTGGACTCCTTGACCAAAAAAATCAGATCCTTCCAGCATAATCTCACAGCACCATGCACTATTCCTCTGTGTCACTTGCCTCTGTTGTGATGTTAAATGTGTTTGTATGGTCATTGAATCAATTCCTGACTCTTCCATAGACTGCAAGCTCCATAAGCATAGAGTTTGGTGCCAAATTTTATTCACTATTGCATCTAGTACAATGTTTGTCAGTAGGAGGCATGCACTACATTAAAACTTTTCCTTCCTTTCTTCTTTCCTTCCTTCCTTCCTTCCTTCCTTCCTTCCTTCCTTCCTTCCTTCCCTTTTTCTTTTCCTTCCCTTCCCCTTTCTTCCTTCCTTTCTTCCTTTCTTCCTTCCTTCCTTCCTTCCTTCCTTCCTTCCTTCCTTCCTTCCTTCTTTCTTTCTTTCTTTTGGTAGGGGCTCACTCTAGCCAAGACTGACCTGGAATTCATTATGTAGTCTCAGGCTGGCTTCAGATTCCCAGTGATCCTCCTACCTCAGTTTCCCAAGCGCTGGGATTAAAGGTGTGTGCCACCATGCCCTGCTAAAATGTTTAAATATATTTAATTTTTAAAAATTTATTTTGAAAGAGAGAGAGAGAGAATGCCAGAGCCTCTAGCCCCTGCAAATGAACTCTAGATGCTTGCACCACCTTGTGCATCTGGCCTTTAAGTGAGTATTAGGGAATCAAACCTGGGTCCTTTGGCTTTGCCAGCAAGTGTCTTAACTGCTAAGCCATCTTTCCAGCCCCTATTTTTGTGTTTTTATTATTTATTTTCAAGGAGAGAGAGAGAGGGAGAGAGAGAGAGAACATGAACACCAGGGTCTCTTGCCACTGCAAACAAACTCCATATACATGCACCACTTTGTGCATCTGGCTTTATGTGAGTAATGGAGAATGAAACCCAGGCTGTCAGGTTTTGCAAACAAGTGCCTTTAACCACTAAGCCATCTCCCCAGCCTGAGTACATTCAATTTTAATAAATCAATCTTCCTAGAAATCTCCCTAAGAAATGAAAAGGTATATCCACACAAAGACTTGTATATGGAGGTCCATAGTGGGGTTATTCAAAATAGTTCTCAAGCAGAAACAATTGAAATGCCTATCATAGCCAGGCCTGGTGGCGCAGGTTTATAATCCCAGTTACTTGGGAGGCTGAGGCAGAAGAGTCACAAGTTTAAGGTTTTCCTGGGCTACAACGTGAATTGGAGGTCAGTTATCCTGGGCAATTCAGTGAGATACTATTCCAAAATAAAAAACTAAAATAAGAGGGCTGCATAGATAGCTCACTGATAGAGCACCAGCCTTACGTGTGCAAGACATGGTGTTCAATCCTTGATCCTGCAAAACAAACAAACAAACAAACAAACAAACAAACCCGGTCATTTGGTGAATGGATAAGCAAAAGGTATCATATTCATATAATAAGTAACAATCACTAGTAAAAAAAATAATGTACTAGCCAGGCGTGGTGGCGCACGCCTTTAATCCCAGCACTCGGGAGGCAGAGGTAGGAGGATCGCCAAGAGTTTGAGGCCACCCTGAGACTACATAGTTAATTCCAGGTCAGCCTGGACCAGAGTGAGACCCTACCTCATTAAAGCCAAAATTATTATTAATAAATAATAATAATAATAATAATAATAATGTACTAACAAAACACTCTACAACATAGGTGAACCACTTGGGAGGCAGAGGTAGGAGGATCTCCATGAGTCCCAGGCCACCCTGAGACAACATAGTGAATTCCAGGTCAGCCTGGGCTAGAATGAGACCCTACCTTGAAAAAACCACACACACACAAAATCAATGTGAGCCACCACACCTAGCTTGCATGTTTTTTTAAAATGTTTAATCATAAAATATTCCAAACATACAGAAAATAAGAGATTAGTCCAGGCGAGGTGTAGTGGTACACATCTGTTAACTCCAACAGTTGTGATGCAGAGGCAGGAGGATCAGGAGCTCAATGCTAGCCTCAACCATATAGCCAATTCAAGGCCAATTCAATACATGAGACTGTCCTGTTTGAAACAACCAAAAAAATGTTTTAAAAAGGAAGGGGCTGAGGATATGGATAAATGGTAGAGTGCTTGCCTAATATGCATAAAGCCATGAATTCACTCACCAGTACAGAGGGCGACGAAAGAGGTTTACCAAACTAAATTTTATTAACATTGAGTTATGTTTGCTTCAAAGTTTCTCCAAAACTCTGGGAGGTTAAAACACAGGGCCTGATTACCTAAGGACAAACAGCCTTGAGCCCAGTACACCAATAAATTGCCTTAGCTGTTTGCAAGGGCAGCCTTATTGGAAAGAAGTATGTAATCTCATATGCTATTACTTTGGAGGACCGACCTCATTAGAGTGACTGAGTTCTAACATGCTTCATGTTTCAGCTGAAGGGCAGTTGATCTGGACTCCTTGACCAAAAAAATCAGATCCTTCCAGCATAATCTCACAGCACCATGCACTATTCCTCTGTGTCACTTGCCTCTGTTGTGATGTTAAATGTGTTTGTATGGTCATTGAATCAATTCCTGACTCTTCCATAGACTGCAAGCTCCATAAGCATAGAGTTTGGTGCCAAATTTTATTCACTATTGCATCTAGTACAATGTTTGTCAGTAGGAGGCATGCACTACATTAAAACTTTTCCTTCCTTTCTTCCTTCCTTCCTTCCTTCCTTCCTTCCTTCCTTCTTTTCCTTTCCTTCCCCTTCCTTTCTTCCTTCCTTTCTTCCTTCCCTTCCTTCCTTCCTTTCTTCCTTTCTTCCTTCCTTCCTTTCTTCTTTCTTTCTTTCTTTTGGTAGGGGCTCACTCTAGCCAAGACTGACCTGGAATTCATTATGTAGTCTCAGGCTGGCTTCAGATTCCCAGTGATCCTCCTACCTCAGTTTCCCAAGCGCTGGGATTAAAGGTGTGTGCCACCATGCCCTGCTAAAATGTTTAAATATATTTAATTTTTAAAAATTTATTTTGAAAGAGAGAGAGAATGCCAGAGCCTCTAGCCCCTGCAAATGAACTCTAGATGCTTGCACCACCTTGTGCATCTGGCCTTTAAGTGAGTATTAGGGAATCAAACCTGGGTCCTTTGGCTTTGCCAGCAAGTGTCTTAACTGCTAAGCCATCTTTCCAGCCCCTATTTTTGTGTTTTTATTATTTATTTTCAAGAGAGAGAGAGGGAGAGAGAGAGAGAACATGAACACCAGGGTCTCTTGCCACTGCAAACAAACTCCATATACATGCACCACTTTGTGCATCTGGCTTTATGTGAGTAATGGAGAATGAAACCCAGGCTGTCAGGTTTTGCAAACAAGTGCCTTTAACCACTAAGCCATCTCCCCAGCCTGAGTACATTCAATTTTAATAAATCAATCTTCCTAGAAATCTCCCTAAGAAATGAAAAGGTATATCCACACAAAGACTTGTATATGGAGGTCCATAGTGGGGTTATTCAAAATAGTTCTCAAGCAGAAACAATTGAAATGCCTATCATAGCCAGGCCTGGTGGCGCAGGTTTATAATCCCAGTTACTTGGGAGGCTGAAGCAGAAGAGTCACAAGTTTAAGGTTTTCCTGGGCTACAACGTGAATTGGAGGTCAGTTATCCTGGGCAATTCAGTGAGATACTATTCCAAAATAAAAAACTAAAAGAAGAGGGCTGCATAGATAGCTCACTGATAGAGCACCAGCCTTACGTGTGCAAGACATGGTGTTCAATCCTTGATCCTGCAAAACAAACAAACAAACAAACAAACAAACAAACAAACAAACCCGGTCATTTGGTGAATGGGTAAGCAAAAGGTATCATATTCATATAATAAGTAACAATCACTAGTAAAAAAAATAATGTACTAGCCGGGCGTGGTGGCACACGCCTTTAATCCCAGCACTCGGGAGGCAGAGGTAGGAGGATCGCCGAGAGTTTGAGGCCACCCTGAGACTACATAGTTAATTCCAGGTCAGCCTGGACCAGAGTGAGACCCTACCTCGCAAAGCCAAAATTAATAATAATAATAATAATAATAATAATAATAATAATAATAATGTACTAACAAAACACTCTACAACATAGGTGAACCACACACCTATAAAAATATGTTATATGAGGGCTGGAGAGATGGCTTAGTGGTTAAGGCGCCTGCCTCATAAGCCTAAGAACGCTGGTTCCAATCTCCAGCGGTTCCAATCTCCAGGTCCCACGTTTAGCCAGATGCAAAGTGACGCAAGGGCGCAATGCTGCACTTGACCACAAGGGGGCGCACACATCTGGATTTCGTTAGCAGCAGCTGAGAGGCTGCGGGCGCGCCCATCTCTATCTGTCTTCCTCTCTCTCTCTCTCTCTCTCTCTCTGTGTCTCTCTCAAAAAAAAAAAAAAATGTTATATGAAATATGGCAGACACAGAAGACTATAAGAAAGACTCAACAAAAGCAGATCAATGTCTGCCTGGGCTTGAGATGGGAATGAGGACTGATTGCAAGTGGCATGAGAGAGTTTTAGGGATGGTGGTGATTGGAGATGCTCTGAAACTGGATCATGGTATGATTAAACGACTGTGCACATTTACTAAATATCATCAAACTGTTCACTTTCTACAGTAGGCAAATTACATGGTATTGAATTATATACCACAATAAAGTGGCTAAAGCTGTTTGGGGAAAAAAACAATCTATTTACTTAGTCATTTTGTTCAAACCTATGCCCTATGGGACATTATTTGTGGAACACTGTGCCAATTCTGCTAGTTAAGTCTATCAACACTTCAGTGGCAGACCCAATTTTTAACTGGGCATGCAGAAAAGCAAAATAAAATTCTATATTTCCCCACTTTTGCAATTTGGTAAGGTGATGTGAGCAGGTTCTGGCCTATGAGATATAATCAAAAGTAATGTATTGTATTTCCAGGAAGGTCATTTAAGGGATTCAGCTCTACTTTCTGGATTTTTCTTTCCTTTTTCCTCCCAAGGATATCTGGACCAGTGCCCCAGGAGTCATCATGAAGCACGAAGTAACCTTGGGATGACAGCTAAGGATGGCAGAGCAAAGGCACATGCCACTCTCAGCTTGTTTGCTTCTCATCATTCTATTACACACGTCAATTGTTGCTTTGCAGTCATTTCTATCATATCCAGCCAAATGTAATCCTAAATTAATAACAGTTATATGAAGAGAGTTTTGTGGTCAAATAAACTTGAAAACTATTCAAGTTTAACAAATTCTCCTTAAACTTTTTATTATTTTATTTTATTTGAGCATGCATGAGAGATAGAGAGAAAGAGAGAATGGGTACGCCAGGGCCATCAGTCACTGCAAACAAACTCCAGATGTATGCACCACCTTGTGCATCTGGCTTATGTGGGTCCCGGAGAATCGAATCTGGATCCATTGGCTTTTCAGGCATGCACCTTAACTGCTAAGCCATCTCTCCAGCCCAGGCTCTTCTTTTTTTAATTTCATTTTTATTTTAGTTGATAATTTCATACATGCACATAATGTGCTTTAATCATATTCACCTACTACCATCCCTCATTCCCTTCCTCCTCCCACTAACCCTCTTCTTCCTGATGGATCCCCTTCCTACTTCCACGTCTTTTGTGTGTATTCCATTGAGTTAAATTTGCCTTACTTGCATGGACATGGGTGGGAAGTAATTTATTGGAGTATAGGCAACCTATCAGTGGCTACACCACTGAAGAATACGACTGCTTCTCCCCCAGCGACTATTAACTGCCAATATATTCTGGGAGGAATAGGGTCTCCAGAGCGCCTCCTCTCTTCATGATGGAGTGTGGATGGGCTCCATTTTGTTCAGGAACCCACAGCTGCTCTGAGTTCATGAGTGTGATGGCCATGTATATCCAGAAGATAGCATTCCACAGCACTCCTCTCCCAGCCTTCAGCTCTTACATTCTTTCTGTCCACTCTTCCATGACATTCCCTGTGGCTTGTTCTTTCTATCTTTTTTTTTTCCCTAGGCAGATAGAGAGATCATTGTCCTTAAACCTAAGTGGGATGATAACACAGTTTTGTTTAAAATCCTTGACAGATTCTCTTAAGATAAATTCCCAAACTTCCTTTTATGATCTGCCTATTTCCCTCTCTCTGGTCTTCAGCCATTTCCTTCTTGCATTATGAAACTTTCAACCATGCTGAGAATGAAACACAGTCTCCCTAACCTCTCCACCTCTGTACATGTTACACACCCTTCCTGAAGCACTTTCTACCTGACACCTTGCCTCTTATTTTATCTCTGATAAAATAAGTTGTTAGCTTCTTCGCACTCATTCATGCTCGGAGTAATGCCCACTATGTACCAGACAGTGTGCTAGTGCTTGAGTTACAAATGCAATCTCTGTCTTGGAAAGGCATGGAATGCAATGACATTAGATTAGGCCTATATTCGTCCAGGTATGCTAATGACTGCAAAAACAGCCTTCACATTTCAGTGACTTGACACTGTGAGTTGATTTCCTGCTCATAGCATAGTCCAGTGCAGATAAGCACAAGGGTTCTTTGCAGTCAGGAACTCATGCTATTGCTATCTCTTGGGTATTCAATGGGTGATTTTCTGTCTGACTAGCTGAGAAAGGAAGGAAGACAGCTTGGAGGGTTAACGGGAGGTTTTAGGGAATGCCCAGAACTAGTATTTTTTTTTTATTTATTTATTTATTTATTTATTTATTTATTAGAGTGGTAGGGAGAGAGACAGAGATAGTGTGTGAATATGGACATCCTAGAGCCTCTTGGCCCTGCATGCGCCACTTTGTACATCTGGCTTTATGTGGGAACTGGGGAATCAAACCCAGGCAGTCAGGTTTTGCAAGCAAGCACTTTAAACCACTAAGCCATCTCTTCAGCCCCAGCAATATCTTATTTCAGTCTGGATTTCATTTTCTAGAGCTCAGTCACATAGATTTAGCCTATTACTGAGAACCATAATTTTGCTTTAAGCCTAGGAGGAAAACAGAATGGTCCAGTGAAAATAGCCTTTTTCTTTCTTCCACAGATATATAGACGGGAACAGTGAAAAAGCTCGTGGTCCTATGGAGGAAACAGACAAGTGAACAGAGAGAGAGGCAGGGAGACAAGAGAGCAGAGTCTCCTGCTGCGCATCTCCTGCTTGTAGTTACCCTCAGAAAGTTCTAGAACTTCTGTGACTTCCTTCTGAGCTCCTAACAATTGCTTTTCTAGGGGCCTTTGGAAATGGAGAAATACCATATAGTAACAGATACTCGTGTGCACTCTGAGACTACATAATGAATTCTAGGTCAGCCTTGGCTAGAGTGAGACCCTTCCTCAAAAAGAAAGAAAGAAAGAAAGAAAGAAAGAAAGAAAGAAAGAAAGAAAGAGAGAGAGAGAAGGAAGGAGGGAGGGAGGGAGGGAGGGAGGGAAGAAGGAAGAAAGGAAGGAAGAAAGAAAGGAAGAAAGAAAGGAAGAAAGAAAGATAGAATAGGGTTGGAGGGATGGTTTAGCGGTTAAGGAGTTTGCCTGAGAAGCCTAAGGACCCAGGTAAGATTCCCTGGTACCCATGTAAGCCAGATGCACAAGGTGGAGTTTGTGGTGGCTGGAGGCCCTGGCATGCCCATTTTCTCTCTGTGTCTGCCTCTCTGTCAAGTAAATAAATAAATAAATAAATAAAAAGCTTACTTTTACTTGGCATCTGAACATGAACAACTGGTATGAATCCTTATTTAATGGGTGGTAAATTGCCCATCCCATAGGCAATATTGAGTCTCATTTTATGTGGCTTCTCAGAGAATAATCCCAGAGCAGAAGCATTTTGTGGAGGCCAGACTAAAAACCAAACTGGTAGTGACTTTTCCTCTCAACTTTACACCTTCATCTTACTCCCGCTCTACAGAATCGGGCTGTCTCTGGACAACCCAGAACCCAGCACAGAGGAGCTTAGCTGTCTCTCCCCACAGCCCCCTCACCCAGCAATGCTCTCCCATGGGACCCGGCTGCTGTTGACAAGCTTTAAGAGTCAGATTCCGGGCTGGAGAGATGGCTTAATGGTTGAGCGCTGGCCTGTGAAGCCTAAGGATCCAGGCTCAAGGCTCAATTCCCCAGTACTTACGTAAGCTAGATGCACAAGGTGGTATATGCATCTGGAGTTTGTTTACAGTGGCTGGAGGCCCTGGTGCACTCATTCTCTCTCTTCTCTCTCTGCCTCTTTCTCTTTTTGTTTCTCTTTCTCAAAGAGAGAGAGAGAGAGAGAGAGAGAGAGAGAGACAGATTCCACTAACACCTCTCAGTTCTACAGGCAGATTCTTTTTATTTTTAAATGTTTTAAAAATTATTTTATTTTATTATTTTTTTACTTGAGAGAGGGAAAGAGTCAGAGTCTGAGTGTGTGTGTGTGAGTGTGTGTGTGAGAGAGAGAGAGAGAGACAGACAGAATGGGCATGCCAGGGCTTCCAGCCACTGCAAATGAACTCCAGATGCATGCGCTGCATTGTGCATCTGGCTTACATAGGTCCTGGGGAATGGAACTAAGGTCCTTTGGCTTTGCAGGCAAGCACCTTAACTGCTAAGCCATCTCTCCAGTCCTACATGTAGATTCTTTCAAAGTCAAGCCTGCAGCCACCTTTCTGAATGTCAGACCCTTCTTTTGCAGGTACTCAGTACTTAGCTGCAAATCCATCATGGCCTACTGATTCCTTGTTTGGTGACCTAACATGGTGGGTTTGAATTCTCCTGTGCTGCTGACTTCCCTCAACGTTTGAGAACAGCAGTTCCTGACAAGCCCATTTTCCCCCTCCCATCCGTCCCACTTGTCCTGCCCTCTGGCTCTCTTGCCCCTGTATCTGGGTGTGTGTTCATGTTTCCTCTATCTGGACTCATTTCTTCACAGCCTCTTCCCGGAAATGAAAAGTGCATAGCTCTGAGTCCCTTGGGCACTGTTGAGGACTGGATCTTTTGATCCTGGTGTTTGGGCTGAAGGGATGTGACTAACCAGCCGGCTGGTTTGGCTTTATGTAACAGCAGCTAGGCTTAGGAGGTAAGTAAACTGTCCCTGTGAGGCTGCAGAGAGGGGGAGGGGGAGGCGAACACAAACAACTCCGGATTATACAACTCTCTCTCACCAGTTTGGCAGAGTTGGAGACCCTCAGCATCTGAGTATACCTTGTCCCCAACTAGAATGAAAGCTCCCTGAGGACAAAGAATACAGTGTGCCTTCATACCACATCCTCGTGTCCAAAACAGTATCCACAGCAGAGCTGGAAACGTAATGAACATTTATGGAAAGATGAAAGAGGAGGAAGGAAAGGCTGGGAGACATCTTGGCCAGCCTTGAGGCAAAGAAAAGCAGGTGCCAGGTGAGACAGATAGATGGCAAGGAGGCTGCTACCTGTATAATCCTCAAACTGGCCAAATATGTAGTGCTCTTCCAAGAAGTAAAGAAGCAACATTACGAAGAGTTAGGGCCACAGGCTAAAAGCCATAGGAAAACTGGGATTTCAAAGAAGCTAAATCTATTCTCCCTGGGGTGAGTCTAGTAACTCTGCTAAATCATTATAGTTACCCTTGATGTACTCAAAGCATGCTCATCTTCAATGCATCTATCCGATGAACTGCTCTTGGAGTCATCACACCGAGGTCACTACTGTTTTAAGGTCGTGTGAACCTCTAAAGTCAGAATCCAGCCAGTTTTCTAGTCGACAGTAGGGTGGGGGAGGGTGGAGGGAGAAAAGTGATCGCTAAGTGCAGGGTGGGAGGGATGCTATGCATAGTATTTAGTGGGTATTAATCGCTCCTGTCCCCATCTCTGGTCTAACTTCCTTCCTCCCTCCATCTGCTTTCTTTTTGGCATTTATCACTCTCTGCCCCCTGCACTTATTTATTTATTGTCTTTCTTTTGCCTGTTCCATGACAGCAAGGGCTGTGTCCTATTGACCGCTGTATCCTGTCTTAGATCAATGTCTGGTATTTCGCGGCACTTAAGATTTAGCTGCTAACGAACGAATTAAGGAATATAACAATTAGTTGAATCATTGCCATATTACTGGGCCCCCGTCCTTGACAATGCCTCAAGGATGGTAGTGGAGACAGGCCTGAAAATAAATACACCATGGCTCGACACCTGCTTTTTACTAAGGCATACCCAATGCGCTGCAGGATCCCCGGGGCTGGAAAACTCCCAAGGCGTGCAGGGCCCTGAGAAGAAGCCAGTTGTGAGCCAGGTAACCAGGAGGAGCGGCAGCAGACGCGGCTGGAGACAGATGATGGGGCTCCTGTCTTTGCTAGGCCCTCTCGGCTTCTTCTCTTCCTGACCCAGGGAGACCCTCGCTTCCCCTGGCATCTCGTCTGTTGTTACCTGGACCCTTATCAGAACCCTTCCATCTCAGGACCCCAGCTACATCCTTTCCCATCCCAGGAGAACCAGCCCCGGGTTTTCCAGATTGCTAGCCCGCTACCTGAGAGAAACCTCCACCTGCAGTCCAAACCCTAGCCCCCTACCAGCCTGCAAACACCCCACATCCCTGCCCCGCCCACCGCCTGCGGTCTGCGGCGTGCAGGACCCCGCCCCCTCCGCCCCCTTCGCCCGCAGGACCCCGGCCCCGCCCCACCCCCTTGGCCCTACCCCTCCATGGGGGGCGGAAAGAGAGGGGGGGCGGGACTGCGCGCTGCGCCTTCTCCAAGTCCGGGAGGGGAGGAGGGAAGAAGGAGGGAGGTGGTGAAGCAGGGGCGGGGCATCCCCGGCACGAACCAATCAGCGCCGCGATCACATCCATGCAAATACGAGCACAATGGAGCGAGCCCATCACTCGCCCCTGCAAGCAAGCTTGAAATGGGCTTCTCTCTGAGCGGCAGCCATCCTGACCAATGACTGTGTGTTTTGGATCAGGGGTGCCCAATGGCAGGGAAGGAGAGGCGGGTCCGAGGTTACGTTAGGGTGTCCTTGCAGGGTGTCTGAGCTAAACTTCACCAAATAATAGCTGTTTGTATTTTGGCTGCTGCAGGAGCCATTTTAGGTAAGTTCTTCTCTTAACTTTTTATTTTCCTCCCCGGTCTCTGCGGACTGGCCTTGTCTACGGGATCCCGGCTCCGCCCCACCGGTGAGGTTGGGGGTCCCCCTATGAATGAAGCTTAGGATGAGGGGGCTTGCGAGAGGCACGAGGCCCGGCCGGGCAGGGGTCCGAGCGAGGCTTGGCGGAGCGTGGTGGTGGCGGTGGTGGGGGAGGGAGGACGAGCGGCGAGCCGAGGCCCGAGGCGTGATGCCGGGGCTTTGCTCCGCCGCGCCGGGCTCGCGGTGCCGAGGCTGGGCACCGTCCTTGGAGTGCGCCGCCGCCGAGGGCCGCGCTACGGGGCGCGGGGAAGGAAGGGGGAACGGGGTCTGGCCGCCCCTGACCGCGGGGCCTGGCCACGGGGCGGGGCCTGCGGAGGGCACCCCCCCCTTTCTCCCTCCTTTGGGGACAGCCAGCCACGGACCCCGGGGCGACCGCTTTCTCGCGCCGCAGCCGCCCCCCGCCGGGAAGTTGCTCCGGGTGTCGGCGTCCTGCGTCTGGTTGCAGGGCTGGAGGAGGGTGGGCTGGGGCCGGGATGCTGCTCTGGGAGGGGGCGGCCCTCTCCCCTCCCTTCCCTTCCTTCCCCTCCCCAAGCGCGGCCTCGGGTCGTGCGCCCTCTCCCGCCCCCTTCTTACGCACTGGCGCGCTCACGTCCCCTGAAAATTGGAGCCCTGGAGGTAGTGCAAAAAGCCACCCCGCTGCCAAGTTTGGTGCGTTATTAGATGGCATGTTTGAGCTTGAAAAGGAAAGAAAATAAAAATATTCAAAAAATAAAAAAACCAGCCTGGTCCCCTTCAAGCTATTTATTTCTCTCCTATTGGAGAAGTAACGGAGTCTTATCGTCATGCTTAAATTTCCAGGGACATACCTGTCAGATGTGCATGCACAGAAGGTTTTGGCAGCCTTTTGGTTTTTTTTTTTTTTTTAAGAGGTTATTAGGAAATCCCCGCACTAGTGAGATAATTGAAATCTGAGTTTGTTTGCAGCTTCAGTTTTATTTGATCTAATTAAAAATGCATAAGCAGGCACTTTATATTTGTGTACATAGAGCATTCCTAGTTTCAGTTATGACTAACATGACTGTGGTTTCACTAGTGTAGGATCTAATAAGGCAATATAATTCAATTTTGAGCTTGTAGGCCCGTGTTCTCCAAATTAGGGTTTATGGACCATTAGTAATCTGGCCAAGGTTTCTAGTGAATCCCTGGCATCTCTGAGCGTCTTTCTCTGGGGCTGCGTGTGCCTTATTCTGCACCTTGTGACAACCGCTTATTTCTGGTGTAACAGATCCGCGAAGCAGAGAAAATGGGTATTTAAATATTTGCTGTTTGGGAGGCATCAGGAAAAATGTTGCCTAAGATATTGTTTCCTGAGTGGTATGTAAGAATATCATCCTATTAGGCCCCAAGTCCAACATATTTCATGGGAACCTGCAAGGAAAAGTCTGGACAGAGACCACTTTGCTCTGCTCTAAGGCTGTCAATTTTGTGATTTATTGGAAGGAGAGTGGATCCCATTGGCAGTACATGGCACCATACTTTGACCCGAAGCCAAACTGACAGAACAGGTTGGCAACCTTAGAGAGTTTTGTGAGCTTTGTGGGTCTCTAACCAATAGAAAGATTTGAGATCTGTGTGTGGTAAAATGATTAGACATGAATTGTCAAATAGCATGGTTTATGCCAACTGGAGCAGGTGGTTTCGTATAAGCAAAAGCCTGGGAAAATGTGGAGTGGTATGACTATTAATTTTGGAAGAGGACAGATTTCATAGATGAGTTTTTTGTATTTAAATTTGAAACTTTTTTTTCTTCATTAGTGGACTATGTTAGAAGCTAACTCATACTCCCTCCCCCACCCCCCAACCTCCACAAGACACTTTGGATAGTTTTGGAATCTCCCTTATAGTAAGTAGTTTGCAATGCTGTTCCTTGCCTGAATGTATGTAGTCTGTCATGGTGTAAAGAGAACTTGTGTTTCCAGTGAGTGTGTTGGTATGGTCTCTCTGGAGTCACAATTTTATTCTTTGCTATTCTTTAACCATGATTTTTAAGCATGCTGTGTCTTTATAATTATTTTGATACTTTGTTGCTGGAGGTTCTCTGAACTTTTCAGGCAAAACCCTGTAAGAATTTGCAAGACCAATTAGAAGTGGAATGGGAGAACACAGCTCAACCTGCTACATTTCTGGAAGATCCATGGTGTGTTTTTTTTTTTTTTGTTTGTTTGTTTGTTTGTTTTGTATGTACTGGTTTACTTTTCCTGTAAGCATTTCAAACACCGAAGAAAACCTGTAGCAGAATTGTATCTCTTTTCCAACTGAACAGTGTAGGAAGTTTATCATAAACAATATGCCCTTGGGCTACTGTGTCTTTGAGATAGATCTCTTTGGTTTATTTAAGTTTCAGATACATTTTTGGTTTTCTTAAAAGTGTAGCTTAGGACCAAATCAGGTTTGTGGGTATGTCTTCCTGTGTTAAACCACGAGGCTCCATGACCTCAGGCTTCCTTCTCCTGTGTCACTGTGAGTCCCTGTGCCTTCCATCCAGCTTTCATGGAAAGACTGCATTGGTCATGACCAAATGGGTCACATGTATACCACACATGCTCTGAACTCCTTTTGAACAGGTTGTAGGATTCAGAGTACCTGCAAAAATACCTTTGCTACAGGACAGTGACACTTTGCAGATCACCTGGGGAGGCTGTCATTCTCATTCTTCCCCATCAGATGCATAGCTTGTTGCAAGGCTTGAAATGGTTTTGATCTCCATGAATTCTGCATTTCCATTCCTCATAAAAGCTGTGATAAATGGGGGTGCTGTAGGGAATGTTTAATGGTTAAGGTGCTTTCCTGCAAAGCCAAAGGATCCAGGTTTGGTTCCCCAGGACCCATGTAGGCCAGATGCACAAGGTGGTGCATGCACCTGGAGTTTGTTTGCAGCAGCTAAATGCCCTGGCATGCCCATTCTCTCCCTCTCTCTCTCAAGTAAATAAAATGAATTTTTAAAAACTTTTTTAAAAAATAAGCTGTGATTTATTTCAAGTGAAAAGCTGTGGTGTTCCATGATCTGCCTGCATTCTTCTGTTCCAGATTATTATACTGAAAACTCTTTGAAATACGTAAAATAATGGCAAGGGCTTGAGTATCTTGTTCCCTGGAGAATATTTTTGTTTGCAATAGAATGCGAAATACTTGGGAGACCAGCAAAAAGAGAAGTGATTGAATACCTGGTGTGTGGCCAGCATTCAGCTCTGGACTGGGCCACTAGGTATCCAGCTTTGATGGCCAGTTCTTAAAGCTGGACTGCCCTGAGAAAGGAAGCAACATTAAAAAAATTATTTTTGTTTATTTTTATTTATTTATTTGAGAGTGACAAACAGAGAGAGAAAGAGGCAGAGAGCGAGAGAATGGGTGCACCAGGGCCTCCAGCCACTGCAGACGAACTCCAGACGCATGTGCCACCTTGTGCATCTGGCTTACGTGGGTACTGGGGAATCGAGCCTCGAACTGGGGTCCTTAGGCTTCACAAGCAAGTGCTTAACCACTAAGTCATTTCTCCAGCCCAGGAAGCAACTACCCAAGGCCATAAAGCTAGGAAGAGATGGAACTGGTTTGAACTCATGTCATTTGGTTACAAAGCACATTCCTTTTACCAGTAATTCTATGCAGATTCATCTAAAAGCTTGTGTGTGCTGTGGTGGTTTAGCAGTGTGGTGCTGGGCTAGCTACCATCTTTTCCTGAGTTGGTCTATACATGCATCCAGCTTTGCTTTTCCATTTCAAGAGTTTATCACTGAACATGGGTATTAGCATACAGTGATGGTAGCATTTTCCCTCCTCCTTTCTCTAGTGCACTTAGGAGTTCAGGCATACTGGTGTGCAGTATTCATGACGTGTACAGGGAGAATGCAGTCACTTTTTCCTTGCCAAATGTTCTTTTCTTTTGTGCATGTTGTGGAGGCGTTGATACCCTCATGAGAAATTCTGCTACTTCCATAAAAGTCCTGAAGGTAGTAAAATGGAGTTATTTAAAAATATCCATTGCTGTTCCTATCCTAAATGAAATCATTTGCTTAAAATCCAAAAAAAAAAAAAAAAAAAGTTTATTTTTGTCTATAGTACCTGTGCTTGTTGGCTTTTTTAGTCTGTGATGGGGTCATTATATTTTCTTACTTTTATTATTTATGTCCTTGGCCATTGTTGTTCTGTTCTGGGGCCTGTAGAATTGGTGATGGTATACATGACATGACTTTGAAAGCTCTTTTTCTTAAGAATCAGCTTTAAAAAAAAAAGATGAATTTTTTTTTCTTTGTAGTCATTGTAAAATGACTTACAATTTTTACTAAGAAAAAAGACCTGATCTTTTAACAGATTTACTGTTTACCTATTTCAGGAGAAGCTAACATACAAAGACAGTATCTGAAGGTTTTAGGAAAAGGAAAAAAACAAGAAGTAGAGTTTTAGTAGAATGCTTTCAGGATGCAAAGCCAAAGGTACCTGCAAGATGATAGACATGTCTTCATTTTCTAAAGAGTGTGGGCTATTTCCATGTACTTACCCCCCACAGTCCTTATACGGAGTATTGCTTATCTAGTTTTGTGATTATAATTTTTATCAAGCAGTTAAAAGTTTAGTATGTTTTAAGTTTTCTTGTCCATTGTGACCAAGAGAGCTTCATTTGGAATTTACACACACACACACACACACACACACACATTCTTTTTTTACAAATTGTTTATGTTAAAGGCTGCCTTCAGGTTAAAAGACAGTCTGAGTACTTTGGTAACACTGGCCTTCTATCTAGTTACTGTGGTAACACTGGCCTCCCATTCCCATCTAGGTAATGTGGCAACACCAGCCTTATGTTCCCATCTAGGTACTGTGGTAACCCTGGCCACACAGTCCCACCTAGGTATTGTGGTAACATCAGCCATCTGTTCCCATCTAGGCACTGTGGTAATGCCACCCTTATTTTCCCATCCAGCTGCTGTGATAACATTGGCCTCCTTCTCCCCTCTGGGTTCTGTGGTAACGCCAGCCTTCTGTTCCCTTCTAGGCACTGTGGTAATACTGCCTTTATGTTCCCATCTAGGTACTGTGGCAACGCCAGCCTTCTGTTCCCATCTAGGTACTTAGGTAACATTGGCCTTCTACTCCCATCTAGGTACTGTGGCAACACCAGCCTTCTGTTCATATCTAATTCATTTGTGACTTTTAGGTACTGAGATTCATGTGCTTCTAGGGAGTCGGTGGTTGGTCTGAAATGCCACAAAGCAGTATGCAAAATTTTGTTTGATTCTGTGTGTTTTTTTTTCAAAATTTATTTCTTAATTTTCATGTTTCAAATTCATATCATACATAGTAAGTATTATGCAAAGTCCTTTAAGATTCAATATTTGAGTCCCTGCTTTCTTTTGTGGGCCCCCTCCCACTCTTGGGAGCCTTCCCATTTTTCCTTAGTAATCTTTTGCTCTTCCTAGAAGATTTCCACAGTATCTTGTTGGAATTTGGAGAATTACAAGTCAGCTAATTTTCCTTGTCATTATCACAATGGGTATCAAATTAGATGGCAGTATTAATAACTATTGGGTTACTGATGCATTATGTATTTCTACATGGTTGGTAACACATGTTTCTGTAACACCATACGGAATTACATCCTTTTTTATTCGTTTGTTTGTTTTCTAGGTAGGGTCTCACTCTAGCTCAGGCTGACCTGGAATTCACTATGTAGTCTCAGGGTGGCCTTGAACTCACGGCAACAGTTATTTTGCATGTATGGGGGAAAAATCAGCCTGATTGCTGACTTAAGACTTCTAACCTTTCTTGGATGTAGTCCCTGCTTCATTCGGTTGCACTGGGGACTTACTTCTGCAGCATTCCCAGGGGTCATCTCCAGCATCTTCCCCTCCCTGTGCTCTTCTAGATGTTCCATGTCCTTACCACCTCATGGAGTTAGAGGTTGGGGTGGGGCCTATGGGGACAAGTATAAGAGAGCCTTAGAAAGTCCTAGGGCTCTGTTCTAGCCATGTGCCTGTGCAGATGGGGCTAGAAACTTGTGCAAGAGCTTGTGACATTTACTTGCTTTCTGTACTACACATTCATTCTGTTACTGCTTCATTCAGTATGTTAGGATTTTCATTCTGACATAGAAGAGGAATAATTAAATACAGTGCCTCTATTTTTATATCCCCAGAATTTTATGAAGTGTTTTACAACTTCTATGAACATAAGTGGTTTTTTCATTTTTCTTAAAATAATGACTAGTTGAACATACTATTTTGCAAAGAACATGCATGTATATCAAATTCTGTTATGCCAGGTGTTGCTATAGTAAAAAGTGTCTCATTTTAAAGTCCTCAGAGCCTTATTTTGTGATTTACTTAAATAACGAATTGTTAAAACAAATCTAGCAACAAAAGATTCCAAGTGCAGCTCTAGGAGGTGGCTGAACTTGAAGTTTTCATAGGGGTTTTATTTTTTACAGAAGCCCATTTATTGAGCTAGACCACAAGTTGAATAGAAGAATCAGTTTATTTGGCTTGATATGTAGATTAGGAAAAACACCTTACATTTGGGTGGCTGGATAAAGTGCACCAACTCCTGCAAGGGAAATATGGCTTGTTTCTTCCTTAAGTGTGTATGAGTAAAGAAGTGTACCTGGATTCTCATGCCTTTAATCCCAGCATTTGGGAGGCAGAGGCAGTAGGATTGCCATGAGTTCAAGGCCACCTTAAGACTACTAAGTGTATTCCAGGTCAACGCAAGACTCTACCTTGAAAACCCCTACCCTGCAAAAAAAAGTCCTTTGAAGGATTATGACTGGTAAGGTAGGTCCATTCATAAGTCTTATTTACTGAAATAAATTTTACATAATTTAACACAGAGACTGCATTATTCCTTACGTATTTTGGCTTAATTAGTCTTGCTGTATTCAAGCGTTGGTTCTTGGGAAAATCTTAAGCCTTCACTGCTCATCATGTGACAGGATGCATCCCATTATAAATGGTGGCACCTTATTGGTTACTTTTCCTACAATTGACAGAAAGTTTAAGGGAGGAGGGATTTATTCTGGCTCATGGGTTAGGGGAAGGAGTGGCTGCTGGCTGTGGCAGCTTGAGTGTAAGGGGCCTGGTTACACGTTGGTGGCAGTCAGGCAGAGGACCTGGTATCCAGAACCCTAGTGAGGTACTACTCTGTAAAAGTTCCCAAAGTAGCACCACCAGCTGGGAATCAACTTTAAACACACGAAGCTCTGGAGGGTATTCCCTATCCCAACTATAGCAGCCAGCGTTAGATTGCTTTTTTTTTATTTTTATTTTTGGTTTTTCGAGGTAGGGTCTCACTCTAGTCCAGGCTGACCTGGAATTCACTATGTAGTCTCAGGGTGGCCTCGAACTCACAGTGATCCTCCTACCTCTGCCTCCTGAGTGCTGGGATTAAAGGCGTGCGTCACCATGCCTGGCTTTAGATTGCTTCTTTATGCAAGCCTAGTAACGATATCATTTTAAGGTCTTAAGAGTGTTCTACTTAATGGAGTTAGTAGTGTTGCCCTGAGTTAGGAAAATACATTGAGGAAATGACAAAAGGTATGAAAGAGTGTTCATGACAAGCTTCAGAAAGATGATTGTAAAAATACAAAATGAGTCTTTATAGATCAGATGACTTAAAATGGCCTGCAGATCTGTGCAGGCTTGGACTGTTACCCCTCTGACAAGGTGTGCAGAGCTTGTATATACTTTTATAGCTGTTTGTTAGAAAAATGACGTCTCTTGGATCCAATAATAAAAATGGTAGTTATATTGTCTCTCTTGATTTTTTTCCCCTAGTAATCCATTTGTCTGGTATTTTGTACAAGTATTAGCCTGTGATTTCTTGAAAAAGCACAAAAATGAAAACAGCCCTTGACTGTAGAAAGCAAAATGATGGACAGCTTCTGCATTACCTTGAAGCTTGTTAGAAATGCTCCACTTACTGAAGCAGGTAGTGGGGTCCCCAAGTCTACTGATGAAGTCTGTGCAGGTTGAAATCTGAGAAATGATTCGGTTTTTTTTTTTTTTTTTTTTTTTTTTTTTTTTTCCGAGGTAGGGTCTCGCTTCAGCTAAGGCTGACCTGGAATTCACTATGTAATCTCAGGGGTGGCCTTGAACTCACGGCAATCCTCTTACCTCTGCCTCCCAAGTGCTGGGACTAAAGGCGTGCGCCACCACGCCCAGCTTGAAAAATGATTCTTGACCAGTGCTACCCAGTAGAACTTTGTGCTGTGAGGACAGTGTCCTGTGTCTATACAAAAACTGCTCACTGCATGTGGATTTTGAACTCTTAAAATTTGTCTAATGTGACCGAGGAAGAGAATTTTAAATTTTATTTAATTATTTTAAGTGTCTAAATAGTAACACAAAGCTAGTCCCACAGATACTGGGACATTGGATAACCTGGCTTTAGATCCTTCAGCCTCTGAACCTCTCCTCCCATGATAGCAAAGTAAATTTTGTTTTCTTCTACTGAAAAGGAAAGTATAATATGGGACAAGACTTTCCTTTGGCCTGAAATGAGACTAAGTCCTATAATTAAACTTGGTACTATTTACTCACTTATATTTATCTGTTTATTTTTATCTGAAAGTTGATTTGGAAGTTTAGAAAATAAGTTAGGATATGTCTCAAGGCTTTATAAACAGCAAAGTAGCTAGCAAGCTATGCCTACAAAGTCAGGAACCTTCCTTGTCTGTGACCAACATACATCATTTCCTTTAGCATGACTTCTGAAGCTCGCTTGCTTGCTTGCTTGCTTGCTTTCTTTCTTTCTTTCTTTCTTTCTTTCTTTCTTTCTTTCTTTCTTTCTTTTTTTTTTTTTTTTGGTTTTTTCAGGGTAGGGTTTCACTGTAGCTCAGGCTGATCTGGAATTTACTCTATAGTCTCAGGGTGGCCTTGCACTCATCGTGATCCTCCTACCTCTGCCTCCCAAGTGCTGGGATTAAAGGCGTGCACCACCATGCCTGGCTGAAGCTATTTCTTATTAAAGATTTATAGCAGGCAGCTTTTAGGTGCAATATTATAGTGGAATTAATGCTGGCTGTGATGTTTCTCATCTCCTTATGTAGTAGAGATTTTAATTTCAGATGTGTCTTGGTTTTGCAGTATAAGAGGAATCCTTTATAATATTCCCACAGTTTTCCTTGAAAGACTCTTCCTCTGTCCCCTTTCCAGTATACTTAAAAAAGTACTTGATAACAGGGATTCCTTTTGCTCATTTGGGGTTATATATACTTCTCCTTTCCTCATCACTTGTACTTCAGAATTTAAACTTTTGGGGCTGGAGAGATGGTTCAGCATTTAGGCACTTGTCTGCAAAGCCTAAGAATCCAGGTTTGATTCCCCACTACCCACGTAAAACGAGATGCACAAGGTGGCACATGCATCTGGAGCTGGTTTGCAGTGGCTAGAGACCCTGACATGCCCATTCTCTCTCCCCCTGCCTCTTTTTTCTCTCTTTCAAATAAATAAAATATTTTTTAAAAATTTAAACTTCTGAAACTCATGGATAGCTTTGGTTCTATTAGATCAATCCATACCTACCATGGAACTGCAGATTATTTTGTGAATGGCAAGTAGATGGGAATTTGTAGAGGTAAATGAAGATCCACGTGCAGAATCAGAGCTATGGAAAGTACTCCAAACAGCAACTTATTACACGTGTTTACTAGGTTTTAGGTTTACAAGAAGGAAATTGTCTTTTAGGTAATGATTCTTATAAAGTATGAGAGACAGGGTTGTCCTGTGTGGCTTACAGGTTTAGAATGTTAGAGCCAGAAGTTTCTGTAAAGATTGCATATGTAAGGTTGGAGAGATGGCTTAGCAGTTAAGGCTCTTCTTGCCTGTGAAGTCTAAACACCCAGATTCAACTCCCCAATACCCATGTAAGCCAGATGCACAAGATGGGACATGCATCTGGAATTCATTTACAGTGGCTGGAGGCCCTGGTGAGCCCATTCTCTCTCTCAATCTGCCTCTCTTTCATAAATAAATTAAAAAAAAAAAAAAAAGATCACATGTGTAGAGCTGCAGGCATAGGACATTATAGTTGTAGCCATATCTATTTTGGTTGTGGCATGAGTTAGGCTGTCTTGTCTTTTATGATTATTTTTGGTGTATTTGTTTATTAAAAATTTTTTAAAATTTATTTGCAAGCAGAGAGATACAGAGAAGAGATACACAAAAGAGAATGGGCGTGCCAGGGTCTCCAGCTGCTGCAAGGGAACTCCAGATGCATGTGCCACTTTGTGCATCTGGCTTTACATAGGAACTTGGAAAATGAACCCTGGTTATTTAGCTTTGCAGGCAAGTACCTTAACTGCTGAGCCATATCTTCAGACCCTTATTTATTTATTTTTTTGTTTTGGTTTTTTGAGGTAGGGTCTCACTCTAGCCCAGGTTGACCTGGAATTCATTATGTAGTGTCAGGATGGCCTTGAACTCACGGCGATCCTCCTACCTCTGTCTCCCAAGTACTGGGATTAAAGGCTTGTGCAACCACTCCTGGCCCCTTATTTATTTTTAACAAATCGCTGTTTCCCCATTGTATTAGTTCTGTTGAATGACAGGTCTTCATTCTCAGAGTCCATTGGGTTAAGTATACTGATTTTGGGATTGACATTATGCTGCTTTGACTGTTTTGTGTTTGTCTAACTTTTGGAGGGTGAGAATGGGGAGAAGACAGGATCTTGTTTGCTGTGTAACCACACTGACTGTGAGTTCCATTTCTCCTGCCTTCTCCTCCCCACAGCTGAGATTACTGAAGTCACTGTGCCCAGCTTGTTTTTGCCTGTCTTGTCTCCAGATGGACTCAAGTTTTAGATATCTGGGTATATGTTGAATTCTCACTATGGAGTCAGTTTTGTTTGTATGTTTTTGATGCAGGGTGTCATGTGTCTTAGGATGGCCTTGAACTCACTATGTAGCCAAGGATGTCTTTGAACTATAGGTCCTCCTGTCTACACTTCCTGGGTACTGGTATTACAGACATGTACCTCTACTCTGGTTTATACAGTGCTAGGGATGGAACCCAGGACTTTGTGCATGCATGTTAGGCAATCACGGTATCCACTGAGCTATGTCCCCACCTACTATGGGGTTTTAGGAATGAGAAAGCCTGTCTGATAGTTTGACAGATCTGAAGCTTAAAATGTTTGTAGTTGTCACTTAGATGTCTGTCAGCTGATGACTTGGATAATGAAAATGTGATATGTAGGGTTGGAGAAATGGCTTAGCGGTTAAGGTGCTTTCTGGCAAAGCCAAAGGACCTAGGTTCAATTTCCCAGGACCCACGTAAGCCAGATGCACAAGGTGGTGCATGCATCTGGAGTTCGTTTGCAGTGGCTGGAGGCCATGGTGCACCCATTCTCTATTTGCCTCTCTCTCTCAAATAAATAAATATATTTTTAAATACCTATAAAAAGAAAAGAAAAGAAAATGTGTATACACACAATGCAATTTTATTCTGCTACAAAGGAAAATGAAGTTATGAAATTTGTAAGAAAATAGATAAGGTTGTAGAAAATTACACTGAGATAACTCGGGCAGAAAGACAAAATCATGTGTTCACTTTTCATATGTTGATGTACAGAGGGGGATGGGTTAAAAAAAAAGGAGGAAAGGAAAGCAAAACAAAATTTGTTTAAACACCATAATGAAACCCAATTCTGGGGCTAGGGAGAGATGGCTTGACTATTAAAAGCACTTAATTGCAAACCTGTGGTCCTAAATTCAGTCCTCCAGCCACCCATATAAAACTGGACAGGCATCCATTTGTACCAGTAAGAGACCCTGGGGTACCCATACACACATACAAATTTAAAAAAAAAGGTGCCCAGAGCTGGAGAGGTGGCTTAGCAGTTAAGTGCTTGCATGTGAAGCCTAAGGACCCCCGTTCAAGGCTCGATTCCCCAGGACCCACATAAGCCAGATGCACAAGGGGGCACACGCATCTAGAATTCGTTTGCAGTGGCTGGAGGCCTTGGTGCGCCCATTCTCTCTCTCTCCCTGCCTCGTTCTCTCTCTGTCACTCTCAAATAAATAAATAAAAATAAACAAAAAAAATTTAAAAAAAAAGGTGCCCAGCAGCAGAGGAAGAACACCTAAGATTTCCTCTGGCCTACATGTGCATGCAGTATATGCACATACACACACACATCCCTGACACACAAGAGCAAGTGCACACTTAAAAAAAAACAGTTATGGGCTGGAGCGATGGTTTAGGGGTTAAGTTGCTTGCCTGTAAAGCCAAAGGACCCAGGTTTGATTCCCCAGGACCCAGACCCACAAGATGGTGTATGTGTCTGGAATTAGGTTGTAGCTGCTGGAGGCCTTGGCATGCCTGTGTTCTCGTTCTCTCTCTCAAATAAAATATTTTAAAAAACCAGTTCTTGAGCCAGGTGTGGTGGCTCATGGCTTTAATCCCAGCACTGGGTGAGGGGGCACGGGTGGGAGGCAGAGATAGGAGGATCACCATGAGTTCAAGGCCACCCTGAGACTACATGGTGAGTTCCAGGTCAGCCTGGCTAGAGTGAGACACTACCTCGAACCCTCCACCCCCCAAAACACCAATTCTTTGTATGATAATAAAGCATATAATCCCCCAATGTTTGTAGTTTTCCTTGCTTCCAAGCTTATGGGGAAGGGTATTGTGCTGAGATGAGAGATGAACCTGTGCAAGGCTGCAAAACTTGAAAACCTTTTTCTTTTCTTTCTTTCTTTTGGTGTTCACTATGTAGTCTCAGGGTACCCTCCAACTCACAGTGATCCTCCTACCTCTGCCTCCCAAGTGCTGGGATTAAAGGAGTGTGCCACCATACTCAGTTAAAAAATTTTTTTTTGAGGCAAGCCCAACAGACTGACTTTTTTATTTTTATTTTTATTTTATTTTTCAAGATAGGGTCTTACTGTAGCCCAGGCTGACCTGGAATTCATTATGTATTCTCAGAGTGGCCCTGAACTCATGCAGATCCTCCTACTTCTGCCTCCCAAGTGCTGGGATTAAAGTCATACACCTCCATACCCTACTTGGCTTTTGTTTATTTATTTATTTGAGAACGACAGACAGAGAAAGAGGCAGATAGAGAGGGAATGGGTGTACCAGGGGCCTCCAGCCACTGCAAACAAACTCCAGATGCATGTGCCACCTTGTGCATCTGGCTTACGTGGGTCCTGGGGAGTCGAGCCTCAAACCAGGGTCCTTAGGCTTTATAGGGAAGCATTTAACCACTAAGCCATCTCTCCAGGCCCTTGGTTTGTTTTTTTGAAGTAGGTCTCTCTAGCACAGGCTGGCTTGGAACCATGTAGCCAAGGTTGGCCTCAGACTTAATGGGTATCCTCCTACCACACCTGGCTCTTTGTAACTCCCCCCTTTTATTTATTTATTTATTTATTTATTTATTTATTTATTTATTTAATTTATTTTTGGGGGTGGTTTTTGAGATAGGCTTTTACTTTAGCTCAGGCTGACCTGTAATTCATTCTGTAGTTTCAGGGTGGCCTTGAACTCAGTGATCCTTCTCCCTCTGCCTCCGGAGTGCTGGGATTAAAGGCGTGCGCCACCACGCCTGGCTCCCCCCTTTTAACTATTTTATTTATTAGAGAGGGGATGGGGGAAGAAGCAGGGCCATTGCACCAGGGCCACTGCGAAGGAACTCCAGGTGCATGTGCCACCTGTGCATCTGGATTTACATGGGTACAGGGCATCGAACCTGGGTCCTTTTGGCTTTGCAGGCAAGTACCTTAACTGCTAAGCCATTTCTCTGGCCCCTCCCCCCTTCGTTCTTTACTGTGTCTTGGTTACCAGAAACCTTTAGCATGCCCCTTTCTCTTTTCATGGTAAGATACTTGTAGTACTTTGGCAACTCTTGTTCGTTTCTTTGCTTATTAGAAACTTTGGCATGCCCCTTCCTTAATCCACCGTAGAATACTTTCACATTCACCTTTGCTGTAGTGCAGGTAACACATGTGGTACAACTTTTTCACATCTTTTGTCTGGCCATTCAGCTTTATGAAAGGGTTTGAGTAGAACCATGATGATGATAATAGCTTGTGCATCTGGCTTATGTGGGTCCTGAGGAATAGAACCTGGATCCTTTGGCTTAACAGGCAAATGCCTTAACTGCTATGCTATTTCTCCAACCCTTAAGCAATGTTTTTCATGTGGAGTTCTTTGTTAATATAGCTTAACCAAACTTATTCCAATCATTGTATGTGGATTTTTGTTTTCTGGATCCTCATGAGTAAGTGCCCATTAGATCATTATTTTCAATGGAGGAAACAGGGTTAGGGATTAATTTTTTTTTTTTTTCGAGGTAGGGTCCCACTCTAGCTCAGGCTGACCTGGAAATCACTATGTAGTCTCAGGTTGGCCTGGAACTCACGGCAGTCCTCCTACCTCAGCCTCCCGAGTGCTGGGATTAAAGGCGTGCGCCACCACGCCCAGCTGGGATTAATTTTTTTAACTTACTTATTTAGACTTAAGAGAAATGTACGCTCTCACTGCTCTGAGGCTGGGTCAGATCAAGCTGTCAGCAGGACTGATTCCTTTTAGGAAGAATGTGTCCAGGCTCTGTCAGCTGTTGGTGGTTTGCTGGTCACCTCTGCTATTTGTAGCTTGTAGGAGCAGCACCCTGACTCAGACACAGGGACTGAGCTTCTTGTCTGCGCTCACAGAAGTAGTCATCTGCTGTTTGAGTCCTGCATTCTTCTTTTTTCTTTTTTTAGGATTCTTTTTTTATTTATTGGAGAGAGAATAGGTGTGCCAAGGCCTCTAGCCACTGCAAACGAACTCCAGACACATATGCCGCCTTGTGCATCTGGCTCACATGGGACTTGGAGAATCGAACCTGGGTCCTTAGGCTTCACAGACAAACACTTTAACGGCTAAGCCATCTCTTCAGCCCCAAGCCCTGTATTCTTTAGCACCACAGTGTACCACCCTTCTCTGTGCTCTCATATCCCACGATTACACATGGAAGATGGGCTCTGCCCATGATACCTCATGTCAAAGTTCATAATTACCTCCCTCTTCCATCCCTTCTTACAAATACTATTGCAGTCTTAGGTCTAGGGGTGCCTCTTACCAGATACAGCATTCCCTGAATTGCTGTGTTGTATTGCAAAAAACCTCACTCCTTTTTTGAAGTGTTTCCTGGTTTTGCTGCCTTCTGAAATTCTTTCTTATTAAAAAAAAAATATTATTTATTTGCATGTGCGTCTGTATGGGCATGCTAGAGTCTCTTGCTGCCAATGAAAACATGTTTGGCTTTACTTGGATAGCTGGTGAACTGAACCCCAGGCCAGCAGGCTTTGCAGGCAAGCTCCTTTAAAATGAGTGAGCCATCATCCCCAGCCCCATACCTTTCTTAATATCATAAGGATCGTTCCTTGTCTTAATTATATGTTCTTCATACCTCTTGTATTTTTGGAAGTAAGTTTCTCAGAAGGCCACAGTTGGTTTTATGTAGAGAGTTGTCCCACAGTCATAAAAGCATTAAGGAGTAGTGGGTGAGGGTATGGATTCTGTAACTATCTCTCTTAGGTGTGACTCTTGGCTCTGCCACTTAGTCCCTGTGTGATCCTCCCTGCATCCAAAGTGGAAATAATGTCTGTGTTCTATGATGATTTGGAAGAGCCAGTGAATCAACTTAGATCAAGCCTGGGAACAATGCCTGGGATTGTAACCATGATAAAGTATTGGATAGTACAAAGATTCAGTTACCAGAAGGCCAAGATGAGTGAAGATAAATCATTAATTAGTCTTTCTAATGTTAGTATTAAGCTACTAGAGGTTTAATGCCATCTTTAATTTTCCTTTTATTCAGCTGGAATTTCTAAGTCAAATTTTACAAATGTTTCTGCTGTGGTGGGCAGTTGCCTAGAGCTTGTCCTCAAGGATTTATAGTGTAAGAAGGATGTAAGATAGTAACAAATAATTTGTACAGACAATTGTGCTGTTGTTACATTGTACCCTGTGGAAAGTGTTACAAGACCCGAAAGGCTGTTGGAGCTTAGCAGTTGGAGAGATGAGGAGTCAGGACATTTAGTGGCATTGAGTGGACAAGCAGGATTTAAGTGGAAATGTGAGTGAACATTGGTTGGGATAGCAGGAAGATAAGGATCAGAGGGCTATAGTAAATACATTTGTCCATCCTTGCTGCATATATGATGCATGTAAGAGTTGCAGTTGGGTGCTGGAGAAATGGCTTAACGGTTAAGGCATTTGCCTGTGAAGCCAAAGGATCCCAGTTTGATTCTCCAGAACCACGTAAGCCAGATGCACAAGGGGCACTTGCATCTGGAGTTCGTTTGCATTGGCTAGAGGCCCTGGAGTGCCCATTCTCTCTCTGTCTGCCTCTCTTCTATCTCTCTGCTTGCAAATAAATAAATAAAAATTAAAAAAAAAAGAGTTGCAGTAAACAAAGTGAAGCTTCTTCCTTCAGGGCGCTCACGTTCTAGTAAATATTTGGAGATACAGGTTCGCAAAGAAAAAAGAAAGCATGTTAATGGGGCAGAATAGATTTGCACAACTAAGAAAAGCACATGAATTTCCAAGGATTTCTGGGAGATTTCTTTTTAAGGAACTCATGGAAGACCTCAGTGGCTTAAAAAAAAAAAAAAAAAAAAAGATTTTATTTTTATTTATTAGAGACACAGGGTGGGGGGGTGGTGGAGAATGGGCATGCCAGGGTCTCTGGCCACTGCAGATGAACTCCAGATGCATGTGCCAACATGTGCATCTGGCTTACATGGGATCTGGAGAATCGAACCTGGGTCCTTAGGCTTAACAGGCATGTGCCTTAACCATTAAGCCATTTCTCCAGCCCCTAAGTGGCTTTTTCCTTTGGAGGTATACTCATAGTTTCTAGTGTGTGGGGTCCTATTGCCATTCTTTGCCTCTTGCTTTTGGCTTGTCTAGTCCTTCCTTGAGATTTGAGGACAAGTCCCATTGTCTTCCTGGGGCTTTCCTTTTCTGTATTTTTCTGAAAACAGACCCCTTCTTTCCTGCCTCCTGACCATGTCTAGAGACAGATTTTGTCTATTTAACCTGTTTGGCTTTTCATGTTCACTTGCCTTTGTCTTATCTCACAGTATCACTCATTTTTTCTGTAAGTGTGCGATGCTCATTTATTTAATAAACAATTACTGAGTATTTTTTTGGTTTCCAGCCATTCCTGGGCACTGGAGATTTGGAGATAAGTACATGGTCTCTGCCTTTGTGGAATACACAGTTTGATAGAAGAGGCAGAAAGGTAAAGTGACACAAACATGACGAATGTAATGTTAGAGCTGTGTTCACGCTCTCTAGAGGAACAGAGCCAACAGGAGGAATATGTGTTACAAAAGAGGTTTATAGCAGTGGCTGCCCTGTCTGTGCATTGGAGAAGCTCAGAACCCAGAGCTGCTCAGTCCATGTCAGTCCACATTTGAAGGCCTGAGATATTGGGTTCAATGTCTGTGAATATTGTTCGTGAAATATAATTGATTTGCAAGCAGAGAGAGACAGACATACACAGAGAGAGTATGGGCACGCCAGGGCCTCCAGCCACTGCAGACAAACTCTAGATGCACGCGGCACTTTGTTCATCTGGTTTATGTGGGTCCTGGGGAATCGAACCTGAGTTGGTAGGCTTTGCAGGCAAGCGCCTTAACTGCTGAGCCATCTCCATAGTCCAGGGTTTTCTCTTTTTCACCCTTCTTGGAAATGCTCTAATAGATGCACCCAAGAGACATTTCTCTCTTTTTGTTTTTCTTTTTTTTTGGTTTTCAAGGGAGGGTCTCGCTAGCCCAGGCTGACCTGGAATTCAGTATACTCTTAGGGTAGCCTTGAACTCATGCCTATCCTCCAACTTCTGCTTCCCAAATGCTGGGATTAAAGGCATGCGCCACCACGCCCTGCTCAAGAGGCATGTCTCTTGATTCCTGACCCAATCAAGTTAACAATAGAGATTAACCATCAGGTGAGTTTTAACCATCATCAGAGTTTTGTTGGAACACAGGAGGGAGCAGCTATCAACCTAGGGGAGTTAGGTAAGGTTTTCAAGACACACAAAAGTTGATTTGGAGTTCAGTAATCACAGTTTGGGATTGGTGTCTTGGGTTTGGAGAATGTTTTACAAATGGGAAGAGTCCAGTACATTGACTGTGGCGAGTGTTGTGGAGAGCTGTGGGGTAGAGTGTTGTGGAGTGTAGGCTGTTCAGATGCTTGAAGATCACGTGAGGAGTTTCATTTTGTTTAGCAGTAAGGAATCGCCAGAGGGTTTAATGCAGAGCAGTATATTTTCCACACTTGGGCAGCAGAGGCTGGTTTAGAACAGCGGCGCTCAGTCGTCATTATACATTAGAATCATCTGAAGAGCTTTGAAAATGCAGGTGCCCAGGCTGCTTTCAGTCAAAGCACATTACCTGCTGGAAAGACCAGGTTTCAGGTTTTTAAAAATAACTTTCTAGGCAACTCCAGTGTGTGTCCAAGTTTGAAAACATTGATTTCTAGGGTCCTGCCAATAGAATAATGATTTCAGGAGGCTAGGGACTGCTCTGGGCAGGAGCCGAGACAAGGAGACAGAGCCAACCATTGTTTTCTCAACTTCCTGAATGCTTGACTTCTCTACCAAAATTGTGGCCCTTATGGGCACAAAGTCCATTCTTTGTGCTTTGAATTCTTCATACTGAGTAGTATATTAGGTTTTAAGTAAATATCTGCTTTCATTAAAGTCAGTTTTCCTCTGTTCAGGTACTTATAATTGAGTACTTAGGACATTTTAATTTGATTTATTTCTCTCCTTTTATTAAGTAGAATCTCCTTTGGGAAAAAGTAAATGGAAATGAAATTTTTTGGTCAGTTTTACTGTCTCGTAGTTCTGACTAAAGTTAAAGTTAAAAAACATTAATTAAGCCTGGTATGGTGGCGCACACCTTTAATCCCAGCACTCGGGAGGCAGAGGTAGGAGGATTGCCATGAGTTCGAGGCCACCCTGAGAATAGAGTGAATTCCAGGTCAGCCTGGGCTAGAGTGAGACCTTACCTCAAAAACCAAAAAATCAAATCAAAACAAACAAACAAACAAACAAAAAAAAAAAAAAGAGTAAGCCTTGCTGGGTAGGTATGGTGGCAATGGTGGCGTACACCTTTAATCCCAGCACTCAGGAGGCTAAGATAGGAGGATTGCCAGAAGTTGAAGAATAGCTTGGGGCTGCTACAGAGTGAGTTCCAGGTCAGCCTGGGCTAGAGTGAGAGACCTTGACTTGAAAAAAGTAAAAAAAACAGTAGGTCTCATGGTTTTGACTTATGCATACATAACATCTCTGTATTAGCACAGATAGGAAAGCTTGCCTTTAACTCTTGGCATTTGTGTAAAATCCATAGCACTAGTAATAACGTCTTTAAATACAGGATTTAGGTAAATTATCCAACATGTGGCAGGTATACCTTGAAAATAACACCTAAGTACCTTAGACCAGAGTGGTGTAGAAACTGACTTGGTTTGTATACTTGAAATACTGTGATGAGGAATAGTATTTCAGTGCCGTGAAGCACTCTCGGTCAACTTTTCCTTCTCTATTCTAATGAAGAAGAGTTGGAGCATGGAGATGTGAAAAGTGTGTGTGTGGGGGGGGTGTATATAGTGTATGCACATGTTTGTGCCCATGCAACACCTCATACACATACCTGTGGCGACCAGAATGGAATGGCTAGTATCCTGTTCCATTGCTTTTCTGCCTATTCTTTTTTTCTTTTTTCTTTTTTTGGTTTTGCGAGGTAGGGTGTCACTCTGGTCCAGGCTGACCTGGAATTAACTATGTGTTCACAGGGTGGCCTTGAACTCATGGCGATCCTCCTACCTCTGCCTCCGGAGTGCTGGGATTAAAGGCGTGCGCCACCACGCCTGGCACCGCCTATTCTTTTTAGGGGGGGGGAAGGGGGGAGGAGAGGGTCTCTCTCCTAGCCCAGGCTGACCTGGAATTCACTATGTAGTCTCAGGGTGGCCTCAAAATCATGGATATCCTATCCTCCTACCTCAGCCTCTCATCTCAAGTGCTAGGTGTGCACCACCATGCCCAGACAGTATTGCTTTTTTTTTTTTTTTTTTGGTTTTTCAAGGTAGGGGCTCACTCTAGCTCAGGCTGACCTGGAATTCAGTCTGCAGTCTCAGGGTTGCCTTGAACTCAGGTGATCCTCCTCCCTCTGCCTCCCGAGAGCTGGGTTTAAAGGCGTGCACCACTATGCCCAGCTTCAGTTTTGCTTTTTAATCTCTCTGCTTTTCTTTTGCTTTGCTGTTTGAGAGTTACATACAGACATTGTGACACTTCACTCCTCAAGATCTTACAAGGCATTCTCTTAAGAGCTAAGCTATTACTGTTATGTCAGTCAGGAAACTTGACATCAAAACAATGTGTAGACCACATTTAAATTTAGTGATGTTACTTGTAGTCCCCTCCCATTAGGATCCAGTCAGGCCTCCTGCATTGTGTCAAGGTATCATGCCTTCCTAGCTTTCAGTCACAGGATTTCAGAGCTGGAAATGAAAACTCTCATGCAGAATGCTGCTCAGCTGCCTGCTCCTCCTTCCTGCTAACCCCTTCCGTGCTCCATTGACCTGAGGAGAGCTGCACAGTTCTCACATGGAAACTCTGATTCCATGCAGACTTGTTTGCTCATGTCTTCCTGAGGCTGGGAGAGGTTTTGTCCTGACAGTTATTTTCCATTCTAGAATTAAAACTATTAGATCACCTGTGTGTTTAGCTATAACAAAAAATGTGGCGGTGTCATTAAGACTTTGGGAAAAGATTTTCATAATTTCCCACTATTTCTTTAAGACCATTGATTACTGTAGCCTGTCTTTATATAGTTTGTGGATTTTTTTTCCCCAAACTACTAATGTGTCTTTTGTTCCCTTTAAATACTCCTTTGGGTTATGTATTTTGGTTCTTTGCCCTTGTAGTTTTGTATTTCTACTGAAGACTATTCTTTGTTGTTTTAAGTCTTGGCAGCTCTACAATCTGTATTTCCCCTCTTACCCCCAATATGTAGTTCACCCTTTCACCCCTGTCTGCCCTGTGATGCAAACTTTCACTTCCAGTTACATTGTCAGCACTCCCCCACCCCTCCCATAAGCAAAGCTGAGCTCTGCATCTTCACATAGAAAGCTGAACACTGGCTGCATCATTAGCCGAGGTAAGAAAGGGCCAGGACATTTGACTAGTAGGAACTACAGGTCCCCGTCTTTCACCAGCAGCTCTCTCTCTCTCTCACCTACTTATAGGTGCACATGTTTGCACGCATGCACACATGTGAAGGGCATAAACCTTGCCAACAATGCCATTTACACCTGAATGTGAAATTGTGGGAGTTAGGCTTTGTGAAATAAATTTTTAAGTTTCTGAACTTTTTCTTTTCCCTCTTAAGATAGTTTTCTAAGGAGGTTTTAAAGGACTGGTTTTAGCTTTAATGCCCTTACTTCTGAAAATTTAATGCCACAAATCTTGTGTATCTCAATTTAGTTAACAGCTTAAAATTCTTGGACATTCTCCTTATTTAACTGGCACTAGTTGTAAGAATAGCTGAGAGGAACAGTAGGGACCTGGAGTAGTTATCTTTTTGTCACTGTGACCCAAATCTTACATCCCTGACAGAAACATGGGAGTAAGGATTTCTCTCTGCTCACAGTTTCAGGGGTCTCTCTCCAGCCTCCAGGCTGACCTTGGAATTCACTATGTGAACCTCAGGGTGGCCTCAAAATCATGGATATCCTATCCTCCTACCTCAGCCTCTCATCTCAAGTGCTAGGTGTGCACCACCATGCCCAGACAGTATTGCTTTTTTTTTTTTTTTTTTGGTTTTTCAAGGTAGGGGCTCACTCTAGCTCAGGCTGACCTGGAATTCAGTCTGCAGTCTCAGGGTTGCCTTGAACTCAGGTGATCCTCCTCCCTCTGCCTCCCAAGAGCTGGGTTTAAAGGCGTGCACCACTATGCCCAGCTTCAGTTTTGCTTTTTAATCTCTCTGCTTTTCTTTTGCTTTGCTGTTTGAGAGTTACATACAGACATTGTGACACTTCACTCCTCAAGATCTTACAAGGCATTCTCTTAAGAGCTAAGCTATTACTGTTATGTCAGTCAGGAAACTTGACATCAAAACAATGTGTAGACCACATTTAAATTTAGTGATGTTACTTGTAGTCCCCTCCCATTAGGATCCAGTCAGGCCTCCTGCATTGTGTCAAGGTATCATGCCTTCCTAGCTTTCAGTCACAGGATTTCAGAGCTGGAAATGAAAACTCTCATGCAGAATGCTGCTCAGCTGCCTGCTCCTCCTTCCTGCTAACCCCCTTCCGTGCTCCATTGACCTGAGGAGAGCTGCACAGTTCTCACATGGAAACTCTGATTCCATGCAGACTTGTTTGCTCATGTCTTCCTGAGGCTGGGAGAGGTTTTGTCCTGACAGTTATTTTCCATTCTAGAATTAAAACTATTAGATCACCTGTGTGTTTAGCTATAACAAAAAATGTGGCGGTGTCATTAAGACTTTGGGAAAAGATTTTCATAATTTCCCACTATTTCTTTAAGACCATTGATTACTGTAGCCTGTCTTTATATAGTTTGTGGATTTTTTTTCCCCAAACTACTAATGTGTCTTTTGTTCCCTTTAAATACTCCTTTGGGTTATGTATTTTGGTTCTTTGCCCTTGTAGTTTTGTATTTCTACTGAAGACTATTCTTTGTTGTTTTAAGTCTTGGCAGCTCTACAATCTGTATTTCCCCTCTTACCCCCCAATATGTAGTTCACCCTTTCACCCCTGTCTGCCCTGTGATGCAAACTTTCACTTCCAGTTACATTGTCAGCACTCCCCCACCCCTCCCATAAGCAAAGCTGAGCTCTGCATCTTCACATAGAAAGCTGAACACTGGCTGCATCATTAGCCGAGGTAAGAAAGGGCCAGGACATTTGACTAGTAGGAACTACAGGTCCCCGTCTTTCACCAGCAGCTCTCTCTCTCTCTCACCTACTTATAGGTGCACATGTTTGCACGCATGCACACATGTGAAGGGCATAAACCTTGCCAACAATGCCATTTACACCTGAATGTGAAATTGTGGGAGTTAGGCTTTGTGAAATAAATTTTTTAAGTTTCTGAACTTTTTCTTTTCCCTCTTAAGATAGTTTTCTAAGGAGGTTTTAAAGGACTGGTTTTAGCTTTAATGCTCCCTTACTTCTGAAAATTTAATGCCACAAATCTTGTGTATCTCAATTTAGTTAACAGCTTAAAATTCTTGGACATTCTCCTTATTTAACTGGCACTAGTTGTAAGAATAGCTGAGAGGAACAGTAGGGACCTGGAGTAGTTATCTTTTTGTCACTGTGACCCAAATCTTAACATCCCTGACAGAAACATGGGAGTAAGGATTTCTCTCTGCTCACAGTTTCAGAGATTTTTTTGTTGTTGTTTGTTTTTGTTTTTTGGTTTTTTGAGGTAGGGTCTCACTCTAGCTCAGGCTGACCTGGAATTCACTATGTAGTCTCAGGGTGGCCTCGAACTCACCGGCGATCCTCCTACCTCTGCCTCCCAAGTGCTGGGATTAAAGGCGTGCGCCACCACGCCCGGCTCAGTTTCAGAGATTTTAATGCTCATGTCATTGACAGGAGACAGAGCCATGCAGGAAGAGGGCAGGCAAGATGCAGTCAGGGGTACGCTCCTCATGACATCCTATGAGGAGCTGCCTCTCTCCATCTGCTAGGAATGCCATCAGATTGTGAAACCATCAAGGAATTAAACTGTTCACTCTGTCAGCGCCCTCCTATCTCATCATCGTTGGAGATTCCTCAGACACACCTGGAAGTGATCTTAGTTAATGTAGGTGTGCCTGGCAGTCAAGATCCGCTGTCACAGGACTTGTGTACTTGACTGGTGTGCTCTGATTACCCTGTTGATGGGGGAGGGCACTGAGGAGAAGTAGGAGAGTGCTAAGTTCTTACTAGGAGATTGGAAAAGAGTCTGGAGAAGGAGGTATTTTATTGAAAAATTCCTTCTTAGGGCATGCCAGGAATCAACTGTGCACACAAGGAGGCCAGCAGTGGAGAGATCTGGCCCTAGTACCAGGAAGGGCGGGAATGTGATAGGACTAAATAAAAGTAAGGGATCTTTGTCCCATCCGAGAGCTGCAAAGAAAGATGAACCGTTTACTGAGTGCATGGGCTATGCATGCACTAAGTACTTGATTACTTCCATTGGAGTGTAGACTGTTCTTACCTCCACTTCATCAGTGAAAGAACTGAGGTGTAAGGAAGCAAAGCAGCTTGTTATGATCACTTGGATCCCTGCTCTCAGAGTCATGAATGTAGGACTGGTGTGTGCACATAGCTCGACACAAATGCAGCCATCTTGAGTCACGACTGCCATCATTGCCCCTGAGTAACTGTGGCTGTTTCTTCCTGCATAGTTTCCCAGAAAAACATATGTAGATAAAATTTTTAAGAGTCACATTTGGGCCAGGCATGGTGGCGCACGCCTTTAATCCCAGCACTCGGGAGACAGAGGTAGGAGGATCACTGTGAGTTCGAGGCCACCTTGAGACTACATAGTGAATTCCAGGTTCGCCTGGACCAGAGTGAAACCCTACCTCGAGAAAAAAAAAAAAAAGTCACATTTGGAGTGTTACAATTGGGTCCTGGCTCCAAGGGTGCCCCTGACTCTTCAGTATTGTATTAAGATAGTCTAGGTACAGTCTAGCTGGGATGAAACCACTTTTGTCCTCACCCCTTCTCTCTCTTTGTTTTGACCCAAATTATGGGGAATCCAATTGGTCTTGATGCCACCCAGAACCATACTTCTGTCAGTAAGTCCCCAGTAAAAGTTATACAGTCATAGATCTGTCTTCTTGTTTTGGGTTTCATCACACCTTGGGTTCATTCCTCATAACCAGGGCAAGTTTGTTTCAGAACACTTACCTTGAAGTGAGTGAATCCTGCTTCTGGGGCTGTGTCTGGAGCACCATGCCTATTTGGGACTGTAGCTTACCTGGCAGATCCTATAATCTCCATTTAACCCGTTTTTTGTCCAGGTTGCCACCCTGAAGTTCCCATTAAGAGCTGGTGATCACAACACTAAAAATAACATTGTCCTAGAGAATATTTGTAGTTTTTTTTTTTTTTTTTTCACTGCTTCTTGAGTATAGACCGTGCTTTATCTGGGAAATACTTACTTTGGGACAGTTGAGTTGTGCATTTGGATGGTGGGGCATGTCCACTAGTTGACATGTTTCAGTTCAGCTCAGCAGACAGTTGCAGGGTTTGGGAGAGCCCTGCCATGTACTTAATGCTAGGGCAACAGATGTGCTCACAGGGGATATAGCCATGGCTATTTGGAGTGCAGTGAAACAGTGTAAGTAGACTAGAAAAGGAGCTTCCTGAAAGAGCTCAGGGTCTCAGTTGGATTTTGAAGGATGAATAGGAATTTGTCAGGCATGTGGATACACAGAAAAATTAATAAAAATATCCAGAATTATGGGCAAAGGCTTTCTTCTCATATTACTGCCACTATGTCTAGATTCCTTCCTCCCTCCTTCCTTCCTCCCTCCCTCCCCTCCCCCCTCCCTCCCCTCCCTCCTCCCCTCCCTCCCTCCCTCCCTCCCTCCCTTCCTTCCTTCCTTCCTTCCTTCCTTCCTTCCTTTGAGACATATGTAGGCTAGGCCAGCTTCTAATTATGTAGCCCAGGCTGGCCTTGAACTCAGTCTTCTTGCCTCTCACATGCTGGGATTATAGGTGTGTACCTGCACATTCAGCAAGTGTAAAGCATCTGGTAGTAAAATTCTATCTTTTCCCCTAGTGTTCTGAAATGCAGTTGGCATTATATGCCTCAGGCTGGGTGCCTGGGGATTATGTTTCCAGCTTGTTGTGGAGAAGGAAATGCTGCAGAGAGAAATGCTGGAGGAGAACCTTCAGGCACAGTGCAGCTCTGAGAGCAGTGGTGCTGTCCCTGTCGTTTAGCTCCAGCTCAAGTCTTTGTAATTCATGTCTATTTATTTATTTATTTATTTATTTATTTATTTATGAATGAGAGAGAGAGAGAGAGAGACAGAGATAGAAAGAGAGCATGGACACGCCAGGACCTCCAGCTGATCCAAATGAACTACAGACCCATGTGGGTCCTGGGGATCTAAAATGAGGTCCTTTGGCTTTGCATGCAAACGCCTTAACCACTAAGCCATCTCTCTAGCCCAAGTGCCTTTCTTAAAAGTCTAAAATAGTAAATATTCCCTGTCTGCCTAGAAAATTATCTTAACTTTCTGAGTTCTACTTTAAAAAAAATATTTTATTATTTATTTATTTGAGAGAGAGAGATACAGAAATAGGCAGGTAGAGAGAGAGAGAGAGAGAGAGAGAGAGAGAGAGAGAGAAAGAAAGAATGGGTGCGCCAGGGCCTCCAGCCACTGCAAATGAACTCCAGATGCACGCACCCCCTTGTGCATCTGGCTTACGTGGGTCCTGGAGAATCGAGCCTCAAACTGGGGTCCTTAGGCTTCATAGGCAAGTGTTTAACTGCTAAGCCATCTCTCCAGCCCTGAGTTCTACTTTTGCTTTTAGCTGTTTTGTCTGCCCTCCACTTAGTTTGAATACACCTTCCCCCACCCCCAGGGAGGCTGGGTTCATGACCTTTTTCTTTTGTGAAACTTGGGTTGAGAACATCACCTGAAAAGTTATGACCATGAAGGTGCCAGCTGTGCCCCGAATCTTTGGATATAGGGCTCAGTGATGGTCACACCGCGGAAGGCTACTTTGAAACTGTGTTTGCCATGTGGAGTGTTCTGCAAGTCTCTCTGGCTACTTCCTCACTGGAAATCCTTGGTTAGTTAAGCTCCACCCCCATTTCAAATAGAAGTGCTTCAATAAAGCCATTCATATCACAGATAATATCCTGCCTTTTTTTCAGAGGGAAAAGGAAAGATGAGAGTCCACAGATAATGCTGCATTAGGCAGTAGCCTAGCAGGATGTTGCCATCATTATGTTTTACTTAGATTCCTTCCATTGAAGAAACAGATCAAAGCCTTGCTAGCTTAGAAAAGTGTACAGTGAGTGATACAGTAGATTGGAGTCATTAGCACAAATTCTTCATCCTTTTGGAGTAGTTTCCTACATCCATACTCTGTTACAACCTTGTAATAGAATTATGGCTGCCCCTTGATTTTGGATGTGAGCTGGCAGGATGAGGCAGCGCTGTGTGGCACACATGCCCAGTAGGCTTGTCCTCCATGCCTTAGGACTAAAATATCAAGGAAGTAGCTGTAGCCTCTACAGCCCGAGCCTCACCATGAGGCCACAGAGCCCAGCCCATCCAGCACATCTGTACCTGTAAGCACTGCTGACCCAAGTCAGATGCCTGAGTGAAAATAAATCTCTTAGCCAGGTGTGGTGTCGCACGCCTTTAATCCCAGCACTTGGGAGGCAGAGGTAGGAGGATCACTGAGAGTTGGAGGTCAGCCTGAGACTACATAGTGAATTCCAGGTCAGCCTGGGCTAGAGTGAGACACTACCTTGAAAAAAAAGGAAAGAAAATAAAGTTCTTGGGCTGGGGAGATGGCTTAGTGGTTAAGGTGCTTTGCCTGCAAAGCCATAGGACCTAGGTTTAGTCCCCTAGGACCCACGAAAGCCAGATGTACAAGGTGGTGCATGCGTCTGGAGTTCGTTCACAGTGGCTGGAGGCCTTGGTGCGCCCATTCTCTCTCTGTTTGCCTTTTCCTCTTTCTCAAATAAATAAACAAATAAATAAAAATAAAAGAAAATAAAGTTCTTGTTTGTATGCCTCTGAGATTTTGTGGTCTGTTTTTCAGCACTGTTGCGACAATAAATGACTAATAACATTATCTTGCTGGATATGAGGCAGCTTCACTCCAAAGGCTTTCTTGCAAACAGGTCTTCTCGGATGGATGGTCTCAAGCATTTGGCCATTTTCACAGCTCCCTGTTACCTGGCTCCACCTCCTTTTCCTACACAGTGGATTCCTCAGCCTGCCTGCTGCTCTCTTAGATCTGCCTCCTCCACGTCCCAGGCCTGAGGCCCTGCATGGCTTCTCCAGGCTTCGCTTGGACTGCTCACTTTCCTGCCTCTATTGCTTAATGCTGTTCTGTGTGTAAATTCTGTTTCAAGTGTGAGATACTATGTTTTGCCCAGCAGACCTTTTTCTGTCTAGAAATTTCCACCTTTATTTGTTAGCCTGTTTAGGCACTGCTGCTGTAATTGGCCCATTTTGTCCACTTAAATGAGCAAAGGGTAATTGGAATGAGGTAAATGTCTTTAGGGAAGGAGGAAGAAGGTTTAAGGGAGGGGATAATAGAAATGTAAGTAGAGGGACCGAATACTGGTGGTGGAAAGATCTAAGGGGGGAAGCCAAGGGGAAGGGATAGGGGATATTTAATCAAAACTAAAGACAATAGGTGGAAAAGGCCTTATGGAAGCCCACTCCTTTATTAGATACTTAAAAACTTAAGCCATCAGTAATTAAGGAATATTCTAGTGCCAGTGGTGGGAAAGCTCCCAATGAGTTGGTCAGGGTGGCTCATGAGGCCCCCAAAACAACACAGACTATTGCCAGTGCTCCTGGTTCCTACCAGAACTAGATGGTAAGACCCTGTTATTGAAGATTCCATATGTGTTGGTTGCCAGACACTGAGAAATCAAGCTGGTACTGAGCTGGAAGTCTCGTCCTGCTGGCTAGCTGCCATAATGCTGGAAAGTGCTTTTCAGGCTGCTGGGGATAAACCTCACCAACAATCTTAACCAACAGAGAACCTAGGACCCATACAGCCAGCAGGAAGAACCTAGGACCCATACAACCAGCCGGGAGATGAGCTTACTTGCACAATAGTGGCGTCTTTTTAAAAATTAATTTTTTTTTGTAAGAGAGAGAATTGTCACGCCAGGACCTCAGCCACTGCAATTGAACTCCAGATGCTTGTGCCATCTGGTGATCATGTGGAACCTTGCACTTGTGTCATCTTTGTGCGTCTGGCTTCCATGGGATCTGGAGAGAGATTGAACATGGGTCCTTAGGCTTCACAGGCAAGTGCCATAACCACAAAGCCATCTTTCCAGCCCCAAGCCATAGGTTTTTATTTGATTCTTAGTACCAGATGTAGATTTTGTCCCACTGAGCAGAGCCTCTTAGTCAATCAGAGAGCATTTGATTATCCCCATAACTTATGTGCCCCATTGGGTACATCTTGCCTGGCTGGTTGATTTTTGTAGCTTGCAGGATCCACTATTTGTTCAAATTGTAGATGATTTTTCTCCCCCAGCAGCTTACATGGTGCATTCCTGTGCTATGACAGCTATCTGGCAGGGAAATGTTTTCCATCTCAGTTCCATTTTGATTTCTCAGTGTCCTGTGACCACAGCTTATGTTGTCTTCACCAGTAGGGTCTAACCCTTTTATTCTGGTGGGTAAGCAAGCAATTTGTCAATGGCCGACATTATTTTGTGGGCCTTCTTTTTTTTCTTTTAAATATAGTTTTAAAAAAATCTTTATTTATTTATTTACTTGAGGGTGGAGGCAGAGAATGTGCACCCCAGTGCAGGCAAACTCCAGATGCATGTGCCACCTTGTGCAACTGACTTACATGGGTACTGGGGAGTCAAACCTGGGTCCTTAGGCTTCACAGCCAAGTGCCTTAACTGCTAAGCCATCTCTTCAGCCTCTCATGGGCCTTCTTGACCAACAGTTCACTGAGAGGGGTGACATATCTCTGGCATTGGGATTCATGTGCAATATCCCGTGGCTTCAGTTTTCTCTTTCCCAGCAGGGAACTTCTACTCAGTTTTCCTTTCTCCCTCCTTCTAATCTTCCCTCCTTCCCTTTCCTGTGTGTTCTGAGTCTTGGGGCCTGAGCTGAGCCAGGCTAAAGGTGCCTTTATTTTGTTATGTAAGTCTACTGTTACAAACTTTTCCGAAAACACTGTTTAACTTGTTATATATATTTTAATTTTTTTCATTTATTTATTTGATAGAGAGAGAAAAGGAGAGAGAAAGAAGCAGGTAGAGAATGGGCATATCAGGGCCTCCAGCCACTGCAAACGAACTCCAGATGCATGTGCCCTCTTGTGCATCTGGCTACGTGGGTCCTGGGGAGTTTAACTGGGTTCTTTGGCCTTGCAAGCAAATGCCTTAACTACTAAGCCATCTCTCCAGCCCTTAAGTGTGTGTGTGTGTGTGTTTTCAAGGTAGGGTTTCACTCTAGCTCAGGCTGACCTGGAATTCAGTATGTAGTCTCAGGGTGGCCTCGAACCCAAGGCAATCCTCCTACCTCTGCCTCCCAAGTGCTGGGATTAAAGGCATGCGCCACCATGCCTGGCTCTTAAGTTATATTTTTTACAATGTTTATATGGTTTTGAAAAATATTTTTTTATTTGAGAAAAAGAGAGATGAAAACAAACTCCAGAAGGATGTGCCATTTTGTGTATCTGGCTTTACGTGGGTACTGAGAATCACACCTGGGTCAGCAGGCTTTGCAAACAAGTACCTAGAACCATTGAGCCATTTCCCCAGCCCCCATATGTTGATTTGATTATCACTTGAGTAAAAATATTTTCTAATTTTCTTCATTTTGACACATGTATTGTTTAGGAGTGTTTTTATTTCCATGTATTTATGGTTTTTAATTCCTTTGTAGTAAGAGAATATTCTTTAGTATAATTTCAGTTCTTTTTTGGGGGGGTGTGTGTTGAGGTAGGGTCTCACTCTAGCCCAGGCTGACCTGGAATTCACTATGTGTTCACAGGGTGGCCTTGAACTCATGGCGATCCTCCTACCTCTGCCTCCCGAGTGCTGGGATTAAAGGCATGTGCCACCACACCCAGCTTTAATTTCAGTTCTTTCAAGTGTGTTGAAGTCTGTTTATAGCCAAGACCTAGGCTGTGTTGATCATTGTTCTGTGTACATATGAGAAGAAAATACTGCTCTTACAGTAGAATACTCTGTTACATGTTAATTGGACTCAGTTGGTTGATGTTATTATTCATGTCATTTGTATCCTTAAGATATTTTCCTCCTTGCTTTATGGATTACCAATAGAGGAATATTTCATCTCCAAATGTAACTGTGGATGTGCACTTTTTTCCTTTCAGTTCTGTCAGTTTTTGCTTCCAGTGCTTTGAAACTGTTAGATACATGCATATGGATCGTTCCATTTTCTTGATTATTTAACTGCTTTATCACGATAAGATGCTTTTGATAGTCCTTGTCATGTCTACTTCAGTATAAAAGGAACGTCTCTTTCTTTTTAAAAAATATTTTATTTTTATTTATTTATTTGACAGAGAGAGAGAATGGGTGTGCCAGGGCCTCCGGCCACTGCAAACGAATTCCAGACTTGTGCACCCCTTTGTGCATCTGGCTAACATGGGTCGTGGGGAATTGAACCTGGGTCCTTTGGCTTTGCAGGCAAATGCCTTAACCACTAAGCAATTCCTCCAGCCCTTCTCTTTGTTTTGATTGCATTTGCATGGTGCTTCTTTTTTGACTTCATGCTATTGAAGTCTTTAAGGGGAGGTATTGCAGTTAACCTTGTTGCTAGGACAAAACTCTTGACCACAAGCAGCTGATGGAAGGAAAGGGTTTATTCCGCTTACAGTTTTGATGGTGGGGAAAGCATAGTAGGAGCAGGAAGCTGGCTCACTTCATCATATATCGACAGGAAGGTTGCAGAGAGAGTGAGTTGAGCTATGAACCCTCAGTAGGGCTGGGCTCGTAAACCTGAAGACTTAAAGGTCCACCTCCAGTCACACACCTCCTTCAGCAAGACTGTACTTCCCAAATTGCCACCAGCTGGGGACCAAGCAATCAAAACACATGAGGCTGTGAGGGACATTTCACAATGAAACCACCATGGGGATTTCTTGTTTTGGTATTCTGATTTTTATAATTATTTATTTATTTGGGAGCAGAGAGGAAGAGACAGAGGAACTAAGAATGGGCACTCCAGGGCCTTTTGCCACTATAAATGAAGTCTTGATGCATGCAGTACTTTGTGCAGCTAGCTTTATGTGGGTACTGGGGAATTGAACCTGGGCCAGCAGGCTTTGTAAGCCAAGCGGCTTTAGCTGCTGAGCTATCTCCCCAGCCTTGTTGTGTGCCAGGTCCTCCAACCACTGCCAAACTCCAGATGCATGCATCCCCTTTTGCCCATGTGCAACCTTGCACACTTATGTCACTGCATCTGGTTTACATGGGACCTGGCAAGTAGAACATGAGTCCTTAAAAACCTTAACTGCTAAGCCATCTCTACAGCCCCTCACTCCTTTCCTTCCTTCCTCCCTTCTTTCCTTCCTTTCTATTTTTAGAAGTCTACAGGGCTCAGTCTGTCCTGGATTCAAGAGACTATACATGCTTTAAAAAAAATTTTTTTTAAATTTACTTATTTGAGAGTGAGAAAGAGGAAGATAGTAATAGAGAGGGGGAGAGAAAGGGCACGCCAGGACCTCTAGCCACTGCAAATGAACTCCAGATGTGTGTGTCATCTTGTGCATCTGGCTTACATGGGTACTAGGGAATTGAACCTGGGTTCTTAGGCTTCACAGGCAAGCTCCTTAAGTGTTAAGTCATCTCTCCAGCCCCCCCCTTTCTTTTATTAAGTAGAAACTTTGTATGGCTACATCATATGTTGATACCTTCATTTCCCTCCTCCCTGTCATCACTCCACTGAGGGCCTTCCTAGTGAGATTTTTGGTTGGTATTCACCAAAGAGTTGTGAGAGCAGCAGTCATTGTGTGTGGGTGTGGGGCAATGCCTCTGGATATTCTCTCCAACCCTGTGGCTCTTTCATTCTTTCTGTTGTCTTCCACAAAATTCCCTGAGCCTCAGTGGGTGTGCTTTAAGTCTACATTAGTGTTGAGCTCTTAGCAGCTTCTGGATTTCTGCTTTGGTGCACTTTGAGTTTCCTCAGTGTCTGATTCCATCACTCTGGCCCAGGTTGTCAGGCTGGCTGTGGAAGCAACATTCTCTTGCCCATCTTGCTAATTCTTCGGTGTTTTCACCTGGGCCCTGGCTGCTGTGCAAGGGGTGGTTCATCTCCTGCATGGGAGTCAGCTATCTGTTCTTGGCTTGTTGATAGCTTTTGCTTGTCCTCAGTTCTCACTGCTTTCTGAAACAGAAAAACAGATTCTCCAGTGGAGAGCGAGATCAGGATAGGTTAAAGGGGCTAAGCATTGTTAATTAGGATAGATTTTGATGGGCATAGCCTTACCTTTGGCCAAAAACTAGTGGGAGCTTCTCAGTGGAGTCCATAATCTTGGTCTCCATGGGATTCTGACTTGTTTCTCAGTTCCAGCTATGGGTTCCTTTCCACAGAGCAGATCTCAGCCTCTCAGAGAGCCATTGGTTACCTACCTAGGCTTTGTACCACTATTGCACAATTGTGTACATCTTGTCAGGTTGGTTGCTTTCATATCACAGGGTCCCCTGCTTGCTCACAATGATGTGTGACTGTATAGTTTTCCTTCCCTTTCACCTCCATTATTAACCAAATCATGTTCAGGTTAAAAACACTGGAGAAGTCTCAAATAGGTGAGGATAGCCTGCTAAAAGTACTCAGCATATTTGGCAGACAATTGGTGGAGAAATTTTAAGACTGACATAGTGCAGTATTTTGGATTTGTTATTTTCCTTACCTAACAATGAAGGATACAAAACACAGTTACAAATCAAAAAGGAACTATTCCTTTGGGGCCTGTATTATTGAACTCCTTTATTAGATTAGTAGTTAAAACATTCACAGTGCTGTCTTTTGTAAATATAGCAGGATAGTATTTGAAAATTTGAAAGAAAAACAAGTGATGTATTTAACCTGCAAGTCTGTGATGCAATTAGTGTTTTAACTCCACTGACACCTGATATGAGGTGATAACAGCCTCTACTAAGTTTGGAGCAGTGGACATGGAGAGGAGATTGATGTAAGCATATTTTTAACTACAGTATTTTTTAATTGTTCAAAAGATTATTTCTTTTTAAAAATGTATTTGTTTGAGAGAAAGAGGCAGATAGAGCGAGCAAGAGAGAGAGAGAGAGAATGGGCACGCCAGGGCCTCCAGCCACTGCAAATGAACTCCAGATGCATGAGCCCCCTTGTGCATCTGGCTTACGTGGGGCCTGGAGAGTCAAACCGGGATCCTTTGCTTTGCAGGAAAATGCCTTAAATGCTAAGCCATCTCTCCAGCCCTTCTTTCTTTTTTAAAAAAATATTTTATTTTATTTTATTTTTATTTATTTGACAGAGAAAGAGGGTGAGGGAGAGAGAATGGGCGCGCCAGGGCCTCCAGCCACTGCAAATGAACTCCAGATGTGTGCGCCCCCTTGTGCATCTGGCCTATGTGGCTCCTGGGGAATTGAACCTGGGTCTTTTGGCTTTGCAGGCAAACACCTTAACCACTAAGCCATCCCTCCAGCCCAAAAGATTATTTCTTCAACTGGTAGACTAGTACCTATATATGGAAGCTGGAGAAACTTGAAAAGTAGAGATACTCCCAAAGACTTAGAAATATACACGTGTCTATATGCTCTGTTTAAACAAAATGTATTTTAGTAGTCAATTTCCTTGAATAACTTTGCTCTGGGTAGAAGTTAGAAAAATTCAGTTCACTCTAAAGATGCTTGCTTCCATCCTTGGTGCTCAGACACTGCTTAAGGGAAAGCACCCTTCTGCAGGATCGTGCTAGGATTTCTGCTGACAGGACAAGCCTGCCCAAAGTAGCGTGTGTAGTCATGAGAGGCTGTCCATGTCAATTGTTTTCATGTTTGTTTTATGTACCCAGGCTTTGCAATTTTCCATGTCTCATAGATGATGATCAAACTTTGGATTGGTTGTGAATTCCTGCCCCTTCTATAGCCTTTAAGAATGCTTTTTAAAAAAATTTATTTATTTTTATTTATTTATTTGAGAGCTACAGACAGAAAGAGAAACAGGCAGATAGGGAGAGAGAGAATGGGTACACCAGGGCCTCCAGCCACCGCAAACGAACTCCAGATGCATGTGCCACCTTGTGCATCTTGGCTTCCGTGGGTCCTAGGGAATTGAGCCTTGAACTGGGGTCCTTAGGCTTCACAGGCAAACACTTAATCACTAAGCCATCTCTCTAGCCCTGCTTTTTAAATTTTATTTTATTTTTATTTATTTATTGCAGTCAGAGAGGGAGAGAGTGAGTGAGAATGGGCGCACCAAGGCTTCTAGCCACTGCAAACAAACTCCAGACGCATGCGCCAACATGTGCATCTGGCTTACATGGGATCTGGAGAATCGAACCTGGGTACTTAAGCTTTGCAGGCATGTGCCTTAACCACCAAACCATCTCTCTAGCCCCAAGAATGCTTTTAATTAAAGAAAATTTCACATTGCACTGATATACAGAGGATACTACAATCAATATTCATGCTATTCTTTGATTATTCATCCCCTTTCAACTGATAGGTTCCAGACAACCTGCCAATTCACTTATACTGTACATACCTATCTGGTATAAACTTTATAGGAAATCATATTGTCATACCCAATATGTTAACCCTAATTCCTTAATATTACCTAATACTGAATCTTTCTCCTTTGTTTTTTTAAAACACGGATTTTTGCAGCTGATTCTTTGAGCTGGGTCCAGATACAAGTCCAAGCATGCAATCACTTGATATATTCATCACTGGTTTCTTTTCATCCATCATGATCACCCTATTTGTTGGAGTAGTTTATGCCATTTATTTTGTTGTGAATTTTACTTAATGTATTGTTGCATTATAAACGTGTTACTCCTTGCCTGTATTACCTGTAAGCCTGTAGCTAGATTTGGAGGTGTTCACTATTTTTGAAGTTTATAAGTAGAAGTTCCAAGAGAATCCTGGCAGACAGCTTGAGTCAGTCAGATTTGTCAGATTCACACAGGACACTCCTCTGTCTGGCCTTTGGACCCTATTTATCTTTTTTTAAAAATACACATTTATTTATTTATTTGAGAGAGAGAGAGCATGTGTGGATGTGCCAAGGCTTCTTACTGCCAAAAAAAAAAAAACAAAAAACAAAAAACTTCAGATGCATATGCTGCATTGTGTATCTGGTTTTATGTGGGTACTGGGGAATTGAACCCCACATTGGCAGGCATTGCAAGCAAGTGCCTTTAACCATTCATTGAACCATCTTTCCAGCCCACAGACCCTGTTCATCTTGAAGTTAAAATTGTTGCTCTCTGAGCAGCCACTAAAATGGTACTGGCACAATTTTTGTAGCAGAAAACCTATAGATAGTATCTTTTTGTTTTATTTTCTTTTCCTTTCTTTGTTTTTTGTTTTTTTGTTTTTCAGGGTAGGGTCTCACTCTAGCCCAGGCTGACCTGGAATTCATTCAGGTCTCAGGGTGACTTCAAACTCACAGTGATCTCCTGCCTCCTGAGTGCTGGGATTAAAGGCATGTGCCACCACACCCAGCTTCTTTTCCCTTCTTTAGAGACAGGATTTCTCTATGTAGTTCAGGCTATCCTGGAACTCACTGTGTAGCCCATGCTGGCCTCAAACTTGTGATCCTCCTGCCTTAGTCTCCCAAGTGCTGGGATTGCTGTGTCTATTACTATATCTGAATACCATAAAAACAGTTTTTTTAATTCTGCAGTCATAATAAATGGCAGCTTCAGATCTTTTCTGAGTGTGTGATGTTGCAGAAATATGTCTCATACTTTAATAAACTATTAAATCCTTTTCTTTTGTCATATTTAATTCTGCTTTTACTTTACCAAGTGAATTTATTATTTCTGCCTTATGGGAATTTAGGTGGGGATAGTGAATAACTTGGATATCATAAAATAGTTGATGTCCTTTTCTCTGTTTTTGTGTTTGAATTCTGCTTCCTTTGTATTAGTCTGATAAGAGACTAGGCTGTGTGGATAAAAAAATACTAAATCCTCAAAGATCTGAACTGTCACATTGATTTGAACAGATGTATGTCATTGATAGGGGTACAGGTTATGAAAAGAGACGAGGAAGCTGTGTCTGGTCTGGTGGTAAACAAGATGAATTTATCTAGTGTTGTTGCATGTATATGAAGCTCCACAGGATGTGTACTGATGGCAGAATTGAGTAGAAAAAGCTTCATGGATATATGGACATAATGGTGGGGATGAGTTTAAACACAACCTATTTCTTAATTTTATTTACTGTTTATAGATTCAAGTATTATTCCTACAATTTGGTAATGAATCTTGCAGAGTTATTTTTTTTCTCAATACAGAGAATTTGTTCAAGTACTTAATATGTTTTTGGTAAAGATGTTTTTGCTTCTGGCTGTGGCAGATTTCCTGAATCATCCTTCCAACTTTTGTGCAGTCTTTTTTTTTTTTTTTTTTTTTTTTTTTTTTTTGGTTTTTCGAGGTAAGGTCTCACTCTGGCTCAGGCTGAACTGGAATTCACTATGTAGTTTCAGGGTGGCCTCGAACTCTCAGCGATCCTCCTACCTCTGCCTCCCAAGTGCTGGGATTAAAGGCGTGCGCCACCATGCCCGGCTCAGTCTTTCCTTTTAAAAAAAAATTTTAAATTATTATTTAAAGAGGTTGGGAGAAAGCTGTGCATGGTGGCGCATGCCTGTAATTCCAGCACTTAGGAGGCAGAGGTAGGAGGATCACTGTGTGTTCAGGGCTACCCTGAGACTATATAATGAATTCCATGTCAGCCTGGGTTATAACGAGACCCTAGTAAAACCTCCCCACCCCCACCCCCCCAAAAAAGGGAATGGGTGCAGCACCGGGGCCTCTTGTCACTGTAAATGAACTCCAGAAGCTTGCGCCACCTTGTGCATGTGGGGAATTGAACCCAGATCCTTAGGCTTTTGCAGGCAAGCACCTTAACCTTAGACTTACTTTTTCTTTTCTTTTCCTTTCTTTTCTTTTCTCTTCTCTTCTTTTCTTTTCTTTTCTTTCTTTCTTTTTTTTTTTTTTTTTGTTGTTATTTTGTTATTTTGAGGTGATACCTAGCTCTAGCCCAGGCTGATCTGTAATTCACTATGTAGTCTCAGGTTAGCCTCTAACCCACAGCGATCCTCCTACCTCACCTTCCCAAGTGCTAGATTAAAGGTGTGAGTGACCACACCCACCTTTTTGTTGTTGTTGTTTGTTTATATTTTGAAGTAGTCCCAGACTGGCCTTGAACTCACAAGTGATCCTTCTACCTCTGCCTCCTGAGTGCTGGGATCTCCTCTCTCTCTCTTTTTATTCTTTTTTAAATTGAGAACTTTAATATATGAACACACTGTAAATTGGTCATATTCCCATAGGGTTATACTCTTATGTTCCCTCTCCCCACCCCCATTCCACTTGAGGGTCCTCCTCAGTGGGATTCTCAGCACTCACTATAGGATCATGAGTGCATCAGTCTCTGGGGCAGGGCGATTCCTCAGAGTGTATCTTCCCACCCTGTGGCCCTTACTATTTTTTTTTTTTTTTTTTGAGGCAAGCCCAACAGACTGGCCACTCCTTTTTTTTTTTTAATTTTAATTTTAATTTATTTATTAGCAACAGACAGAGAGAGAAGGAGGGAAGGGGGAGAGAAAGGGAATGGGTGCACCAGGGCCTCCAGCCACTGCAAACGAACTCCAGATGCATGTGCCACCTTGTGCATTTGGCTTACATGGGTCCTGGGGAATTGAGCCTCAAACTGGGGTCCTTAGGCTTCACAGGCAAGCACTTAACCACTAACCCATCTCTCCAGCCCCAGGCTCCCCCCCACCTTTTTTTTTTTTTTTTTTGGTTTTGCAAGGTAGGGTCTCACTCTGGTCCAGGCTGACCTGGAATTAATTATGTAGTCTCAGGGTGGCCTTGAACTCACGGCGATCCTCCTACCTCTGCCTCGTGAGTGCTGGGATTAAAGGCGTGTGCCACCACGCCCGGCTCCCCAGGCCCTTTTTAAAAAAATGTGTGTGTATGTGTGTGTGTGTGAGAGCGAGAAGAATGTTGGCACACCAGGGCCTCCAGCCACTGCATTCAAACTCCAGATGCATGTGCCACCTTGTGCACTTGCGTCACTTTGTGTGTCTGGCTTCTGTGGGACCTGGAGAGTCAAACATGGGTCCTTAGCCTTTGCAGGCAAGTGCCTTAACCTCTAAGCCATCTTTCTAGCCCTCTTACATTCTTTCTGCCTCTTTTTCTGCAATGTTCCCTGAACCTTAGAGGGTACATTGTAAGTAGTGTTGAGCTCTTAGCAGCCTCTGATTTTCTGCTTTGATGAGTTTTAAGTCTTCTTATCTACAGCTATCTCCCTGGAGGAGTTTCTTAGGTGACCAGTGAGAGCAGCACACTTATTTAATCTGCTACTTCCTGTGTAAGGCTCCCTGAGCCCTGGCAAATGTGATAGAGTTGACTTGCCTGGTGCCAGGCATTCAGCTTTCTTTCCTTGTTGTACTGATGGATCTTTGGTTTCCCCAGTGTTTGCTGGCATCTGTAATAAGTAGGTATTCTAGCCAAGAGCAGCATGGATCAAAGGGAATAAACATAGACATTTAAAAGACTTTTAAAAAGATACAGCCTCTTAATTTAGTCAAAGAACAGTGGAAACTTCCATTTAGCTTTGGTCTATGCCCTTCTCAGACAGAGGCTTCTGACTTGGTTTTCAGTACCAGGTAAGAATTCCATCCCACTGAACACATCTCATATCCAATCAGAGGAACAGGTGGTTAACCCCATAGCCCGTGTGCCACTATTGCCGTGGTGTGTACATCTTGCTTAGCTAATAGATTTTGTAGCTTGCAGGATCCCCTGCTTGTTCACACTATTGGTGACCTTTATACCCCAGCAGCTCACTTAGCACTTTCCAGTACTTTAAGGGCTAGCCAGCAGGACACTGGCTTCCATCTTAGTTTCAGCATGATTTCTCAGTGTCCTTCAATCACAGCCTATGGTGTCTTCACATTACTTCTGGTGAGTAACCAAGTGCTTCAGCATTATTTTGGCGATCTCATGGGCCTCCCTGACCAAAAAGAACCTCAGATTTTCCATGGCCAGACTTGAGAATCCTACCTCCTGCAGAAGAGTTTGGCAGCGTATGGAACTGATACTGTTGGACAAAACACACATAAGAACAACTGAAGATTAGCTTGTCTTAATGAAACCACCCAGAATCTAATAACATGCCCAGTCAGTGATAGCCACCTTGAATTCCTATTGTACTGAATCTAACCATTTCACAGATTTCTCCCATTTTGTGACTTACTCTATCTCGGAGGAGCGACAGTACTTTAATCTTTAGAGAACTTAGTTTGGCTGGGTACCTTTATCCATCCAGACTGGTGGTTGATGAAGATCTTTGGTTTTAGAACCATACTGTCTAGGTTTCCACCCTAAGTGTTGAAGCTGATGAGTCAATATGCAGAGGGAGTGGAGTACAAGGTTTAAAGCACACAGTGTCCAGACTGGGTGGGCTGCATAAACAGCCCTTCGTGGTCCACATGAGCCTAGTCTGGCGGGCAGGTCTGTAAAGGGCATCGGTGTGCCACTGAAGCCACAGTGCCAGAAACAGAGAAGTGTTGGTATTGGGAGAGCTGCAGGAAAATGACTTTCTAAAATGTAAGTGAGCAGAAGCAGTCAAGGTGCTACTGTATGAGAGCTGGGGTTCCTGGTGTCTGTCTGGAGGACGACTGGAAGATGGTCCCCAGACCTATCACTGCAGCTTGTGCTTGCTGAGGTGTGTAGTTTGGACAGAGCACCTCCCAGGTGTACCCATGTCCCGCTGACACCTGTGGAGCAGGGTAAGGATGAGAGAAGCACAGTGCTTACCCAGAGAGGAGCATTCTTCTGCAGTGTCCCTCCAACTCCCTCTAGTGTCTATGCTTAGCATCCTACTCTCTGCTGAAGTCCGGCACATTGCTTGCAGTAGTTGGTACCGAACTGTGTGTGGAGTTGAGAAACAGTAAATTGATAACTGGCAAAGATGTTGGCCATAAGAATGCATACTGTTTTCCATTTTCAAAAATATTTTATTTTATTATTTTTTTCACATCTTCTTTTATTGAAAAAATTTTTTAGAAAATGGCAGTTAGGAAAGGGCACAAACAACTCAATAAGAACATACTAGTGGAAAACAGACAATATAAAACTCAAAATGCCACTCACTGGCTTCTTTAATTAGTTAAGAGCACAAAATGTAACAGGCAGAAGGTCTGTTTTACACAAATTAAAAGCTGTTTTTTAATAATTCTCTCCAAGTCAGATACATATATATTATATATACATACACACCCACAAAAATGGTGTGTGAAGGAAAGCTGTCATACACAAGAAGTTGTATCCTAAACTCATCAAGGAAAGTTGTTGAAGCAATTAACAGAGTCGGCAACAAGCTGACAATTCTCCCCACAAAGCATGGTCTTGGTATGTTGCCCAGGGTGGCTTCAAACTTGTGATTCTATCTCAGCCTCCCAAGTGCTGGGGTTACAGGCGTGCACAACTGAATCCTGCAAGGTTAACAATTCTCAAGAACTGAGTGTTCAAATGCTGCATGGCACAAAGATATATAATGAACTGCTAAGTACAAAAGAAAATGTCTATATAGCTTTTAGCAAAAATGCTTCTCCAGAAAAGCCAGTCAAAACACAACCAGCAGACCAAGGAAGCTATAACTAAATATCAGAGCTACAACTTCTCACATCTGTGCTAGGAAATCCTGTTTATCCAGAATGGACTCAATTTTCAGGACAAAACAGGGACTTTTTAAACATGTCATACTTTACCCATCTTAAAGTCTCCATTTCTTCCCCCACCCACCAGTATTTCAGCATGATTCAGCAGAAAGAAAGTTGCTTTTAGAATTGGCTATTTTGGGTTGGAGAAATGGCTTAGTAGTTAAGGCGTTTGCCTTCGAAGTCAAAAGATCCCGGTTTGATTCTCCAGGACCCTCGTAAGCTAGATGCACAAGGGGCACATGCATCTGGAGTTCGTTTGCAGTGGCTAGAGGCCCTGGCGTGCCCATTCTCTCTCTGTCTTCTGCTCTTCTCTCTCTCTCTGCAAATAAATAAATAAAATAAAAAAAAAAAAGAATTGGTTATTTTATTTTTCTTTCTGTGGCGAGACTGTCATGGAGCCTGGATATTTCAGGTTCATACGCATCATGACCACTGTCCTGCTATGGTCAAAAAATTTAGCAATAGACTTGGTCAACTCAGCTTCCCGTTGCTGCTTTGTTCTTCCACTGATGAAGGTCAGCTTCAGGGTGTACTTGTCATCAAACCTTTTCAGGCTGGAGGACAGCTGCCAAATAGCATCAGGATCCATCCCTGTAGGATTTTCCTATGGGCCACGAGAAAGATGCTCTTCTCCTTATATGAGGTATAAATGGTCAGAATACCCGTCATCACAGCAGCCTAAGGTAGTTTTTCTTCCCCAGGTTTATCTTTTGGGTACTGCGAGGTGCTTGCAGCCATGATCCAAAAGGACTGAATTCTGCTCAAGCCAGTGGCAGAATCCATGTGGTGCTAGTTTGTAGGTGTGCAGAATGCAAGAGTTACTGTGTCATGAAGGCCTGCACCAAGATTTTTTTTGTAAATATTTTTATTGATTTATTTGCCAGCAGAGCAAGAGGGGTGGGGTGGGGAATGAATGAGATAATGGGCATACCAGGTCATCTTGTTGCTGCAAATAAACTTCAGATACATGCACTACTTTGTGCATGTTGCTTTATGTGGGTACTGGGAACTCAAACCCAGGCCAGCAGGCTTTGCAAGCAAAACATCTTTAACCACTGAGTCATTTCCTCAGCCACGAACCAAGATTTGTGTGTGTGTGTGTGTGTGTGTGTGTGTGTGTATGTGTGTGTGTGAGATTTTTCGAGGTAGGGTTTCACTCTAGCTCAGGCTGACCTGGAATTCACTATGTAGTCTCAGGGTGGCCTCGAACTGTCGGCGATCCTCCTACCTCTGCCTCCCAAGTACTGGGATTAAAGGCGTGCGCCACCACGCCCGGTGAATAAATAAATAATTAAAAAAAAAAAAACTTGGAGAGAGCTCTTGTTCAAAATTAGCCCAGCTCTGTGTTGAGACTTCTTGACAATAGATGAGAACAAGATTCGAGAGAGAAAGCAGTACATGAGTTTGACACTACAGTCTTCTCACCTCTGTGGCCCACCTGACTGTGGTGAGGAGGTCTCAGAACATGTTTGAATAGTGAGATAAGTGCCATTCTGGGTTATAACAGTATACCAAAGATTTTGTGGAAAACTATAACAAAACAAGCAGGTATACATGTTTTAGATATACCACTTAGAAGGTATTTTAGATTTCTTCAAGTAATACAGAAATCTTTCAAGTTTTTACATACTAACCACATGCTAACTTTTTTTAAATTGTACCACACTGTTAGCTTCTTGCTACCAGTCCACAGTGTCAAGGGTAGGTGTGTCCTTCTTGCCCCTGTGTCCCAAGGCCTAGCACAGCAGAAACGGCCACATAGTAGGAACTTAATGAACGAAACCATGCATTCAGACCTATAGCATCCTTTGTATGGAGCATACTTCTGACTCCCAAGTGCCACCACGCCCAGTCGAACCAAGATTTTTTTAAGGAAAGCCTGGGAGGACAGTTGGTGTGTAGCAAGGTCATATTCCCTGTGGGGCGCAAGAAGCTGCAAGAGTGAAGTCCAAGTTGTAGTTGAGATCCCTCCCAGGATGTTGGAGATGCTCAGAATGTGGGATGTCTGCCAAGGTGATATAACTGTAATTTAATATAACTGGGAGATGGTGTCTGTTCAGCAATTATGTTTATATTTCTAAAATAATTTTCTTTTGCTTTGGGCATCTACCAAGAATGTAACTGGTTATTTGTAGTTCTGTTGCTTATTCTGGGCATGAATTCTGTCATGCTTGGATTATTAACCCTCAAAAATAATATTTTACGTCATTGTGAAAACTTGCCATGGATTAATTGTAGGCAAGTAATTAGTTATTTAGATATTAGAAGTCAGTTTTAATATGTTGTTTGCTATTGTAATAAAAACTAAAAATTATTGGGCTGGAGAGATGGCTTAGCGGTTAAGGCAGTTGCCTACAAAGCCCAAGGACTCATGTTTGATTCTCCAGGTCCCACATAAGCCAAACAGATGCACAGCAATGCAAGCGCACAAAGTCACACATGCACACAAGAGGGCACATGCATCTGGAGTTTGATTGCATTGGATGGAGACCCTGGTGCACCAATTCTCTCTGTCTCTTATTAAAAAAGGCAGTCTGTTGGGCTTGCCTTAAAAAAAAAAATTAGCCGGGCGTGGTGGTGCACGCCTTTAATCCCAGCACTCAGGAGGCAGAGGTAGGAGGATCGACATGCGTTCAAGGCCGTCCTGAGACTACATAGTGAATTCCAGGTCAGCCTGAGCTAGAGTGAGACCCTACCTCAAAAAACAAAAACAAAATTAAAATAATTGACCAATCCACACCAATTTGTAGGCAACTTAAATGGGTTGCATGTACTGTGGGGATGGTGCTCCTAGAATTGAGTGGATTGGCTTAAATTAGCCTAAGTATACACTAGCCTCTTAAGTTTTGTTCAGATTGTCTGCAGTTTCTACTTTTAGGTTTGGATGAATATTTTTTTCTGCTTTGTAATTTTGGCAAGAGGTTTCTATTGCCAATCACATACCTCATCCTTTTCCTAGATCTGTGTTTAAGTTAAAAAACAAAATGTTTAGAAGATAAAAAAATTGAAGATACTTCCCAGAAAGTAAAACATCAAGAGATGGTAGAGAGGGAAGGGGCAAATAAAAGAGGGAGAGGGATAAAAGAGGAGAGAATGAATTAGAAGTGTACTATGGACGATCACCTATTCAAGTGCAGCAGACATCCATCCTATTAAGAGAACACAATAGGAAGGGAATTATGAATAACTCATGTTAGGGGATCTCTTCAGAAATGAAAGATGTGAGTACCCAGGTTGTAAAAGAATATAGAACTTATGGATGAAAATAGCCCAAAGTCACATTATTGTGAAAAGTGGTTCTGAAAGGCCTTCATAGAGGGAAGAGATGACACCTGTAAGTGATCAGTGTTGAGAATGGCTGAGGTTCCTCAACCGAGATGGTGGAAGGAGCAGGGCTCTCAAAATTCCACAGAAAAAATTACCTCCAGTCTGTGATTAGTTACCCAGCAAACTGTCAAGAGAAACAGTTTTGGACATGACAGTCTCAGAAGCTTCTCTCTCATTCCGATGTTTCCTAGAGTCCCTGGGCATTCTGCTTCACCAAAATGAGAGTAATAAACCTAGAGACCAAAGACCTAGAAATCCCCCAACCCATCAAGGTGAAGGAGTCCCGTGGAGGGGACTTTGAACTTGGGCAGTGTCCGGCCCTTACGCTTGCCCAGGAAGCACACTTAACCACCGAGCAATCTCTCCTACCTATCATTTATTTTTGGTTTCTTTTTTAGTTACTTTTTAGGTTTAATAACACAGCATTTTTAAAAATATCATTTATTTATTTATTTATTTATTTGACAGAGAGAGGGAGAGAGAGAGAATGGGCGTGCCAGGGCCTCCAGCCACTACAAACGAACTCCAGATGTATGTGCCCCCTTTTGCATCTGACTCACGTGGGTCCTAGGAAATTGAACCTGGGTCCTTTGGCTTTGTAAGCAAATGCCTTAACCACTAGGCCATCCCTCCAGCCCATGATAGCATTTTTTTATACGTGATCTACAATGTTCTTTTTACTTCATCCCATCTGAAGCAGTAAATTGGGGTCTGGTTAGAATTAGGTCTAGACTTAAGAGTCTAGGCATTGTTGATTTGGAAATAACTTGGTCTTATCATAATGTTTGTCATTTTTATGTTTTACAGAAATAAATACCTTTCTTCAATTGTTGAAAATGAAAATACAGAAGAAAGAAAAGCACGTAAGTGGTTCCATTTCTTCTAGGCGAATGTACTTGTCCTCTTTCAAGAGGGCACACTGGCAGTGTGGGCTCATGTCTTAACCTCTGTAGTTCCCTGTTACTTCCTCTTCCTATTTTCTTTTAATTTATTTTTATTTTATTTATTTGAGAATGACAGAAAGAAAGAATGGGCATGCCAGGGCCTCTAGCCACTGCAAACGAACTCCAGATGTATGCGCCACCTTGTGCATCTGGTTTATGTGGATCCTGGGGAATTGAGCCTTGAACCAGGGTCCTTAGGCTTCACAAGCAAGTACTTAACCACTAATCTCTCTCTCCAGACCCCCTCTTCCTATTTTCCATGTAGAAACAGAGATCTGAGTGATTTGATACGTGAACTTTTTCTTTTGCTCTGGTCCTGTCCATATAGGAGCAGTATAACACAACTGTAAATCCGAATGTTATTAAAAATTAAGCAATCAAATTAAAGGAGAGAATAATAGAGAGAGGGAGGGAATATGATGGAAATTGGAGTTCTAAAGTGGAATGGGGGAGGGGAGGGAAATATCATGTGTTTTTTTGTATGTAAGTATAGAAGTTGCCAGTAAAAATAATAATTTTTAAAAATGAAAAAAAATATTAAGCACAGCCAGGCACACACCTTTAATCCCAGAACTGGGAGGCCATGGTAGGAGGATTGCCATGAGTTCAAGGTCAACCTGAGACTACATAGTGAATTTCAGGTCAGCCTGGGCAATAGTGAGACCCTACCTTGGGGAGGAAAAAAAATGTCAGGGCTGGGGAGATGGCTTAGTTAGTAAAGTCAGTGATCTCTAGGTTCTGTGAGAGACCCTGTCTCTAAAAATAAGGTGGAGAGTGATTTTGATGACACTTGACATCAACCTAAGGTCCACGGACTGTGCATGCATACCCACACATACAAACAGGTGTACACACATGCAAAAAAAAAAAAATAGCCATGTAGGAATACTTCTTCTCTTGGAGTAGCTTTTCAAAGTTTTCTGAGAGCTATGTTTTCTACAATTTACCTAGTAATCATTTTGTTTGTTTAGTTAACTAAAAGCATTCTCTTATTTATGATTCTTTTTAGATTGTATTTTGAGGTTCCTTCTAGAGGGAGGAGTTGACAGGATTCGTGAGCATAAAGGCTTCGGGGCACCCGTGGTTTCTTTCCTTTGTTGGTCCTTTTGTTTCTTTGGTTCCCTTTCTCTGAAAGGAACCTTGGGACCCCAGTCAGTTTGGCTCAGGGAAGTGAGAAGTCAACATCTGCCTCTGTCTCTTGTACACACGTCTATTTCTGGTCCACAGATTTTCCTTTTGCTGAATTGAATGACAGTCTAGTAACTGGACATCTGATTCCATACCTTGCCTCCGGACCCTACAAAGCAGTTTGATGGGACCCGCCACTTGTTCTTCTCCATTCTGTTCTTAGGGAGCCCTAGATAGATAGGCGGTGACTTGTGAGTATAATTACAAATACCACACTTCGGACTGCCCTCAGTGGATAGTTTGATTTGGGGAAGTGGTTCTTTTTTCTTTTTTAATTTTTTGTTTATTTATTTATTTGAGAGCGATAGGCAGAGAGAGAGAGAAAATGGGCACACCAGGGCCTCCAGCCACTGCAAACAAACTCCAGATGCATGTGCCTCCTTGTGCATCTGGCTTATGTGGGTCCTGGGGAATCAAGCTTCGAACCAGAGTCCTTAGGCTTCAAAGGCAAGCACTTAACCGTTAAGCCATCTCTCCAGCCCTGAAAGTGGTTAAGTGCTGCCATTCATTTACAGGAAGAGTAGAGATTACTGTCTAAACTACTGTCCTAGCACTGTAATCCGTTGTCAGTTGGTAGGTAAACACTATAAAGTAATTTTCATCCACCAGGAATTTATCCTATGGATATGCTCAGGCAGATATGCAAGCTGGGTGTTACAAGGACCTTTATTTATTACTGTTTATTATTTATGACAACAAGAAAGGAAGAGAACCCAACACATTTATTAAAAGGGGATGATTTAAATTGCAGTCTGTCTATCCGATGGATTATCATGCACTGTTAAAAAGAAACACATTACTAAAGATAACCAAACCCTCAAAACCATTGCAATTTGTGATATGTGGGCAAGTTTATGGTTCTTAATGCAATTTCCATTATTAATTTTTAAACATTATTTAAGGTAAGCTTTTATTTAAATAAAAACATCTGGGCTGTAGAGATGACTTAATGGTTAAGGCACTTGCCTTCAAAGCCTGCGGACCCAGGTTTGATTCCTCAGGACCCACATAAGCCAGATGCCCAAGGTGGCACATGAGTCTGGAGTTCATTTGCAGTGGCTGAAGGCCCTCACATGTCCATTCTTTTTCTCTATCTGTGCCTCCTTCACTTCCTCTCTCCCTGCTTCCCTCCCTCCCTCCCTCTCTCTTGAATAAACAATAAATAAATAAACATTCTATAGCAGTTATTATGCCAGAATGAATTCTGGTGTCATTCTGTGATGGTTTTACTGGTTTTATGTTAAGACCTTTGGCATTGGCCAGCTGCTTTGGGTTTTAGACCCTACAGTAATGTTGGTGAGCAGAATGGGATTTTTGTTCTGATGGTGGCTTGGTGGTATTTGCAAACAGTCTTGCCTGGGCTCACTATGTAGCCCACACTGGTCTTGAGCTCGTGGTCCTCCTACATCAGTCTCCTGAGTGCTGGTATTTTAGGTTTGCCCTACCATGTCTGGCTATTGAATGGGGTTTTATTTAGAAGTTACTATTAGCTGTGGCATAAGATCAGTTTGAATAAGTAGAGCCACTTACAGGAGAAGTTAATCCTGTTCCTCCTGTCAGGATTGATGTTAGTAAGTCATGCTAACTGAACTACAAGAAACTGCAGAATGTGGTACTAGAAGATTACATTGGAGCTAAGCAGTCTGTAGGCTCCAGGATTGAGAACATGTCACAGAATTGAGGGTCTGATGGAGAAGAGGTGCTGCTTTGCCTGAACTTGGGCTTTGGTTTTCCATAGACCAGGATTGAAACTTCTACTCTGTGCTGTTTAGGTACCTTGAGCAAGTTCAGACACACTTTCTATTACATTCGTAACAGTATAGAAAAAAATCAAACGAGATAATTTGTTAAGAACTTAGTGTTCAGTTTGTCAGCAGCAAGGAAATTTTTAGTGTATAATAAATAATAAAAGTAACCATCAAATCATGACCCTAAAGTGTTACAAGTAACACAGTAGTAGCCTGGGGATGTAACTCAGGGGAGACAACTTGAGTAGCACACCCAGGGTTCTGGGGACAGCCCGAATACTGGGGGAAAGGAAGAAAAAGTACAGAACAAAATAAAACTTTTACCCATTTTAAAACCCTCACTCCTACTAATTTATTTTTTCTTCTACTAATTCATTTTTTTTCAATTTTTTCTTCTGGAGAAATGGCATATAAATACATTCTGATCTAAAATTCCTCATTTCTTCAAATTTTTATCAAAGTAAATTGTGATGATAGATTTTACAAGTTAATCAAAACTCAGTAATAATCAAGTTACTTACTAACCAGAAGGCATAATGAGTACTGTACCAAGAATACACTTTGTATTGCCAAAAGAAGTGTTTCAAGAAAAAAATTACTTTAAAAATTGATTTATTTGCTAGTAAAGAGAGAGCACATGGGTATGCCAAGGCCTCAGGTCACTGCAGATGAACTCCAGATGCACTCATCACTTTGTGCATCTGGGTTTTCATGGGTACTGGGGAATTGAACCTGGGTCAGAAAGGTTTGCAAGCAAGCACCTTTAACTGCTGAGCCATCTTCCCAGCCCCACCCCCAAACTTTAAAAAATGAATCTCTCATATCTTATTTATTTGTGCTAAGAATAATTAAACTGTCTCTAAAACAATGTAGATTTCCATTAGTGTTAGAAAAAGTGGAAAAAGGGCTGGAGAGATGGCTTAGCTGTTAAGGCACTTGCCTACAAAGCCTAAGGACACAGGTTCAATTCCCCAGTACCCATGTAAGCCAGAGGCACAAGGTGGTGCATACATCTAGAGTTGTTTGCAGTGGCTAGCCAGAGGCACAAGGTGGTGCATACATCTAGAGTTGTTTGCAGTGGCTAGAGGCCCTGCATGCCCATTCTCATTCTCTTTTCTCTCTCTCTTTATAAATAAATTTAAAAAAAAAAATAAAAAATGAAAAAACAGAAAAAGAAATGAGAGAAGAAAACACTCAGCCCAACAGCAGAGGCAGGCTTTATTTGGGGAAAACCTAAGAAGGGCCCTGGCCAGGCAGGTCTAAAGCTACTTCCCTTATAGACTAAGGGATACTAATGGGATGGTGGGATCATTGCAATTGTTTGGTTGCAGGGCAGTTCTCCTTGCCTTGGGGCTTGGTCCACTTTAGGGAAGTGATAAGTGGACAGGTGTTTTTGGGCCATTCCAGGAAAGTGATAATGGAGATGGGTGGGTAAGTCATTCTTGGGAAACAGAGTTATAAAATGGCAGTCAGAGTTCAAAAATGGAGACATTCTGGTTCTAATAATTTGTAAGATAGCTAAGCAGTACTAGGCAGAAAAAGTTAGAGAAATCAGATGTGCCCATGTAGCAGTGCTGTTGCCTACTACAGCTGAAAGCATATCTTAGGGGGACACATTGTCACATTAGTGATGACAGACTCACAGCATAGGAATATTGATTTTTTTTTTTCATCTCAGGTACAGAGAAGTATAAACATGACAAACCAAGTTTCAGTATGCAGTATAGTAAAGGATAAAGTGGTTTTTGTGTACACAATACATAAACACAATGTTACAGTATAAAACTTGCAGCTGTAATTGGGAGGTAATCCATACTTGAGTAGCTGCAGGAGAGCTGTGTTTTCCTGACTGAGAGCTGAGTGGGTGCAACCTGCCTTCACTCTTAGGTCTTATAGAAAACAGAAAGTTGGACCATGGGGTCGGAAGAGTTCTTCAACTTTCAGACAAACTGTATTTCCTTCCCAGGAGTGAATATGGACATAATTCATTCACTAAACAAATATTTGTTGAGTTTTCCGTCTTCATTCATCCAAGAAATATTTTAGATTTACTTGAGGTCAGGTTTAGCAGCAAATGAAAAATTGTTTTTCACAAAAAATTTGTCGATGGGGAGGTTGCTCAGTGGGTTAAGTTCTTGCCATGCAGGCATGAGGACTAGAGCTCAGATCCTGGAACCCCTGTAAATGCTGGGTAGGGAGGTAGAGACAGTGGTTAGCTAGACTAGCTAAATTGGCACTCTAGGTTCAGGGAGACCTTTCCTCAGAAAATAAAATGGAGGGGCTGGAGAGATCATTCAGTGGTTAAGGCACTTGCCTATAAAGCCTAACAACCTGAGGTCAATTCCCCAGTACCCACATAAAGCCAGATGCACAAAGTGGTGTGTACATCTGGAGTTTGTTTGCAGTGGCTAGATTCCCTGGTGTGCCCATTCTCTCCCTCTCACTCCCTTTCCTGCCCCCCTCTGTCTTTCTCTGCTTGTAAATAAATAAATAAATAAATAAATAAATAAATAAATAAACAAACAAATAAATAAGTAAATAAATAAATTTTTTAAAGTAGTCAGTTACCCTAATAATAGATATCCCACTACTATACTAGTGGGCTTATCTTTCCTAGGAAGCCAGTTATATAACTTTCCGTGTCCACTGCTGGTTAAGACTGTTGATGAATTTCCTCCCCCAGCAGGCTGCATAGCACTTTCCAGCACTATGACCACTAGTTACCAGCTGCAGCTTCCAGCTTAGTTCCTTAGTATCCTGTAACTGAAGCCTGTGGTGTCTTCAGCAGTAGGGCATTACCATTTAGTTTTGATTGGTGGGCAACAAAGAGCCTTGGTAAAACTGTGCATTGTTTGGGGGAACTCAAGGGACCTCCCTGACCATCTACCCACTGGGAGGTATCCCAGCTCTGGCACTGAAATTTTACTATAACAACCTATGGCTTCTGGGCACAGCATTTACACCTTCATAGGATACTTCTGCCCCAACTCTTTCTCTCTTTAACTTTATACATTTTTTTTCTTTGGGTTTTTTTTTTTGTTTGTTTGTTTGTTTGTTTTGTTTTTTTGTTTTTTGAGGTAGGGTTTCACTCTAGCCCAGGCTGACCTGGAATTTACTATGTAGTCTCAGGGTGGCCTCGACCTCATGGTGATCCTCCTACCTCTGCTGGGATTAAAGGTATGCGCCACCACGCCTGGTTTACGTTTTAAATTAGCTAACAAAGTAGAGATTTCCATATAATTTATTGACAGTGTCTTTAGTTTTGACTAACCCCCCTCTCTTCCATCCACCTCCCCGACCCACTTAGCCCATTCCACCCTCTACTTATTGACCTCATCCCTCCCTTAAGACCTGCCCTCTCTTACCTCCCTCCTGGCTCCTTTCTAGTTCTGTGGCCTCTACTACTCCACCTCAGTCTAAATCTATATGAATATAAATTTGAAGCTAGAATCCACATATGAGAAAGAACATAAGGCATTTGACTTTCTGAGCCTGATTTTTTAAATTAGCCCCTTCCCATGTCAACTTTGTGTTTTGTTCCTAGAGTCTTGTCTCTATTTTATTTTTTAATTATGTGAGAGAGAGGGAGGGAGAAAATGGGCATGCCAGGGCCTCTAGCCACTGCAAACAAACTCCAGATGAATGTACCACCTTGTGCTTGCTTGCTTTACATGGGTGGGAAATTGAACTTGGGTCCTTTGGCTTTTCCGGCAAGCCATCTCTGTAGCCCTTGTCTCTATTTAAGTTATTAATATAAGGCCAAATATTGTTGGTACCTTATGGTTTATCATCTCCAGTCTGTTCCTTTTAGAATCATTTTCAAAGTGGTAACTTAATTATTTGGTAGAAATTGAAACAAAGACTTTATTTAGACTCTCCCCCCCCACCACAGACCTAACATGAAAGAAATATTTTTGTCTTACGTTTTTTAATCCTCAGCATATATTTTTTTCCAAGCTCCCAACAAAGTTTCTGTAAAATAAAAATGTTTTTGTGGCTTATTGACTTCAAACTTCAAATTTTGTATTTCTTTTTACTTTTACTTTTTACTTTTTTCTTTTTCAGATTCTTATTCCTTTCCCCCATCAAGTAATTGTGGTGCATGTTTAGAGTTGCTCTTTTCCCTCTAGTGTCTCAGTTCTGCCACTCTCTAGGAATATAACCTTGGCGAGTTGCTTCATCTCTTTGAGCTGATTATCTTATCTGTTAAGATTAGGGAGTTGGCTACATAATTATCTATGGTTTCTGGGAGTGGAATTGCTCAGACATCAGCTAGGTGTATTTTTAGTTTTAAAAAGAACTGCCTGACCTTTTACCAAAGCAGTGTATGCCATCACATTTAATATGTTTCACCAAGTCTCATCTGTCTGGTCTGGTAACTCAGCAGCCCGTTGTAGTTCCCTGGGAGGTCATAAAATGGTCAGTGAAATATATATTAGCTTTTTGCCGCACAGAATTCAAATCCAAACTCTTCCAGTTAATAGCTGTGTGATCTCAGGCAGATCCCTTAACATCAGTACTCCTCCAGTTCTCCCTGTACAATGGGCGTCTTTATACTGACCTAGTAAGGTGGTTGTACTCATAAGGATCAGCAACATGCCGCGCATACTCCTGGTGCCTGTGTCACAGGTGTGCAATGCATGCTAGCAGCTGCTGTTAATATTGCCTTTTGACTTAATCCTCTCTTCTGCCGCCCATCCACCTCCAGGCAGCTTCTTTGGAAAGCTTTGTCCTTCAGAACACAGAACATGCCATGAGGTGTGAGTTGAAGGAGGGTCTCTTTGTGACTGACACCAAGTTTCTTTGGCAGAATTTGGTCTTTTATGGGTTATCTTTGAAAGCCTTTTTAAGGGAGCAAATGCTGTTTGAAGCAGTCCAACCTTGCTGAGAAAACTTCATCTCCTAGGGCCACATGTATCCCTGGTATAGAATTCACCAATATCCATAGGATGGCTGCAGACAAGGACTGAGCTTCCGTGGGTACGTTACCTGCTGCCGCTCAGCTGCCCCTGCCTTGTATTTCATTGAAGAAGTGGTTCTGCAAAAAATGCCCCAAGTTAAAACATACCATCATAACATACCATAAACATACCATTCTTGTATTTCCTTTGAATTCCTTTTATCTACTTAGCTTTTCCCTTTCCTAAGCCAAGTCACCTGATTAAATCATAAGGTACTCAAGCAGAGCTGTTTTCCTTTTTTTATTTTTTTGTTTTTAAAGTATTAAGTTCTGTAAGAACAATTGTTTCCCTCTGGATTTAGGCCAGTTTGTTAGTAAACCTTATTTATTACAAAGTTGCAAAGAGCAACAGCAACAACAAAATCTTCCTTTTCTTTCATCTTTTTCTCCCAAAAATTCTCAATGTTTTATTTAAGAGCATCAGACTGGGGAAGGGTGCTAGGAAACAGAAGGGCAACTGTGAAGCTGAATTTGCAGTTCCTGACACTCCCACTGTTGGCCAGAAGGTCTGAGTGCAGCCTGGGGAGCCAGCACACTGGAGGGAGACCACAGCACCTGGGCAGATGTCTGTAGCTTATCACATGCCAGGCCTTCTGATAGACAGGCTACTTGCAAATGGTGCTGATTCTAAGACAGCATCCAGAGACTGTTGTACTGTCTTCCTGGAAAACCTGCTGGGTTCTCGGCCATTCCTAGGTCATTTCTTCCTAACAGACCCAGGAAAGCTTGCCATTCCCTGGAGCTAGCACCCACATTATAATCTGATTACTGCCAACCTCTCCTTGGTAATGAAATGGCAAATACTTTTCGGGACAGCAGACCTGTAAATATGAGTTGAAACTTCTACTTTCAAAAGGTTGTTTCCTTAAATATGGTTACCTTGTGAGGCTGTGCTTTAATTTAATGGTAGTCAACACAGCTTCAGAATTTCCTTTTTAGGAATGATTTTAGTACTTGTGACACTCTTCTAATAGCATTTATCACAGTCAACTTCTTCCTCTTGGGTAGTTTGGTTTTTACCAGTGGCCGCAGGTATTAGAGGCTGAGTTGTTGGCTAAGTTCAAAGGTCATACAAAACATGATTAGTTTCAGTTATGATCAAAAATAAAACTTGGGGGCTGGGGAAATGGCTTAGCAGTTAAGATGCTTGCCTATAAAGCCTAACGACCCTGGTTCGATTCCCCAGGACCCACATAAGCCAGATGCACAAGGGGGCGCATGAGTCTGGAGTTCATTTGCAGTGTCTGGAGGCCCTGGCGTGCCCATTCTGTCTTTCTCTTTGCCTCTTCCTCTATGTCTCAAATAAATAAATAATTTTTTTGTTGTTGTTTTTCAAGGTATGGTTTCACTCTAGCCTAAGCTGACCTAGAATTCACTATGTAGTCTCAGGGTAGCCTCGAACTCGTGATTCTCCTACCTCTGCCTCCCAAGTACTGGGATTAAAGGCATGCCCCACCACTCCTGGTGAATAAATAAATAATTAAAAAAAAAAAAAAACTTCTTGAGAGAGCTCTTGTTCAAAATTAGCCCAGCTCTGTGTTGAGACTTCTTGACAATAGATGAGAACAAGATTCGAGAGAGAAAGAAACTCATGTACTGAGTTTGACACTACAGTCTTCTCACCTCTGTGGCCCACCTGACTGTGGTGAGGAGGTCTCAGAACATGTTTGAATAGTGAGATAAGTGCCATTCTGGGTTATAACAGTATACCAAAGATTTTGTGGAAAACTATAACAAAACAAGCAGGTATACATGTTTTAGATATACCACTTAGAAGGTATTTTAGATTTCTTCAAGTAATACAGAAATCTTTCAAGTTTTTACATACTAACCACATGCTAACTTTTTTTTTTTAACTGTACCACATTGTTAGCTTTTTGCTACCAGTCCACAATGTCAAGGGCAGGTGTGTCCTTCTTACCCCTGTGTCCCAAGGCCTAGCACAGCAGAAACGGCCACATAGTAGGAACTTAATGAACGAAACCATGCATTCAGACCTATAGCATCCTTTGTATGGAGCATACAATGGGAGAGTAATGTTTGTTTCTCTCTTTTACAGTTGTCAAATTTAAAAGTTTTGAATCACTCCCCAATGTCTGATGTCTCTGTCAGTTTTGACTACAAATCTCCATCACCATTTGATGGCAGCACTGATCAGGAAGAGAGAATTGAAGATGTCGCCAATAACTGTCTGCCCCAGAAGGTCCTTTACACTGCTGAAGAGGAGGCTGATAGCCTTTTCCCTAGGAAATTGATGTCCCACAATGGGATGGAAGATAGTGGAGGTGGAGGTACTGGAGTAAAGAAGAAACGGAAGAAAAGGGAGCCAGGAGAACAAGAAGTCCCCGTGAAGGGAAGCAAAGACAGGGAGCCCAAGCCAAAGAGGAAGCGAGAACCTAAAGAGCCAAAAGAACCCAGGAAAGCCAAGGAGCCGAGGAAGGCCAAGGAGCCCAAGGATTCAAAGAAAGATGGAGTGAAGAAGACACGGAAGCCCCGGGAGGTCTCGGGTACCAAGGAGGCCAAAGAGAAAAGGAGCTGCACTGACCATGCAGCCAGGACGAAGTCCAAGAAGGCCAGGTGTGTCCCTTCCTCCCCGTACCGCACCCTTGCCTCTGCCTCCATGGAACTTTTTGCCTTTGGAATTAGCCCAAGCCCCTGGGCCTAACTTTGCAAGCTCGTGTGGGCCCAGGCTTTATACCTTGCTTATAGGATGGGAGTGTGGGAGGGGGGTACTTTATCGCCTTTGCACTCATGGAAGTAGTTCCTGAAGGTTGCTGTTTCCTACTTGTATCCCCAGAGTTGTACTTCAAAAACATTTGTGTTCTTAGCAAATTCCAAGAATTGCTCATCCTCTCTAGACTTCAGCCATGCTTTTTGGTGTGTGTACTTGGTATTTAACGTTGTGAATGTGGTACTGGTCTCTAGCCTTGTGTGTAGATGAGCTCTTTACATGCCAAGTCAGTGTGTTCTTTGTGTCCATAATGCTTTCAACCAAAAATGAACCTCTGTTCTCACCTCCTGGTCATGTAGTTTCTTAGTATTCCTTTGGTGTTGTGAGAAGTAAAATACTCACTTGTGTAGGATCAAGCTTATGCATAGGATAAAGGGCAGGGAGTTTTGAAATGGCAGCAGCATAGAGGCAGGCAGCACAGTCTTGGGAATTAGTGGTTAGCAGGCTGGCAGAGCTGTGAGTGTACGGAGCTCCACATTCAAGACAAGGGACTTGCCCCTCCGAGCTCCAGTTGCAAGATCTTCTCATATGGTTCTCTAGTTCGGTGTTTGCCATGGTATTTGACCCTTCCATATTTGCTAAGGAAATGCTGAGTAAATGAGGCCAGAGGAGACCATAGTGACTTCTAGAGATCAGAGACCTGGGCACAGAATCACAGTGGGATTGGTAATGTGAAAGCCTATCCGGAGAGCATCTGCACTCCTCACAGAAGGAATTCAGTATTTTCCATCTGTAGACAAATCTAATACCTTTTTTTCTAAACCCTTTGGACAGAACATTATTATTTAAGCTTTTTGAGGAAAATATAAAACCAGAAATTCATACATTCTGTCTCAGGGAATTTAAGTTTCTAAAGTTTAAATGCAGAGGCAAGATGTATATCTTCTGCCCGCCTGCCTGCCATGTCAGACTATAAAATCTCAGAGATGATATGAATGCTAAGAGAATGTAACATAATGAGGCCACCACACCTGTGTTGGACCAGGAAAGAAGGAGGTAAGTTTAGACTCAAGAGAAAGCATTTTAAGTGCGGTGTGCTGTGACTTGAAATTCACGATGCGGCTCATTTCTTTTTTAAAAGGACAGTTTTTTGGGACCAGATGTATAATTTTCTAATCCAAGTAAAATGTTGCCTCATGGTATTCACTCCCTTCTGGCCAACAGGGAATTTCACTTCCTCTCTATCAAAAAGTCTTGGAGCTGAAAGAGATCCTAGGAATATAGTTAGCAGAGAATGGCTATAAAATGCTTTGTGCTTTGCAAGGCCAAGAGTGCTAGGTAAAATCAGTATTGGGACTAATAAAACCTTGCAGGCTTTGTTTCTCATTTTACCTTACTCTCATCTTGAATGTAAGGGTGAGGTGGTGTAGGAATTTTGGCTTTGCCACTTATTTTCATTTGGACATTGCTTTGAAAAGCTTAAGTGGTTTTTTAGGATAAAGGAAAGCTTGGAGAAGAAAAGTCCAACCTGAATTTGTGGAGTTACTTATTTTGGTTTTATAGAGAAAAGGGAGTATTTGAGAATTAAGAGTAATTGGAGGAGTTGCCACAGTCCTGCTAAAGGTTTGGAAAGCAGTAGAAAGCCACCCAGTCAATGGTCTCTGATGTTTGAAATCTTTTTGACCTCTCATTCAAGGAATTCACATTGCTATTGTATGAGATATAAAGCAAGATGGTATGGGCTGGGGTTAAGTGCTTGCCATGCGTGTCTGTAATCCCAGTCCTGGGGGAGGGTGGTAAGCCTATTAGGGAATCGCTGGGGCTCGCTGACCCACAGCAGCTCACAGAGTTTAGAGAGAGACATCCCATCTCAAAGGAAATACTTAGATAAGTAATAAGAGAGGGAGAGACCTGGCTTTTTCTTCTAGCATCTGCGTGTGTACACAACACAGGTATGGGGCACGCACATGTGTCTCTCTCCCCCCAACAGGTGAGAGTGTCTAGATACGGTTATAGATTCCATTTTGGGAGAATGAGGAGTTGTTTCACAAAACAAAGTTGAGTGTCAAGTGTAGAGGCACGGGCTGGAAAGAATAGCTCAGATGGTAAATTGCTTGGCCTCACAAGCATGAGGACCTGAGTTTGATCCTCATTACCCAAGTAAAAACGGCAGGCATGGTGACATGCACTTGTTAATCTCAGCGCTGAGGAGACAGAGACAAAGAGGGTCCTTGGGGCTCACTGGCCAGTCAGTCATGTCATTGACAGTCTCCAGAGCAGCAAGAGACTCTTGTCTCAAAAAATAGGTGGACATAGGGCTGGGGGACATGGCTCATGGATAAAGTGGTCACTGCCCAAGCTGGATCTCCAGACCTCACATAAAAAGCTGGAAGCTATGGTAGGCTTCTGTAATCTCAGCATGTGGACACTGACCGCTAAATGGGAGGCATAGACAGAATTTCCCAGAAGCTCATGGTGCAAAACAGCATAGCTAGAATCCAGAGCAAGAGATTGTGCTTCAGTTGAGGTGGGCAGGCAAAGACTGACCCAAAAGCTGTCCTCTGTCCCCTACATGTGCACTCATATATCTTTATTCACACGAACACATGCACACACACAGACACAAATAATTTATTTAAAAATGTGGATAGTGTTTCTGAGGAGCAACACCCAAGATTGTCCTCTGCCCTCCACAGACATGTGTAAATACATACATACTTGAACATACATAGACACAGGTATATATATATATAAAGGTCAAGGCGGGCTGGAGAAATGGCTTAGTGGTTAAGGCGTTTGCCTGCGAAGCCAAAGGATCCTGGTTCGATTCTCCAGGACCCACGTCAGCCAGATACATGAGGGGCACATGCATCTGGGGTTTGTTTGCAGTGGCTGGAGACCCAGGTGTGCACATCCTCTCTCTGTCTACCTGTCTTCTCTCTCTCTGCTTGCAAATAAATAAATAAAATAAAAAGTCAAGGCAAAATCAGGATTTTGATTTTATGAGAACCATATGACTTGGTTGTGTGTATACAGCATTACATTAAAGAGGCATGATTTTGATCTAATTAGGCTGAATAAAAAGAGTTGGAGAAATACTTGCAGTAGTTTCAAGGGCTGTTAACTTAGAAGCCCAGAAAAACTCCAGCTTTAGAAATCTGGGAGACCTTTGAGAGGAGAGTAACAAATAGATAAGAGATGGTATCATCTTTAGAACTGTGAACAATTTACACAGGCTTTGTGTCTTTATTTTACAGCTGTATAATATTAACCTGTAATAGGATTTTTCTGTGTGACCTGGAAGACTGTTTAGACTGATTTATTTTCTTTGAATCTTTGTAAAATTTATTTTGGTTCCTTTAATGATTCCACTAGTCAACAAAACCAATTTTAGTTATGAAAGAAAGTTAATTGATTTAAAAATAGTATGTTGGGGATGAAGAGGACTTAGCTGTTAAGGCGCTTGCCTGTGAAGCCTAAGAACCCAGGTTCGATTCCCCAGTACACATGGAAGCCAGCTTTACAAGGTGGCATTTGCAGTGGCTAGAAGCCCTGGCATGCCTATTCCCCTTCCTTATTAATAATTAAGTCTCATTTTTTTGTGTGTATATTGGTTCAAGTGTTTAATTTGTACAGTTAATTGATTTAAACCCTGAGTAATACTGGGTATAGATGATTAACCGAGTGCTTGGATTATTGTAGGAGACTTCTGGCTTGTGCCTCCCTCAGCCCATCTTGTTAGCTGCCACCTTGTAGTCTTCCCGAAGCACTGCAGTTGCCTTAACTTATGCTGGCAAATCAGACCCCGTTTTTCTGTCTGTCGATTCAAGTCTGTTGGGAAGTGGTCAGCAGAAATAGAGATGCAGTTATCAGCTTTATTATTGATAAACTGGATCAAAGAGTTTCCATTGTCTTGTGGCTAGAATGGAGCTCTTTGTTACTTTCTCAGTGAAGTCACCCCTGTAACTGCAAGCAGAGGGGGCATGGGATGCTGAGCCAGGAGTACTACATCCCATTTCTAAGGCTTGCCAGGGGGTCTGTAACCCCAGTTAGAGAAGAGGTAAGCTTGAAAAAGAGCAGAAAATATGTTGCTAGTATTGTTTACTCCTTTTTTAGTAATAAAATATGTTTTTCCTTATTTTTTAAAATACATTTATTTATTTATTTGAGAGAGAAAGAGAGAGAGAGAGAAAGAAAATAGACATGTCAGGGCCTCCAGCTGCTGCAGACGAACTCTAGATTCATGTGCCATCTTGTGCTTCTGGCTTACTTGGGTCCTGGGGAATTGAACTGTGGTCCTTTGGCTTTAGAGGCAAGTGCCTTAATAGCTAAGCCATTTCTCCAGCCCATTTTTTTCCTTATTAAAAAAAAAAACAAAAACAAAAACAGTGACAGGAGGTGTGTACATGACTGAGTGGGTAAAGTGCTTGCCATTTAAGCCGCAGTACCAGAGTATGATCCCTAGACCCCATGTAACAAGCCAGAAGCCATGAAGTAGAGACAGAGTTTCCCAGAAACTTGGTAAGCACAGCCAAGAACAACAGCAAAGAAGAATCTGGAGAGAAAGCCTGCTTCAAGTGAGGGGGCAGGCGGACTGACATGAAAGCTGTCTTCTGACCTCCATACACGTGCCGTGTATGCAGCATGTACCTGCACTTACATGTATAAATTAAAATTAAAAAAAAAAAAACAGGGACAAGAAAGGTATTTTCTCTTTAGTTGCTTGGGAACTACTGGTTGTTCCAGTTGCCTCCAGAGCAAAATCCAGAACCCTCCATAACTTCTGAGATCTGACTTCTTCCTGCCTTTCCATTTCTGGTAATGACCTCACTAGCCAGGTCAGTCTCGTTAGCCCTTGAAGGGACATGGACTCACTTTCCCTGTAGGCTGTGCTTGCTGTTTCTCCCATCTGCACTGTCCTCCCACTATCCCAAGTCACAGTTTTTCATGGAGCTTCCCCAAACCAGTGTGCCTGGGTGTCTGTCCCCTCTGAACTTCCATAGTGCTTGAAACTTCACTTTTCACTATATATCATAGGCTTTAGATCCAGAAAGACTAAAATAGACCTAGTCCAATCCTGCAGCCTGGACAATGAGTATTACAGCGAAGTGATTTGTGTCAAGTTGTTCCCAGTGTGTTATAAACTGAGCCTTCCTGCTTCTTAGTTTTGTATGTTTATCTCTGAAATAGGCCATCTCTCAATTGTGTTTTTTTGGTGTAGGTATGACTGGTCTCCTTAATAAAAGTTAGGTAGTCTGCAATCAGTACCATCATGCCTGATATCTGTTATGTCTCTAGGGGCCTGTCACCAGGGATATTTGTCAGATTCAAGCATATTATTTTGCATTTTTAACTATATTCTAAGAACAAATGGATAGAGCTTTTTCCCTGAAAATAAGGTGCATATAAAATATTTTGTAACTCATTGTCAATATTTGGTGATGTCTCTATTTTATAACTAAAGATGGGCATTCCAAAAGTTAAGTGACTTGTCCAAGGCACAGACTAATGAGTTTCACTGTCAGGATTTGATTCCCATCCTCCACATACATACATACAGCCTTGTAACTCTTTATGTCTTGCAAGGGCACATTAAGAACAGAGGCAGGAGAGTGCATTGTCCAAGAAACTTTTTTGGTTTTTTTGTTTGTTTGTTTTTCGAGGTAGGGTTTCATTCTAGTTCAGGCTAACCTGGAATTCACTATGTAGTCTCAGAGTGGACTCGAACTCACGGTGATACCTCCGGAGTGCTGGGGTTAAAGTTGTACTGTTGTCTTTTTAAAAATTAGAGTACTTTTTTCCAAAGGGTATTGTGATCACTTCACATACACAGATATTGTGTGTGTGTTTGTGTGTATATATACACCCTATACATATATGGTTGGAATAGGGTATCCAAAGGTAGGTATTCTATTATGTAGAGTCATGACATGTTGATTATGGATTTAGGAAATTCTTTTGGTCTTAGAAAAGCAACATGCCGATTTCTCAAGGAAATCGGGTCTTTAGCAATTGAAAGAAATTTCTCACTAGGGAGCATTATATGTAGTGAGTTCTGTAAGCTGTTCTCAACAGCAGTTTTTGCACCTCATGCTTTCATATGCCTGTGAAATTCATATTTCTTTTTACTAGAAACCTTTCCTTAGCAAAAGTCATCTTCCTTCAGCAAAGCACAGCCCAATGAGCAGGAATGGTGATCCACTCCAACTGTGTGGGCTTTCTGGCCTGCCTACTCGATAGTGAGGGAAGGAGCCCCCCAGGAGGCACTGATGTTCAGTCCTGATTATCTGCTCCTAAATGATAAGTCAAGTGCTTAGATTCAGGTAGAGGTAGAGGTCGATATTAGGAGCCAGGGTGTGGAGCTTGGTTGCAGGCTAAGGGGGAGAGCATAAGGTTTGAAATTTTTATGCGTCAGAATGGTTTATATTCTTTCATAAAGCCTAGAAGTTAATCTGTATGCTGGCCCAAGTGGAGGACTATCTACCTAGATCTTAGACTTAGCTGTGTCTAGGGACCCACCCCAGTCCAAGTCTCCTGGGTCATGACAGCAGAACTGCTTTCAGCTAGCTTTTGAGAAGCAGGTCCCAAGTGAATGACTACAGGGGAAATGTAACACGTCTAAGATGATGCATTCACTGCTGAGTATGGAAAAGCAGAAAGAGGAGGTGAGGAGATGATGTGCTCGGCCTCAGCCTCTGCTTCAGCCTTTTGCTCCCATTTGTTTTGATTTGTCAACCCAGAGCATATTTTTCTTCAAATCCAATAAGCTTAGTAATGTTCTGGAAGAAAGATTTTTACCTTAATTATTTTCCTCTGTGCTGGTTGTTTCTCGAAAGCTTTAAGCCTCAGATCTGATTCAGCCACCAGAGCTGAGTGGTGTTACTGTATTCACTGACTGTGGGTATAGGAAGAACTGACTGGCTGTTTTTGAGGTTCAATCACCTTATTTTGTTTATAGTAGAGATAGATTTATTGAGGCTGATTTTAGGCTCAAGATTCCCTTGTTAGAGTTTTCTATTGAGTTGTTTTTTTTTTTTTAACATTTTGATCAAGTGTTAGACTAAAAAAGATGATTAGCCGGGCTTGGTAGCATATACCTATAATCCCAGCACTCAGAAGGCAGAGGTGGGAGTTTGAACTCAGCCTGGGCTAGAGTGAGACCCTATACCGTGAAAAAACAAAGAAACAAAAACAGATAACTGAAGATTGTGAGATCTGAGTAAAGACCCTGTGCTTGGAACCCCCTGGGCTTTGTGGTAAGTGGAAAGGAATCTAAATGATTTCTGAAGCTTTGAACTGTTTCCATTCCTATTTTTTTCAAGAGCACCTGGGTGCTTACTATTCTCATCCCCTTTACCAAATCTGTAAGGAAAGTTGATAAGTTCATTACCTGATAAATGCTTGCTCATTTAATTTCCAATGTATTTTTAGTGCCTTCTCTGTGTCTTGCTGTGTTCATGAGCATTTTCATTGAACATGGGTTAGTGAAGAAAGGAAGGTGTCACTGAAGTATCCTTTGTGAGTCCTGTTGCTGAGCAGCTGTCATGAATTAGAGAAGCAGTCTTATAGTCAGTACGAACAAATGGAAGAACCTGGCGTGACTGCATACAGGACAGGATAGCTGAAGGGCGTAGGAGGTTGATCAAGGGAGTCCCTTGGAAGGCGTGAGGATTGAGCCAGGTATGAAACGAATTAACAATTGAGAGAAGAGTTACAGTCCAGACGCCAGAAGACAATGAACAGTTGTTCTTGGGGGAGACTTCCAGTTTTAGGATAGTGCTTCAGGCATCCTTTCTTCACATTCTTATTGAAACAACAGGAAGAAGAGGGGGAGTAGATTCTTCAAAGGTGAGAGATGTTACTGTGTTTCTAGAGGAGGGAAGCCAGAACTGCCTATCATGCTGCTGCGTAAGTGCTGTGTGCAGGAGGCTGGTTCAGATCATATGCGGGAGCCAGACTTGGAGCTGAGGCCCAAATGCTTCTTCTCGAGGTGGAGCTGGCAGCTCTCAAGAGGAGGCTGGCAGGCCAGAATTGGAGGTGGGTGGAGAAGGGGCTTCTGCAGAGTGGTGGGGCTGAAGTGGAGGTGGGTGGAGAGGGGATGTCTGCAGAGTGGTGGGGCCGAAGTGGAGGTGGGTGGAGAAGGGGCTTCTGCAGAGTGGTGGGGCCGAAGTGGAGGTGGGTGGAGAATCACTGTCTGCAGAGTGGCTGCATGGTTTGTCTGTTCTAGGCTGAAGGCAGGCAGCTTCTCTGAAGACATTGACCAATTCCTTCCCCACCCTCCCCCACCCCGAGGAAAGGGATCGAGCTTCAAGTAGCGAGCACAGACACCCTCGCTTCTCTTCCTTTTTCTGTCTGTGCCCTAAAAGTAGGGAGAGGGACAACCACTTTCAAGGTCCTGCCATAGGTGTAGAAAAGCCCAAGCTCTGAAGAAAGACTTAAGCAGCATGAGAGGAGAGCCTCACTGAGCAACCTGTGTCATCAAGGATGTACACAGATTCTAAGTTAGCATCCTCGGGTTCAAGGAGATATATTGTCTACAAGAATGATTTATGAAAGAGAAAACAGTTACTAAAAATTTAAAACATGATTGCCTAAGCTGGGCATGGTAACCTGTGCCTGTAACCTTAGTATTTGTGAGACCAACGCAGTAGAATTACCAGTTCTAGGCTAGCCTGGCCTATACATTGGACCCTACTTCAACAAACAAAACAAAAAATAAAAATTGAGGTTGTTTATTGAAAGAAATTTTAAAAAAATATATTGAGTAGAAGTAGAAATAGGGGAATTATGTAAGCTCTAAATTCATCAACTTTCTCATCAGGACATAGAGAATGATAAACTAGTTGTTAGTCACAATCAGTTCTCCTTGGGAAAGTGAGATTTGTTGCACAGGAATGTTTGATTCATTTGAAACCCTCTACACTGACTTTATTTTCATTTGCTTTTACTACTTTTAATAATACTAGGCCAAAGTGTATTTTCATCTTGGAAGTTACCTGATCTATTTTTTCATTTTCACTAGGGCAATGTCAGCAGCCTGCACTGCCCTTTGCTTTGGTGGTGCAGGTGCAGTGATGAAAGGCTTGAGGTCCAGAGTGGATGTGGTCCTGCTTGTCTGCCACAGATTGCATGTATGCCAAAATAAGGCCCTTGTTGCCGTTTTCTTTAACTAGTGTATTTTCTTTACTAACTATTATGTTTATATACTGAATTAACATGGGCATTAAGTGAAAGTTGATTAAAGTGAGCCAACGAGCCTTTTCAGAGTGATATATCTATGTTTTTAGTACCGTATTCCTGAAAAAAGAGGATCAGAGGTTGGGGAAAGTCTGGGCTGCAAACTTCTCTGAAGGGTTGTTTCTCCAGTGGAACAATGGTCCCCTGTTAGAGTGCTCAGCACTGGGAGCTGTTCTCAGTGGCTGTGGTAGTAATTTTCCTGCTAAGGCTGTAATGCACACTTTATAAGGTTTTAATTTTAAAATGGGATGACAGATCATTTTGAAATAATGTGTTTTGGTAGATAAGATCTTTAAATACCTAGAATCCATGTATGAAGAGTAGTAAAGACTTGCAGTAGCACAATATTGTGACATGCCCACATCCTGTTCCTTATCTGCAGATTCAGAGCTCAGTTTCTAACTGTCAGTTCTAGCAAATGAACCTGAACGCTGGGAAGTGGAGGCAAGGGGGGAGATATGGGGAATCCTGCTTGCCTAGTACTTTGATAATATAATTTCCTATTTAGAAAGCCAAGAAATACTTTCTAAAACAAACTGTAGAAGGTAAACATTCCCCCAAATCATCGTGGCGTATGAAGTGATGTTAGAAGCTGAGATAAAAGGTTTACCAGGGTATGCTTAATAGTTGTCTTGCCTGTTTGTTGGAGCCTATTCATTGGGGGGTTTCTTATATGTTATAAGCACATCATTGTGTTCTTAGAGAATATGTATATATTATAAAATGAAATTCATTTGGTGGTTACCAAAAATAGGAACTTGGAGCCTCAAAAATCTTGTCTTTCTCACCCCCATCCTACAAGAAGTTTTAATTGAAAGCTAGAAAAAGGAAGATTACAGAAGTAAGATTGCTTTGACGCATTCTCAAGTTCCATTGAACAGAAAGAGTTAGCCTTTGTGTTGCTCAGTACCCTCTTGGTTATAAGCAAAGTAAACCCAACTTGAATTAGCTTAAGTTTAAAACAGTCATAATTGGGATTCACTGGCTTAAGGAATCAGAATCAGGAGGTTTAGCTGAGAACCCCACTAAGACAGTCCCCAACATCTCTGCACCCTCTGGGTATCAGCTCTGTCCTTTGCAAATGCTCTTTTCCTCAAGGCTGAAATCTGGACTTAGAGCTTCACATCTTCATGACCTAAGTGAAAAGCATTAATCTGTATCATGCGTCCATTCCTTGGCCAATCGTTTTGGTAGAAGTAATAGGATCTTCCTTGCAGTGTTGCCATCAGTAATGTGTATTTTTAAAAATGCACAACAAATACAATATCCACTTCAGCAACGCAATAGGTATATATTGTTATTTTTAAAAATTTATACAGTGTTACATGTAAAATAACCTATCCTGATAAATATCTGTTGGCGTGTGTCCCGGACTGTTTGAGAATACTTTACATGCATGCATGATGCCTTTTGTTTCCAACCACTCCAGTGTGTCTTTGCTAAGAATAAGGCCATATCTCTTTTCTAGCTACACTTTATTCCCTTGTAACTAATAAGCAGACTGTTGAGAGACAATTTAAGATTGTGCAAGTATCTTACTCCTGTTCAAATTGCTCTCCCAGATTTCACATCCCTTGATGACTTCAGACCAGATCCATCTTTTCTGTGGTGGTTACAAAGTAGTTTTCTCTGCTTCTCCCTCATTTATTAATTATGTTTAGCTGTCATTGGTATGGTGTCCTATCGTTTCAATGACTTAGTTCTTCATTGTCCCTAGTTCTTTGGTGGTCACATAGTTCCAGTTTTGGGCAGCAGACTCTTCAAAGAGGCCTCCAGTATGATCTTGACATTCCACTTTTATTTTCTCAGCATTCTCGTAACTTTCTGACATAGCAAGATGTTTCAGGCTCAGCTTCTATCTCCCCTACTTTATCCTTGAAATCTGCCATTTCTCTGGGAAGAAATAAAGATCTGAGTGCTAAGTGTACACATTGCTCTGTGGCTGACAAAGTCAGAGCCTTCACTTCCCAGAAGTCCGCTCCTCTGACCACTGCTGCATTGCAGACCAAACCTTCATTTCGACATAAGAGCATTGGGGCATATGTCTCAGATCCAGACTATAGCACTTTCTTCTCCCAAAGGCTGAGAATACATATACATATGTAGTCAAATACTGTGTCCATTAATCTGTGTGATTGAGGTTTTTTTCCTTCATGTGGTATGATATTCATCAAAAACACTTGGATTCATTATTTGAGCTTGTTTTTGTTTTTAGGTGATGTGGTTTTTGTTTGTCTGTTTTTTCTTTTTTTTTTTTTTTTTCCAAGATAGGGTCTCACTCCAACCCATGCTGACCTGGAATTCAACTATGTAGTCCCAGGCTGGCCTCAAACTCACAGCGATCCTTCTACCTCTTCCTCCTGTGTACTGGGATTAAAGGCATGGCCTCTGCCCCCATGCCAGGCTTTAGAATGTTTCCACATATGAAGTCTATGTAAAAAGGTGTGCTCAGAGAAGTGCCACTTCCTCTAGGATCCTCCCACCTTTATCCTCCCCCCTCCCATTACAGATTGTTGTGGGTGTGGCTTAGCTTCTTGTCAGAAATAAACGATGTCCCTTGATTATTACACATGAGATGCTTTTCTGTTCTGTTCTGTTTTGGTTTGGTTTGGTTTGGTTTTTCGAGGTAGGGTCTCATCCTGGCCCAGACTGACCTGGAATTAACTATGTAGTCTCAGGGTGGCTTTGAACTTAGCATGATCCTCCTACCTCTACCTCCCGAGTGCTGGGAATAAAGGCGTGTGCCACCACGCCCAGCTATAAGATGCTATTTTGCACTTAGCTCTCTCATTTACTACAACTTAGAAATCAATTATCCATTTATAGGATGGTTAGTTTTGTTTTTTAAAGATAACTAGCACTCCATTTTATGAATATTAATTTTATTCCATCACTTATGGTTTAGACATTTAGGTGATTTTCATTATTTTGAAATGATCAAATAATGTTACAATGAATTACCTCATGTGTGTTTGTGTGTCCATGTTACTGCTGCATATATTTCTCTGAGTGGAATACTGAATCAAAAGGCCTATGCATGTATGTTATTTTGTTAGATATCATTTAGTCACTATTTTTTGTTTGTTTGCTTGTGTTTTGTTTTGTTTTGTTTTTTGAGGCAGGATTTCTATCTAGCCCCCACTGACCTGGAACTCATTCTGTTTGAGGCTTGCCTCAAACTCACAGTGATCCTTCTACTTTATCTTCCCAGAAAGCTGAGATTAAGGGTCTATGCCACTGTGCCTGGCTTTGGCCACTATTTTTTAAAATTTCTTTTTATTACTAATTAGAGAGAGCCAGATAGAGAGAATGTGAGTGCCAGGGCCTCTAGCCACTGCAAACAAACTCCAGTCATGTGCGCCACCTTGTGCATCTGGTTTATGTGGGTCCTGGGGAATGGAACCAGGCAAACACCTTAACTGCTAAGCCATCTCTCCCGCCCTTGGCCACTATTTTTAAGGAACCTGGAACTTAAGTGAACAAACAAGTATGTATGGATCAAATCCATCTAGAGATAATAATAGAAACTGAGAAAGTAAAATGTTTCTGTTTGATAAACCTTTCAAGCCTAAGATTTTTAAAAATTTGCTCCATTGAGGGAAGAAAGACATTTGACCTACAATTATCCTGGAAGGTAAATGCAGGGGATATTTTCTTGGTGTCCTTTTAAAAATGCCATTTGTAGCTACAAGGACCCTTTCTTTCCTCTGAGATTTGTCTTTATCAGAAGAGCTCCAGGAAGAATTTTTAGGACTTAAAATTGATTCTCCTGCCAAAGGTAACTTCTAGAAAATCACTTTGAAGATTTTCCAGGCAGAATATCTTCTTTCCCCACAAGCAGTGAGCATGTTTCAGCAGGCATTTTCCAGTTTTGCTGAAATGTTTTCCCCACTCTACACACTCTACCTCCCCCTGAGGCTTATGGCAAAGAAAATCCACAAGTGCCCAGGCTGGACCCTGGAAGTGCCTCACCATAACTGATTTCATCACTTAAGGTGTTTCTAAAAATACACATGTATCCCATAGTAAAATATTTGACCAGGTTCTATTCCTTAATGATGATTTGAGCTGGGTTTAGCTTTGAATATAATGCTGTATAGTAAAGTACATGTTTTCAGCATATATTATAAATATTTAAAGTAAAGATTAAAATATGTAGACAAGGTTTTCTACTACAATGAAGTTGTATTTAGAAGATGCAATTAATTTTTTGTTTTTATTTTATTGATTTATTTATTTTGTTTTGAAATTAATTTTAGATGTTGGGAAGGACTTGAAATTTCAAGATTCAGTGGGTCTCTGAGTATGTGCTTATGATGGTGACCTTTTAAAAAAATTATCATTATCATTAATATTGTTATTATTTGAGGCAGGACCTTGCTTTAGCCCAGGCTGGCCTCGAAATCACTGTGATCCTCCTACCTCTGCCTACTGAGTGCTGGGATTAAAGGTGTGTGTGTGTGTGTGTGTGTGTGTGTGTGTGTGTGTGTGTGTGTGTGTGTGATGTGTGATGTGTGCATGAGTGTTTCAATCAGAGGACAACCTTGGAGTGTTTGTCCTCCTCTTCTACCATCATTCCGAGACAGTATCTCTCTTGTTTTGCTGCTGTGTCTGCACCCGTCTAGCGGGCCAACAAGCTCCTAGATTCTCCTGGCTCCACCTCCTATTTCTCCATGCACATGGAATCACATGTGCCATGTTGCACCCAGCTTTATGTGGGTGCTGGAGAATCAAACTTAGGCCTGTAGGCTTACAAGCAAGTACCTTTAACTGCTGAGCCATCTACCTCCATAGCCCTTAGTAGTTGATGACTTTTGAATGTTACCATTGTCCTTTAAATTTTTAAAAAATATATATTTTATTTATTTATTAGAGAGAGAAAGAGAGAGAGAGAGAGAATGGGCACACCAGGGCCTCCAGCCACAACAAATGAACTCCAGATGCATGCAACCCCTTGTGCATCTGGCTTATGTGGGTCCTGGAGAGTTGAACCAGGATCCTTTGGCTTTGCAGGCAAACACCTTAACCGCTAAGCCATCTCTCCAGCCCCTGTCCTTTAAATATATGTCAAAGAATTAAGCATAAACCCTCTTACTAAGAGAACAATAAAAGCCATCATTCTTTCTATATTTGGTTATTAGAATGCTTTTGTTGCTGATTTCTTTTCATTATTGAGATTTAAATAACATTAAAGGAGATTTGATTGTTTTTACTTATCCAAAAAGAGACCTGGTATTTTAACAGCTGAGTCAGGAAATAATTCAGGTTGCCTATATGTTAGCCTCTGCTCTACAGCTGGCTTGAGGACCTTTACCACTTTTAACTGTCAGTCTGCAGACTAAGGTTGTGACAGTTCAGCAAGTTGCACAGCTTATCAGTATTTTCACCAGTTAACAATTGCTATATAATGTTGTTGTTGCTTTTAAGTGAGAAACCATGTAGATTGAGATTACTATTCTGTGAAAATTTAACATCTTAAAATTGTGAAAGAATGCCCCACTCCTTTAAGGTATACATCCCTGTTTAAAATCTGTAATCCAGTCCAGTGCCGTCTTTCCAACCCATCCTCACTGTCAACTAACTCCCTCAGTGGGGAAAACCATGTTGACTCTCCATTGTCCTCCACATTCTGTCATTTGCAAAACTTACTGCTTCCACTCCTTCTGGCCTTCTTGCACTCGCTGGTTGTATCTAGCAGAGGTCTTCTGTCCTCTTGTCTGGACTTGTCATTGTGGCTCTTCTCCCACAGAGTGAAGTCAAAACTCTGGCATCATGACCCCTTAAGTTTTCCTTCCAGCTGTTACATAGTGCGTCTGTGCACTTGTCCCTTTTGTCCAGGAACAGTATGGTGATTCTCCAAAACGGACAGACTCTCTAGATTCAGAACCTACCTCCACTGTTTCCTAACATTATTATCCTGGAAATCTCACATAATCTCAGTATGTCTTAGGTGTGTCATGACAAAGTGAAAGTCAGGATGCTGTCTACCTGAGTGTTGTAAAGGAGATAACCTGTGAGAGGGCTTAGGACTGGACCATCACATAAGTACTAATCCAGTCATCATTATGAATTATTTTTATTTCTGTCAAAATTCTATGCATATCTTTAAGTAAATTTTCCCAAATTTCCCCAGTCACAAGTAATCTTACTCATCCATCTACCCATTTCTTAAAGACCTTGGTTAAGTATAAATTGAATACTCACTGTGTATCAGGACCAGGTCTACATTCCAGAATACAAACCTCATTGAGTGCTGCCCTTGAGGAGGGATAGGAGTTAGAGGAGTATGACTTACCTGTTGAGCAAATGTTTACTGAGCCAGCAACAGAGGATCCAGGCACTATATGCAGTTACGTGACTTGTGAGCCAAGTTGTGGTTAATAGCTACCTTTGGAGAAAGATCAGATTTTCAGTACCTTAAGCAAAGCACAGGTGAAATATTTGGTAAATGTGAGGAAGAGGATGTAGGAAGTGCAGGAGAGTCTGGATCTTAGCAGAGCCTTGCTCATCTCTGAGGAAGCATTTGTGTGCTGCCTGTGCTGTTATTCTAGGCTGACTCTAGAATTATCATACCTGAAGTTCTCAAGGACCAGGACCATATTCTCTTGGTGATTTCCCAGTGTTCACTTTGGGCCCTCTACATAGACCTCCAAAGAGGATGACAGATTAGGGAGATGTCTCTTTGCATGTCCCCTAAAGGGACATTGTAATTTGATGAGTCTTAACATCTGTGAAGCAGTCAGACTTCCTACTGAAGACAGTTGTTTAAATTGAAAGTGAGGTTTTGGAGATGTTCATTCTATTTATCACATTAATCATAGCCATAGTTGTCATATTGGTCTGTAATAAAGTGAATTATGCCTCAATCCATGCAGATATTTCTTCCTGTGTTTTTGTACATTTCTGGGGAGAAACTTAACAATTCTCTATTAATGTCTGCCTTACTCCTAGAATTCCAAAGTATTTCATGATTTTAATCATATGAAAAATCTTAATTTTCAAAACTGTCCCACAGTTTTAATTCTGAATTTCTTATAGCAAGGAGCAAGGACCAACCCCAGTGGAGAGAAAGAAGAAGGGAAAAAGGAAAAGTGAAACCACAGTGGAGAGCTTAGAGCTGGATCAGGGCCTGCCGAATGCATCGCTGCGGAGTCCTGAAGAATCCACGGAGTCTGCAGACAGCCAGGTACAGCTGTGGTTGGGAATTGCTCCTGCTGTCCTTGAAATTTTCATGTAGTCAACAATGACTTTGAACTTTTTTTTTTTTTAATTTATTTGAGAGAAGGGGCGGGGAGAGAAAGGGTGCCCCAGGGCCTCCAGCCACTACAAATGAACTCCAGAAGTACGTACCACCTGGTGCATCTGGCTTACATGGGTCCTGGGAAATCAGACCTGGATCCTTTGGCTTTGCAGGCAAGCTCCTTAACCACTAAGCCATCTCTCCAGCCCTCTGCTTGGTTTTGATGTGCCTGTTGTTATATGTGAGGGTGTGCTAACTGGTGAACATCCCTTAAGTAGTAGTTCTGCTGCTTGGGAACTGATAGAGAGCCGCACCCAGCGTGCTTGTCTGCACTGCTTTGTTGCATGCTGTATCTGTAAAAGGTACAAAGTACTTGGTTAGAGATGAGTCCCTAGAGGGTGGCTTTCCATTGTGTCACTTCTGACATATCATTTCATAAGTGTTACGAGATTCTCAAAGTCCAAGACCAGTAAAATTAGTGGTATTGGTATTGGTTAGGAAACTACATTTTGAAAAGTTTGTGGTAGGTATAGTGAATTTGAGCAGAACAGACTACAATTCCAGGTCAGCCTAGGCTAGAGCCAGATCCTACCTCGAAAAACCAAAAAGAAAAAACTCATTGTTGTCATAAAATTGGACCAGAACTCAAAAAATAAGGAATTTGCCTCCCATCCCTATTTCATGGGAATAGAAGCCTATTCTAGAGCAGAGGGCAAAGTCACTTCCCTGGAGAAATAAAACACTTCTCCCTGGAATGAGAGCTAGATCCCATTCTGTGTGACTTTAATTCTTAAGAGAGTAATGTTTAGCCGGGCGTGGTGGCGCACAAGGCAGAGGTAGGAGAATCACCATGAGTTCAAGGCCACCCTAAGACTACATAGTTAATTCCAGGTCAGCATGGGCCAGAGTGAGACCCTACCTTGAAAAACCAAAAAAAAGAATAATGTTTAAAGAAGATTCCTTGAGGAGGGTGAGAAAGCTCTGCTTGGCCTGCGAGTGTAGAGGACAGCATGCATGCGAAAAGTTTTTGCCTCTGCCTAACAGCTGCTCTGATGGGTGTGTTTGTCCTGTAGAAACGACGCTCAGGACGGCAAGTGAAGCGCAGAAAATATAACGAAGACCTGGATTTCAAAGTGGTGGATGATGATGGGGAAACGATCGCTGTTCTTGGAGCTGGCCGGACTTCTGCGCTCTCAGCTTCCACTCTGGCCTGGCAGGCAGAGGTATGGCCTTTGCATGCTCTTGCTGGAAAGTGTCATGGCCTAGGTGAAAGAGGTGCATGGCTCTTTGCTGAAGTGTAAGATCTGTGTAACTAACCTCTGCTGGTAACCTAGGAATGTCTTCCCATTGTACTCAGCGTACAATTCAGCCCTTTATCCTCCACAACACCCACTGTGATCACGTACTGTCCCTTTTCACCAAATAACATTTTAATAAATGACTTTTCCCTCTTACTACTCTCAAGCCCAAAGCTAGGTGCCTGCAGCTTTTGCCTGTGCTGTTTCTTGTGTGTGGAGTGCTTCTCCCTACATGCTTTGACCAGTGGTCCATCTTTGACTAAGGCTCACCTGAAATGGTCTTTCTGTAGAAAGGTCTTTCCTGCCTCTCTTATCCTTGCCTCTCATCTTAGTGTTTCTGTTTCAGCTCCTTATTTATTCCCTTTCTGGTGCTTACCGACGGTTTATAATTTTATTTAAATGTGTCTCATCTCTGATTTTATTTTGTCTTTCTCATTAGAATGTAAAAGTCTCACTGGGCATGGTGGCTCATGCCTGTAATCCCAGCACTTGGGAAGCTGAGACCGGAGAAGCACTGTGAATTTGAGGCCAGCCCGAACTAGGTAGTGAGTTCCAGGTCAGCCTGGGCTAGAGAGTGAGACCCTATCTCCAAAAACACAATTACGAAAGTCTTACATATAGTCTTGACTTCTCTGCTTAGCTGGAAAGTGAAATCAGAGGGACTGATCATTGTAGCTGTAACTGCTCAGAGTCTCAGTCTGTAGCCAGCTCAGTGCTTGTGGTAGAGCTGTGAGTATAAAGGTCTGGTTCTTTCCTGCAGAGCTTGGTGTGGTAGAAAGGAGGACATAGAGCTTTACTAACACTGTGATCAGTGAAGCCCTAGGAGTATGTGCCAGGTGCAGTGACTACCCTGGGGAAGAGTGGACAGGGTTCAGGAGGATAAGGACTTTGGAGTGACATTTCCTAAATGGCACCAACACAGATGAGCTTGTGCTGGGTTGTGATCTGAGGACGGGTGGGACATACCGTAAGGGAGAGTCACAATGTGCAGGGCCTCGGAACTCAGCTAAGGGCTGTGAGAGTAGAAGGCAGGCTAAAGCGGAGGAGAGGAGCAGAATGAGCATTTGCATTTTAGTGCTTTCCCTAGCAGCAGCGGCAGGTGGATGATGGTGTTAGGACTGGATACAGACAGGGAAGGAAAGAGTTAAATGTTGACAAGGTGGAGGTCTGAAATAAGCTATGTACAGAAGAATCCAAAGGAAATACAAAGCAGGCTGTGTGTAGGAGGGCTGTCACTGCCAGCAGTGCATTCTGGGACTCAGGCTGCTTGACGTGTGGAGCCGCTGTGCTGAGCTGGCAGGATCCCGTGCTCATGCAGAGCAGCGGCAGCAGTGAGACTGTCTCTCGTGGACACTGATGTGCCTCACAGAAGCCAGTGACATCTGATCTTCTTCAGCCACCTTGCCTCCAACTGAAGGCATTTTCATTCAAGTTCACATATCCTTTCTTTCTGTCTTTGCATGAAAAGTAACAAGGAGCAGAGGGCTATTGTCTTATTTTAATAATTAGGAAACTGAGGCACAGAATGAACCAGCTCAGTTATGTAGTAGCAGCTGGTGACCAACATGTAAGAGTGGATTTCATACCTCTACCAAGAGCTAACCAATTCATGAATATAATATTTAATAGGAATAATAATTTGACATATTTATGATTATAGTATTGTTTTGTTTTGTTTTGTTTTTCAAAGTAGGGTTTCACTCTGGTCCAGGCTGACCTGGAATTCACTATGTAGTCTCAGGGTGGCCTTGAACTCACGGTGATCCTCCTACCTCTGCCTCCTGAGTGCTGGGATTCAAGGTGTGTGCCACAACGTCCAGCTATTGTAGCAATTTTTAAACAAATAGTTAAAAATAGCTCTTGTGAGATTGCCATGAGGTGATAAGAATGTGTTACTTTATAATGGGTTTTCCTTTCTTGCAAGTTGTATAATTTGGTAGTTAAAACACTGTAAGGGATCTTATTTTGTACTAGTAGCCATTTAGCCCAGCCATTTACCATATTTCAGATATTGTTCTGATTTCTGCCTGGTACCTGAAGAGGCAGTAGTAGCCAATCTGACAGAAATTTTATCAAGGCTTAAAGAGGATATTCTTTATTTGCAAAGAGAGAGAAGGGGGACAGGGAGGGAGATACTGGGCATACCAGGACCTCCAGCCGCTGCAAAACTTCAGAAGCATGTGCCATTGTGCATCTGGCTTTATGTGGGTACTGGGGAATTGAACCATCTTTCCATTCCATAAGAGGATTTTAAGTGGAGAGACAGAATTTGAACTTTAATTAATTATACCTCAAAAACTTATCAAAGCCGGGTGTGGTGGCACACGCCTTTAATCCCAGCACTCTGGAGGCAGAGGTAGGAGGACTGCTGTGAGTTCGAGGCCACCCTGAGACTACACAGTGAATTCCAGGTCAGCCTAGACTAGAGTGAGACCCTACCTCAAACAAACAAACAAACAACAACAAAAAACTTCATCAAATGTAAACAAGAAAGAGGTCCAGTGTGTACTTTCAGCTTTGATGCTTAGAGAAGAAGTCACGTAGATACGTGGTGTAAACCCTCAGGCCTGGCTTACCACACATGGGTCTTGGGAGGTCAGCTTTATTGAGAGGTTTTTAGAATCCACTTGCTCGCTGCTCCAGAACCAGAACAGCTGTTTGCGTTGGCTTTTCTCACAAAGGTCTTCTTGGTAAGGTTTGAGCCGGGTTTCCAGGCTAACACTGAGTTTGAAAGCCATGGCTCCTTCCTCAGATGCTGAGCAATTTTCAAAGCCTCCAGTGTCACAGCAAGTCACTGAGGAAGACGAAGCTTTATCTGATGTCCTTCCACCAAGGTGCTTTGACTTGGGGAAGAGGAGGGGCGTCAGCACCAGCACACCCTACACCCTCTACTCCGCGTCTGGAGGGGATCAAGTCAGCACTAGCCATCCCCCAACCCCTCCACCTGGCTCTGGAGGTCTGTGCAGTGTCTTGTCAGCATGCTCAACCCTATTCTGTGAGTCTTGGCTTATCCCAGCCTCAGGTTGTACCATCATAACTGGTTACTTACTGGTGGCGAATTGCTGGAAACATATTTACACATGATTCTTTCTAGCTCAAGATGGCCGATTATCACTTTGTTGTCCAGAGGACAGTTCATGATCATGTGTGACTCAGCTTTCTTATTCTTTGTCGAACTGAATTCAGTGCCTGGAACAGAGATAAACCTTACAATGTACAGGCCTATCTTAGTTTTTCTTTACAACTGTTGGAGTGGTTCATCTGGCTTTGTCTTTCGGAGCAAAAGGACTTTAATTTGAATGAGCCCTTAGCTTTTGTCCCTCACCTGTGCCACACAGACTGACTCTGCTTGTAGAACTGTTTAGTTTCTGCTTGTGTCTGGTGGGCAGCTCAGTTGTTTCCCTTTTGAAGGTGCTCCATGAGTCCCCGAACCAGAGGTGAGTGTCCCTCTTGGGAGCTTGTATAGTCCTGCCACTGTCCTTAAAGCCTTCCAGCTCTCATAGTTTTCTTCCTTCTAAATCATGAGCTACTCTGGAGCCAGCTTTGTATCTTTATATTAAGGCCCAGGAAGCATGCAGATGAGTCCACACATGGCACTTTGGTTTTCTCTTTGGTGACGTTACTACTGTGGTATTTATTTCCAAGTCAAGAATCATCTAAAACCCTTAAACTACTCACAGCCTATGAATGATGATTTTCAGTCTCTACAGTACGGCTTTGAGTATCACTTTAAAAAACTGTGTGTGTGTACATGTACATGTCACGGTGTGCATGTGGAGATCAGATGACAACTTTGAAGTGTCTGTACATCACCTCCTTTGAGTCAGGGCCTCTTGTCACTGCCAACGAATGTCTGACACTAACTAGCTGACCTGTGAGCTTTCGGTTCTCCTGGTTCTGACTCCCATGGTTGTAGGCACATTAGGATTGCATGAACCACTTTGCATCTGGCTTAAGGTGGGTGCTGGAATTGTAAGCAAGGACCTTTAATCGCTAAACCATCTCCTCAGCCTGAGTATCATGCTTGGATTTACTCCATAATCAGATTGTAAATTTTTTGCAACATAGACAGCAGTTCTTTTTAAAAAAATTATATTTTTTACATTTTATTTATTTATTTGAGGGAGAGAGAATGGGCATGTCAGGGCCTCTAGCCACTGCAAACGAACTCCAGATGCATATACCCCCCTTGTGCATCTGGCTTACGTGGATCCTGGAAAATCAAAACCGGATCCTTTGGCTTTGAAGGCAAGCGCTTTAACCACTAAGCCATCTCTCTAGCCCATAGTTTTTTTATTTAAAAAAAATTTTTTTTAAATTTATTTACAAGTAGAGATCCAGACGGAGACACACGTACAGAGACAGAGAGAGTGCATGCATATTGGTGTGCCAAGAACCTTTTGTCACTACAAACAAACTCCAGATGCATGCGCCGCCTTGTGCATCTGGCTTACATGGATACTGGGGAATCGAACTCAGGTCATTAGACTTTGCAGACAAGTGCCTTAACCACCGAGCCATCTCTTCAGCACCCAGTTTTTAATTTTTTATCATTTTCACTTAACACGGGTAAAACAAGGTAACAGCCTTGTACCTAGCTGTCCTTATATATGTGCCCAGTGCATGAGTGATATGTTCAAGCCACTCTGCAAACAGCCATATGGTTTTGTTTTGGTTTAACTCTTTGAAAAGACAAGAAGGGCTGCTTTCTGTTTTTCCGGGTTCTATTCTTCTCCATTTCCTGATCTTGGCATTATTTTTCCCATTTTCACTCAAATTCTTTTCACTGTAAGCAGCCACTTAAACCTTCAGACAGACAGACCTTCGATCTCTAAGGCCCCTTGTTGCTGCCTCATGTTCAGTGCCTTTGTGCCAGTTAGTGTGATTCCATGCCACAGCCTCAGTTGGAGCCTTCACCATTAGGCTCCTGTCCACTCAGCTGGGCTGGACGGTTTTCTCATTCCTTCACTGGGTACAACCACCAATTTGCACACTAGATTCTCTTCGAGTCATTCCTTATACTTGTTTCCTCTTGATTTCTGCTGCCACCTTCTGTGCTAACCAGTATTCAGGTCACCACAGCACACTGTTTCACAGTTCCTGGTTACAGGTCTCTGTCCTATTTAATCTAGTACCAGCTCATTTTCCCAACGTACTAGGAGAATTTCTGGTGTTCTGAGTCTCTTAAACCAGAACCTGTAGTGATTTCTTCCCTAACTGCTGTTTTAGGCAAAACTCAGATCTGATTTCTTTTAAAATGTGGCCACATACTCCCTGTTTACTCTCTTTTATTTCCCTTCTTCATTCTTTTTTTAATATTTATTTATTTATTTGGGGGGGCAGATAGAGAGAATGGGTGCACCAGGGCCTCTCACACTCATGCACCACTTTATGCATATGGCTTACATGAGTACTGAGGGAATCGAACCTGGGTCCTTAGGCTTTGCAGGCAAGCGCCATAACTACTAAGCCAACTCTCCAGCCCCCTGCTTCATTCTTTATACTGCTTTTACTCTTCAAAACACAGGTTCTGTGTTCCTGATCCAATCTTAGGTTGTCGTCTTTTGGGTTCCTTTCATTCTGCCTTCATTCTTGTCCTCTTTTGTTTAACCATCACACTTTAGGGTCTATCTAAACCTCACCTGCTCTGTGCAGTCCAAATTGTTCTTACTTTTTGAACTTTTAGTGGATTTGTAGTTACTGACATATCATTTAGCATTTGTGTAGGACAGGCTGGCTTGATGACACTCACTATGTAGCCCAGTCTGCCTTTGAACTTGTAATCTTTCCAGCTCAGCCTCCACAGAGTGCTCTTCATGTGTGTGAGTAGCAGGCACTCCTGTGCCAGGGAGAACACATGGAAGCCACAGAACAACCTTGGGTATTGGTTCCCGCGTTTCACCTTGTTTGAAGCAAGGTTTCTCCTTGTTCAGCACTGCATTCACCAGGCTAGTTGGCTACAAGCTTCTGAGGGATTCTCCCGTCTCCCTCCCTTCTTGTCTTAGATATGCTGGGATTATAGATGCTAATGCTGCTGTATCGGGCTTTAACGTGGGATCTGGGGATCAGAATCAGGTATTCACACTTGTGCAGCAAGCACTTTATCCCTTGAGCCATCCTTCCAACCCGCAGTACCACTTTTGAACACTCAGTGATTGATTTGGAAGGGATTTGCTTAGTGAATTGGTTAGTTGAGGTTAGGAGTAAATAGGATTGAAAGTTTTCAAGGTTTTCTTTAAGAATAAAAATCTAAAATGATATGAATATCTGATATACAAGTGAATGAATTAAAATGGCCCTCTTTGAAGGATGATTTGACATACTTCCAAGCAGTTAAGAGCAGATGGCTGTTGTGGAAGTATGCTTGGCAGGCAGGTTTAGTTTATATCTGTGTGTATCTGTATACACTGAATGTTTATACACACATGATCATGCTTATGCAGAATCTCTGTTTAGAGGGAAAAGATTCTGACATTCCAGTTTCCTTCCTACTTGGATGTGCATTTTACAAATGTTACTCCATTTTCCTCTATTAAGATAGAATAAAAACCTGTCCTCAGGAGTGGTCTTTTAAAGGGTCTCTGTGTGGCACAGGCAAGTCTGGAACTCACTATAATAGCCCAGACTGGCTGTGAGCTCTCAGTCTTCCTGCCTCAGTCTCCCCACAATGCTGGGATTACAAGATGCAACAGCACATTTGGCTCTGTTCTTAGTGTTTTATGATCATTACTGATTCTTTTTTTTTTTTAATTTTTAAATTTATTTTTATTTATTTATTTGAGAGCAACAGAGAGAGAAAGAGGCAGGTGTGCGAGGGTGTGCCAGGGCCTCCAGCCACTGCAAACGAACTCCATATGCATGTGCTACCTTGTGCATCTGGCTTATGTGGGTCCTCGGGAATCGAGCCTCTGGTCCTTAGGCTTCACAGGCAAGTGCTTAACTGCTAAGCCATCTCTAGCCCCTACTGATTCTTTTTTAAAAAATTTGTTTACAACAGGATTCCATTTATATAAAGCTAACAAAAAAATGATGAAATACAAAGTGTACCATTCAGGGCTGTGTACGTGGTTAGGAGAACAATGGAAACAATCGGCTAAATGAAAATTCTGAAAGTCTGGTTTGTTGGAAAACTTAGGGAGAAGGCACACAGAATTTTTCATTTTTATGAGCTGGGTGTTGGCTGTGAGTTGAATGTGACTTAACTCTTGTTATATGCCTTCAGTTCTTTTTTTTTTTTTTTTTTTTTTTGAAATTCAATTGTATTTATTTTTCTTATATAGAATGAGAGAAGTACAAACTTGTACCAAACTCCAGATAAAATGATTTGATTGGATATATTTGCCTGCATATTTCCTTCATGTATACTGAACATTCTGCCTTCAGTTCTTTAACACTAGTGTTGAATCCCCATCCTTAAAACTATTGGCAAGAAATAAATTGGAATTACTCACACTTGTTCACTTTTACTTGAAAGTTTTCTGTAACAAGGAATGTAAGTTCTCCAAGAGTCACGTCTTGTGCTTTCTTCATCCCCATGTTAACATTTCTTCAGCTGTGGGCCTTGTAAAGTACTGCCACTGGAAGCTATCACGCCTACTCTTCATGTTGCTTAACAATCCTGCCAGTAAAGGCTGTGGTGCCTCTTCTTTGTGATGGTTAAGAATAAGAAAATGTTTGAGCAGTCTGATGTGATAGTGAATGAGAAGACATTCCTTTCAGTCGGTATCTGCATAAATATATTCTTGCTGCCAGTCTGGCATACATAAAACTTGTGCATGTTGGAAAGGTGACCAGCACTAAAGAAAATACACTGCTAGAAAATAGATCTAACTCGCCCATTGCTTCATTCTTAAAGCTATTCCTAACTCACTCAAGTGGTAAGCAAAGAAGAGGATGAGAAATGGGCTGGCGTCTGGACATATTTTGAAGGGAAGACAGCGAGATTTCTTGGCCAGTGGAGTATGGTTATGTGATGGTTTATCTTCGTTGTCAGCTTTACTGTATTTAGATTCACCTAGGGGCACATCTCTTCAGTGCCTGTGAGGTGCTTCCAGAGAGAGAAAAGTGAGGAAAGATGAGCACCCTTACTTTAACGTTGGCAGTACCATCCCAGGGACAGGAAGCACGGACTAACAAGGAACAAAAAAGAAAGCAGCCCAACACCAGCTGTCCTCTCTCTCTGCTTCCTGACTGTGGGCTCAACGGGGCCAACAACTGCTTGTTCCTGCTGCCTTGCCTTTCTTCAAACCCTGAGCCCAAATAAATCTCACGTTGCTTTTGTGGGGTATTGTTTCCCCACAGTAAAAAGAGAAGTAACTAATACATGTCATATAGAGGAAAAATAATCAAGGGTTATATCAATTTCTGATTTGAGCACCTGAGAAGATGAGAGTTCCCCTTAACTCAGATAGGAGAATATTGTTAAGTTGAGGGAACAGGAAGAGGCTGTGGAGTGGGGGCTGGCTAGGAGATCCAACAGAGTTTAATTTTTAAATATTTTCAATTTGAAAATTTGAGTTTGTTGTCTAGAGAGAGATTCTAAGCCATATTAACAAATATGGTAGTATCACATTAGGACCAGTATTTAAAATAATGAGACTGGAGGAGATCAGTGTAGACAGAAAAAAAGAAACCCCAAAACTAGGCCTCTACCTTAGTAATAAGAGTTAATATTGGAAGATTTTCCCTGCCAGTTAAGTAGTAGGTCATAACAGGCCAGCATTCAACAACAAAATGGCAAGTTGTAAAAGGAATATTTTTAAAGACCTCTGAGCAGCAACACTTGGATGAACTAAAATGGCAAGCATTGAAGAGCCATCCTGGGTGAGATGACTGTCACGGGCTGTTTGCCTCTCTGAAGTCACCCCTCAGTTCTGGGAGCAGGCTGAGCATCAGGTTGGCCCAAAGAGACTATTCTAGGTTGAAGAGGAAGCCTGCGAGCCTGATGCTGTCAAGTATACAGAGCAGGAGAAATGACTGGGAACCAAATGAGGTCCCAAAGCAAGGGATGACCTAGCTTAGTGAAAATTTGGTCACCTTGGCACCCTGAAACTCTGAAATTTCAACTTGTCTGCTGGCAGATACCTAGTTTCCTGAGCGTCCTTGAGATTCAGCCAAAGCCTCTTTGGAGAAATTTCTTGCTCTGGGGATCCTTTGGGTTCTAATCATTTCACCAGCCCTGTTTGCACATGTGCAGTCCTGGCATTCAAGAAGATCATGAGTTCAAGGCTGGGCTACCTAGCAAGACCCTGTCTTTAAAAAGTTGGGGGAAGAGGAGGAATGAGCACCGTGAAGGTTAATAATTGGAATGTGTTAGGATCAGGATCTTCTGATTTGATTCTAAGGTTCCATGGTTCTTTTTGTAGCTTTTTAAAGTTTAAAAATATTTTTATTTAATTTATTTACTTATTTATTTATCTATTTGAGTGCATGAAAGAAGGAGAGGGAGAAAGAGAATGGGCATGCCAGGATCTCCAGCCACTGCAAACTCCAGGCGCATGTGCCGCCTTGTGCATCTGGCTTACATGGGTTCTGGGGAATCTAACTAAGGTCCTTTGGCTTTGTAGGCAAGTGCCTTAACTGCTAAGCCATCTCTCCCATCTGCTTTTTGAAGTTTTTATGTAGCAAAATGTGCCATCTTTACAAAGAAGGGAAGACCCAGGACCAATTTTTAAACTTACTGACAATTTTCATATGTATACATAATGTATTTTGAACATAATTCTCTTCCCATCTCTCCTCTACTGAACCCCTTCTTCTTTCCAGCTAATCCCCCATCTACTCTGTTGTCTTTTCTCCTCCATGATGCATGACAGAATCTCAGTAGCCCACTGTTGTGCAGCTAACAAGAGCCCCTCTGGGTCACAAATGCAACGGCTACTTCTTGTCAGGAAGACAGAGTTCCAAAGCATTCTTCACCGTCTCTGACTCTTACATTGTTTCTGCTCCCCGCTTCTGCAGTGTTCCCTGAGCCTTGGAGAGGATGATTTTAGCATGATCACTCAACTGTCACATATTCTTACCATTTTGATGCATTTCAAGTCTCCACAGTAGTCACTGTTGGGGCCAATTTTTGTGATATGATCTGAATGGCTCCTCTGTTCATGTCTTTAAGATTCCTAGATTTGAAAAATGTTTGTGGTCTTTTAGGGACTGTTCAGTACTCAGTAGTCTGTGGGTTTTTGAATAGTCACTATGATAGTACAAGTTAAGTATCCTTTTTCCAAAATCCCTAATCCAAAATGCTTTTAAATCTAAAAAAAATTTTTTTTAATTTAAAAAAATTTATTTTTTTGAGAGAGAGAGGGAGAGAGAAGGGAAGAGAGAGAATGGGCATACCAGGGCATCTAGCCACTGCAAACAAACTCCAAATGCTTGCACTACCTTGTGCATCTGGCTTGCTTGGGTCCTAGGGAATCAAACATGGGTCCTTTGGCTTTGTAGTCAAGCGCCTTAACCACTAAGCCATCTCTCCAGCCCCTAAAAAGTTTTTGAGTGCCAACATGGCATTTAACATTTAGGATTAAGGATACTTGGTTGGTAGTCTGTGCAATTAGTACAAAATCTAGAAAGCTCTGAAATCTGAAACTTCTATCAGAAGCATTTTGCTTTAGATCTCCTGCTCAGCCTATACTTCTTATAGAGTTTTTCCTTCAGACTCTTCATTGTTTCCAGTGCCTTTTCTTTTTGATTTCTCTAGGAGCCTCCAGAAGATGATGCAAACATCATTGAGAAGATCCTGGCATCTAAGACTGTCCAAGAGGTCGGTGGTTCATGTTTCATGTTTTTATGTCACTAGTATAATTTGTACCAGTGAAGAAGGACTTGCCTGGAGAACCTCGGTGGTCATTTTTGGCAAGAGTGTTGTCTGCTAGTGAACACTCCTTTACAGTGCATGGAAGATTTGGGAAATAACATTCCTAAATACCTTGAGTTACTCATGTTGATAGTTTTCTCCATTATCATCCTAACAGAAAGAAGGTGTTTTTATCCCCCTGCCTTTGTTTGTAAGTCAGGGGCCAAGAAGAGAAGGAAAAAGAACCCTGATGGAAATATAGTGGGTTTTTCTTTGGGCTTCTTAGATTCTTGGAGGAATCTCCTAGAACAGATTCCGTGGGTGAGAGAGGATATTGATGACAGTGAAAGCATGGCATCTTTATCTCCACTATTATGAAAGTCAACTCCTTACTGTGGTTTCAGCATGGAGGGCATCGGGGGAGGCCCGTGGAAATGGAAGTTACTTCTGCACCAGGCTCTGGTCCTGACATTTATCAGTCCTGGATCAGCTTGGGTTTATCAGCTGAAAGCGCTTCTTACCCGGACCTTGGAAGGATACCAAGAAGATCCCTTTTTCCTCTCCCTGTATTGAATGAACAGCTGTGTATCCAGCCTCTAGAAAACCTAGGGATAGGGTTAGGATTAGCTCTTAGCTTGTCAAGAAAGCCCTGGGAAAATCAAAACATCATGCAGAAACCCTTCCTAAAATGAGGCAGAGGCATATTGATTTACCTGCTTTCTTTGGGTGCACGAGGGTGATCGGGCTGGGATATGGCCTGATAACTGCTTATTGTTGTTACAGGTTCACCCAGGAGAGCCTCCATTCGATCTAGAGCTCTTCTACGTTAAGTATAGAAATTTGTACGTCTATTTAATATTCTTTATGTATTTGGATTTTATATGAATAAAGCTTGCTTTCCCATACTTTATTATCTTCTGCATCTTCAGAAACTGTCCCCTAAGGCATGGCTCTTGGGTCTTAGCCTACCAAGTTTGCCTTAGGTAGTAATGTTCAACTTTGGCTGCACATAGAATCACTTGGAGGGCTTTTAAAAATTACTGAATCCCCTTAGTCCACGCGAGACCAGCTGACTCAGAGTTAGAGTGGGCAGGGCTGGGGAGATAGTTCACAGTAAGTGCTTCCTTCTCAAGCATTAAGAGCTTCCATTTGTCCCAGTACCTCATTAAAAATGCTGGGTGTAGTGGCATGCACCTGTAATCCTAGTGCTGGGAAGGCAGAGACCAGAGGATCTTGGGCTCACTGACCAGCCTCCCATCTAGGCATTGGTGACCTCCAAACCATGACAGATCTGTCTCAAAAAAAAAAAAAGAAGAAAGGAAGGAAGGATAAAGAAAAAGTGGACCAGATTCCTGAGGAATGACACCTGAGGTTTGGCCTACACACACACACTCTCTCTCTCTCTCTCTCTCTCTCTCTTTCTCGCTCTCTCTCTCGCTCTCTCTCTCTCTGTCTCTCCTCTCCATACGGGCTGGAGAGATGGCTTAGCAGTTAAAAACACTTGCTTACAAAGCCTGCTGGTCCAGCTTCAATTCTCCAGTACCCACATAAAGCCAGATGCCCAAAGTGACACTTGTATCTAGAGTCTATTTGCAGTGACAGGAGATCTTGACATACTCATACTCACTCTTTGTCTCTGTCTCTCTCTCAAATAAACAAACAAACTCCCTGGGCAATTCTCATGTGCACCCAGGATGGGAAAAACCACTGTCCTGTAGTGTGTATTCTTTTCTCTCTTACCTGTCCATTTTCACTGATGTTTGATAATCTGTTCCTCCATCTGCCGTGAGCCAGTTCCCGTGGAGCCTGCAGAGAGATGAGTTGTTGGTAAACACTCTATTTGGTATGGTTTCTTATTGCCCTTAAAGGCAAAGCCTTTCTGATCACAGTCTCCAACAATTTCACAACAGAGCACTGGGTTATGTCTGTGGTGGGTGGTCATCTTATTTATTGAAACTTTAAAGCTCAGTCATTTGTTTGCAGTTTGCTTATCTCACAATTTGTGTCTTTGGATAGTTCCTACTTACATTGTAAGTGGGCCACGATGGAAGAGCTGGAAAAAGATCCTCGCATCGCGCAGAAGATCAAGCGGTTTAGGAATAAACAAGCCCAGATGAAGCACATTTTTACTGAGGTGAAGCAGTATTTGTTGGCTCATTTGACTGCTGATTTTCTGGTAGCATGAATGCTGGCTTGAAGGGTCTAAGTTGAAGTCCCGTTGAGATCTGTTGGTGCCAATAAAGAGTTTACCCATTAAGATGTGAGCCTCGGACTTTATAAACTGACAACCTACACACATCTTGGTCTGGATATGAGTAAATAGAGAGTGATAACTAGAAATCTAGCAAAAGACCTGCAGATGTCCCCAACTCTGCACGTTCTTTGTCCAAGAAATCCTAATTTTGTCATTTACTTTAAAGAAGTTATCAACTCTGCATAAAGATTTACCTATGGTAGAGTTGTTTGTTTTGTTGAACAATTTAAACATTTTAGGCCCTGCAGAGCAGACAGCTGTGTCCTCCTCCTGTTTCTGGGTCTAGCAGAGGCTCAGGGCTCATTACACTTTACTACACATTGCTACTACTGTGCCCTTCAGCACTTTTTTTTAAAAATAAAGTTAATGTCACAGCCTAAGGCATTCCTGTGTTTCTTTCTGACATATTCCTGCAGGAGTAACTGTCCTTGGTTGCAGACAGAGAAGAAATTGAGAAGCTTGTCTAAGAATAGTGTAACGAGAGTCTATGCTCTGGCTTTTGAGAAGATTGGACTACATCTTAATATTAAGGATTAGTGATGGAGAGGGTTCCTATAACTCTGGCTCTGATCTCAACCTAGTTGACATCTTTATTAGTGATTTAGACAAATAATACGGCTGTGATAGGAATAGTAACAGTTTGGGGTTGATTGTATTCATGCTCATTACATCCAATATTTTATGAGACGTCCAAGGCATATTTGAGGACAACCTGGGACTTGAGGCTGCAAGTTCCCACATGGCCTTCTAACTTGAAATTCTAGCTCCTTCTAAAAATTTAGATTCCCTCTCAAACTCACTCTGCAAGAACAAATGACTAAGCCAAAGTCTAGGTTTGCCTGGCAGGCTAAGGTGAGCAAAATAGGGAAATAAATGTTATTTCCTACATTGACATTTTAAGAATCTTTATGAAGTATGGAAATTGCCAGATACAGTTCTAGGGAGGAAAGATATTGCCAGTGCCATTACCCACAAGTTTCCTGCATGCCATGTCACTGCCTGGGCTACATTACAGGAACAGCCCTGCTGTGCCCTGCTCTTCATGCTTATTGTGATGTTCATCTGGGCATGAGGGCCCAGTGAAGGACTTTGCAAAACCAGAGGGCACTGGCTGCAGGAGCACAGTTGAATGGCCGAGTAAAAGCAAAGGTGGAAAGCAGTTGGTATAATGATCCCAGCCTGGGCTCTGGAGTCCAATGCTGGGGCTTCCCCCTCGCATAAGTACACATGCAGCCAGGTGACATTCTGTGTCCTCATACATGTGAAAGGAACCCTAGTAATATCAGCCTTGTAGAATACCTGTCAAGAGATGACACCGTGATGCTGTTTCTTAGCTTTATGGAGGTGTAATTAACAAAATGTGTATATATTTAAGGTGCATAGCTTGATGCTTTGATGAATATGCAAATTGTGAATTAATCACCATAGTTAAGCTACTTAACATAATCCATTACCTCACAGTTATAATTTTCTCCCCTCTCCCCTCCTTGAGATAAAAATACATAGGTTCTTCCCTCCTGGCAAATTTTAGGTATACAATAGTCTTTTTTTTTTAAACTGTTGCTATGTAGTGCATTTGGATCTCCAGCACCTTCATCATAATATTACTGCAGTTTTTTAGGCTTTATAGGCTTAGACCAACATCTTTCTACTTACCCCTCATTTCGGCATAAAGTAATTTTAACACCTACTCTGTAAGGTAATTATGAAAGCTCCTAGCATAACCTGGGACACACATTAAATATTCTTAAATGTGTTCAGTTAAGCCTCTTTTTTTTTTTGAAGCAGTATACATAAAGATAAGTAAACAAATTCTAAGTGTATTTTTGACAAAGTAAAACACACTTTTGTTAACTACTACCTGAATTAGGAGATAGAACGTGAGTAATAAAACTACCTTCAGACTCCTACTATTAAGAAGAAGAAACTAGAGCTGGAGAGATGGCTTAGTGGTTAAGACACTTGCCTGCACAAGGACCCTGGTTCAATTCTCCAGGACCCATATAAGCCAGTTGCATAAGGTGGCACGTGTGTCTAGAATTTGTAGTGGCTAGAGGCCCTGGTGTGCCTACTCTCTCTCTCTCTCTCTGTCTCTTTCTCTCTCTCTCTCTCTCTCTCTGACTTTCTCCTCCCTCCCCCCCCATAAATAAAATTAAAAACTTTAAAAATAGAAACTAATTCTGTGTCACCTGGGGAACAAGGAGAGTAAGACTAAGGGGGCTTTGGGCTGGCTTTTGCACATTGCTGTAATGACCAACACACATCCTCGAAGGTGATTGCATCCTTAGGTTCAGTCATGATAAGTAAAATTTGGGGACAGTCTTCACAGAAATGTCTATAAAGTGACTTTTATTCTCAACTCCTATCTGTTTCCTGATAGGGCCCAGAGTGGAGGGTCACCTAAAAACAAACCCCAGGTATTGGGTTTGAAGGAAGGGAGATAATACACTTCTTAACTCTTCTGTTCTCTGCATTAGCCTGATGAGGACTTGTTCAATCCAGACTACATAGAAGTCGACCGCATCTTGGAGGTGGCCCACACCAAGGATGCTGAAACAGGCGAGGTAGGTGTGTTGCTATCTGCCCCTCTCAAAGCACTCTTCCTTTCCACACATTTTGCTTGTCTTGTTAATGGGTAGCCCTTGTTTCATAGCATTTGTGTGCTGTCATGGAGGGTGGGTTTTTAGCACCTGGCAGAAAAGGATGGACTCATTACCTAATCAGAAGAACACCAAGTTTCTCTCATTTGCCACCAGGAGGTAACACATTACCTGGTGAAGTGGTGCTCCCTGCCATATGAAGAAAGCACGTGGGAGCTAGAGGAAGACGTGGATCCTGCAAAAGTGAAAGAATTTGAATCTCTTCAAGTCCTCCCTGAAATTAAGCATGTGGTAATCTATCTGTATTTCTGACATTCTCCTGTCACATAAGGTTTTATGAACTTGGCCCTTCTGCCCACTTGACTGGACTCGTATGTGGTTTTTCCCTCTGTCACTCCCCCACTGATCCTACATTTCAGGTGTTTTCCTCCCCAGCCCAGACTCTGCCTGCATCCTGGTCAGCATTAGACCAGGTTCTCTTATGATGTGTGTGACATTTGAGAGGCTTAGATATAGGCTTAAGAGTTCTTGCTGTGTGTGGCTGTCCTGTGGAGATAATAAAATGGAATGTGTGAGAAATGAAACTCCACACATGATGCTTCTCCTGCTTCTAATTTCTTATCTCTTGTTCCATCAAAGTTCTTTGTGTTTAAGCTTTTCTTTCACTCAACTGGAATAGTCTTTTATTTATTTAATTTTTTAACATAGGTTGTAGTATGTCCCCTCTGTCCCTATTTCTCTTGAGGGCTCTCCTCATTAGGATTATTAGTTATTAATTACTGTGGGGTAATTTGGGCCTCTGTCTTTGTGGGGAGCTGTGCCTCAAGTTGTTTCTACCCACCTGTGACTAACAATTTCCTACCTCCTCTCCTGCAACAGTCCCCAAGCCTTGGCAGGTGTGTTACCGGTTGGTGTTGATGTCTCTGTAGCCTCTGCATTTCTGTTATGATGTATTTTGGTTCACCACAGTGTTTGTTACTATTTTCCTAGATGTGGTTGTCAGTCTAGCTAAGCCTAAGAATGCCCATTCAATTCTCCAGGTCCCATGTTTAGCCAGATGCAAAGGCACAATGCTGCACTTGCCCACAAGGGGGTGCACGCGTCTGGAGTTCATTCACAGTGGCTAAGAGGCCACTGGCGCCCCCATTCTCTTTCTCTCTCTTTCTCTCTCTCAAATAAATAAATATATATATATGCACCATTTTCACGAAGATACTAGTATTTTACATCTCTAAAATGGTGAGACTTGTAAGAGTAGACTCATCATTGAACAATATTTTGTTTTTGTTTTTTGGCAAATGAAGCTTTATCAAAAGACCTTAAAATATACACCTGGATCTATATGACAGATTGAATCCCTTTTCAGAACTGTCCTATATATACTGTCTTCTGTTGATAATTTGTCAGTCTTTCATTAAGCATCTGCTATAGAATGATTCTTAAGTGAGATACAATTAAAAAAAGAAAAACAAGGCACAGGCCCTTCTCCAGGGGTGGGGGGAGAGTGAGAGCTCGCCCACGTGAATGGAGAAATACCACATAGGCTGATTGTGAAATATGCTGTAATACAGAAACAAACCAGTGAGGGAGAGAGTAATCAGAATTCCTACCCATGCCCAGCACAACTCCCACCTGCTTCCTCATCCTGAGTCTGTTCTATTCCTAATACCTTCCCCTGTTCACTGTGCTCTCTGCCCCTACCTAGGAGCGGCCTGCTTCAGATTCCTGGCAGAAACTTGAGAAGTCTCGCGAGTATAAGAACAGTAATCAGCTCCGGGAGTACCAGCTGGAGGGGATGAACTGGCTTCTTTTCAACTGGTATAACAGGTGAGGGCCCAAAACCAACCCATGTTTGCAGCTGGAGGTTTATTGTGCCTGGTCCTAGAAAACATAGAGTAGCCTTAGCAGAATGATGAGAGAACAGCACTGGCTCCAATTTGGGTTCCAGGACTGTCTTTACGTCAGTTGTTTCTTAAGCCTAAAGGAAAAATGAGTTTTAGACATCACTGTGCCTTTGGAAGGGGCAGTCTAATGAACAGGATCAGTGAGGTTCCTGTTTGTTTGGGCTCTGTCTTTGAGATAGGCTCTCATGTAGCCCAGGCTGGCCTGGAACTTAGTATGTGGCTGAGAATAACTTTGAACCTCCTGCTTCTACCTCTGAGTGCTGGGTCATAAGTATGCATCACCATACTCGACCTTGTATCTCCCACTTCTCACACACACAAATTAAAAGGCTGTACAGGGAGTGTCTGGATTCTAGACCCTTCTCTGTTACTTGTTTGTGGGTGGTAGACATACTGGGTTTGTGTAGTAATGCTAAATTTTAATTCCTTGTGTTCTGGTTCCTCTCAGAATCAGAATCTAACTAAACCAAATGAAATTTGAGAAAGATAGGTTAAGATTTTCTTAATATTTGTGATTTATCATCCTATATAAGTTTTTTTTAAAAAAATATTTAATTATTTATTTGAGAAAGAGAGAGAAAGAGGCGGGGAGGGGTAGAGAATGGGTACACCAGGGCCTCTAGCTGCTACAGATGCACTGCAAATGCATGCACCACCTTGTGCATCTGGCTTACATGGGTCCTGAGGAATCGAACCTGGGTCCTTTGGCTTTGCAAGCAAGCACCTTAACTGCTAAACCATATAGTAATGCCAAGCATACATAGATGGATTTCTGGAGACCTAATGTTCTAGCATAGTCTGTGCCACTTACAGGGTAACTCAGAGCATAGATGATCCAAGTGGTCGAGGGCTTGGGTTGCCCATTGGAGTGGTGAGTGAGACCAGATGGTGGCAACATCTCTTCCAGGGCCACTGTTCCTGTATGATCTGCTAATCTTGTAGATCATCAAAAAGGCTAATGTTTTTCACTTTTTAATGATCAGGAATTTATTAAAATTTTTTTCCTCCAAAGACATACGGAGGATTGACAGTGGGAATCACATACCTTACCATCTTTGTATTATATTGACTTCTAGGAAATTTGCAGGTGGTAAAACTGGCTTAGCCATATACTGAAAGACAACTATCACATGCTTTCTCTCATGTGTAGACTCTAGACTGTGTGTGTGTGTGTGTGTGTGTGTGTGTGTGTGTTTGTAGGATATGAAAACAGAAAGTTAGAGAAGAACGATCTAAAGGGAGAGGGAACAAGAGAGAATAGAATATATGTGACATGAAAGCATAAAAAGATGACCATTCATTTATTATGATGATGATGATGATTATTGGCTTTTTGAGGTAGGGTCTCACTCTAGCTCCGGCTGACCTGGAATTGACTATGTAGTCTCAGGGTGGCTTTGAACACATAGTGATCCTCCTACCTCTGCCTCCCCAAGTGCTGGGATTAAGGGTGTGTGCCACCATGCCCGGGTTACAAGAGGACTGTTTAGAGGGAGGAAGGGAACTGGCAAGAGAAGACAGTTGGAAGCAAGAATGAACAAAGAATAATGATATATATATGAAATATATGTGATTGCATATGTATGATATATGTGTGAAAAGGTCATAATGAAGTGCATTACTTTGTATGCTAACTTAAAAATTAATTTTAAAAAAGAATTTTTAAAAATTTAAATATAGTTTAAGGTTGAGGCATTTTTCTCTCATCTTAATTTTGTTTTAATTTTTCAGTATTTTTATTTATATTTTAATAGACTTATTTTATATATTTTCTTCCAAGTTGGCATAGGCTCATCTTAGACTTAAGCAAGGTATGAACAATTATAAATCTTGCCTCCATTTCATCTCTGCAGAATTAAAAAGCTTTATCTAACTTTTCAGTCTTAGGTGTTTTAGTTACAACTAACCACTTTCCTATGTTGGTAATAAATTACCTATATTTCTTGTCCTCTGCAGAAAAAACTGCATTTTGGCTGATGAGATGGGCCTAGGGAAAACCATCCAGTCCATCACATTCCTTTCAGAAATATTCCTTAGGGGAATCCATGGCCCTTTCCTCATTATTGCCCCCCTTTCCACCATCACTAACTGGGAGCGGGAGTTTCGGACATGGACAGAGATGAATGCCATCGTATACCACGGCAGCCAAATCAGCAGGCAGATGATCCAGCAGTATGAAATGGTCTACAGAGACGCACAGGTGAGCCGCACTTGAGTGCCAAAGATCCAAGGACTATGTGTTGCTCTGTGGGTTGCTGTTGGCTTACTTGTAGAGTTGTGTGTTCTGAGACTCTCTTTTCCTTCTTTCTTTTCATTTCTTTTATTTACTTTTAAGAAAAACACCAGCTTGAAGAACTTGCTTTAGCATCCCTCTGAGCTATACCAGAGGTCTTTTTTTCTTTTTTTTCTTTTTTTTGGTTTTTCAAGGTAGGGTCTTACACTAGCACAGGCGGTCCTGGAATTCACTATATAGTCTCAGGGTAGCCTCGAACTCACAGCAACTTCCTACCTCTGCCTCCAGAGTGCTGGGATTAAAGGTGTGCACCACCATGCCTGGCCAGAGATCTTTTTTAGGACACTGAAAGTTTGGCTTATGAAATTGTATGTGCAGAAGATTTTATCTAAACTATCGTGTACTCAGTAAAGGAAGGCAGAGTGAGTGTATGGTGGACAGATTTCTAGCCAGAGCATTTGGAGAGGAGGTGAGTGTATATATTATAGAGGGAAAGATAAAAATAAAAAGATAAAAATGTTTTCTAAGTTTTTTTATTTTTAATAATTTACTTATTTATTTGAGAGAGAGACAGAGAGAATGGGCACACCAGGGTCTTTAGCCACTGCAAGTGAACTCCAGGCACATGTGCCACCTTGTGCACCTGGCTTATGTGGGTCCTGGGGAATTGAACCTGGATCTTTTGGCTTTGCCAGCAAGTTGCCTCAACCACTAAGCCATCTATCCACCCCAGTTTTCTAAGTTTTTATTATTATGCAGTTAATTTATTGAGTATGATAAGTGCTTGTTTTGGGCACTGGTTTTCCTAACTAAGCAAGGTAAAAATTAAATGATTCTCTAATTAGAAAAGCTAAGGGTTTCATATACTATAGGAGATGCTAGAAAAAAGTTTTAGATATGCTCTAACATGGTGCAGCTGTGTTCTTGAAGTGTGATGGCAGCATCAAGACAGGTGAAGAAACAAAGATGTGCCCTGCCTACCAGCAATTGGCCCCCAGTGCATCAAGATCATTACTTTGGTATTTTTATTTATTTGTAAACAGAGAGATAGAATGAAAATGTGCATGCCAAGGCTTCTTGCCACTAAAAACAAACTCCAGATGCATAAACCACTTCGTGCATCTGGCTTTACATGGTTACTAGGAATTGAACTTGGGCCATCTGGCTTTGCAAGCAAGCACCTTTAACTACTGGGCCATCTCCCCAGCCCCAAGATCTTGACTTTGAGTCTGAGCTAGAACTGAGATACAAAGTCAAGTTGCACAATTCTGGGAAGTAGTAGTTTCCTTGAGCAGTCAAGCCATATGGAATTTTGGCTGCCTCTAGGTTAGGGACAGTGCAGGAGTCACCTCCATCTGCTGTCCTTTATCGTCATGAAGAAATGAAATGTGCCTTTGTTGTTCTTTCCACGAAGCTCCTTTTTTCTCATTCCTATCAGGACATTTGCTCTCTGACTTGCTCCTTGATGTTGTGAGGTCTCTGTCTAAATAGCGGATTTCATTACAGTAGTGCGTGTTGGCCTCTTGCCTAGTATTGAGTAGTGCTGCCTTCTCTAACCCAGGTGGTCACCTGTTAGCAGAATCCAGTAGCCATGGTGTGAAGGTCTGCCTTTGTCATCCTCAGGGAAACCCTCTTTCAGGAGTGTTCAAGTTCCATGTTGTAATCACCACATTTGAGATGATCCTGGCAGATTGCCCAGAACTGAAGAAGATTCACTGGAGCTGTGTGATAATTGATGAAGCTCACCGATTGAAGAATAGGAACTGCAAACTTCTGGAGGGGCTAAAGCTCATGGCCCTGGTGAGACTTACCAGCTTGAAGTAAACACAGGTTCCTTTTCCTTTGGGTGGAGGGTGCAGTCAGTCCATGGTCATTCTGCCTGTCCTTGCCACAGATTAATTCCCAGAGGGACTAAAGAAATACTGGAACACCATGAAATTTATCACCTGGAAGTGCAGTGTTTCCATTTGTTTCTGGGTCCCTGAATGAACTGGTACCAAAAATGATATTCTTTTTAACACTGCTGTCTTGAACAGTGCCTAGTATGTGATGGGTAGGCACACATGCTTTTGAATGAATAAATGAGTGGTTGCTGTGGTTAGCATGAGGCTGCTGCTAGAATCAGTGATGCCAAAGGAAAATTGCCCTGTTAATGACTGTACTCCTGTTAAGTGTTAGCCCCTGTCTTTTCATTGAAACAAAACTGAATTGGCCCAAATACTGTACAGATTGCGTTGGCTAGAATATACTAGAATGTACTGTTTTGGTTGCCCAGACACGTCATTGTGTACTTTTAATTTGTGCAGGAACATAAAGTGCTGCTCACTGGAACACCCTTGCAGAACTCTGTGGAAGAGCTCTTCAGTTTGCTCAATTTTCTGGAGCCATCCCAGTTTCCTTCAGAGACTGCGTTCCTGGAGGAGTTTGGAGATCTGAAAACAGAGGAACAGGTAATTAGGGGCCTGAAGGATTGAGGAGACAATGATTACCTTGGGGTCCAGGAAAGTGCAAGTCATTATGGGGACAGGAATTAGCAAGTTGCCACATCTCTGGCAAAAGGAGTACTGCCTCATTTTATTTTGTGCATTGTTTGTTTACATTGAGGAGAGACACATGATTATTAACAGTTCTTATTGCAAAAAAGGGTGGGTGAATCTTATCTCCAAAATGCCTTATGTTGGTATATCAGGTCTCCTGCTTTGCTGAGCTCACGTGTAAACTCAGTGAATATGCTTATAGCTCTGGCCTCAGGAACAAGGTGTTTTCTTCTGCTTCTCTCATTCCTTCATCTTTTCCTCCTACATAATCAACATGTCCCCAGGCCCATCTTCTTGATTACAACACAGTAGGTAGTGAGGAAAATTCAGGCACACCCCTGAAGTAATTGATAATCCACCTTTGCTAGATCATTTGAATTTCCTCAGTATTTGAAGATCTAGTGCAAATATAGTGTGTTGAACTAATTCAAACCAGACTTAATATCTGTTGTTTGTGGAAGTCTTACTAGGAATTATAGACAAGTTTAAGGTTAAAAATCATACAAATTTTATGTCACAAAAAGAAAAAATAATAGAGCTGGGGACTTTAAAGGAAAGCACACATCTTTTTAACAATCAAGAAAGATTTCAAGGTAAGATGCAATTTAAGAAAGTGTTTTGAGGGATAGGTAAGTTTTCAACAGGTCAAGAGAGCAGTGACTACTTTGCATAGGAAAAACATGAGAACATAAATAGAGCTTATCTGAATTAGGAAATATGTGAGGCCAGAGAGGTTTATGGTTGTATTGTGGGAAAACCTTGAAGGGCAGGTTGAAGAATTAGTAGGTACTAATGAAGTCATATAAGGCTTCTATTGTAGGACTGACATAATTCTGCTAAGTTAATCTGGCAATGGTGTGAAAGTGGGTTGGAGTAGATAACTTGGGGACTATCTGTGTGGCTTTCTGCTTGTGATGCAAGTTTTGACTCTGAAGACTGAATACTCAAAATAGAACCCTCCTTTGCATTTGCTGTTGACCCTTCAAAAGGCAGCTCCAACCCTCTCTAATTTTGGATCATTGGAAATGCATCCTCTTCTCCCATTGCACTTAATTTGTGGTATGCATTTTTTCTTCTTCCTAGACAATGATCTCCTTGAGGACAAGGCCCACATCTTCTCCAAAGTTGTGTTTGTTGTATTGACCAGCACAGTGTCTGGCATATAGTATACTCTAAATGATTCAGGTATGAACCAAGTGAAGGGCAAAAGCTGAGCCCAGCATGTGGCAGATTAAAATTTGTCCCTATCTTTAACAATTAGCTAGCTGCATCTTTTCTTTTTGGGCTGTTGCATAGTAATTCCTTTCTCATTTGGGCAACTACATTCCTAAGTGCCTTGGAATGGCAAAATCAAGATCTAATAAAAGAATTAGGTATAAGATTGGGGTTCATTAGATGAAAACAAAACAAAAGACATCAAATGTCTTGTTTGATTTTTGTAATTTTTAAATATGCTTATATCTTTTTAAGGACAACAGTTTTGTATGTGTTTGTTTTTTGTGCACAACCTGATGTGAAATATGTACGTATGGTAGAGTAGTTAAGTCAAGCTAGTACACTGATGCCTTCCTTCACTTAGGGAGTTTTTGTGAACAGAGCAGTCAGTCCGCTCTGAGCAGTCCACAAGTACAAAGCTTTGTTATTAACTTTGATCAGTGTCTCACAATAGCTCTCCTGAGTTTGTTTCTTCTGACTAAAATTTTGTGTTCTTTGATGAACATCTCCCCAAGCCTAGCAGCCTGTACCCATCTCTAACCTGCTTCTATGAATTGTCTTTACCGTAAAACACAATCAATAAAAGCTGTAGAAAGTATTTCCAATGTACCACATACTCATTGTCTAAAACCTGCTCTAGTCAGTAGCTCTCCTTAGTCCCTGTGTGAGTGATGCCGTATTTCTTCAGGAAGCGTTGCTGCCACAGATTCTACCTCTTTAAAAATAGTCTTTTCTGGGTTAAAAATTTGTTTTGTACTTTCATGTGTCCTTTTATCTTCCTGTCAGTGTTAATCTTAGTGGTAACCTGCTTCAGACCTCGAAGACCTCAGGTGCTTTGACTTTGAAGCACTTACCCTGCCATCATCTTTCTGGAAAGAGGCATAGTCCCCTTGCTGGAGTAGTCAAGTGTGTGGAGATCTCTGTCCAGGCAGGGGCTGTTAGCAGTAGAGTCAGGTCATAGCAAAGAACACTTCAGGCTTGAAGTAGCGTGAATGTGACAGCTCCCATAATGAAATGGGAGATGTCACTAGACAGCATTAATTCTTTCTACTCCCAAACACACATGCTATTGCTGTTATTTAAAAGGCACAGGATGACTCTATTTCTAAATTGCCTCTACTTATTCTGCTCTGACAGCATCTAAGTGTTCCCTTTGGACCTAACAAGACTCAAAATATCCTTCACAGTGCATGTGTGTTTTAAGAGAGGTTTCTTTCCTCCAGCCTAAAGAATAGGAATCTTTCTACCCTTTAATATTTTATTTATTTATTTGCAGGCAGAGAGATACAGGGAGAGAGAGAGACAGACAGGAAAGGAGGGAGAGAATGGGCACACCAAGGCCTCCAGCCTCTGCAAACAAACTCTAGGTGCATGTGCCACTTTGTGCATCTGGCTTTACATGGATACTGGGGAGTCTATACCCTGGTCATCGGTTTTGCAGGCAGGTGCCCTAAGTGCTGAACCATCTTTCCAACCCTATCTTTTTATCTTGTGAGATTGCCACGTAGGTTCTCGATAATTTGTGAATTAAAACCAATTCCTTTTTTTCCTTTTCAGTACTGTTGTCAGCGCCTCGTTTTCAGGGATCAATCCACAGTCTCATAGTTGAGTACTGTGATGACGTTCAAGAGATCAGAGTGAATGTAGGGACACCCCAGTGGTCATTCAGTCAAGACTTGAGCAAGTAAACTGTCATTCTCTTGAACAGGTAAAGAAACTGCAGTCTATCCTAAAGCCGATGATGCTTCGACGCCTGAAGGATGACGTGGAAAAGAACCTTGCTCCCAAACAAGAAACGATCATTGAAGTAGAACTTACCAACATCCAGAAGAAGTACTACCGTGCCATCCTGGAGAAAAACTTTTCCTTCTTGACCAAGGGTGCAAATCAGCACAACATGCCCAATCTCATCAACACCATGATGGAGCTGAGGAAGTGCTGCAACCATCCCTACCTGATCAATGGTGAGTCGGAGCCGGGAACAGTAACGAAGAACTGGCACGAGCCTCTGCCAGAAGTCAGGGATCATCAAGGATGTGATGTCTTACATTCTCATATGCTGGAACATATATATTTTCACCTTTTTACACAGAAAAAAACCAAGGTTCAGACAGGTTGATGGGTTTCGCCTGAATAATATAGTTAAGAAATACAGAGTCGAATTTGGAACTAACTCTGTCAGTTCTTTGGTTCTGGGTTTAATGTAGACCTGCCTGGCAGAAGGTGGCTATCACTCAGCAGTTTATCGCCCTTCTTGACTCATAATGTCACGTCACCCATACTTGCTACCTGAGGACAGAGACGTGTGTAACGTCTCCAAATAAATGATCACACTGCAGAGTGATTAAAGCTCTCTGCAGGTATATTCACAGTAAGCCTATGAATTAGAGAAGATGAGGGATTTTTTTTTAATAATTAAACTTTGTAAGGAAATGTGGTATCAAAGTGTGACTTACATTCTCTTACTGCTAGTCTTGTGATGACTTCTTTTTTTTTTTTTGCCAAGTTTCTGGGAGGATTTCTGATGAGTCAGTTTAGGATTTCATGTCTGAATTCTCTCATTTCCTGGAGAGAATTCTCAGGAAAACAAAGCGCCCTCATTTTCTACAAGATAGTCCTCGTGCTAGAGCAAGCCTGCTACTGAGGGTACACACCAGAAACAAGCCCTGTATCTCCTTGCCCAACTGCTGGTCCAGTGCCCAAGAATTTGCTTACTTTTCCCAGGATCTGTAAAACAGAGCAGCTTTCAACTTGTTTTTTTGCTCAGAGAATAGTTTTGTTCCATTCCTTTTCAGGAGCAGAGGAAAAAATTCTGGAAGATTTCCGAAAAACCCACAGCTCTGATGCCTCTGACTTTCAGCTGCAGGCCATGATCCAAGCAGCAGGCAAGCTGGTGCTGATTGATAAACTGCTCCCTAAGCTGATTGCAGGAGGTCACAAAGTGCTCATCTTCTCTCAGATGGTGCGCTGCCTCGATATCCTAGAAGATTACCTCATCCAGAGGAGGTGAGACTTGGACCAAAGCTCTCACCTTTTTAAAAATTTATATAGCCAGGCGTGGTGGCACATGCCTTTAATCCCAGCACTTGGGAGGCAGAGTAGGAGGATTGCCATGAGTTTGAGGCCAGCCTGAGACTACATAGTGAATTCCAGGTCAGCCTGGGCTAGAGTGAGACTCTGTCTCAAAAAACCAAAATAGGGCCAGGGGTGGTGGTGCACACCTTTAATCCCAGCACTCGGGAGACAGGGGTAGGAGGATCGCTGTGAGGTCAAGGCCACCCTGAGACTCCTTAGTGAATTCCAGGACAGCCTGAGCTGGAGCGAGACCCTGCCTCGGAAAAAAAAAGGGGGGGCTGGGAAATGGCTTAGCAGTTAAGGTGTTTGCCTGCAGAGCCTAAGGGTCGGTTCCCCAGGACCCACATAAGCCAGATGCACAAGCAGGCACATGCGTCTGGAGTTCGTTTGCAGTGGCTGGAGGCCCTGGTGTGCCCATTCTATCTGCTTCTTTCTTTCTCTCTCTCTCAAATAAATAAATATATATTTTTAAAAACCCAAAATATATAAATGAATACATATATAATATTTTAATAGATTATACTCTTTTTATCTTCTCACCCCTGGTCCCATTTTCCTGGGGCCCTCCTCAGTGGGGTTATGGGATTCACTGTGGGGTCATGAAGGCCTGGTCAGTCCCTATGGGGTAGTAGAGGGACCATGCCTTAGGGTATTCCTACCCTCTCTGTGGCTTTTAGGATAGTTCTGCCCCCTCTTCCACCATGTTCTCTGATCCATGATAGGTCTGATGGCAGTCTGATTCAGTGTTGAGTATTCTACAGCCTCTGAATTTCTGCTTTGCTGGGTTTTGATTGATAACTATGTCTGCCACCATCACCCACTCTCACCTTTTTTGATCCATTTAGATACTATGCTTGAGCAATAACAGAGCATTCATAAATGGAGAAAAGGAATCTCCTTTTAACAACTGACTCAAATCCATAGTTAATTTTAGCATCAAGCAGTCTCAAGTTTGTTAGAAATGAATTTCATGGCCTGGCCTATAATGTGGAGTCCTTGTTTTGCTTAAGAAAAAAATCCCAAGTATATGTTTCTAGGCACTTTAGTCGGAAGAATCAAAATTGAAATGGCATTAGAATAGATTAAACGACTAATGTATTAATATTTTGTTGTTTAGTTGTGGTCAGATACATCCTGGAAGGCATCTTTACCTGTTTCTCAAAGTACTTAGGCCTGACAACTTAGAGAAAAGATTTCATGTCCTTTCTGAGCAAGTACTGTAGAATTTTAGAACACTTGCAGTGACACCACAGTTCATTTCTTGGTTCATAATTCTTTGTTCTTTGAACTTGACTTTTGTACTTGTGCAGGTGAGAAGTCTAGTGTTACAGGAGTTGTTTGGATTCTGTGTGGGAATTATATTGGTTACATCACATATTATACCTTCCTTAGATTTTCTGTCATGGGTACATCAGTAACCTGAAGATGATAGTGGGTTTCTAAGAATTGATTTTTTTTTTTTAACTTTTATTTATTTGAGAGAGAGACAGAGACAGAAAGAATGGGCACACCAGGGCCTCCAGCCACTGCAAATGAACTCCAGATGCATGCACCACTTTGTGCATCTGGGTTACATGGGTCCTGGGAAATCATAACCTGGGTCCTTTGGCTTGGCAGGCAAGTGTCTTAAATGCTAAGAAGCCATCCCTCTAGCCCAAGAATTGATTTTTAATTATAGAACACTCCTCAAGATCACAGAAATTAGAAGCCTAGGCATTGCAATGCTTAAATAAAATCCTGCCAACTAGTGAAATTGTAGCAAATTTTAGGTGCCTTAGCAGATGGTCTTGTCCTTTTAAGATTCTGTTTGCCCTAACAAATTGCATGTACTTCATAGAAAAAGGACTACAGAAAAGGACAGATTTAACTGTGAATATTTAACAGTTAATATTATATAAATAATTCTTCAAAATCCAATTAGACAATAAATGGGTTTTTAAGAACTCTATAGTAGAAATTTACATGTAAAGAATTATTGTTGTTACTTTCTTGGAGGACACTGCTAAGCAAAAAAAAAAAACAGCATTGGTAAGGCAGTTTGATAGCTTGTGAATTCACTATAATATTATATAATTCACTCCTTGCTAGAGGACTTGCTCTGTACAAGTATCTGTCAAAATATAGATGACTGTGTGGTTTAAAAGAACCCTCCAAAATGAATATCAATGTAGTAACAGACTTGTTAAGTGCAGGTGTCCATTAGGCTCCCATGTATGCTGTTTTTTTTTTCTTTTCATTATCACTTATTGCAATTTTGAATTCAAATTAAGAAATTATAGTTTCTCTTGAAAATGTGGAAATGTGTACCGCCACAACCTGGACACTCTGTTTGTGCTTGAAAGTTTTCTTTGATCTGTGCATTTGTTTTACTGTGTATTGAATTCCTGAATTATCTTACACTCTATTTCAGAACTCACGTTCGATTTACTGTATTCTGATTTTTTTTCTTTAACTTTTCTCCAACAAAATTTTGATGAACTGCATGATGTTTTTATGGGGGATACCAGTTTTTCAGTATTTTAACAGATTCTGTGAGTAAATCCCTCTGTCATTCCTGTGAATGTTCCAGAGTGTCTTCTAGTAATTCTAGTAGGAAGGGTTGTATTTCTTGTGTTTTCAGCTCCACACGAGAATGCTTTTGTTTTACCAAATTCTACTCAATACTCTGTTTCTTAATCCTTGCTGATTCAGTAAATTAAAATTATGGTTTCTAACTTTTATCTGTATTTCCAATTAGTAATGAGGGGCAGATATCTTTACGTTAGCTGTTTAGATTACTCTTGGAGGTTGCTTTTATGTTTTTCTTCATTTTCTCTTGCTAGTTCACTTTAATTACTTTATGAGAACCTTTTACTTAATGTGTTGCAAACACTTTCCCTAGTGTTTTGTCTTTTAATCTTGAATATGGAGATGAGATTTTTGTTGTTTTTTTAATTGACATTGTATATTTTATATGCTAGATCTTTGTCTTTAAAACTTTGTTTAAATCTTTATTTCTGCTTAATTTTAAAGTTGACCACTGGAATTGATAGGCTTCAAAATTCTTCTCACCTCAGATGTAAGATGATGTAAATATTCTGAAGTGTTTTCTTTTGGCTCTTGTTGTTGTTGTTGTTGTCGTCGTCGTTTTGTTTTTCAAAGTAAGGTTTCGCTCTAGCCCAGGCTGACCTGGATTTCATTATATAGTTTCAGAGTGGACTTGAACTCAAAGCAATCCTCCTACCTCTGCCTCCCAAGTGCTGGGATTAAAGGCATCCACCACCATGCCCAGCTGTATGTATGTATATGTATGTGTGTGTGTGTATGTATATATATTTGAGAGAGAGAAAGGAAGAGGCAGATAGAGAGAATGGGCATGCCAGGGCCTCTAGCCACTGGAAATAAACTCCAAATGCATGCACCCCCTTGTGCATCTGGCTTATATGGGTCCTGGGGAATTGAACTGGGGTCTTTGGGCTTCACAGGCACACGACTTAACCTCAATCAATTTCCCTAGCCCTGCTGTTCTTTTTTTAAAAACTTTTTTTATTATTTTTTTGGAGAGAGAGAGAGGGAGAGGAAGGCAGAGATGGGCACGCCAGCAGTGTCTCAGCTGCTGCAAACGAAATCCAGATGTGTGCACCCCCTTGTAGTCAAGTGCAGCATTGCGCCCTTGTGTCACTTTGCATCTGGCTAAACGTGGGACCTGGAGATTGGAACCAGTGTTCTTAGGCTTAGGAGGCAGGCGCCTTAACCCCTAAGCCATCTCTCCAGCCCTGCTGTTCTTTTTTTTTTTTTGGTTTTGCAAGGTAGGGTCTCACTCTGCTCACTCTGGTCCAGGCTGACCTGGAATTAACTATGTAGTCTCAGGGTGGCCTCGAACTCTCGGCAATCCTCCTACCTCTGCCTCCCGAGTGCTGGGATTAAAGGCGTGCGCCACGACGCCCGGCTCTGTCCTTTTTTTAAAAAAAATGTTATTTGAGCTGCAGAGATAGCTTAGTGGTTAAGGCGTTTGCCTCCAAAGCCAAAGGATCCCAGTAGTTCTCCAGGACCCACGTAAGCCAGATGCACAAGGGGACACATGCATCTGGAGTTCGTTTGCAGTGGCTGGAGGCCCTGGTGTGCCCATTCTCCCTCTCTCCCTCTCTCTCCTTCTTTCTCTCTTTCTCAAATAAATAAAATATAATTTTAAAAGGAAACTTTTTAAAATGTTACTTATTTATTTGATAGAGATAAAGAGGCCAATAGAGCATGAGTGCGCCAGGGCTTCCAGCCACTGCAAACAAACTACAAACACATGTGTCACCTTGTGCTTCTAGCTTATATGGGTCCTGGAGAATTGAACCTGGGTCCTTAGGCTATGCAGGCAAGTGCCTTAACCACTGAGCCAGCTCTCCAGGCTCCTTTTGCTCTTTAATAGCTCCTTCACCTGACTGCAGCAGGGTTCTTCTAGTTTTCATTTTAGCACTACTTTTCTCATTTGTAATTTAGTTTTAATTTTCATTATAGTTATACATGCACATGACTTAAGAAAACCAATCATTCTGCTAGACTTCTGAAAACATGAATTTCCAAATTTATACTCCACTCCCCTCAGTTTTATACACTCCAGAAACAATTGCTTTCAACTCTTTATGCTATGATTTTAGTATTTGCAGCTCTTTCTGTATACCATCATTAGTTGTGCCTTCCAGATTTATGAATGACCTGTTTTCACTGTGGAAGATGAGTGTTGTTTCATTGTCCTTCATGGCCACCCTGTATACAACTTTCTGTCTTCCCAGCATACTGTATAGTACTTCATGTAAGCTTAATATTCTAGTTAAGCTTATTATTCTGGACTTACTATTAATTTATTTTAAATTATAGCTGAAGGGCATAGTATGCCATTTACTTTTTTTAAATTTTTTTATTATTTTATTTATTTTTTGGAGAGAGACACAGAGAAAGACAGACAGAGAGGGAGAAGGATACAGAGAATGGGCGCGCCAGCAGTCTCAGCTGCTGAGAACGAAATCCAGATGTGTGTGCCCCCTTGTGGGCAAGTGTGGCATTGCACCCTTGCGTCACTTTGCATCTGGCTAAACGTGGGACCTGAAGATTGGAACCCGGTTCTTAGGCTTAGCAGGACGGCGCCTTAACCACTAAGCCATCTCTCCAGCCTGCCATTTACTTTTTATTCCTTGCAAGTTTTATTTTCAATAAAGTTAAAATTTTTTATTTGTTTGCTTGTTAAAAGTTACATTTTATTTATTTATTTATTTATTTATGTATTTATTTATAAGCACAGGGAAGGAGGGGGGAGAGAGAGAATATGGGTGCACCAGGGCCTTCAACCGCTGCAAACAAACTCTAGATGCATGTGCCACTTTCTACCTTTGGCTTTACATGGGTGCTGGGGAATCCAACCCAGGACAGGCAAGCACCTCCATTGCTAATCCAGCTCCCCAGCCTGTGTTTACTTTTTTTCTGTAATACTAATAACTCAGCTGCACACTGACCCCTGGTTTTATAAATCACCTCCTTTGTGTCTGAACACCAGGGTCTTGGAGCACATCTCCTGCAGCCTCCTAACCTACTCTCCTCTAGCCTTTTGCTCTTCCCACCTAATGCACAGAGACATATGATCTGCCTCCATGTGTCCTTCTGCCCTGTTTCTTTCCTTCCCTCTTGACTTGACTGCATGATAGTCTTCTAGGAGCTTCTGAGGAAGAGTAATGACAGATGATTTTAAGACATTGTCTAAAAAGTTTTCGTCTACCCTCGTTTTCTAGCAGAGATTCTCGGGTAGGAATCCTTTCATACACAGAATTTAGAAGCTGTTACTCTATTGTCGTTTATCTTCCAAAGTTGTAGCTGACAACTTCAAGGCCTTCAGATTCCCCGTCTGTATGTGCGATACATTTTCTTTTTAGAAACTGATAAATTATCTTTGTCCCCAGCCCTAAGAAATTTTACAATCAACTACCTTGTCATATTCATCATGGATGTTAATAGATATTTCCAACTTGAATTCTAAGCTCCTTCTGTTCTGGAAATTTTTTCTTGAATTTATCATTTATTATTTTTGTTTTGAAGAAATCTCAGTATTTATATGTCAGACCTTTTACACTCACCACCAATTTCCCCTTTCCTCTATTTTCTGTCTGGTTATCTTTTATATTTTTTAATTTAAAAAATTTTTTTTGGGGGGGGCTTGAGATAGGATCTCACTATAGCCCAGGCTGACCTGGAATTCACTGTGTAGTCTCAGGGTGGCCTCAAACTCATCTCACCTCTGCCTCCCGAGTACTGGGATTAACGGCGTGCGCCATCCTGCCCAGCTTTATCTGGTTATCCTTTGCTTTACCTTTTGCTAGAATTCCTTTATCTTCTTTCTCGAGCCATAGGATTTTTTTTCTGTAATTGTTTTTAATTTCCCAATTTTCATAGCACCAGGTGTCTCACAGGTGTGCAATGTTTTATCTTTCTGAGTTTAATCATGGCATAATTTTTTGTGAGTCTGTTTCCTCCCAGTAATATTTCTTTCCTTTGTTTCCAACTCTGTTTTGATATTAGAACTCCAGGTGGTCCTTCTTTTTCCTCCCAGCACTTTTAAAATGTTCCTATACTGTGTTCTCTTGGAAAGCTCTACAGTCTTTCAGGTCATCGTTCCCATGTCTTTAATGTGTTGATTTGCTCTAATTACTTTGTTTTATTAGTAGTTTTCAACATTTTGACCATATCTGGAATCCAGTTTGCTTGGAGTTCATTAAGACTCTTGATTTTTTTAAATGTCAAAACATTTGGGAAGTTTTAGATTGGCATGCCTTCCTTCCTCCTGCCCTGTCTCTCCCCCACCCTCCCCCTTCTTTGTGTGATTCCCGTTTCCTGTGTGCTTGAACGTTAGCTGGTGTCCCACAGTTCACAGGCTCTTTTTCCCGTCCCTTCATGTCTCGCTGTGACGTGTGCACCTTCACATTTACTAGCTTCACTCTTTGTCAGTCCAACAACACAGCTTAAGAGAGTTCTGAAATTTTAGTTTAACTTAATATTTTGTTTTTCTGCCGAGATTTCTTATTCTTCATTATTTACATTCCTGCAGTGAGCATAATGGCTTTAAAATTTTTGTCTGAATCATAGCATGGTAGATTGGGCATCTATTATTTATCCTTCTCTTGAGTGCAGCTCACATTGTACTGCTTCTTCATATGCTATTGTAGACACCATGTTGTAGACACAGGGTTCTCTTACAATGCTCTGAAAATGTTACCTAGAGACAGTTAACTAGGTTCTTCTCAGCAGCTCCAGTCTTAGTTCTGACAACTTACAATCTGCGTCAAGCTCTAGTGTGAGCACAGGTTGGGTCAGACAGAGACACCCTCATCCCTGCTCCTCTGGTTCTGCAGAGCTTCACTCAGGCATGCAGAGCTGACTGGGCCTCTGTCCTTCATGCCCTTTTATGAATCATAGCTGCCCCTCTACTTCCACAAATGTGCCTCCTCTCTGGGAGTTCTGTTCCTGTCTAGTACCTGAAGGAGGTTCGTTTGTTTGTTTGATTATTCTCTAATTTGTTTTGCTTTTGTTTGTTTTGGGCTTTGCATTCTGCCCAGACACTGTATGACATTGCTGGAGGGTTGATGTATGAAGGCCTTGCCCCTCCATCCTCCATCGTCTTGCTTCTGTGTTTCCGAGGAGGATCTCTTCTTGGATGCCTGGTGTCCTCGGGTGGTGGACACTGCTGATTAGAAGCTCTGAATATGTCCATGGAGCTTATTGACTGGGCTGCCTGTCTGTGAGCATGTCAACCTGGCTGTAACATTTAATTGGGGATCCTCTAGTGTCAGTATTTTCAGCTCTTGTTTGTTTCTCCTCCTGTGTCTTATCTAGAAGGTAGAACTTTATGCTGTAAGATGATTATGGGGAGGTGTGAGGAAGAGTAGGGCGTCTCAATATTTATTGTCTGTCACCGTGAGCTGGTTAATTTCTACCAGAATAGAGAGAATCCAGATCCTTCATTTTACCCTCTTCAGGGGTGGAATCAGTGACTGTAGCAGACAGCTTCAGGTTCGTTGAGATGAACTTCCAGACCAGGCACAGTTATGGAGGAAGGGATATTATTTATTGAAGCTTACAGATCCAGGGGAAGTTCCATAAAGGCAGGAGAAGCAACTGGCCTTCACAGGGCCAAGCAGAGAGAGCAAAAGCCAACCAGCCACCACAGCACACAGAGCAAAATCTACAGCCAAAAGGTCACACAGCACACTTCAGGAACTCCTGCTAGGCACATTTGCATATCTTTACAATGGACTCTCAAACCATCACCATACCTTAAGACCAGGGGCCCCCAGTGACCTTGCCTCTAGCAAGGTGATTGCAGATGCAAACTATAAAGTAAAACACTGAATATATTGGGGGACATATATCCAAACTACCACATTCCACCCCTGGCCCCCAATATATTTAGCTCCTGGCCCCCAATAGATTTATAACTATCACACATTGTAAATTGTACTCAGTCCAATTTCAAAGGTTCTCACAGTCTTGATCAACTTAAGATACTGAGTCCTGTAAAATCAAACAAGTTAAATACTTTCAACATGTAAAGGCACAGAGTTTAACTGTATAAGGAATAGCAATGAGAGACTAAACAATGCAAACTCAACCACCATCAGCCGTCATCAAACTTCTGCAGTTCAAGTTCAATATAACCAGAGACTGACAGTCTCCAGGTTTTCGAATTCCGCCCCTCCAGCTGGGCAGTCACCAGGGAAAATTTTCATCCCATGCCAACACTGCACTCCATGGTATCCCTTTTGCACAGTCCTGGTATATCCAAAACATCTTTAGGTCTCCATGCAAACCATGGTCCATCTTCCAAAGGCTCTTCCAGCCTATTCCTGAGGGTCTTCATGCCCTCCCTCATACCGCATCTCAGCAGTGGCTCCTGGAACCATGTGCAACTCATGACCACTCCATGCATTTTTCATGCTTCCAAAACTAATACCAGGTGTGCAGGACAAGCCATATTCTTAATCCAGGGGTGAAATAAACCACAGCCTTGAACAGCAGGTTCCTTCTCCAGTCAGCTCTTTCCAAGAATTTGCATTTTTAACAGTCTTTCCTCAGGCATCCTCTCCATTGTTTTAATGTAAAGCACCTTCCTTCCACCTTCCTTAAGATTGCTAATGTGTTGACAATAGCAGCTCCATTAACCTAAAACCAGTCTCAGTGCCTGTGCTTTTAACTTGCTTGAGGTTTTCCAACTTAAAATCTTAAAATCTCAGTCCAATATCTTTAGCCAAGCACATCAGTCCATTACAAATTTAACCTTGATCAAAGTTTCTGCGCCTGGATAGCAGAACGTAGCCATCCCTTATGCCAGTAGCCCAGTTCCAACAAAGTCCTCTGCAGTCTTTCCTTCCCCTTAGAAAGCTCATAAGCCAAGCCTCGAAGTTCAATACTGTCTGCACTTAGCATTCTCAAACTCTCATAAGAATAGTCCATAAAACTTGGCTTACCACTCCAGAAGGCATCTTCAGTTGCAAGCACCAAGTCCATGCCCATTCCTCCAAAACAAAAGTTCCAAAAGATGAATATCCACACGGTCAGGTTCATCTCACCCCACACTCCTCGGTACCACTTTACTGTAGCAGACAGCTTCAGGTTCACTGAGATGAACTTCCAGACCAAGCACGGTTATGGAGGAAGGGATATTATTTATTGAAGCTTACAGATCCAGGGGAAGTTCCATAAAGGCAGGAGAAGCAACTGGCCTTCACAGGGCCAAGCAGAGAGAGCAAAAGCCAACCAGCCACCACAGCACACAGAGCAAAATCTACAGCCAAAAGGTCACACAGCACACTTCAGGAACTCCTGCTAGGCACATTTGCATATCTTTACAATGGACTCTCAAACCATCACCATACCTTAAGACCAGGGGCCCCCAGTGACCTTGCCTCTAGCAAGGTGATTGCAGATGCAAACTATAAAGTAAAACACTGAATATATTGGGGGACATATATCCAAACTACCACAGTGACCTAATGGTAGACTGACACTTCAACAAATACTCCACCAGTTCCCTGCTTGAGACTGCACATGCCCACCCAAGAATGCCTGCTTCCACTAGCATCTGATACCAAATATGCTCAGGGTTAAGTTTGGCTGGGTCTTGTCTGAGACTCGGCTCTTTTTCAAATCAAATACCACTTGGCATGCTTTCTAGCTTCCAGAATGCAACCTGAAGGTGGTGGCTTGTGCCTTTATGCCCAGCACTTGGGAATATGAGGCCAGCATGGGCTACAGAGTGAACTCTATCTAGGTCAGCCTAAGCTAGAGTGAGACACTGCCAGGGGGCAGGGCAGGGAGGACTTAGCTTCTAGAGAGTTAACACTTCTGTTTTGTTTGTGAATTAATTTGGGGGAAAGGGTTATGCCTGTTATTAATGTTTTTCTAGAAGTTTGGGAAAGTTAGTGAATTGAGTGAATATGTTAATTGATAATCCTTACCTGGATCCTTTTGTTTGTTTGTTTGTTTGTTTGTTTCAGTCTTTATTCTTTATTGCTATTTTGGAAGTGATATTAGTGAAAGTTTATTTTCTTTTCAAATATATCTGATTTTCTATTTAATAAAATAGGCCATCTCCCCCCATATACACATTCATACAAAATACTATTCATAAAATATACTGAGATGTTATAAATGCTGAATGTGTGTGTACTCTCTCCAATCTTCTCATGAATGCATCTGTTATTTTGCTCATATATTATTTCAGATGAACTTCATAATTATTCTTTAAACCTATCTGAGACCACTCCAGACCCTAATGCCAGAAAAATGTATGCATATACATATAAACATATTTATAAATCTATTTAGACATACATCCATATAGACATATACCCATATGGTGGAATTTTTATTGGCTTTTACATTAAATAGAGTAGGGTTGTCATCTACAAAATTGAAGAACATGCTACTCTCTGCATCTCCTCTGGTCTTTATGTACACAATAAAGTCAGTAAATATGGAGTACCTGTGCTGAATCCTCTGTTGGCATCATGAGCGCAGCAGTGAAACACCATAGCTCGAGTAAGTGTCCTGTTATCAGTTCTGTCTGCCTGTTGTTGAATTTCATCCTAAACATGTTTATGACAGTTGTATATGTGATCAATATGATATGTTTTACATTCATATTCCCCCCCCCCGGTGGATGTGTGTATTTTTCAGCTTGTTATTGCATGAGACAGTAAAATTGTTCATTTCCCATCAGGCCTTCTGAGGTCAACAGTTCTTGTGCCAGAAATATGTCACTCTTCCCCAATCTCTAGCTGGTCCCCGAGGGTTTTTTTTCAGAGTATGGCCTGCTTCTTGTTCAAAAAATTTGACAGTTTCTCGGAATTACCGTTTGATGAGCCACATCAATTCCTAGGATTTCATTCAAAATACAGTTGTTACAGAGGACTGATAGCTGCATTGCAGTTGGGTGCGGACATGCTCGTGGTGTCTGAGGTCTTCATTCGCATGTACTTGCCCTCAAAGTTTGCTGTGTTCTTCAGCTTCTTTGCCTCTCCAGCTGTCAGTTTGGTTTTATTCCCATTTAGTTCCATGCCAGACTCATACAGGGATGAGGTCATAGCCAAAAGATGTGGCTCAGAATGAGGGAAGAATGAGGATGATTTAAGGGGTTCGAGTAATCCACTTGCAGTTATGTTCTTTGGGAGCTCTCCCCCAACACTAAGCAACTGACAGAAGAAAGTAGAAGGATCATTTCAGCTATTCAGTGCATATTTCATTTCTTAAAGTGGTTATGTCAGAGCTAACAAAACATTCATCTAATCTTATGGTCATTTTCCCCTAGGTGATAGCTTAGCTACATCATCAGCCGCTATGCACCGGTTTGTTTTTGCCCAAATGCTGTACCAGTTATGCAGGCCTCAGGCTCGTCTGACGCCCAGGCATGTCCTGGCACAGAGTAGCCAGTCCTTTGTTTCTGCAGCATCAGGGGCTGGCTGGCACGTGGGGGAAGCGGGCTCTTGTTTCTTGAAAGAGCAGACCTGTTTGGTCAGTCCAGAGTCCGCACTCATGCTGCATCCCATCACAGCCTGCTACAGATTCTTGGAACATGAATTTATCAAATCCATCCTTCTGATTCTACCTCCACTTGAGAGTTACAAGTTTCTAAACTTTCCCAGTGTCCCTAATTTGTCTTTAGTTTCTCTTTTCAGTTTTTTAAAAAAATATTTTTTATTTATTTGAGAGAGAGGTAGAGTTAGAGAGAGAGAGAGAGAGAGAGAGAGAGAGAGAGAATGGGCACTCCAGGGCCTCCAGCCACTGCAGACGAACTCCGGATACATGCATCTCCTTGTGCATCTGGCTTACGTGGGTCCTGGGGAATTGAACCAGTGTCCTTATAGGACTATGGTGAGAGTTCAATGAGATGACACCGTCAAGCATTGCTGCAGTGTCTGGTCCACAGCATCCACTGAGGAATGTCCACTGTTATTGCAGTGGCTACAGATAGTCTCTCTAGAGGTCACACTCTAACCCTTGGTCTTCATCTTAGAATGCAAAGTCTGTCTGTTTGCCTTCATGATAATCCTATCACTACCTCCCATGTCATTTGCTACTGTGTTACACTATCTTCTCATATAGCTCCATTTAAAGAAGAAAGAAAGAAAGAAAGAAAGAAAGAAAGAAAGAAAGAAAGAAAAGAAAAGAACGAAAGAGCCAGGCATGGTGGCTCTCGGGAGGCAGAGGTGGGAGGATTGAGGTGAATTCAAGGCCACCCTGAGACTACAGAGTGAATTCTAGGTCAGCCAGAGCTAGAGTAAAACCCTGCCTCAAAGAAAGAAAGAAAAAGAAAGAAAGAAAGAAAGAAAGAAAGAAAGAAAGAAAGAAAGAAAGAAAGAAAGAGGGAGAGAAAGAGGGAGAGAAAGAGGGAGAGAAAGAGGGAGAGAAAGAGGGAGGGAGGGGGTAGAGAGAGAAAGAGAGAGAGAAAGAAAGATAAACAGAGAAAGAAAGAGATAAACAGAAAGAAAGAAAGAAAGAAAGAAAGAAAGAGAAAGAAAGAGATAAAGAGAGAGAGAGAGAGAGAAAGAAAGAAAGAAAGAGAGAGAGAGAGAAAGAAAACATACCTACACTTCCAGGTATGGTTGTATTGTGCCTTTTTCAGAGGAAGGCAGTGTTTTCAGATTTTTGTATCTGTGAGCCTGAGTTGATCAGGATTCCTCGTGTGCATTTCCTTGCTTCTTCCTGTGGCTCTTCCTTTTTTTAGTGAAGTTAGGTTTACATTGTCAAATTGCATCTACCCCAGAATATCTGTCTTTATGTTCTTACCAGTTAGTTTTCTAAGTTTTAGAAATCTGCTTTCCCAAATTATGAGTTACAGGAGAAATAAAAAAAAAAAAAAAAAAAAAAAAAACAGGCAAAATTCATGGTCTTGGCTGTTGCTGGGTTTAGGGTAGCTTGTTCTTCTCAGAGGGTTCTCACACTTCTGCTTGACTAGCCAGTTTTTAATCATCAAATTGGGGGCCACAATAGTATGCTTCTTGTTAATTCATTTCTGAGTGAGATAATAAGATTGCCGTTTTGTCTTAGAGCTGTGATGATTTGATCTCTAATGTAAATAATAGTATCCACTATAAAGAGTCCTTCTATTATTATTATTTTTTTTTTTGACTGGACAGTAGCAACATGTCTCCTTAGTAGGTTCATTTCCTGACCTTTACCTTGACCATGCTGTCCAGTTCTTCTCTTACCTGTCTGCACAGGTGCCTTCTTCCTGACACTCCACTTTCCTTTCTCCTCTGATAGCCAGTCCTCTTGGCAGTCTTTGGTCTCCCTGTCCCCATCACATCTTGGAAACCTTTCCTATGACTGATCTCTGTAGACATGGAGGTTGCTGTGCATCAGTAGTCGGGCTTTGAGAAGCTGGTGGGGTGCATGGGCAGCCCATGCCTGGCAGTAATCTTTACTACATCCCGCTACCACAAGAGCTGGAGAATGAGGTGGACTCTGGATCCTTCTTAAGAGCACTGCCAAGTTCAAGTCAACAGCTGACTCATGTATTGCCTTTCCTGCTAGGAAAAGTCTTAGGATTAGATTCTCGGCAAGTATAAACTGAGAAGTTTTCAAGAGTTGAATTATTTGGACACTAATTGAAGATCAATATTGGGGATCAATATTTTGTGTTTTGTAATTCTTGTAGTCCTTTGCAATGGATGGCCAGCTTTTTGTTTTGTTTTGTTTCTGTTTCATAGGTGGGGGAGGGGCATTGTACAATGCAGTGTTAAGTGTCTGCCCTGCTTCTTCTCTCGGGGGTGGGAAGGTGGGATTCCTTTGAGACTGTTGTCATTTGGTCCAAATTTAGAAGAGAGAGATTTGAGGCCACTGGACAGCAGCTTCCTGACTGTTTGCTCTTCTTTGAACCATAATTAACACCTGGGCTTTCATTCATTTGGGTCCCCTCAGATACACCTATGAGCGAATTGATGGGCGAGTACGGGGAAACCTGCGCCAGGCAGCCATCGACCGGTTCTGTAAGCCAGACTCAGACCGCTTTGTCTTTCTTCTGTGCACCAGAGCAGGAGGCCTGGGGATCAATCTCACGGCTGCTGATACCTGCATCATATTTGATTCTGACTGGAACCCACAGAATGACTTGCAGGTAACCACTAGGATGATTGTTCTCTATCTCAGCTTCCCTGAACCCCAGAACATGGTAGGGTCTGCCTTGGCTATAGATTGTCTGCTGTGTTCCATGCTGTGGTGTCAGCCTTAGGGCCTTGGTCAGCGCCAGAAACGGAATGAAAAGTAGGTGTTGACTCTTCCACTACTCCGACAGAGGTTCTCTCTTTTTGCTTTAAGTCAAGTGGTGTTTAACAGTAGTAGCCTCAAAATACAGAACAGAAACTATTATTATCATCAACCCTTACCAGTTTGCTTGCTCTCCACTCACTCCACATGCTAGAGGCTGCATGTTCCCAGGTAAAGATTCTGTTTTCCTTTTTTTTTTTTTTTTTTTTTTTTTTTTTTTGGTTTTTTTGAGGTAGGGTCTCACTCTAGTCCAGGCTGGGCTGGAATTCACTCTGTAGTCTCAGGGTGGCCTTGAACTCATGGTGATCCTCCTACCTCTGCCTCCCAAGTGCTGGGATTAAAGGCGAGCACCACCACGCCCAGCATTGTTTTCCTATTTTGACCAAACTAACAGATGACATTTTAAATTTTTGTTTTATTTATTTGCGAGAGAGAGAGAGAGAGGCAGACGGGTTGGGAAAAGGGAGAGAATGGGCACACTAGTATTTCAGCCACTACTATAAATGAACTCCAGATGCATGTGCTACCTTGTGCATCTGGCTTGTGTGGGTCCTCGGGAATCGAACCTGGGTCCTTCGGCTTTGCAGGAAAATGCCCACAGATGACATTTTAAAGATTATTGGAAAAGCACATTATTGGGCTGGAGAGATGGCTTAGTAGTTAAGGCGATTCCCTGCAAAGCCAAAGAACCCAAGTTCGATTCCCCAGTACCCACATATTGCAGTCTGCACTGCTGGCAGAAATCACCTGACCAAGTAGCTTTTGGGAAAAAAGGATTTATTTTAGATTACAGACTCAAGGGGAAGCTTCATGATGGCAGGGGAAAACTATGGCATGAGCAGAGGATGGACATCACCCCCTGGCTAGCATAATAGCAACAGGAGAGTATGCCAAACATTGGCATGGGGAAACTGGCTATAACACCTATAAGCCTGTCCCCAACGGTACTCCACCTCCAGGAGGCTTTAATTTCCAATTGCCATCAGCTGGGGACCCTAGCATCCAGAACACCTAAGTTTATGGGGGACACCTGAATGAAACCACCACACCACATAGAGCCAAATGTACAAAGTGGTGCATGTGTCGGGAGTTCATTTGCAGTGGCTAGAGGCCCTAATGAGCCCATTCTCTGTCTGCCCCAAATAAATAAATAAATAAATAAATAAATAAATAAATAAATAAATAAATAAGAAAGAAAGAAAGATAGTTTTTTTAGAGCACATTACAGAAAGTAAGCATAAATAAACAATACGAAAAGGGTAGTGCCAGCCAGGTGTGGTGGTGCATGCCTTTAATCCCAGCACTCAGGAGGCAGAGGTAGGGGGATTCCCATGAGTTCAAGGCCACCCTGAGACTATATAGTGAATTCTAGGTCAGCCTGAGCTAGAGTGAGACCTTACCTGGAAAAGAAAAGAAAAGAAAAGAAAAGAGCCAGATCAGAGTTCTTCATCAACCCTGTTTCAACATTTACTCTGGGTAGTGACTCAGTCAAAAATACTTACCAAGAAAATTATTAGAGGGTAGATTTGCATCCATTATTCATACTGATGAATTTCATCCTATGTATATATTGTATATTTACTAACATAGGATTGTGAGTATGTCAGGAGAGCATAGTGTGTAAGTGACTCAAACCTGACCAGAGGATGTTGGGAGGCCCTGTTTCACATAACTCAAGAGATATTGTGGGGAATGCTAGAAGGGAAGAGCTATAGGGAAGAGGGCACAGAGCTGAGAATTAGGTAGGGTTTCTTTCCTACCTGCTCCCTTCACAAAGTCAGTCTTCTTTTTCACTTAATGAGTTTCTTTCTCCTTTTTCTCTCTTTCTTTCTGTCTTTCTTTCTTTTTTTTTTTTTTTCATAACTTTTTTGCAGTAGAGTCTCGCTGTAGCCTAGGCTGACCTAGAATTCACTATGTAGTCTCAGGGTGGCCTATAACTCATAGCGATCCTCCTACCTCTGCCTCTCAAGTGCTGGGATTAAAGGCATGTGCCACCACACCCAGCCATTTAATGAGTTTCTAAGTAATATTTTAATATTTATTGATTTATTTATTTGAGAGAGAGAGAGAAAGAGGCAGATAGAAGAGAGAGAACAGGCATGCCAGAGCTCTAGCCACTGCAAACGAACACCAAACACATGTGCCACCATATGCATTTGGCTTACATAGGTAACGGGGAATAGAATCTGGGTCCTTAGCCTTTGCAAGTGTCTTAACTGCCAAGCCATCTCTCTGCCCCTAAGTAATCTTTTGTTTGAAGAAAACAATCTACTAGTTGAAGGCCAGTTCTTTAAATTATTAAATTAGTGATGGTTAACTAAAACTCAGGGAAATATTGCATAATCTAAATGTAATAAGTTATTATAAAGCAAGTTGCATGGCCCTGTGTTCAGTATCTAACTTCAAAGAAAAATAACGGTTATAAACAGCTCAGCATGAATTCTTTCTCCTGGTGAAGGGATAGTTGAATCAAAGATAAATTGCTAAATATAGTAAGTAACCAGTTTTTAAAGGAATAACATTTTCAGCATTAAAATAATAAGAAAAGACTGATATTGGATGAGCTTTCTTATGCAGAACCTAATTAGGACTTGGGGATGTAGATTGGTGGGCCTAGCCTAGCATGCACAAGGCCCCGAGTCCAACCCCAGCAGCTTGTAAACAAACAAAAAGCAAATAATGACAACAAATATCCCTGGATTAGGGACTAGGAACATACTGCTTTTTTACCCACCACCTATTTTTCAATAGGTTAATTTGAATGCAGATCATTCCTAGATGTTCAGCAATCCAAACATGCCGTATTGCTTAGTGTTGCTTAGTAATGGCAGGCACAGTACCGAGTGCATAACTGCTAAGCCATCTCTCCAGACCAACAAACAAGGAATATTAATGAAGTACAGACCAAAATAGGATAGTGTGAAGCAGTTTGTGAACTCCCTCTAGTGATAAACAAAACAACACTCAAGATGAACCTTCATTGCAGTTTGCACCAAGATTAATGACTAAGGGGTCAGTGACAGTGGCAGCCCAGGTCAGAACTAGATTTTTGGCTCTTGGTCTTCTAAACTAGTGTCTCTGTTATAATTCATTGGTTTTTGTGCTCTGGTTATTATAAAGGTTTTATAATTCAGAGAGAATTTTTAATTTTTTTTTCTTTTTAGAGGGAGAGACAGAGTGGGGAGAGCATTAGCACATTAGGGCCTCAGCCAGTGCAATCAAACTCCACATGCTTGTGCCACTTGGTGGGCATGTGCAACCTTGCACTTGCCTTACCTTTGTGCATCTGGCTTACATGGGATCTAGGGAGTCGAACATGGGTCTTTAGGCTTCACAGGCAAGCGCCTTAACCACCAAGCCATCTCTCCAGCCCAAGAATTTTTTTTTTGAGAGACACAGAAAGAAAGAGGCAGAGAGAGAGAGAATGGGCACACCAGCGGCCTCTCAACTGCTGTGAATGAACTCCAGATGCAAGCGCCCCCTTGTGGGCAAGTCCAGCATTGCACCCTTGCATCACTTTTTGTGTCTGGCTGAATGTGGGACCTGGAGATCAAACGGGCATTTTTAGGCTTGGCAGGCAGGTGCCTTAACCACTAAGTCATCTCTCCAGCCCGCAAGAATTTTTTTTTAACAACTTACAAACTGGTTAGAAATAAAAGAAATGAGAAGTATAGGGTAATTGAAAGAGAATTGGGTGAGTATTGTGAAGTAGGATTGGTAGACTGTAAAGAAGATGTCATAGGCAGAGAAAGGTTCAAGTACAGAGTCTTCTGCAGTGGTGAAGCCTGGTTGATATGATGGACAAGAGGAGTGAGAGGCTTGGAGACTGTCCCGAAGTATGCCCACTCAACACACCCAAGCCCACTTCCACTCCTACACTCTTACCCTTGTACCCAGGCATATAAAGTACCGAGTAGTACAGTCTGGAGACTAGGACCTTGTGTTTCCCAGGGCTACTGCAAAGTTGGTGAAATGTGAGCCTAGCCCTAACATGAAAGAAACTGAACTGGACCCTTCTCCTCCTACTGTTCTTGCTAGGAAGGTCATGAGAGCCACACAGTTGTTCACTGACACATTCTAATATAATTAATAAATAAATGGAACTTTTAATCATCTGCAGCTGCAGATGGGTTTGGTCATAAACATTTACCTGGGGATGGACTGAATGACATACCTCTGATATAAACATCTAGCCTGAACTAGATCCAACCTCTTCCTAGTGGAATTTTAATATAGCTCCAGAGATCTGAGTTCAAGTGATAGAAAACATGAGCTCACTCTGGTCTTAAATGGTCTGCAAGAAGTGGAGCAGTCCATAGTTACTCCCAGTCAGGACATACCAGGAAGCAGGAAGAATCCATGGGGTCTGACTGAGTCCAGGTGGACTCCCTATAGAGCCTTGAAGATAAAACCAGCCTGAATGTAGGAAGAAAACCAGTGGTTATAAACAGCTCAGCATTTCTTTCTCCTGGTGAAGGGATATTTGAGTCAAAGATAAATTGCTAAATATTGTGAGTAGCCAGTTTTTAAAGGAATAACATACTCGGCATTAATAAGAAAAGGCTGATATTGGATGAGCTTTCTTATGCAGAACCTAATTAGGATATATGTGTGTATATATATATAAAATCAGTGGTGGGTGCAAGCACGAGGCCGTGGGTTCACCTCTAGCAGCTAAGAAAACAAACTCTAGATTTAGGACTAGAAACATACTGCTTTTTTACCCACCACCTATTTTTTTGATAGTTTCATTTGAATGCAGATTATTCCTAGATGTTCAACACCCCAAACATGCTGTACAAAGTTCTGTGTTGTTCTGTGATGCTTACATAATGACAGGCACAGTACCCAGGGCAATGACAGTACAAGAATCCACAGTTAAGTGGCCAGTTTGAAGCCTTGTTAGGTTAGCTAAACGTGCCCACAGGGATATCCAGGAGGGAACTCAGAAGCATAAGGCCAGGTGATTGACCAACATTGCCGACTGAGTAGGTCCATTGTCAAGACATGGGGAAAAGATGAGAGTCTTCAAGACTGAGACTCAGGCAAAGTGGGCCTGAGTCTGTGTGTTAGTGAAACAAAACACCAAAGATAGTTATCTTCAAAAGAGGGAAGGTTTATTTTGTCATAGGATTTCAGAGGTTCTAATCCATGATCAGTTGAGCCTGTTGCCTTTAGGCTAGCATGTGGAACACATTGTGCAATAGCCTGCTCATGCTAGCTAGAAGGCCGAAGAGTAAAGTGCGTCCTTTAAAAAGTCCTCACTTCAAGGACACCTGCATGTGTGAGCACACATGCCCCCTGATGAGCTTGGACCAAACCAAGTCCCTCTAGCCATCCTGCAGACTCCAGCTTCTGTGGCTAGAGAACAGAACTCCATTCCCTGGGAAAGCAGCTAAAAGTACGCAAACAGCCTCATTTCTGTCATGTTCTTCATTGCTGTTAGCATAAGGCCACTCAGTCTTGATTACTGTAATTGTGTACATGTGTGTGTGCATACGTGCATCATGGCTAGAATTAGAAGATTAAGATTTAATATATGTGTGTGTGAAGTTGGTTGGTTTTATTTGCTGAGAAAGTATGTCACCATGTAGCCCAGGTTAGCCTGAACTCCTAATTCTCCTGCCTCAATCTCTCAAGTGCTGAATTACAGACATGTGCCACCATGTCTGGCTAGAGATATTTTTAAATTTAGATTTTCATATGACAGTGGCATTGAATGGTATACTTTCTTTGTTTTGTTAGACTCTGAGTCATCCAATAAATCCTGTCCTTTCATACCCAGTTGTGAAAATTTTCAAAAACAGACACAGGACTACAGTGGAGGGTTGGTCAGAGCATTAGCTTTAGTAAGACATGAAGGCAGTTAAATACTGCAGCTGGACCTGTAGCCAGAAGTAGGCTTCATAAGACTCCTGCACATACACACCCTTATCCCTCAGCTAAACTTCTTGTCCAGATAGATTGATAGCCATTTACAGACCAGAAAGTGCCTTGTAAACCACTAATGGCAGAGAGAACTCCTGTGTGCAGAGATTGTGGTGGGTGGTGAGTCTATACAAACTCAGATTCTATCCCATATTTTATTGGTCAGGTAAGTCACTCTGCAGAGAGGGGAGTAAAAATCTGTTCTTTCTCTTGGAAACAAGCTTTGGAAGTGGGACTCCTTCACAAATCCTCCCACCCTTTCCACAAAAATGAAGGCATGAGTTCGTGACTGGGAACTGGGTCCTAATTAGGAGCAACAAAAGAGATTTAAATTATTATTACAGCCTCAAACAGTAATATTGTTTTGTCTGTACTACCGAAAGGGATTGGTTCTTAGTGAGAGATTGTGTTATCATCAGATACTCAAGGTTATGACTTAGCTTTTCCCATACCCTTTGGAAAGCACATACTGTTGTCCAGCCCCAGGACTGTAGCAGCAGCAGCAGCATTGAATGGGGTTATCACCTGAGCTTCAGAAATGATGACCACAACCTGAAAAGGAAAAAGAAATGAAAAATTTCTTCCTTTTTCTTAGAAGGAAACCAGTCTTGATGCCAGCCCTGTTCACTTCACAGAAACCACAAGCACTTTCCTCTATCCTTTCTCCACAAAACCTATTTCCTGTGCTCTGACCAGCTACTTTTTTGCACCTTGAGACACGAGTTCCCTAGGGTTGAAGAGGGTTCAAGGTAGCAGGGCTGTACACTTCAGTGACCTTCCTGTGTCTAAGGGTTCTGGAATGGAGAAGGAATGCTGCCTGAGGATACAGGTCTTCTTCTGTGATGACCAGCAGGACTCCAGGAGCTTCTGGTACTGCTCCAGAGAAGAAGGCTAGGCCTCTTTCCCACTTATTCTGCTGCAACCGTATTTGTGGCACCACCTATTTCTTGACATGTATGCCTGAGCTTGGAGGCATATACCTACTGAGTTTACTTGAATTCTTTACAAGGAAGGATGAATTTATAAAGGCCCAGTTATGTAGTCTACTTAATCAGTGAATATTTGTTGAAAATCAGGGCATTTCTAAAGTGACTGAAGCACACCAGTGAAATAGACCAGTATGATAGCCTAGCCTCAGATTAAACACTTTAATTGTTTTGCAGTAGAAAACTGAGCAAGGTGTAGTCTATTTAGCTCTGAAAAATAATGAGGGATAGCTCCATATACTGCTATAGAATCATCTGAATGTATTGTGTGGGAAAAAAAATAACATGGAAAAACTACCTGTCATATGCTAGCATGTATCTACAGAGGATATGACATGTCTCTCCCCTGCTTCTCAAGGAAAGATCACACTAAAACAAAACAAAAAAAACCTTTTTAAATTGTTGCCTGTAGAGGGAGCCTAGAGAGCAAAGTGTCATGTGACAAGAGATAGAAGCCAGTTTTTCCAAATGCCTTTTTTTGTGTGTGTATACTTTAACTATTTTATATCGTTATAATAAAAGTTAATTTTGAGCCTTTTTTTTTTCCAAAGTAGGCTCTCACCCTAGCCCAGGCTGACCTGACACTCACTCTGCAGTCCCAGGATGACCTCAAAGTCACAGTGATCCTCACAAGATGTGCTTAGTTCAATCACCCAACTTCCTGTAATGTTAGCATCTTATAGAATAAATGTAGTTAATTATTGGAGGCAGGAAATTAACATTGGTGCAGTACTATTAAATAATCTAGAGACTTTACTTGTATTCCCTCAGTTTCCCACAAATGATTTCTTTTCTGGTCCAGGATGTCACATTCCATTTAACAGTTGTAACTCCCGGCCTCCTCCAGTCTGAGGCAGCTCCTTACTTTCATGACCTTGACACCTCACAAGGTACTGACATGTTCTATAGAATGCCACTCAATATATTTGCTTGATATGTTCTTAGATTTAAGGTTATTGGGCTAGAGATATGGGCCAGTGGTTAAGGAGCTTGCCTGCAAAGCCTAAAGACCCAGGTTCAATCCCCAGTACCCACTTAAAGCCAGATGCACAAAGACCCCAATGCATCTGGAGTTCTTTTACAGTGGCTGGAGGTCCTGGTGCACCCATTCTCTCTGTCTTCTTCTCTATCTCTGCTTACAAATAAATAAAATAATTTTTGAAAAAAGCTTTAAGGAGCTGGAGAGGTGGCTTAGTGGTTAAGGCGCTTGCTTGCAAAGCCTAAGGACCAAGGTTCAATTTCCCAGTACCCAGGTAAGCTAGGTGTACGAGGTGGCACATGTGTCTGGAGTTTGTTTACAGTGGCTGGAGGTCCTGGTGCACCCATTCTCTCTCTTATCTGCTTCTCTGTCTCAAATAAATAAATGTTTTTTAAAAGGGGCCTTTAAAAAAAGAGATTAAAGGTTGTGCATTTGGAGCAAACATGTCATGGATGCGATGCTCTCTACTCACCAGTGCATCCTTCCAGAGGTGCACAGTGTGGGTAGTCTTGTGCCTTGGTTAAGGTGGCATCTGCTAGGCTTCTCAACTGCAAAATAATTATTTTGTACTTTTTAGAATTTTTTTGCTGTATTAATGCCTAACAAACACTCTGTTTCTTATCATATTTTCTCCATTAATGTCAACTTCCATCAATGGTACTTGCCTTCAATGACTATTCTTAACCTTGAACTCCTTACCACTTGCCTATGCCTCTCAAGTGCTGGGGTTATGGCTATAAACCACCATACCAGGATAGAAAGTCAGGTTTTAAAATTCAAAAAAAAAAAAAAAAGAAAAGAAATGCTTGAATAGACAGCACAACTCTTAGAAAGGAATTCTATATTTTTAATATTTTTATACATTTGTATTTTTATCTAGTTCTATTTTGCATCAGTTTTTTCAGATTTCACCAACTAGGTTTGCTTTCTATCCCAATATACTCCATCATTTTTGTCCTGTTTTTACTCATCTTTGTCTGTGTTTCTTTTGCTTTCTGAGTACATACATTTCATTTTAGAATAAGGGGTATTGTATCATTTTATCCCCGAAGTAGTTTAGTCTCTATTTCTTTGTCATTTATAACTATAGTTCGTTTCTCAGAATTGGGAAATAATTTTCATTAGTTCTCTAATCCTCTAAGCCATATTCAAATGATATAATTTCATTTTTTCCTATTGTTTTTTAGTTATCCTTCCAGTCCAGGAGCCAATCCTGAATTGACCATTAACTTAAATCCTTAGCTGCCTGTAATCCAGATCATTTCCTCAACCTTTTTCTTTGATGACCTTGAGGTTATTGCTGAGTAAGGATAGACTTCCTGTTCATAGTTTGAGTTGTCTGTATTTCCCCAGATTTGGCACTCCTACTGAATCCATGCATTCCTCCCAACATGTCAAGCCAGCAGGAGCACAAGGTTCCCCTTCTGACACTGTTCACATGGATCATGTACACTAGCTCACTCCAGACTTCACCTGTACTTCCTTTGAAGTTTATAGTTTAGAGAAATGCATTGAGACTATACCTGTTCTTTTTGTTTCTTATCAAAGTTTCAGCCACTGGTTTTTGCTTCTTCTGGTTATCTTTGTCTTAGTCAGTCATCACTATAATGGTTACAAAGTAATAATTTCCTAACTCTGCCACTTACTGGTACATTTTCATTAGTCACATTCTACTATAAAAGAAGAGTTTTCCCGTTTTCGCTTATATATTGAGTTCTTTTGTTGTGGTTGCCCAGTGAGTTGTAATCCATTAGTATCTTTATTTTGGTGTTCAGATACTCCTATGCTTAGCCAGTGAGAATCTCTTAGAAGTTTCAGGTGTTTGTTTTCTTTTGTGACTCTGGCCTTAGAGTAGGCAAGCACTTTGCTACTGAGCTACAGCTCCAGTGTTTTTTGATTCTTTTTCTGTTGTTTGTTTGTTTGTTTGTTTGTTTTTTCAAGGTAGGCTCTAGCCCAGCCTGACCTGGAATTCACTCTGTAGTCTCCAGGTGGCCTCAAACTCATGGTGATCCTCCTACCTCTGCATTCCTCCCTCATGAGTGCTGGGATTAAAGGCATGTGCCACCAAGCCTGGCTTCCCTTTTAATTCTTATTTTAAGATAGGATCTCACTAAGTTGATAAGGCTGGTCTTGAACTTGCTATGTAGTCCAGGCAGGCTTTGAGCTTGCAATGTTCCTGCTTCAGCCTCCTCAAGAGCTGGAACTATAGTCATGTGCCATGCCATGGCTCAAATGGAGCTTGAGTTTTTATTTGAATTTGATAGATGCCTATTATGCATTGAGTACATTACTTTGGACACAGTGAGGTGCTTTCAAGCTTATCCTGTCCTTGTTTACTTGAGTTCTGCCTACACTTAGCCACTTCTCTAACACTCCACAGCTCTGCAACCTGGACGATGGTATTTAGAAACCAAGATCTGAGAGTCAGGTATGCTTATTCAGGGGGGATAGTGTTGCTTGTAGGCTTGTTAAGTGGACATAGTTGGAAACACATGGGGAAACAATACACATGTACATCTATCATAGCATGCATGCATTTGTATAGGTCTATAAGTAACATGTATATATGTAAATATAAACATGTGTACACATATCTATGTCCATACATTCATGTCTCTGTACACATATACACACATATTTATCACCATGAGGTAATACTTGTCCATCTATCCTCACTCTGTAGAATTACTCTAATTTTCATCCTTTCCATTCCATATTTGTAACTTCCTTCTCTAAGAGTTAAAGCCCTTGTTCTGATTACCTCAGAGTATTTATTTATTTGCTCAGTCCTAGACGACACAGAACATCATTTCAAAATTGCTAACTCTACCAACAGCGTATAAGAGACCTCCTTTCAAATGTATGGTGAAACCATTGTGATTTAGCTGTAAATATTTACTGAAATATCTAACCTCAGTGGTGGGTGAAAGGAGAAGCCTTACGTTGTGTTCAGTAATTATGTTTTCCATGAGTTCCATAGCACTGTGTCCAGAGGCTGTGATAGACTGATAGACACGATAGAAATCAGATAGATAATGATATTACAGGTTTGAGAACTGAATTTTTCAATATCATTCAAAAGAAATACAAGTATGGGGCTGGAGAGGTGGTTCAGCAGGTAAGAATGCTTGCCATGTAAGTACAGAGACCTGAGTTTGATCCCCAGAGCTCACATAAAAAGCTGGGCATGAGCCAGGCATGGTGGTGCACGCCTTTAATCCCAGCACTTGGGAGGCAGAGGTAAGAGGATTGCCATGAGTTCTAGGCCACCCTGAGACTACGTAGTAAATTCCAGGTCAGCCTGATCTAGAGTGAGACCCTACCTTGAAAAACAAAAAACAAAACAGCAAAAAAAAGCTGAGCATGGGTGCTGGGGAAATGGCTCAGTGATTAAAGATGCTTGCTTATAAAGCCTGGCTTCAATTCTCCAATATCCATATAAAACCAGATACACAAAATGGTGCATAAAAATAAAAAATAAAAGCTGGGCGTGGTGGCTCACGCCTTTAATCCCAGCACTCGGGAGGTAGAGGTAGGAGGATCACCTTGAGTTCAAGGCCACCCTGAGACTACATAGTGAATTCCAGGTCAGCCTGAGCTAGAGTGAGACCCTACCTCAAAAAACCAAAAATAATAATAATAATAAAATAAAAAAATAAAAAATAATAAAAAAAATAAAAAGGCTGGGCACAATGAGGGCCCAAGACTGAATTCAGCTCTCTGACACTCATGTAAACAGGTGGGTGTTGTCACACATGCCTATAACCCCAGTGTTTGGGGAGCAGAGACTGAAAACTATAAGGCTCATAAAAACTGCAGCTCTGGGTTCAATAAGAGGCTGAGTCTCAAGGAAATCTGCTGATCAGTGATAGAGGATGTCCAGCATTCCCTTCTGGCCTGCACACACATGTACATACACCACACCATACATACTACACATGCACAAATCCAGGGCTGGGGCTGGAGAGATGACTTAGCAGTTAAGGCATTTGCCTGCAAAACCAAAGGACCCAGATTCGATTCCCCAGGACCCACATTGGCTGGTGGCACATGTATCCGGAGTTCATTCTCAGTGTGTGCCCATTCTCCCCCCCCCCCGTTCTTTCTGTCAAATAAAAATAAAATATTAAAAAAATTAAGGGCTGAAGAGATGACTAAGCAGTGAAGGCACTTGCTTGCAAAGCCTAAGGACCCAGGTGTGATTTCCCAGTACCCACATAAAGCCAGATGCACAGGTGGCACATGTGTCTGGAGTTTGTTCGCAGTGACTAGAGGCCCTGGTGCACCCATATATTCCCCCCCCCCGCCTCTTTCTCTCAAATAAATAACATAAAATATTGTTTTAAAGAAATGTAAAGCTAGGCATGACCAGACATGCCTGTAACCTCATTCCTGGGCTGGGGAAGATCTGGGTAGGGCAGAGGTTGGGGCATTCTTGCCCTGGAAAGTCCTTAATAGGAAGACTTAGAGTCTGTGCCAGACTCATCCCCTTTCCCTGGGCCTGGGCTTTCACATCACTGGCATACCAGCTTTCTTCAGACACCCTTTTCTGGACTTTGGGGTCCCAGTGAGACCAGGGCACAGGGCCAGAGCTTGAGGCTCCAGGCATGCTTGGCCACCATTTTGCTGCAAAGCTAGGGTCATACCTCACTGCTCTGGACCACCTCTGTCCAAAGTAAGGAAGAACTTAGGCCTCCAGGAGGATCAGCAAGCCTCATACAGAGTATGGCCACCCCTCCCTCTCTGTGTCAGTGATCCTCCTCTCTGCATCTGCATACTTAGGGAGAGCCAATTCTTGCTAAAAAGAAACCAGGACTTCTTGGTGGGGTGGGGGTTGGCAGGCATTGCTGAATCTAGCTTCTCATAGGAACTTTCCAGGGTTAGTGTGAAGCATGTTGGACACGAAGGAGCTGTTGAAGATTTTTGGTCTTTGACCCTAACGAAAGTAGTGGATCTAGGCTTGCTTCCATAAGAAGCAAGCAGATAAACATGAGCCTCTTGATGGAATTTGAGAAATACCATGCTAAAAGCAAATGTTGGCCTATTTTCAAGTGTCCTACTTTAACTCCTAGTTTAGAGAAAATGCAAGGACCAGAAGCACCCATTCAGTGACAGCATATGCCATCAGCCAGCAAGATGGGAAACCATTATCTCATTAGCAGATAAGTTGCATTGAGTGTTTGGGTAGGGATAGCACTTGAAGGCAGAGACTTCAGTGTCAAAGACAGAAACTCTTGGGACATCAGCTGAGTATGATGTACGGGCTTTATTTGGCTCCTTATCCAAACACATATAGAAAATTGGGGTAAGCAGAAAGGTGAGAACCTGACTAGCTAAGAACAATTTGGGGTGGAGAATATGGCTTGAGATAGCACTCTTATCTAGCATGTGTGAGGCCCTTAGATTCAATTTTCAGTGTGTGTGGGAGGTGGATTTTTCAAGTGGAACAATGATACTGTGACATGTTTTACAACTAATCATTAGAAATGCGTACTGGACTACAGAAGGATGAGCAGCACTCTGATGTCCAGGTTTTGGCTCCTCACCATTCTGGAGAGTGCTTGAAGTTTCCTTTCCTTGTTTGTTTGGGTTTTTTTTTGGGGGGGGGCATGTTTATGTATATATAGTGTGTATAGGTGCACATGGATAAACAGATGGTGTTTGCACATGTGTGTATATGGAGGCTAGAGGACAATCTTGGATGGTGTTCCTCAGGAGCTTACCAGTTAGGCCAGACTGGCTGGCCACTGAGGTCCAAGGATTCTCATTGCTCTGTCTTCCCAATGCTGGGACTACAGGCATGTGCCACCATGCCCAGAATTTACACGGTTACTGGGGATCAAGTTCAGCTTCTCATTCTTATAAGGCAAGCACCTTACCAACCGAGCCATCACCCCAGCCCCAAAATCAACTACAGCAAAATGTAAAAGTGCAGTGGTGCTGCCATCCCTGAAGCGTATTTCCCAGAGACAGAACAGCATCCTAAGAGCGAGCCCATCTCACGAGCTAAGGAGGGCAAGGACGCCATGTCCTTCTCATCGCTTTGCCCCAACACACAGTAGTTAGTGAATATGGGTCAAGAAGCGCGAGACATTCACATGGGCATCTGACACTTAGATGAACTCTGTTCTGAAACTAGTTTCATGACACATAACAGAACTGACCACTTCCCCACAGTGCCCAGGGCTATTACTATTTGTACACATGGTGACACAGTATGTGACCCTTCTTCCCAGGCTCAGGCCCGATGTCACCGCATAGGCCAGAGCAAAGCTGTGAAGGTGTATCGCCTAATCACTCGGAACTCCTACGAGCGGGAAATGTTTGACAAAGCCAGCCTGAAGCTGGGCCTGGACAAGGCTGTTCTTCAAGACATCAACAGGAAGGGCAGCACCAATGGCGTGAGTATGGCGTCCCTGCCCTGAACCTTAAGGAACACTTGTCACACAGCCCAGACCCCTCTGGGTCTTTTTTTCTTCAAAAGCTGTTTCTGGGTCCACTTTGACCATTTCAAGTCAATCTCCAAATCATTGTTGGATTCCTTACGGTAGAGGGAAATCTGGGTCGGGACTCTGCATTTTCTAAATGGATAGAGGAAATTTGTAGCGCAGTTATGTGGTAAAGCTGCCCAACATGCAGTAACATTTCAGTAAGTAGCTTTTAGCCATACCTATTGGAACCAGTAGATTCAACACTCATTAGTATCAAGTGTGTATGTGTTACTGTGCTTTATCTCACACCCCAGACTCTTGAGTTTCTTGATGGTATAATGAGATTAGTTTTGTCTGTTCCCCATGGCCCCAGTAGTGTACAACATTTTAAAGATGTTCAGTGCATGGGGTCAGTGCTTAATAAATGAATACGTTTGAAGTATGACAGTTAAGTTTTTTTCCCTAGCCTGTCATGGTGACACATGCCTGTAATCGCAACACTCGGGAGGTGGAAGCAGAAAGATCAGAGGATTAGGGGATCAAGGCCAGCTCTAGCCTACAGAAGGAGTTCAGGGCTAGCCTGAGTACAAGTCATCCTGTCTCGAATAAAATAAAAATACAATATATGAATGAATAAGTAAGAAATAAAAATCTGTCTTAAGGTAGAGAATAGTAAAAGTTGTGACTAAGCTTCTTATATTAGACTGAAGTGCAAGCAAGCAGACACAGCAGCGCATTTTCCCGGGCTCTGGGCCGTGGGCATCAGCCTTCGTCCAGATGTTCTGCATCCTCTTAGTGACACATGTGCTGCTCAGTATGGGACTCAAGTTACCCATCCTGTGAGTCATGGAATTCCCTCTTGTGATTGATATAAACAGAACCAGATTCTTAATTCGAACCAGAAAAGGGTGTTTTGAACTCTTATTTCCTGTTTTCAACAAGCAGTTGAAAAGATCACACTTGGCACGGGATCTTTTTTTAGTTAAGGAGTGACATCATTTCCAATACAAATGTATTTATTAATAGTGAATAAATCATTTGGTACATCTGGAGATTTTTAAAGATACAGGCTCAAACCAAAATAGTAGGGAAAAAAAAACAACAAAGATATCAAGTATATCCTCTTCAACAGTGTATAGTTTTAATGGCTTATGACATTAGATAATAACAAATGTCTGAGGAAGGTTAGGCCTTCAGCTCATGTATTAGGCCTCATTCCAAGTTCCCTGTAGAGAACTGTCTGCACAGCCTCCCTAGAGAGGAGCCCAGGGCTCCTTTACCTGACTTCTTTTTTGATGCTTGCAGTTAGTGGCGGAACAGTAAACTGAATCATCAAGGCCACATTTGAGGCTGTTTGTGTGCATGTCCCACCTTGTGAGTATGCTTTGGTGACCTGTTTAGGTACAGCAGCTGTCAAAAGTGGAGGTGGAGGACTTGCTCCGGAAAGGTGCTTATGGAGCCTTAATGGATGAGGAAGATGAAGGCTCCAAGTTCTGTGAAGAAGACATAGACCAGATTCTGCAGAGGAGAACCCACACCATCACCATCCAGTCTGAGGGGAAAGGGTCCACTTTTGCCAAGGTACAGAACCTTTCTCTCCAAATTCTTTCACCCTCAGTACTGCGGCATCTATTTCTCCCAATGTAATCCCTTGACATTTTCCACCAGCACATCTAAGCTGTATGATCCTCGGAAGACGTATGAGTCGAAAAAGAGTTTGAATAGTGAGTCAGGGTCTGTAAAAGAAAAATAAGCAGCTTTGAGAGCTGGCGGCCACAGACGGGTAGACACTGGTTTGCATTTGGTTCTGTCCACTCTTCACAAGGACCACTCCAGAACCCTTGAGTGGTCATCAGTTCCCTTGGAGAGCTTTCCTTGGTCACTGTCAGGAAGTGACTGCCAATGAACATTCCATTCCTCAAACTCAAGAAGGTATTTTCATTTTCTATGAAAGAGGTTTCACACAATATTCCCAGCTCCTAGCCCTTCTTCTGTTACCAGGGTTACTGGGCTTAGAACTTGGCATATTACTGTCAGGTTGACCTGACTGCAGGCTCTGTTAAACCCATGGGAGCTTTGTGACCTGTTAGAGTCAATCTCCTGCTTGGTGGCTCATGTGAGACTTGTCAATAGGACATTGTTTACTCTGAAGGGATAGCACAAGTGATTTGCCTCTTGTCTCTGAGCCACATACTAACCCAGAGTCGGTTTTAAAGCAGACATTTGGTCACTGTCAACTGAAAGAATAATACTTTTTTAAAAAAATCTTTTAAAGTTAACTCTTCTAGCTGGGCTGGAGGATGCAAGCCTATTGTTCTAGCATGTGTAAGACTAAGGCAAGAGCCTCTCTCCAAAAAAATAGAATAAAATGAAAGAACCCTTTTAAGCTGGGTGTGAAATTTCATTCCTATACTCGCAGCTGTCAGGATCAGGAGGCTAATGAGGTAGAAGGATTGCAAATTCAGGGGCAGCCTGGGGTACTTTTTCATAGAGAACCAGACACTGGTATCCACCACATTGCTGTTGTCCTCAGGAGTTGTTTTTCTCCACCCCACCTTAAACTAAAAAAAAAAAAATAAGAAGAAAAAAGCTTTAGGTTAAAATTGTAATTTCCTCACCCAATCTTTAAAATAAAGTTTTTTTTTTTTAAAAAAAAAAAAAAAAGAATAGCTTTGCAATTTCACCTTCTTATTTTGCAAGCACTGGTAGGGGTTTAAATTTTGACAGATAATATAGTTAAGTTTGTGATACATTGGAAATATACCAATGCTGTACTGTGTTCAAGCAGTTTATTGTCTCTTGTCTGCTTCACAGGCTAGCTTTGTGGCTTCAGGAAACAGAACAGATATTTCCTTAGATGATCCTAATTTTTGGCAGAAATGGGCTAAAATAGCTGAACTAGACACTGAAGCAAAGAATGAAAAGGTACGACATAATTCATTATACTGAACTTTTTTGGTGGGGGTGGGGTTCGAGGTAGGGTCTCACTCTAGCTCAGGCTGACCTGGAATTCACTATGTAGTCTCAGGGTGGCTTCGAACTCATGGTGATCCTCCTACCTCTGCTTCCCAAGTATTGGAATTAAAGGCGTGTGCCACCATGCCTGGCTACACTGAACATTTTATTGGTATCTCATGTGACCATAAGTTATTATTTCCTCCTGCGTCTTGGTTTGTAAATGAAGTGCTATTGTAACACTTGTCATCAGCTTCACATTGCTGGGATGAACATCCATACCAGGCATAGTTTGGTGGAGGAAGGGATTTATTTCAAGCTTACAGATCCAGGCAAAGTTCCATCAAATGGCGGAAGAAGCTGGCTCCCATTCACAAACCAAGCAGACAGATAGCACCAAAAAAATTAGCACCACAAACAAGCACAGGCAGAGCTCAAAGCCTCTCTGCGTATCTTAAGGCTGGAATTCTAATCCACCCCTAGTTACATGCTCCCCTGTAGCAGGAGTCCACTTGCTAGGGGCTGAAGTTACAAACTCAATTTTAATAAAGACCTCAGTCTGTGGGAGACATGCATTCAAACTACCACAATAGCCATAAAACATGCCTGGCACATAGACAGCCCTCAATACATGTTAACTATTAGAACTTTACAAAAACCTAATGGAATAGAGTCTGCTGGGCACCTGGGAAGTTAGAGCTGGGACTGACACACACATTAAGATCAGCCTCTTGTCTCATCCCAGGTCTGTGACTCTTTTACCTTGACTCTGAGCACTTCTTCTGAAAGTAGCCTCACTTCCAATAGACAGAAGAAGACAAAACCATGACAAGGGAAAAAGTTACTGGCATTACCTGTTACCTCTGCTTCTTTGAGTCTTAGGTATTCTTATTTCTATACGTAGGAGAGACCATAGTCTCTGGACTAAAACCAGAGGATGCCTTGGGTCGAGGCCCTTGACCTTACCAAGACAAATGGAGGAGGTGTTGAAGCCCCTATGGCAGGGTGCATGGTCACACATTTGACTATAACTGTTACTGGTGCCTGACCAGTTGTGAGGTACCAATAAAATGTTAATTTCCCTCCGATGTCCCTGACCCTATCACCTTTTCTTAGGATGCATACACATCCTTCCTTGTCATCTTCTCAGGTGAGTGCTGAACTCTCATGGACCCACAAACCTGGGAGACAATTCCTGCTCACATCTGGCCAAGTTGGCACCCAGCCGTGACTCTTTCTGTAGGACTTCTGTTGTTTGATTAATCCAACTTCTTTCCTCCAAGTTTTTAATCCAATATTTCTATAACTATTGCTACTCTTTTTTTTTTCTTTCAGTTTTTCAAGGTTGGGTCTCACTCTAGCCCAGGCTGACCTGGAATTCACTATGTAGTCTCAGAGTCTCAGAGTGGCCTCGAACTCTTGGCGATCCTCCTACCTCTGCCTCCCCAGTGCTGGGATTAAAGGCGAGCACCACCACACTCAGTTTATTGTTGCTCTTTTAAGAAGATTCTGAGTTTATACAGTAACCTGCTTGAAGTGTCTTACAGTGACACAGTCACGGGGCCGTCCTGTGTGCAGGACATGGGAAGTAGGGGAAGGAAGAGCTTGTTCCCTACAGGCGGGAAAAGCAGCGGGGACATTCTGCAGTGGTCTGAGGCAGGAGGTGGCCATCTGTGCTCCATAGAGTGCTCAGGGATTTAGGCCTAGAAAGAAGAGCAGGAAATAGTTGGGGGACTAGAGAAGGAGCAGTGGTGTGGCCAGACAACCCATCAAAGCGAATGAGATTCCAAAACCAGGAATTTTGCCTTTTGGCACAAGACAAAAGTTCAGGAGATAGAAGCAGAAGAGACAGATAAGCAGCAGGATGTATTTGTCTTCAGAAAGTTGCTGAGCAGATGGAATTCTCTGACTTGTTCTGTCACTAGAGCCCAGATTGCATTCTGCATGTGGGCAGAACAGCTGGAGCCTACCACTCCAGTCTTTCATTGCCACTTTGGGCACTGGAGGGAGGGACTTGCCTGCTAGAATGATGGCAGACTAAGGGCCAGGGAACACAGTTTGAGCAAGTCCCAGAGAAACCCCTCCGTTTGTCCTGTGGTCATGGAGGCAGCAGGTATGCTGTGAAGAGACTTTTCCTGCCTGAGGATGCTGTGGTTCTTCCATGTGCACCCTGAGGAACAACAGCAGACTGTGCATTGTGGGGTCGAGAGAAGATGGGACTGACTGCTCCATGATCCTCTCCATTTCTAGGAAAGCTTAGTGATTGATCGACCTCGTGTGAGAAAACAGACCAAACACTACAACTCATTTGAGGAGGACGAGCTCATGGAGTTTTCAGAATTAGACAGTGACTCAGATGAAAGGCCCACAAGATCCAGACGCCTCAATGACAAAGCCAGGCGCTACCTGCGAGCTGAGTGCTTCCGGGTAGAGAAGAACCTGCTCATCTTTGGGTGGGTATAGGCTCTTCTTGGTTCTGGTGCTACTGCTGTTTCTTCCCCAACCTGTTTTTCAGTCCTTAAGATTTGTGCATTGAGTCTCTCCAGTCCCCTCCGGCTATCAGCTAACGAGATCTGGAGCAAGAGAGAGCTGTCCTTTTTTATCCAGAATCCCCCTCGTCATTGTGTGCTCTGCTGCCATAGTGCAGAGGTGCCAGGATATTCTCAAATGCTGATCACAGCAGATCTCTGATACTAATTTGCTGCCTGGTACTGACTCCAGTTTCTTTCCCACTTATTTTTTGTTTTTTATATATTATATGAGGTTGTGCTGTTTTATCCCCTCGTCCCTGCTCCTGTTACCCTGGGGGCCCTCCTTGGTGGTGTTACAGAATTCACTGTGGGGTCCTGAAGGCCTCAGTCTGACTTCATACTGCAAGTGTAAACAAAAGTCAGGGCTCAGATTCGATCAAATGGTTTGTGAGCCCTGCAGCCAAACTCTCTCCAGTGTGCAGTGGTACGTTGCTTCTAGCGATGTAGCAGCCGTGTGGACCAGTGTCTTGGTTACCTTAGTGACAGTGGTGTGCTGCAGGTAGGCAGTCCCCTCACAGGCCTTTCAGGACAAAGATGTTGGGATGATTAATAGACCCTTAAGAGGCTGAAGCATCTTGGCTCATGTTTCCTCGTGTGTGGAGAATGTGTGTGGCCCTGCCCTTCTTCAACACCTTCTGTGTTCCCACCATCAGCTGGGGCCGATGGAAAGACATCCTGACCCACGGGCGATTCAAGTGGCACCTGAACGAGAAGGACATGGAGATGATTTGCCGGGCCCTGTTGGTCTACTGTGTCAAGCATTATAAAGGAGACGAGAAGATCAAGAGTTTCATTTGGGAACTCATCACACCTTCCAAAGATGGGCAGGCCCAGACTCTGCAGAACCACTCAGGTCAGAGGGGAAAGGGTCACATTCTCTGTTCTCCCTCTGTCAGCCTTGCCTGTGCTTTTTTTTTTTTAAGGACAAGTGGTCTGTCTTGAGTTTCCCAAATAAGGTCTGTTTACCTGAGTCTCTCAGGCTCCCCACCCCACCCCCTGAGCTGGAGATACACCTCCTGCTACTCCGTGGCTCACCTCTGTAATTTCACCATTCTGTCCCTGTGTTGCCGTTTCTTGTGTCGATGTTCCTCCCTGGGCTTCACCAAAGCGCTCCTTAAGAGCCCAAAAGGCCCAGGCTTTCTACCTTTCGTGGGTCTCATGGAGTACTCGCTAAATCTTAGTGACTGACTTACACCTGTGGACTGAGGGGGGGCCTGCCATCCAGGCCCAGCCATACATAGCCTAGCTGCTTTAGCAACCCAGCCCAGCCCGATTTAATACCCACGCCAAGCCCTGTTGCTCATCTACATGCCTGTGCTGTCTGCGTTTCAGGGTTGTCTGCTCCCGTCCCCAGAGGGAGGAAAGGAAAGAAGACCAAGAACCAGCTCCTGCTCCCAGAACTCAAGAGCGCAGACTGGCTGGCCACCTGCAACCCCGAGGTGGTCTTGCATGATGATGGATACAAGAAACACCTCAAACAGCACTGCAACAAGTGAGTGGTCCTCTCCCAGTTCCAGGCTTCCTGGACCCACCCCACCTCTCCCCCCAAGACATGCTTCTAAAGTATGGACCATGCAAGGTCTGCAGAGACAGGGTGCAGGGATCTGGAGTGTGAGCTTGGTCAGAATTCACACGACAGCTCCCTGACTAACTCTTTTTTTTTTTGTTTTGTTTTGTTTTGTTTTGTTTTGTTTTGTTTTGTTTTGTTTTGTTTTTGAGGTAAGGTCTCACTCTAGCCCAGGCTGACAGGCCTGTGCCACCACGCCCAGCTCCCTGACTAACTCTAGAAGGCCAGTCAGGATGTTTTCTCTCTGCTGCTGAGCCAGGCCTCAGTGACATATTCTGCCAGGTCTAATAGACATTATACTTAAAGGAGGCATTGACCCTGCGTTCTTTTTGATAGGTTCACATATATATTTACCCCTCTCATCCTCTCCAGAGGCAGCTGCTGTTCCTCTGGATCTTCCAGACATATCTGTGCAATACCAACACAGGTGACTATACCATGGCCTCATTTTTTTTTTTTAGGTAATGTCTCACTCTAGTCCAGGCTAACCTGAAATTCACTATGTAGTATCAGGGTGACCTTGAACTCATGGGATTAAAGGTGTGCACCACCACTCCCTGCTTCCTTTTTATTTTTTGTTTTTTTCAAGGTAGGCTCTTGCTGTAGCCCAAGCTAACCTGAAATTCACTATGTAGTCTCAGGGTGGCCTCAAACTCATAGCAATCTTCCTACCTCTGCCTCCCAGCTGCTGGGACTAAAGGCATGCACCACCATGCCCAGCATTCCTTTTTCTTAATGATGGGGGATGTGCATAGTGTTTGTGATCATTTTTATTATACAAGTTGTCTGGAGGTCAGTTCCTACATAAGTGCTGTTATGGTACACAGCTGTTTCTCTAATGGCCTTTACTCCTGACTGTAATGAGTGAGTGGATCACAAGTGCCCTTCCAGTCCTCCTTGCTACTGACTTTGAGCACAAAGCATCCTCACAGTGATGTGTGACTGATGGACCTTCATCCTGTGTTTTCATACCGCCTGGGCTCCTGCCTGACAGCTTCTGTGCTCAGACCTTCTAATGATCAGTCTCATTTCACAATGGACCTTCTCTAGGCACCCGTAGAACCAGGTTGAATTGTTTCCTTTGTTATGTACCTCACGGCAGCAACATGGCGCGGGGCACGTAGTAGTTGTCCACAGATACTAGCTAAAGCCTGTGCAGGGTCAAAGCATGGTGAGTACTTCAGGAGAGAAGACATATTGCCATGAAAAATAAACCCTTGCTGGTCATGGTGGCACATGCCTTTAATCCCAGCACTCGGGAGGCAGAGGTAGGAGGCTCGCCAAGAGTTCAAGGCCACCCTGAGACTACCTAGTGAATTCCAGGTCAGCCTGAGCTAGAGTGAGACCCTACCAAAAAAAAAAAAAAAAAAAAAAAAACCCTGGCCTCAGCAGTTAGGTGTGCTTCCTGTGCAAGCATGAGGGCCTGAGGGGGCCTGAGACTGCCTGAGTTCAGAGCTCCAGGTTCCACTTAAAATAGCTGGGTATGGCCCATGTGAGCCTGTAACCCCAGTCCCACAAGAGGAACACAGACCCAAGAATGGATGGAACCCCACAGGCTCCAAAAACAGTAAAAAGAGACCCTAGTTAAAAAATTTGACCGACCCGATGGAAGGGTGGTGGAGCAAGTGAGTTTGTGGGACATCACAGGGGCACATGTGCATGCATACACACACACACATACCACATTACACACGCATATACACAAGAAAAAACTGAAATAAACCCTGCCTCTTAATTACTCATCTCACTGAGTACAAGTGAAACTATTTGAAAAGTGTCACCATTCAACACTCACAAACTGGAAGCCAGCTTTGCCTCTGTGGTCACTGGCCTTGTAAAGGGGTGCATATTCACTGATGCAGCAGTGGAGGGCTGGGGGTGGGGCTGTCACGGGATGGCCCAGCAGGTAACTGAGGAGATAGTTGTTTTCTTGGGTAAAACAGGGATGACCCCAGTAATATCTGCCGTTGGCACATGGTGGGGTGTTCTCCCAGTGCTTCCTGGTGTGTCCCTTCATGTTACTCACTACGCAGGAATGCTCATTCCCTGCCTCGATTTGGAGATGTGTTCACAGGAAGTCCTAGGCTCCCATGTGTCTGCATTAATGTGTTCATCTTTCATAGGGTGCTGCTGCGAGTCCGGATGTTGTACTACCTAAAGGCAGAAATCCTGGGAGAAGCAGCTGACAAAGCATTTGAGGGAACTCCTGCCAGGTAAGCACTGGTCTTCTCTCTCGGTGTTAAAGGCTTGATGTAAATCGCCTGCTCACAGACTGGCCAGGCCGGCCTGCTGCTGCAGGAGGCCCGTGTTCCCACCCTGCCCAGGACCAGCAGCCAGGATCCAAACAGTAGGCAGGTATGTAAAAGATGGTTTAGTCAGGTCATCTACAAATAAAAGGAAGGCTTTTAAGTCATTTCTCTACCTTAAGTAACCCTTACAGAATGATTGTCAGCTACTTTGATAGGCCTGATCTGCCTCATATAGGTGAACTTTTACCCAAAATCCCAAAGTTATTTGATGATCATATTATTTGCTGTTTTATTTTTTTGGATCTTAGTTTATGTGACTTAGTGTTTCCAAAGCTGTAGAATCTCCCAAAATTTCAGGGACTGGGGCTACCACTCTCCCAGCTGCTTCTGTGACCCAGTGAGCCCTGGTCCCATGCCATGTTGAGCCCCTTGGCTCATCCATCCACCTGCTCCCTGTCTCCATTTCGGGACCTTCTGCTCCAGTCCTTCATCTCCCCAGAGCTATGTTCTACCCCCCCCCACCAGCAGTGCTGCTGTCTGGACGTTTTTTGAGATCATCCGGGGCCATGATTTCTGCTTTCGCTTTCATACCCCTGGGCCATGCCAATGGATGTAAGAGTCACACTAGAAGCACTAAAGGCAAGAGGCGCATAGGCAGCCCCACCTGGGTCACTTGTCAAGACTAGTTTCCATGGTGACTACTAACATTCGGTACCTTTTAGAGTCACTGTAGTAATTCCCAGCAGGGTTAGGGAGGTGTTGTGTATTTTGGTTGAAAGGTTCAAGTTTAGTCATAAATGCAATAATTCAGCTTGTTAGTTTGTATAAGATGTTAGCTGGTGGAAGTAATCTAAACTTACTCGTCTCCCATCGTGTGCCTTCTTAGACACGTAGGAAGTGAAGGGTTAACATTACTGTTATTACATAATAGTATTACCGCTTTATTGAGGGACAGGGTGAGTCTTTGCCCCCCCCCCCCATTCCTTCTTTGCTGTCTTCTCACTCACTCACTGGTCCCATTCAGTCTTAATGTACAAGTAGAGCCGTGGGTGCCTGGAAAGCTAGGGAACACTAGTCAAGTCTTGTGTTAACAATAAGAAGAGCCTAATAGAAAAATAGTTTTTAAGGGCTGGACAGATTGCTTAGTGGTTAAGCACTTGCCTATGAAGCCTAAGGACCCCAGTTCGAGGCTCGATTCCCCAGTACTCACATAAGCCAGATGTACAAGGTGGCACATGCATCTGGAGTTCGTTTGCAGTGGCTGGAGGCCCTGGTGTACCCATTCTCTCTCTCTCTCTCTCTCTGTCTCTTTCTCTGTCCGTTGCTCTCAAATAAATTAAAATAAAATAAACAAAAAAGTTGTATATAAAAAATAAAGAATAGCTTTTAAATGCTACAAAGAAACCACCCAAGCAGTAGGGAGGAGATAGAGGAGCCACCCAGATAGATGTTCCCCACTGCAAACCCCAAAACCTTTAAACAGCAAGGATTTCTCACATGAATGAGAGCAGTGAACTAAGTGTTCATGTGTACCCATGGAACATGGACAGAACCTCACTCATGGAACTGGCCTGTTAACCCCTGCATGTCTGTATTCTGTACAAATATTCATTTCGTTGGTAACCCAACAGGTCACTTATTTTCTGAAATGCCTTCTTTATATCCCTGACAGTACTGGAACAACTTTGAGGCAAGATGATTTGGACATTATTTTAAGCAATCAATCATGTATGAGTTCAAGTATTTGGAGAAAGCTTTGCCAGCAGATGATCAAAAACTTGCTGTGGTTCTCAACTAAGATGCACATCAGAGCTTCCTAACACAAGGGTTGGGGAGATGGCACAATGAGTGAAGTGTTTGCCACATAAGCATGAGGACCTGAGTTCAGAACCCTGGGACACGTAAATACTGAGCAGGCACAAATGGCCTGCCAGTCATCTCAGAAATTGGGATGTGGAGTCACAAAATCCCTAGGACAAGCCGATTAGCTGGGCTGGCCAAATTAGCAAGCTCTAAGTTCAGTTTGAAATCCTGTCTCAATAAAATGGAGAGCAATTGAGGAAGATATCCAGTGTCTACCTCTGGTCTTCTCGTGCATACACACACACACACACACACACACACACACACACGTGTGCATGCACACACGTACACACACACACACCACCTACAATTTCCAAAAATAACAAACTACCCAATGGATTGTGCACTGGGTACTTCAGAGTTGCCCGTCAGTCTCAAGTGGAGTCTAGAAATAGAGCACATATGGTTAAATAGCTCTGCAGGTGGGTCTGACATAAAGTCCTGGTTAAGACATGAAGACCCATGCTCAGCCTTCTGAGTCCTTCTCCTCGCTGCTACTTCAGCATCTCATCATGGAGCTACGAGTATGACTTAATACCAGGGTCGGGCCAGTGTCTTTTGCGTCATTTATGTCTGTGTGGAAGGAACTCTGAGTCCACACCCTTCCTTCTACAGGGAGCTGGATGTGCCTCTGCCCGGCATTGACTACATGGAGATCCCAGTGGATTGGTGGGATGCTGAGGCCGATAAATCCCTTCTCATTGGCGTGTTCAAGCATGGTGTGTATTTTAGGAATGCTTTCCTTTCTGGATCAGTTCCCCCAAGAAAGTGATTCAGGCAGCTTTTGACCAAGCTCTGTATATTCCTACAAAACAATGCTATTGTCCAGTCATTCCTAGAAAGTGGAACCTGCCCACTTGGAGTCTTGAGCAGATGAATGTGTGACTGATGACAGTACTATGGCTGCATTATTGAGAAACTTCAGAAGGGCAGCTGTGATCACAGAGAACTGGCTTGGTAGTCTCTCTTCCTCACTTGCCTGCTTTCACACTTGAGCTGGGACTGTATCCCTCTCATTCATTCCCAGTGGTCCTGGTGTCTGCCCGAGTGCCTGGCACATAGATTGGGCTTGTAATAAATAAAAGAGGGAAGATGCTAGAGCGGAGTGTGTGAGAAAATGGAGCACTTGTGGACAGTTAACCCTCCCTTGATACCGACGGGACAGCGAAGGAAGGTTTTCTCCAGATGGGTAGAAACGATGGTGGGAGTTTCCTCAAGACAGGCATATCAGGTTATTTCAGTTTTGATGTAAACTGAGGCAGATCATGGTGGGAGGGTAAGAATTATTCCTCCCACAACAGTGATTAGAAGAAAAAGAATATAGGAAACTGACTCGTCCAGTCTGTTGAGTGTGTGCAGTGTCAGGCCCCGAGCTAGATGTCAGGCATGGAATGATGATCAGGATTCTTTTCCTAGAGAGCCCACACCTCGACATAGAAACTTCCTCTATCTAACCAGGTCACTATGGTAAAGAGTAGGTGAATAAAAACACAAGGGTTAGCTAGGCGTGCTAGTGCACGCCTTTAATCCCAGCACTTGAGAGGAAGAAGAGGTAGGAGGATCAACATGAGTTCAAGGCCACCCTGAGACTACATAGTGAATTCCAAGTCAGCCCGGGCTAGAGTGAAACCCTACCTCGAAAACACACACACACACACACACACACACACAAAACCCATGAGGGTTGCCGTTTCTCATGCCATGTGCTTCAGTCACGTGTGATAGTACTTGTGCACATATGACAGGAGAGTCACCTTGGATTGAAAGTACCCTTCAAGGCTGGAGAGATGGCTTAGTGGGTAAGGCATTTGCCTACAAAGCCAAAGGACCCAGGTTCAATTCCCCAGGACCCATGTAAAAGAGATGCACAAGGTGGTGTGTGCATCTGGAGTTTGTATGTAGCAGCTGGAGGCCCTTCTCCCACCCCTTCCTCTTTCTCTCTCAAACAAATAAATAAAAATAAAATAAATACTTAAGAAAGCAAAGAGGGAACCCTTCCGCTTCCTGGAGAAGTACCTGCCTATAGATGAAGGGCGCCGTGCGTCAGCGGTGCCAGCAGAACAGAGGCCAAGGTAGGAGAAGAATACTCCGCAAAGTCATCAGGTCTAGTTCCCACTTGCATTCGGTCTTCCATCGCCTATATGGGGTATCAGTACACACTCTGGAACTAGAGATTGGCTTCATTTGTGAGGAGAAAAAACTAAAGGGTTTTTATGATCATGGAAGAATTTCCCCCAAGAGAGTTGAGGATGAAAGTAGATTTGATCTTTATTTGGACAAGTCCTATCTCACTATAAGATTATATTGGACTCGGTAAAAATAGCACCATGTTCTCTTGCTTAGGCTTTATCAATTAGAAGTGTAATTTTTATCATTGTCTTGCTTCCCTTTTAAAGTCCTTTTTTTGGGGGTCTATCTGTTGTCTTTGGAGATGTGGTGAGGAGCAATTCCAAAACCCTGGCCAGTGTGGATTAGGATTTTGTACAGGCTTTTGTAAGTACAGAGCAACAGGTCTCTTTAAACTGGCAAACAAGCTCTTAGATATGCCATTTTGGTCAGCTTCCCTTTCTAACACATGGTATAGGGTTGGAGTGTGAGGGAAAAAGGTCTCCAGACTTGAGGGAAAGAAGGAGGAAGCTGGAAAAGCAGCTCACCATATTTCTTTTGCTGCCTCAAGCAGCCAGCTGCTGAGAACTGCATCTGTTCACGGATGAGTGTGCGTTTACGTAAGCTTCAGTTGTAGTGAGGCACTGCTCAGAAGTGTCTGCCGTGGCTCCAGGGTCTGTCCCAGTTAGGAGGCCTCAAAGGATCTCTAACCCCAAATAAGCTTTTCTGTTTGTATTTGCTTTGATTATCTGGGGCCCAGGGCAGATCTGGGAAGCTCTGGCATGACTTCTGATGCCTTTCATTGTTTGGTCAGGTTATGAGAGGTACAATGCCATGCGGGCAGACCCAGCACTCTGCTTCTTGGAGAAAGTCGGGATGCCAGATGAAAAGTCCCTGTCTGCAGAGCAGGGTGCTACAGATGGAACCTCAGACATTCCTGAAAGGTGAGAAGCCTCATAGACCCACCCTGACATCACATGCCATCCACCAGCCTGTGGCTCATTCCACATCCATCAGTCTTAACTTGCTCAGTGCCTGGCATCTCTCTATCCTTGCCACACTGCAGTCATCTCTCATATTGCTTCTTCAGGTCCACCCTACGGACCTCAGACCTGTTTGCTGACCAAATCCCAATTCTTGTCCTTCCTGGATTCCCCACACTGCCCACCATCCTGCCCACTTGTTAGCATGTCTGATCAGAGGACTCTCCGGAAAAATTCATGCCTCTTATACCTGACAGAACACTGAGCAGAGGCATAGCAAGTACAAGCTCTGATTGTAAAAGTTCCTCAGCTCAAAGGCTAGCATTGTTTAAATATTGCATGGCCCATGTGGAAAGTGGACTTAGGAGCCACTTGACTATCATTTCAGCCTGCTGGAAGAGGTTGTATATAAAAAGGTGTAGAAACATCCCTAAAATGTGTAAATTCTCAGGAAAGCTAAAGTAATAGCTAAAATCTGCAGTTCTCCAAAGCACACATAGTTTTAGAAAAGAGCATTTATCTTTTAGCTTGTGTTTCCTAAGCTGTTGGCCAGGTTTTTCTCCCCAAGGAGCAGGTTCTCTTTTGCAAGTCAGACCTGCTTGAGAAAGCAGTGTTATTTGTCCCAAAAGCTTCTCCTATGGATACAATAAAAATGTACTTTAGGAGATATTATCAAAGGACTAGTAGAATCACTGGTTCTAGAAAACATCCCGAGGAAGGCTAGCTGAGTGTGGCACAAAGCTTGTGTTTTTGTGAAGTGACTGCTCTTCCCAGTTAAACATTGTCGATAGGAAATCCTCCTGCTTCCTAGGCCTAAGCAGCGAGGACAAGCATCTTTGGCACAGGGGTGTTTGTTTCAAGGTCAACTTTAAAGGGATCCTGAAAAACGATAGGCATCAGTAGTAGTTAAGCTCACGAGAGAGAGAAGGCATTAGGCAGCTAACCTAGTCATAAATAAGCTTGATGGTAAAGGGGACAAAATAGTGTGTCATAGCAGTTGAGCAATGCTCGCTTCCAAGAAAGGGCCTCTAGCCAGATGTGACTGTGGGACGGGTCAGCTGTGATCCTTGTTGGGCACATGTAGCATCCATAGCATCACTTGTTAGCACAGCTTTCAGGCTGGAGTTTATTCTTTATCAGCTGTATACACAAACCGCTCTTGATGGGCTGTAACTACTTTCTGCTGATGTTGACATCACTGAGCAGATCAAGAGGCTGGAGCTTCCTGCACGGCCGGAGGTAAATTGAAGTCCTTGCCCACAGAAGTGAAGACACTGGTGGTGATTCTCCCAGTCTCAGAGTCTCTGAAAAGGAAGGGAAGAACTAAGATTTTGAGGGCCTGTAGAAGAGCTCTACGGGTATTCTTTTTAGTCAGTGACCAGGGGATTTTCTTGCCTAACTCCTAAGTGGTCTGTGGTGACTTTTATTTAGAGGCAGCATGGATAAAGAAGACAGTGCTGAAGACAAGTTGGATGGCCTCCAGAAACAAGCGGTGAGTCAGCTTTGCTGTACTGGTAACCCGAACAGAACTCTGCTCTCTCTGGTGGCAGTCTGGGGGACTTTGTTGTTGCTGCAGTTGTTTTATCACCAAGATTTTATTATGGAAATTTCAAACACAGAGACTGGTGGCATTTTTATTTTAATTAAAGATTATATTTTCAGATAGCTGAAGATTTAAGGTACAGTTATAAAATACAATACAGAGAGCCTCCATGTCTTTTCTTTATCCAGTTTTCCCCCAGAGTAACATCTTACAAAGCTGTCCTTCACTGTCACAGTCAGGATGCTGGCTTGATAATTAGAGGCACAGGATATTTCCATGACTACAGAAGTCATGCTGCCATCTTAAAACCACACCCATTTCTCATCCACCTTCTCTTTCCAGCCTCTGGCAACCATTAATCTGTCCAGGTCATCACACTGGGCAGCAAGCAATGTGCCCACTGACACACCTCCTCAGCCTTCTGATTGATGACTGCCTTTTCTTATCTCCCACTGGGGTACTTGGACTTAAGACAGAATTTCATGATAGAATATGTTTTGAAAAGTGTATTATCATTAGGTGATTTTGTTGTACGCATCACAGAGTATGGCAATTACAACACTAGGTAATGTGATCTGTTTAGAGAAATTATTTTAGCCAGTTGTAGAGTAAGTTGTCTTTGAGGATATCTAAATATCTTCTTCATTCTGAAGCCTTCTCAATGGATGGGAGGTTCTGGGCACTGGTTCTTTTCTTCTAGCTGGTCCTCTGTCCCCCTTGGCTTCTGGTGAGACAGCATCAGCTTGCTTTGTCTTCATAGGCAAATGTCTTTTCTTTCTCACTGCTGTGCTTGTTTTTTTTTTTTAATTTTTTTTTATATTTTATTTTTATTTTGGAGAGAGACACAGAGAGATAAGGAGAGGAAGACAGATAGAGATGGGCGCGCCAGCAGCCTCTTATCCACTGTGAACAAAATCCAGATGTGTGCACCCCCTTGTGAGCAAGTGCAGCATTGCGCCCTTGCATCACTTTGCATCTGGCTAAACATGGGACCTGGAGATTGGAACCGGCATTCTTAGGCTTAGGAGGCAGGCGCCTTAACTGCTAAGCCATCTCTCCAGACCTGTGCTTGTTTTTTTAATTTGTCTTTTAGTTTTTCAGAAATGTAACTGATATTTTGGTATGGATTTTTTTGAGTTTGTTCTCGTTAGAATTTATTCATCTTCTCAAACCTATAGGTTTTTGTCTTTTGCTAAGTTTGGGACATTTAAGCCATAATTTCTTTAGGTTTTTTTTTTTTTTCCTTAGCCCCCTTTTCTTCTCCCTCCAAGACACAAATGAAATGAATTAGCTCGTTTGTTGCAGTGATGAAAGTCTCTGAAGTTGCTCAGTTTTCTTCTCGTCTGTCTCTGGTACATTTTCTTCAGGTTCACTGATGCCTGCCTCTTCTTCCAGTCCTCTACTATTTTACGCCTGCCTGCTCAGGGTTTTTTTGAGGCTTTTGTCGTCCTCCCCCCCCCCCATTCATTCTAATTTTTTATTGTATTTTTTAAATTTAAAATTCACTTTTTAAAATTTTGTTTCCTTGAAAAAACTTGCTTACCACACATGCCTAAAATTGCTTTTTGTTTGTTTTGGTTATCTAAGGTAGGGTCTCCTTTTAGCCCAGGCTGACCTGGAACTCACTCCGTAGTCTCAGAGTGGCCTTGAACTCTCATCAGTCCTTCTACCTCTCCCTCCCGAGTGCTGGGATTAAAGGCGTGCGCCACCATGCCTGGCCCTAAAATTGCTTATTGATAATAATGAACACCACTGCCTCTTGGTATTGGCACCCATTATTTTCTTTTGTCCTTCAGCTTGAGACCTTCCTCATCCTTGGTGTAAGTGATTGTCCTTTTTTGTTTGTTTTTGGTGAAACTTGAACATTTTGAGGTATTACATTGTGAAACTATAGATCTTACTTAAACCTCACATTGTGGCTGACTTCTTCTGACACTTGGGGACCAACCTACTTTTGGAGAGGAGAGCTGACTCTCATATCCCGTTAACATGTAATGGAGCTCCTTCTCAGTACTATAGGCAGAAGTGGAGGTTCCGCCCCCACATGGTCTTTCTTAATACCATGGTAGGGGTTGGGAACATCATCACTAGCTATCAAGGGTTTTTCTAGCACTGCCTCGTAGGGGAATTGGGCACCCTGTTACCCTTTGGAAAAGGTAGAATGGTCTGGTCCCATACCACATGGTATTTACTGGCATAAGTAGGGTGATGAGGTTAGCCAGATTTTTCTGTGCTTTTGAGGTGGAGTAAAAGTCATTTTCTCAACATTTTAATATTCCCAACCTAGAGATGACGGGCTTTTATTGTTTTATTGTTTTGTTCTGTTTTTAATCTGTACCTTCTGTCATTTCCAGGTCTTTGGCTTTTTTACCTCTAAATCTAGGATTTGTGGATATGTAAGACAAAATAGAAAAAAAAAATCTCAGGGAACTAACAATCATGTTGTTCCTTGGGTCCTAATGACCCCCATTTTCTCCTGCCTCTTTACCTTTCACACTTTCTTACATTTGTTTTGCATCGTGTTCAGGGGTCTGATTGTGCTTACAGTGAGCATGTCCCAGAAGTGGAAGTCTTTGCTGCATTGTTTAAGTTTGTTTGTTTGTTTGTTTGTTTGTTTGTTTGTTTGTTTGTTTGTTTGTTTGTTTGTGAGAGAGAGAGAGAGAATGGGCTCACCAGGGCCTTCAGTCACTGCAGACGAACTCCAGACACCTGCACCACCTTATGCATCTGGTTTACGTGGGCCCTGGGGCATCAAATCTGGGTCCTTTGGTTTTGTAGGCACCTTAACTGCTAAGCCATCCCTCCAGCCCTCTTTGCTGCATTGTAAAAACAACTTTCTGGGGCTTTGTATAAGCACACCAAAGCCTCACCTGAGCCCCAGCACTATTTGGCCAATTTTTCTTTTACTTTGAGCAGTAGAGAAAATATCTGATAGAATGTCATGTACTCTGGATTTTAGAAGTCAGTAGCAGTGTCTTCGAGGCACTCCATTGTCAGAGTCCATCTTCTTCCCCTGATTGTCACCCAGACACTGCCAGTGACTTCTATTGTGCTCCTTCATCCTAACTCGCAGACATCCTCTACTAGCTTTGTTTCTTTCCTATACTGGCAATGACTGACAGCACTTTTCACTGTAGAAATTAAGTTTTCCTATATCATATCCTTAGGGTTTGAGACACAGTGGATTTGAGTCAGTGTAAAGGCTCAGTCCTTAGGACCTGAGGGGAGTTGGGTTCTAGTTTTGACAGTTAAAATCCAAGTTCTGTCATTCTGTTGCCTTTCATCGTTATTTTGTCTGGAATTTAGGGTGTGTTTTCCCATAGAAACAATCCAAACACCAAAGAAAGGAAAGTAGTCCGGACGGACGCTTATTGGACAAAGCACTGGCCATGTAAATGTGAGGCCATAAACGCCAGGCAGGCAGGCATGGTGGCCTGTGTATCATCTCAACGCTAGAGGCATGGACACAGGATCCTTGGGACAAGCTGGCCAGTTAGACTAGCCTTAGTAAATAAATAAAGCAGAAAGCAATTGAGGAAAATACCCACCATCAACTTGTGGCCTCTGTGCATGCATACACACATGCATGCACGCACACACACAGCCATGCATGCAAACACATGAAAGAGACATGAACTTAAAACCTTGTATGGAACCTGACTCATTTCAAAGCACTTTCCCCTTTATGTAAGTTAATCATCTCCTCAGCCTCATGGAGTCAGCACTTCAGATATTTTTTGTCCTCATTTGATAGCTGAGAAAACATTAGGAACTTTTTGTTAAAGGACTTTGCCAAATTCTCACATCCAGTAGTCAAGTACTCTCTTCATAATAAAGAGAAAAGAAAGTACTTCAGATGTAATGTGTGCTGCTTCCTCGCAGCAGAACACAGGAAAAGGCAGCCAGCCGCCCGGGCAGGCAGGGACTGTGGCAGAATCATTAAAAACAACGTAAGTGTCCTTAGAGTAGAGCTAAATTCTGGAACAGCTTGAGTCTTCCTTTGAGGAATTAATGCTTATATTATTTCTTTACTCTTTTAAGATCCTTAAAGCCCAAGCCATAGAATATAATCAGAAGCAGGTAGAATCAGGAGTAGACAGATCATAAGCAGACTTGGCCAGACTCCCAGGGCACATGCTGAAACAACATACCAAGGAGAATGGCAGCATGTGAGCCCGGCCTGCTGCTCTACCCTCCCTTCTGCTCACTGCGTACCTTTTGCACTGAAGACACTAGCTGGCATTTCCTTCTGGCTAGGCTGAGTTGAAAAAGCCCAAAGTGTTGTGTAAATAGCCTGTTGATTAGAGCAACTAAACACACTTGGGCATAGAGAAATATAATGGCAGAATGTTGGCGTTGAAAGGAGCCCCAGCACACACCAAAACAGTCTTTCCATGTGCCATTCCCTGGAGCATCACTGACCTTGGCTGGGGCAGGAAGGAGAATATGCTACCTTTGAGAAAGTCCATTTTATTGTTGGATGATATTGCCTGACACTAAACCAGGAATCTGCCTCCTCCTATTTAGTTCCATGGGTTCCATTTTTTTTTTTTTTTTTTCTGCTGCAATGGGAAACAAACTTTTTTTTTTCTTCTTCCTCTTCTTCCCTGATAGGATTTTACTTTCTTTAGACTGGCTACTATGTTAATCTCTTTAAGTCTGTTCTACAGTGAAATATTCCTACTTTCTCTGTGTCTTCATCATCCCAAGGCCTCTTAATACTCTGGATCCTTATGGAGACCTTCGTAGCTATTCTCTTAAAATATGACATTCAGAGAACCATGGCGTAGGGAGAAACTTCAGGGGTGATCCTGTGTGTTCCTTCTGTCTGAATTTCTCAGAATTACTGCCAGTGGCTCTTTTGATAAGTAAACAGTTACCAGCTGCAAGATTTCAGAGGCAGCTGGATTCAGTGTACCAATACGAATACTCTAATGAAGTTTGTTTTAAGTTTATTTATGTTTGGAAATGTCTAAATTGAAAATATAATCTTTATCAAACCTGTATGTATAAATAAAAATGAAATAAAGACCTGTATGTTGGGAAAATGAAATCTCTGTTGCCAGAAATAGTAATAACACAGCTTCCACTAATACACCGTGACAAGCACCTGTCCTTGCTGTGCTGTAGTTCCTGCTGCAGGTGGCCTGTGCTACATTCAGGTGCTGTCCAAAACAGGATGAAATGGTGGACAAGGGGAGGTGGGGGGGATCATTTGCAAGGAAAATCTATGCTTAAAATGGTCAGATCACACTGTAAGGAGACTTTGATTGGGAGGTAAACAAGAATCCATCCCTTGTGTGTTGAAAGATTGAAGTACTCTGACCCAAATAGTAATATTTGGGTGCAGAAGATGGTCACACTTAGGAAGCTTGTTTCTCCTCCACTTAGACATTATTCTTATCCCCATTGTAGAGGAGAAAGGATTCAGATAATCTAGGTCTGCTGTAAAAGTCATACAACCAAAGGACACAAGAGCATTGTGCCCCAGCTCCCATCTTAAGTCCTATATTCTCTCCATAATAAAAAAAAAAAATTTGAACTTGGGCTGGAGAGATGACTTAGCAATTAAGGCACTTGCCTACAAAGCCAAAGGACCCAGGTTCAATTCCCCAGGATCCACGTAAGCCAGTTGCATAAGATGGTGCATGTGTCTGGAGTTTGTTTGCAGTGGCTGGAGGCCCTGGCGTGTTTATTCTGTCTCTCTCTCTCTCTCTCTCTAAATAAATATAAAATATTTTTTTAAAAACATGAACTTGAAATGTATGACATCTGTTTTAAATCTGCCTTGTATATGCGGTTTATTGCAAAAGCAGGATGTTTGTTTTTCATGCAAAATGAAAACACTTTTGACACTGCCTTCACACATCTTGTCCACTACACACAAAGAACAGTTGTGTTCTACCAAACTCCTGTTTGGCCTTCAGTGTCTAGCTTGTGTCACCTCTCAGATCACTTTAACCTGGTTTGTGTTTCAGAAACTTACCATGTTCTCGGCCACTACTCACTTGTCTCCCAGCATTACCAGACACAGCTCCTGAGAAGAGGGATTCCATCCTTTTCACTACTGTCATCCTAAAACCTAGCATGGTTCCTGACACTTATACATTGTTCGGCTAACTGTAGAAGGACTGCCCAGCACCAGTGGCACTGGCTCTGGAGATCAGTAAGAGCACAGAAAACATTGTCTGTGTCTACAGGCTCCACATGGTCTGCTGCCGCCACTTGAACTATGCCAACAAAATAGAGGGAGCAGCCAGGCGTGGAGGAGCAGCTGTAAGCACAGGAGGCTAGGCCTTACAGTTTTGGATAAGGAAGCAACATGGAACTAGGATGCTTGTAATTCCTGCCATGATAGGAAGCAAACCCAGTGTTTCTTTACCCCATCCACCTTCACTACTTAAGAACCATTTACAGTCTTGGATGACATTACCAGCCTCTTCATTGCTAATTTCCTCCTGTCAAAAATGAGCTGTGGGGCTGGAGAGATAGCTTAGCAGTTAAGGCGCTTGCCTGAGAAGCCTAAGAACACCATTCAATTCTCCAGGTCCCACGTTTAAGCCAGATGCAAAGTGACACAAGGGAACAATGCTGCACTTCCCCACAAGGGGCCGCACGTGTCTAGAGTTCGTTCACAGCTGCTGAGAGGCCCTGGGGTGCCCATTCTCCCTCCCTCTCTCCCTCTCTCTCTCTCTCTCTCTCTCTCAAAAAAAAAAAAAAAAAAAGGAGCTGTCATAATAAATGAAACATGCAGCCAAAGTCCTGAGCATAGCGCCTGGCAAGTTACCTAGAAGCAGTAGACCTTGGTGTTGCTGCAGTTTGTATGGGGCGGGGGGGATCATTCCAAGAGCACATTCTTTAGTTAGAAGATGGAAACACTTGGGCTGGAGAGATGGCTGAGCAGTTAAGGTGCTTGCCTGAGAAGCTTAAGGACCCAGGTTCAGTTCCCCAGAACCCATGTAAGCCAGATGCACAAGGTCACGCATGTGTACAAGGTAGTGCAGATGTCTGAAGTTCAACTGCTAGAGGCCCTCACACACGAATTCTCTCACTCTCGCTTTCTTTCTCATCGGGAAAATAAAATTTAAAGATGGAAATACTGAATGATGAGCTAGTGATTGGACTGTCAGTTCCCTCCCTCCCAGCTGCCATGTGATGGGAATTTGCTTTGTGCCTTCACATACACTCAATCATATTCCACAACCACACACTCATATGGTGGGCATTATTCTTTACAATTTGCAAAAGAAGAGCTTAAGAACAATAAAAGTCCTTGTGTGTCATGACCAGTATGTTTCCTTTGTGACACTTGTCACAACAACACTAGATTCCAATACTCTGCAGTGATGAACTCATTTTTTAATAATTTTTTTTTATTGACAGCTTCCAAAATTGTAGACAATAACCCATGGTAATTCCCTTGTTCCCCCACTTTTTCCTTTGAAACTTCACTCTCCATCACACATAGCTGAGAGCTTGTACCTATGGAGATGAGGGTGCCCACATCAGTTGCCAATATACTGAGATAAGGAGCATGGTCATTTGGGGGCCTACCACCCACATTTTATAGGCTATAAAACATTTTTCTCCTGGTAACATCTCTACTTATAAATTTTAGCTTTCACATAAATAATTTTAGCTTTCTCATAAATACTCTGCACATGTCTGAAATAGTTCTCTCTGGCTAACAACTATATAAAATGTAGTAGGAAGGTTTTAATTGCCTAAATAATAGAACAGTTAAGTCCCACTTCAAAATAGCATCATAGGGTCTAGAGAGATTGCTCAGTGATTAATGGTGCTTGCTTGCAAAATAGCACCATAAGGGCTGGAGAGATGGCTCAGTCGTTAAAAGCACTTTCCATTCTTCACTGACATTGGCTTTTGGGATACAGGGAAGACAGTTCTTGCCCATTGGGGGAACCTACCTAGTGCTCTGCAGTTACAAATATCTTTTCAATCTCCAGAGCAGGTTTTCATCTAGAACTCCCACCCTGCCTTAGATAACTTAGTTCTTAGATCAGAATTCCATCACTGCACTGCTGCTTGTTAGCCATGTGACCTTGAGCAACTTAGCCAGCTTTCCGGTGCTGCTTTTCTCCATCTGTGAAGTGACTGTAGTAATAGGGTATCAGTTACTGTCTCATTGCTAGGAAGAAACGCCTGATAAAAATTAGTTTAAGGAAGAAGGGTTTATTTTAGCTCACAGTTCCACGTTACAGTCCATCATGATAGGAAAGGCGTGGTGGGAGCTTGAGGCAGCTTGGTCACATTCAGCTCACAGTGAGGAAGCAGAGAGTGGTGAATGCTGGTGCTCAGCCAGCTTTCTCCTTCTGTACAGTCCAGGGCCTTAGCTCATAGAATGCTGCTGCCCAAAATAAAGGTGGGTCTCCCCACTGCAATTACCTTAATCAATGCAGATGTGCACAAAAGCTAGCCTAATCCACATAGTCCCTCATAGGAGAGTCTAGGTTCTGTCAAGTTGACCATCGACATAAACCAAAGCAAATAGCTTCTTCCTCTTGAGACAGTTAACTCAGTAAGATAAGCCTTCTGTGTAAAGACTTGCTATCACCATTCTGTATAGTGGAGAGGTGTAGTGAGAAAATAGACTCATCCCTGTTGCTTTCTCAGAGTTTTTTCTTGCAGGTCCTCCAGTAGTATGGTGGGCCCAAGAAAGTTTTTTGAATTTAACTACTGGCAGTCATAGGTATCCATCCATTCCTGCTGTGTCACAGTGCCAGTTTCATGTCTGGGCAGCAAATGCTTTTTGTAAAACACCAGATAGTCGATATCTTGGGTGAGTGACAGAGTCACATATACTTGCTGTCACATGCTCTTCCTTTTTTGTAACCCCTTTGAAATTTAAGAACCTTTCTTATCTTGAGGGTCACACAAAAGTGGATGCGGGTCATGGTGTGCTGGCTGATCTCTTGGACCCTGTGTTCTACTCTGTCAGAGTCCTGGGTTCCGAGATTGTTCTGCCCCATCTTTCAGGTTAGAAAGTGGTGGTGGAAGAACAGAAAGTCCCACTATTAAAGGTGGAGCCCAGTTGCAAAATAGCGTGATTTCCTTTCCTGCTCCCAAATTCCCACGTGCGTCATATATTCCTGAAACCAGACAGGGCTGTGGAAGCAGTCTGCTGGTGCCAGTTTGACAGACGCACCAACTCAAACAACTTCTTTGCCTGCAATCCTTCTCCAGATCCACTTGGAGCATCAAATCTTCATTTTAATTTTAAACTCCTGGGGTTTTCCACCATCAGGTCTCCTTTCTGGAGCAGTCATATTTTATGAAAATAGTATCTGTTGCTGTGTAGTAAGCTTACACAAGCCTGACACTTTACAGTTAAAAAAAAAATGCAGGCACATTCTTTGTGAAATGACAGTATTAAATTGCAAGTGATGGTGGTAAAGCAAATATTTAAATTCACAGCTAAAATAGTGCTTGTAAAATGTAATTGTTAGGGGAAGCATGCCAGTTTCCCATTACTTAAGCTGTTTCTCTATGGGAAGAATCATTTCAGGGGGAAAAACAATAACAAAACTTCCAACAAATTGCTTTCTGACTCCCTTAAAATTGCGCATAAGTAAGATGTCTTTGCAGGTCCTTCTCTGGTCTTTGAGGTGTTTGTAGTGTCCCATGTGCATGCTTAGCCCGTCCAGTAGAGCCTTTCTGAGTTCAGTCACTAATGGGATGGCTTCATTTATCCCTAGGCAAGTCCCAGTGATGGAAGTGATGGCATTTTTGGTGAAAAGAAGGATGACAGCCGGGCAGGTGAGACTGTGTCCTTCTGGAGGCAAAGAAAAGTAAGGTCCCAGTTTGTAGTTACTGTGGAGTTCATATGTAATAAACTGTTTTTTAAGGAGACATCCAAGTAAGTTGGCCTGCATTAAACTTCCCTGACATTGAAGTGTAAAGGTCAGACAGATGATGTCTTAAGATAAGATTGAATCTGAGAGGTCAAAAGAACTTTAATTTCATTGATGTGGGTTTTGCTTTCTGTTGTAGTTGGTTTTGCATTCTGAAGTGAACCTTTTGGGCTTTGGCAGTTGAAAGAGCCAACTACACAGAAGCCTATTGTTATGTATGGAGAAGGCAGCAGTTTGCTGGTTCTTTCTGTAGACCAGTTGGGATATGAAATGAGAGAGAACAGCTCTGGCCACAACTTATAGCAATATTGCTGCCCTCCTATCATCCGTAGCCCATGGGCTAATTTTTAAAGCAAAGCAGTACTTTAAGTTACTGAGTCTGCTTTCTTGTACTCAGACAAAACCAGAAAAACAGAATCACCCTTGTTTGATTAGTATTTGTAAATACTAATGTCTTCACTGATGTTTGAAGCCCAGGATGGCTCCGACTCAGACAAATCACCCTGGCCAGTTTCATCTGCTCTCACGGCTCGTCTCCGACGTCTGGTCACTATTTACCAGCGCTGCAACCGCAAGGAGCTCTGCCGACCTGAAATCCTAGGGCCAAGTAACCAAGGATACTGGGTTCAGGATGACATATTCAGGAGAACGTCAGAAATGGACCTCAACAAGGAAGCTCAAAAGAGGTAAATAAAGACCAGGCGCCAGAAGGGCACACTGAATCACCTGTCCATTGTGTAAAGGTGGCAGAAGAAAAGGTGATGCCTGGGAGGACAAGCATGTTTGTGTTCTTGTGTGACATTAGATTGTTGTAGAATTCATTAAATACCACCTTCAATGAAGATGGGTTGTCATGATGACTGGAGTCTGATGAGATCTAGGGATACCCTCTGTTCATAACTGCCTTTTATGAACTAACTTATTCTCCCCAAAGTCAGAACCCAAGTTCTGGGGATGTGGTTTAGAAACACCACACACACTGGTATAGATCCAGAACCATTTCAAGCTCCCTGGTTGTTCTGCAGCTGTCTCTTAATCACAGGTCTTTATCAAGTCTTTGAGAACAATAAAGCCATAAAATGCAGGCCCAGAAGGAAAGTATAAATTGCTTGAACTTTGCCTTTGGCTCACAAGGGAATTAAGCTAAAAAGGCTATTTAACTGCTGGCCTGCAGAGAGTAGGAGTGAACACAGCAACACAGTTTCAGTTCTTTGAGTCTATCTTCTGTCCTGATGAAACAGCCAGTAAATTGAAGGACCACCACATAGCAAATCCAGATTCTTCTCTGTTCTCCCTCTGCCTTTGTGGACTGTGGTGGTCTGAGCAAACTGTTTCATCCTGTTCACACAGTTGTAAAGCCCCTTGTTCCCGCTTCTTATTTTCCCACTGACCCTCACTCCAGCCTCCATTCCCAGCTTGAGTCCCACGGTCACACCATAGCAAGACTCTGCTTCAGGAAAAAGTAAAAGCAGTTCCCTGTCCCTCTCTGATCACTGTCAAGGTGGACTAGAAGAGAGCAAGCTGACTTCTACCGGACAGTGTCTTCCTTTGGCGTTGTTTACGATCAAGAAAAGAAAATCTTTGACTGGACACAGTTCCGTATCATTTCCCATTTGGACAAAAAGTCAGATGAGAGTCTGGAGCACTATTTTTACAGTTTTGTGGCCATGTGCCGCAATGTTTGCCGTCTGCCGACATGGAAAGATGGAGGTAAGAAGACACTTCCTTCCTGTGCTAACAGTGAGGTGGGAAGGGAGCATGCTGCTGCTGCTTAAACTTCACAATTACTGTAGATATGTCTAAAAGCCAAGTCTGCCCTATGAATTCTGTAATTTATTTGATTTATTTTTTTTATTTATTTATTTATTTATTTATTCATTAGAGACAGACAGAGGGAGAGAGAGAGAGAATGGGCGTGCCAGGGCCTCTAGCCTTTGCAAACGAACTCCTGACACATGCCACCATGTGCATCTGGCTTACGTAGGACCTGGAGGATCAAACCTGGGTCCTTAGGCTTCGCAGGCATGCACTTTTAACTGCTAAGCCATCTCTCCAGCCCAGCCCTATGAATTCTGATAAATGGGTTCTTAGAGATTCATGAGCTTTTATCTGGGTCCACCTTCAATGAAATAATTTTTTTTCACAAGTAATGTAACTTCATTGAAAAGTGAAGTTCAGTTAAAACATCACAGAAATACTAAAATGCTACCATTGACTATACTAAATACAGGGTTTTCTTATCCTACCCTAACACTGTACTTTCCTTAAATGTGATCTTAATAACTTTCCATGTTTTCTCATGTATGAGCTTACAGACAGTGGCTGTCTTTTAAATATCTTTTGAGCTGGTAGAAAGCCCTTCTGAAGTTTTCCTGGTTATGATTTGCAACAGCTTTTCTCGGGCCCTCCTTCAGCCTCATATTTGTAGATAAACTGATTGTGGGCCATGTGACTGTGTTTTAGACCATGTTTTAGACCAGCACTCTTTCCCTGAGCCACATCCCCAGTGTATGACCGTGCTTTAGGAAAGCTGAAACAAGCATTGAGTCTACCCCGAGTAGGTTCTTGGCTGATGACAATGTGCTTTCGCCTCTACCCCCATATGATGTGGTTCACTTGGGTCAGTGAGCTAGGTGTACTGGAAAGGTTTGGACCTTCGAGTCATGCTGATAGGTGTATCAAGTACCTAGTAGCGTGGGCTTATTGAGTGCACTAATGGTTTATACAGGACTGATGTTCTCCTGCTCTTCTTTATCCCTCACTTGGGTCTGCACAGTCCCTCCTGTAACTGCGGCCTATTCTAGCAGGAGCTCACACACCTAAAACTGAGGAGCCAGGGAGTTAAACTATAAGACAAAGACTTGGGAGCTCAGGCAGGGACCATCCAAAGCCACCTTACGTGTTAGTTTTGTGTTTCCCCTTCTCTCCAGGCCCTCCTGATGCGAACATCTATGTTGAACCCATCACTGAGGAACGGGCTGCAAGAACTCTGTACCGCATTGAACTGTTAAGGAAGATCCGTGAGCAAGTGCTCAGGTGTCCTCAGCTCCACGAGCGCCTGCAGCTCTGCAGGCCCAGCCTCTACCTGCCAGTCTGGTGGGAGTGTGGGAAGCACGATCGGGACCTGCTTATCGGTACTGCCAAACATGGGCTCAACCGCTCCGATTATTACATCATGAACGACCCCCAGCTATCCTTCCTAGATGCCTATAGAAACTATGCCCAGCATAAAAGAACTGACACCCAGGCACCAGGAAGTCTCTGTTGCCTTTACCAGACCAACTCCAAACTCTATGAATCTCTTACATACACGCCAATGAATAGGACTTCGGAGTCTCTTGAAAGTGAACCGGAGAATCTGGTAAAAGCAGAAAACAGAGATGATCACCTCAGTCTTCCTGGGGGCTTACCTGACATGACCTGTGAGAACTTTATTTCTAAGGTTCAGGAGGTCATTTCCATTGAGCATGATGAAAGCTTGCTGCCTGAGTCCCTGGAGGACATGATGTGTGGTAAGATGGGGCTCAGCCGACAGTCAGACTCTTTTCAGGAGAGTCCAAGCACCAACAGAGAATCCAGGAACAATGCCATCGCCATCTCCACCAGCAGGGACGGGAGCTGCCAGTCTGCTGGCCATGAAGCAGAATTAGCTTCAGACGCTTCTCTCATGAGTAGCTTAGAAGCAGGTGTGGCTCAAATGAACATTAAAAGTGGAAAACATATGTTGGTATCTATTTCAAAAGAAGGGGAGCCCTGCTGCAGTGAGGTAGGGCCAAGACCTGAAAGCACAGGACACCTAGAGTCCAAGTGCTTGGCTTCCCCTCCCTTAGATGCAGGAAGTGAAAGTGGGTTTGTAGATCTGTGCAGTCTCAGTGTCTGTGACTCCAAAAGAGACCTTTCATCAGACCAGCAATTACTTGATTTATTAGAAAATAAAAGTTTAGAAAGTAAGTTGATTTTGAGTGAAAACCAGAGTGATGAGGAGGAGGAAGAGGAAGAAAATGAGGAGGATACCTTAGCTATCGTAGCAGGTACCAGAGAAAGGCCAGAGGTTTTGCATTTTACTGAGCCCACTGCTAACATCCCAAGGGAAAAGAGCCTCAGCTTTCACCTGGATGCAGCCAAGAAAGGAAGCCTAGAGGTGGTAAGCCAGAGCCCTGGACCACAGAGGACTTTCCCGCCAACAACTTGTCAGTGTCACTGCAAACACATGGGAAGGTGGACACATGGCCTCGGAAATGAAGAACTTGACATAGAGAGACCCAAGGCTTATCACCCAGACCTATACAGAAGCAAAGCCAATACTGCCACAATGGAAGGTGAGCCTGCTCTTGTTCCACCAGAGCCATTTAAAGTGAAGCATGAGCTTTTAAAAGAACCTTGGAAAGAAAGTGCAGAGGGGAGGAAAGGTTTCCCCACATATGCTCCTGAGGGAAGTGAGCCCAAGTCAGAAGATACGGATTTGGAGAATAAAGAGGATTATGATAAAGATGGAACCTGCCATGGTCAAGGTAAAATGTGTAGAATGTCATGGTCACATGATGGGAAAGAGGCAAACTAAAGGGGGGGACAGTGTCTGTTAGCTTTCACTTCTAAAATACACCTGCCCACCCTCACCGTGTGGTCCAGACTAAAGAATACAGGCCATGATCTGAAACCTAGACAGAGTAGTTCATCTGTAGTCATCTTAGAAAACAGAGGGTAACTGGAGACAGTCCCAGTACCTCTGCTGCATCAGCCATGTGGCCTGGGCAGGGACTGTGTTTTATTCAATTGATGCACACTGGTACCCGGGGGAGATGGTTCATTCTCACACTAGATCAGGTGCTTCTGGCTGGTTAAAGTGGAGCAGCTTTGGGGCATCAGAGACCTGCACTGATACAGGTGCCATTAATTTACAGGAATTGCATAAGTACAAGTCAGGCTGACCTTTGTTGTGAACATAGAAAGCAGTGGTTACACAGCATCATCAGAGCCCTTTGCTAATGTGGGGCGTTTGTGTCAGGTTCTGTTAAAACTCAGCACAAGTGGGCTGGAGAGATGGCTTAGCAATTAAGGTGCTTGCCTGCAAAGCCCAAAGACCCATGTTCAATGTTCCAGATCCCACGTAAGCCACACACACAAGGTGACACAAGCATCAAGGTCACCCATGAGGACAAGATGGCACACACATCTGGAGTTCAATTGCGGTGGCTGGAAGCCCTGGCACCTCAATTTTCATATCCTCTCTCCCTCTCAAAAAAAAAAAATTTAAAAAAAAAAATTCGGCACAAGTAAAAATGACAAAGTGAGCAAGGCATGGTGGCACACACCTTTAATCCTAGCACTCAGGAGGCTGAGGCCCTGAGTTTGAGGCCACCCTGAGACTACATAGTGACTTCTAGGTCAGCCTGAGCTAGAGTGAGACCCTACCTTGAAGTCACCTCCTCCCCCCCAAAAATATATATATATACATACACATACACACACACACACACACACACACACACACACACACACACAAGACAAAGTTACAATTAAGGGAAATCTTAAGGGTTCAAGTTAGAAGGACTTTCAAAGTGTTTAAAGAAAAAACTAGACGCCGTAATTCTTTATGCTTTACAGGGACATGAATTCAGTGATTTGGGATCCTGATAACAACAGATCCACGAGTGCATGTCAGGGTGACCAGAAGCAGGTCACTAATTCTTGCCACTGTCAAAACCAGAAAGCAGCCTGCTTGTGTTTGCCTCGTGCTGAGTGTAGTGCTCCAGGAGAGACGGGCCCAGCCCTTCATCTGAGACAGTGTTCTATATTCAAGGGGAAAGGGAGGAGCAAGACCCAAATGCCTGGAGTCACATCACTTAATTTTTAAACTCCCCACCTGTGGTTTTTGTCACTGTTATGTGACTTTCTAAGGAAGGGATGGTTCTGAACCCAAATTAAAATTTACGCACTAACGGGGCTGGAGAAATAGCTTAGCGGTTAAGGCGCCTGCCTGCTAAGCCTAAGAACCCGGTTCCAATCTCCAGGTCCCACATTCAGCCAGATGCAAAGTGACACAAGGGCGCAATGCTGCACTTGCCCACAAGGGGGTGCACGCAGCTGGATTTCATTCACAGCAGCTGAGACTGCTGGCGCGCCCATTCTGTGTCTCCTCCCTCTCTGTCTGTCGGTTTCTGTCTCTCTCCAAAAATGAATAAAATATTTTTTTAAAAATTTTAAAAAAATTACAAACTAACTAGGGTCGTTTTTGGACTGAACAGAAAGTAGCGTGATGGACCTACAGCCCAGAAGAGCCTGTCTGTGACCATGCCTCAGGCTTTCTTCTCCACCCAGGCAATCAAGGATCTGAGCCATGCATGCAGTTACACAGCCCACATTGCAGACTACTGATGTGGCTCCACTGGCAGAGCACTTGCCTAGCATGCATGAAGCCCTGGGTTTTGTCCCCACATAAACCAGGCTTGACAGTACATTCCTCCAATCCCAGCATTTGGAAGGCAGAGGCAGAAGGATCAAGAAAGTGAAGGTTGTCCACTACTTAGAAAGTTTGAGATCAGCCTAGGTACGGGGTAAATGTGATTTAGAGAAGGAAAGTTCCACCTTCCCTTCTTGGATGGCAGGGTAGGGAGCAGAGAGTAAGCTTAGTGCCCACATATGGGGCGGGGGGGCACCAGTGCTTGTACAGCCCTGAAAAGCATAACTCCCAGCCGCCCTTGTCAGGGGTTTGCTCTAGTCTTCCTGGCTCCTTTTGCTTCAAACCTCCCAGTGATACTGCGATTGAATCCAGAAGAAAATCCCATTTTCTGTCAAGATTATACCACTCAAGGTGACATAGGAGATTCTGCCCTCCCCTCCCTTTCCCCTCCCCCCCACACCTCATCTTCATCCTTTGTTCCTATTTGTCTTTCAGTTCCCAGCACATTGAGAACACCTTTCCCTCCCCCTCCACTAACCTGTTTCAGGAGATCCATACTTACTTACTTTCTGTTATGGTACCTTATTTCCTGCGGGAGCTTTTGGTGGAAGGGAGGATTAATGGGAGATCTCACACAAGGTTTCACTGTGTAACCCAGGCTGGCCTCAAACTCAGCAATCCTCCTGCCTGATCCTCCCAGTGCTGGGATTGATTACTGGCGTGAAGCACCATGTTCTGCGTGGTTCTTCTTCCTCTGTAGTACTGGCTCTGCTTGCAGCCTTGTTCCTTCTTCACTGTGGGTGCTTTCCCATCTTCCCCAGGAGCGTGTAAGGACCCCGAGGGCTCAGCTGTGTCTCATACTCATCTCTGAGCTCACCAGTCCAAGCAGAATCTGCTCACGGAAAGGAGTTTCTGTAGCTCCCTTGGAGACTTGTGCACAGTGAGATGTACAATCTCCACACTTCCAAGCATGGCCTATCCTTGTCATTTTACCAAGAACAGAGGCCCACACCTGTCTTGTCTCTGGCACATCACTGCCATCTGCTCATTCCCATCATCCCTGATGAGGGCTCCCTGAGCAGGCATTCCACATAAGGGTTATGCTTCAGTGTTACTTAAGCCATCAGGGAAGAAACGGAAATGCTCCAGGCTTGCTTGCATCATCTTATATGAATCAGGTTTCTCTTATCTCTGTTGTAAGTTTCATGACTTTTCATCCGGCCTCAGTAGTAGCACCCTCTTGCTGTGTCACATTTTATACTTCATAGACTGTCCTTCAAGTGTCAAAAGCATTATAATGTTCAGTTTCATCTTGTCCATGATATCAGTTAGAAACGCAACCTCTCTTCCTCATGGATACACAGAGAACTTTCCCTTCTCTCTGCAAGAGGGATATGGAGAAGCTCCTCAGAGGACGTACGTGATGATGTGCATCTGCATGGTGGGGGCGGCTCAACCAGGATTTGATTTTATAGCTTAACTAATTTAGTTTTCTTGGAAAAAGAAGGTGCAGTGATTCGTGGTTTAACCTAAGTTAGCACAGGATGGGCTGGTTTACAAGTAGAAAAGATAAGTGGGATGTCCAGATCCCTCAGACCACTACTGTCTCTCGAGTATCTAATGAGTATTTGAAACCTCTTCCAGACTACCCAGGCAAATACTCAGAAGAAGAGAGCAAGAGTTCTGCCTCAGGCATCACAGGAGACTTTGGGGACGACCCGCAGGAGTCTCGGGCTCCCACTATTGCTCAGCTGCTTCAGGAGAAAACCCTCTATTCCTTCTCCGAGTGGCCAAAGGTACCTCGCATAGATTGCATCCTCCACCCCAAGCACTCCCAGCTTTCATTCCTCTGTGTTGAACAACAAGCTTTGTGGTGGAGATGGCTCACTTGAGAAAAGATGCATGCCCTAGACCAAACCATGAGGTCCACTTATGCTCGCTTGTGACACTGCAGTTGGTCTCATTGTCCAGACTGACATTTGTCTGAAAGGTTACAAACTGAGTATCTCTGAGTGATCTTTTCTGATCACTTCTTTATGAGAAAACCTGATCCTTGATTTCAAGGGATGTAAATTTGGATAATTTAATGCTTGTTCCTCAGAGCCATTATCCTTTTCCCCTCCAGGATCGTGTGATAATTAACCGCTTAGATAATATCTGCCACGTGGTGTTAAAGGGGAAATGGCCCTCTAGCCAGCCATATGAGCCCTCAGCCGCACCTCCAGCCCCCGCCATAACCAGCAGTGCTGGTTCTCGGAGCAGCCTCTCAGAGCCAGAAGCTGCAGAACACAGCTTCAGCAGTGGGGCAGCATTGGCAGCTCAGATCCAGAAGGTGAGTATGGACTGCAAACCAAGAACACTGGCCTCAACCCGCTCCTCAGTTGAGTGGGTTATTCAACAAGCATTTGAGTGGTTGGAGTTTTGTCTTTTTTGTTGTTGTTGGATAACTAGTGTTAATTGGGCCATTAGACTTTGTTCTGTAGGCTGTGGAAAGTTAGTGAAGCAGAAAAGTGCATGGTGAAAGCTGGGTTTTAACCTGAGTTGGAGCCTGCAGGTTGTCAGGGGAAGTGAATATAGGAGAGGACCACGCCTCATGACAAGGGGCAGGGGGCAAGTGGGGAACTGATACAGAGAAGGTTCTAGGCTTTAGGGTAGAGGCAGAGTGGATACACAGAAAGGAATGAATTTGGCAAGGATGACTTAAGAAGAAAGTAGATGACAAGAGAGCAGTGCTGCCTGGTAGAAACTAGGAACTGAAGGCAGGAGTGAGTCCTCTGTGAAGGGAATGGTTTTGAGGTGAGCTGTGAGCACACTGGTTCTCACTTGCCTACACATTGGAGTCACCTGGGGACCTTCAAAAGCTACTGATTCTGATTTACTTGGTCTGGGGTGTAACTTGGTGTTAAGTTGTTTTGTTGTTGTTTGTTTGTTTTTGTTTTTTAACTTTCCAATGGTTCTGATGGTCAGTTGAGGCTGAGAATCCCTGGGTCATAATCTTCCAACTGCAGATTCAGTTCATAGATTAGCAGTTTTGGCAGCTTCTGGAAGCCTGTTTAAGATGTAGACTATCTGGCTTGTGTGCCCAGGTAGAGTCTACATTTTAACAAGCCATCCAGGTAGCTTGGTGCCAGCATGTGAAGAAGCTGAGTTTGAAGAACTGCAAAGAAGATGTCTGGAAATAATACAGGACCTGAGGAAACTGGGTTGTGAGAAGGAGCAGTTGTTCAACCACAAAAAAGGCATTTAAGCCAGGTGTGGTGGCGCACGCCTTTAATCCCAGCACTCGGGAGACAGACGTAGGAGGATCACCATGAGTTCGAGGCCAGCCTGAAAAAAAAAATAGTAAATTCCAGGTCAGCCTGGGCTAGAGTGAGACCCTACCTCGAAAAACCAAAAAAATAAAAATGAAAATAAAAGAGGCATTTAAACCTTTTGCTATGTGTGTGTGTGTTCACAGGAGAGCTGCTTAGCTCCAGTATTCACAAAAGCCGAGCACAAGCACAGACGTCCCTATGAGTTTGAGGTGGAGAGGGATGCCAAGGCTCGGAGCCTAGAACAGTACTCTGCCACCCATGGGCACCCCCCCATCGTCCTCAATGGCTGGCATGGGGAGTCAGCTATAGACCTCTCCTGCTCGTCAGAGGGGTCCCCAGGAGCCACATCCCCTTTCCCAGTGAGTGCCAGCACCCCTAAGATTGGGGCTATCGGTTCACTTCAAGGAGCCCTTGGGATGGACTTGTCTGGGATTCTCCAAGCTGGCCTGATCCATCCTGTGACCGGACAGATTGTTAACGGAAACCTCAGGAGAGATGATGCAGCCACGAGGAGGCGGAGAGGGAGACGGAAACATGTGGAAGGAGGGATGGACCTCATCTTTTTGAAAGAGCAAACACTTCAGGCAGGAATCTTGGTAGGTATATGAGGCTAAGAACCTTAACCTTTCTACCCAGAGAAACAACCCACCTCAGACCCCCAATATACACCAGTATTCAGCATATGGGTCTTTTACTTCTGTTTGAGGTGTCCCATTTTTTTCTCACTAGAAGATGTCCTCTGCATTTTCTGTCTTTAGATAGATACTAACCCATCAGCAGCCAGCAGCATGGCGAGATAAGCCAGGTCTTATCTCAAATAGAAGCAACCCAAATCTTGAGTATTTATTTCTGAAGAGGAGCCCCAGGCTGTGGAATGAGCAAAGCCAGATGACAGGGCTGCGTTTTGCCGCAGCAGCAGTTCTCAAGCATAGTGAAGCTCTCCAAGAGCTAGGTGTGGGAGATGCAGGCGGTGCTGGCTCTGCTACTGACATGGAATGGCATTGAATACTCTGCCCAGCAGCACTCACTCTTCCTCTGTAAAGCTCCTGCACTGAGTAGCTCTATGCTGCAGATCACACTGTGCATTCTAAATTCAGGGATCTTCATAAGCAATGGAAGACGTCAAGAGAAAACCCCTCAGCACATGGCTCAGTGCTTCCTATTTATGGGCTCTTGAGTCCCAAAATAATCACACTCCGTGTTTTCTGATTTTAAAAGGAATAATAATGGCCAGTATTTTTTGAGTGCCTACTGTGTGGCAGGCACTATGTTCAGGGTTTTTCATTGTCCTATTTGAACCTCTCAACAACCCTGTAAGGGGTTGGGGGATGGCTCAGCGGATAAAGCACTTGCCACACAAGAGTGAGACTCTAAGTTTGGTTTTGCAGAACCCAGGTAAAGCCAGACACCATAGTAGGCATCTGTAATCCCTTGGTGCCTCTGTGGCAAGATGGGAAAGGAGATAAGAAAATTTCCCCAAAAGCTCATGAACCAGCTGGTCTGGCTGACACAGAACTGAAAAGCAAGAGAGCCTGCCCCAAGCAACATAGAAGGAATGAGGTCGCTGGTTGTTCTGGGACCTGCACATAAGCAATGCACCACATGCACACACAGACACACAGCAACAGCTGGGTAAAAGATGACGAAACTGAAGCTTTTAAAAGCATTAAATAATTGGCCCAAAATTATCCAGCTATTAAGTGGCAGAGCAAAAAACCAAACCAAAGACCTTGCTCTCCAGATACTGAGAGCATTAATGGTGAGCTATAACATTTGGAATATGTCTTCATCTCAGATTGTAATCCAGGAAGGTGAGCTAGCAGATTCCTTCCCTACCCTTTTAATAGTCTGAGATTTTGGTTATAGCCTAGCACTTTCGTTTGTTTTTGTTTGTTTGTTTTTGAGGTAAGGTCTCACTAACTCAGGCTGACCTGGATTTCATTATGTAGTCTCAGGTGGCCTCGATCCTCCTACCTCTGCCCCCCTGAGTGCTGGGATTAATGGTGTGTTCCTCCATGCCCGGCTTCCAGCACTTTCTTTGGTATGGTTTTTAGGGCAGGGTCTCACTGTAGCACAGGCTGACCTGGAACTCACTCTATTCCAGGCTGATCTCAAACTCGTGGTAGTCCTTCTGCCTCAGCCTCCTGAGTTCTGGGATTATAGGTGTGGGCCTCCACGCTGGGCTGGTAACATTTATTTTGAAATGAGGTCTTACTTTGTTTCCCATGCTAGTCTTAAACTTGTGGGCTCATTTATTTTTTTGACAGTTTTTAAGCAGGAATATATTTTTTATCATATTCACCCATTACTTTCTCTTGTTTCCTCCCACTCCTGTTTTGCACCCTTTCTTCCCATTTAGTCCCCAAAAGATGTGCTTCTTTGATGCTTGTGTGCCTAGAGGTAATGGGGGGCACTGAGTTCACTAGCATTGCTTGCATAAATATGGGTGAAGGGTCGTTTACCAGAGCATGGGCAACTTACCTGGCCACTCCCTCTCCCATCAACTATCAACTATCTGCCAACAGCTCTTCAGGGAGAGGTGGATCCCACTGAGCTCCTCCACCATCCACAACAGAATGTCGATGGGGCCCAGTCTTGTGCAGGGAACCACAGCTGCTGTGAGTTCATGAGTGCGACAGCCATGTCTTGTCCAGAAGACAGCGTTTTACAGCACTGCTCCTTGTTCTCCATCTCTTGCATTCTTTCCACTCCCTCTTCCAAATATTCCCTGAGCCCTGAATGGGGTGATACAGATGTCTCACTCAGGGCTGGACACTTAGTAGCCACGTATTCTCAGCACACTGAACAGTTACCAGTCTCTGCAGTGATCAGCAAGTGTGGGCTCACTTGCTCATCTAGCCTCAGCCTAGATGTAGGTGGGATTGCGCTGGAATTAGTGGGGACCTTTAAAAGCTCCTGGTTCTGAGGGGTCTGCTACATGTCTGGTACCTACATAGCAATGTTACCTTCTTTTGGAAATGCAAAGCTATGATTTCCCCATAGTGCTTGCAGAATCCCAATGGAATGACAGGAGCTGGAGGGCCAGTGATACCTGGAATAGTAGCTAAGGATGGAAAGGAGTAGACTGAAACACAGCAGGCAGGATGGAATTCATGTTTGCTTAGTAGGTTGGGAGAAGTGCATTCAGGGAGAGGGAGCTCGTAGCCTGTGTGAGAGCAATGGTGGGTCAGTATGATGGAGGAGGATTCTAACTCGGGCTGTGATTAGAAGAAATACATGGAAAAGTTCAAGAACACCTACATGTGTTAGGAACTAGTTTTCATCCTGCCATGATTATCTACATGTACTCATTTTCCTTCATTCAGGAAGTCCACGAAGACCCAGGGCAGACCACCCTGAGCACCACACACCCTGAAGGGACCAGGAACTGCCACCTCCGTCCCTGAGCAGACAGCAGCATCCAACAACCAGGCTGAGAAAGCAGCTCCCAGCAAGAGCCTACTTGACTGGCTGCGGCAGCAGGCTGACTACTCCTTGGATGTCCCTGGCTTTGGGACAGTAAGTGTTGTTCGTCCCTAAGACCACTGCTAAGGTGCTGGTGATTTGAGGCCGGTTTTGATCAGCATATGCTTAGAGAAGCCAGAAGGTAGAAGCTGTTTGGGAGAAACTATGAGAGCATCATTTCAAAGATTTTTGTTGTTCAAAGTTTAAATTTTAGTTAAATCCTCCACTCACAGAAATTACAGCCCATCTCAGAAGACTGTGCCAAGAAGTAGACATGCAGAACCGTCTGAGGACAGCCCCAGCTCCCCAGGATGGCACATAGTATCATACATTCAGAGAAGTCTTTAGGCTGCGTGAACTCTACCACAAGTTAATACATTACTGCTTTTGGGATGCTTTCTTAGTTTTGGGCTTCTCCTTCAAGTCAGCTTGCTGCCTTTACTCTATCTCAGTCCTTCGAGTTAGGAATCTGTAGGGGTCTCCTGAGCACTGTTCTTGTCTTTTTTCCCCACTTGTTCCTCTGGACATAGCTGGCTAACCAGCTGCACAGACAAGAGAGCCTATAAGAAAGAAGAGGATGAATTTGTAGTGTACACTCTCACAAGACCAGCCTGCCAGGCAGGTAGCAGTGGAGAGAGAATCTGAGGAGAAGGCTAAGGATTCAGCAGGGCCCTGGCGAGCTAATGGGTTGGTCCTGTGTAGAGCACGGCTAACGAGAAAAGAACCCCCTGCCCGCAGCTGAAAAGTGCCACCCTCGTCAGACTTTGTGGCCAAGGTTTTTTTGGGTTTTTTTTGTTGTTGTTTTTGTTGTTGTTTTGGGGTTTTTTTTGTTTTTTTGTAACATTGGTCTCCATTTGCCTCCTAGAATTATTCAGACAAGCCAAAGCAGAGGAGGCCACGCTGCAAAGAACCTGCAAAATTAGACATCAGCTCTCTGAGTGGAGAAGAGAGGGTTCCTGCTGTCCCCAAGGAGCCAGGATTGAGGGTAGGAAGAGGGCCTTAGGTGTGGGCACAAGGGGAGCATTTTGGACGAGTGCATCTGAGAGAAATCCCTAGCTGAGAAAAATAGTAGCTGGGTAACATTTTGGCAGAGGACAAGCAGCCAGCACAGAAACTAAATAGTAAGTGGTGCCGTGGCATTGTTGGATAGGACTGTGACTCCTGTGGCCTTTCATTTCCATCTTTACCTCCTGAACAGTTTGTTAAATCGTCCCAACGTCTTGGTTTTCTTTTTTGTCTATTTCTAATGTTATAGAGAGTAAGAAACATAAATCCTCCAGCAGTCTGTTTCTAGTGTTTAGCTAATGTCATGGAAATTTTTATGTTTTATCTTGAGTTTTTAATGACCGTTTAAGACATTTCTTCCTAGCACTTCCACAATGGCAATGAAAGACAGCTGACTCCAGGCACTGCCTTTTTCCTATTATAGAATCATAAGACTGGAAGCAACTTCAAAGACATCTGCAGAATACTTGGAGTATAACGAAGCAGAGTTAATTATAGTTTACAGATGCTACAAGTTTGGAATAGAAAAGCCATGGCCTCTAGGGGGCAGCAGTGCTTTACGCTCAGAAACATGTTGTTCTGGGCACAGTTGTGCAGCAGTGAGCTTTCACCCTGCTCAGAGTGCATCCTGCCCAGATAGGAGCTTCTGAAACTCTGCATGGAGACTTGCTTGTCCTGAGCACTCCTCAGCACTCTGCAGCTTCTTGCATCAGTCCCCTCTTGGAGGAAGTGCCCAAGAGTGGTTTGTTACTTTTTTTTTTTTAATTTTTTAAATTTATTTATTAGAGAGAGGGAATGGGTGCACCAAGGCCTCTAGCCACTGCAAACAAACTCCAAATGCATGCGCCATCTTGTGCATCTGGCTTACATGGGCCCTAGGGAATCAAACCAGGGTCCTTTGGCTTTGCAGACAAGTGTCTTAACTGTTAATCCATCCCTCCAGCCCAAGAGTGGTTTCTTATTTTTAGCTCCAAAAGATTATCCCCATACTCATTTCCTCTGTGTGTAGAGAGGAGCTGTCAATGGCTTTGTCGCTCACTCATCAGCGCCACAGGCACTGCTTTCACTGCTCTGCATCCACCACCATGGCTGTGTGAAAGGAGGCCGGGCCAGTCCCTCAAGTCTGCTGCACTGGAAAAGCTGTCCTTCCCCCACCACTGCTTCTGCTCTTGCTTTATTCATAAAATGTCTCTGCTGGCTTTTTCTTGTGTTACACTTCCTTGTGTTACACTAGCTGAATCTGCTTCCATTTTTATCCCATCCATCTTTTTTTTTTTTTTTTTTTTTTTGGAGAGAGAGATGGAGAGGGAGACAGAGATGGGCGCGCCAGCAGTCTCTCAGCTGCTGTGAACGAAATCCAGATGCGTGTGCCCCTTGTGGGCAAGTGCAGCATTGCGCCCTTGCATCACTTTGCATCTGGCTGGAACCGCTGGACAAACCAGGGACCTGGAGATTCCAGAACCTTTGGTTCTTAGGCTTAGCAGGCAGGCTCGGGCTGAGGAGATCCCTTAACCACTAAGCCATCTCTCCAGCTGATGTGTTGCTTTTTTTTTTTTTTTTTTTTTTTTTTTTAAAGTGTAGTTTGCCAGCAGTCTCTCAAGCCAGGTGTGGTGGTGAACACCTTTTAATCCCAGCACTCAAGAGGCAGAGCTAAGCCATCTCTCCAGCTGAGGAGGAGGCAGAGGTAGGAGGATCGCCGTGAGTCTGAGGCCACCCTGAAACTAAGTAGTGAATTTCAGGTCAGCCTAGGCTAGGGTGAGACCCTACCTCAAAACAAAAAAAATAATAATAATTGTGGTTTCTTCATTGGCCTTCCCAGTTTTCCTTATATTCCCTGAAAATCAATGCTCCTCATTGATCCTTCACAGGCACTGACTCATTTCTAGACACCCATTTCCAAGTTAGTTGCAAGCCAGCCTCTACCCTGTTTCTTGGCCCCTTTTTTAAAAAAAAAAAGGTGGGTTTTTTGTTGTTGTTTTGCAAGCAGAGAGAGAAAATGAGTACACCAGGGCCTCCAGCTGCTGCAAATGAATGCCAGATGCATGTACCACTTAGTGCATCTGGCTTTACTTGGGCACTGGGGAATTGAACCCGGGTCGTTAGGCTCTGCAGGCAGATGCCTTAACCACTAAGCAATCTCTCCAGCCCTTGGCCCCTTTTTGGCACTAAGGTAAGAATAGAAAGCCATTGTCCACCTGGCCGTAGGGTTGTTCGGTCTTGCCAACATGAACATAGCTGCACACTAGTCACTCCAGGTGGACCATGTGTCTCCTGCTGCTCGTCCCAGAACATGAGACCCCACCAGGGAGCTACCCCTTCCATCCCATAGAAACTCTTCTCAGGTGGGAGTAACAAAAGATTTAGAAACAACAGAAATTTCATTGCTCACAGTCGTGAAGGCTGAGAAATCCAAGATCACATGTCTTGTGAGGATTCAATATTCAGAGTCACTTTCTCGCTGCACAGATGAGCTCTCTGAGGTCTCTCGTGGAAGTGTTGAATCCCAGTCACGTTCTTGTCCTCCCAATGCGCTCATATATATGAGGTCCGAGGCCAAGGCCCCACCACCCCTTCTTCTAGAAAGAAGTACTAGACTCTTGTGAGGAGTTCCTCCTTCCCTTTGAGCTCACAGTCCTGTCTATGTGCTGAGGTTGGGCTGGGTGAGGCCAAACACTTAGCACAGGGCAGTGAGACTCAGTTTTACAATGCCCAGGACGTAGTGCTCATTCACTGTATGTATAGACACATACTTACTGTTTTTAATTAGTTGTGTATGTGTGTATTATACATGTATCTCTGTTTTTTGTAGATATGACATATTCCTAAATTCTTTAGCAAGCATCTCTTAAGAACACTTTGCTATATAAGTGCTGCCATGTACATGTGAGCATTAATATCTAAATTCATATTTAGATTTCACCAGTCACTAAAAATGTCTTTCACAGCCGGCATTGCCATTTTTCTACACAACCGCACTTGGTTTTCATTGGATGAGCCTACTAACCTTCCTGCAGAAGTGAGAGAGCTTTGGCAGCCATGCTTCTGTTACTACTGCCCAGCACTTGTAGAGTTGGAGCAGACATGATCGTGTGTTGACACATGAGGGTGTTCTTGGGGAGGAATGCCTGTAAGCCGTCAGGGCAGCCTCCCTCTCATTGCTTCCCGCACTCCCTGGAAGAGGAAGCAGGCTTGCTCCCAGGGTATAATTATCCGGAGGGAGCGCTGCCAAAGCCCATTTGACCGATGTGTGTGGTCGTAGAGCTGGGAGGGGCACCTGCCTGGCGTGGGCAGCAGCTGAGTGGCTTTCTTCCACAGGAAGTGGTGAGTGCCAACTTCCTCTAGCAGCACTCCCCTTGATGTGCTATAGATGAACTCTGTTCATCACCCTGGGCTTTTCTGCTGCTGCTCTTCAGACCTGAGGGGGGACCGAGACCAGCCTCCACCTTCAGGTCTAGTTGTCATTTCTGAGAGAACCTGATACTCTTGCTGTACCCCTGGTTCTCAACAAGGGCAGGGAAAAGATGTTCTTAGACATCCTGAAGCCTGAGGGGTGCACTCCATACCTAGTGGACAGGGCCAGGGAGGTCTTAAGTGAGTTGCATAGTCCTGGGTGCCCTGACAAGGAGCTCAGTTTAAATTATGTTAAGGGTGTAATTTGTAGCAGATTATTTGAAAACAAAGTGAGCTGTTATGCACTGGGAGCTGAGCCTGTTTCATACTCAACAAAAAGACTTAGGATCTAGAGTGTGCTCCTCCAGTGGAGAGTGAGAGGAAGAGTTCTAAGAGAATACAGGTGGTATAAAGAAAAAAGACTCCTCAGCACCTTTCCTTGGCTCTTGGCTGTGGATGGTCTGCAGGAAAGGGGCCTTGGAGGAGTCTTGGATCAGAGCTATGCTTACCAAGCAAAGCCATGAGCAAGCAGGGACCTAAGACTGCACCGTGTAGACACAGGGCCAGCCCAAAGCAGGTGGTTTGCACTGATGAGCTCAAGACAGGCTGGTTAAAAAATGACCTCTTCAGTGTTTTGGGGGACTCCATCAGCATACACACACACACACACACACACACACACACACACACACCCCTGTGCATATATATACACACATGCAACTGCACATATGTATGGGTTTTTTTTTGTTGTTGTTTGTTTGGTTGGTTTTTTTTTTTTTTTGGTTTTTCGAGGTAGGGTCTCACTCTAGCCCAGGCTGACCTGGAATTCACTATGTACTCTCAGGGTGGCCTTGAACTCATGGCAATCCTCCTACCTCTACCTCCCAAGTACTGGGATTAAAGGCGTGCACCACCACACCCGGCTTGGATTTCTTTTTTTTTTTTTTTTAATCATCTGTTTAGCCTGACCTCATTCTTTAGGTCTTTACTGTCACTCTTTTTAGAAATAAGTAGGCAGAGCCTGGCATGGTAGTGCACACCTTTAATCCCAGCGCTCGGGAGGTAGAAGTAGGAGGATCACCGAGAGTTTGAGGCCAGCCTGAGACTACATAGTGAATTCCAGGTCAACCCAAACTACAGTGAGACCCTACCTTGAGGAAATAAAAAGAAAGAAGTAGGCAGGGGCTGGAGAAAGGCTTAGTCATTCAGGCACTTGCCTGCAAAGACAAAGGACTTTGGTTCAATTCCCTAGGACCCGCTTAAGCCAGATGCAGAAGGTGGTGCATGCATCTGGAGTTTGTTTGCAGTGGCTAGAAGCCCTGGCATGCCCATATCCATATCTTCTCTCTCCCTCCCCCTCCCTCCCTCCCTCCCTCTCTCTCTCTCTCTCTCTCTCTCTCTCTCTCTCAAATAAAGTAGACAGGAGTTTCTCATAGTGAATGCCCCAAACCAGAGTAGGCCCTTGCCCAGCATATTGCCAGTGGCTGGTTCTGTGGGGAACAGAAGGTGTGTGACAGGATGTGGAATAGAAAGGTCTCAGGAAAGCCCTTGCCCTTTAGGGTTTTTTGTTATTTTGTTTTTGGTGAGTGTGGGTGTGCACATGCCACAGAACAGCTTTCCAATGTTGGTATTCACCTCACACCTCTTTGGAGGCAGGATCTGACATTGTTTATCAGGCAAGCTGCCCACCTGCAAGCCTCTGGCAGATTCTGTCCTTCCCTTCTTGCCTATAGGTGTGCCTGGGATTACAAACACCTGCCAAAGCACCCAGCTTTTTATGTGGGCGCTGACAGTTCTGAGCTCTGCTACTCGTGCTTATGCTGCGCTGCATCCACTGAGCTGTCTTTCCCACCCTGCAGTGCAGTTTTGAATGGAAAGGTTTCTCCCACTTCTATGATGCTAAACAAGGGGGGGTGGCTTTTGTTTGTTCATTTTCTTGAAAGTTTTTTCTCTGGACTGTTCTTTGGGAAATTGAAAGACAAGTATAGGACTTAAAAAATAGCTATCTCTGGGTTGGAGAGATGGCTTAGCGGTTAAGGTGCCTGCCTCCTAAGCCTAAGAACGCCGGTTCCAATCTCCAGGTCCCACGTTTAGCCAGATGCAAAGTGACGCAAGGGCGCAATGTCGCACTTGACCACAAGGGGGCGCACACATCTGGATTTCGTTCACAGCAGCTGAGAGACTGCTGGCGCATCCATCTCTGTCTTCCTCCCCCTCTCTCTCTCTCTGTGTCTCTCTCAAAAAAAAAATAGCTATCTCTGAGGTCTCAAATACTGGAATCAAATACGTTCTATGATTTGTTCTCTTGGAATCAGTTGAGATGCTGACACTAACTCATGGGCTGTGGTGATGATGTAGATAATGTATTGACGGTGGTGGAGATGGTATGGTGGCAGTGGAGATGATGTGATAATATCCTAGGCTAGTGCCTGACATGGGGCAAATGCTTTGTGAGTGGCAGTTGACATTTCTTTTGCTGCTGTTCTTATCACCACCACTCCTTCCTGAGCACGCGCTGAAGTGCTGTCCACTGAGCATGTGAAATAGATACATCGTAGAGGCTTCTCTTCTATTACCTGCCAAACATCCTCACTCTCAGGGAACCATAAACCCAGGGTGTCACTGGCAGCACAAGATGGCCCTTAAGTGGGACTTGCAACAGAGTTGAGCATTCTGTGCATGCCTGTGGGTGCATGTGTGTTTAGTAGCTTTGGAAGAAGAGACAAAAAGGCCAAAGCTCTGAATTAAAGTTCCTACGCCAGTCCTTGGTAAGGTGGTATGCATATCTCTTAAACTGCTTGTAGGCCAGTCCTTAGGCTTAGCTTTTAGATATCCTTAGCTTTACTGACTTCTCCCTCCACATTCTTTGGGGCTCTGGGCCATAGTAACAGAGTTTCACTAACTTTTCTGATATCTCTTCGTGAGACTTGTGCCTCCTTTCTTGGCCTACGAGCCTGCTCTATTGAAGACTATAGCCAGATCCATGCCTCCAGTTCTCAACTGCCATACTGTCCACTCCCTCCAGCCTTACAGGACGGGGAAAGCATTTGCATACAGTAAAGTCCTGAAAAGGCATCCGATGTAACTCGTAGGAGCATTGGGCTCCGTCATACAGGTGGCCAAGTGCGTCCTCCCACTCACACACCCTGCAAGCTCCACGCTCCAGCCTAATAGCAACTTGTGTTCTTTGTGCAAATCCAGTGTCATAAAACCCATCACAGCCATTGTGAACATTCTAGCTTTGCTCTTGATAGAACTGAAAGAAGGTGGTAAAATTATGACCAGCTTTGTGACTGAACTGTAGGAACTAGACACAATGGTGGTAGCCCTGTGCTTCAGCGTATGTGGGAAGGGACACCGACTTCCTTTGTACCAACAGAGAGGGACCTTAACTCCCCTGCATGAGAAAGGATTCATCAACACAAGTATAAGTGTTTTAATCCGTGGTTCTGTAACAGTGGAGGACAAGAGAGAGATGTGCACTTACCTATGACCCCGTGATTGTGAGCATAAATCTTGGGGGGAAGAATCGTTCTTTTCTGTGGGAAAAGAAGTTTCTCTTTTAGCAGGAATTCACATTATCTGTGAAAGGAGTTCAGGGGTGGCACAATGGAATTGCAATGACTTGTGTAATTACCTCTCCACAACCAGACCATGTACCCCAAGGAGCAGGTTCCCTGCCGCGTCCTGTGTGCCACGGACCTTCTGATGCTCACGATGGGGAATGGTCCATGTGTGTAATTCCAGATGACATTGTGAGTCTTAGGAGCCAAGTGCTGACTGGAACTCTTTGCTAATTAAGAAAATTGGAGAGCCCTCCAACGAGAAGAAAAAAGGGAGGTCTTTCCCCAGCAGGGCTCAGTTTCATTCCTGCAGCCCATGTGTACACAACCCTTTGTACCCCAAATTTGCCCTCTGGGAATTCAGAGGAGAATAGGACACACACATCATTAGTATGTAGCATCCCCTAGCAAGCCTTCCTTCCTGTGGGATGCACAATGTGTTCAACTTTTTGATTTCAGTGACTTGAAGTGTCATTGTTCTTTTCTACCAAAACCGACCCATCCTGGGCCCTACGGCTAGGGTGCTGTCTTGTCGGGCTCTAAGCTCAGGTGTGTGACTCCAAAGCTCCTTCTGAGTCCTCTGCTTTGCTGCTTCAGTCCAAGTCTCCCTGTGCTGTGAGGAGGGTGAGAGCTGTGTTCTAGAGAGTGGGTAGTGACCATAAAAGAGTCTGTCTGACATAGCTCTGCCAGCTTCTCACATGCGGAAGTTGTTCTTGCTGGTGAGAGTATTGGAAGCACTGTTTGGCAACAGCAGACGTCCTGGTTGTCCCTTGCCAGCAAATGCACTCAGAGTGCCTCTGAGGGAGAAACCCATCTTGGCTTTTGGGCAGGAGATGCGCCTTGCACTGGGAGCGCTTTGTGGAGCAGGGGACAAGCTAGGTCAGCGAACAGCCCTAGCCACCATCCAGTAACTTCCAACATCCTACTTTTCTGTGTCATTTTTTAGGAGTTTCTTCCGGAAAGCAAGTTCAGTCACACTCTGGCGGAGCCTGCTCTTCGGGATGCTGGCCCTCGTAGGAGAGGGAGGCGGCCTCGAAGTGAACTCCTGAAAGCTCCAGCCATCGTGGCGGACTCTCCCTCTGCAATGGGCCCACTGTTCATGAATGGGCTAATTGCGGGGATGGACCTGGTGGGATTACAGAATGTGAGAAATATGCCAGGCATCCCCCTCACTGGGCTGGTGGGCTTCCCAGCCAGCTTTGCCACCATGCCTACTGGTGAAGAGGTCAAAAGTACCCTGAGCATGTTGCCCATGATGTTGCCAGGCATGGCCGCAGTGCCCCAGATGTTTGGTGTTGGGGGACTCCTCAACACTGCCATGGCGACCACCTGCACTAACACTGCGTCAGCATCTCTCTCAAGCACAACGAAAAGCGGCATGGCAGCCACGGAAAAGACTGCCGAGGACAAGCTGAGCAGCCCTGAGGGAAAGACGGACACAGGAGCTGAAGACAAACCGGGGCCTAGTCCATTTTCTGATCCGTCTGAACCTGCAATAACTACTGGTAGTCCTGTGGCTTTTAACCCATTTCTCATCCCAGGAGTGTCTCCTGGACTCATCTACCCATCCATGTTTCTCTCCCCGGGCATGGGCATGGCTCTGCCAGCCATGCAGCAGGCCAGACACTCAGAGATAGTAGGTCTGGAGAGCCAGAAGAGGAAGAAGAAGAAAACAAAGGGGGATAACCCAAACCCCAACACAGAGCCTGCTTCTGGGTATGAGCGGGAGCCAGGCAGTGATCAGAACTGCTCTGAGACCAGCACCCCTTTACCCCCTGAAAGAGAACATGTGGCTCAGGCCGGAGAAGGCGGACTCAAAGACTCCAACGACTCCAATTAGAACTTTTTCATTTAAGAAATGATTGTGACGTGTAAGTTTCTTATCCCATAAAGGTTTGTTACTTCCCTCACTTCACCTTCCTAAGAACCTGTTTCCATGAGTAATATGACCTACCTAATTTCCTGTCTGAGGACTATGGTAACGGATGTTAATAGTTGCAGGGTCTTGCCACTTCATTAGATAAATGTCGTCTACCTAGTCTAGGAGGCACAGAATTCTGTTTGTTTCCCAGTTGTCCATTCCAGCAATCATAGTTAATACAGTACTTGGTGACACGCCCTACCCCCATCTTTTCCAAGTTCCCCACTTATCTGAGGGAGAAAACGGCAAAAGCAAGCTGTCAAGGGATTTACCATTGAAGGTGAAAGAGCAGAGACGAGAGAGTGAGTGAGTGAGTGAACGAGAGCAAGTGTGTGTGTGCGTGCGCACGTGCTCCATCACACAGCAATACTGTAATGAGGGAGAAAAAAGCACAGAAGGCGGCAGTGCTGGTGCACATTTTTAGTTAAAACATGTCCCTATTTAACACATGATTGCTAAGTGAATAGTATAAAGTATATAAACTAATGGTTGAAATGCACATATTGATTTCTTTATTAAAACAAAACTGAAACCTTCCTAATAATATAATTTTCCCCTTCATGGTTTTTCACACACCCGCAGCTAGAAGACATAATGCCCAACGAGGCATTGTACAGGGAGCATTCCTCTCCCATTAAAAGATGACTTTGAACCAGAGAAAGCTTTGCACACCTTGAATTACTGCCAGTGAGTGGTGGGGCAAGGGCTCACAGTCCACAGAGCTGCACGCTGCTCAGCACTCTGCGTGTACCTTGCTCTCCCAGAATTCTCTAGGCACTAGCTTGCCTCTGAGTTTAAAAAAACCTACTAGACTTTATTGTGTGCTTTCTGAAGCCTGTGAGAAGGTAGTCACTCAGCACTTGGAAGGTTCTGACTCAGGGTGGAGGTTTCAAACACTCTGTACCACCTTATACACTACAACTATGAAAAGTTTGTCCCCTCCATTATGTCTCTACTCTGTTTTTATCCTACCGTAGGGCCCAAATTCTAAATGATCAGTTGGCTGAGGCTCTGGCAAGTCCGCGGTGTGCTCTCTCCTTCCACTTGTCTGTGTTTCGGAGCTGAGTGGGGAAGAACCCACCTAGACGGCGCCTCAGCTTCCCTTCTTTTGGTTTCCAGCCTCCCACTCATCACCCTCCCCATGTCTCTCCTTCGTGTACGGCTCCCTCCTGAGACTTGAACCAAGTTTGCGGCCCAAACTGTTGGGGGCACAGGGCTCATGGGGCCTGGAAATGGGGCAGGTGTTACTAGTACCACGTTCACTTTTCGTTGTCACAATTTACTGTATTTTTACTGTTTCTGTTACAGTTTTGCTAATTTATCGGAAGGTCCAAAAGTTTGGCATACTATTTCAGCCTGCATTATTTATTTATGATGCTTTTGTCATTGTCTTTTATACATTCGGGATTATAAATTATGTAAATGTGAAAATGAGCATCGCAAAGAAGTCTGTTAAATTGTGACTGGTAAAATCAATCGGGTGTATTTTGAAAAGGGGGTCCCGGTTTTATGAATCATAGATATAAGGTAGAAATTCTATACCTGATCCTATAATAAGAAAGAATCAAAGGGTTGAATGATCCTGTTTAATGGTGTCTTCGTAGTGTAGATGGTCTGTAACACTGACCACAGATTTCTTAGAAATGCTGCTCTCTATTTAACTAACATTTTGTTCATTTTTGCCTCCAGTGGAAGCAGAAAGGGTTTTTTCAGCTGTTAAATCCTAAAAAAAAAAAAAAAAAAAAAAAAAAAAAAAAATCAATATAATTTATTTATGTAAAAAAAAATCACTCAATCGATATATTTTTGAACCTTTTAAGTACTAATTTTCTTTTTATCAAGTAGAAAAAAAATGTATTTGCCCTAAATCCTTAAAATACAAATGCTATAAAAGTTCCTGTATCTTGAAAGCCTTACTGCAATGAGTATTATAGCCATCCCGCACAGTCTGCTTTTCCTTGTTGTCCTGTGGTGGTGTTTTGTATAGAAAGTGGCTCTCCCCGGGTCCCACGTCAACCTCCAGTAAGTCCTAGGGTTCACTGTGGATCTGACCTGACCACCAGCATGCGCAACCCTGTTATATCTTACCAAGCCTGTATGTCAGCTCTCTGGTGTTTAGGCTTCTGTTTGACTGCTGCTGTGACCCTGTTTGCAAATGAAACTGACACTGTGGATTATTTGCTCTGTAAGGCATAAGTGCTTCTTAGGCTTATTTTGACGTTCCCAAGAGCAAAAGCCAAATTTAAACTCTTCAGCAAACGTGAGCCTCCTCATCTAAGTCTGTCACTCACAGCCATAACTTTCCTTGGTCATTCTTCACCTATGTGTCTTACATAATAAATTGTCTGTGGTCTTGATCCTGGATTGAAAAAAAAAAGTTTAAAAGTCAGGTTTGTATCTGAGGAATTCAGTAGCACTTGGATGTCTTGCTGCCTGGGCACTTTCTGAATGCACCGTGTGCATACAAGGAAGCTGTTCTCTGGTTTCCTACGTGCCCAGTTCCTGCTAAGAGCTTGCTGAATGTTAACCCATGATAGCCAATCTGACCTACCTCTCTTCCTACCAGAGTACAGGTGCTAACATACTGTGGAAGGGAGTGGAACATTCTGCTCCCAGACACAGATCGAAGCCTCTCCAAAAGCTCTTCATTGAACCTTGCAGCAGTACTTGAACCACACTGTGGGACTCGTGAAGGAAGTAAACGGCGGTGGGGTGGGACAGGTCAGTTAGATGAAGGCGTGCCTTGGTTGCTTTTTAAAAACCCAGCATCCTTGGCTTTGGGGAAGAATGACTCCTCAGGCCCAGGAGGACTGTGTGAGGTAGAAGAGGCCGGAGGACAAGCACCGAAGCCTGGAGCAGCTAGGGGAGCAGCTTACTGGGTAGAATGCTGAGCTACCATTCACAAACCCTGGGTTTGATCCCTAGCACCATTTAAAACCAGACGTGAAGTAAAGGCAGGAGGAGCGGAAGTTCATGGTGATCCTTGGCTACATAGTAAAGTCAGGGCCAGCCTAGAATATATGACACCTTGTGACAAAGACAAAAGACTGAGCAGGGCACTGGCCAAACCTCATCTGTGGGTTTCCTGCCAGGTGCCAAAAGATGGGTTCTCAAAAGACTGAAGAACGGATGAGAAAGGCCTCAGGGTCCTCTGCTACCGTTTTTTCCAAATAAAAGTACTACAGACTTGATCTCTAATCATCACTTGAACCCTCCCTCTGACTAGGGTGATCAGCGACTCACTCGTAAAATCCTGGTTTGATCCCTTGCCTCGGCACATCTGTGTACAGTACCAGGGTGTAATCTACACTGAGCTAGTGTCTTATGTGTGTTTGCCCTAAGTGACCTTGTCTGTCCTTGTGGCATCGCAGGGAGCAAGGTGGGGCAGGCTGCTTCTAACAGTGTGCCTACCAGAAGCCAGCAAGCTTCCAAGCCCAGCTGGAGCTAGACCTCATGGTGCCACTTGTGGGAGAAGACGGCGCCCCTTGTCGTGGGACCCTCCACCTCAAGAGACTGGAACTGACTGAAGAACACGCACTTGGGAAAATCGGCATGGGGGGTGGGGAAGGAGAACAACACATAAAAAAAAAAGTCACGCCCTTTGAAAAACTTTAGACTTGATTCATTGACACCTAATTCCTTAAAGTGGTTTCGTGCAGGAAATACTCATTTTCCTGGTCTGGAAGCCACAAAAGCATTTCCTCTTATCAGAAATGAAGCTCACTGAAACCCATGGCTAGGATCTTGATCGAGATCTCCTCTGTGCTGGGCTTGTCCAAGTGCAGAGTCTGAGGTTTGGGAGTTTAATAAGGGCAGGGGTGGGGGTCCCTCTGCTCACAAGGTACTTGGGGGATGAGATGGGAAATAGGAAAGTAAGTACTAACTCCTGTGAGGTCAGTGTGGACATGGAGACAAGATGCTGAAAGTGTTCTGGCTCAGCCCAATCCCAAACCCTGGAGTTCAAAAGCAAACTGGGAGAGGAGGGGAGGAGAGGAGCAGAGGCACTGGGAGAAGAGGGAATAATACCTCAGCCTTCTCCAGCTCGGTTTCTCAGCTGTCAAAGGGGCACGGGGAAGATGATAATTTCGACATTTGGGTTAGTGGGGTGGGATAGATTGAAATGATCAAAGTCAGGTGGTTAACATTGTCCTATCGTGACTCTCTTTGGTTTTTGGAGGTAGGGTCTTGCTCTAGCCCAGGCTGACCTGGAATTCATTCTGTAGTCTCAGGGTGGCCTTGAGCTCATGGTGATCCTCCCACCTCTGCCTCCTGAGTGCTGGGATTAAAGGCGTGTGCCACCATGCCCAGATTTGTTTTGGTTTTTCAAGGTAGGGTCTCACTCTAGGCTGACCTGGAATTCACTACGTAGTTTCAGGGTGGCCTTGAACTCACAGCGATCCTCCTACCTCTGCCTCCCAAGTGCTGGGATTAAAGGTGTGCATTACCACAGCCGGCTCCTTTAGTCCTTTTGATTAGCCAGTGAGAGGGTTCCAGCCCCACTGGGAAGAGGGGACGAAAGGATAATGACGCAGGAAAGAACAATTTGCTCCAGGTGCCAAGGGCAAAGGAATAGGGTTTTTAGCCTGACTCCAAGCTCCCTATCCCCACCCCCTCACGCAGGAGAGAAGGCTGCTTTCTCATGACCCTGTTCTGGGTGGACTGAAAGGACGAGGAGGCCAGTGTGAGACCAGGGAACCTAAGTGTCCATACACTTGCTAGAGTTGGCTCAAAGTGTTTGGTGGTCCTGTTCTGTCCCCACAATAATTGCTTGCCATTATCCGTGTATACATGAGGGTAAACAACCTGCCCATTCATCCAGTTCATTGATGATAGAGCTGGGCTTAGAGCTGAGGACCGGTTCCAGAGCTTTGAGCCGACATTAGGGGAGCAAGGATGGAGCTGCCACCTCTCTGCACTGCATTAAATAGACAAGCAAGAGAGGATGGACGTTCGAGGTCCATGCTGCCCCTAGAGTACAGCTACCAACCCTAAGGCCACGGAAAGGCAAAGTATTTCTCATCCCTGTTATACTGTTGGGAAGCCCCAACTAGGACAGAACCCAGAGGCATCTTAGCTTCTGGGCACTTGGACTCACCAAGGATTGGGCACCTTGGGCCAAGGGCCGTAGGAGCAGCAGCTTCCGAGATAGCAAGGTTTGGGTAAGTTGCTCAGCTAAGGAGAAGCAGCCTACAAAGAAGCGGCCCATCTGACCCACCCGAGCGCTGACTGACCTCCCACATGGGCAGCTAAGCCACGTGTGCCACTCAAGGTTACCACAGCACGTCTGAGTGGGTACCTCCGTGCAGAACTACCCTAACATGTTCCCCAGAAGAGAACCTGGCCCAAGTGAGTGGCCACTTGCTTTCAGTGGCATAACCAATGAGCAGAAAGGCAAGAATCCAGAGATAGATCAAAGTGTAGTGGCCTTGATCTGACCTTGACTTTTTCTATGAAGCCACAGACTAAGAGTGGACTTGGTGTTTATAAATTATGAAAACATTCAAAAGACTGATAAAGCCGGGTGTGGTGGCGCACGCCTTTAATCCCAGCACTCAGGAGGCAGAGGTAGGAGGATCGCCGTGAGTTTGAGGCCACCCTGAGACTGCATAGTTAATTCCAGGTCAGCCTGGACCAGAGTGAGACCCTACCTCGCAAAACCAAAAAAAAAAAAAAAAAAAAACCTGATACACATACAAAAGTATATCAAATTCAAATTTTAGTTACCATAAATAAAGTTTTTTATTAGTGTGGTTCCACACTCACTGGTTTATGGATTATCTATGGCTTTTGTACTACAGCAAATGTCACAGGTCCTGTGGCTTCTGCGAAAAAGTTTTAAAAATGTTGGCAGGGTGTGGTGGCGCACACCTTTAATGCCAGCGCTTGGAAGACAGAGGTAGGAGGATCACCATGAGTTTGAAGCTACCCTGAGACTCCATAGTGAATTCCAGGTCAGCCTGGGCTAGAGTGAAATCCTACCTTGGAAAAAAAAAAATTTACTACCTGGCCCTTGACTGAGAATGTTGCTGACCCCACCCCACAGCATCAACTTGAGTCACGAGTTTCAGTGTAAAAAGTAAATCATTTTAAATATTTTCATATGAGCTTGGACATGTTCTGTAGAAACATTTGCAGTAGCATGTAAGACTCCCACAGACTTCTTTTTTTAAAATATATTTTATGTATTTATTTGAGAGAGAGAGATGGGGTGGTGGGGAGAGAATGGTCATGCCAGGGCCTCCAGCCACTGCAAACGAACTCCAGGTGCATGTACCCCCTTGTGCATCTGGCTTACATGGGTCCTGGAGAATCGAACCAGGGCCCCTTGGCTTTGCAGGCAAACACCTTACCCGCTAAGCCATCTCTCCAGCCCAGACTCCCATAGACTTTTAAGACAAAACAGACTTCAGAACAGCCCTGGCCTCAAGGCCTCTTGAGAGTCTGCCTACAAGTCCCTAGGGCATCCTTACACTTTGGAGGGAAAGTTTGGCTTACTCTGTCCTTTCCACGTCGAGTTCTATCTGGGAGCCAGAGGAGAACAGACAAGATGTTGACAAGAGAGGAAGTTGTTAAACAGTACCCAAAAAGTGCAGGAAGTGGAGAGTCAGAGGATACAGAGAAGAAAAGCCATGAGAGTCTTTCTTGGTAGCAGGACCTGGCCTGCCTGCAGAGTGGATCACCAGGGCGGGTCATAGGAAGAGGGCCCTGGTGGGTGAGCCTGATGGTGACCTTCTCAACTGCCAGGCGTGGGAACAGACCACATAAGCTGTGGATCCAAGCCCATGTCAGATGTCCTGCACCAGGTTTGCCCAACAAACAAGCTCAAAAATAAATAAATAGCCCACAGGCAAGAGACAGCCATCCCACAACCCATGAAAAGGGCAAGCACACCACTAGAATCCCTCCCCATGACCAACCTGACCTCATTTGACAGTTTGTGAGCCAGCCTTCCAAAAGCACTGGACCCTTTGAAAGATTAGGGACTTCCAGGCTGTCTTGCAGTGGGTCAAGCTGGTTGTGCTCTGCCTGTGAGAACGTGGAAGTTGAGTTGAAGGACAAGACTGACCCAAAGAGTGGCTAAACTCAGCCGTCTGCCCCTCCTGACTCAACATCATGTGTCCTACTGAACACAGTGATGGCAGCCTCAGTGGTCACCACCTGTGGAAATACTACAACATTCAATAAGGAAGATAGAGGTTCCTCTAACCACAGCCTAGCAAATTTGTATTAACCCTAGTGGGCAAAAGTGTAGAAAAAAGAAAAAAAAATTTTTTTTTTTTTTTTTTGGTTTTCAGGTAGGGTCTCACTCTGGTCCAGGCTGACCTGGAATTCACTATGTAGTCTCAGGGTGGCCTCGAACTCTCGGCAACCCTCCTACCTCTGCCTCCCAAGTGCTGGGATTAAAGGCATGCGCCACCACACCCGGCTTTAGAAAAATATTTTTAGAGAGAGTGTGTATTCATCTACTTGGAACGGCCATCACAGAACCCTGTGGGCTAGGTAGTGTCAGCGACAGACACACTTCCCACCACCTGGAGGCCAGAAGTTCAGGACTGAGCTTCTGAAACGCCAGTCTGGATTGTGGTGAGCACTCTGGCTGGCCTGCAAATAGTTGCCATCTCCCTGTGGACCCATGTGGGCACTCCTCAACACAGGCATATGGAGGAAAGCTCTCTGCTGCCTTTTCTAAAAATACTAACCCTATCAGATTGGGGCCCAGATCACATCCCCAGAGGCCCATCTCCAAATATAGCCACCCTGGAGTTAGGGCTTCAATATATGGATTTGGGAAGAGGGGCATAAACATCCCATAATATTGTGCCTGGGGTTGACTAAAAGTTATGAGGAGAACAAACAGCTTTTGGTCTTTCTTACAGCTTGCTAGACAAGCAGAGCTGTGATCACCCTAAATGACAGCGCCTCCAAAGAGCGAAGAAACAGCTGTGTACCCTTCCAAGGAGACCTCGCCAGCTCACAAGCCCTTTTCTCTAGCTATAGCAGAATTTGTAAATACATGTCTATCAAACAAGGCAGGTGACGTGCCTGGAAAACGAGGCTAGTAGTGGACAGTAGGACGAGGTGGACACTAAAAACTCTACGCCTGCTGTTGTTGCTACCAGGAGTAGCTGGTTCCAGCTGTAGCTAGTGGTTGCCTGCCTTAGCAAAGGTTTGAGCTCTGTGTCACCTGGTGCCTCATTCAACAGAGGATGGATTCATTCATAGAAGATCCCCAATTGGGGGCTGGAGAGATGGTTTAGGGGTTAAGGCATTTTCCTGTGAAGCCTAAGGACCCAGGTTCATTTCCTCAGTACCCATGTAAGCCGGTGGCGCATGTGTCTGGAGTTTGTTTGCAGTGGCTGGAGGCCCTGGAGCACCCATTCTCTCTCTCTCTCCAATAAATTATGTGTGTGTGTTTGATTTTTCAAAGTAGGGTCTCGCTCTAGTCCAGGCTGGCCTGGAATTCACTATGTAGTTTCAGGGTGGCCTTGAACTCACAGCAATCCTCCTACCTCTGCCTCCCGAGTGCTGTGATTAAAGGCATGCGCCACCACACCCAGCAAAATACATTTTTTTAAAAAAGAAAATCCTCCGATTTTTAAGTATATACAATACATCTTATTCTTTACCCTCCAGGAGGTAAGCATATATCTGCAGGTTGGGCCCAGTACAGGACACATTTGCTGCTTGAATCGTTATCAGAGCCAGGGGTGCTGGCAGGCTCCTGATCCAACCATCAGGCAATGTGAGAATGCAGAAGCAGGCTGCATTTTTAGAGAGAGGTGACACTTGTCCTCTACCAGACTATCAACTAGCTCTAGACACGGGCTGCTCAGAAGGGTTCAGGAGCCCACGGCGTCAGTGTGGTGCTGCGCAAAAACATCTGGATGTAATCCGTCATTAGGTCCCTGCTGGAGTGCGTTTCTTTGGTGCTATCCTCTGGAGATGGCTACTGTACTGTCTAGCACATGCAGGGTCTAAAATGAGAAATCTCAGCTACAGCCCCCTACATGTCTGAGTGGCGGGTGTGAGTGGGGGGAGTGAGTGGCTGGGGAGAGATCCGGCTGTGCCCCAGCACTGGCGAGGTGCTAAGTCTCTTTTCCTGGCTGTGGCCAGGGCGGGAAAGACTAAGACAACTCTAGCTGCCTAGACGCCACTCCTTCTGCACCCTCCCCTACCCCCACTCCCACCCTGATCCAGACTTTTCCATTTGCAGATCTCAGACTTTCCAGGCAGCAAACCGGGTGAGTTGCCTTCTGTGGGAGGGGAAGAAGAGGAAGGAGTTGGTGGGGGCAGAGATGGAGGAGAGGGGTCAATAGTGGGGAATGGACTTAAGGTATCCGCTTATCTCAGATCCTATGTCCATTTCCAGGGCCTGACTTATATTCCCTGAGGACCCCATGAACCATACTTCCCATCTGGTTGTGGCACCCCCTCCAATGGGCCCGTGTGCCTCATGTCAACATACCAGTGAGGCATCACCACAGCATTTTGAGCTGCCACTGTACAGTTTTATTGACCTCCTTGAGCACCTGAAAGACCTCTGTGCTGAAGAAGGGGAGACCCTGGAGGCAGTAGAGTTAGCCGTGTGGCAAACCCTGGGAGAAATGAGACTAAGGCCTCCTGCACCCAAGACAGGTTTGTGCTGGGAAAACTCACTCCTGTTCAAAGACTGACTTTGCTGCTAGGAGTCTGTAGAAGGGATGGCTAGGCCTTAGAGCCTGCAGGTGGAGCAGATCTGGAGTTTTCCACAGAAGGCTTACTAGAGCCAGAAGCTACTGGATGCTGAGGTGGGGGCCTGGCTCCCGCATGGCCTACAAAGTCCCGCTGGGCCACTTCCTGATGTCTGCTCAGTGGAGATTGAGCTGCACGAGTCCAGGGGTCCCTTCAGCTCTTCCCCCTGGGCATGATACTGTGTCCCTCTCATTGAGGTGGGATGGCCTCAGGCTAAGCTCAGCCCCCTCTCAGGCTAGAGTCCAACACTCATTCTCATTCCATCTTTGGACTTGGAGCAGGGGTCCTGAGCCCCCCAGGTAGAGTCCCCACCTTCCTGTTATGCTATTCCCCATGAGCCTTTTAATAGAGTTTGGCTGGAGACCAAGGAACTTTCAGGAAGTATATGGGCCAAACCAAGCCATACAAACCTGTCTTCCTCCCAAAGCTGAAAAGGGCCAGATTGCACAAAAATGCAGAGGCGGAGGCAGAAGATGGAAGAAGGAAGAGGGCTATTTAAGGTCTTGCACATTGCAGAACACCCACAACCCCGCGGCAGCCAGAGGTGGGCAAAATAAGGAGAGACAGCAGAGGGGGCCTGCTATCACGTGCCTCCCACAGACACACACATGAGGTGTATGCAGTCATTCACCCAAGGGTGTTAAGTGCAGATGTGCTTATGTAGACAGCAAGGCTTGCAAACATACACCAACATAAGCTAATGTGTGCAGAAATAGCCATGGGTAACTAGCCACCGAAACATGCACAAACAGGCCTGCATGGTTACACACACATGCCCAAAGATGCACAGTGCAGACTGAACAATGCCAGGCCAAAGTCAGGCACCTGGGAAAGGACTTGAACTCTGTTGCAGTCAGGTTCACATTGCTGGTAGAAATCACCCGAACAAGAGCAGCTTGTGGGGAAAAAGGTTTATTTTGACTTACTGGCTTTAGGGGGAAGCTCCAGGATGGCGGGGGAAAATGATAGCATGAACAGAGGGTGGACATCACCCCCAGGCCAACATCAGGTGAGCAACAGGAGAGTGTGCCAAACACTGGCAAGGGGAAACTGGTATTAATACCCATAAGCCCACCCCCCAACAATACACTGCCTCCAGGAGGCATTAATTCCCAAATCTCCATCAGCTGGGAATCTAGTGTTCTGAATACCTAAGTTTATGAGGGACACCTGAATCAAACCACCACAAACTCCATGTCCATCCAGCTCGTGCTCTCTCTCTCTCTCTTTACACACACACACACACACACACAACACACATACACTCTTGAGATAACCATTTCCTTTATGGTAGTTTTTGGGTCCTGGGCAGTATGTAGTCAAGGCTTCCTGCAGGCAAAGAAAGTGGGACCAGGACTACAGGAGCTGTTGCATCTTCCTCCAGGATAAGGGCCAGGCCAAGGGAGGAAGGTCAAGTCAGGCCTGGGATGGGGTTCACGGAGGCAGCAGAGAGCTGGAGGCTCTGGCAGGCCCCACCACCAATCCCAGGACACAGTGAGTAGCTAGTGGCAAAAGCCTAGAAATCCAATTGTTCCCAGCCCTGACTACTCTGACCTCTGACCCTGGCCTGGCCCTGTCCCCAGAATGACAGTGGCTCTAACAATTGGCCCTGGTGGGACACACCTTGGACTGTGGTATGGGTTGCATGCCTACCATGTGCCTATAGCCTCACAATTTTTTTATTAAATAAAGTGAACAGAGGTTGGACTCTGGTATTAAAAAGATATGAAAGTGAAGAGATGGCTCAGCAGTTAAGGTGCATGCCTGCAAAGCCTAATGATCTGGGTTTGATTCCCCAGTACTCCTGTAAAGCCAGATACACAGTGGTTTGTGCATCTTGAGTTTGTTTGCAGCAGCTGGTGGCCCTGGCATGCCCATTCTCTCTGCCTGTCTCTCTTCTCTCTATCTCTCTCTGTTTGCAAATAAATTTTTTAAATACTTTTTTAAAGATGTGAAGGTGAGTACTGCTTTTGACACTCTTAACTGGGTGACTTTGAGAACATACTTTGAACCCTAAATGTGACTTTCTTTTAGTTTTCCCAGCACAGGGTCAGTGCTCAGAATAGAGAGGCAAGGCACCTTTGTTGACCAGAGAGGGTTCAGTGGCCTTTTCTGTGGGTATAGAACCTTCTGGATTGGGAAAGCTGACCTGACCCTCTCTGCCCCCAGTACTCCTGCTCTGTCTCCTGTAGTCTCTCCTGCTGTTCTGGCCCCAGGGAGGAGCACATGTCCCTGGCCCCGCCTCAAGGGATGATTCCCATCTTTGGGGGCTCCCCTCACCTTCCTTTCTCAGTCCACCGCTGAAGCCCTGCAATGGTGCTGTAAGGTGTTCTGTGCCCTCTACTTCCTCATCACATTCTAATGTCACCTCCCCTGTCCCAGGCCCACTCTTGGAACTTTGGGAAGTGAGTACCCTGAAAGCTGAAACTTCACTGAGAACAGCCCATTGTACTAACTCAAGAAAAGTGCTGTGAATTGAATGTGGCTTGTCCCCTCCAGAACTCATATTGAAATTCAGTCCCCAGGGTAACAGGTGTTGAAAGATACCCTCATGCTTTGTCCCTTTCCCACAACACCCTGTGTCTTCTTGCCTTTGCACCATATTGTGACATGGGCCAAAGCCCTCGCCAGAAGCAACTGCTCAGATTACTGGCACATTTTTCAGATCTGAGAACTCAACACATCCACCAAGTTTCAGGTATTCCCTTAACAGAATCCACCTTGAGAGAAGTAACTTAAGAACCAGACACAGTTCCAGAACTTCTTCCAGTCGTTCACTCAAGTATTCGTGAGGGTCTGCTACGCTCTCTTTGATGCCGAGATTCAACAAGATGAACAAATAGGCAAAGACGTCCGTCCTTGTGTCTTACATCCTGGTTCCCACACTGAGTGCCAGTGTCAAACACCTACACATCTGCTTGTGCGTTCTAATTACACCACAAATGCACACACATTTCCTTCTTTGTGCCCACACAGTATTCTGAAATATCTTTTCCCCAACCAATATCTCCCTGGTAGATTATAAATACCTCAAGGACAGAGATGTGCCAGGTCCACAGACTGCTGTGAGCCTGATTGTCAAAGTCAACAAGGGCTTTTGATACTTTAAGTGCAAGGCTGGGAAGATGACTCAGGAGATAAAAGCACTGTGGTACAAGTGTGAGAACCTAGTTGGGGGTCTCCTCTAAATGCTGGGTGCTTGTGGTGACCCAGTTGTGAAGAGGTGGGCATGGTGTCCCCAGAGCAAGCTAGCTGAATTCGAGTGATGACCTAGCCTCAGTAAATACGGTGGAGAGCAGTTGAGGAATCCATCCAATGTCAACCTATGGCCTCCACACACTTGTGTACCCACATATGTGCAAAACACACGTGCATGTATGCCCACACATTACAGACACACATAAACACTCAAACAGCAATACCCTTTGCTATGTTTCTTTTTCCTTTGTTTGCTTATTTTGTTTTGGGGTTTTTTGTTGTTGTTGTTGTTGTTTATAATATTTTAATTTTATTTACTTATTTAAGAGAGAGAGAGAGAGAGGGAAATAATGGGTGCACCAGGGCCTCCAGCCACCGCAAACAAACTCCAGATGCATGTGCTCCCCTTGTGCATCTGGCTTACGTGGATCCTGGAGAATTGAACTGGGATCCTTTGGCTTTGCAGACAAATGCCTTAACTGCTAAGCCATCTCTCCAGCCCTGTTGTTTTTAATATTTTTTATTTTTATTTATTTGAGAGAGAGAGAAAATGGGCACACCAGGGCCTCCAGCCACTCCAGACACATATACCACCTTGTGCACCTGGCCTACATGGGTCCTGAGGAATTGAACCTGGGACCTTTGGCTTTGCAGATGAGTACCCTAACTGCTAAGCCATCTCTCCAGCCCTTGTTTGTTTTTGAGGCAGGGTCTCACTGTAGCCCAGGGTGACCTGGAACACACTCTGTAATCCCAGGCTGGCCTCAAACTCACAGTGATTCTCCTACCTCTGCCTCATGAGTGCTGGGATTAGTGTGCACCACCACACTCAGCTTTATTGTGTTTATTTTTCTATATCTTATTATAATTTGGTACCTTCTTATGAGAAATATTTTTTGTTTATTTTTATTTAGTTATTTGAGAGTGACAGAGATAGGGAGAGAGAGAGGGAATGGGCATGCCAGGGCCTCCAGCCACTGCAAATGAATTCCAGATGCATGTGCCACCTTGTGCATCTGGTTTATGTGGGTCCTGGGGAATCAAGCCTCGAACCAGGGTCCTTAGGCTTCACAGGCAAGCGCTTAACTGCTAAGCCATCTCTCCAGCCCAAGGAATATTTTGATCATAGTTAAATTAACATGTCTTTATTTTTAATAAAATTGTATTGTTTCAGGAAAGAAATGGCCTGAAGCTGAAAGTAGGCCATGCATGGGAGTGTCCACTCTATCACTCTGCCCTGCCGGCCTCAGTGTGATTAAATTGCTCATGTAATATTAGTTGGAACTTGCCTCATGCCAGACCTGAAGGGAATGAAAGGGTCTCATGGAACCTCTGACCAGGTCATAGTCTAGCAGAAGGACTGATCAAGTCCATGTTCCACTGGAACACTGACAACAGACTAAGTGATTTAGAAAGGAAAGAGGGGTTTTGTTTATTTTTTCATTCACTTGTTTGTGTGAGTGTGTGTGCGTGTATGTGTGTGTGTATGTGCATATGTACATATGGGCACATCAGGGCCACTTGCCACTGCAAACAAATACCAGATACTTTTGCCACTTTCATTGTTTAAAATATCGTATTTATTATTTATTTATTTATTTATTTATTTATTTATGAAAAAAGCAGATAAAGAGAATGAGTGTTCCAGGGCCTCCAGCCACTGCAAACAAACTCCAAATGCATGTGCCACCTTGTACATCTGGCTTATGTGGGTCCTGAGGAATCAAACCTGAGTCCTTAGGCTTTGCAGGCAAGCACCTTAACTGCTAAGCCATCTTTCCAGCCCTTGTGCCACTTTTTGTGTCTGGCTTATGAGGGTGGCATGGGAATTTAATCTGAGCCAGCTGGCTTTGCAAGCAAGCACTTTGAACTGCTGAGCCATCTTCCCAACCGAGAGGTTTAGTTATCGCCCAGTTCTGGAAGTCTCTGAGCACTGTGCTAACACTGGTAGGACCTTCTTGGTGGGAAGCATGATACAGTAACACAGAGAAAGTGTGTGTCAGCTCTGAGCTCTCTTCCTCTTTTCAAAAAAAAAAATTTTTTTAGCAAGAGCAAGAGTGAGAATTGGCACGCCAGGGCCTCAGCCACTGCAGTTGAATTCCAGACGCTTGCACCACCTAGTGGGCATGTGCGACCTTGAGCTTGCCTCACCTTCGTGCATCTGGCTTACATGGGATCTGGAGAGTCAAGCATGGGTCCTTAGGCTTCACAGGCGAACACCTTAACTACTAAGCCATCTCACCAGCCCTCTTCCTCTTCTTATAAAGTTGCCTGTCTCATCATGTGGGCCTTATCCTGCTTCCCAATCTAATCCTAATTATCTCCCAAGATCCCACGTGCAAACACTATCAACTTTGGAATTTGTATTTGTTTTAACGTAATTTCTGTGGGGTCTGTCATGCCATATCAGGGAACCAAGTAGGTGAGCAAACAATGACAACCCAATGAGACAAGTGCTGGACAGGTATGATGGACAGGTGCTATAGGAGCCCAAATGGAGTTCCATGGTTTGGGGGACAAGGTAGACCAAAAGTGGCTTTCAGAACAGAAGTCCTTGCATTGAGCCTTACAGGAGTGATTGGAGTTTTGTTTTGTTTTGTTTTGTTTTGTTTATTTGAGAGAGAGAGATACATAAATAGGCAGGTAGAGAGAGAGAGAATGGGCGCACCAGGGCCTCCAGCCACTGCAAACAAACTCCAAATGCATGTGCTCCCTTGTGCATCTGGCTTACATGGGTCCTGGAGAATTGAGCCTCGAACTGGGGTCCTTAGGCAAGGGTTTAACTGCTAAGCCATCTCTCCAGGCCTGGAGTATTTTTTTCAGGTAGAGATGAGAGGCAGTGGGAGCAGCATTGGCACAGGTCACATGACTGGCAAGTGTCTGCTGTGCGAGGTGGAATGGCAAAGTGCGAGAGGTTCTGGCAGAGTGGGAGGAGAGTGTCAGTCGGAGCAGGGAAGCAAATGGCACCAGATAGAACTGGGACTGCCAAGGAGACTGGGGAACCCCTGCCACATGGAGGGCACCCAGCTCTGGCCCTGGAACTGCCCTCCTGAGCCATCCATCCTCACTGTGCTTGCTTAGCCCCACCCTGCCACTTTCATCCTAGGAAACTTTGCGCTGTGGTCAAACGCTTGATTCTGGGCTGGGGATGGCTGGGGAATGTGAGGCTGGAATGCTTGTAAGAGCTCTTTATATATTAACATTTTGATACTCTGTTGACTATTCCCGCTTTCTCTCACACATGCACAATTTGACCTTTTTAATTTGCTTTGATGGAAAGAAGACTTATATTGTTATGTTGTACAACCTATCAATGTGTTTATATGTTCTCTTTCCCAAAATTGTATAAGTATTGAGTTCTTTTTCGATTTAACTTCTCACTTTTTTTCCCCCTCAATGTTTAAACCTTTAAGCCATCTGTGGTTTATTTTGGTGTAAGGTAGGAATCTAACTTTAATTTTTTCCAAATTGTTAGCCAGTTATTCAGTCCCATTTTCTGAACAATCCATCATTTCTGCACTAGTTTGTTTATTTTTTCACATTTTCATTCCCCCTCTGCTTTGTTTTTAAAGGTATAGTTGCTGTCTAGAGGAAAGGAGAATAAGGAGGAATAGAAAGAATTATGGAAAATCCATGAAAACCTATGGCTCAGAAAGTGAAAGCCCTCCCTTCTCTCCTCCCTCAAATAATGCCCTTGAACACTTTACTATGTACCTCTCTAGTACTGTAACACATACTTAACTTTCCCTTAAACACACAGATATATAGAGGGGGGAACTAAAAAAAGACTCATCTCTATGGTTAAGGTATTTGTTTGCCTACAAAACCTAAGGACTCAGGTTCAATTCCCCAGTACCCATGTGAACCAGATGCACAAAGTGACTTATGCATCTGGAATTTGTATGCAGTGGCTGGAGGCCCTCATGTGTCCTTTCCCTCTCTCTGCCTCTTTCTCTCTCTCTCTCTGTCAAATAAATAAAATAAAACTATAAAAAAGAGTCATCTGTAAATAGCATATTAACTTAAAAATATGTTAATTTTTTTTAATGTGTAAGTTTGGAAAAGTCAAGCCATCCTGAGTGATCCAAAATGAAAACTAGGGACTGGAGAGATGGCTTAGTGGTTAAGGCACTTGCCTGTGAAGCCTGAGGACCCAAGTTTGATTCCCCAGTACCTACAATAAGCCAGATGCACAAGGTGGAGCATGAGTCTGGAGTTTATTTGCAGTGGCTAGAGACCCTAGCACACCCCATCTCTCTTTCTCTCTCTCTATCTGCCTCTCTCTCTCTCTCTCTACCTTTCTATATCTTATTTATAAATAAATAAAACATTAACACAAAATGAAAACTCGAGGGTCAGACATGGTGGTGAACACTATAATCTCAGGACTCAGGGGAGGAAGGTCTGGAGTTCAAGGCCAGCCTGGACTACATAGTAAGATCCTGTCTAGAAATAGATGAAAAAAAGAAAGAAAAAAAAACCCGAACACTTCTCTCTCACTACTGCTCCTTGCCAAGTCTCTCTTCATAAAGGTAAAATGTTCCATTTGCTTCAGTGTGTTCCTCTGCTACACTCCATGTTTTCGTGTGCCCCTCCCCCTCTTTGCACTGTATGTTTTCTGTGCTCTCTCTCTCGTTCTGGTGCAAATAACATACTGTTTTAAAGTACCTGTGTTTTGCCACATTCCCACAGCTAAGAGCTCAAGTCTTGCCTTACTTCATTTGCAGAAATACAGCGACTGTATTTCACCTATTTTCTGAAAACCATTTTTCTGCACAACCTCCAACTGATTGGAATTTTTTTTGCAGTTGCACTGTTTTATAGATTTATTCAATTATCATCTTCTTTATATGGTGAGCTCCCTCCCCACCCCACCCCCCGGCCCACCGGCGCCTCAGTGATTGGAATTTTTTTGGAATTGTACTGTTTTGAAGGTTGTTTGAGAATTCGCTTTATGTAGTGAGTTTCTCCTTGGGCACCTCTCTCCAGTACGTTCAGGTTTTGTGACTTTCTTGTTTGCGACCTTCAGTATCTCTCCTCCATGCACCTTGGTTTCACAGCCACAGCAGAAGAAAGGGGGTAGAGACTTTGTCTTTATTCCTGTGCCCAAGGGCCATCAAACGGAGAGGGTATAGACTCTCTGCAGAGCTCCGGAGAGCAGGACTGGGCCCAGTTGGGGGCCACCCAGAGGCCACCTTTGGCTCAGCAAGTGGAAGAATGAATGTTCTATCTGTTGGAGCGGCTGGGCCATGGAACAAGTTGCCGGGGAGGCAGCGAGCTCTCCACCACTGGCTCTTTTCCAGTGTTCCAGGGAGAATGGAGTCTGGGCTGCCCAGGGGCTTCCTGATTGGTGACAGGCATAAAAGGGTAGATGCTAGTCCGATGGGACCCGGGTGTTTCTACTCTGCCCAAAGGCGAAGGATCAAGCTTTTCCAACCCCCACTCTAGACCTCTCACCTCGGGTCTCTTTTTTTTTTGCCGTGGCCCCCTCCAGGTGGAATGGTGGTTTTCTACTTCACATTGACGTCAGAAACATGCGGCAAGCCAGACAACTCAACAGAGATCACCTAGCAAGGACCCGGATTCCAAAGCACACCCTCCCCTAGCCACCTCTCTGTGCTTACTTTCTGGCCCTTGCTGACACACAGAAGGTTGGGTCCCTTCCCCTGCCTGCAGGCCTGGGACTGCCACTGGGCAGGTGAGAAGCCGACCAGACGGAAAGCAGCACACCTCTGGCTGGTCTCCCATCCCTGGTTCTGTCCCTACAGCTGATTGCTCCCCCCCTCCCAGGCAGCACTCAGCTTGGCTCATGGTGTTCTCAGGGGGCCAATGGGCTTCTTGATTCCAGGCTGCACATCTGGAAGTTGACGCTATTAAAACAAACCCCATTATATAACAAACGGACATCTGGAACCCGTTAGAGCTGAGTTTTTAGAAAAAGAAATTGTTTTGGATGTTCTCTCTCATAAGAATGTGGCAAAGCGCCCTCCCACTGGCTGTCCAGGAACGGAGGGACCAAGTGGCCTCTCCTGGGCCCATTTCTCAAGGTATCTTGGATCAGGCTAGTGGTGGGCTGGGGCACACAGTGACCCCCACACACACACATGACAGGCCACCCTACAGACTCCTACTGTCTGCATCTTGGCAACTTTCTTCTCCCAATGTGTTTAAATATTCAACCAGCAAACACTGGCACACCTACTATGTGCTACCAACTCCGTATCATTCACATACCCACCAATGCCTCCAGTGAATCTCCATTGTCACTAAAAACAAATGTAAAACCCTTGATCTGGGCAGGGTGGCATGCACCTGTATTCCCAGCTGCTTGGGAGGCTGAAGTTTGAGATCAGCCTGAGCAACATGGTGAGATGGAGGAGGAAAGAAGGAGGAAGAAAAGGAAGGGGAAGGAACAAAGAGCCTGGGCTGCTCTGGATTGTGAACAGCAATGCTTTAAGAACTCTGGACTTCAGTCTCCTCAGACCCAGGTTTGATACCTGAGCTGCCCCTAGAACTCCCCAGCACGTTGACGCCTCCCTGTGATTGCCCTCCTCCCTCTCCTACCTGGACATATTGGTGCACTAAAAATGACCTGGTCATGAGTGGTGCTCTCTGGGTAGACCTGGAAGAATCTCTATAGGAAATGTCCGGCTAACATTTCCAAGTGGAAATTTTAATTACAATGAAAATGTTCAAGCATACAAAAGAGATTTGACTTTTTTTTTTTTTTTTTTTTTTTTTTTTTTTGAGGAAAGCCCAACAGACTGGCCTTTTTTATGAGAGATGGAATTAGTACACCAGGGCCTCCAGCCACAGCAATTGAAGTCCAGACACAGGTGCCACCTTGTGTGTATGTGTGACCTTGCACATGTGTCACCTTGTGCATCTAGCTTATGTGGGATCTGGGGAGTCAAACATGGGTCCTTTGGCTTTGCATGCAGGCACCTTAACCACCAAGCCATCTCTCCAGCCCAAGATTTAACTTTTTATTGACAAACTCCATATATATACACAATATACCACAATCATAATTTCCCACTACCACCCCTTCTTCCTCTCCCCCCAAATCCTTTCTGTTTTCTACGTAGTCCCTGTTCTATTTTGATGTCATCACTTCTCCCTTTTATTATACAGTGTCAGCCACTGTGAGGTCATGAATGCCACTGCCTCTCTCTGTCTGGAAGACTGTATTGCAAAGCACTCCTCCCTTTCCTTTGGCTCTTTCATTTGTTCTGACACCTCTTGTTCAATGGTGCCTGACCTTTGGAGGGTCAGAGCCTCGGAGATGTCTCACTGAGTGCTGAACACTGCACTGTCACTTCTTCTCAGCCTTTTGTTTGTTTGTTTGTTTTGTTTTTGTTTGTTTTCGAAGTAGGGTCTCACTCTAGCCCAGGCTGACTTGGAATTCACTATGTAGTCTCAGGGTGGCCTCGAACTCACGGCAGTCCTCCTACCTCTGCCTCCCAAGTGCTGGGATTAAAGGCGTGCACCACCACGCCCGGCCTCTTCTCAGCCTTTTGATGAGTTTTGAGTTTCCCCAGTGGCCAACCACCATCTGAAAAAAGTAGCTTCTCTAGTCAAAAGTGTGCATAGCCTTAATACATGGGCATAACCATAGGTATTTAGAAGGACAGATTTGTGGGCATAATATATCCATGTAGCCAGACAACAGTAGTAGCTTCCCCCTAGGGCTTATGATCTCTCCAGCCATAGGCTTTTGGTTAGGTTTTCAGCACCAGGCAGGAATTCCTTCTCGTTGAGCAGGCCTCAAATCCATTCAGAGAGGAGTAGGTTTCCCCATAACAAACATACCATCATTGCATCATTTGACACATTTGCCCTGGCTGGCCAGTCAAGAAGCTTGCAGGGTCCACTGTTAATGGAGACCACTGATGACCAGAAAAGTTTTGTTTAATAACTTGTATACTGACCAGTCACATATACCTTCCGCCTGTGCAAATCTTGACATGCATTTTTGCATGTCTATCCACCCATCAATTCCAAAGTAATTTACAGGCACCAGTATATTTTATGTCATGAACACTACGCATTTATATCAGTAACTACATCCTTGTTTCTGGGTTTCTTTGAGGGGAAATTGACAGAAAATGAAATGCACAAGCTGTACTTGTGACCTGGAGCTATTTCACTAGCTTGACCCATGTCCATCTTTGCATAAGTCAAATGAGTTTCATCTGAAATAATTGATTACCACCCCAGAATGTTCTTTCTCTATGCCCCATTCTCCTACACCCTCAGCCCTCACTCTTCCCAAGGGCAAACACTACTGTAGTTTTTTGTTTGTTTGTTTGTTTTTCATTTTTTTTTTTTGAGGTAGGGTTTCACTCTGGTCCAGGCTGACCTGGAATTCACTATGTAGTGTCAGGGTGGCCTCGAACTCGTGGCAATCCTCCTACCTCTGCCTCCAAAGTGCTGGGATTAAAGGTGTGCGCCACCACGCCTGGCTTGTTTTTAGTTTTTTAAGGTAAGGTCTGGCTCTAGCCCAGGCTGACCTGGAATTCACTATGCAATCTCAAGCTGGCCTGGAACTCATAGCAATCCTCCTACCTCTGCTTCTCCAAATGCTAGGATCAAAGGCGTGTGCTACCACACCTAGCCTGCTATATTATTTTTACCATGGATGAGATGTTATGAACTGAATTGTGATTCCCCAAAATTCCTGTTTGAAGTCCTAGTCCCCCAGTACCTCAACATGTGACTGTATTTAGAGACAGGGTCTTTAAAGAGGTAATTCAATAAAAATTGAATTTTTATTCAATAAAAATTGAATTTTTCAACTGGAGAGATGGCATAGCAGTTAAGGTGCTTGCCTGCAAAGCCTAAAGACCCAGTACCCATGTAAGCAGATGCACAAGGTGACACATGCATCTGGAGTTTATTTGTAGTGGCTGGAGGCCCTGGCATGTCCATTCTCTCTCTCTCTCTCTCTCTCTCTCTCTATATATATATATATATATATAAGCACCTTTCTTCCAAATAAGTAAATAAGATATATATTTTTTAAGATATTTTTTTAAATTGAGTGTTTCACATGTGTGTGGAGGTCAGAGGAGAATTTCAGGTGTCATATTTAATGTTTTTTATTTATTTGAGAGAAAGAGAAAGAATAGGTACACCTAGGCCTGCTGCCACTTCAAATGAACTCCAGATGTATGCACCACTTCATCTGGCTTTATGTGGGCACTGGGGAATTGAACCCTGGCCATCAGGCATTGCAAGGAAGTACCTTTAACTGCTAAGCCATCTCTGCAGCCCCCTTCAGGTGTCTTGTTTATTTTGGGGGGTCTTGGTATTTTTGAGGCAAGGTCTCACTCCAGCCCAGGCTGACCTGGAACTCTAGTTCTAGGCTGGCCTCCAGCTCACAGTGATCCCTCTACCTCTGCCTCCTGAGTTCTGCGATTAAAGGGATGCACCACCATGCCAGGCTTTTCAGGCGTCTTTTTAAAAAATCTTTTTAGTTTGGTCTGGAGAGATGGCTTAGAGGTTAAGGCATTTGTCTGCAAAGCCAAAGGACCATGGTTCAATCCCCAGGACCCACGTAAGCCAGATGCTCAAGGTGACACATCTGGAGTTCGTTTGCAGTGGCTGAAGGCCCTGGCGCACCCATTCTCTCTCTCTCTCTCTCTCTCTCTCTCTCTCTCTCTCTGCCTCTGCCTCCCTCAAATAAATAAATAAAAATAAAAATATATTAAAATATATATATATAATATTTTTACTTAATTATTTGAGAAAGAGAGGGAGAGAGGAGAAGAGGAAAAAAGAGAGAGAGGAGATTGGGCATGCCAGGGCCTCCAGCCACTGCAAGTGCATTCCAGATGCATACACCAACTTTGTGCAACTGGTTTTGTGTGGGGTACTGGGGAACCAAATCTAGGTCGGCAGACTTTGCAAGCAAGCACCTTTAACCACTAAGCATCTCTGAAGACCCAAATCTGGGTCGGCAGACTTTGCAAGCAAGCGCCTTTAAGCACCGAGCCACCTCTGAAAAGCCAGCGTCAGGTGTCTTGGTCCTCACCTTCCACCTGGTTTGATGCAGCGTCTTTCGTTGCTCATGACCACAGTGTCCAGGCCAGCTGGTCCATGAGTTTCCAGGAAATTCTCCAATCTCTGCCTCGCTGCTCATTTTAGGCATGCTCGGGTTACAGATGCTGGTCCTACAGAGTCTAGCTTTTAAGAGGGCTCTGGTGATTCAGAACATTCACAGCAAGTACTTTATTCACAGAGCCATCTCCCCAACCCCAAAAAGGAGCTTTTTGCACTATCATACACAATCACTAAAAGCATAAACAGGGTGGGGAAAAGAGCATGCCAAATCACCATGTGCCAAAATCACTTAACTTGATTCAATCACCAGAGAAGTGGTACATTTCAAGTTTCATAATACACACATTTTTGGGGAATATCTGTATATGCGACATGCATGTATGTGTGTATGTGTATTCCTATACAGGTGGGCACAAGGCCAGAAATTGACATTTGGGTGTCTTATTCCCTCACTCTCCACCTTATTTGTTCAGACAAGGTCTTCCACTTGAATCCAAAGCTTGCCACTCCAGCTAGTCTAGCTAGCCGGGATCTTCTGTCTCCACCTCCCAAATGCTGAGATTATGGGCCAGTGGCTGGACACCTTCCAGCTTTTACATGAGTGCTGGGATTCCAACCTCCAGTCCTTGTGCTTGTGTGCCAAGTGATTTTTTTCTTTAATCCACAGAGCTATCTCCCTCCCTGCACCCAGCATAAAACACACTTTATTTATTTTTAAATTTATTTTTTAGCAACAGACAGAGAGAGAGAGAATGGGAGCACCAGGCCTCCAGCCACTGCAAATGAACTCCAGATGCATACTCCACCTTGTGCATCTGGCTTACATGGGTACTGGGGAATCGAGCCTCGAACCGGGGTCCTTAGGCTTCACAGGCAAGCGCTTAACCGCTAGACCATCTCTCCAGCCCAAACACACTCTTTTTAAAATTTTATTTATTTATTTGCAAGCAGGGAGAGTGAGAGTGAGAATTGATGTGCCAGGGCTTCTAGCCACTGTAAACAAACATCAGATGCATGTGCCACCTTGTTCCTCTGGCTTATGTGGGTACTAGGGAATCAAACCTGGGTCCTTAAGCTTGACAGGCAAGCACCTTACCAACTAAGCTATCTCTCTAATGACAAACCATACTCTTTATTTTTTATTTTTTTATTTTTTTGGAGAGAGACACAGAGAGAGACAGAGAGAGAGACACACAGAGAGAGAGAGAGAGAGAGAGAGAGAGAGAGAGAGAGGGAGAGGGAGAGGAGAGGGAGGGAGAGGGAGAGGAGAGGAGAGGGGAGAGGAGAGGGAGGGAGAGAGGAGGAAGACAGATATGGGCGCGCCAGCAGTGTCTCAGCTGCTGCAAACGAAATCCAGATATGTGCGCCCCCTTGTGGTCAAGTGTGGCATTGAGCCCTTGCATCACTTTGCATCTGGCTAAACATGGGACCTGGAGATTGGAACCGCTGGAGATTGGAACCAGCGTTCTTAGGCTTAGGAGGCAGGCGCCTTAACCCCTAAGCCATCTCTCCAGCCCCCAAAACATACTCTTAATTGTGGAATCAAAGTGCTTCCAGGCATCCAAATTTTTGTACCTGTCTATTTCTGTCTTTTGTGCATAAGTTTCTGGATGGAGCAGTGCAGAAATTATTTACTGTCATAATTGTTTGTAGCAAAGTATAAACTTAAATTTGGTAATCCAGGAGCCATTCTTTATAATAAATATTAGACACTTTTCTCCCAATGAAGAAGTGTATAGTCCAAACTGCTATCATTTGTTTTATTCCAGAAATTCTTTTTTATCTGAAAGAAACACTTTGCAACTTTGAAGTCCTTAGGAATTGCTTTTTGGCATAATTTATCTGCTCTGTCCCATGTGGCCTTGAACATCTCATCATTTCACTGAGATGATGATCTTTTTTTGGCTTTTAGAGACAAAGAAAATGTCTCAAGTTTCACTTTGAAGCTGGTTGAAAAAAATTCCTATAACCCTTATCATGGGGAAAAGAAATTTAAAACAAAAGATAAATTGGGATTTGGAAGCAATGACAGTAATTGGATCCTCTGGTCACCTGCAGGATGTGAAGAGTCATTTGCTGTTCTGTCCTCTGTGCTAGAAAGAACTCTCCCTGCCTCCTCACACTTCATTTTCACCCGCATCCGGAGGTTTGGAAACTCTTCTGCTAGGTACAGTGTGTGGCGCCAAGATCCGAACTGAGAACATTACAAGTTCTTTTTATTTTATTTTATTTATTTATTTATTTATTTATTTATTTATTTATTTATTTAAGAGAGATAAAGAGGCAGAAAGAGAGAGATAATGAGAATGGGTGCGCCAGGGCCTCCAGCCACTGCAAATGAACTCCAGATGCATGCGCCACCACGTGCATCTGGCTTACATGGGACCTGGGGAATCAAACCGGGATCCTTTGGCTTTGCAGGCAAACAACTTAAACAACTTAACAAGCCCAACATTACGGGTTCTTTCTTTCCCTCCTCAAACATTTATCGTGACCTCACTGAAGAGGTGTGCAGAAACGCCCAGACCCCTTTCCTTCCTTCTTTCCGCTCAGTGTTCCTAAGCACGCAATGTGTGCCACATGCACTGACCTGACGGGGTTTTCCCAAATCAATCCCACTTTGCTGGTCTATTTCTTTTCTTTTGGTGTGTGAGCAGTGTGTGCATGTGCGTGTCCAGAGGTGTGCGCCCCACTTGCAGAGACCACAGAAGGATGTCAGTATCCTCTACCATTCATCTGCCTTATTTCTCTTTGAAAAACTTTTATTTACTTATTTATTTTGAGAGAGAGAAAGAGGTAGAGTGAAAGAGAGAGAGAATGGGCATGCCAGGGCCTCTAGCCACTGCAAATGAATTCCAGACGCATGTGCCCCCTTGCGCATCTATCTGGCGTACATGGGTCCTGAGGAATTGAACCAGGGTCCTTAGGCTTCACAGGCAAGTGTCTTAACCTCTAAGCCCTTTTTTGTTTTGTTTTGTTTTGTTTTGTTTTGTTTTGTTTGTTTTTCGAGGTAGGGTTTCATTCTAGCTCAGACTGACCTCTACTCTGTAGTCTCAGGGTGGCCTCAAACTCCTACTACCCCTGCCTCCCAAGAGCCAGGATTAGGATTCAAGGCGTGGGCCACCACGCCCGGTTCACCTGCCTTATTTCTCGCAGTCTCTCATTGAACCTGAAGCTTGCCATGTCTCAGTCACACTGGCTGACCATCGACCCCAGTGAACCTCTTGTCCCCTCTCCCACAGACTAGAGGTAGCAGACACGTGTGGCCTCTTGTCCCCATCAGCCTCAGAGCGGAGGTCACAGACAAACATGGCCATGTCTGACTTTTGCATGTGTGTTAAGGCTCATACTCGGTTCTCAGGCTTGCTCAGCAAGTGCTCCTATATCCATGGAGCCATCCCCCCAGCTTCCTCTGCAGTTTACTTTTTTTGCTTTTTCAGGTAGGTTCTCACTCTAGTCCAAGCTGACTGGAATTCACTATGTCGTCTCAGGGTGGCCTTGAATTCATGGGGATCCTCCTACCTCTGCCTCCCGAATGCTCGGATTAAAGGCATGCGCCACCATGCCTGGCTCAAGTTTCCTAAGTTTTAATTGCCCCCCCTTTACTTTTGCTCACTGATATTTGTTTTCTTTCTTTTGTCCTGGGGATTGAACTGAGGCCCTCAGGTATGCTAGGCAAGTTCTCTACCACTGAGGCAGCCTAGTGTGTTCTTATAACCCTGTGTTAGAGGAGCCATCACATCAGCACTCAGGAAGCCCAAGAACCTGCCTCTAGCTAAATGTCCCTGACAGTAGGAGGAGCTTGAAAGTTCTGCTGTCTGTTCCCAATTCCAGACGTGCCCCCAGAGCAGACAGCCAAGGGCAGCCAGCAGCCGGGCCCGGAGGGTGGGGCAGGGTTGTTCTCAGAGGACTGGCTTGGAACTTAAGTTTCCCTGTGTGCCAGACAGTAGTGACAATCAGTACAGAAGGCCTTGGTTGCGAATCAGATCTCCAAAGTTGCAAGAGAGAGCTTGGCATGGGAATCACCCAAGAAGCTGCAGAGCCAGCAGCCTTGGGCGGTCCTGTGCGACCCACTGCACCACCCAGAGCTGGGAAGAGAAGCAGAGCAAGCAAGGCCCTGCCAGTGGGTCTTGCAGATGAGGAGAGCTTACAGAGACAAAGGGAGGACCTGAGGGAATCCAGCAGCTGGGAAGGAAGAGTCTGTGATGTGTGGCTGGGAGCTGCAGCTGGCAGAAAGAAAACCAACTGGGAGGGCTTTAAGAAAGCAGATGATGTGTGGGACATATGCCTGCAACCCCAGCACTTGGGAGGCTGAGACAGGAGGATCTGGAATTAATGCCAGACTGGACTACACAGAGAGACCCTGCAGAAGGAAGGAAGGAAGGAAGGAAGGAAGGAAGGAAGGAAGGGAGGGGGGAGGGGGAGGGAGGGGGGGGGGAGGGAGGGGAGGAGGGGAGGAGGGGGGGGGAGGGGGAGGGGGAGGAGGGGGAGGGAGGGGGGAGGAGGAGGGGGAGGGGAGGGAGGGAGGGAGGGGAGGAGGGAGGAGGGAGGGGAGGGAGGGAGGAGGGGGGAGGGGAGGGAGGGAGGGGAGGAAGGAGAGAGAAGGAGGAAGGAAGGAAGGGGAGAGGGAGGAAAGGAAGGAAATGAAGGAAGAAAGGGAGGAAATGTGAGAGGGAGGGAGGAAGGGAGGGAAGAAAGAAGGACAAAGGGAAAGAGAAGAGAAGGAAGGAAAGGAAGAAGAAAGGAAAGAAAGAAGGAAGGAAGGAAATGTGAGAGGGAGGGAGGAAGGGAGGGAAGAAAGAAGAAGAAAGGGAAAGAGAAAAGGAGGAAGGGGAAGAAGAAGGAAGGAAGAGAGGGAGGAAGAAAAGAAAGAAGAGAGAGGATGGAGGGGGACACAAACCCCCAAGAGGAGGAGAAGGGAGAGGGACAGGAGCCCCCAGGAGGAGGAGGATCTAGGAATGTAAGCAATGAATGACACAAATCAGCACTCAACTGCTGTTAGGAAAAATAGAATAAATGGAGGAGAAGGGATTATTTTTTAAATGAGAAGGAAAATTTTCCATGGTTTAAAGATTGGCTTGGGCTTTGCAGATTGGAAGGCTTTCTGGGTTCCAGGCAGGAAAGATGGAAAAAGACACACAACCAGGCAAAGCCTGGGGAGGGTCTGAAATTCTCTGAGTAAAGGGAAAACGTGGTGGTGCACGCCTTTCATCCCAGCACTTGGAAAGCTGAGGTAGGAGGATCTCCCTGAGTTCGAGGCCACTCTGAGAATACACAGTGAATTCCAGGTCAGCCTAAGCTACAGTGAAACCCTACCTCGAAAACAAACAAACAAACAAAAAGTACAAACTCACAGAGCTTCCCAGAGAACAGGTAAAGCAGACCAAAATCACTCATCTCATCTGTAGGAATAGGTCGGTCATCTCCACATGGCCAAGCCACCACTCACCCATCAAGGACGGAAAAAAAGGCAACACACCCAAGAATTTCCCTACACTGGGAAAACACAAGAGATGAAAACCTAATTTAGCAATAAATGAATCCGATAGGAAATGGAGGAAGCTCTGAACCCACCCACATACGTATAGTTGGTCTAAATACATAAGGATGAGGTCATGCTATATATAGCTTGAATGTTCTGTAAAAAAAAAACTCATGTTGAGCTCAGCCCAGTATCATACACTTGTAATTCCATTTACTTCAGAGTCTAAGGACCCTGGATTGATTCCCCAGGACACACATAAGCCAGATGCACAAGGGGGCACATGAGTCGAGTTCGTTTGCTAGAGGCCCTGGCATGCCCATTCTCTCTTTCTCTCTATCTGCCTGTTTCTCTCTCTCTCTCTCTCTCAAATAAATAAAATATTTTTTTAAAAAAAAAAAAGGTAGGGGCTTAGCAGTTAAGACATTTGCCCGTGAAGCCAAAGGATCCCAGTTTGATTCTCCAGGACCCACGTAAGCCAGATGCATGAGGAGCACATGCATCTGGAGTTCGTTTGCAGTGGCTAGAGGCCCTGGCATGCCCATTCTCTCTCTCTCTTTCTCTCTCTGCTTGCAAGTAAATAAATAAAATTGAAAAAAAAAACTTAAAATAAAAGGTAAAGGGAGGAAGGTAAAGGGTGGGCTGGGGACATCGCGCAGTGGTAGAACACTTGGCTAGCAGCGTGGGAGGCCCTAGGTTCAATTGCCATTGTGGGAGAAGGAGAAAGATCCACATGCTAAAATTCAACTGCCACAGTGACAGTACTGAAAGGTGAACAGGTCATGGGAGGAAGGCTTTACCCCCATGAATGGACCAGGCATTATCATAGGAGTGGGTTAGTTGCAAAAATTTCTCTTTTTACCCCCTCCCTCCCTCATCATATAATGGTGCCCATCATTTTCTTCCATACTGCAAGAAGGCCCTTGCCTAAATAAAGCCTCTCAAACTTAGACTTCCCATACTCCAGAACTGGGAGCCAAATAAGCTTCTCTTTTCTCTAATTTACTCAGTCTGTAGTATCCTATTACAACAGCCAAAAATATGGACAGATGGAATTTGTAATAAAAATATGGATTAGCTGGGCATGGTATCCTAGGCCTTTAATCCCGACATTCAGAAGGCTGAGGTAGGAGGATGGTTGTGAGTAATCCTCCTACCTCAGATCCTGAGTGCTGGGATTCAAGACATGTGTCACGATGCCAGGTTTCCTCATGCCACCATTTCCTGAGAGCTGGGATTACAGGTATGTGCTACCATGCTCTGTTTTTTTTTTTTTCTTATTTTATTTATTTATTTGAGAGAGAGGGAGGGAGGAGAGAATGGGCATGCTAGGGCCTCTAGCCACTGTAAAAGCACTCCAGATGCATCTACCACTTTGTGCATCTGGCTTTAGGTGGGTACTGGGGAATTGAACCCAGATCCTTAGGCTTTGCAGGCAAGAGCCTTAACTACTGAGCCATCACTCCAGCCCCCATGTTCAGTTTTATGCGTGCTGCAGATCGAACCTAGGGCTCTGTACATGCAAAGTAAGCACTCTTACCAACTGATCTACATTCCCAACCATCAGTGGCTCCAATTTTTGTTTTTTTTTCCCAAGCAGGGTATACAGAGAGAGTTACAAAGCCCTAAGACATTTCAGATTTTGTTTTTCCTAGCCATTTTAGTTAAGATTTGTAGAAGTTAGTGCTAGTCTTCATTGATCAAAAGATTTCCTCCAGGGGCTGGATAGATGGCTTAGCAGTCAAGCGTTTGCCCGTGAAGCCTAAGGACCCTGGTTCAAGGCTCAATTCCCTAGTACCCACATAAGCCAGATGCACAAGGGAGAGTATGTATCTGGAGTTTGTTTGCAGTGGCTGGAGGCCCTGGTGCACCCATTTCTCTCTCTCTCTCTCTCTCTCTCTCTCTCTCTGCCTGTCTGTTACTAATAAATAAATTTTTTTAAAAAAAGAATTTTTCTGCACTTGAGGGGAAAAAATTTCTTCTCCTTTGGCTTGGATTCTGATCTCCAACAGTGACAAAAATATCCTTTCACACTCACAAACCGTGCCTTTTGCCTGGTAAAAATTATTCTAGGTTATCCATGGCTGACTTCTTAATAGTAGACAACTGGCAAAAGGCACAGAACGCTACATCCTTCCGGCTACAGAGACTGTAAAATCCCACTGCTGGCACTCAACTTTGTAAGTTCTTAGTGGGCAAGGTCAGTGGGCAGTGACTCAATCTGGGACACGATAGCTCTGATTTAGTGCCAGGCATTGGTTATAGAAGAGTCTGTGCCATCCCTTAACCCCTGGCAGTGAGTTCTTGGTGGAAAATGACAGCACTCTTCTCAAACTAATCAGTTTCTAAGAAAGAAACCACAGCTAACCTTGGGAAAGCTGTCAAAAGGTTAAAAAAAAACAAAAGTCAAATATTTGCAAACACAGCAATAGCCAAGCCAGGTAGGCAGGTGGATGGGTAGATGCCAGGAGAGTAGCGAGGGCACATGGAAATGAATTAACCAAGTTGTTTCCAAACATTATATTTTCCTTAGTTTGTTTTCTTCTTGCTCAGTGAAAATGTGTGATTTTTTTTTTTTTTTTTACATCGTCACCATCTTAGCCCTGTTTCCATTGCTATAATAGGATACCTGAGCCTGGGCAAGTTATAAAGGAAGGCGGCTTATTTGGCTCATAGTCTGGAAGCTCACGAGCATGGCACTGGCTTCAGCTTCTAGAGAGGGCAGTGTGCTTCCCGGGGTAGCACGGAAGAAAAGCAGGAAGGCAAGCGGGCGTGGCAGAAGAAAACGACAAAGGAGCACTTATGATCGCCCACTCTCTCGTGATGAGAGCTCATCCATTCCCAAGCAAACTGATCCAGTCTCAAAAGAAAGACACTGGGCTGGAGAGATGGCTTAGCAGTTAAGGCGCTTGCCTGCAAAGCCAAAGGACCTCCGTTCAATTCCCCAGGATCCCCCAGGATCCACATAAGCCAGATGTACAAGGTGGCGCATGTATCTGGAGTTCGTTTGCAGTGGCTGGAGGCTCTGGCATGCCCATTCTCTCAGTCTCTCTCTCTCTCTCTCTCTCTCTCTCTCTCTCTCTCTCTCTCTATCTCTCTGACTCTCTCAAATTAAAAAAAAAAAAAAACTTAAAAAAAAAGAAAGACATTAACCCTTGTCAAAGAGCCCATTTCCTGACACCACAGCATTGACAAATGGATTTCGACATGGGTCTTGGCAACAAAACCCTATCCAAGCCATAGCAGCCCTCAAACACTATTTGTGTTTTATAGTCTGCATGTTTGTTTCAGGTAGCTCTTGAAAGCCCTGCCATGTTTCTGCAAATTCTACTTTACCCTGGGGATCGGGTCAGAGGGCGCTGACCTTGACTTCCACCAGGTTCTCCCCTTCCACCTCCATCTATCTTTGCAGCCTCAGATGCACCCTTCTGTAAGTATGGGCCTTTCGTCCTACTGGTAAGCTGCAGAAGGCTGGAAGCAGCCACTCAGAAGCTGTGGTCTACCCTTCCTCAAACTTTCACTTCCCCTGTCCCCTCGCCCCATCTAAATATCCTTCCATTCCCACCCTAAATCTCAGGAGAAATCCTCAGCTCCCAGTCAGCAAAGGAGCAGAAATCATTTTCACTTCCTGCCACCCCCTCATCCCCTCCTCACGCACCTGCAGCCCCCCTCCCCCGTCCCCGTATCCCAGTGCCTCCTCCCACCCGTGGGCCTGGATCTGCCCCTTGCAAAGCCTTGCCTCCCTCTGTCTGGCTCCTTCCCATGTGCCTAGAAATAGTTCAGCTCTTCCGTGTCAGCATCCCCACCCTCTCTGGTCCTGGTTCTTTTCCATCTACCTTCCTCTGATTTCCTTCTTCCCCTCCACAGCCATTCCTGGCCCCAAACCACCCTTCCCTTGATATTCTCTCTCTCTCTCTCTTTTCTTTCTCCTCTCTCTTTTTTTTATCTCTCCCCTTCTCTGTTTTCATCTCCTCATCATCCCTCTTCCAGTCTCTGACCACATCTTTCTGATTTTCCTCATTAGTCCATTTTCTTCATTTCACCTCCAATGTCCCCAGCTTTCTTTTTATCACCAGAACCCCTCTGCGGACTGCTTTATTCCCCTGCTCTTAATTTTTTGCCAGAGAGTTAATTTCTGTCTGATTTCAGATAAATGAGATGGGGAAAGTTTGCATATTCAGCCTGTTTTGTTATTAAACTTGTTGGTTTATGTCTCTATCTTTCATAGCATTAGAAGCCTCGAAGGCTGCTCTTCTGAAGGGCAGCCCTCCCCACAGTGGACTGAAACACTTCTTCCCAGGATTCCCCTGGAGCACCTACAGTAGGGAAATCAGCTGCTCAGTTGTTGACAATTTATAGGGAAGGCTCTTTCTGGTTACAGAAAGAAGAGTGAAGTTTGATAGAAGGGGAGGGTCGATCCTTAAAAAGGAAATCCAGGGGCTAGAGAGATGGCTTAGTGGTTAAGATGCTTACCTGTGAAGTCTATGGACCCAGGGTTGATTCCCCAGTAACTACGTAAGCCAGGTGCACATGATGGTGCGTGCGTCTGGAGTTCGTTTGCAGTGGCTAGAGGCCCTGGCATGCCAATTCTTTCTGTCTCTCTCTCTCAAATAAATAAATAAATAAAAATAAATTGGGGGGTGGTGGATTTCAAGGTAGGGTCTTGCTTTAGCTCAGGCTGACCTGGAATTCACTATGTAGTCCCAGGCCTCAAACTCACAGCAATCCTCATACCTTTGCCTCCCAAGTGCTGGGATTAAAGGTGTGCGCCACCATGCTTGGCTTAAAATATTTCTTTTTTAAAAAAGGAAATCCTAGCCGGGCGTGGTGGCACACGCCTTTAATCCCAGCACTCGGGAGGCAGAGGTAGGAGGATCACTGAGAGTTCGAGGCCACCCTGAGATTACATAGTTAATTACAGGTCAGCCTGGACCAGAGTGAAACCCTACCTCGAAAAACCAAAAAAAAAAAGGAAATCCAGGGCTGGGGAAATGGCTTCTCAGTTAAGGCATTTGCCTGCAAAGCCTAAGGACCCCAGTTCAATTCTGCAGGACCCACGTAAACCAGATGCACAAGGGGGCGCATGCATCTAGAGTTCGTTTGCAGTGGCTGAATGCCCCAGCACGCCCATTCTCTCTTTCTCTCTGCCTTTTCCTCTCTCTCTCTCAAATAAATAAATAAATAAATAAATAATAAATAAATAAAAAATTTTTTTAAAGGAGTGAGGGCTGGTGAGATGGCTTAGCGGTTAAGGCACCTGCCTGCGAAGCCCAAGAACGCCCATTCAAATCTCCAGGTTCCACGTTTAGCCAGATGCAAACGTGACACAAGCACACAATGTCACACATGCACACAAGGGGGCGCACACGTCTGGAGTTCGTTCACAGGGGCTGAGAAGCCCTGGCGCGCCCATTCTCTTTGTCTTTCTCTCTCTCAAAAAAAAAAAAAATGGAGTGAACCATCATGCTTGGCAATAGTCACTCTTAAAAAAGGGGGCTTGGCATGGTGGCACACACCTTTAATCCCAGCACTTGGGAGGCAGAGGTAGGAGGATCACCATGAGTTCAAGGCCACCCTGAGACTACATAGTAAATTCCAGGTCATCCTGGACTTAGAGGGAGACCCTACCATGAAAAACCAAGAAAAAAAGGAAATCCAGGGAGAGCCAGGAGATGGGTCAGAGGAAGAAGTTGGGGGTAGGGTTCACACAAGTGACTGACAGAGAGCTGCCAGGCCAATGGAACATGGAGAAACATCCTTAGGGGGGTGGTAGCCAGCTGCTTGATAGACCATCTTATGCCTTTGGCCATGACCAGGTCGTTTGCTAAGTATCTGGGAAGAAGAAGGAAGGTCCACAGGACCACCAGCGAGCTGCTTTCCTGGGGCTCAAATAGGAACTCTGATGCCTGCAGGGTGTGTGGGGGATAGGCCTTGAAGTTGAACCAGAGGTCTGTGCTAAGAACACTCAGCACCTCTAAGCTGGGAAGTGCAGTGGACAAATGAGACCCATAGCTGTGGGCACAGCCCTGGGCATCCTTCTCCTCCACGGCATCTCTCTGAAGCCTGCCAGTTCTCCTTCTAGATGGCCACCCTGTCTGGGTCCCAGAAGCAACAGGACCCATGCAACGTCCTCATGACTACAGAATGACCCATCGAATTCAACCTGGCTTCCCTCCACGCTTGTACCACTTCTCTCTCCTTGTCTCAGCACAGCCCCTCACAAGTCACCAGGGTTCTCAATAGTGCTTTACATCTCTCCGGGTGTTTTCTTCTTTTCTTTCAACTTTTTAAAAAGATTTTATTTATTTATTTATTTATTTATTTATTTATTTATTTTATTATATATATTTTTTATTGACAACTTCTATACTTACATATAAAAAATGCATGATATTTCCCTCCCCTCTCCCCATTCCCCTTTAGAACTCCAGTCTCCATCATATCCCCTCCCTCTCTCCATTAGTCTCTCTTTTAATTTGATGTCATCATCTTTTTCTTCTATTATGAGGGTCTTGCGAAGGTATTGCTAGGCACTGCAAGGTCATGGATATCAAGGCCAATTTCTGTCTGGACAGTTGCATTGTAAGGAGTCATAGCCTTCCTTTGGCTCTTTTTATTATTTATTCTTATTATTTACTTATGGAAGGGGGGATGGGCACGCCAAGGCTTCTAACCACTGCAAACAAACTCCAGACACTTGTGCCACCTCGTGCGTCTGACTTTGCATGAGTACTAGGGAATTGAACCCTGATCCTTAGGCTTTGCAGACAAATGCCTTAACAGCTGAGCCATCTTCCCAGCCCTCTCCAGGTGTTTTCTGTTCCTCTTCATCCTCTCTGATACACAGAGGGAGGTGGCCTGCAGCCCAAACACCAACACAGTCTCCTGACCAGCCAAGCTGCCAATTTCCTTGTTCTCCTCCCAACACCTGCCCGGGGACTCCATGGTGCATAGCTGGGGCAAGGATGGGCCCTTTCATGAGATCAGAGACTGAGAAGGAAGAAGAGGAGGAAGAAGGGGAGGGAGATGTGTGGAGGTAGGATGCAGCCATAGGGGCAAGAGTGGAATGGCTGGTATAGAGCAAGATGTTCTAATCCTAGGATCTTCCCCCCAAACAGGGCAGGGACAAAAGGGAACCTCCTATCCCTCATTACCAAAGGAACTGGAGCTGTGAGCCAAGGACAGTGTGGTCAGGAATGTGGGAGACCCTGCTGCAGAGGCTCAACCTGGGGGAGGCTCCCAGGGTCACATGGTGGGTAGCAGAAGCAGATAAATGGAACCCAGGAAAAAAGAGAAGTGTGGGCTGGAGAGGGAAGGGTCAGTGTTCCTAGACCCTGGCAGGGACAAAAATATCCTCTATCCCTAAGCAGGAGACAGAGGCCACAGGGTCCTGTGAAGTTGGGGGTCCAACTCTGACCTCAGCCCTGACCCACCTCCAGCCAGTTCCCGGAAGCCAGCTGCACCCCCTCCAGAACGGTCTTTCTTTCTATCTGTAGCAGCTCTTCCTAGATCTACTGCAGGCCGGCCTCATGTACTCCCCTCAAGGCTACAGAGGAATTAAAGCAGTCGTTTCACAGGTGGGAGATGCAGGAGATGACCCCACATCTAGAACTACCAGTCTGGAGAGAAGCTCGCCACAGGGGCAGGCAAGAGCTGAAGTGTGTGGGACGCAGCCTCCATGGCTTCCTGGGACTTTATACTAAACACCTCTATGTACCACCCTCCTGGTTTCCCCCAGTCCTGAGCGCCTGCACACAGACTGTTGCCCTCCTGAGCCCTGTCCCTCTGACTGCATGCAGCACATTCCCCTCCAGGGACATCTCTCATTCACCTCTGCCTCTCCCAGTCTCACTCTGCCCAGAGGCCGGCTTGTCTGTGCTTCCCACACCAAAGCGGGTGCTCAGCAAATGCCCCTGCGAATTAAGGAGTCACGGTGGAGTGGGTCTGCGATAAGGACAGTGTTTGGGTGAAGGTCAGGTTCTGTCTGTCCAAGCATGAGTTTTCCATGGCAACAGCTCCCCCTGCCCTCCCCCTGAGGGCAGCCCTGTCTGCTGTGGCCTCTGCGCACCCTCCCATGGCAGGCCCTGTCACATCACCAGCGGGTAATCCTGTGTAGTTTTTTACTCCAGTGCCTGTGAATAGAAGAGTTAGAAGAGAGCAGACAGGAGCCCTTCCCAGGGCTTTGCATCCCCCTCGTCCCCCACTTCTGTGCCTGGGCAGCTCTGCTCCCTTCCAGCCAGTCCCTATCCCTGTCTTCGACACATGCCATCTCTCTAGCAGGAGTAGCTCCAGCCCCCACTGGAACCGGGCCAGCTCAAGGCCCAGCCTGTCTCTGGCTTTGGCAGGAGGGCACTGGGAATGAAGACTTCAGTTCCTCTCCATGCACTTGACCCCTAAGCCTCCCCATCCTAGTTTTGATGCTTTATCCCCCTTCCGCCTGGAACCTTCCAGATTACTTTCATTGCCTAGTTCAGTTGTTTCTCTCCCTCTCTCTCTCTCTCTTTCTTTCTCTTCTTCCTCCTCCTCTTGCTCCTTCTCCTCTCTCTCTCAAAAGCGCTCTCTCTCTCTCTCTCTCTCTCTCTCTGTGTGTGTGTGTGACTGCCTCACTGGCACTTGACTCCTATATCTGCTCCATGCACCAGCAGCCTGAGGGCTGTCTCAGTCTTTACTTCAAGAACATGGCCCAGTTCAGGGAGGCAGACCTGCAAAGAGAGTGAGAGGTACTTGATGTGATCAGGGATCACAGAGAACAAAGTGGCTGGATGTCTGGGCTTGGGGGAAGAGTCAGAGATGTTTCATAAGGCAGCCTGTAGTGGACTACAGCTTACCAGGTTAGGAGACAGCCCAGGCAGGAGAGAACCTGGTATGTTTAGGGGAACCCTGCGGAGTGCTGGATGGCTCAGGTCCCAAAAGGGCTTCAGAGGCAGGCAAGAGAAGCCTTGAATATCCCAATGAAGAACCACTATAGACTGCCATGAGCCAGGAGTGATTCCCAGCATGAAGGGCAGTTGTGAGCAAGTGCCACCCCTACCATGGAGGGACGGGTGGGCGCACTGGCTAAGTAAAAGGCGCCTGAGACAGGTCCAGACAGCCCTCCTGCAGAGCGGGACTTGTGAAGGACTGAGAAGTACGTGGATTCCTGGGTCACCCAACACCAAGCATGCCCAAACCCACAGGTGCACAGTCCCCTGGGAGAGGATCCCACCCACAGCCTGAGGGCAGAGGGTCAATGTTTCTGGGGCTGGAAAGACCCAGGACGGGAATCTATACCACTAGCTCAGTGAGCATGTACTACGACGTGCCCCACCATGCAGATAGGAGTTTGGGCCAAAGCTCTCATCCCGCCCTCATAGAGTCCATTTTGCACATGGGAAAACAGAGGCTGAGTGGAGTGAGGGGACTTCACAGAGGCCATGCGGCTTGCAAGAAAGAGAGAGAGCTGAAATTCAAGCCCAGAAGTGATGGACTCCCTGGCTTGGTTTCATTCCCCACCATGGGGACGACAACTTGGAGTTAGCTCATCCCGTCCTGCCCACGAGAGTCTGGCGAGCCCTGGGTCAGGTCTCTGCCCCATAACAGGACTCAGAGCCCTCAAGGGTCACATCTGGCATGTGTAATAGTTGGGAGGCCCACACATGTATTTTGCATATAATTTGCATAATGGATGCATCTGGTTTGCATGTGTTCATGTGGAGAGAACCCACATCAGTTCCCAACAACGTTGAAGTTGCTTCTAAGCCACTCTCACTCACTGCAGGGGCATCTGGGCTTTATAGAGTCCAGCTCCCATGATTCCTGGATGCTCTCCCCAGCCCTTGCCTCTGGGCTATGTGTCTATGTATGGCGGCCCTGAACAAGCCATGCTTTTATATAACTGGAAGCAGTCACTGCAAGCTCCTGCTCTAGCAACGTCTGTGGATTTGACCGTCACCTTCTCTGATGAAGCAGGTGTCATTCAAATGCTCACCGGGCTTTGTGCATGCTGGGCTGAAGTCGAGAGTGAGGCTGGACAAAAGACCTTTACTGGGGCTGGAGAGATGGCCTTAGCAGTTAAGATGCTTGTCTGTGAAGCCTAAGGACTCAGGATTGGTTCCCCAGCATCCACCTAAGCCAGATGCACAAGGTGGCACATGCGTCTGCAGTTCATTTGCAGTGTCTGGAGGTCCTGGAGCGCCCATTCTCTCACTTCTCTTGCTCTCTCAAATAAATAAATAAAATATTTTTATAAAAATCTTTACTATATGAAACTAACAGCGGCCCCATGTACAGGTAGGCCCAGTGGTGCATGCTCAAAAAGAGGAGCTTGTGAAGGGTAGAGGACAGGGATGAAGGCCTGGGTGGGGTTGGGGGCTTTACTTAGTGCAGGTGCCTCCATAATTGTCTAGGGGGAGCACAGACTACCTCTCTTAGCAGCAGGAACACAGAAGACTCCTGCCAGAAAGCCGGCAGATCCTGAGCTTTCTATTTCTGTCTCTTTTAGGAGAGCTACGTCCCGTAAACTTTGGGTGGCCTTTGATGACCTCATGTGATGAACCCTGGATAAACAAGAAGACACATGTCCTGAGTGAGGTAGAAGCAGCCTGGGAAGATGAGAGGAACCTCACTTCTGAGGAAGGTGTGGAGGCCAGCAAGGGGGTGCTCAGGCACAGAGGATGCCAATCAGCAGGCCCCCAGGCTTATTCACCACCAGGTGAGCCTATCTCTCTGCATCTTCCCAGGATCCATTCCCTTTCCTTCTGTCCCAGGAGGTAGACAAAGGAAGAGGGGTTCCAGTGTCTAGCAGAAGTCCCCACTCATGCCACCCACTTCTGCCACCTGGCTACTGAAGGATGCTAAGTGCAAGAGTTTACTTTCATATCTATTGGGGATATTGGTGTCATTTAAAAATATTTTTATTTATTATTTATTTGAGAGAGATGGAGAGAGGGAAGGAGAGAGGTAGAGAGGAAGAGGGAGAAAGAGAGAGAGAGAGAATGGGCATGCTAGGGCCAATAGCTACTGCAAGCGAACTCCAGACGCATGTGGCACTTTGTGCATCTGGCTTATGTGGGTACTGGGGAATCAAACCGGGGTCCTTAGGCTTTGCAGGCAAGTGCCTTGACCTCTAAGCCATCTCTCCAGCCCAATGGTGTCTTTTTTTTTTTTCTCAAGGTAGGGTCTCACTCTAGCCCAGGATGACCTGGAGTTAACTATGTAGTCTCAGGGTGGCCTCAACCTCATGGCAATCCTCCTACCTCTGCCTCCCGAGTGCTGGGATTAAAGGCGTGCGCCACCACACCCAGCAATGGTGTCATTTTTTGAAAAGTAGATTTTATTTATTTATTTGAGAGAGAGAAAGAGGCAGCCACTGTATACGAATTCCAGATGCATGCACCTCCTTGTGCATCTGGCTTACGTGGATTCTGGAGAATCCAACCGGGATCCTTTGGCTTTGCAGTCAAGCGCCTTTACAGCTAAGCCATCTCTCCAGCACCCAATGGTGTCATTTTGTTACCATCCTTGAGTATGTCTATTGCCAGGGCCATAAAGGTAGTGTGTGTGGGTGGGGAGGTGTGTGTGTGTGTGTGTGTGTGTGTGTGTGTGTGTGCGCATGCATGGCAGGCTGTACATGTCTGGTTGTAGCTATTCATGTAATGTGAACAGAAACCCTGCTCCTGTGTGTGATGCTGCAGCGGTCTCCATCCAGGTGGAGACACTGTCTGAGTGAGGGACAAGACTGTCTGCCTCCCTCTCCTGCCTCTGGCCTCCCTAGGTTTCCTGTCTGGCAGATGCAAAGTGGCCTGTCATTCTTGGGAAGACCCCAGCCTCTGTCTGTCTGCATTCTGCCAAGACCCTGAGCATCTCCCTGTGCCTATGTCCTCCTCCACGGGATGGGGCCCAGGCTCAGGCTCCCCAAATTGTTCCAATTAAAGAAGGAGCCGGGTTTTGATGTCAGCCACCTGGGAAAGGGAAGTGAGGTCCAACTGTCCTTCCATCCCTCCTGTTACATGGCAGTTCCCAAGTTCAAACAGGGTCCAGCCTCCTTCCTGTGAGTTGTGGGCCCCACATCTGGGGTTGGGAAAGGGAGTGAAAGGAAGGGGTGGGCCCTCTTGGAAAAAGATCACAGCTTCTGGGGCGGGGGACTTTTCTCCCAGAGCCAGCTGGTTGGTGCTGCCAAGCAGACAGAATGCAGTCTAGGGTGCGGAGCTGAGCTCTGTTCATTTGCCCTCAGATGTATCTCACTTTCTGCAAAGCAGAAAGTCATTGGTGGCAAGATCAACAGCAGGTTTTGAGTAGAAAGTATTTGCCCCCAGCTAAATGGCTCCTAATGTCCCTACTGAAGGTTAGAGAATGGAAGAGAACATTCAGAACATCTGGTAGACTGGGAGGGAAGGTACATCATTTAGCTGTCTAACCCATTCAAGCCGACTCAAATGGCAGTGGGTTATTAGAAGCAGAAAGGGGATGTCGAGGCTTGTCACCAAATGGATACACACCATGTTTCAGAGTACTACCCTTGTCTCTGGCCCACTCTCCTGGGCAACTGTTCTCATGCTGTGACTACAGCACGCCCAGGTGTGTCCTTTCCCTACTCCCCAAAAGACCCTGCAGCGAATTGAATCAAGCCCCCTCTCCCTAAAATTCACATCTACAAGAACCTCAGATTGTGACCTTATTTGGAATAGGGTTGTTACCTGAGATGAGGTTATTTTGAGGTCCGAAATTCAACGACTACTCTCCTTATGAGAAGAGAACATCGAGAAAAGGTCCACATGCAGACCAAAGCAGATATTAGAGTGATGCGGCCGCAAGCCAAAGATTGCCAAGCCTGCTGGCACCTCAAGCAGCTGGAAAAGGCAAGGAAGGATTCTTCCCTAGAGCCTTCAAAGCGATAATGGTCCAGCCAAAAATACTGGTTCTCGACTTTAAGCCTCCAGAACAGAAATATGGGAAAATACATTGCTGCTGGTTTTTTTGTTTTGTTTTGTTTTGTTTTGTTTTGTTTTGTTTTGTTTTGAAGTAGGGTATCACTATATCCCAGGCTGACCTAGAATTCCATATGGAGTCTCAGGGTGACCTCAAACTCAGAGCGATCCTCCTACCTCTGCCTCCCAAGTGCTGGGATAAAACGCGTGCGCCACCACGCCTGGCTCATTCATTGCTGCTGTTTCGAAACCTCTGAGTTGGTGGTGATTTGTGACAGAAGCCCTAGGAAACCAACAACCTGTGTTCTACTGTCCCAGAACTGAGACAAGGACAATCAGCCTGGCTTGGGCCAAGAGGCTGCCCAGCGGGACCCACAAGCCATGATGGCTGGGAAATGGCAGGGACATAGACGTGGGTTCCAAGCTGTTCCTTCTGGCATCCTTGATACCATCACCTTCCCCAAACCTGCTTACTCCCACCTCAAAGTCATTTCAGAAAGATTATCCAGGCCAACCGGAAGTCCTGTGCCTCCTCCCTTCTACACTCATGTCAGCCACTCAGGTGCAGATGTGGATGGCTGTGGTTATCTGTGTGGATGAAGCAAAGTCAGAAAGAAGTGTTCCTCCATTGGATGAGAGAATCGGTACTGACAAGGTTGGAAGCTTAGGAAGGTAATGGGATGATGTCCAATAAGAATGCTTGTAGGGTTGGGATTTAGCTCAGTGGAAGTGGATGAGCGCTTGCCTAGCAAGTACAAGCCAGTTCAGTCCTCAGCACCAGAAAAAGAAAATCACAAAAGCCCCAAAAAAAAGAACTAAGAATGCGTGTAAAGGGTTGGAAAGATGGTTCCATGGCTAAAGGCACTTACAAAGCCTGACAACCCAGGTTAGATTCCCCAGTACTCATGTAAAGCCAGATGCACACAGTGGTGCATGCGTCCGGAGTTTGTTTGCAGTGGCAGGAGGTCCTGGCACATCCATATTCCCTCTCTGTCTCTCTGTCTGTCTGTCTGTCTGTCTGTCTGTCTGTCTGTCTCAAATAAATAAATAAATAAAATGATTATAAAGACCAACTTGGGTTCTAAGTCAGTTTTACAAGTGAAATATAGAGGAACCTGACTTAATGTAACTTCTTACAAAAGACCTACATTTTGATAGGAGGTTATAATGAGTTAGACCTGTAGTGACAGTTGATAAAAAGCTTTTGTTACACACACACACACACACACACGCACGCACGCACGCACGCACGCGCGACACATTTTTGACGAGGTTGAAGAGGTGATAGGTTCCTGGTATCCAGTGCAGCCCACACCTAAGAGAGACAGACAATACTGACCCACCAGTGACCCAGAGGGACAACCTGGCCACCCTACTGGGTTGCAAAGGTTGGTAGGGGAGTACCGTGCCCATTATCAGACCTCCTGGACACCCCTGAACAGTGGAGAGTCTGAGCCCTTATTCCAAGAAGGTGTCTGAGAAAGCGGTGTTGGTGTGTCCCCAAACACACTATAGATCATTTTGGGCTCCAGGGGCCCCGACATCGGTACTCGGATGCACGTGGATTTTAAAACCTGGGTACCCTGCTAGCGAGTGGGCCTTGGAGAAGCCAGCCGGGAGACCCCGAGGCTCTGCGCCTTCGCCACCGTGGTCTGCTCGCGTCTTAACCTCTTGTATGCAGGCGGCCCCCGCAGGAGCTCGGAGCTGGGGCGGGGGGCTGGCGGCCGAGTGGGGGGAGGCTGGCGGAGGCGAGCGTGCGAGTGGCGCGGCCCCAAGTTTATGCTAATCCGCGCAGAGCCCGCCTCCCGCCTCCCCTTCGCGGCCCCAGCCGCGGGCAGCGCCGGCCACTCGGCGGGGACGCAGCCGCCCAGCGAGCGCGCTCCGGGGGCCCCCGAGTGGCGGCGGGACCCGGGCCAGCGCGCGCGCGCGGCGCGGCGTGGCGTGAGGATCCTCGGCCACGGGCAACACGCGGGGTCGGGTGGTGGACACCGAGCGGGATGGGCCGCCGCCGCCTGCAGGTCTGGCTGTGCGCCGTCGCCGCGCTGCTCTCGGGGGCGCAGGCCAAAGGCACCCCACTCCTCGCGCGGCCCGCGCCCCCCGGAGCCTCCCGCTACGGCCTCTACACCACCGGATGGCGCCCCCGGCTGCGCCCCGGGCCACACAAGTAAGAGCGGGCTGTGCCATTTTGGGGTGCTGAGGAGGGGGGTGTCCCTCGGCGCGCGCGCGACGTGACGCCACTCCCACCTGCCTTGGACCCACGCGGAGGCGTCGAGGCCCGGGGGAACTCCAAACCACTGCGCCTGGAGATTGGGGGAGGGTCAGGGGTGGTGACGGTGACGGTGCCGCGGCCGAGTCTTTTGCCGGCATGGGTGCCCCCACGCTCCAGGAGGCTGCGGGGTTGGCGAAGAAAAACCCAGCGAGGGGGCCTGGCGCGGCGGCGGCGGGGATGCTGGCAGTGCCCGCGGAAACCTTTCCAGCGAATAACATTTTCCAGCTGCGCTGTGCGCAAAGTCTGGGCGCAGCCGACCAGGTGGAGGAAGAGAAGGAAGGGACCGTCCACCCCTGGAACACGCGGGGTTTTTAGGGATCCGGTGCCCATATTATATCTCCACCTCTGTACCGTATTCCCGTGGTGAGCCTGGTCCCATTAAGCCTGTGGGGTTCCCCCGAAAGTGGCTGGACCCACAGAGCTGATGGGATCTGCTGGGTCCTGAGCTTGTGCCGTAGACAAGGCGATGGTCAACTCAGACCTGAACTTGAACTCTAGTGGAATGTGAGGTATTGGAGGAGAATACCCAGCCCACCGCCATACTCAGTGGGCCTGGGCATATCAAAATAAGGTTCCTAAAGGAGGTGGCACAAGAACTGGTCTGGGCACAGCGGCGGGGGGTGAGGGGTCTGGAAAGTTGCATTAGGGGAAAAAGGAGGATTAGTCTGGGGCGTGGGGATCTCAGAAGTCTTGACCAGGGACACCATTTTCCCATGCAGGGCCCTCTGTGCTTACGTGGTACACAGGAACATGACCTGCATTCTACAAGAAGGAGCTGAGACCTACGTAAAAGCTGAGTACCGGCAATGTGGTTGGGGACCTAAGTGTCCTGGGACAGTCACGTGAGTGTCCACCCTGCCCATGCACTGGGGGGTGGGGGGAAGCCCTAGCCCTGCCTGCAGCTAAGAGCAGAGCTAGCTCGACAAAGACCTGAAGTTCCCTGGGCTCTAAAGAACCCCTGTGTGGGACAAAGTGGACCGGGGCTCCTAAGGGAGGGGGATCAGGGGAGACTCCAAGGTTTTGAACTTGCATCAAGGCTTCACCCAGGGACAGACTTGGTTTGGAGCCCCGAAACTACAGAGGGACAAGAGAGAGAGAGTTCGGGGGGGGGCGGGGGGGCGGCACAGGGTTGAATGGGTGTGACAGCGGCTGAGAGTATGGAAGAGGAGAGGATAGAGATGGGTCAGGTGATGGTTGATAGGATAGGGACAGATCCACATAAGTCTGTGGTGACCCTGAGAAAGTGGGGCAAGGGTGAGGGATGGACAGCAGAGTGTCTGAGCATAGACCAGACAGGCGGGCTGCACGGGAGGTGGTGTTGCCTAGAGAATACACACAGAACTGCATTTGGAGAGATATGCATGCGTGTGTGTGTTTGCGCTTGCGTTTGGAAGCAGAGCTGTGTCTAGTGTGTCAGTGGGTGCATGGCTGAGCAGATCAAGGAGGAGCCTCTGGTGAGCCCTGACTATACCTCTGGGCCTTCTTTCCCTGGTTAAAATCAGAGGTTGGGCAGGGGAGATGACTCAGTGGATAAAGCACTTGGCTGCCCAAGCGTGAGGACCTGAGTTTGGATCCCCAGCACCCATACAAAAGCCTGACACACTTGTGGCAGACATATGTAGTGCAGTGTGCTTAAGGTAAGAAGAGAAGCCGAGACAGGAGGAGCTGCCAGAAGCTCTCAGTCCAGTTAGCCTGGTGGTGAACAAGAGACCCTGCCTCCAGCTAGGTGGGAGGTGAAGATCCGTACCCAAAGTTGTCCTCTGACCCTCACACTTGCACCATGGTGCATACATGTTCACATGAACATGCACGCACATCATACACACACACACACACCCAAAAATAAAAATAAATCAGTGGCGGCTCTCCCATCAGCCCCTGGGAGCAGAGCCGAGTTCCCGAAGTAGGCTACAGAGGAGTGGGAAAGTGGTTGAGGAAAGCTGGTGGGAGCTGGAAGTTGCCCCAGAGCAGTGAGAGTGGCTGTCAGCCCAGCTCCAGAGCAGTGCCTCTTCCACCTGCGAGGGGCTTGCCTGGGGCCTTGTCAGAGTTCTTAGAGGTTCCACTAGGTGTAATTTCTCATGGCAACTTGAGCTAAAGGTGATCGAGTGTTCTTGGGAGAATCAGGGCAAAATCATTGCTAAGCTTCTCCCTAGGCAGACAGGATCAGCTGGGGCTTTTATATGCATCCTCCACTCCCAGGGCTCAGCCCCTAAAGGCCCACTCACCCTACATCTCTGTCACCTTACGGATCACAAAAGGAAACCTTGGAGGTGGCATGGAGGCCTCCAGACACATGCCAGTGTCCAAGGGTGTTCCTGAACGCTGTCATCGGGCAGGCAGGAATCTCAGCCCACAGACCTGCTTTCTTGCCCTCTCTGTTCCAGCTACCGCTCACTGCTCAGACCTAGATACAAGGTTGGCTACAAGACAGTGACAGACCTTGCCTGGCGTTGCTGCCCTGGTCTCGCTGGAGAAGGCTGTCCTGAACACCTCACAGACCATGGATCCACCTCACCCCAGCAAGAGCCCGAGCCCCAGATTCCTTTGGGGCAGCTGAGTCCAGGCCCCAGACACCCTCCTTATAGCAGAGAGGTCTCCAGCTCCCATGGTGAGTGGGCCTGTGGATGATCTCCATGGTTTGTGTGTTGGGGCGGGGGGCTTAGGTTTCTTGGTCTCAGTAGCAGGGCAAGAAGTGGATTGATCCAGGTTGGCTGAGCTCTGGCAGAGCTAGGAAGGGTACATTTCACATTAGGCATGACAGTGAGTACCCAGCCTCCCCTACTAGCCACCACCCCCACTACCAGCCACCACCATAAAGGTGAAGGGGATGTGTCCAGTGCGTCCAGAAATCTTCTCAAACAGCAAGACACACCAAGGGACAAGCAGGTGATGCTCCAGGGGTCTCTTCTCTTTCCTAGGAAGAAAAGGCCCAGGGTTGTTTGGTGAGCGTCTGGAACGGCTGGAGGGTGACGTTCAGCGCCTGGCACAAGCATATGGTACTCTAAGTGGTCTGGTGGCCAGCCACGAGGATCCCAATAAGATCACTGGTGACCCCAGGGTTCCCACTGCCCCCGTGGGCTTTGGGGTCATCCCAGAGGGGCTTGTGGACCCCGAGGATAGAGCCAGTGGACCACTCACCCCTCCCCTGGGAGAGATCCTGAACAAGGTGACAGAGGTTAGCAACACACTGCAGACCAAGGTGCAGCTGCTCGACGAGGTGCGTGGCTTGGCCCTGAGTCATGAGGCGCACCTGCAGCGGCTACGGGAAACACCGCCGTCTCCACTGACCTCCCTGGCGCAGCTGGAGGAGTATGTGGACCAGCGGCTGCAACGCCTCTGGGGCAGCCTGCTGGATGGCTTTGAGCAGAAGCTACAGGGTGTTCAGAGTGAGTGTGACCTGCAAGTGCAGGAGGTGAGGCGGCAGTGTGAAGAGGGCAGGGCGACTAGCCAGAGGTTGCACCAGAGCCTCGATGGCCGGGAGCTGGCCCTGCGTCGCGAGCTCTCCCAGCTGGGTACTCAGCTGCAAGGCTTGAACATGGCTGGTGGGAGTGGCTGCTGCAACCGGCTGGCTGTGATCAGTGCCCGTGTGGACAGCCTCGAGAGGAACCTGCAGGCTGTCTCTGAGGCCCAAGGCAGCCCTGGCACCGTGGCCACAAATGAGCTTGCACGGCTGTCTGCTGCCATGCTCCAGGGGGGCATGGATGGGTTGCTTGAGGGCCTAGAGACCATCAATGGAACAGAGAATGGAGCAAGGGGCTGCTGTCTGAGGATGGAGATGGGGGGCTGGGGTGTGGGTGGCTTTGGAGCCATGCTGGAAGAGCGAGTGCAGAACCTAGAAGAGCGTCTGACGACATTGGCTGGAGAGTTGAGCCGCCATAACGCCACACCGGGCAGGTCAGCTCAGCCTCTTGTGCAGACAGAGCTGGCTGTGTTAGAACAACGGCTAGTCTCCCTGGAGACCTCATGCACCCCCAGTACCACCTTGGACAACCTTGTGGCAGAGGTAAAAGCATGGCAGAGCCAGAGTGAGGCCCTCCTACACCAGGTGGCCAGCCACACAGCTCTGCTCCAGCAGCTCAATGGCACTATGGCTGAAGTCCAAGGGCAGCTGGCAGAGGGGACGGGCAGCTCACTCCGAGGTGAGATCACTTTGTTGAAAGTGAACCTGAACTCAGTGAGCAAGTCACTCACAGGTCTCAGTGACTCTGTCAGCCAGTACTCGGATGCCTTCCTGGCTGCCAACACATCCCTGGATGAGCGAGAACGCAAGGTGGAAGCTGAAGTCCACGCCATCCAAGAGCAGGTCAGCAGTCAAGGCTCAAGGCTTCAGGCTGGCCGTAGGCAAGTCCTGAACCTGCGTGGGGAGCTGGAGCAACTCAAGGCAGGTGTGGCCGACGTGGCTGGGGGACTGAACCGTTGCAGGGACACAGCCCAGGAACTCCAGCATGCAGTGGGCCACTTTGACCAGCGGGTGGCACAAGTGGAGAACACGTGTGAGAGGCTGGGCCTGCTGGCTGCCCGCCTGGACAGTTTGCCCATTGAACAGCTTAGGTCCAGGGAGGGCCTATGGGGCTATGTAGACCAGCTGAACCGCACGCTGGCTGAGCACACTCAGGACATTGCCCGACTCCAAGATGACCTGCTGGACTGCCAGGCCCAGCTGGCCCAGGTGAGGCCAAGGCAAGCTAACTAGGCAGGCTGGAGCGAATCTAAGCCCAGATCTCAGCAACCCTGGGAACATCATCCCAGAGCCAAGCCTTATATGGCAGCATCTCCCAGCCTCCCCTGGACAGCCCAGAGGCCACTGGATGAAAAGTCTGTCCCAGCCAACAAATGTCACATTGTGTGCTGCAGTCTGGACAATTCAGGATTAAGGGGCAAGAAGAGATGCATGAGATCCTGTCTTAGAAAACAAAGACAATCAAAAAGAGTCAAGGTCAGAACATTATGCCTAAAGACCAAGGTGAACTTCAGCGTGGCACGTTGCGTGGTCCTCACTTGCTCTCGTGCAGACACTGGAGTTAGCAAATGCACCAAGCTCTCCAGGCCAAGCCTTAGACAGGGACCTGCCCATCAGGGACAGTTGCAGCCCTTGGAGGCATCTGTTCTCTTGTCCCTTTGTTTCTGTCCCGAGACATCTGGATGAGGTTTCTACAGGAAGGTGATGCCCACTGGACCTGACCTCACATGTGGCAGCTTCACAGGTGCTGTTTTCTGAACTGCCTGAGGTTTCCAGGCCCCCTCATTACATCCTTTCAGATAAAACAAAAGTGCAGAGACCCGGTAGATAGTTCTCTTTATTCTTTTTGCTCCTCATCTTGAGGGCGTAGGCAGCTGTACATTACCAGAGGAAAGAAGCAGAAGCAGGTAGTGTCTGGAGATCCCACTCCTTTCCTTTCCTACACCCCCAACAGACCTGAAGTTTCCATGTCATTCTGGTGCCTACACAGTCTCCTTCCTCCGGTTAGGAGAAAGTTCCTCCCGACCCTTACATCAGTACCTCTTACTAACAATAGCCTCAGAGTCTTCTAAGGCCCAATTCCTGAGGAGGCAATCCTAGCTGAACGAAAAGAGGGTGCAGGCCGTGCCTTTGAACACTCATAAAACTCCAGCCCCGCCAGGACAGTCACAAACTGGTGAGAACTTTATGTAAGAAACAATCGAGGAACCAGTGGAAAACAAGTGCTTCTCAGGCCCAAGCATTCCTTGAGACTGATGCCGTCTGCACTGAAGCTTCGGTCCTCAGTTTCCCCCTATAGCAGCCCAGGCCCCTCCCTCTGCTGCTTTCAGGCTCCTACAGCCCTGCCTTCTGGTTTCTCGACATTCGGTACTGTGGCCTCCTCTCTGATGGCGTTCGATGGCAGGCTCCGGATTAAAGCTTTTAGCCACTTTCAAGTCGTTTTCACTAAGGTTAGTGGGAGGGAAGGCTGCTTACAGATGGTTGTCACCCTGTGTCCCACAGTGCCTTGGTCAAGAGCTCACTTAGCAGCTGGGCACTGGCCTGGCCAACAGAAGCTGCCACAGGGCAGAGCTGTCAGCAAATGCCATTTGCTGCAGCCGGGTTTGGGGGCTGAGTGTTTGGAAAGTGCCAAGAAGAGCAGGGGTGGTCAGGATGGGACAAGTAGGATCCACACTCCTGAACTCTTACATGACCTTCATCTTCCCCTTCCCTGCTGTCAGAGGGGACCTGTAGCATCCAGGTTTGGAGTGAGATTCCAGGGTACCACTGAGGGAAAGCAGGGACACCTGACTCAGGAGCTGTGGGCAGCATCAGGATCAGGTGAACATCTGGCTTTGAAGGGTAGTCTAGGCTCGCAGAGAGGGGGCAAGAGAGCTCTGTTCTTCCCAGATGTCATTCAGCCACCTGCTGCTACCTGCCGACACCCTTTTCGTTGTACATTCAGATCACCGTGAGACCTCTCTCTATCAGGAGTGGAGGCAAGGTCTCAGGGTGACAGGTACAGAAATATAAAGGGCATAGAGAACCCTGACAGGGCTTTGGTGACATATTTAATGGTTGGAGATAAGAGCTGCACTGAGGCTTAGGGGCAGCTGCCTCACCCCTGCAGTTTAAGGAGGGGAGGAGGGTCTCTAGCTGCCAATCAAACCTGCAGCCTCTCCTCTCCTTCAGTGTGTTGGCCCCATGGCACCTGCTTTCCAATCCTGGTTTCCCTCCTGGATCCTGGGCCAGACCAAGGACAGCCAGGGCAGCAGGGCAGGCTTCAGGCCAGGGCATCAAGGTCCACAGCCGGCAGCGGCACACGCCAATAGCAGAAGCTGCTGTATTCAGGGTTGGCCAGATCTGTGCTGGGGCCACGGACCACAGGCGGGAAGAGGAGCTCGACTGCTTCCCCGAGCCGGGTGTACCTACAGGCAACACGGGAGATGCTGAGAGCCTGAGCCGTCAGCCGGCCAGGCCCTCCCTCGTCTACAGCCAGCATAGGCTCAGCCCACCAGGACCTGTTCCAGGGGTAGAGGTGAAATGGGGGTCCCGGGAGAGACTGGGTGTGGGGACATGGTAGGTGGATGGGGTGACATGGAGCCTCACGTGGATTTGTGGTTCTTCATGAGCTCCTGGATGAGTTCTCCCCGAGGATTGACAGTGAAGATGCGAGATTCGGGGAGGCCCACCTGCCGGTATGCAAAGACATCCTGTGGGAGACAAGGTGGATGAGGGCAGCAGATCTGAGGCCCACGGGGTGGGGGGGGCCGGAGGAGAGCTGCAGGGGGAGAGACACTCACGTTGGGCCTATTCCCAAAAGCAGCATAGAAGGGCTGTCCATGGGGCAGGAACAGCTGCTGGATGTCGCTCAGGCAGGCAACCTTGAACACCTCAGGTTTCTTCTCGATCACTTCCCTAGGGCAGACATAGCCATGAGCAGGGAAGAGAGCCAAGGAGAGGCAGAAACCAGAGGGGGAGGATGGGATCTTAGCCGTCGCTGGCCAATAACCATAAAGCAAACCTGGGGTTAGCTGGGAAGCCTCCTGCCCCACCCCCTACGAGGCTGTGGGCTTGTGTTGTTCACAGGGTGGTTACCTGTGAAGAGCGGAGAAGAGGCTGCTGGGAGACAGTAGGATGGGACCCTTAGGGAGGCCACAGCCACGCTCGCTCACCCACTGCAAGTACCCCTTGGTGATGTCAGCCATGCCGATAGCCCGCGCTGAGCAGTACAGGAACTTGTATCCATTTCTGTAGACGGGAGATGGGGGTGGGGGTGGGGGAGACACAGAGCCATTAGAGACCAACCATTCCTATAGCTCCCTTGGCTTCTGTCAGCCAAGCTCAACTCCTGGGGCTCTGGTCTTCAAACCCCAAAGAGCTTTGCAGGGAGGAGTCATCGCAGGGGAGGGATAGACCAGGTATTGTGAAGTGGCCTCAGCAGCAGTGTAGCCTAGACACAGTCCTGTGGTTAGCGGGTAGCCAGCTCACAGGAGCGCCACAGACCAGGAGGAAGGACTCAGTGCTCTGTGGACTTGCCAAGCTGCTTTTCTTCTGGACTTTGCTGCGACCCAAGACTGGCTGGCTTCACGGGCAGAGATCAGCGTGGTCTAACATCCTGCAAACTCCCTCCCTGCAGCTGGGGGCCCTAGCCCAGGCTCAGCCCCGCACTCACAGGTGGATTTTGTGGTAGAGACTTGTGATACCCTGGTGTGTCCAGTCTTTCCCCAGCTGGGGCAGAATGTGGCCCAGAGCATCTGACCTACAACCAGGAAGGAAGAATCACTCAGGATACCCCACATGGCTTTTATGTTCTGTAGGTTTGGCCTAATGGAAAGGAAAGGAGGGTCTTTCACACTGCCACCCATCCACCAGACACGGAGGGAGGTGAGTCCCCAGGCCCTCCCCACCGCCAGCTGGGCCTCACTTGGTGATGGTACCGTCAATGTCAGAGATGACAACCTTGTCATCCCATTTCCACAGGTAGATGGTGGCCTTGCAACGACAGGTGCCCTGGTACTGGGTGGTCACACTGAAGACCACATCGTTGGCACCTTCGTGCAGGTTCAGACACCGCTGGGAACAAGGGGGATTGTGCGTTGGCCATAGCAAGGCATCACACATGTCCCCATAAGCCTCTCACCCCCCTATCTCCCAGCTCAGACACCTTCCCCTCCCCAAACTCAAAGTCGGAGTGCAGCCAAATACATACATCTACATGAACAGAGAGCATCTGTGCTGCCCAGAGTCTTACACGGTACCAAGCACAGGAGCTCTGTCCTTCCTTCACTCCCCATGGCATGGATTTCAGGCAAGCCATGCCTGTAACACTCTGCCCAGGTTTCTATATCAGCCTTGTGGCAAGGGCTGGTCTTAGCAAGGAGACACCCCCCACTCCATAGGTGGGGGAAGGGCTCTGTGGGACTGTAACAGGAAGTCCTTTTCTGGGACAAGGATGCCTGACTCAACATTCCAGGGAGATACATGTGATACAGAGGGAAAGATGGGGACAGCTGCCCACCATGGCCAATGACTCTATATCCTAGCTTAGCCTAATGTGGACACGAATCCCAGGATACCAAGAAGATGGCTTCACCAGGCTGGTCAGAGCCTCCTGGATGCCTCTCTGACCATGGAGCCACATACAGGAAGAAAACATGTTCTCATTATGGGAACCACCAGTCAGAGAGCTCAGGGACCCCCATGCTATGAAAAACTGGCATCGCCAAAACTCTCGGGCTGTTGTCAGCCCTGATCCCTTGATTCTAGGGACGGACCAAGGGCCACGTGGTTCACTGCAGGTCGTGATGTTACAACATAAGAGGATGCTTCTGGTCAGAGTTTCTGACACAGAAATAAGCTGGCATGTGAAGAAGAGAACCCTCCTCACCCCCTACCCTACCCCCCGCCCTAGAGGTATTCAGGTAGAGTCCATCCAGACAAGCTGCCCAAGAGTCTGGCCTTTGGTGACCTGTATCTGAGCTTGATCCTGACAGACTCAGACAGAATTAAGCCAGCCTCACCTTCTCCACACAAGAACGTGTGTACACACACACACACACACACACACACACACACACACACTTACAATCTGATCAGAAGAGAGGCGGAGGGACTTCTTGTAGGTAGGACTGTAGGCTGGAGTGGAGGGCAACAGGGAGGGGACTTCAAGGACCACAGGGCTGTCTGGGGTATCCTCATCACTGCTCAGAACTTCTGTCTTCTCTCTGTGGGTGCAGCCTATGCTCAGGTCGCCTCTCCCAGCCAAAGGCCCTTCTTCTGAAGTAGGCGCTAACCCTCCTCGGCCCACAGCGTGAGAGGCCTGGGGATTGTCTGACCGGTCACCCCAGAGGCTGTCTTGTTTCTAGGCACCGCCCACATGGGATGGCTCACCCAGGTGGGTGACAACCAAGCTGCGATGGAGACCCAAACTGCCCAGCCTCAGTGTACCCTGCAGGGCTAACCCAGGAGATAGTTTGTTAAAATCCCAAGCATGCACCCTGGAGTTTATTCCCAGTTCTACTTATTTTGGCTTGGGTCAGCTCATACTTAGTCATCCTCCACCCAAACTTGGGTGGCTGGATCACTTCCAAGGTGACAATAAAGAAGCCCAAGTAGCTGGGCGTGGTGGCGCAGGCCTTTAATCCCAGCACTCTGGAGGCAGCGGTAGGAGGATTGCAGTGAGTTCGAGGCCACCCTGAGACTACATAGTGAATTCCAGGTCAGCCTGGTCTACAGTGAGACCCTACCTCAAAAAAAAAAAAAAAAAAAAAAAAAAGAAGGCCAAGTAAGCCTCTGTGGGTTGGGGCGAGAGAGGCCTGGCTTTCAACATAGTAGCTGCTTTTCCAGGCTGGGAGTTTGTGCCAGTTCCAGCCCTGCCATTTCCTGGCAGGGGACATTTAGTACATCTCTAGGTCTCAGTTTTCTCATCTGGGAAGGGGAACCATTTCTTGGGAAAATGAAGTGGTGGGGGAGGTGACAAAGAACCACAGCTGGGGAGGGGTTCTGGCTCCACCCCGGCCCCCTGGACCATCCTACCCAGGCTTCATCACCAGCCTTGCCAGCGGATCCAACTCACCCCTGCTGCTGCCTGCTCGGGGTTTTGTCCCTCTGGGCACTGCACTGTGGGAAGGACATCCATTAGCAAACCCCGCATCCTGGCCTGTGCTGGCCCTGCCCTGTGACCATAGCCACCCACCTCCTCTGCCGGGAAGTCCCTTCGTCGCCAGGAAAACCACCACCGCCCACCCTTCCGGGGCATCTTCTCCTTCTCCAGCTTGTCCACGGTGCTCTGCAGGCGGGCAGATGACGGTCAGAGAAGTTCTTTGTTCATTGCACACACTTACCTTATGGTGCCCTTGGGAACCCTGGGCACCCAGAGTCTCAGCCCCACCCTAGAGCAAGGAGTGTCAAAAACTCGAGGTTAGCCGGGCGTGGTGGCGCATGCTTTTAGTCCCAGCACTGGGGAGGCAGAGGTAGGTGGATTGTCATGAGTTTGAGGCTACCCTGAGACTACATAGTAAATTCCAGGTCAGCCTGGGCTAGAGTGAGACCCTACCTAAAAAAAAAAAATTTAAAAACGGGGGGGGGGAGGGCTGGAGAGATGGCTTAGCGGTTAAGGCATTTGCCTGCAAAGCCAAAGAATCCTGGTTTGGTTCTCCAGGACCCATGTAAGCCAGATGCACAAGGGGGCGCATGCATCTGGAGTTCGTTTGCAGTGGCTGGAGGCCCTGGAGCACTCATTCTCTCTCTCTCTCTCCTCTCTTTCTCTCTCTCAAATAAATAAATAAATAAATAAATAAATAAAAATATATTTTTAAAAATTAAAAAACAAAACTTGAGGCAAAGGAAGCATGTTCACCTGCCCCACTAGCTATGCCTGGGAGACCAAGGGCCATTCATGTCCCCGACCCTGAGCCCCTAGCTTAGCCTCCTCCAGATTTCACAAGTTAGTTCCTGCTGGAGTAACTGTGGGTAGTGCTTCTTTAGGGTTTCTCAAGGACTGGTACTCCAGGCATGAGGCTACCAAGTGGCAGCAGGATGGACAGACAGTCTATAGCCAGGACATCCCTCAGTCTCCAAGAAAGACTATTGAGGTTAGTGATCATATCCCATGAGCAGCCTCCCTCCCTGTGTGTTTACATCACTGTCTGATTGGTGCACCATGACCTTGAGAAAAACACTGATTAGATGTGTGCTTCCTATCCCCAGGGAGAGTCCAGGGGAGGCCCTCCTGGAAAACACATCAGCACCCTACAGACGCAGAACGGGCAAACCCAAGTCAGGAGAACATGGGTTTGGGGTGAACCAGCCAGGACCCAGAAAGCATGGGTGGGGCTTCACGTGCTCAAGGGCTTCAAGTGGTGGGTCTGATGGGTAAGGTAAGGCACGCCAAGCAAGGTAGTGACCCTCTTGTTTCCCACAGACTCTGGGTTCTAGGTCAGTCATATGACGGAGCCAGGTGTCACTAAAAGGAGGCTGTCAGCATCTGCCGGGTATGCTTGTTAAGTAAGCCTAACCAAGCCAAGAACAATGGGCCAGGTGCAGAGAGCAGAAGGGCAGGTGTTGTCGTCACAGGCCACCACCGCCTAGGTGGGCACTGGCCTCAGAGAGAAGGCAGGTGGCCCCAGAGGGCAAGGTGGAGGTTCTGGGATAGGATGACAAGGCCGGGTCCATTCCCACCACTGAGCATCCACACATGCTATGTCCTTGCCCTGCCCCAACTCACTCAGGGCCCTCAGGCTTCAGTATGTCCAGTGAGCACTCAGTCAGTCAGTAAACTCCCCATTGTAGGCTCACAGCACCCAGGAATACTCTTTTCCCACCGCTCAGTTGAAGCTGATACTCTTCTTGGATGAGTCTTGAACTACCTCTGTCTTTCTAAAGGGTGGGGAGTTTGTTGAACTCATGACTCCCCATTCTGAACATGGCGTACGGTATACACTCAGTAGATGTGGACTGATCACGGGAGCAAGTGACCACTCAGCCCAGTCTGCAGGGATGGTCGTAGGGGAAGGGGGAAGAGTGAGACCTCAATTCCTAAGCCTCATCTTCCGGATCCCAAATCCTCCTGCTGAAGGCTTATCCAAATGTAGACATCAGTCGGGGTGTTTACCCTCCCCTGGTTTACTCGGGGTTCCTTTAAGGTAAAGTCCAAATTCAGCAGGATCCAACCATGGCCAAGAATCCCGGGGAAGTGTGGGTTTGTCCACACGGGGTGAGTGAGACTTTGGGGACCACTGCCTTCTGCTTCCCATCTCTGCTCACCCTCCATTTCCTTGTCAAGGGCTCTCTGAATTCAGTTCTACAACCCCAGTGGTGTTCTGAGTTTTACCTTGGGCAAGTTCTTCTGGAAGGCTTGTAGAGAAAGGATCATGGGGGCAGCCACAGCCCAGTTATAGTGCCTGGAGAGATACAATGGGGTGTTGGGGCTGCAACAACAGCTGCAAAGGTGTGAAGAGCAGGGGACTCTCAGGCTACCAGCAGCCCTCCTCCATCCTCCCACCCCAGCCTGCTACTCACTTCTCATTGATTTTCACCACCAGATTCGGGTCATCCAGGAGCCCAGGGTTTTTGGTGAGGTCTTGGTAGGAGACACTGTGCTGCATGAACTTCTCTGGGTACAGAGGCAGAAAATGAGGGGTGAGGCTCCCACATCCACATGTCCCATGTCTCCCATGGGATTCCCCCCTCCCACACACTTTCCCACATGCCTCCTGGCAAGATTCCTTTCTTTCCTTCCTGCAGTTGTTAGCCCCTGTTCTCACTGTAGGTGTCACAGGATAAACCAAGGCTTGGCATCAAGCTTTTTGCATCACAAGGATGTGGGACAGGGGTAGAGAATGGCAAGGAAGTCTAGCTCACATCTGGGCTGTCTCGTCCTAAGGAGTCTTCCTACCCTCCTCCGGCCCTTGGAAGTCCTTCCCATAGGCCCTGGGAATCTTCTCTGCTCTCCTCTGGGCTCCTGGAGTCAGTCTTTCTTTTCTTTTTCCCTTTCTTTCTTTCTTTCTTTCTTTCTTTCTTTCTTTCTTTCTTTCTTTCTTTCTTTCTTTCTTTCTTTCCTTCTTTCTTTCTTTCTTTCTTTCTTTCTTTCTTTCTTTCTTTTTCTTTCTTTCTTCCCAAGGTAGGGTCTCATTCTAGCCCAGGCTGACCTGGAATTCACTATGAAGTCTCAGGGTGGCTTTGAACTCACGGTGATCCTCCTACCTCTGCCTCTTGAGTGCTGGGATTAAAGGCATGCACTACCACGCCCGGCTCCTCCCCACTCTCCTTTGGTCCTTGGAGGTATTCCCACCTTCCCTGATGAAGGAGTCTCCCCACTCCCCTAGATTCTGACCCTGTTCTCCTCTGGTTCCTGGAAACCCTCCCCCCATCTCCTCTGGTCCCTGACAATCTTCCCCACCTGGCACTAGTCCCTGGGTGGGGGGGAGGGACACAGTTCACAGTTCTCCCACATGCCCTTAACCACACTCTCAGGGCTTCTCCCCAACCCTTCCCTGGCCCCTAACTCTACATTAATCCTTGGAAGGACTGGGTTATAGTGGAACCTACCCAGGGAGATGTCCCTGCTGTCAGCCAGTCCACCACAGAGGGATAGTGCTATTGTGTCCACTGAGTCTGGAGTGGATTCTGGCACATGTTCAGTGTTGGGGTTCCCCAAGAGCTTCTGGCTGTTGGGTTCACTCCACCTCCTGGCTCCCATGCCACAATCACTGGAGGTAAAGGGGTCAGCAATGATATAGATGGAAAGAAGGGGGAGGGGAGGATCCCCACTCCTTCCAGGCCCTCGACAGCGGACCCTTGGCTCCACAGGCCCTGATTCCGTGAGTCCCATCACCCAGAGCCCAGATACCTCTGTGGGAAGTAAAGGGCTGCATTTTCAGAGTCCAAAGACGGCAAGTCATCCAGATAGATGTCGCTGGGCCCCAGATGCTGGCTTCTCTTCAGGGAGCCTGAGGGCAGAGGAAGGAACACCCACAGACTAAATATGGGCTCACTGGTATGAGCAATGTGTAACCCTTTGCCTCTGCATGCCCCAAGGTGGTGCTGTTTGACAGAATTCTCTTCAGTGACAGAAATGTCTCCTGACTGCACTACCCCACACAGCAGCCACATGTGGCTGAGGGGTTCACTTCAAATTGGGTTCATGTGAAGAAGAAATTGAAATCTGAAGTTTAATTTTAATTATTTATTTTTTTAAAAAAATATTGAGTTATTATATTTGTTGTGGGAAGTACAGAACCAAGGGAAGGAAAATGAATACACCCACATGGTCTGAAAGCCACAATATCTCAGCTACAATATCACCCACTCAAGAAAGGCCTTTCCTGCCAACATGATTTAACTCATCCACATTCCAACTAATCGCTCTGTCCCACATGGCCCATGTTATGGCCTTCCTTGTCTATACACAAGTCAATTGCCTCTCCCACTAGACTGTGAGCCCCGTGAGTGTTGGCCAAACATAGTGTGAGAGACGCAGTCATCACTTACCTTTCCCCTTTGAGACCTCTGGCCACCCGGAGGGAATCGAGCTTTCCAGAGTGGTCCAGCTCCATGACTTAGTAGCAGGAGGGTGGCCTGCATCCCTGGAATTCTGAGTCTTGGTTTCCTTGCTCTCTGGGGTGGGAAGAGGGGGATCCACCAGAGTCCCTTTGCAGTGGGATTCCACATCACGATGAAGAAGGTCAGCATTGGCCCCTGATGGCAGGACTGGGGGTCCCGAAGGGTCCACGTCAGCCACAGAGGTGGAGGAAGTATTAGGCCCCTCCGGAAGAGGAGAGGTTGCCTTGATGCCACCTTCAGGGACCACAGAGGATTCAGGCCACTCAGCTTTCGCTACCTTTAGTCAAATAAGGGAAGATGTTTCAAGACTTGCCTTCCATGTCCCACAAAGCACTGGGGGAGAGGGCATGATTGTCAGTCACTCCAGTCCTGGAGCGGGGGGGTGGGGGTGGGTGAGAGGGGAGGAGGGAGGGGTGCCTCCAAAAGGCAGGGACTGAGGCTCACATGGAGAAACTCACCTTCGGCAGTCTCCCCCAGGCCCACTGCATGTGGGACTCAGCTCTCAGGGGACTGGGCTCTGGAGTCCGAAGCTCCAGCTCTGAGTCACTTTTAGGGGACATGAGCTCGACCGGTGAGAGGCTGCAAAGAACAAGTCCTCAGAGACACCTCTCAGATGGCCTGTCCCTCCCCAACCAGTCAGCCTGTCCCTCCCCAGCCACCCAGCCCAACCTAGGAGAAAAATACTTCATAATGCATTTATGCCTGTGTTAAATCCAGAAAACATAGAGACATAAAGAGTGCACAAGGCTGGGGGGCTGGAGAGCTGGCTTAGTGGTTAAGGCACTTGCCTGGCAAAGCCAAAGGACCTCAATTCGATTCCCCAGGACCCATTTAAGCCAGATGCACAAGGTGGCGCATGCATCTGGAGTTCAGTTTGCAGTGGCTGGAGGCCCTGGTGTGCTCATTCTTTCTCTCTCTCTTCCTCTGCTTCGTTCTCTCTCTCAAATAAATAAATAAAAATAAAATATTTTTTAAAAAGAGTATACAGGGCTGGAGAGATGGCTCAGAAGTTAAATGCACTTCCTGTGCAAGCATTAGGGCTTGAGGGTACTGAAATGAATCTCTAGAACCCATGTAACCAGCTGGGTGTGGTCACACACAGCCAGTAATTCCAATCCCACAAAGGAGAACAGAGACCAGGGAAATGCCTAGGTTAAAAAAAAAAAAAAAGCTGGGCTAGAGTGAGTGAGACTCTACGAACAAACAAACAAACAAAACCAAGTAAGAGACTTTGGCTCAAAATAATGAATGGCATGGGCTGGAGAGATGGCTTAGTGGTTAAGGTATTTCCTGCAAAGCCAAGGGACCCTGGTTCAATTCCCCAGGACCCACGTTAGCCAGATGCACAAGGGGGCGCATGTGTCTGGAGTTCGTTTGCAGTTGCTGGAGGCCCTGGCACTCCCATTCTCTCTCTCCCTCTTTCTCTGTCAAGTAAACAAACAAACAAACAAACAAACAAACAAAAGAATGGTAGAAGAGTGATGGAGCAGGACACCCAGTGTTCTGTTCTGGCCACCACAGGTAAGTGACCCTTACTTCAGCAAAGCTCATAGAATATGCCAGGGTACATACATACACATGCATACCTACACACATATTACACACACACGCAAAAACAAAAGAACATATACATACATAAAGAACTCCTATAAACCAGCAATAAGAAGGTAACCCAGGTTTTTGTTTGTTTCTTTGTTTTGAGGTAGGGTCCCTCTCTAGCCCAATCTGACCTGAAATTCACTATGTTAGTCTCAGGCTGGCCTTGAATTCACATCAATCCTCCCACCTCAGCCTTCGAGTGCAGGGATTAAAGGTATGTACCACCACGCCCGGTGGTAATCCAGCTTTTTGGTTTGTCTTTTTTTTTTTGTTTGTTTGTTTGTTTTTCAAGGTAGGGTCTCATTCTAGTCCAGGCTGACCTGGAATTCACTGTGTAGTCTCAGGCTGGCCTTGAACTCACAACAATCCTTCTACCTCTGCCTCCTGAGTGCTGGGATTAAAGGCATGCACCACCATGCCCTGCTGAAAGAGAGAGAAAGAATGGGTGCACCAGGGCCTGCAGCCACTGAAAACAAACTCCAGATGCATGCGCCACCTTGTGCATCTGGCTTGCGTGGGTCTTGGGGAATGGAGCCTTGAACGAGGGGTCCTTAGGCTTCACAGGCAAGTGCTTATGTAATGTCTTACTCTAGTCTAGGCTAACCTGGAATTTACTATGTAGTCTCAGGATGGCCTCAAACTCATGGCAATTCTCCTACCTCTGCTTCCCCAAGTGCTGGGATTAAAGGCATGCACCACCACACCTGGCTGGTAAACCAGTTTTAAAAAACAAAAAATGACCAAACAGGGCTAAGTAAATGGCTCAGTTGCTAAAATGCTTCCTTTACAAGTACAAAGTCCTGAGTTTGATCCTCAGTAGCCATGTGAAAATGCAAGGCATGGTAGCAAGCTCCTGCACTAGGGAGGAAGAGTGAAGCGGAGAGAATCCCTGGAGCTCTTGGACAGCCAGCCTACCCTAATTGGTGAGCTCCAGACCATCAATGAGAGACCGTGTCTCTAAAAGGTGAACAAGGGGCTGGAGAGATGGCTTAGCAGATAAGGTGCTTGCCTACAAAGCCAAAAGACCTCAGTTTGATTCCCCAGGGTGGCACATGCATCTGGAGTTTGTTTGCAGGGCGGGAAGCCCTGACACACCCATTATCTCTCTCTCTCTAATTAATTAATTAATTAATAAGGTAAACAACATTTCTGAGGAATGACACTCGAGGTTGTCCTCTGGCCTCCAAATGTCTGCATATTCATGTGCATGTGCATCTACACACACACACACACACACACACACACACACTATCATGCATACATTAAATCCAACAAGCTGAGTGTGGGACCTCAACACTTTGGAGGTAGAGGCAAGAGAATCAGGGGTTCAAGGTGAGCCTGAGCCTGAGACTCTCAAAAACCCAAAACCCATGCAGGAAGGCAAGATGTGACTTCACAGTGGATATAGGATTTCCTTCCAGGGTGGTGTGAAGTTCTAGAACTAGAGTGCACTGACAGTTGCACAACTTTGCAGATGGACTGAATGCCACTGAATCGTATACTCTGAACTAGTTAAAATGATTCAAAAAATTAAAAAATTAGACAGGCGTGGTGGTGCACACCTTCAATACCAGCGCTTGGGAGGCAGAGGTAGGAGGATTGCCACAAGTTCGAGGCCACCCTGATACTACATAGTGAATTCTAGAGTGGAACCCTACCTTGAAAAACCAAAAATAAAATAAAATAAAATAAAATAAAAAAAATAAAAAATTTCCAAAAGACTTGGAATATTTTGCACAAGAGAAATTCAAACAGACATGAAAACCAGTGAGTAGCTTCTGAACCATTCATCATAAAGATGTAAGCTGAAACCTGGGGTCAGGAACCCCAGCCTGCCACCCATCTGAATGCTTACCTGGCCTGAGTGGACCACTCGCCATCAGAGTATGGGTAGATGTCTTTGGGCTGTGGTGAAGACTCCCCTTCTGACTGCACACTGTTGGGGGTGGTGTATGAAGAAATGGTTATTGACAGGGATGGACACCCCAAGCAGGGTATTAGAGCCTGGATATCAGGAGCAGAGGCGGGCAAGCGACAAAAGCCCACAGAGATCAAGGCCATTGCCCCTCAGAGTCACACAGCAGCAGCAAAGGACACCACACTTGGATCCCACGTAGTCCTTACACACCTCTGGGACTCTGGCTTTGGTTTTTCCAGCGTGGACAGCTCACTCTCAGTGCCCGCCTCCTCTTCAGAACTGGAACCGGTCGCCAGGGCATCCTCCTTCTTCCTGGCTTTTCTTCTTCGTCTCCTCTTCCTCCGCCCAGTGATGACTAGGCCCTCAGGCTCACTCGCTGTGCCAATCGGGGAATCTGAAGGGAGGCCAGACAGGCCTCCCCACGGGATGGGTGAGGTGCACAGGCGGGGAGGCACATCTTCCTGTGGAGTCAGGGGCAGAGCTGAGAAAGCTAGACACACCAGATCATCCTGGGCCCCTCAGTGAACTCGTTGAGGGTCAGGAAGGCAGGTGCGGAGGCTGGGCAGCATGACCTTCTATCCATGGCTGTCCACGGAGCTCCCTAGCAGTTGTGAGGCAATCCAATCTAGGACGCCACTCGGTAACCCACCAAGCCAGGCAGAAACCTGGGCCTCAGGCTCTGGCTTATCTCCTCCTGGGGACATGGGCTTCTGCTTCAAGGCTCAGCCAGTGCCACCATCTCCGGGAAGCTTGCCTTGACATCCAATGACCCGCTGGCTCCATCATCGGTTGCTCATGTGCCTGTCCTCCAAACCAGTCTGGAACTTTCATCGAAGCTAGGGGTCTGAGTCTGCTGCATAGTGTGTCTAGCTTACAGTAGGGGCTCCATTAAAGCTAGCCAAGTTCAAGCAGTTGGAACTTTGGTTGACTTGTGCTGGGCCCTGCCTCCCTTCTGCAAACACCCCCGTTTCCACACCCGAACATCCACCTCTGTGTTCCAGCTGCTTGGAGCTAGCACCAGACTAGAACAAGCCTGACCTGTCCAGCACCACTGACCTCACCTTCTCCAAGCTCCTGAGGAAGGCCTCTTTTCTACCCCTTTGTTCCAGTTCAGGGGTTCCCCTTCAGAGAACTTGCCCAACGTCCCAGGAAGTAAAATCAAGTCCTAGCTGGCTCCTTTCTCTTATGAGGGTCAGCTCCAACTGACCTTCTTGCATCATACCTCTGCTGAGGTGATGCTCCAAAGGGCAGAGAGAGTGACAAATCCCAAGGTCCCACCTAGGGGCCCCAGGAAAGCAGTAGAGGCAGGCACAAGCTAAGATGGTGACCCTCACCTCATCGCTGTCCAGCTCCTGGACGAAGAAGGCCTCCCCGCTGTCCCCCAACTTCATATGCAAGTCCACTGGCTCTCCATTGATCTCAATGTCCACCTACAATGGAAGTGGTTGGGAGGAGCACCCAGTCACATCACACACAGGTCCTCAGGCCCACGGAAACACACGCCTGCCTGCCCTAGCTCTGAAGTGCTTGGTCTCTCCCCCAGACCTCAGCATACCTGGTCACTTGTTGACCACTTGGTTTCCATGTTCCTCTCTCTCCCATACCCCATCAGAGCAGGTCTCTTCCACTTCAACCTAGTCCTTAGGTATCGAATCCATGAACAATGGTGAGAATTACCTCTTACTGGGCACTTAGCTGAATGTTTTGTGTAGGTTTATTGTTTTAACTTCACAACAACCCCTTGCAGTAGCTCCTGTCATTATCGCCACTTTATAGATGAGGAAACTGAGGCTGGGAGGGAGTAAGTAATTTATGAAGATGTAGCCTCAGAGCAAGTGAATCTCTGAAACCCAAAAGGTCTATGTCTACAGCCCAACTGTTTCATATATATATATATGTAGATAAATATAGATATATATGTAAATAAATATAGATGTATAATATAGTTTTATTTGTAAGTAGAGAGAGATAGAGAGAAGAGAGACAAAGAGAAAATGGGTGTACCAGGGCCTCCCGCAGCTGCCTATGAACTCCAGATGCATGTGCCACTGTGTATCTGGCTTTACATGGGTACTGGGGAATTTAACTCGAGTCATTAGGCTTTGCAGGCAAGTGCCTTAACCCCTCAGCCATCTCTCCAGCCCTGTTTCTTTATTTTTTTAATTTTAATTTTTTTTTTTTTTGGAGAGAGACAGACAGAGAGGGAGAGGGAGACAGATAGAGATGGGCACGCCAGCAGTCTCTCAGCTGCTGTGAACGAAATCCAGATGCTTGTGCCCCCTTGTGGGCAAGTGCGGCATTGCGCCCTTGCATCACTTTGTATCTGGCTAAACGTGGGACCTGGAGATTGGAACCCGGTTCTTAGGCTTAGCAGGCAGGCGCCTTAACTGCTAAGCCATTTCTCCAGCCCCCTGTTTCTTTTTTTAAGTGTGTCTCTGTGCATGAGTGTGTGTGTATGCATGTGTGTGTATGCAGTACACAAGTGGAGATCAGAGGACCACTTCAGCTGACGGTCCTCACCTTCCATCTTGTTGGACACAGGGTCTCTGTTAGTCACTGAATGCACCAGGCTAGCTCACCTGTGAGCTTCCAGGGTTTCTCTGGTCCCCACCTCCCATTCGCACCACAGCAGCACTGGGATTACAGACATTCAATCTTGTTTGATAAGGGTTCCGGGGATATCCACTGAGTCACCTTCCCAACCCAGGTTAACCTCTTGACCTCTGAGTTACCCTGTCTCTCACAGGTTACCCTTTCCTATCAAGATCTGGGGCCGGGCGTGGTGGCACACGCCTTTAATCCCAGCACTCGGGAGGCAGAGGTAGGAGGATGGCTGTGAATCCGAGGCCACCCTGAGACTACATAGTTAATTCCAGGTCATCCTGGGCCAAAGTGAGACCTTACCTCAAAAAAAAAAAAAAAAAAAAAAAAAAAAGAGAGAGAGAGAGAGATTTGGGAAAGTTGTTAAAAGGAGTTTGGAGCTGCTACACCTCTATTCTCACATGCGCGGACCTCAATGCTAACAGACGTCTGTCATGTTTACTCGAGCCTGAGGAAGCCTAAAGACCTAACCTTGGAGTGTCCCCACATCCTTGGGCCCAAGGCTGAATATCAGTTCCTCTTTATTGTCCCAAACCATCCCACCAGCTGCACAGGGACATAAGAACTTGTCCCTTCTCAAAAACAATAGATGAGGGCTGGGGACATGATTTAGTGGGTGCAAGCATTTGCCATGCAGGCACGGGCATCTGATTCACCTTGAGTTTGATTCCCCAGCACCCATATACACAGCTGGGCATGGCCACTCGTGCCTGTAACCACAGTCTTATGGGGATCCGCGACCAGAGAATCTCTGGGGCTTGTCGGTCAGCCAGTCTGACTGAAAACAGCAGCTCCCGTTTCAGTGAGAGACTCCGTGTCAAGGAAACACGTGGATGAGCAACAGAGGAAGGACTCAACATGCTCCTCAGGCCTCCATGCTGTGCAGATAAGGCATGCACATCTGCATACACATGCATACACAAGACACAGCACTACACACATATACATACACATCACCACCACCACCTATACTACTACACACAAATGCAAAAATAAATAAAAACTAAAAACAACAACAACAACAAAAAAAACCCAAGAAGCTATTTAGCAAGACCATGAAGGAGGTCTTAGAAAGCTGAAACCAGGTTGGGTAGCGGCAGCATCTTGTTCTGCCCCACTAAACTTCTTCCCTAGGCAAATGGGAAACCTTCAGGCCAAAGCCCAAGAACATCTATGGAGATACAAAAGAAGAGAGACAAGACAGATCCTACCTTGGGGTGTGTGGGGGATAGCGTATCCTTTCCTTGGGACTACAGTGGTTGCCCTGCCTTCCAAAACCCACCCTGTTCTGACCAGCTTGGGGACCAGAATACTTACCACCTTCTCCCGTGACCGCAGGACACCGAGCTTGCCAAACCGCACGTGGAAGGGTGAGCACCGGAAGGAGCCATCTACCTGTTTCACCACCAGCACATCGATGCCGCCACTCAGCGTGGCAGGGTTCAGGCCTCGGTACAATTCCTTCACCGTCCCAAACACAGTCTCTGCCAACTGCCCCACATAGTTCATGGCTACTGTTGGCTTAAGTTGTGTCCAGCCCCTGGACAGGGAGTGTGTCTGGACAGTCTTGGCAGCTATGGGATAGGAAGAACTCCTAGAGACGTGGATTCAGCTCTTTCTGGTCCTCTGACCTGCCACTGGATCCTTGGGCAGCCAGCTGTGTTCTTCACCTGCCGACCGCCACATCTGTAAAAATAAGGGCTCAGTGTCAAACAATACTTGGATGCTTGTGCCTCTAAATGCTATGACTCAGTAATGACCATGGGCTCCGTGGGCATGGCTCATTTAAGCTTCACAACAACCCTGCGAGGCTGGCAGAGCGGGTGTTATTACCCCTGTTTACAGATGAGCCAGCTGAGGCTAAGGGAGGTAGAATGACTTGCCCAGGGTCTTACTGCTATACGGAGAGAACTTGATCAATATGGGCTCATACCAAGGGCCCTTGGCAGGAACCAATGAGAAGACTCAACTGTTGGAAACAGAACAAGGTGGGCAGTGAAGGCAGCTGCCTGATAAATCAAGCCTAAGGCCCGGCTAGATAATGGCTGACAATCCGAAAGGAAGTGTTTTCCACTTGAGAAATGGGTCATGCTGCCTCGCTGCCTCCTGGTCCTGGTACTTGGAAAGGATCTTGTTGGGCCATTGTGCCTATGTGTGGGGGGTAATGGGGAGGAATACCCCAGGTACCTAAAGCTCTGCTTAGCCCTATTCCTGGGGCCTGACACCAAGTCAGGGTCTCCCCTGTAAGCTTAAGGCACCACACGAAATTCCTCTCCAGTTTTTCTGGTGGTATGCCTGTCCATGGCCCACCTGGCAGGTCAGGCCTAAAGCCTGACCCTAGGGTCTCCAGGTCATTGTGTCCAGCACCTAGCTTCAGACTGCAACACCCATATTCAGGCCTCAGGCTAGGCCAAAGTTGCTCCTTCGCCAGCCAGACTGGTCCCTCCAGCTCGCCCACATCAGGTGGGGCTGGGTGAGGCAAAAGCTGGAAGCTATAGTAGCAGCAAAGAAAAGACAGGGCTATAATAAGAGTCACCATCAAGCTGACATGGTACCCCCTCACCAAATAAGAGTCACCATCAAGCTGACATGGAACCCCTCACCAAATAAGAGTCACCATCAAGCTGACATGGTACCCCCTCACCAAATAAGAGTCACCATCAAGCTGACATGGTACCCCTCACCAAATAAGAGTCACCATCAAGCTGACATGGTACCCCCTCACCAAATAAGAGTCACCATCAAGCTGACATGGTACATGGTACCCCCTCACCAAATAAGAGTCACCATCAAGCTGACATGGTACCCCCTCACCAAATAAGAGTCATCATCAAGCTGACATGGTATTCCCTCACCAAATAAGAGTCACCATCAAGCTGACCAAATAAGAGTCACCATCAAGCTGACATGGAACCCCTCACCAAATATGAGTCACCATCAAGCTGACATGGTACCCCCTCACCAAATAAGAGTCACCATCAAGCTGACATGGTACCCCCAAATAAGAGTCACCATCAAGCTGACATGGAACCACACCAAATATAAGAGTCACCATCAAGCTGACATGGTACCCCCTCACCAAATAAGAGTCACCATCAAGCTGACATGGAACCCCTCACCAAATAAGAGTCACCATCAAGCTGACATGGTATTCCCTCACCAAATAAGAGTCACCATCAAGCTGACATGGTACCCCCTCACCAAATATGAGACACCATCAAGCTGACATGGTACCCCCTCACCAAATAAGAGTCACCATCAAGCTGACATGGAACCCCCTCACCAAATAAGAGTCACCATCAAGCTGACATGGTACCCCCTCACCAAATAAGAGTCACCTTCAAGCTGACATGGTACCCCCTCACCAAATAAGAGTCACCATCAAGCTGACATGGTATTCCCTCACCAAATAAGAGTCACCATCAAGCTGACATGGTATTCCCTCACCAAATAAGAGTCACCATCAAGCTGACATGGTACCCCCTCACCAAATAAGAGTCACCATCAAGCTGACATGGTACCCCCTCACCAAATAAGAGTCACCATCACCAAATCACCAAATAAGAGTCACCATCAAGCTGACATGGTACCCCCTCACCAAATAAGAGTCACCATCAAGCTGACATGGTATTCACCAAATAAGAGTCACCATCCCTCACCAAATATGAGACACCATCAAGCTGACATGGAACCCCCTCACCAAATAAGAGTCACCATCAAGCTGACATGGTACCCCCTCACCAAATAAGAGTCACCATCAAGCTGACATGGTACCCCTCACCAAATAAGAGTCACCATCAAGCTGACATGGACAAATGAGTCACCATCAAGCTGACACCAAATAAGAGTCACCATCAAGCTGACATGGTACCCCCTCACCAAATAAGAGTCACCATCAAGCTGACATGGTACCCCTCACCAAATAAGAGTCACCATCAAGCTGACATGGAACCCCCTCACCAAATAAGAGTCACCATCAAGCTGACATGGTATTCCCTCACCAAATAAGAGTCACCATCAAGCTGACATGGTACCCCTCACCAAATATGAGTCACCATCAAGCTGACATGGTACCCCTCACCAAATAAGAGTCACCATCAAGCTGACATGGTACCCCTCACCAAATAAGAGTCACCATCAAGCTGACATGGTACCCCCTCACCAAATATGAGTCACCATCAGGGCTGGAGAGATGGCTTCATGGTTAAGGCACTTGCCTATGAAGCCTAAGGACCCCGGGCTCGATTCCCCAGTACCCACGTAAGCCAGATGCACAAGGTGGCATCTCTCTCTCTGCTACTTCATGTCTCTCAAATAAATAAATAATAAAACTATTTTTTTTTAAAAAAGTCACCATCAAGCTGACATCCTAACCCCCTCACCAAATATGAGTCACCATCAAGCTGACATGGAACCCGCCCTCAACAGCTTTGACTGATCAAACCTGCCATGCTAGCCAGGCCAGTGATCAACTGTTGCCCATCTGGTTGCCAGGACCCAGACTGTAACACCTTCACAGACCCGGCACCAGAACCCCTACAGTACAGGGGTTCAGGGTTACCCCTTAAAGAAGTTAAGTGACTTATCTAAGCTCTATTAAAATCACAGGGCTTGGGTGTGTGTGTGTGTGTGTGTGTGTGTGTGTGTGTGTGTGAGATTATGATTCAGATCTCTCCAAAGCATACAGCAGTTGTCTGCAGAGAGGGGCAGCCCAGCCTGCAGCCACCTCTGCTTTATAATAGCTTTATAATGCACTGCCCTTGGATGTGGGTGGTCCATGGACCAGCAGCTTCAGCATTATTACAGACGAACGTGCTACGTGCTAGAAACATGGAAATGTGGGTCCAACTCAAATCAGCCATCCAAAATGCACAGCTGCTTTTTTTTTTCCCCCAAGGTAGGATATCACTCTAGCCCAGGCTGACCTGAAATTCACTATGTAGTCTCAGGGTGGCCTTGAACTCACTCACAGCAATCCTCCTACCTCTGCCTCCCGAGTGCTGGGATTAAAGGTGTACGCCACGACGCCTGGCCCACAGCTGCATTGTGACAAGACCTTCAGGTAGTGTCCTTGAGTGAGAAGAGCTGTCTTAGTGTTCACAGTCCTCAGCCCACTTTTGGAAAAGCCTGAATGATAGGACCCTGATGATGAATCCTTGTTTGTTCGCATTTTCTTGGGAATGCTGACCTATTCTATGTAGTCTCAGGGTGGCCTCGAACTCTTTTTTTTTTTTTAATACTTCATTATCTATGAGAGAGAGAGAGAGAAAGAATGGATATGCCAGGGCCTATAGCCACTGCAAATGAACTCCAGGTACATGTGTCACCTTGTACATTTGGCTTTATGTGGGTGCTGGGGGATCAAACCTGGGTCCTTAGGCTTTGCAAGCAAGCACCTTAACCACTGAACCATCTCTCCAGCCTCTGACTGTTTTTGATGGCACACTGAGCACTAGATTTCTTTTTTTTAATTTTTTTGTTTATTTTAATTTATTTATTTGAGAGCGACAGACAGAGAAAGAGGCAGAGAGAGGGAGAGAATGGGTGCACCAGGGCCTCCAGCCACTGCAAACGAACTCCAGATGCATGCGCCACCTTGTGCATCTGGCTTACATGGATACTGGGGAATTGAACCTTGAACGGGGTCCTTAGGCTTCACAGGCAAGCACTTAACCACTAAGCCATCTCTCCAGCCCCTGAACACTAGATTTCTTCACTCTATGCCGGATGAGTATGATTTGAATTGCTAAGGCAATAATAACAGGACGAAATGAAATTCTTTGGCTCCCTGATGTCATTCAAATCCAATAACTCTTTTATCTGCAAGGCACCTAGAGGGCTGGAGGTAGAAAACTCCATTCTGATTTCTCCCCAACACCAAACTCCGTGACTATAGGTCTGAGGAGACAGACAGATTGCCCAAGATAGATATCTATCTGAGGGCAGGGCACTAGATCAGTGAGTCCAGGAAAAGCAGGGAGGGCACAGAAGCTTCCAGGAATAAAGGAGTGAACCAAGGAGGCACACAATAGGGGTAGGGACAAAGGTCTGACCAGCTGGAGGACCTACACCTGAGTTATCTGACCTGCTGGGTGCAAAAGAGCTGCAATGGAAGGGACGGTGGCAGGTTTGGCATCTCAACTTCACCATTATGGTCTGGTTGAGACCAGAAAATTCTCATCTTGGGGTGTGGGGGATGTATATCGAGAAACCTCGGATTCTACCAGCTAAACACCAGATACGGACTACAACCAAATAATCTCCAAATGTTAACTGTCATCCGAGGGTGCTGGGGATGTAACTCAGTCGTAGAGCACGGCCTTGCCTTGCAGGGGGCAAGACCCCGGATTTGACTGCAAACAAACAAACAAACAAAACGAGATATTTCCTAGGGACAAAACCCCCACTTGTGAACCCACTGAGGAACTGAGTGGCACAGATAGATACCTGGGATCCTACTACTGGGATCCTACTCAGATCCACTTATGGAGTAGCCTCAGATAACTGGCTTGCTGACCTCAGTTTCCCTTGGAAGACATAGAGACTTCAATTCAGACTCTGCTCAAATGTCCAAGGAGTCTAGAATACTGCTTATTTAGGACCTTTTCTGCCTACACCATCCCTGAGGGAAACATACTGTCCCCAGGACCCAGCTCTGTATTCTCCAGACAAGGAATTCTGCTTGCTCCCATATATAACCTTCCACTGCCAATCTAATATGTCAAAAACCAGCCACTTCATCCCAGCCCCTTGGAAGTCTGGTCTGCTGCATGTCTCAGGACCCATTGACACTCCTTCCTTGCAAGTCATCTGAATTCCATCCTCCAATTTCCTGTTCATCTGGCCCCGCCTTTATCCTTCTGCTGTCCTAGGTCAAGGGTTTATTACTGAGTGACCAGGTCATGGATGGCAGTAAGGCACTGTGGGTAAGAGCACCAGACTGTCTAGGTTCTAATCTTCGCTCTGTCACTTATTAGCTGTGGCTTCTGTGACTGGCTGTCACTCCATATCATGAAGTCTTAGTTTTAGCCTCTGCTGTGGGAATAAGATCAGGTAGGTGTGAGTAATGGATGGGGAAATTTACACAGAGCTCTGTCATGCAGTAAATGCCCAATATGTCACTTAACAAAAGCATCATGGCAGCCCCACTCACTGCCTCTGCTTGTGGTCAACAGCTTAGACATAGTAATTTGATATCCAAGGCCCTGAATGGTGGGGACCCCTCAATTTACAAGATGGGCAGGTGAATTCCAGGCAGGCCTCAAGGGGTGTCTTGCTCAAGCCTCAGACCCCAGGTCAGAAACATGCACAGCTTCCAAGTTAGCCCACCTCTACCACAGGAGAGCCAGAATCAGCTGCCCTGGGTCTGAGCTGTCAGCTTTCCTAGGTCTCCAGATTTGGACAAGGGAAAGGAGAGGCTCTCTACTTGAGATCAGAAGGTGAGCACTTTTTTCCCCTCCCTCCCTCCTTCCCTCCCTTCCTTCTCTTTTTAAAAATATTTTATTTTTTTAAATTTAATTATGAGAGAGAGATAGAAAGAAAGAGAGAGAGAGAATGGGCATGCCAGATCCTCTAGCCACTGCAAACAAACTCCAGAGGCACGCACCACCATGTGCATCTGGCTTATGTGGGAACTGGGGAATCAAACCTGGCTCCTTAGGTTTTGCCTTCTTTTCTTTCTTTCTTTCTTTCTTTCTTTCTTTCTTTCTTTCTTTCCTTCCTTCCTTCCTTCCTCTCTCTTTCTTTCTTCTTTCTTTCTTTCTTTCTTTCTTTCTTTCTTTCTTTCTTTCTTTCTTTCTTTCTTTCTTTCTTCTCTCCTCTTACTTCCCTCCCCCTTCCCTCCTGCTTCTGTAGCCATAAGGCTCAAACCCAGGATCTGGCCCATGCTAGGAGAGAGCACTACCATTAACTACATCTCTCAGCTCAGGTAAGCACTTCTGTTAACCTGCCTGAAAGAGACGAAAGTGCCCCCTTAACTTCCCAGATTAACTCCCTCTGAATCACGCAGGCCAGACAATGCCCAGACCTGGCTTTGCAAGTGAGTACATTCAGTACCCTAGTGGGTAGGTGTCCTCCCCAAAGTCCGTCAGTCTGGGGGCAAAGCTGGGACAGCCTCCCTGGAAGGTTCCGGCATCCTCTCCAGGTTCCATGAAGGGGAATCTGCAGCCGCTGGGAAAAGGGGAGGAAGGACGTGAGGCCCTCACTTTCCTGTAAGCTCCCATCAGAGGTCTAGGAGGTAGACTTGGACCCTCTAACCTAAACGAAAGTGAGAGGACAGGTCAGGGTTGGGAAGGCAACACCACGGCCCAGCGTGGGCCCTACCTGGGAATCTGTGCACTGGATCTTCAGGACGCGGAGCCGTCGCCTTTACGTGTATGCAAAGACTCAACAGGTAAGTGTCCCCAGTCTGCGAGCGCTTCCGGCTTCTCCCGGGCAAGGTGCGATCCTGGCTCCACCTCTTCCACGAACCTAGGGCCCGATCCGTCCAGCTCCACCCCTCACCTGGAGAGGACCCCACCCCCGCCCCGTGCACACACCCAAGGGCGCCCCGGGGGCGGGGCCAGACTTCAGGACCTGGGCCCCGCAAGGACTTTGGAATCGCGCCGACCTACGTCCTCCCGTGGGTCTCCAGCTCGCTCTGTGACCTTGGGGAAATTATTTTCCCAACCTGAGCCCGTTTCTTGCTTTCTTAAGAAGTGTCACTGGTGGCATTTTCTAGATGACACGAAATGTTTTCGTGAGGTTCGTGGCGCTCAGATTTCCCATGGGGGGAGCGTTCCCTCCTCCCCACCCCTGTCCTGTGGTCACCTAGCCCACAGTTGATTTCATATTTGCTTGCATGACTATTTGATTAATGTCAGCCTTGTTGGTTTTGCAATGCTGAGGATGGAACCCCGGGGCCATGCAGTCAAGTGCTCCATCACCGGCACACTCCCAGCTCCAAATGATCACTTTATTTGAATCTGAACGCTTACACCCCAGAGCTCAGCGCCTGACATACAGCAGGTGTCCAATAAATAAGGCTCGTAGTGCCTTCATCCATTAATCCATCAGACCCGTCTAAGGTCTAAGGGAGGTGGACGCCAAACCACCACTGGCCAGCAGAGGGCAGGAGGTGACCAGCCTTCTCACCTAACCAAACTTCCTTTCTCCACTTGCAGGCTCCACCAGAGCAGGACAAGAGAGCCCCGGCACCAGGAATAACTTTCCCCCTTTGGATCTGAGGTCCATGGCTTTGCCTGGATCAAAGACGATTTTGACAACCTATGAACGTGTGTGGGCCCTGCAAAGAAGTTGAGCTAAGAATCACAAGATCTAAGCGTTTGTTCTAAAAAGCCAAGGGGAGAAGGGAAGCCTTATAGGGGTGGGCAGATAATGGGAAAAGCCAGGTGTATAGAAAGCACAGGGCAGTGAGAAATAAGAAGCTCTCACTGTCACTCTGTGACCCGAGGTGACAGAATTCATTTAGCTTCCTTTGTTCTCACTTTAGCAAACATCATTTAATATCTCAGTCTTGAGCCCAAGACAGTGTCCAGCTGCTATCCTGGAGGAGCCCTGCTGGGGTAGTGGAATGATTTTAAGGTGGCCTGGGCTCCAGTGACATGCCGCATGCGTGTCCCTAGCACCGTTATGTATAGTCGTTGTATCTTAAAGTAAAACCCTGGAAACAACAGGAATTCCTCCAGGAGTCTGAGAAGGAAGGTAGGGGAGGCCTTAGACTGGGGCTACAGATTCCACAGCCAATTTATCTGATACCTGATTTCTCCTGCCAAGTGGCAATAAATATTGACCTTACAGGACTTTATTGTAAAGATGAGCAGGGTACATTAAATCACTGGCTCTCCTTTTTGGTTGTCTATATGCAAATCACAACACCTTTAACAAAGACTTATCCTATGATACTGAGATTTTGAATGGTCCAGGTGAGTAACCTGCCTACCTGATGTTTCCACAAATGTATTTTTAAAAAATATATTTTTAAAATTTTTATTTTTATTTATTTATTTGGGGTGGGGGAGAGAGGGAGATGAAAGGGCACGCCACGGCCTTCAGCTGCTGCAAATGAACTCCAGACACTTGGCCACCTTGTGCATCTGGCTTATGTGGGTCCTGGAGAATTGAACCTGGGTCCTTCCTTCAGCTTTGCAGGCAAGTGTCTTAACCGCTAAGCCATCTTTCCAGCCCTGTATTTTTTTTAAAGCCTTGATTTATAACTTTCACTGGGGCAGGGGAGATGGCACAGCATTTAAAGCACTTGTCTGTCTGCAAATGACCAGGTTCAACTCCCCAGGACCCACGTAAAGCCAGATGCACAGGGTGGCACATGCATCTGGAATTCATCTGCAGTGGCTAGAGGCCCTGGCATGCCCATTCTCTATCTATTCTTTGCAATAAGTAAATATAAATATAACTTTCTTTGTTCTGTTACAATAAAAAAATTATGAAAATGGGACTGGAGAGAGGGCTCAGCAGTTAAGGGACTTGTCTGCAAAGCCTAACAACCCTAGTTCAATTCACCACTATTCACATAAAGCCAGATACACAAAGTGCCACAAGAATCTGGAGTTTGTTTTCAGTGGCTAGCGGCCCTGGAGTGCCCATTCTCTCTCTGTCTGTCTCTCTTCTCTCTGTTTTTATTTGCTTGCAAATATATAAAGGTATTTAATTTTTTTAATTTATAAAACTGTTAACAACAAAACCAAACCACTGTAGGTGACAGTACTGTGCTTCCAAGACTAAAAGCCCACTGAGATAAATAAATGCTAAATACAGTACAGGGTACACAGAAGGCATTCAGCAATGCTTATTACATTTTTAAATATTTTTATTTATTTGAGAGCATGAAAGAGGCAGAGAGAGAGAGTGGATATGCCAGGGCTTCCAGCCACTGCAAACGAACTCCAGATGCATGCGCCACCTTGCGCATCTGGTTTACGTGGGCCCTGGGGAATCGAACCGAAGTCCTTTGGCTTTGCAAGCAAGCACCTTAACCACTAAGCCATTTCTCCAGCCCCTATTACATTTAAATTTTTTTATTATTTTATTTGAGAGAGAATGAGGCAAGGAGAGAGAGAGAGAGAGAGAGAGAGAGAGAGAGAGAGAGAGAGAGAATGGGTGCACTGGAGCCTTCAGCTGTGGCAAATGAACTCAAGATGCATGTGCCATCTTGTACAGCTGGATTACATAGATTCTGGGGAATTGAACCTGGGTCCTTTGGCTTTGCAGGCAAGCGCCTTAACCATTAAGCCATCCCTCCAGTCCCTTATTACATTTTAAAAATATTTGTTTTATTTGAGAGTGAAAGAAGCAGATAAGAGAATGGACATGCACAGCCACTAGCTACTGTAAATGAACTCCAGATGCATGCACCACCTTGTGCATCTGGCTTATGTGGGTACTGGGGAATCGAACCTTGGTCCTAAGGCTTCGCAGGCAAGTGCCTTAAGAACTGAGCCATCTTTCCAGCCGTAAATATATATATTTTGAGACAGGGTCTGTAACCCAGATTGGCCTTGAACTTTCTATGCAGATGAAGATGACCTTGAACTTCTGATCTTCTAGCCTCCACTTGTTAAGTGCTAGGATAACAGGTGTGTGCCACTAGTCTCAATGTATGGGGTGCTAGCATTTCAGCACACGGCCTCAAGTATGCTACACAAACACTTTACCAAATAAGCTATATCTCCAGACCCCCAGCCTTTATTATTATTGTTGTTGTTGTTATATTTTTTAATTATTGAGGAAAGATCTTGTTATGTACCTGGGTCGGCCAGGAATTTATGACTGTAGGTCAGACTGGCTTCCAACTCATGGTTGATTCTCCTGCCTCAATCAGCCTTCCTAGACTCAGAGTTCAGGTATACAGAGCTAGGCCCAGCCTTCACTGTTCTTTGTTGGGGATGAGGGACAAAGTTGGTCTAAAGGTTGTTGCAGAAATTGGCTTTCTGTCAGGCTTGTTTTCAGAACTTTGAATCATTTGGGATTTGGTAATTATGGAGGAGGTGAGGGGGCAGAGAGGCAGCCTCTGGTAATCTTACTGGTCCTCACATTCAACAGAGCTGAACAAGGCAGGGACTGTTCTGCTCTAGCTTGTGGTTTTAATGTCATTCTCTCCAAGGCATCCTTTGAGTCTGAGAGCTGTGTTTGCCCATTTCTGGGTTTAAGGGTAGAAGCAAAATTTTTTCCTTGCCTTAGATATATATACCAACTGGGGCCCATACCACTGCCTGATGTTGGTTTCTTATATCTATGTACTTCTTTACAAAACATTTTAAGCTGGGCATGGGGACACACGCCTTTAATCCCAGCACTCAGGAAGCAGAGGTAGGATGATCGCCGTGAGTTCAAGGCCACCCTGAGACGACATAGTGAATTCCAGGTCAGCCTGGGCTAGAGTGAGACTCTACCTTGAAAAAAACAAAACAAAAAAAGTATAAAATTTATTTATTTATTTGAGAGAGAGAGAGAGAGAGAGAGAGAGAGAGAATGGGTATGCTAGGGCATCTTGCTGCTGTAAGTAAGCTTCAGATACATGCACCACTTTGTGCGTCTGGCTTTACACAGGTACTGGAAAATAAAACCCAGGCTTACAGGCTTTGCAAGCAAGCACCTTTAGTCACTGAGCCATCTCCTCGGCCCCAAGATCACAGTTGCAAGCCTGGCTGCTGGGGGCAGATCCTCCCCCACCACTACTAGGGGCCTCATTCAAGGTGGGAAGGGATGCAGTGGACACTGGGGTTAGGTCCTCTTAGCATGGCAGGCTTAGCAGGCAACTAGTAAATGACTAAGAGTAGCAAATAAGGGGCTGGAGAGATGGCTTAGTGGTTAAGGCGCCTGCCTGTGGGGCCTAAGAATGCTTGTTCAATCCCCAGGTCCCACGTTCAGCCAGACCCAAAAGGGATGCAAGCATGCAATGTTGCACATGCACACAAGGGGGTGCACTTGTCTTGAGTTCGTTCACAGTGGCTGAAAAGGCCCTGATGCACCCATTCTCTCTCTCTCTGCCTCTTCCTCTCCCTCTCTCTGTGTCTCTCTCAAATTAAAAAAGAAGAAGAAGAATAGCAAATAAGCATAAAGTTAAATTTGAATTTTAGATGCAGAACACATCCTTGGTATCAGTATGTCCTATGTAGTATTTGGAACACACTTATCTTATTAAATGATTCATTATCTGAAATTCAAGCTTAACTGTATGTCCTTCATTTTTATTTGCTGCATCTAGCAAAATCTGGCAAACCTATGTCTGGCCAAACAGCTAAGTCTCTAGGACATGGGAATTGCTACCAGCAAGTCTTCTACCCAGTGTTGCCTCATTCACTTCCACCTGTCACAGCCTAGCTCCAGAACCATGCATGGCTTCCAGATGCTTCCATACTGCAACTGGAACTCATTGATCTTGCTCTTCTGCCAGCCCAGCTGATCTCCTGAGACCCTTTCCTACCACTGCTCCTGTCCATGTCTCCCTTGGCTAGCATGTCTTCTGCCTACTCAGGAGCAATCATTAATGTTTATTGAACACCATGGCTTCTTCTCATTGTCTTCTTATAAAACCCTGCACAGAGAGTCCAGGGATCTCATTTTTGCCAATGAAGAGATAGATGCTCTAAGATATTTCTGTCCTTAAAATGTTTTTATTTATTTGGCACACAGAAAGAGGCAGATGTGTGTGTGTGTGTGTGTGTGTGTGTGTGTGTAGAGAGAGAGAGAGAGAGAGAGATGAAAGATAGATGAGAGAGAGAGAGAGAATGGATATACCAAGGCCTCCAGCCACTGCAAAACTCCAGATGCACGCACCACTTTGTGCATCTGGCTTTATGTGGGTACTTGGGAATCGAACCCAGATTCTTGGGCTTTACAGACAAGAGCCTTAACCACTGAGTCATTTCTCCAGCCCTCTAAGATATTTCTTAAAGTGGAGTTCCAGACTAGCAGCAGTTATAGCAACTAGAAACTGCTTAACATCGCACATTCTCAGACCTTACCCCCAGACCTACTCAGAAACTATGGTGGCGGCGGGCGGTGGGGATGGGGGTGGGCAACAGCTCCACCACCTCTGCATGCTCAGGTGATTCTGATCTATTCACATAAAGCCAGATACACAAAGTGCCACAAGAATCTGGAGTTTGTTTTCAGTGGCTAGCGGCCCTGGAGTGCCCATTCTCTCTCTGTCTGTCTCTCTTCTCTCTGTTTTTATTTGCTTGCAAATATATAAAGGTATTTAATTTTTTTAATTTATAAAACTGTTAACAACAAAACCAAACCACTGTAGGTGACAGTACTGTGCTTCCAAGACTAAAAGCCCACTGAGATAAATAAATGCTAAATACAGTACAGGGTACACAGAAGGCATTCAGCAATGCTTATTACATTTTTTAATATTTTTATTTATTTGAGAGCATGAAAGAGGCAGAGAGAGAGAGTGGATATGCCAGGGCTTCCAGCCACTGCAAACGAACTCCAGATTCATGCGCCACCTTGCGCATCTGGTTTACGTGGGCCCTGGGGAATCGAACCGAAGTCCTTTGGCTTTGCAAGCAAGCACCTTAACCACTAAGCCATTTCTCCAGCCCCTATTACATTAAAATTTTTTTATTATTTTATTTGAGAGAGAATGAGGCAAGGAGAGAGAGAGAGAGAGAGAGAGAGAGAGAGAGAGAGAATGGGTGCACTGGAGCCTTCAGCTGTGGCAAATGAACTCAAGATGCATGTGCCACCTTGTACAGCTGGATTACATAGATTCTAGGGAATTGAACCTGGGTCCTTTGGCTTTGCAGGCAAGCGCCTTAACCATTAAGCCATCCCTCCAGCCCCTTATTACATTTTTAAAATATTTGTTTTATTTGAGAGTGAAAGAAGCAGATAAGAGAATGAATGGACATGCACAGCCTCTAGCTACTGTAAATGAACTCCAGATGCATGCACCACCTTGTGCATCTGGCTTATGTGGGTACTGGGGAATCGAACCTTTATCCTAAGGCTTCGCAGGCAAGTGCCTTAAGCACTGAGCCATCTCTCCAGCCATATATATATATATATTTTTTTTTTTTTTTGAGACAGGGTCTGTAACCCAGATTGGCCTTGAACTTTCTATGCAGATGAAGATGACCTTGAATTTCTGATCTTCTAGCCTCCACTTGTTAAGTGCTAGGATAACAGGTGTGTGCCACTAGTCTCAATGTATGGGGTGCTAGCATTTCAGTACATGGCCTCAAGTATGCTACACAAACACTTTACCAAATAAGCTATATCTCCAGATCCCCAGCCTTTATTATTATTGTTGTTGTTGTTATATTTTTTAATTATTGAGGAAAGACCTTGTTATGTACCTGGGTCGGCCAGGAATTTATGACTGTAGGTCAGACTGGCTTCCAACTCATGGTTGATTCTCCTGCCTCAATCAGCCTTCCTAGACTCAGAGTTCAGGTATACAGAGCTAGGCCCAGCCTTCACTGTTCTTTGTTGGGGATGAGGGACAAAGTTGGTCTAAAGGTTGTTGCAGAAATTGGCTTTCTGTCAGGCTTGTTTTCAGAACTTTGAATCATTTGGGATTTGGTAATTATGGAGGAGGTGAGGGGGCAGAGAGGCAGCCTCTGGTAATCTTACTGGTCCTCACATTCAACAGAGCTGAACAAGGCAGGGACTGTTCTGCTCTAGCTTGTGGTTTTAATGTCATTCTCTCCAAGGCATCCTTTGAGTCTGAGAGCTGTGTTTGCCCATTTCTGGGGTTAAGGGTAGAAGCAAAATTTTTTCCTTGCCTTAGATATATATACCAACTGGGGCCCATACCACTGGCTGATGTTGGTTTCTTATATCTATGTACTTCTTTACAAAACATTTTAAGCTGGGCATGGGGACACACGCCTTTAATCCCAGCACTCAGGAAGCAGAGGTAGGATGATCGCCATGAGTTCAAGGCCACCCTGAGACGACATAGTGAATTCCAGGTCAGCCTGGGCTAGAGTGAGACTCTACCTTGAAAAAAACAAAACAAAAAAAGTATAAAATTTATTTATTTATTTGAGAGAGAGAGAGAGAGAGAGAGAGAGAGAGAGAGAGAGAGAGAGAATGGGTATGCTAGGGCATCTTGCTGCTGTAAGTAAGCTTCAGATACATGTACCACTTTGTGCGTCTGGCTTTACACAGGTACTGGAAAATAAAACCCAGGCTTACAGGCTTTGCAAGCAAGCACCTTTAGTCACTGAGCCATCTCCTCGGTCCCAAGATCACAGTTGCAAACCTGGCTGCTGGGGGCAGATCCTCCCCCACCACTACGAGGGGCCTCATTCAAGGTGGGAAGGGATGCAGTGGACACTGGGGTTAGGTCCTCTTAGCATGGCAGGCTTAGCAGGCAACTAGTAAATGACTAAGAGTAGCAAATAAGGGGCTGGAGAGATGGCTTAGTGGTTAAGGCACCTGCCTGTGGGGCCTAAGAACTCTTGTTCAATCCCCAGGTCCCACGTTTAGCCAGACCCAAAAGGGATGCAAGCACGCAATGTTGCACATGCACACAAGGGGGTGCACTTGTCTTGAGTTCGTTCACAGTGGCTGAAAAGGCCCTGATGCACCCATTCTCTCTCTCTCTGCCTCTTCCTCTCTCTCTCTCTGTGTCTCTCTCAAATTAAAAAAGAAGAAGAAGAATAGCAAATAAGCATAAAGTTAAATTTGAATTTTAGATGCAGAACACATCCTTGGTATCAGTATGTCCTATGTAATATTTGGAACACACTTATCTTATTAAATGACTCATTATCTGAAATTCAAGCTTAACTGTATGTCCTTCATTTTTATTTGCTGCATCTAGCAAAATCTGGCAAACCTATGTCTGGCCAAACAGCTAAGTCTCTAGGACATGGGAATTGCTACCAGCAAGTCTTCTACCCAGTGTTGCCTCATTCACTTCCACCTGTCACAGCCTAGCTCCAGAACCATGCATGGCTTCCAGATGCTTCCATACTGCAACTGGAACTCATTGATCTTGCTCTTCTGCCAGCCCAGCTGATCTCCTGAGACCCTTTCCTACCACTGCTCCTGTCCATGTCTCCCTTGGCTAGCATGTCTTCTGCCTACTCAGGAGCAATCATTAATGTTTACTGAACACCATGGCTTCTTCTCATTGTCTTCTTATAAAACCCTGCACAGAGAGTCCAGGGATCTCATTTTTGCCAATGAAGATAGATGCTCTAAGATATTTCTTTCCTTAAAATGTTTTTATTTATTTGGCACATAGAAAGAGGCAGATGTGTGTGTGTGTGTGTGTGTGTGAGAGAGAGAGAGAGAGAGAGAGAGAGAGATGAAAGATAGATGAGAGAGAGAGAGAATGGATATACCAAGGCCTCCAGCCACTGCAAAACTCCAGATACATGCACCACTTTGTGCATCTAGCTTTATGTGGGTACTTGGGAATCGAACCCAGATTCTTAGGCTTTACAGACAAGAGCCTTAACCACTGAGTCATTTCTCCAGCCCTCTAAGATATTTCTTAAAGTGGAGTTCCAGACTAGCAGCAGTTATAGCAACTAGAAACTGCTTAACATCGCACATTCTCAGACCTTACCCCCAGACCTACTCAGAAACTATGGTGGCGGCGGGCGGGGGGGGATGGGGGTGGGCAACAGCTCCACCACCTCTGCATGCTCAGGTGATTCTGATACTTGTCAAATTTGAGACCCTGCTGTTCTAAGAGATGGAGTCTCCACCCAGACAGAGAAATAAATAAAGCACACCAGAGGCTGCCAGGTGGATTTGCTTGTGATCCACTGACACCAGCCGTGGGCCAAGCACATGCTTGACATGCTTCAGGGACCTTCCAGTTTTGGGGGTTGAGAGTAAGAGGTAAAGGTACCAATCAGGAAACAGTGGGATAAGGAGGACAAATCCAGGACTCCCTGGGGCTCCGTGAAAGGGATCACAGAAAGCTTTCCCAAGTAAACATAGAAACCTGAAAAATCAGTTGCAGTTAGGCGAACAAGGGTGGAAGTAGTGCCAGGAACTAGTTTATACAGAGGCCTTTCAGAACCTCCTCCCCCAAAGTAGTTTAGTGTTGGTGGGCCATAAAGCTTGCTTCAGGGCAAGTGGTAAAATTCTCAGCCCTTGGAGCAAAGGAAGAAGTGTAATGGATATTGGGGGATAAAAAGCCTTTTGGGGGGATGGAAAGATGGCTCAGAGGTTAAGGTGCTTGTCTGTAAAACCTAAAAACCTAAGTTCGATTCTCCAGTACCTACATAAAGCCTGAGGCACAAGGTGGTGCATGCATCTGGAGTTCATTTGCTGTGGCTAGAGGCCCTGACACGCCCATTCTCTATCTCCCTCTTTCTCCTTCTCACTCTCTCAGATAAATAAATATTTCTTAAAATGTTGGTATTTTAAAAATATTTATTTATTTGAGGGAGAAATAAAAAGAGAGAGAACATACCAGGGTCTCTAGCCACTGCAAATGAACTCCAGATGCATGCACCACGTAGTGCAATTGGCTTTATTATGTGGGTACTGGGGAATCAAAACCACTGAGCCATCTCTCCAGCCTTAAATCTAAAAAACAAAACAACAACAATAAAAACAGTCCTCTAGCTTCCAGGGGAAGCAATTACTAGGGAAGATGAAGAGTAGGAGGTGAGTAAAGACCCAGGAGGTTCCAGGACTCTCTTCCCTTAGATCAAGAGAGCTGCTGAGGGCTGGAGTTTGTTTACAGTCAAAGGAGGCCTTGTCGCACCCATACTCTATCTCTACCTCTTTCTCTCTGTCTCAAATACATTAAAAATTTAAATATTTTTATTTTTTATTTGAGAGAGAGAGATAGAAATAAAGACATACAAAGTGTGTATGTGAATGCCAGAGCCTCCTGCCATTGCAAACAAACTCCAGACATATGTGCCACTTTGTGCATCTGGCTTTAAGTGGGTACTGGGGACCCCAACCTGGGCCATCAGACTTTGTAAACAAATGCCATCAACCCCTGAGTCATCTCTCCACCCCTTTTAAAAAACATATTGATATTTATTCATAAAACATATTTTTAAAATTATTATTAAAAGTAGTTTCTGCTCTTCAAGATTGCTGCTGAGATTCAATCCCAATTTCAGCCACAGGTGGGTGGTTCCAAAGGCAGAGGGCCCATGACAGTCCAGTGATTCCTGGGCTAGGGGAGGGAGGTGGGTGGGGAAGCTCTGCCAGTCCCTACCCCAGCAGGAAGGAGTTCTGCCCTTACTCTCAGGACTGTCTTTGCCACCACTGCACACCCTGGAAGCTGTAGCTTCTTCCAGCTTTTGGCGACTGGCCTTGGATGTGATCAGGGGTCCTGTTGTTGGAGGGTGGGCCCTTGCTGTTGTCATCACCCATGTCTGCCAAAGAAGCCTGTGTTGCAAGCTAAGGACTGACTGGCCTGGTCAGGTTGCCTGGCAACATGAGCCAAAGCTGAGCTGGTCCAGGCTCCAGCTGCCCTTCCTAGGGGGAAAAAAAAAACATCAGATGGCCCAGACTTTTTGAAATTTGTTTATAGTTTCTAGTCTAGGGAATAATACTGAAAACTTATTACCTGCTGTGTGAAATTGAGCTTTCTGTGTCTTTCTAAAAAAAAAAAAATAGGTTGGAAAGATGGCTTAGTAATTAAGAGACTTGCCTGGGAAGCCTATGACCCAGGTTTGATTCCCCAGTACCCACATAAGCCAGATACATATAGTAGCACATATATCTGGAGTTCCTTCTTGCAGTGGCTAAAGGCTCTGGCATACCTATTTTCTCTGTCTCTCATATAAACAAATAGTGTTGGAGATATGTTTCAGCAGTTAAGGTGCTTGCCTGTGAAGCCTAAGGACCCAGGTTCGACTCCCCAGGACCCATGTAAAGCCAGATCCACAAGATGGTGCATGCGTCTGGAATTTGTTTGCAGTGGCAGAAGGCCCTTGTGCATCAGTTCTCTCTCTCTCTCTCTCTCTCATCTGCTTCTCTCCCTTTTTCTCTCTCAAATTAAATAAATAAAATTTTTAAAGTTAAAAGTCAAATAAATAAATAAAAATAAAAAGTCCTTCAAGCTGGGTGTGGTGGTTCATACCTATTATCCCAGCACTTGAGGCAGGAGGATCACCATGAGTTCAAGGCCAGCCTGGTCTATGTAATGAGTTCTCGACAGCCTGGACTTCATGAGATCCTGTCTCAAAAAAAAAAAAAAAATCTTCATAAGCCGGGCATGGTGGCGCACGCCTTAAATCCCAGCACTTGGGAGGTAGAGATAAGAGGATCGCCAAGAGTTTGAGGCCACCCTAAGAGCACACAGTGAATTCCAGGTCAGCCTGAGCTCAAGTGAGATCCTACCTCAGAAAAAACAACAACAACAACAACAACAAAAACAAAACAAAAACAAATAAAAACCAACTCTTTATGTCTTATTGACTTCTCCTGCAGCCTGACCCTCAGAGGTAAGGTGACCTCCTGTTCCTTTTATGTGGCTATGCTTTCTGTCCACCCCAACCAATGTGGACCCTGTCTCATTATTGTAATTCAAGGAGGGTCTAGCACAGTGCCCTCCACTTAAATAGATATTCAAAATCATTGTTTGGGGGCTGGAGAGATGGCTTAGTGGTCAAAGCACTTGCCTGTGAAGCCTAAGGATCCAGGTTGGATTCCCCAGTACCCACGTTAGCCACATGCCCATGGTGGCACATGCATCTGGAGTTCGTCTGCAGTGGGTAGAGGCCCTAACATGGCTATTCTCTCTCTCAAATAAATAAATAAATAAATAAATAAATAAATAAATAAATAAACAAATAAACAAATAAACAAATAAATAAATAGGGGAGATCTGTATAGGGTGAGCCTGAAGTATAGATAGATGGGGTACAGACAGGAGACATACAGGCAGTTGAAGTGGATGTCAGTGGGGATAAGGCATGAATGTTGGAGAATGTAAATGCAAGGAAATAAACTATCTGGTCTTGAATATCGGGCAAAACCATGGACAAGCATGATTGATGATTTGGTAACTGAGCTGCAAATTTCATCATTATATGGTTGGGCATCCTTTATGCAACACACAACTGCCTTTCCAAAAATATTTGTGAACTTCTTTGTTTTTCCCAAATGCTTCTCTCAACCCTTACTGAAATCCTCCTGAAACTCCTGCCCGATTACTGCCCTTTTCCAGCCCAGTATCCCTGGCTCCCCAGCCGTCAGTGCTCTGCATGAGTCCAGCTGCTCTCCAATATCCCTTTCATCGCGGCTTCATAGAAACTCTACGTCTCCAGCAACATTTGCGGGTTTACTTTACACTCCATTTGTATTGGTTGTACCGTCAGAAGTCATATGACAGCAGAATGATGCTGTTAAAAACCATTAAATCTGGAGCCAGGCATGGTGGCATACGCCTTTAATCCCAGCACCTGGGAGGCAGAGGTAGGAGGAGTGCAGTGAGTTCGAGGCCACCCTGAGACTACAGAGTGAATTCCAGGTCAGCCTGGACTAGAGTGAGACCTTACCTTCAAAAACCAAAAACAAACAAACAAACAAACAAACAAAAACAAACAAACAGCAAAACGTTAAATCTCTGCTCAAGGCTCTCCAATGGCTTCTGGTTGCCCCCTTACCTTGCTCTTCTCATCCCTTCTTCCCATTGTGCCTTTCCTCATTTGCTCTGTAGCACCATTCCTGCTCATGGCTCCTCAGACCCACCAGGCACATTGCCTCCTCTACACTGGTGCTTCCTCCTGCCCCGCCCAAATGTTCTTTCCCTGGGCACTTACATGGCTTCCTCACCAACCTCATAACTGTGAGTATTGCCTCAACAGGATCTGCCCTGACTCCTCCCAGCCACGTTTCCCTGCTCTCGCTTTTCCAGCACAAACCATATCTTCACAGGCTGTCTTAATTTACTTCTTTTTAAAATTTATTTTTAAATTTTTATTTATTTATTTATGTGAGAGAGAAAGAAGCAGATAGAGAGAGAGGATGGGTGCACCAAGGCCTCCTGCCACTACAAACAGATTCCAGATGCATATGTCATCCTTTATCTGGCTTTACATGGGCACTGGGGGATCGAACTCAGGTTCTTAGGCTTTGCAGGCAAGCGCCTTAACTGCCAAGCCATTTCCCTAGTCCCTCTTTTTAAAATTATTTTTGTTTGTTGTTTAGGTGTGTGTGCTGTGAACATGTTCATATGTATGCGTGTCTATATGTATCCGGGCACACTTGTGTGGGCATGGGCACATTTGTGTGTGTGCATATAGATGCCAGAAGTCAATATTGGATATCTTCCTCAATTGCTCTCTACCTTATTATTTTTTAATTTTTTATTTATTTTTGGAGAGAGACACAGAGAGAGAGAGAGAGAGAGAGAGAGGGAGAGGGAGACAGAGATGGGTGTGCCAGCAATCTCTCAGCTGCTGTGAATGAAATCCAGATGCATGCGCCCCCTTGTGGGCAAGTGTGGCATTGCGCCCTTGCGTCACTGCATCTGGCTAAACTTGGGACCTGGAGATTGGAACCAGCGTTCTTAGGCTTAGCAGGCAGGTGCTTTAACTGCTAAGCCATCTCTCCAGCCCTTCTACCTTATTTTTTTTAAGTTTTATTTATTTATTTATTTGAGAGAGTCGGAGAGAGAGAGAGAGAATGGGTGCACATGGCCTCCAGCCACTGCAAATGAACTCCAGACACACGCGCCACCTTGTGCATCTGGCTTACGTGGGACCTGGAAAATCGAACCAGGGCCCTTTGGCTTGCAGGCAAACACCTTAGTCACTAAGTCACTAAGCCATCCATCCAGCCCTCTACCTTATTTTTAAGAAATATTTTATTTTTATTTATTTTATTTAAGAGCAAAAGCAAAAGTGTGTGTGAGAGAGAATGGGCATGCCAGGGCATCCAGCCACAGCAAATGAACTCCAGATGCATGTGCTACCTTGTGCATCTGGCTTTCATAGGTCCTGGGGAATCAAACCTGGGTCCTTTGGCTTTGCAGGCAAGTGCCTTAACCATTAAGCCATCTCCCCAGCCCTCTCTACCTTATTTTTTGAAACAGCCAGTCAGCGATTCAATTAGACTGCTGGGGATCAGAACTCAGGTCTCATGCTTCACAGCAAGCACTTTACCCACAAAACAATCTCTCAGCTGTTTATTATTTTCTTTGTTAAAATATTTTATTTATTTATTTGCAAGCAGAGAGAGAGAGAGATAAAGAGACAGAGAGAGAAGGAGACAGAGAAGGAGAGAGAATGGGTGCATTAGGACATCTTGCAACTGCAAATGAACTCCAAATGTATGTGCCACCTTGTACATCTGGCTTTACATAGGTGCTAAGGAATTGAACCTGGGGCATCAAACTTTGCAAGCAAGCACCTTTGACCACTGAGCAATCTTTGCATCCACAACATATTTTTTTGTAATTTTTTTCAAGGTAGAGTCTCACTCTAGCCCAGGCTGATCTGGAATTTACTATGTAGTTTCAGGCTGGCCTTGAATTCATAGTGATTCTCCTATCAAAAGGCTCCTGAGGGCTGGAGAGATGGCTTAGTGGTTAAACGCTTGCCTGTGGAGCCTAATGACCCTGGTTCAAGGCTCGATTCTCCAGGACCCACGTAAGCCAGATGCGCAAGGGGGTGCACATCTGGAGTTCATTTGCAGTGGCTGGAGGCCCTTGTGCACCCATTCTCTCTCTCTGTCTACCTGCCTATTTCTGTATCTCTCTCTCTCTCTCTCAAATAAATACATAAATAAATAATAAATTTTTTTTTTAAAAAGGCTCCTGAGTGCTGGGATTAAAGGTATTCACCACCACACACAGCCCTAACTTCTTTCTTTCTTTTTTTTAAAACAAAAATTTTATTTATTTGTTAGAGAGAGAGAGAGGGCATGCCAGGTCTCCAGCCACTGCAAAGGAACTCCAGATGCATGCATGCACCACCTTGCACATCTGGATTTACATAGATACTGGGGAATCAAACTGGGTCCTTTGGCTTTGCTGGCAAGCGCTTTAACTGTTAAGCCATCTCCAGTCCCCCAACTTCCTTCCTTCCTTCCTTCCTTCCTTCCTTCTTTCTTTCTTTCCTTCCTTCCTTGCTGACCTGGAATTCACTATGTACTCCCAGGTTGGCCTTGAACTCACGGCAATCCTCCTACCTCTGCCTCCTGAGTGCTGGGATTAAAGGTGTGCACCACGACCCCTGGCTCCCTTAACTTATTTCTTAATGATAGCTAGTGTTTTTCTTCCTCCACAGGAGTATAGGTTCTGATCAGGCAAGATGTTTGGTCTGTTTTCACTGATTTAGGCTGACATCAGGATCTGGCACACAGTAGGCTTCAAATAATGATTAGTAAGTGGATAGACACATCTTGGACTCTCCATCCTCCATCCTCAGGTCTCTTTCCGTTCCTGTTGTGCTGGCCTCTCTTCCTCATAGGTCTTACTGCCTGGTGTTGGCCTGACTCAGGAGGGCCATCATAGGATGCCAGTTTGGTTTTTTTTTTTTTTTTTTTTAAATCTTGTGTCCCTGCCAAATTGCCAGCCAGCATGTATGAAATTTCAGCTTTTTCGCTGTTGTTGTTCAGTACAGTACGAGGATTAAAGAAGAATGAGCAAAAAGAGAGAGATAATGAGTGAATGGATGGAGTGGAGAGGTGGAGAGAAAATATAATCACAGCTTTTCCCTGGGGTCCCTGCCCTGTCAGCCTTTCAAGTGACTTAAAGCAGAAGCCAGCAACAAGCCAGGGACTTATGCCACGTATCCTGAGCTGTGAGTCACATGGCAGAAACAGGCCCATTGAGTCATGGGATGCTCAGCCACACTGACTGGTGGAGTTTGGTGTGGAGAGTATTTTTGTTTTTTTACAGTCCAGCTGTCTGTAATGACTTCCTTCCCGTGGCCTTGTTCACCGAGGTGTCCCTGAGTGACTAGCTGAGTCACTACATTCTTTGCTACTTAAGACACTGACCCAAGTGCCAAGGGACCAATTCTTTCCTGAAGGTGGAACCTTTGAGGGTGGTCAAAGAATGCTCGGGAAAGACAATATAGAGCCCCCATCTGTAGCTTGCACTCCTTTCCAAAACAGGACTTAGAAAACAAGTAAAAATAAGCAATACATTCCAGCTGTTAAATTGCTAGGGAATGGTCACTGCCCTGTGCCACAGGCTGAAGAATTATTTGTCAGTGACCATAAGGCTGGTATCAAAACAAAGGGGTCTGTAGTTGTGAGCTGTAATTAATTTCCTTGACTTTTTAAAAAATAGTTTTTATTTATTTATTTGCAAGCAGAGAGAAAGATGCAAAGAGAGAGAATGGGCATGCCAGAGCCTCCAGCCACTGCAAATGAACTCCAGACGCATGCACCCCTTGCACATCTAGCTTATGTGAGTCCTGGAGAATTGAACCTGGGTCCTTTTGGCTTCATAGGCAAATACCTTAACTGTTAAGCCATCTCTCCAGCCCCTTTCCTTGACTTCTAATAAGGCTAAGTTATCTGTAACTATGGTGATTCAGATGTGTATATGTAGACCATGTTCTTGTCACTTTTTAAGATTTCTTTCTTTCTTTCTTTCTTTCTTCTTTCTTTCTCTTTCTTTCTCTCTCTCTCTCTTTCTTTCTTTTCTTTCTTTTCAAGGAGCGAGTGAGAGAGTGAGTATGGGCACACCAGGGCTTCCTGCTACTACATAGGAACTCTAGATGCATGAACCACTTTGTGAATCTGGCTTTACATGGGTACTGGGGAATCAAATCCAGGTCATGAGGCTTTGCATTCAAGCACTTACCTGCTAAACTATCTCTCCAGCCCCCATTTATCTTTTCTTTTTTAAAAACATTTTATTGCCAGGTGTGGTTATGCATGTTTTTAATCACAGCACTCAAGAGGCAGAGGTAGGAGGATTCCTGTGAGTTCAAGGCTAGCCTGAGACTACATAGTGAATTTCAGGTCAGTCTGGGCTACAACAAGACCCTACTTCAAAAAAAAAAAAAAAAAAACCAAAAAAATTTTTTATTGACGTTTCCATACATGTGTATAATGTACATAAACCCCTCTTGTTACCATCTTTAAACATTTTTAAAAATTTTTTTCATTTATTTATTTGAGAAAGAAAGAAGGACAGAGAGAGAGGTAGATAGAGAATGGGCATATCAGGGCCTCCAACCACTGCAAACGATCTCCAGACACATGCGCCCCCTTGTGCATCTGGATTACGTGGGTCCTGGGGAATTGAACCAAGGTCCTTTGGCTTTGCAAGCAAGTGCCTAACTTCTAAGCCATCCCTCCAGCCCTCATCTTTTTGTTCCCCTTCCCACCCCACTTCCACTTCACCCCTTCTTTGCAACTAGTCCCTCTTCTATTTTGACGTCTTTTTTGTTTTTGTCCTCTTCCACTGTGCAGGTCTGGTGTAGGTAACAATCAGCCACTAGGAGGTCGTGAATGCAACCACCTCTTCATGCTTTCAACAGTGTTCCAAAACACTCCTCCCTCTTCTATGGCTCTTACATTTTTCCTGCCCCCTCTTCCACAGTGTTCTCTAAACCTGGGAGGGTGTGATAAGAGATGTTTCATGAGTGCTGAACCCTGAACTGTTATTATTCTCAGAACTTTGATGAGCTTTGAATCTCCCCAGTAGTCACTGCCATCTGCACAAAAAACGTTTCTCTGATCAAAGATAAAAGCTGCATAAAAAGGCGGGTGTGGTGGGGCACATCTTTAATTCCAGCACTCGGGAGGCAGAGGTAGGAGGATCGCCATGAGTTCGAGGCCACCCTGAGACTACATAGTGAATTCTAGGTCAGCCTGGACCAGAGTGAAACCCTACCTCAAAAAAGCAAAAAGAGGCGAAAGATTTATGCAATCTGAAAAAAAAAAAAAACCAAAAAAACACTGCTTGGATTTTGTTAAAGATTTTATTCAGTGATGTTTTTTCTTACTGGTTTCTAAAGAATGAACTATTAAAAGTTTCACCACAGGTTAATGCCTGGGATCTCAGCAATGTTATGAGAAATGGATTTATTCTGAAAACTGGATCAGTGGGTTGCTGTAAATTATTTATTTTTGCTTATGTACTTTTGTTATAAAGCTTATTTACCCTAAAATTTATGATTAATTTTGAATACAGTGATTTTTTTAAATGCTAAAAAAAAATAAAAGCTGCACTAATCTTTGGGCAGCAACATAAATGACATAATGTCTAGAGGTGAATTTGATGGGCACAACATATCCATTTAGACAAACAACAGTTGTAGCTTCCCTCCTAGAGCTTATGGCCTTTCTAGCATTAGGTTTTCACCACCAGGGATGAATTTCCTCCTGTGCTTGCCCATTTTTCTAGTCTATTCTTATTCTATATACATACTATTTTAAAAATAATTTTTATTTATTTCCAAGAGGGGTGATGGGCACACCAGGACCTCTAGCCACTGCAAATGAACTCCAGGTGCATGTGCCACTATGTGCAGCTGGCTTACATGGGTCTTGGGGAATTGAACCTGGGTCCTTAGGCTTCACAGGCAAGTGCCTTAACCACTAAGCCATCTCTCCAGCCCCAGATATCATTTTTAAAAAATATTTTTTATTTATTTATTAAAGAGAGAGAGAGAATGAATAGGTACACCAGGGCCTCTAGCCACTGCAAACAAACTCCAGACGCATGCACCACCTTGTGCATCTAGCTTACATGGGAACTGGGGAATTGAACATGGGTCTTGCTCTAGCCTAGGTTGGCCTCAAACTCACTGTGGTTCTCCTATCTTGGCCTCCTGAGTGCTGGGAGCCTGACTCTGTCTTTTTCCTTTTTGGCTTTTTAATAGGACCCTGCCATGTAGCCCAGGCTTACAATCCTCTTGCACCAGCTTCCTGAGTGCACCACCGTGCCTGGCTTTTATTATTCCTTTTCTCACTCCTGTGCTGTTTTCTCTCACCTATAGGTTGGCAGTAACTGAGATGGGGAAGAGTGTGCCAGAAGCAAGTTAAGATGCAAGTTCCAGCATTTGACTCTGGGCATGTTAAGTTGGACACATTGCTCACACATACAAATGCAATGACTTTGGTGTCTGATGGTTCTAATGTGATCCCTAGTTAGCTTTTTAAAAAACTTACCTATTTATTTGCATGCATGCGTGTGTGTGTGTGTGCAGGTGTATGGGTAACCTAGGTTCTGCTGCTGCCAGATACATATGTCTGACTTGACTTTACATGGGTGCGGGAAACTGAACCTAGGCAGGAAGGTTTTGCAAGCAAGCACCTTTAACCGCTGAACCATCTCCCCAGCTTCCCCTATGCCTCGGGTCCAGGTCCTTACATCCTTTTGAAAATATAACCTGGTGTGGCCTTCCTTATATAGGTAGTCCTCTTGAAAGATCAGGATACGGAGTACAAAAGCCGGGGCAGCGGCATCCGCCTGCCAGTCGCCGCTCTGCTCACCACCCCACCACCCACGCCAGCTCCATTTAGGCCTCGAAAAGCCTGGAGTCCGCCCGCGCATGCGCCCGCCCCAAAGCCCCGCCCCTCAGCGCCTGAGGCGAACTGGATGGAGGAGCCCTCCGGGCCACGCCCCCCAGCCGAGCCGAGGAGGGCCGAGCGGAGCCGAACGTCTCCGAGTCCCTCCGAGCCTAGCCGAGCGGCCCGGAGTCGGTTGGTGCAGCTGCGTCCCCCGGGCGCTGAGCAGTCCGCGGCTCTGGCGTCGTCGTCGTCGCCGTCGCCGCAGCCGCTGCCTCCTCCTCCTCCGGGGTCTGCGTTGGCCGCCGGAAAGGAGGGGAGGCCCGCCGCGCGGGGGACAGCAGCCGGGTTTCGGGGTACCACCGCCGCCGCTGCCAGGTCAGTGCCTTCTCGCGTCCGCCCCCCGCCGCCCGCGCGGCTGTCAGTGTCGGGGGTCGTGTGTCTGCCCGCCTGTCTGTCACCGTCCGTCTGTGGGCGGGCTCCTTCCCGCCAGGCCTGGCTCTCCGCCCGGCCCGCACGGCTCCGTCCACCCCGGCGCGCGCGCGCTGCCCGGGCTCTGTCAGCCGCCAGCACCCCCATGCCCGCAAGCCCCGCCCCTTCCTCCCCGAGGCCCCGCCCTCTGCCCCATCTGTCATCACCACCCCCAGACCGGGCTCGGCGCCCCGGGGTCCCCTCCCCCCTCCCCGGGGTCAGGGTGGTCCCCGAGGGCCACACAGTTGCGAAAGGAGGCGATGCAGGGCCTGGCCGTGTGAAGCACGTGTCCCCGGAGCTCGCTGCAGGGAGGATGGCATGGGGTGGGGGGCAGTGTTGGTGGCAGTCCATGCCTCTGGTGTCAAGAACCTCACCTCCAACCAGCCAAGGCAGCGGGGCCGAGCCGGGACTCGAACCACTGACCACGGAGTGTGTGTGTAGGGGGGGGCGGCGGTGGGGAGGGTACAGGAGAATCTTGAATCATCCCCCCCAACACCACGCAGAAACAATCCGTGTGGGCCCCGGATTCCCTGAATGGCGTGTGAGCAGAGTTTTGAGGACTTGTGAAGTCTTCCCCAGTTTGATGTTTTCATTCAGAGGAAACCTGTTGAGATCTCGAGTGTTGGTGGGATCGTGGGGCTTAGGTGGGGAAGGGTTTTGAGAGCTGAAGTCATGTGGAGTTGCACGGTTAGCTTTTCTGAGCCATGATTGCCCTGGGTTTGTGCCCTGGGAGAGAGAAACTGTTAAGTGACTGGGGGAGTGGGGGGGGGAGTGAGGTAGAAGCTGAGGGAGGGAGGGAGGGCATATTCTTATTGTTTTTAGGTGTCATGCAAACACATGTATTTATATAGATAGCCTAAATGTTTATTCATTAGGCTTTCACACATTTTTGCAGCTTCAAAAAGGATTTTACGGTGGTTTCCATTTATATACATGTTATTGTATGTTGCTATCTTGACTTTTAAAATTTGTGGTAACTTAGTATTGCACTATTTCAAAACTAAGAGAAAATGTGTTCTAAAACAATTGGTAGTTTGCTGGATAATTCTCAACCACGGAGAAAAGAGCCAAAAACACACTTCATTAGTTGGAACAACTTATTCTGGCTTAATTTGTTTCTAAGAGACATACAGTGGAAAAATCCAGAAGCGGCAAAGGAGTATCAAAGAGACTTAGGAAATGAGTGAAAAGGGCTCTTCTGTTGCTGCCTTGGAAAGATGGTATCAAAGTTGCTTTAAAGGCTGGGCCTGCTATGTAATGATAAACATTAACTAGCTTGGTTTTGTGACCTTGATACATTGAGCCATGCAGGATTTGTGCAGTGGCTCATGACAGGCAAACTTTGCATGGGAAAAGTGTGGTAAGTTTTTGGATAAAATGTTCCCCATGTTTTTTTGTTTTTCCACATTGAAGTAAAATTTCATATTAGAGCAGTCCATGGTGGACTTTCTCTCGTTCTTTTTTTCTGCCTTCCTTCTTTTCTTCCCCTCCCCTCCCTTCCTTCCTTCCCTTCTTTCCTTCCTCTCTCCTTCTTTGCCCTTTTTCTCTTTCTCTCTCTCTCTCAAATGATGTTAAAAGCATAAAGTAATCCATGTTTAAGGAAGAAAAGTTGAATAACAAAAGTGTAAGACTAAAGCCTCCCATAATTCCTCAGGCATAAGTAAACCACAGTTTGGCATTTATCTTTCCATCTTTTGTTCCCACACGTATGTATTTCTTTCCTCTGCTAATGTGCTACCAGGCTATATGACTTTTATTGTATGTGTTTTTTCATTTGGCTTATAAATAGATTATGAGGGATATGTCTTGCTCTTATGAGTAGGAACTTGTGTTCCCTTTGTAATCCTTAAAAGAGTAAGCCAGGTTGTGCCAGTTCTCTGCTTGCAGCCCTCCAGTAGCTTCTCATCTTGAAGTAAAATCTTGGGTCTTCACTGTGGTCTACCAGGCTGCCCATTTTTTTTTTCAAGGTAGGGTCACAGTGTTCCCCATGCTGACCTGGAATTCTCTATGTAGTCTCAGGGTGGCCTTGAACTCACAGCAATCCTCCTACCTCTGCCTCCTGAGTACTGGGATTAAAGAAAGGTGTGCACCACCACGCCTGGCATATTGCTTTTTTTAAATAAGACTTTAAAAAAATTTTGTTTTTGCAAGCAGACAGAGACAGAAGAGAGACAGACTGAGAAAATGGACATGACAGGGCCTCTAGCCACTGCAGATGGACTCCAGATGTATGTGCCACTTTGCACATCTGGCTTTACTTGGATACTTGGGAATCGAACTCAAGTCATTGGGCTTTGCAGGCAAGCACCTTAACTGCTGAGCCATCTCTCTAGCCCATGTTGATGGTCTTTAAAAAATTTTAAGCATATTCTAGTCTCCGTTTCCTCCGCCTATCTGTCTGATCTCTGGGTATTGTCAGGATTGGCTTCCTTATTTGTGATCTTCAGATTTTCCCTGACCACTCTATAAAATACCTGCCATCCCCTGTCATCCATGCACGTCTCTTTACTTCCTCCTCCTAGTGTATTTATGCATCGCTTGTTGTCCCTCCCTCATTAACCTACAAGTATAAGGCTTTTTTCATAAGACTTAGGACTTGCAGAGTAAATGGTAGGTGGATGTTCCTTATTTACTCATGCATGTGACTGTTGGTAGCCTTCGAGATAGCTGTAGGTGGAATAACAAATTCTTAAACTCTAGGACATTCCCCTTCCATATATATAGAAGAATTTTACAAGATGAGGCTTATAATCTTAAAAAAATTATAATCTTTTCTTAATCTTGAACAGTCAAGGAAAGGAACATTTCTGGCAAATGTCACTGACTTTCCTCCTTATGTATTGTGTCTTGTTGGGATCATTAAAAAATATTTCTTGGAAGCTGGTCATAGTGATGCACTCCTTTAATCCCAGAACTAGGGAGGCAGCTAGGATTCTAGGTCAGCCTAAGCTAGAGCAAGACCCTACCTCAGAAAACCAAAAAACAAAATTTATTTGAGAGAGAGACAAAGAAGGAGAGAGATTGAGAGAGAGAGAGAGAAAGAAAATGGTCATACCAAGGCCTTTTGCCACTACTGCTCATGAGCTCCAGACACATGTACCACTTTGTGCATCTGGCCTTTCATTGGTACTGGGGAATGGAACCAGACTATCAGGCTTTGCAAGGAAGCAGCTTTAACCACTGAGCAATCTCCAGCCTGGGATTTTTTTTTTTTTTTAAAAGTATAAAGTGTCTCAACAATGTTTACAGCTGTGGTTTCAGTTTGGTAGTTCTTAATGGTCATGAAAGTATCAAGAGCATAGTGGGCCTTTTGTGTTAGTACATAGCTCAGAGATAGGATTACAACCTTAGTGTATTTTCATTTGGGGAAGTCTCTGTTCTATTTATTTAGTTAGTTTTTGGCAAATCTTTTTCATCTCTTTGCTTATCATTTTTGGATGGCCTAGAAGGTACATTTACTTGCTTTTTAACATTTAAAAATTAATCCTTGACCTTTGAGCCTTTTAAATATCTCATGTGACTCTGAAGTGTTTGAAGCACCATTCTCATCTTTCAGGATGAAACAACCTCTGAAGTAAAATGTGTCATTGTGTTTTCATTTATAATGACGGGGAAATTGTCTCTTTGCACAGAATTAAAAAAATATTTTATTTTATTTTTATTTATTTGACAGAGAAAGGGGGGAGGGAGAGAGAGAGAATGGGCGTACCAGGGCCTCCAGCCACTGCAAAGGAATTCCAGATGCCTGAGTCCCCTTGTGCATCTGGCTAGCGTGGGTCCTGGGGAATTGAACCTGAGTCCTTTGGCTTTGCAGGCAAACACCTTAACCACTAAGCCATCCTTCCAGCCCCATCTTTGCACAGAATTTTTGAGAAGACTTAATGTGAATTTAATTTTTTTTTCAAGGTAGGGGTCTCACTGTGGCCCAGGCTGACCTGGCATTCACTGTGTAGTGTCAGGGTGGCATTGAACTCATGGCAATCCTACTGCCTCTGCCTCCCAAGTGCTGGGATTAAAGGCATGCGCCGCCATGCCCAGCAAATTTAAAATTTTTTAAGGTTTGAAATTAGGCTACTTAAAAAAAATTTTTTTTTGGTTTGGCTTTCCAAGGTAGAGTTTCACTTTAGCTCAGGCTGACCTGGAATTCACTATGTAGTCTCAGGGTGGTCTTGAACTTATGGCAATCCTCCTACCTCTTCCTCCTCAGTGCTGGGATTAAAAGCATGTACCACCATGCCTGGCGAATTTAAAATTTTTTAAGGTTTGAAATCAGGCTACTTAATTTTTTTTTTTTTGGTTTGATTTTCCGAGGTTGTGTCTCACTCTAGCTTAGGCTGACCTGGAGTTCACTATGTAGTTTCAAGCTGGCCTTGAACTCACAATGATCCTCCTTCTTTTGCCTCCTGAGTGCTGGGATTAAAGGTGTGCGCCACCAAGCTCTGCTAAATTTTTATTTTTTAGTTTTTAAGGTAGGGACTCACTCTAGATCATGCTTATCTGGAGCTCACTCTGTAGTCCCAGGCTGGCCTCAGACTTATGGCAGTCCTTCTACTGCAGTTTCTTCCGTGTCTGAAGTAAAGATGTGCACTACTATACTCACCTCTTAGGTTACTTTTTTTTTTTTTTTTCAAGGTAGGGTCTCACTCTAGCCCAGGCTGACCTGGAATTCACTGTGTAGTCTCAGGGTGGCCTTGAACTCACAGCGATCCTCCTACCTCTGCCTCCGGAGTGCTGGGATTAAAGGCATGCGTCACCATGCCCAGCTTAGGTTACTTAAATTTTTTTTTTTTTTTGCGAGATATATATATAGAGAGAGAATGGGCATACCAGCAGCCTCTCAGTCGCTGTGAACGAATTCCAGAAGCGTGTGCCCCCTGTGGGCAAGTTTGGCATTGCGCCCTTGCATCACTTTACCTCTGGCTAAATGTGGGACCTGGAGAATCGAATGGGCATTCTTAGGCTTGGCAGGCAGGCGCCTTAACCGCTAAGCCATCTCTCCAGCCCTTAAATTATTTTTATTATTTATTTATTTATTTGAGATAGAGAGAGATACAGAACTAGACAGGTAGAGAGAGAGAGGGGGAGAGAATGGGAGCTCCAGGGCCTCCAGCCACTGCTGACGAACTCCAAATGCATGTGTCTCCTTGTGCATCTGGCTTATGTGGGTCCTGGGGAGTCGAACCTGGGTCCTTTGGCTTTTCAGGCAAGCACCTTAACCGCTAAGTCATCTCTCCAGAGAGTGAGAGAATGGGTACAACAGGGCCTCCAGCCATTGCAAACGAACTCCAGATCCATGTGTTACCTTGTGCATCTGGCTTACATGGATATTGGGGAATCGAGCCTCAAATTGGGATCCTTAGGCTTCACAAGCAAGCACTCAACTGCTAAGCCATCTCTCCAGCCCCTCATCATCACTTTTTATTCATGATTCAGGCCACACACTTGACATTATCCTCAATTTCCTCCTTTTCTGACCCCATGTCCAGTCCAGTGCTGGGGCTTTTCAGACAGGCTTCTAGAATAGTTCAAAACCTTTGAGATCTAGCCCCTTCTTTTCTTACCTGAGTGACTGCTGTTACCGTTTAGGTGGTCTTCCAGTTTTCCTCTTCATTCTTCTAGTATATTCTCCTCACAGCAGCCAGAGTAAACCTGTTGAAAAGCAAGGGCATGCCACCTCTTTGTCAAGTGGTTTCCCATAGCCACCTCCACACTCACTCTCAGGTGCCAGCCCTGCCTTCTCTAATCTCTGTTCCTTGCTCATGTGTGTCAGGTTGAACACCCTCACCTCCTCAAATATGCTAAATTCTCCTCTTCTTTATAGATCCTTTCTCTGCCTGGCACCCTTCTCAGCAAGATCCTCCTCCAGTATGTAGTCTCAGCTCAAACAGCTCCTCTTCAGAGTCACATTGCTGATTATCCCTATATAGCAGCTTCCTTCTTAATGTCCCATCTTGGTACACGGTATTTCCTGCGAACCACTTAGTTAAGGTTCCGAGTATTTTATTTATATCTTTGCTTCCTACTTTACTGTCAACTTTCTAAATAGACTGCACCATCTCTGTGGGCAGGGACAGCCTTGCCTTGGTTATGGTACAGGCTTGGCACTTAGGGCTTGTCTAGGATCTGGCAGGTCAAGAGCTTAACATGCTTTAAATGATTATAGCAACTAACTTTAAATTTTTTATTTTCTTTATATTTATCTATTTATTTATTTGGTTTTTTGAGGTAGGATCTCACTCTAGCTCAGGCTGACCTTGAATTCACTATGTAGTTTCATGATGGCCTCGAACTCACAATGATCCTCCTACCTTTGCCTCCTGAGTGCTAGGATGAAAGGCATGTGTCACTACACCCAGCTTTAAATTTTATTTTTATTTTATTTTGGTTTTTCGAGGTAGGTTTCACTCTAGTCCAGGCTGACCTGGAATTCACTAGGTAGTCTCAGGATGGCCTCAAACTCATGGCGATCCTCCTACCTCTGCCTCCGAGTGCTGGGATTAAAGTCGTGCGCCACCACGCTTGGCTCTAAATTTTATTTTTTATTCTTAGGCAGGGTCTCACTCTAGCCTAGGCTGACCTGGAATTCACTATGTAATCTCAGCATGACCTCAAACTCACAGTGATCCTCCTACCTCTGCCTCCTGAGTGCTGGGATTAAAGGCGTGCGCCACCACGCCTGGCAACAACTATTTTTTTTGTCTTACTATTTACCAGGTCTACATATCTCTCAATCTTTGGGAGAACCCAGTAAGTTGGTCTAATAATTATATTCCCACTTCTAACTTTAGTGGAGGACATGTAGTTAGAGAAGAAAAATATGGCTTATGAATGAGCACCAGTCAAATGGCTTTCATCATCTTTGTGAAACAGAGGATGTATTAGTTTTTTTTTTTTTTTTGCAACCAAATACCTGACAGAAAGTTGGGGTTTGCTGAGGGTAAGTGGTAGGACAGTGGAACCGGAGAGCTCAGGGTATTGGTCAGAGAGTGATTAACATGACAAATGGAGTGCCAAGGCTGCATGGCAAGAAAAAAAAAGGACCAGCGGTGTTGATGAAGTCAAGGGATGGGTGTTTTGGAGTGGTGGAGTAACAGGAGGATGTGGTTAGAGGGACATGTGAATGGAAGATTTTAGAGTTGGAGTAATTAATTACTGAGCATGACAGACTCCTGTGTTTTGCCATAGCCATGAGCCACTGGAATGAAGAACTCAGTGAAGATGGCTGAAGTTGAGGAGGCCAAATAACTGAGCAGCTAAAGAGTTGTTTTGGTCATCTGTATAGCTGGAGAAGCCACCCCCCCCCCAAAAAAAATTGCAGGATGTGTGGAGTAGAGAAAAGGAAGGTGGGCTAGGTCTTCAGTGAGTGAAGTGGAATCAGAGGTTCTAGCTTGGTTCTTCACGTTTACCTGATAGCAGAAACAGCAAGCTCCAGAGCGCTCCACTAGAGGTAACCACACAAGAAATATGAAAGAACAATTGGTAATGATAGAAATGTTTTACAAATAATTCAAAGTGTAGCTGTTTGGGGGATATTCACTATAGAGGAAATAGTCCTTTCGGTCTGTGGCCTCTGAACACGTTAATTAATCATCATGGTTAGGCTGTTCAACAGGAATAGCCCAAATTAAGGCTTGGTTTACCCATAAATGCAATTTAGAAGGCTTTCCATCATAAACTATTAAGATCAGTGTTTTAGTGCTTCATAAAATTAACTTTCCCAGCCCAATTCTTTCTCTAAAGATGCTAGGTTAAAGGAAAGATTTCTCAACAATAAGACGAGCCATTTTTATCCCTAAGAATGTATATGTGAATAGATACTTGATACCATCACAACAGAAACCCAGATGCTTTGTTCTTTCTATTTTACTAAGAAAATTCTTTCCTTTCCATGACAAGAATACTGCAAAAGTATAGTTGCTGGGAATGGAATTTAAAGTTAGCTATTCTTTGCTGGCTACTTAGAATTCTTGTATAACTAGTAAGGAAGTTTTGAATTTGAGTTGTAGTGCTTAGAATATTTAAAAATATATTTAGCTCCTGGTGTATCGTCCCCAAGCACTAAGAATGGAACTAGCTGTGTTAGAAGTAGATGTTGTGGACCTTAAGCCTAAAACTGATTTGCTCCACTCTGTGTTGCACTTCTTATTTCCTCTTAGGATGAGAAGCTTGGCTTGCTTTCTGTTTTGTTTTCTTTGAGGTAGAGTCTCACTCTAGCTCAGGCTGACCAGGAATTGACTCTGTAGTCTCAGGCTGGCCTCAAACTCACAGCGATCCTTCTACCTCTGCCTCCTGAGTGCTGGGGTTAACGGTGTGTGCCACCACACTGGCTAAGCGTGGCTTTCAAACTGATGAACCACTTAGCATCTCAGTTGTGTACCAGCACCTTACCACGTCTACTCCTGTGTCGCAGGCTCCCTTCACTCTGTCTCCTTCTCCCCTTCATTGCACTGCAGTTGTTTGTGCATCCAGAGGCTTGGAAAGTGATGGCTCAGCATTGCCAGCTATCCAGAACTTCCACTTTGCAGGTTGAAACTTTTAATAAAAGATTCCATTTTAGAAGAAAACTGGGAATTTACAGTATTTTTCCCTTTTAGAAAGACATTTTCTTCTAAAGCAGAGAAACACTAAACAGCATTGATGAGTGTTTTGATGATAACAACATGTTCTTTAGTGTCCTACTTTTCTTCCCTGCAGAGCTCAGGGACTCTTGAAAGCTCTGTTGTATTACAGTACTCTTTGTAACTTCGATTCTCTGAGTGTTCAATTTGTGAGTTATTTGTATGTTTGCTGTTAGCCAGGTATCTTTGGGTTAAAAAAGTCCTAGCCCCAAAAAAACTTGTTACAAAGCTTGAACAAACCTAACTTAGAGCAGACCATGCTATGTGCTATAAAATCAAAATGTCACAGGACAACAGGCCAATGAAATGATATTTCTGGTGCTAGGTAGAGGTGGCAAGAGGAAATTGGAGGATACTTTAAGGACGTGTTTATATTTGGACTGGATGTTTAAAAAATATTTTATTATTTATTTATTTGAGAGAGAGAGAGAGATAGGCCGTTAGAGAGAGAGAGAATGGGCATACCAGGGCCTTCAGCCACTGCAAAGTAACTCCAGATGTGAGCACCCCCTTGTGCATCTGGCTTATGTGGGTCCTGGAGAATTGAGCCTCGAACCGAGGTCCTTAGGCTTCACAGGCAAGTGTTTAACCGCTGAGCCATCTCTCCAGCCCTTGGACTGGATTTTTTATGTCAGTGCTGGAGATGGAACCCAGGGCCTCTTGCATGTAGGTGCTGTACTACTGAACTATATCTCCAGGCCCAAACTAGATCTCGAAGGTTGGGTAAAATTTCAAACTACCAAATTACATTTGATATTTTTTGTTTATTAAGGCATCAGTTATTTTAGCAAGATTGCTGATCATTTTGGGACTTAATGAGTTGACCTTCAATTATCTAAAAATGACTCATTTACTTAGAATGCCAAATTCTTATTTATTTTGGTTTTTCAAGGTAGGGTCTTTTTCTAGCCCAGGCTGACCTAGAATTCACTGTGTAGTCTAGGGTGGCCTTGAACTCACAGTGATCCTCCTACCTCTGCCATCTGAGGGCTGAGATTAAAGGTGTGTGCCACCACACCTGGCTTGATATTTCATTTCTTATTTTATTTATTTATATTTTGGTTTTTCGAGGTAGGGTCTCACTCTAGCTCAGGCTGACCTGGAATTCATTATGTAATCTTAGGTGGCCTCGAACTCTCAGTGATCCTTCTTGCATCACTTGCATCTGGCTAAACGTGGGACCTGGAGATTGGAACTGCTGGAGATTGGAACCAGTGTTCTTAGGTTTAGGAGGCAGGCGCCTTAACCTAAGCCATCTCTTTCATTATGTAATCTTAGGTGGCCTCGAACTCTCAGTGATCCTTCTACCTCTGCCTCCTGAGTGCTGGGATTAAGGGCGTGTGCTACCATGCCCGGCTATTTATTTACTTATTTATTTGAGAGAGAGGGAGAGAAAAAGGCAGGGAGAGAGTATGAGAGAGAAATGGGCACACCAGGGTCTCTAGCTGCTGCAAATGAACTCCAGACACATGAGCCACTTTGTGCATCTGTCTTTATGTGGGTCCTGGAGAATCGAACCTGGGTCCTTTGGCTTTGCGATTAAGCACCTTAACTGCTAAGCCATCTCTCCAGCCCCCAAATTCTTAATTATTATTTTTTTTTTTGAAGAGAGACACAGAGAGAGACAGAGAGAGGGAGAGGAAGACAGAGATGGGCGCGCCAGCAGCCTCTCAGCTGCTGCGAACAAAATCTAGATACGTGCGCCCCCTTGTGGTCAAGTGCAGCTTTGCGCCCTTGCATCACTTTGCATCTGGCTAAACGTGGGACCTGGAGATTGAAACCACTGAAGATTGGAACCAGTGTTCTTAGGTTTAGGAGGCAGGCACCTTAACCCCTAAGCCATCTCTCCAGCCCCAAATTCCTAATTATTTTTGATAGCTTATTTGTTTCTGTAATTAGCATAAGTACTAAGGAATATATGGTGGAGAAGAACTTTTGTGGAAACGTTTGAAAATGATCTTAGAATCATAGTGTATAGATAAAGAAGTCGTACATAGACGCTTTGTTAGGCCACTCTGTCATCGGTGAACATCATAGAGCATGTGTACATAAACCTGGGTTATATAGCTATTATGCCCCTAGGCTATGTTGTATAATCTGTTGTTCCTAGGCTGTAAACCCATACAGTATGCTGCTCTACTGAACATTACAGTAACACAGTGGTTAATATTTGTGTATCTAAAAAGAAAGTGTAAGCCAGGCGTGGTGGCGCATGCCTTTAATCCCAGCACTTGGGAGGCAGAGGTAGGAGGATTGCTGTGAGTTCGAGGCCACCCTGAGACTACATAGTTAATTCCAGGTCAGCCTGGGCTAGAGTGAGACCCTACCTCGAAAAACCAAAAAAAAAAAAAAAAAAAAAAAAAAAAAAAAAAAAAAAAGAAAGTGTAGTAAAAGTACTATGTGACTGGAATTTTTTCAGCTTCATTTTATTTATATGGGACCACCACTGTATATGTGGTTTTGGTTGCCTGAAACATTGTGATGTGGCTCATGACTATGTGGTAGTGTGAGAAACAGAATTCAAAATAATGGAATGTAGATGGCTCAGGAGTTAGGGGGAGATCTAGAACTCCCAAGTGATGTTAACTAGGCTTTTGTAGAAAAGGATTAGCCAGGTTAGCAGGCCTTGTGAAAAGTCACTTTGTAGGAGTGGTGGCATACACCTATAATCCCACCACCTTTTATGATGAAGTAGGGCCCCAGTTCAGTTCAGAATTCTGAGTCCCTCTAGGATTCATCAACAATTTAGGAAAATTGGTAGTTTATTTTTGTTTTTTAATTTTATTTATTTGTGCATGTGCAAGAGAGGAGAGAGGTATTGAGCGTTCTAGGGCCTCCTGCTAATACAGATGAACTCTAGGCACATGAGCCACTTTGTGTATCTGGCTTTTGTGGATACTGGGGAATCAAGTTCAGACCATCAGGCTTGGCAAGCAAGCACCTTTAACCGCAGAGCTCTCTCTTTAGCGCCCCCCTTTTTTTGAGGTAGGGTTTTACTGTATCCCAGGCTGACCTGGAATTCGGTATATAGTCTCAGGGTGGCCTTGCACTCATGGTGATCCTCCTACCTCTGTCTCCTGAGTGCTGGGATTTAAGGCGTGCGCCTCTGCGTCCAGCCCTTTTTTTTTCTTCCAGTTTTTTGAGGTAGGGTCTCACTCTAGCCCAGGCTGTCACTAGCCCAGGAAGTCACTATAGTCTCAGGGTGGCCTCGAACTCATGGCAATCCTCCTACCTTTGCCTCCCAAGTGCTGGAATTAAAGGCGAGTGCCACCACGCCCGGCTGTTTTTTCTTTTTTAAAAATATTTTATTTACTTGGGGGGGGTGGTGAGGGAATGGGCACACCAGGGCCTTCAGCCACTGTAAATTAAATCCAGATACACATGCGCCACCTTGTGCATCTGGCTTAATGGGTCCTGGGGAATTGAATCTGGGTCCTTCGGCTTCGCAGGCAGAGGCCTTAACTGCTTAGCCATCCCTCCAGTCCCCCCTTTCTTAATCATACCAGCAAGATTTACATACCCAGCTGTACCAATACAACACACTCTAAGCAAATGAATTATTTCTCCAAAAATATACTTCTTGTGTGTCTACTTTGGGCCAGATGCCATGCAAAAATGACATTGTCCTTCTCTGGCTTCATGTACTTACAGTCTAGTGGGCCCCTGGCCAAGAAGCCATGGTATTTTATAAAATGAATGCAGGCTGGTGTCTAGTCATACTTTGACCTTTTATCATCATATGACCTTAGGCATTTATCTGTATTTTCTTCATCTGAAATAAAAATTTACTCTGATCTACAAAATTTTTCTAATACTCAAATGAAACTGCACAGTAAAGAGCTCTGAAGAAGTCTCTTCCATAATTAGCCCTGCCTTCTTCTTATAGGAATGGCTAGTGAAGAGTTTCCTCAGGTTGAAGAAATGGCTCAGTGGGTAAAGTGCTTGCTATGCAAGCATGAGGACCTGAGTTGAGAACCCCAGTTACTTTATAAAAGCCAGGTATGCCCCTGTAATCCCAGCACTGGGGAGGTGGAGATAGGTGAGTCCCTAGGGTTTACTAGCTATGTACTATAGCTGAATTAGTAAGCTCTAGGTTCAGAGAGAGACCCTGTCTCAAAAAATAAGATGGGGCTAGAGATGTTACTCAGTAGTTAAGGTGCTTGATTCTCTTTATGCTTGTAAGTAAATAAGGTAAAAATGGTATTCTTTTTAAAAACTAAAAAAATAAGATGGAGAACTATTGAGGAAAAAGCCAACATCAACCTCTAAGTCTCTACGTATACCTACACATCTGTGACTGATGCCATTGTATGCTGTGTACAATACTTAAACCAAGTATTATTAATGTCTTGAAAATTAGAAAAGACACAGCAGAAAGAAGGAAGATCAGGAGAGTTGGAGACATGGAATTACAGGCAGGGGGGAATGTTATAGAAGGAGTGCCATAAAAAGTAAATGTTTTGCTGAAATCATAGTAAATCTCTTCTTATTTTCCAAAGCAGCATAGACTTTCTTGCTTTTATAATTCTACCTGTGCTGTTTGCTCTTCTTGTAACTTGTTTCTTTAATAACCTTTCCCAAGTTCTTTCTGGAAACCTTATATACATCGATACCTACATACAATGCCTCCTGTGCGGAGATGCCCCAGAAGGTCCAAGCAGACTTGCCATACCTGGCAGGTATGGATCTACCACGTAAGTCAGACTGTCAAGACCTTAAAGGAAAAAATAGTTTGAATTCCATAATTCCTCATTGCATAAAAATAAAAGAATAGAAGTTTAATTTAATTATAATTTTTAAAATGGATTAATTTATAAAGCAATATTAAGGATAATGAGGGGCTGGAGGGATGGCTTTGTTGTAGTTAAGGTACTTGGCAGCAAAGCCAAAGGACCCAGGTTCTATTCCCCAGAACCCACATAAGTCAGATTCATAAGGTGGCACATGCATCTGGAGTTCACTTGCAGTGGCTGGAGGCCTTGGTGCACCATTCTGTCTTTCTCTCTGTGTCTTTCTCTGTCTCTCTCTGTCTCAAATAAACAAATAAACACATTTTAAAAAAGTAAATGTTCATAGTTGCCCAGTGAATTTAGCTCTTAAGAGGTATGACCATTTTAGTGCCACACATTTCAGTGAACAGAAAGAGAATTGAGATTAGATGGAGATATGTGCTTGCTATTACTACTTCTGTTATTTTCTTTTTTTAAAATACTTTTTATTTGCAAGGGGGAGAGAGAGAGTAAATGAGAATGGGTGCATCAAGGCCTCTTGTCACTGCAGACAAATTCCAGATGCATATGCCACTTTGTGTATCTAGCTTTATGTGGGAACTAGGGAATTGAACCCTGGCCATCAGACTTTGCAAGCAAGTGCTTTTATTTGCTGAGCCATTTCTTTAGCCCCATGATGCTGCTTCTTGAAGGAACATAGCCAACAAGTGTGAGGATTAAGGTGGAGTCAACTATAGACTTTGATGGAAGGAATGATTTTAGGAGGAAAGGGACTCTGATGTATTCAGGAGGAGAGGAAGAAAGAGAGAGAGAGATTGAGATATAAAGAGGAAAAAGGAAAATTAATGATGAGTACTCTATCTTTTATGGACGGATGACCAGTAGTGTCAGCACAGAAAGTATTCCTCTTCCATTTGACTGTATAGAAAGAGGAAAGGGCATTTGGGATACAAAAAGCCCTATGGAAGGTCTGGGGAGATGGCTCAGTTGGTAAAGTACTTGCCTGTACGAGAACCTGAGTTTGAATACCCAACACCCATGTGGCTACATGTGCTTGTAATCCTATCACTTGGAGGTGAGGACAGCAGGATCCCTGGGGCTTGCTGGCCATCTAGCCTAACTGAATTAGTGTGCTCTAGGTTCATGAGAGACCCTATCTCAAAAATAAGATGGGCTGGAGTGATGGCTTAGTGGTATTAAAGCACTTGCCTGTGAAACCTAAGGATCCAGGTTTGGTTCCCCAGTACCCATGTAAGCTAGCTGCACAAGGTGGTGCATGCATGTGGAATTGGTTTGCAATGGCTGGAGGCCCTGGTATGCCCATTCTCTCTATGTGCCTCTTCCTTTCTCCCTTTCAAATAAATAAAATATTAAAAAGACAAGAAAATGTGGTGGAAAATGAGAAAGACATTGGCTATTAACCTCTGCCCAGCATGTGCACACATAGTCCCCCCACATACGTGCACATACATATGAACGTATAATATACCACACACACAAATAAATATAGCAAAATAAACTAAAATGCAAACTGAAAAGTAGGAGACTGGAAGTTTTATGCTTGTGAAAGCTTCTATTTTCTTTGTGAAGTGGTCCTTGGGCACTGATGGCTAAGGGAAGATGGTATAGTGAGATCTTTACCAAGAGGAGACTGCAACAAATTACTGTTGTGGAGCCTGAAAATGGGAGTTGATTATTGCTTCCCATTGTCTGTTGGATGAAAGTTATACTCCACAGACTGACGTTATAAAGACTTTTTTTTACAATCTGTGATCAGTTCTACTGGACTGCCTGTTTTATTGTGGCACTCTCACATATCGGTCCAGAGTACCTCTGATCTAGTATTAGCTTGTGGCTCTGAGAGGCCAGATGCTGTAGTAAAAATGCTTTTAGGCTGAGTCATGAGTCCTGTGGTTCAAACTTGGCTCTTCCATTTGCTAGTGACCAACATTTCTTTAAGATTGCTTCTTCATTTGCCAACTATTTACAACAATTTGAAATAATAGCAATAATCACAAATGGTGATGATGGGTGTCAAGTGAGAAAATGTACTTTAAAGTTCTTTGAAGAGGATTAGTAACCTATAAATGGAAGCTGTGTCATTTAGGGCATTCTAGTCCTCATTCCAGACTTTTTTATACACTTTCTTCTTTACCATTCCACCCTCTTTCAGATACCTAAATTCAGCTTAGATATGCAGGTAAACAGTAGTCTATATAATAGACAAACCCCACTAAAACCTTAGTTGCCAAAAATATTAGTGGTTTTTTTTTTGTGCTTATTTGTAACCCAATTAGTTTTGGTAGAGGAGACTCAGTCCTGTGAATCTTCGCTGTCTTCAAACCATGATTTCTAAAGTTGCCCTGAGGTATCTGTGGCCAAAAGGATGGGTGGGGGCAGAGATTGAGAATGGATGATTGTCTGGGAGGCATTTATGCATCACACCTAGGATGGGCACTAGCCAAAGGAGAGAGAGGGTAAGAAGATGCATGTACTGGATGGGAAGTGAGTTTGGGTCTGTAGGTGTTTTTACAAAGTGGGGGAAGGAGACTAGCAAGAGTGAGGCAGAATGGAGAGGACACTCTCCCTGCCTAAGTGGATAGGGATTGGGAAAGGTCAAAGGGCCCAAGACTGGTTCCTGGTCAAGCCAAGTGATGGCTAAGGGAGGAGAGAAGTCTGTAGGTCAGAAGAGATGTCTCATTTTCTGAGGTAACTTTCTGAACAGCTCTGGATATATACATTGTTGATCTTTTTAAGATGAGATCACTGATAAGGCAGTACTTTGATAAAAGCCACAACTAATAGACACCAGAGAAATGAGCTGAGGCCCTGGTGAGATCAAGAAATATCCACCTGGAGAACTGACAGTTGAGACTTGGAGGAGGTGGTTGGAGATGAACCCCTGGGCATGGGATGGAGAAGGACCTTTGTGGTAGCCTATTCCTTTATAGTGGACTTCCCTTTTGGCTGCTTCAGTTGGAGGAGGGATGGTAAGAGATGAGTATTTCTAGGCAGTAGGAGCAGCCTGAGCAAGGGTCTGAAGGCAAAAACATGCTTAGATGGTTCGAGAATTGAAAGGAGCCAGGTTTGGAAAGAAGCAGGAGGGGAGGCGATGAGAAGCAGGTCACCCACAAGCTCACAGGCGTGCTGCAAGGGCAGTCAATATTCTACTCGAAGGACAGCAGGAAGCCATTATATATTTTGTTTTTGTTTTTTTTTGGTTTTGCGAGGTAGGGTCTCACTCTGGTCCAGGCTGACCTGGAATTAACTATGTAGTCTCAGGGTGGCCTCAAACTCTCGGCGATCCTCCTACCTCTGCCTCCTGAGTGCTGGGATTAAAGGCGTGCGCCACCACGCCCGGCTCCATTATATATTTTGAGTGAAGGGTAAGATGGTCCTAGGTTATAATTTAAAAGACCATCTAAGGCTACTGTGGGAAGACTAGGTGGAGGGAGGCCAGCCAGAGTATAAACTGAATGCAGCGGATAAGGCAAAAGGAAGAATTCAAGAGAAGTCAGGTTGAGCTGAGAGCTGAGGTTCTGGCTGGAAAATAAAATTTGATCCTGTATTTCCTGTTAGCTCCCTGTGTTCCAAGCCAAGCTTCCTGCGAGTAGCCTTATCTGTGATCTCTACTTCCTCACCTCCTGCAATTCAACCCCTCTGGGTGCATTTCGCTCCGTCACTGGCACTTCCTTGCAATGTCTCAGGCAAGGGGCAACTAAGGTCTTTTCTGGTTAGCCAAGTCTAGGCCTTCTCTGTTGTCTAACTTCACAGGATGAGCCATTCTAGTCCTGAAATACTCTCCCCTTTAACTCTTTTGTCTCTTTGACCTCTCTGCTTGCAGTCCCTTTCGGGTCCCCAATTCCTGGGAACAGTCCCTGGAATGATAAATTCTCTGGGCTTCTGTCATGGGGCCTCCTGGGTCTCCTCTGCCTGCTGCTTAGAATGAATCCTCTTTTTATTCATCAAGCCTGGATAGCTTCACCTCAGGTGGTCCCTCTGGAAAGATTTTCCTGAACCCTCGGCTGTGTTAGGCACTGCTTCGTCAACATTAAAGTGGGTACATCTGTCATAGCACTTAGCTCCCTGTATACTTATTTGTCTGCCCGGGTAGTAGTGCTTGAAGGATAGGATTACAACAAAATACTTCATGATCTAGACCAAAGATTGCTTTCTTCATTTTTAGGTGAAAGCCACACTTCATTATGAAGGTGACTCGTGATTACATGTCTGATTAGAGTATTCATTTCTCACTGGGTCTGAAGGCTGGAATTCAGGCATGATATCTTGTATGAGCAGAATAAATTAGTTTAATTTGAAATAATCAGAAATTGTCTTTATCTTCTGAAAGAGAAAAAATTACTTAAGAATATGAATTGCTTCAAAAGAGGCTTTAAAAAATATTTTATTTTTATTTATTTGAAAGAGAGACAGAGAGAGGGAGAGAATCAGTGCACCAGGGCCTCTAGCCACTGCAAACAATTTCCAGATGCATGTGCCACCATGTGTATCTGGCTTATGTGGGTCCTGGGGAAATCTGACCTTGGTCCTTAGGTTTTGCAGACAAGCAGCTTACCTGCTAAGCCATCTCTCCTGCACCCCCATTTTTTTTTTTTTTTTTTTTTTTTTTGGTTTTTCAAGGTAAGGTTTCACTCTAGCCCAGGCTGACCTGGAACTCTAGCTCCATGCTGGTCTCTAACTCACAGTGATGGGATTAAAGGTTTGCTTCAAAAGAATTTTAAAGATGTTTCTCATCTGGTAATTTGTATGTCTGCTTTCTTGCTCACACTCCAAAACCTGTTATGTACGTGTGTCTTGTATTTAGTGATTTCTCAATTCTGGGTTTGGCTTTACAATTGCCTCTGGCCCTCCCCCCACCCTGTGATGAGCACTGATGTTCTTCTTTGCTGACCTGTGATGGCTCTGGAAGGTCGCAGACAGGCTGAATGTAAGACGGGCTTCTTTATGTCTTTCCCTCCTGATAACCAGCTCATTGTGGCAAAGGAGAAGCACGAGATAAGTAGAAATGGTGTACTATGGCACCCAACTCAGACATTTGAAATTCAGTAAGCGTTGAGGTGGTTACTGTCACTAAATCACGTTTGTCTTTTTCTACTTGCTTGAAACATTTCTTTTGTTCTTTCAGTTCTAACTCTGTTTTTTTTTTTTTTTAATCAGGTAGAACAAAAAATACAATGTTTTCTCTCTCTTTCTCACTCTCAAATAAATAAATAAAAATATATTAAGAAAAAAGGGGGGCTGGAGAGATAGCTTAGCGGTTAAGGTGCTTGCCTGCAAAGCCAAAGGATCCCACTTCAACTCTCCAGGACCCACATAAGCCAGATGTACAAGAGGGCGCATGCATCTGGAGTTCGTTTTCAGTGGCTGGAGGTCCTGGTGCGCTCATTCTCTCTTTCTCTCTCTCAAATAAATAAAAATATATTAAGAAAAAATACAATGTTGAATAACTTTCTTTTCAATAACTATAATTTTTAGACTTGAAAAAAAATTTTTTTTATTTATTTGAGAGAGAGAAAGAGGCAGATAGAGAGAAAATGGGCATGCTAGTGCCTCTAGCCACTGTAAACAAACACATGTTCCACCTTGTACAGTTGGCTTACGTGGGTCCTGGGGAATTGATCCTGGGTCCTTTGGCTTTGCAGGCAAGCGCCTTAACCACTAAGGCATATCTCCAGCTCTAGACACTTTTTTTTTCCGAGGTAGGGTCTCAGTCTAGCTCAGGCTGACCTGGAATTCACTATGTATTTTCAGGGTGGCCTCGAACTCACAGCCATCCTCCTATCTCTGCCTTCCGAGTGCTGGGATTAAAGGCGTGAGCCACCATGTCCAGCTCTAGACTCCTTCTTGATGTTATTTTGATGTTTGGTTTTCTGAACAGAGTGAAAAGTAGTCTTTTAGATTAAATGAAGCTTAGCACCATTCCTCGAAACAACGCCACAGATGCCTTATACTTTTGTACTATGGTGTTGGGCTGGTTACTGTAAAGAAAAAATTATTGGGCTGTTCTTTATTTCTTTACTACTAGAATACCTCTCAAATGGAATAAAACTGCCTATGTAGATGCAGGAGCCCACTAAACTGGAGCCTACACAGTACTCTCCCAAGGGTTTATTGTTATCCTGGTGAGAAATGCTTGCACATGTGAGCCTCGCTGTATTTATTACTACTTATGTTTATTTCTGGTACCTAAATAAGACATTAGGATTGTGGAATCTCAGGACATGACCATAGAGTTTTCCAGTATGTCCATTGGTGAGATGCCAAGATATCCTGTCCTATGGAGGCCCTCTTGGTTAGCTCAAGTTCATTCTTCCTCAAAGGAAACTAGCTTCTGTCTTGAGATTGTTGATCTATTGGATCTGCATAGTAAGTTTTTCCACCATATGCAATCCTTCACATATGTAAAGCAAAAAGACTGTCATCTTCTCTTTCATCCCCAAGGCTTTATCTTCAGATTTTGGATCCCTAGTTTCTTCCAAAATAACTTACCTACTTATTCTATGTATTATAATCCTAAATAAATTATGTCAAGATGAGGGATGGAGCCAGACCAAATGCAGTGAATTCTCCCAGGTTAACTCCTTCTTCATCTCTTATTTCCTTCCTTTAGCCTCTTTCTGATAATATAGCATTGACAATGCCAATCAGAAGTCCAAGGGTACAGGGGTCTGTTGGTATGGTCCCTAAGGATCAGCCTGCCTAGGTCAGAGTAGGGTAGAGGGAGGTGTATGGATGAGACATAAGAACTCAAGCAGTTTTATAAAGGGTAGAATCTGTGTGCATTTGTTAGTGGAAGGTGGGATAAATGATGAGATGACCATCTCTTGAGCATTACCATGTGCCAGGGGCTTTGTAACCTTGCTTATTGGGGTAGATTATTTCCATGTTATAAATATGGAAAACTTGATAGCCAGGCACATGCCTTTAATCTCAGCACTTAGGAGGCAGAGGTAGGAGGATCGCTGTGAGTTCAAGACCACCCTGAGACTACACAGTGAATTCCAGGTCAGCCTGGGCTAGAGACCCTACCTTGAAAAAAAAAAAAAAACAAAAACAAAATATGGGAAACTTGATTATGGATTTCTTGGCCCTGATTTAACTTAGTCCTAGTGATTCCTGTGATGATAGTAGTTGGATATTCCTCATGCCTTTATTTTAAAAATATTTTATTTACTTATTTGCAAGCAAAAAGCAGGGAGGAATAGGCACACTCTTGCCACTGCAAGTGAGCTCCAGATGCAAGCACCACTTTATGCATCTGGCTTTAACTCGGGCTGGCAGGCTTTGCAAGCAAGCATCTTTAATTGCTGACCCATCTCTCCAGCCCTCCTCATGTCTTTTTTTGGAACTCATTCCCGAAAGCTATCTTTCATGTCACTCCTGGAGAACAGAAGACTATAACAGAGCTACAGTGTACTTTTTCCCCTTCAAACCTATTAATTTGAGGGTAAGGAAAAAAAAGAGGAAAAAAGAACTCAACTTGGCATGAGTGATGTTAAGCAAGATCAAATAAGGTGAAAAGCAAAATAGAATCCAGAAATTAGTTTTGCTTTTCTCCAAAGTTCATGGGTGGCTGCTGCACAAAGTCCTTGTTGCTTTTCACAAATGGTAAGCACTTTTTTTGTGTGTGTGTGAGGTAGAGTCTTACTCTAGCCCAGGCTGACCTGCAATTCACTATGTCATCCTAGGCTGGTCTTGAACTCACAGCGATCCTCCTACCTCTGCCACCTGAGTACTGGGATTAAAGGCATGCACCACTACACCTGGCTGTTGAGCACTTTTTTTTTAAGATTTTATTATTTATTTATTTATTTGAGACAGAGAGAGGGAAAGAGAGAGAGAGTGAGAATAGGTGTGCCAGAGCCTCCAGCCACTGCAAACGAACTCCAGGTGCATGCGCCCCCTTGTGCATCTGGCTTACGTGGGTACTAAAGAATCGAACCAGGGTCCTTAGGCTTAGCAGGCATGTGCCTTAACGGCTAAGCCATCTCTCCAGCCCTGTTAAGCACTTTTTATAACCCAAATCTCATTATCTTTACTTTCAGTTGTTTATGAACTTAAAGAGAGTTTTAAAGGATAAGCAGTTGAACATGAAGAGCCCCTGTCACCTGTGCTGCTTTAGTTCTTGTTAATGTATAAATTATTATAATTAATTGTAGTTATTTTGGTTCCTGATTCTTTTATTATAAAAGTATTTGTTGAAGGTCAACAGATAAATTGAAAAATTTTTAAAATTTATTTCTGTTTTTATTTATTTGAGAGAGAGAGAGTGAGGGGGAGAGAGAGAGACAGACAGACAGACACAGAGAGAATGGGTACACCAGGGCCTTCAGCCACTGCAAACAAACTCCAGATGCATGCGCCACCTTGTGCATCAGGCTTACATGAATCCTGGGGAATTGAACCTAGATCCTTTGGCTTTGCAGGCAAGTGTCTTAACTGCTAAGCCATCCTACCAGCCTTACATTGAATTTTCTTATTTCTTTTCTTTTTTTTGTTTTTTGTTTTCTGAGGTAGAGTCTCACTTTAGCTCAGGCTGATCTGGAATTCACTATGTAGTCTCACGATGGCCTCAAACTCTTGGCAATCCTCCTACCTCTGCCTCCTGAGTGCTGGGAATTAAAGGCATGTACCAACACGCCTGGCCCTAAATTGAAATTTTTAATAAAATATTCTAACACACTTGAAAATAAACTTTAAATTTGTCCTTTATTTCCTAGCTTTTGTTCATATGGATAACTTAGATGGCTATAATTGTAAAACTTTGTATTTTATTTTATTTGCAAGAAGAAAGAAGAGAGAGAGAGAGAGAGAGAAAAAGAAAGATGTATGTGTAATGGGTGCACCAGGGCTTCTAGCCACTTCAAATAAACTCCAGACTCTTTTGCCACTTTGTGTGTCTGGCTTTATGTGGGTACTGGAGAAGTGAGCCAAGGTCTTTGAACTTTGCAGGCAGGTGCCTTAACCACTGAGACATCTCTCCAGCCCCCAACTTTGTATTTTAAATTTATCATTATAAGTATTTTCATGATGTTCTATAACCTGCATAATTATTTTAAATAGTTCATTAGTTCACCTTAAACATGATTTGTTTTTGGGTTTTTCATTTCTCAACGAGGAGGGTCCCTTTGGATGGAGAGGAGGCTATCAATGGCACCAACATGAATGTATTCACATTATGTGCATAACTATAAAAAATAAAAATAAAAAAAGATTATTTATAATCTTCCCTTGAAAAGGACAGGCTGTTTTGTTAAACATTTTGTTTTTTTTTTTTTTTTTTTTTTTTTTTGCGAGAGAGAGACACACACACAGATAGAGAATGGGTGCACCAGCAGCCTCTCAGCCACTGTGAACCAACTCCAGATGTGTGTGCTCCCTTGTGGGCAAGTGCAGCATTGCGCCCTTGTGTCACTGCATCTGGCTAAACCTGGGACCTGGAGAATCAAATGGGTGTTCTTAGGCTTAGTAGGAAGGCACCTTAACCGCTAAGCCATCTCTCCAGCCCCGTTTTGTCCATTTTTATCTTAAGGCAACTGGTTATCCTATCCTTCGCTCTTGTGTACTTTCTGGAAGTGAGAAGAGAATTGTTATTTCTTTAGAATATTTCAGGATTAGGTGAGCAACTCTAAAGTTATGTAAATGACCATGAGCTATAGCTGTTTTAGAAAGGGTTGCCAGGAAAAGCAAGAGTCTAGATGAAATAATTGAGTAAGCAAAGTGGTTCCTGCAGATGTTAATGTGGATCTTACTGAGTCTTAGGTTTTAAAAACTGTTGCTAAGTCGGGCATGGTGGTGGTACACCTTTAATCCCAGCACTGTGGAGTCAGAGGTAGGAGGATCGCTGTGAGTTCAAGGCTACCCTGAGACTATAGATTGAATTCCAGGTCACCCTGGGCTAGAGTGAGACCCTACCTTGAAAAAACAAAAAACAAAACAAAAACCCCTGTTGCTAAAGGGGAAGCTTGACATCATTAACATTTACATATAAAAATTTATAGTAACTTTAAAAAACATTCTAGAGCTGGAGGTATGGCTTAGCGGTTAAGGTGCTTGCCTGCAAAGCCAAAGGATCCAGGTTCGATACCCCAGGACCCACATAAGTCAGATGCATAAGGTGGCACATGTGTCTGGAGTTCGTTTGCAATGGCTAGAGATCCTGGCATGCCCATTTTCTCTCCCTCCTTCCCTCTCAAATAAATAAAAAAAAAGTTTAAAAAATATTCTAAACTAAGCTGGGCATGGTGGCACATGCCTTTAATACCAGCACTTGGGAGGCAGAGGTAGGAGGATTGCCATGTGTTCGAGGCCACCCTGAGACTACATAGTGAATTCCAGGTCAGCCTGGATTAGAGTGAAACCCTACGTGAATAAACAAAAACAAAACAAAACAAAACAAAAAACCCCACTAAACTAAATTAAATGTAACGTAATTCTAAATGAATCTGTTTTGAAGTAATGATATTGCCCCCACTGACCCTCTACCCTGGAATATTAACATTGACCTACTAGTTCCCTGGGCTACTCCCTGGGAAGTGGCCATTACCTCCTAAGCTATTTCTCCCAGGCCTGGGAAGTCCAGGCATTTGTCTGTTCAGTCCCATACAAAGCTGAGGCCTTCTGGCCAGAAGGGGCTTCCTTGAATGGTTCATGTCCTTCCACTGGCCATCAATCTGTTTTCCAGCATGATAGTCAAGTTCTTCCACTAGGTAGGAACCTTCAAAACAATCAAAGATCAGTTTTGGTTTTCACTCTCTGCATCCGTAGCTCCTGGCACAGTGCCTGGCACATAGCAGATGCTCAGAAACACATTTATAGAATGAAATGTCTTGAGACAGTCCTCCAAATGTGTGAGTATTACCATACTGTCTCTACTTAGTGGGTGTTGCTTTGGGCTTGATGTCTTCTAATTCAGCTATTCCTCAAGATAAAAATCTTCTGTTCCCACCCCCATTACCTGTGACCACTGTTGGCTATCAGTTAGTTAGAATACCTGGCCAGATGCAAGCCCTCTTCTCTAGAAGTGGTCTGATTAGCAAGCTGTACATTCAGATGTGCAGTAATAGTTTCTTTTTCCTTTAGCAAATCCCTGGTTGCTTATATCTTTTTACACAGTCTGCTGTTAAGCCTGGGCTTTTCCAAACGATGTTGGTGAATTGCTTCCTTTTTAGTGCACTTGCGGTATCCTCAATGTGAGTCAGGAGTAAAACTGAGAGCAGGAAAGGACCAAGGAGGAGCATCGTGCAAGCCTCCTCCAAGTTGGCATCCTCTGCTTTCCAAGCTGATGCCCTTATAGAGACTCTGTCAGTTCGGCTCCAATGCAAGTTCTGAATCAGAAGGTCTGAGTGCAGTCAGTCCCAGTTCCACTTCTTTCACATGTTAGTTCTCTCTAAGGTTAGGGGTACTGTGGGTCTCCGGGATCATACAGTGAAGTAAGATAGTTTTTGCTTCTGAGAACCTAGCCAGTAGTATTTAGATAGCTGTGCTATACCACTAAAGCCCCTAGCACATTGAGTTAAATGCTCACCACACAAATGAAGAACGCAAGAGCAATGCTCTTATGCAGTTATCCAGTTGGATCCCTTATTCCAGCCAGGCTGTTTCAACCTATTTGGTATCTTATCAAGTTGCTTTTCACTTAGACCTTTGAGAAAGTGTTTATATATACTGTTTTTTTTTAGTTATTGGTATATTTTCATATACCAGGAAGTTATTCAAAAAGACACTAAATACCAGCAATCCCCCTAAAGAGGACCTTCAGTAGAGTGGGGGCAGGGAGAAGGGAAATGATCCTTATGAAGTTTCTACTTAATTAAAAAAAAAGACACTGCCGGGCGTGGTGGCTCACGCCTTTAATCCCAGCACTCGGGAGGCAGAGGTAGGAGGATCGCTGAGAGTTCGAGGCCACCCTGAGACTACATAGTGAATTCCAGGTCAGCCTGGACCAGAGTGAGACCCTACCTTGAAAAACCAAAAAAAAAAAAAAAAAAAAGACACTAAACAGTGTTTATTTAGTAGTGGTACTAAGGTACAGGCAAGTGCACTACCACTGAGCTGTATTCTTATCCTAAACAGAGTTTTAAATTTTATTATAAAGTATATTATTACTGATAAAATTCTTTTATAAGAAATGTTAATGGAGTATCTGGGTTTTTTTACTCTATTGGAATTTGGACAAAATGGATTCATTGTTGCAATAACATTCCTGAACTGAAAGGTTCTCATGCAAATGGCAGCCTTTGAGATTAGCCAGATGAGTTCTACAGAACATAGGGTACTGAGGTCAGGAGCACCTGATCCCCCCCCCCACTTACTGTTTATCCAAGCTTTTAATCTTTTAACTTGAGGGAGAAGTGTTTTCCTTTGGCTCTTTATACAAGGCAAATAATACTGTAATCAATCCCACTGCCCACACACCTGGTGACGGTTGAACTCAGGGCGTCAAGCATGCCAATCAAACACCACTTTCCACTGAGATAAATCTCTAGCTCTGATAATTTTTTGATCATTTAATAGAATTATTATGTCATGATTTAGACAAAATACACCTATTATTTTGTAGAGCTCATTGTGACTTATTAACGGGGCATTTTATTTTGCTTGTGAGAATCCTTACTTAAGAGTAGCTCTTGTTTCTTCAAATTTCAAAGTAGAGGGCACTGCTTAAGAAGCCAGGATGGCAGGCCCAGGTGATGAATGAGGGAAATGTTAACTAATATTTACTGAGGGTCTGTAGCTACTTTTTCACATGTTCTCTTCACCCTCCTAGCTGAAAGAAATTTGATAAATGGAGAAGCTTTGGCTCTGTTAGTGTAGCCAAGTGGTTAACAGCAATAGCTTTAACCCTGCCCTGCCACTATGAACTAGTGGCTGTGTGACCTGAGGCAGGGCCCTTTACCTCTCTCTCTCTTTCTCTTCATTAGACTCAGAGATAACAGCATCTACTTCATGGGATACTTTTTTTTTTTTCCAAGGTAGGGTTTCACTTTAGCCCAGGCTGAGCTGGAATTCTCTATGTAGTCTCAGGGTGGCCTCGAACTCGCTGTGATACTCTTACCTCTGCCTCCCAAGCGCTGGGATTAAAGGCGTGCGCCACCACGCCTGGCTGGGATACTTTTGAGATTAGATGCAATAAATGTGACAGCTACCAAGCATGGTACTTGGTATGTAGTCTGCACTCAGTGAAGCAAACGGATCATTATTCTTTACTTCTTTGCAGATGAATGGTTTTTGTTTTGTCTTTTTTGAACTTGGGTCTTGCTCCATTGCTGAGGATGTTCTCACACTCCTGGGTTGGGACTATAGGCATACACCACCATGCCAGCTGTAGACTTCTATCTTCACAGGAAGACTGCGTGGCTTTAGGATCTTTAAATAACATTTAAAGTATGATTATAGATTAAGCAGATGTTTTTAACAACTGTGATAGAACTTTGCCAAGCATGTGTGTACTTTCCTTTTCATTTGGTCATCTTGAAAACCTCCTGCTTAATCCCTGTTGGCTCAGTGTTGCTCAATATATGTTTGGACTTACTGTTTGTTTTTAGTTTGTAGGTATCTTTTTGGTATACTGAAACTAGCATAGAGGAGTATACATATGTAGTTAGAATTATCTCTTTACTTGGACTTTTCTTGACTACCTGCTGTTTATCAGGTTTGCTGTAGGCACTTGGAATATAAAAATGAATAAATAAGACATTTCTTTGTGGCATTTGTAACCTGAGGTGTAAAAGACTTTGATAAACACAACGGATTTTTTAAAAAATGTGATGTTAGAGGCGGGGGAGATGGCTTATTGTCTAAAAGCACTTGTTTACAAAGCCTGCCAGCTTGTGTTAGATTCCCCAGTATCCACGTAAAGCCAGATGCACAAAGTGGCACATGGATCTGCAGTTCTTTCGCAGTAGCAAGAGGCACAGTCATGTCCATGCTCATTCTCTCTCTCTTTATCCCTCTCCTTGCAAATAAAAATATTTTTAAAACATTTAAAAAGTGCATTTGTTGAGAATGGACTTAACAAAATGTAATGGTCTTAACATCAGTAAAACTGTTGAAAGGAAAAGGCACATTTTACAGTGTTGGTAGACATGTCTAAACTTTTCATTGGTGCATGATCATATCTTTGGCATGCTACCTAAAGAAAGGACCAAGACCTTCTTTATGAATAAAATGAGATGTACTGAGGGAGACACCTCTCTCTTTCCAGTTGCCCTGAAATAACCAGCTCTTCACATGTAAAGTAAAACAAGGCACTCCTTTATGTGCCTGTCTGTCTGATTCTGCTTTTGGAGCCATGCTTTCATGAACTTGAAATTGGAGGAATAGCTACATTAGACAATACAGTTGGAATTAAACTATCATTAAGCTGTTACCTAGTGATTATTGAAAATGGTTATACATTCAAGAATATCTGGTTATGATAATTAGCTTGTCAAAAAAAGTTCTAATATCCTTTAAGAAGTTTCCAAATATATGTGTGTATTCAGTATAGTATATTAACATTGAATAATTATAAAATGCAAGAACATAAAATAATACTGTAGAGCCCTGAAATTCAAAAGTATTTTACAAATGATTTAGAATAGCTAAGCTTCCAGTGTGAAAATGCCCTTCTTGCTTTCTTTTTTCTTTAAAAAATTATTTGTTTTTTAGTTTTATACAAGTATATATTGTACATTGAACATATTCCCCCACTCCTCCTATATCCTACTTTTTCTTTTTTTAATATTAATATTATTTATTTATTTATTTATTTATTTATTTATTTATTTATTTATTTGAGGAAAAGAGGGAGCGAGAGAGAGAATGGGTGTACCAGGGCTTCCTGCCACTGCTAACAAACTCCAGATGCATGTGCCACCTTGTGCATCTGGCTTATATGGGTCCTGGGGAATAGAACCGAGGTCCTGTGGCTTTGCAGGCTAGTGCCTTAACTGCTAAGCCATCTCTCCAGCCTCCTCTTTTTTTTTTCTTTAAAATTTTTAAAGTTTATTTTGGCTTTGTGGTTTTTTTTTTTAAATTTTATTCATTTGCGAGAGATAACAAGATAGAGAAAGAAGCACATAGAGAGAATGGGTGTGCTAAGGCCTTTAGCCACTGCAGATGAACTCCAAACATGTGTATCACCTTGTACATCTGGCTTATGTGGGTCCTGGGGAATCAAACCTGGGTCCTTTGGCTTTGCAGGCAAGTTTCTTAACTGCTAAACCATCTCTCTAGCCCTTTCTTACCTTTTCTTGACCCTTCTCCCTACCATTAGTTGTCTTTGTCCCTACATTCCTTTTTTTTGTTTTGTTTTGTTTTTAGAGGTAGAGTTTTGCTTTAGCCCAGGCTAACCTTGAATTCACTGTGTAGTCTCAGGGTGGCCTTGAACTCATGGCAGTCCTCCTACCTCTGCCTCCCAAATGCTGGGATTAAATGTGTGTGCCACCACACCTGACTTCAAATACATTACTTCATGCACATATATAAAATCTAAGAACCACAAATAAGAGAAAACATTAACTTCTGTTTCTGACACTGGCTTAATTCTATTAATATGATTATGTCCATTTCATCCATTTCTCCATTAGCAATATAGTCTCATTCTTTTTTTTAATCTTTTTAAAAAATATTTTATTTATTTATTTATTTTTATTTATTTATTTGAGAGAGAGAGAGATACAGAAATAGGCAGGTAGAGAGAGAGAGAAAGAGAGAGAGAGTGATAGAATGGGTGCGTCAGGGCCTCCAGCCTCTGCAAACGAATTCCAGATGCATGCACCCCCTTGTGCATCTGGCTTACGTGGGTCCTGGAGAATCGAGCCTCGAACCGGGGTCCTTAGGCTTCATAGGCAAGCGCTTAACCGCTAAGCCATCTCTCCAGCCCCAGTCTCATTCTTTATAGCTGAAAAAAATTTAATTGTGTATTTATACTACATTCCTACTCTTTGGTTTTTCTTAGACATCTAGATTTGTTCCGTTACTTTGGTTAGTAGTATTGTAATAAACATTGATTTGTAAGTATCTCTGTGATGTGCTGACTTGGAGTCCTTTGTGTAAAGATCTAGAAGTGATACAGCTGAGTCACATAGAAGGTCTGTTTTTAATTATTTTAAGAAGTCCTCATTCCATAATGGCTTGACCAGTTTACATTCCTACTGAGTGTACGAGGGTTCTCTTTTTTCTACATCCTCACCAGCATTTATTTGTTGTATTTGTTTTCTTAATGACTGCCATCCTGAATGTGATAAGATGAATTCTCAATGTAGTTTTTTTTTCCATTTTCCATATACATTAAAAACATTTTGGGGGCTGAAGAGATGGCTTAGTAGTTAAGGTGTTTGCCTGCAAAGCCAAAGGATCCCGGTTAGATTCTCCAGAACCCATGTAAGCCAGATGCACAAGGGGCACATGCATCTGGAGTTCTCAGTGGCTGGAGACCCTGGTGCACCCATTCTCTCCCTCTCTGTCTCTCTCTCCCTCTTTCTCTCTGTCAAATAAATAAAAATTAAAAAAAAATTTTTTGGTATGTGTTATTACTTATGTATGTTGTACCTATGTCCCATACCTATGGACATATCTATGGTCACACATACCATAGGTATGGCCACTTTTGCCTTAAAACAATTTACCACCTTTATATTGTCTCCCTGTGACTCCCTACTCTGTGGCTTGATATTTTCTATCACTAGAGGTGCTGGAATATAGGCTGAGAGTTCCCTATATAAAAAGCAATTCCATGTGTCCATAGGTATGCTTGGGTTACAGAAGCTTCTGACAGCTCCTGGCTGGAATCTGGATCCAGACTCAGGTATTTATGCCTGTCCAGCAAGTGCTTTATACATCAAGCCATGTCTCCAGCCTCATCAATGTAGTTTTTTTTTTTTTTTTTTTTTTTTTTTTTTTTTTTCGAGGTAGGGTCTCACTCTGGCCCAGGCTGACCTGGAATTAACTATGTAGTCCCAGGGTGGCCTTGAACTCACGGCGATCCTCCTACCTCTGCCTCCCTAGTGCTGGGATTAAAGGCGTGCGCCACCACGCCCAGCTTCAATGTAGTTTTTTAAAAAAATGTTTTTATTTGAGAGAGAGAGAGAGAGAGATGGACAGACGGAGGGAGAGAGAGAATTGGTGTGCCAGGGCCTCAGCCACTGCAATTGAACTCCAGATGCTTGCACCACCTAGCGGGCATGTACAACCTTGTGCTTGCCTCACCTTTGTGTGTCTGGCTTATGTGGGATATGGAGAGTTGAACATGGCTCCTTAGGCTTCTAGGCAAGTGCCTTAACTGCTAAGCCATCTTTCCAGCCCTCATCATTGTAGTTTGATTTGCATTTCTCTGGTGACTTGTGAAGGTAAACATTTGAGTATATATTTATTGACCACTAGGATTTCATCTTTTGAGAGCTGTTCATTCATCTCACTAGCCCATTTATTATTGAGTGGACTGTTTGATTTCTTGTTTAGTTTTTTGAGTATTTTGTATATTTTAGATACTAATCCTCTTTTAAAGGTATAGCCAGCACAGATATCTCCCCATTCTGATAGCTGTATCTTCACTCAACTGTTTCGTTTTCTGTGTAGGACCTTTTAACTTTATAAAAATATTTTTATTTTTAAAAAATGTGATGTTAGAGGCTAGAGAGATGGCTGGCTTAGTGGTTAAAAGCACTTGTTTGCAAAGCCTGCCAGCTTGCGTTGGATTCTGCAGGCCAAGAGAAAGAGAAAGGGAAGGAGGTAGGGAGTGAGGGAAGAAGAGAGAGACAGGGAGAGAGAGAAAGTATGAATGGGTGTGTTAGGGCTTCTTGCTACTGCAAACGAACTCCAGATGCATTCAGCATCTGACTTTATGTTGATACTATGGAATTGAACCTGGGTAGCCAGGCCTTGCAAGCAAGTCCCTTTAACCACTGAGCTATCTCTGTAGCTCAGAGCTTTTAAATTTTATGAGATCACATTTTAAAATTATTGATGCTGTTTCCTGAGTGACATGAGTTCTAACCAGAATGTCCTTGCCTATATCTTGAAGTATTTTTCCTACTTTTACCTCTAACAGTTTCAGAATTTCAGGACTTAAGTTAAGATCTTTGATCCATTTGGAATTAATTTTTATGCAGGGAACCCTCAGCCTATATTCCAACACCTCTGGTGATAGAAAATATCTAGCCATAGACTAGGGAGTCATAGAGAGACAATATAAAGATGGGAAGTTGTTATAAGGCACAAGTGCTGTACCTATGGTGAATTGCACCTATGTCAGTGCAGTTTTTTTTGCAAATGTCATTCCAGCCAGCTAAGCCTGTCTTCTGTAGGCCAGGTTCTACCTATGAAGCTTCATGTTTTGCCCTTCCAGTGTATTTTGGCCCTGGGTAGGGTAAAAAACAATCCTAAGGTCTTTATAGTTTTCTAAACTTACAATTACTATACTTTTAACTATGTGTTCATTTAGAAAATGTTAAATTATTATTGTGTGCCAATCATTTTCCAGGTTAAAGAGATGTTAATATGGAGTATAAGTCACTATTATCATGGGATTTCAATCTAATGAATGATTGACTATCAGGTCACAGTTGAAAAAAAAAATATTCTTGCTCTGAATTTTAATTTAAAGTGTTATTGTTGCTAGACTTCTTTCTTCTCAATTCCCCATCTACTCAGTTGCCTCAAGACTTCTGGTGGCTTCTTGAGAGAGAGAAAGCAAGCATCCAAGATGGAAGCCATAGTCTCTACATAACCTGATCTTGTAGGTGATGTTCCACCACATCTGCTGGATTTTATTTGTTAGATGTGAGTCAGTAAGCCTGGCCCACATTCCAAGAGAGGGAGTTACATAAGGACATGAATACCAGGAGGCAGAGATCATTGGGGACCATCTTAGAGGCTGTCTAACACAGAAAGTGAGACATATTATAAATGAATGCAACATGTCAGGTAGTGATAATGTCTGTGACTATAAACCACTAACTGAGAATGTCTAAATTGTTATTCAAACTGTAGTATCATGAGATAGCAAGCTATCATTCAAGAGTGTAGGTGAATACTTTGCTCAAATACTGCAAAATCTAACATTCAGTGATCACTGTTATACAACTCTAAGGGTTCTATTGGAATGGCTTAATAAAATATTTTAATGTTGGCAACGTTGTCTGCCAAAGAGAACCATTACACACTGTTGGCAGGAATGTGAACTAGTGCAGCCACTAGGAAAGCCAACATGGAGATTTTTCTAAAAACTAAAAGTAGAGCTAGGGCGATTGCTCAGCGGTTAAGGTGCTTTCCTGCCTGACAACCCATGATTAATTCCCCAGTGCCCACATAAAGCCAAGTGCACAAGGTGATGCATTTGTAGTGGCTAGAGGTCCTGGCATGCCCATTATCGATCGATCTCTCTATCTCTCTCTGCTTGCAGTCAAATAAATATTTAAAGAAAAACCTCACAAAACAAAACTAAGAGCTTCTGTATGACACAGCCCTGCACTTCTAGGTATTTACCATGGTGTCAAAATTGACATCACAGAGGTACTTGCACATCAGTATTTATTGTAGCACTATTCACAATAGCTAAGTTATGGAACCAGCCTAGGTGCCCATTAACAGAGAAAATGATAAAGAAAATGTGGTATATATACAATGGAATTGTTTTAATCATAAAGAATGAAATTGTGTCATTTGTAGTAAAATGGACATAAGTGGAGATAATCATGTTCAGTGAGTAAAGCCAATCTCAGACAAGTATTTTATGTTGCTCTCCTTTATGGTCTAAGATTTTATATTGATACATAAAATAATGTATGTATATATGACTTGAAAGTAGAAGTAAAACCATCTGGGGTGGGGGAAGGGGACTATTGGAAGATAGAGGGAAATAAAAGGTGTTTATATAACCAATTTATTTATTTATTTTGGATTTTCAAGGTAGGGTCTCACTGTAGCCCAGGCTGACCTGGAATTTACTATGTAGTCTCAGAGTGGCCTCAAACTCAAGACAGTCCTCCTACCTCTGCCTCTCAAGTGCTAGGATTAAAGGTGTGCACCACCACGCCCGGCTACCAATTTTATTTACTTTTAAGTACTTTCAAATTTTAACTCTAATTTCATATATATATTTTTATTTTATTTTTTCTGTTTTTTTCAAGATAGGGTCTTGTTCTAGCCCAGGCTGACCTGGAATTCACTATGTAGTCTCAGAGTGACCTCAAACTCACGGCAATCCTCCTACCTCTGCCCCCCCCCCCCCGAGTGCTGGGATTAAAGGCATGTGCCATCACACCTGTCTCAAATAAAAAAAAAAATATATATATATATATTTGGTTTTTCAAGGTAGGGTTTCACTCTAGCTCAGGCTGACCTGGAATTCACTCTGTAGTCTCAGGGTGGCCTCAAATTCATGGCAATCCTCCTACCTCTACCTCCCAAGTGCTGGGATTAAAGGCGTGTACCACCATGCCTGGCTTTAAAATAAATTTTTTAAAAATTAAAAAAAAAAAACAGCTGGGCTGGGCATGGTGGTATACGCCTTTAATCCCAGCACTCGGGAGGTAGAGGTAGGAGGATTGCCATGAATTTGAGGCCACCCTGAGACTACAGAGTGAATTCCAGGTCAGCCTGAGCTAGAGTGAAACCCTACTTTAAAAAAAAAAAAAAAATCCAAATTTATTTTATTTATTTTGGGGGAGGGGATAGACAGAGAAAGAGGCAGACAGAGAGAGAGAGGGAATATGTACACACGAGGGCCTTCAGCTACTGCAAACGAACTCCAGACACATGTGCCACTTTGTGCATCTGGCTTACATGGGTCCTGGGGAATCAAACCTGTGTCCTTTGGCTTTGCAGGCAAGCACCTTAACCACTGAGCAATCTCTCCAGTCCTTAAATCTTATTTCTAAGGTAAAGTATGTGTTTCTTTCAATTTCTATAACAAAATGTGGACCTAACACATATGTCTAGAAAAGAAGTATAATATATATATTTCTATAATATATTATAAATATAAGATATGCCAAAATTTGAAGAATATATAGAAAGTGGGGAATCTAAAAAGGATAGCAATCAGATATAAGCTTATTTAGATTTTTGTCTATATATACAATTCATTTACCAATGTGGATAATTATTGAAGTAATTTTTCACATGACAATGTCTCATTCACACATCTTTTTGTCACAACATTATAAGTCAAAGACTGCCTAAATATTTCAAAAAACAATTTAGCTGGTAACTTTTTACCCAAAGAGAAACTAATGGAACAGTTCTTGAAAAATTGAGTTGAAGTTTTCTTTCAAGCAAATAAAAATATATGTGCCATTACTGTTTACTGAAGAAAAGGCACAGATATACTACGGAAAAAGTAAAAAGAGGTAAACAGACCCCTGACTACCCACTTGGTGAGAAGTGGAATGTAACCTGGAAGTTTCTTGGCCCGTGGGCCACTAGGGCACAGTAGTTTCCTATAATAGTGAGCTGGATTAAATATAGAGCATCTTGAGAATTCTACCCATTCTTCAGGAAAAAGGGTGAGCTGAGCAAGGCTGGATACCCTTAAGACATCTCTACTCTTTTCCATGATGAAGAAAGCAAACTGCACATAAACAAGGTCTTGATGAATGACAGTTCAATAAATTTGTTTTTGCAAAGTTTTTTAAAAAAATTATTTTATTATTTTATTTATTTTTGGAGAGAGACAGAGAGAGAGAGACAGAGAGGGAGAGGAAGACAGAGATGGGTGCGCCAGCAGTCTCTCAGCTGCTGTGAACGAAATCCAGATGTGTGCGCCCCCTTGTGGGCAAGTGCGGCATTGAGCCCTTGCATCACTTGGCATCTGGCTAAATGTGGGACCTGGAGATTGGAACCGCTGGAGATTGGAACCAGTGTTCTTAGGCTTAGCAGGCAGGCGCCTTAACCGCTAAGCCATCTCTTCAGCCCTGTTTTTGCAAGGTTTTAAACATTTGGCACACTAAAAATTGGAGACAAGGAAGAGGAAGTAGGTCCAGCCTTTGTCCCCCTTTGTATTATTGTGTTCTTTTGTGCGTACAGGTGTTCATGAATAAATGCTGGCATGTCAACCTCATTCTGGAGCAGGGTTTCTTGCTCTGGATTCTCATTCTGTCCCTGTTCTTTGCAGGGCTCCCATGAGCTGCTGTGAATCTGTCTCCATTTCCTGTCTCACTGTGGTTGTTGCCCTGGGTTTAGGACCATCATATTGTCATCTATTTACCATGTGCATCTTTTTTTTTTTTTCGAGATAAGGCCTCACTCTAGCCTAGGCTGACCTGAAATTCACTCTGTATTCTCAAGGTGGCCTCGAACTCAGGGTGATCCTCCTACCTCTGCCTCCTGAGTGCTGTGATTAAAGACATGCCCAGCCCATGTGCATCTTTTTACCCAGGATCTGGGGATTAAACTCTGTTCTTCGGCTTGAGCAGCAAGTGCTTTATCCACTGAGCCACCTCCCCAGTATCATTGTCTCCTTTGTGCTGTCTGCTGTTGGATAGTGATGAGATACTCAAGGAAGATAATATTCATTGATATAAATAACTTTCAAGCCGGGTGTGGTGGCGCACGCCTTTAATCCCAGCACTTGGGAGGCAGAGGTAGGAGGATTGCCGAGAGTTCGAGGCCACCCTGAGACTACATAGTGAATTTCAGGTCAGCCTGGACCAGAGTGAGACCCTACCTCGCAAAACCAAAAAAAAAAAACTTTCCATGGAATAGAGCAGTATGCATGACTCTTGTTTTCAAGTAACATACAGTTTAGCATGGATGCAGAGTAAAAGGAAATTACAATTTAGCATTTTGTTCTGACAGTGGTGAAAGTAAATGATCATGTGAGCATGCTATGTCAACGACATAAACAAACACATTTGTAACTTGCTGCAATTTGTTGAATAAGTCACAAGATACAGTAGTTTTATTGGTCGCAACTTGCCAAGTAGTCCTGCTTTCCTAGATAGCCAGGCCAAGGCAAGCGCAGGTTCTTTTATTCCAATCTTCATTACTAATATGAACTCTAAAATCACACATTACACTGCCTGTCCTTCTGTCCATCTGGGTTACAGAATGGCTTTAGTGGGCTAAAGAGGCAATAGCAGAGTTCAAAGATCCCAAGAGACCAAAGCTGGGAAAATGATAGGGAAGCAGAATTTCTGGAGCAGTCAGATAACTACCCTGTCTTGAAGTTTGCTGGAGACACTGTTATTGCTGCTGCTGGTGAGTCAGGTTGCCGCCTGGTCACAGGCTTGAGCAGAGCTGCAGAATTGAGGTATGGGAACATGGAGGCCGTGGAGGCAAAGGGCAGGACTGGGTCTGGATGGATGGGTAGACAGCAGTTCCAGAAGGGTGAATAGGCAGGCTGGCAGATGGCAGTCCAAATAGGTTGTATCAATAGCAGGGACCAAGACGAGCTGAAGCCTCTGGGACAGTCAAGATTTCTGTTTTCAGTCCCTTGATGTACACATGGGGTGGAGGGTGGTCAGATGACATATCAGTGGGGCTGTCATTATTGCAGTGCTAGGTGTCAAGCTTTCAGGTGAGGGAGTTGTGCCTTGTCCTCAATCTGATGTGCCTGTGAGTTCTTGGGCCTGGTTTTTGTGATGTGATTTTTAATATGTGCATGTGTTCCTAGAGTCCCAATTTACTTTGGTAAACTTTTAAAAATATTTTATTATTATTTTTAAAAATTCATTTATTTGAGAAAAATGCAGAGAGAGAGAATGGGTGTGCCAGAGCCTCCAGCCAGCCACTATAAATGAACTCCAGATGCATGCGCCACCTTGTGCATCTGGTGTACATGGGTCCTGGAGAATTGAACCTTGGTTCTTTGGCTTTGCAGGTAAGTGCCTTAACTGCTAAGCCATTTCTCCAGCCCTTCTTCGGTAAACTTATAGGGTGGCACCCTTTCTACTCCCAGGAGGGAGTCATTTTTTAAAGCTTTTTTTCCTGCTGGGCGTGGTGGTGCATGCTTTTAATCCCAGCACTCAGGAGGCAGAGGTAGGAGGATCACCATGAGTTCAAGGCCACCCTGAGACTACAGAGTGAATTCTAGGTCAGCCTGAGCTAGAGTGAGACCCTACCTTGAAAAACCAACCAACCAACCAAACAAACAAACAAAAAAACCTTTTTTTTTTTTTTCTAGGTAGTGGCCTCAAACTCGTGGTGATCCTCCTATCTCTGCCTTTCAAGTGCTGGGTTCAAAGGTGTGTGCTACTGCGCACAGCTTTTAAAACTCTTTACTTAACAATTTCATACATGTACATGATATATTTTCATCACGATCCCTCCCATTACTTTCTTTTGTTACCCCACCTCATTCACTGAACCCTTTCTTCTCTATTTTGATGTCCTTTCTTTCCCCTCCTCCATCATCCATGATGATATGTTGACAGGCCCAGTGTTGTTCAGGTAGTGACAGCCCCTGTGAGGTCATGATTGCAATGGCCGCTTTGTGTCTGGAAGACTGCACTCCAAAGTGCTCCTCCCCTCCTTTGGCTTGTAACATTCTTTTCACCACTCTTCCGCAATGTTCTCAGACCTTAAAGGATGTGGTAGACATGTCTCACTTGTGCTGAGCACTCTGTTGCCACTTTTCAACATTTTGAATTTCTCTAGTAGTCATTATTTTTTGCTGAAAGAAGCTTCTCTGACCAGAAGTGAGAGCAGCACTAACTGTGGGTGTAACAAATAATCTAGAGGACAATATGATGGGCACAATATATCCAATTAGTGAAACAGCAGTAGTAGCTCCCTCCCACTCCACTAGGGCCTATGACCTTCTAAACCATAGCCTTTTGACTAGGGTTTCAGTACCAGGCATGAGTTCCCTCTTGTGGAGCAGGCCTTAAATCCAATCAGCAGTTGATTACCCCCATAATGGCCAAGCCACTATTGTGCAGGTGTGTGCATCTTGCCTGGCTAGCTGATTGTCTCGCTTACATGGTCCACTGCTGATTAGGATTGTTGATGGGGCCAGGTGTGATGGCAGGTGCCTTTAATCACAGACTTGGGAGGATTGCTATGAGTAGGACGATTGGTGTGAATTCGGGGTCAGCTTGGGCTAGAGTGAGACCCTACCTTGAGAAAAAAAAAAACTGATGACTTTTCTCCCCTAGCAGGCTGCATAGCACTTTCCAGCACTAAGACAGCTAGGCAGCAGGAAGGAGGCTTCCAGCTCAGTTCTAGCTTAATTTCTCAGTGTCCTGCAACCAAAGCATGTGGTGTCTTCAGCAAATAAGCTAATAAAGAAGTCGTTTCCATCTGGTTTATTCATAACATCTTTAGCTTGGATTACCCTTCCCTCCAATCCCTCTTCTTCATCCCCCTTTCCCTGGCCCCATTTAGACCTTTCCACCCCAAGTGTTAAGTGTTCTGTCCCTCCCCTTATGTATCCCCTACCCTTAACCACTCCTCCATTTTCTAGGTTTTGTAACTAGAGCAGCGGAGAACATGGATGAGCAGGTGTCTCGACAGTCAAGTGAAGAGGAAGTCATTTAGGGTTTTGTGCTGTGTGGGCAGTGCTGGACAGATGGTGCTGTTCCCCATCTACTGAGGAGTAGAAGTATCCTCTATCCTCAGAACAGAGTCACAAGTTGTTTATAAAATGGAGTCTGTCAGGGCAAGCAGTCTCAAAAGACTGTTTTATACATTGCGGAGTAATTTAGGGTGGAGCACAGTGTGATCTCAACAATCAATAGGACAACTAATCCAGTATTTGAGGAAAGACAAGTAAAGGTAGATAAGGAAAGTTTAGAGAAAGAAGTGCCTACACTGAAGCCCAGAGGACTCTTACCTAAAGTAAGAGTATCCTATGAAGGGAAGGGTGGGAAAGTGTAGAGGATGCAGCGTGTACTACATATTCAGGGGGAAAACCATGGGGCAAGTGACTGTGTCCAGGACCCTGAAGCAACCCAGCATGGCAAGAACTTGGACTATAGTGGATAGGATGGAGCTTTGTGGGTGATTACACGTGGAGGAGGAAGCTAGAGAGATGGGGAAAGTCTAGACTCGGATTTTATCGTGCTTAGATTTGGTGCTGAGATTTTGAGGGAGGGAATCCTGAAAACTCCATCAGGAGAGAACAAAAAACTGATTTCTAGTGAGAAAGAATAAGACTGCACTCAGGATTGTGAGGCAGGTTTGAGGCCAGCCTGGGCTACACAGTGAGTTCAAGGGCAAAAAGCCAAAACCAGAAGAAAAAAGAAGGAAGGCTAGTGGTAAGACCAGCACTCATATTTAATCTTCTGCTTCCTCTGTAATGTTTCATGGGCCCTGGCAGGTGTGATAGAGGTGGCTTATCTCATGCAAGGCAATCAGCTTTCTCTTTCTGTCATACTGATGGGTCTTGGCTCTCCCCATGTATTTGTTGCCATTTGTAAAAAACAAGTTTTCTTTTTTAAAAAATATTTTATTTTTATTTATTTCTTTGAGAGAGAGAGAGAGAGATGGAGAGAATATGGGTGTGCCAGGACCTCCAGCCACTGCAAACAAACTCCAGACACATGCACCACCATGTGTATCTGGCTTACATGGGTACTGGGGAATTGAACTTGGGTCTTTAGGCTTCACAGGCAAGTGCCTTAACCATTAAGCCATCTGAGATGATTTAATGGTTAAGGCACTTGCCTGTGAAGCCTAAAGACCCATGTTTGACTCTCCAGGTCTCATGTAAGTAAGCCAGATGCACAAAGTGATGCAAGTGTGCAAGGTTGCACATGTGCACAAGGTGGTATACATGTTTGGAGTTTTATTGCACTGGCTAGAGGCCCTAGCATGTCAATTCACTCCCTCACATTCTCTCTCATGAAAAAAAAAAAAAAAAAAAAAAAAAAAGGCCAGTCTGTTGGGCTTTCCTGAAAACAAACAAACAAACAAACAAACAAACAAACAAACAAACAAACAAAAGATAAGTTTTCTAGCCAAGAGTGAGAGCAGCAGGGGATATGGCAGTAGGCACTAGACACTGAGGAGACTCAAAATGAATCACAGCAGAAAAACAGGAGCTCAACAGGAAACTTATAACATGTCCCCAAGGCTCAGGGAACATTGTGGAAGAGGGGCAGAAAGAATGTAAGAGCCACAGGGTGGGAAGGTACATTCTGAGGCATTATCCCAGCCCTCCTCTCAGAAAGGGACTGTTGCATTCATGACCCCACAATGAATACTAATAACCCCACTGAGGAGGGCTGTCAGGGCAGTGAGGTGGGGGAGAGGGAACAGAAGAGTATAACAAAAGGGGAATATGACTAGAGGAATGTGTTCATATGGTAAAGTTCATAATTAGTTTTTAAAAAAGAAGTAAATTCACACTGAAACTGCCCTGTTATAATTAAGTACTGGGTGCAGAGTCAACTGCCTTCTGGGTAAGTGTGCATCTTGCCATTTGTGGTACTATTTCTTTACTCTCTAGTCTTAGCCCCTGTGTGGGTGGTCTCCACAGCTGATCCCCTCCTTTATTATAGAGAGCTGTTCTCCCAGCTTCGTCTTTCTGAGATCATTAGAGGGTGCAGCTTTCCCCAGACCTTTAATTATTCTCCTGATGCTCTCTGGCTCTTTTCTACTTCCACATCCAGCTTCCACTGTCTCTGAATTTGGGTTTCCTTCCCACTATGGTTCTATGGGCACCCTTATATTCCTAGGGGTCCTTTTTGCTTAAGTTAAACTGAAGCTTCCACTATATAATCTTGATGGTATATTTTTTTGGAGGCGGGGAGTCTACACATTGTTACCTTTCTGGTGGAATCTTTCCTGTTTATTCCATACCTCTGTTGAATCTTATTTCTATCTATCTATCTATATATATATGGTACAGACACACACATTCATTCCATGGCATGTAGGAAGGTCAGAGGAGTGTTAGTCCTTGCCTTCCACTGTGTTTGAGGCAGGGTCTCCTGTTTACTGTTGTGCTTACTAGGCTAGCAGGCCTGCAAGCATCCAGAAGATTCTCCTTTCTCCACTTCCCTTCTCATAGTAGGTATGCTGGGATTACAGATGTTGGTGCTAAAGGCATCTGCATTTACATGGGTTCTGGGGATCTGAACTCAGGTGCAGCAAGCACTTTATCCACTGAACAATCTTCCTAGCCCTTACTTTATCTTTTATAATATATTTATAAACATAATAGTCCTCTATAATGACCATTTTATGAGACAGAAGAAATACGTGCCAGTGCCTCACTATTTATGATGAATCAAAATCCCCAGACCCTTTTTGGTTACCTCTGAAAAGTGTTATACATCCAAGAACTTAGCATACTATCTGCAGAAGAAGAACCATAAGTGATTTAACCATATGGAGAACCTGCTTCATTCTGGTAGCAAAAATTGAAATTGTAAGATACCAATTTTTCTTATATCAAGTTAGCAAAGTGTGTTTGTGTATATGGGATGTGGGTGTTATGGTAGGGAGTGTATGAGAGGTGGAAAGTGTAGTTGCACGATAATAAGAAAAAAAAGTGAAGGCTAGTAAGGGTAGAAAGTGCAATGTTCCTATATACTCCTTGTGGAATTCAGGCTGGCACAATGCAGTTGGCAATGTGGGCCTTAAAAATGCTCATTAAATAAGCCGGGCATGGTGGCGCACGCCTTTAATCCCAGCACTCGGGAGGCAGAGGTAAGAGGATCGCCATGAGTTTGAGGCCACCCTGAGACTACATAGTTAATTCCAGGTCAGCCTGGACCAGAGTGAGACCCTACCTAGCAAAACCAAAAAAAAAAAAATGTTCATTAAAAAGAACTTGCCAAGCCGGGCGTGGTGGCGCACGCCTTTAATCCCAGCACTCGGGAGGCAGAGGTAGGAGGATTGCCGAGAGTTCGAGGCCACCCTGAGACTACATAGTTATTCCAGGTCAGCCTGGACCAGAGTGAGACCCTACCTCGCAAAACCAAAAAAAAAAAAAAAAAAAAAAAAAAAAAAAAAGAACTTGCCAGGCATTGTGGGGCACACCTTTAGTTCTAGCACTTGGGAGGTAGAGGTATGAGGATCACTGTGAACTTGAGGAATTCCAGGTCAGCCTGGGCTAGAATGAGACCCTACCTTGAAAAACAACCAACCAAAACCTCAAATTCTGGAAATCTAAGACAATAATTATGGGTAAAGAAATTAACTTACATGCCAAAAAGATAAGGTAAGTAAAAATAAACCAAAAATTGACATGGTCAGATGCCTAGTAGTGGGTGACTTTAACTTGACAGATCTCTGCAGCTTACAAGATGCAGCACCAAGAGGAATCTTAACAAAAAATTTAATGAAAGGGAAAATAGATTTATCCAGAATATCAGTTCTGTAAACAATTAACAGTCATGATTATTGTTATGATCTGAATTGTTTCCCTCATATAGTCTTATGTTCTTCATTATTTTCCAATTTCTACAATAAATGTGTTATAATCAGGAATGAAAAATTACCATATAATAGCCAACTTGTCATGAAATGGTTAACCACAGTAGCATAGTAAAAGCACTCAGTGGAGCTGAGGAGATGGCTCAGTGTTTAAAATATTTGCTGCACATACATGAAAGCTTACGGTCAGATCCGTAGAACCCATGTAAAATGCCGGTGTGGTGGTGTGCACCTGTAATCCCAGTGCAGAGATGTGGAGACAGAAGGGTCCCTGGGTCTTACTGGCTAGCTAGTCTCGCCAAATTAGTGAGCCCTAGGTTTTAGCATTAGACCCTGTCTCAAAGAATTATCTGGAGAGTGATTGAGGAAGATGCTCAAAGTTAGCCACTGACCTCCACATACACACCCCCCCACACACATACCACACACAGATATACATGGAATAAACAGTATAGCAATATGGGAAGTATTAGTTATGTATATTAAATGAAAAAAGTACCAATATGAATAATATCACTCAGTTGATTTGAACTTTGTATGTGTGTGCTATCAAATGTTGACAGTACTGATCCCTGGGTGGGTGGTATATAAATTCTGGAATGACTTAATTTTCTCCCTTATGACCATGATTTTGATTAAGTATCTGTGTTAGTTTTATAGTTGCTATGTCTGACATAGTTTCAGATAAGCCTGGTTGCTTGGCTCCACATGCTTGGCAAGACATCATGGCAGAGGGAGTATGCAGCTGAGGCTGTTCTCTGGGAAGTAAGGAGTAGGAGAGGTTGGGGTGAGAGGTCCCAAAAACATGCCCCCAGTGACATACTCACTCCAACTAGGCTCTACCTCCCATTTCTAACTCTCAACAATACCGTCATGTTATGACTCCATCAAGGGATGAATCATTGCTTAGGTCAGAGACCCCATGATTTACTCATGTCTAGAAACACCCAGAGGTGTGCTTCACTATCTGTAAGGTATTTATAAATCCAGTCAAGTTGGCAATCAAAATTGGCTATCATAGTGTACCTTTATTCTATTTTCTTATATATACTTCTAAATTTTCCAGTTTGCCTATATTGAATGTATATGACTACACTCAGATATTTTCACATAAAAGACTCAAATTAATATTTTCATCTTTTACACTGTCCTTTCTGCTCTTCAAACATGCCTAAGATATTTGACATAGAGGTTAGTGTAAGAGAAACTTGAGGGAATTGCCTATGTGATTAAGTTTTATCAATTAATTAATTTCATTAAGAAAATTTTCATAAACTTAAGAGACTTGCCTTTGTATTGTTTAAAAAGATATATTTGAACACTTGCTTAAAATGTCTTGCTTCTTTCTTAGAAGTCAGCTACATAGTACGTGATGAAAAACTACCTCGGTATCATTTTATTTTTATTTATTAAAGAAAGAGACAGAGAGAGAGAGAAAAAAATGAGAATGAGTGCACCAGGGTCTCTGGCCATTGAAAATGAACTCTAGATGCATGTACCACCATATACAGCTGGCTTATGTGGGTTCTGGGGAATCAAGCCTGGGTCCTTAGGCTTTGCAGACAAGTGCCGTAAGTGCCAAGTCATTTCTCCAGCCCTCTGTGTCATTTTAAAAAAGGTGATTAAGGTTCTTGCCTGCAAAGCCAAAGGACCCAGGTTTAAGTCCCCAGGAACCACATAAGCCAGATGCACAAAGTGGTGCATGTGTCTGTTCCTTTGCTCACCAATTAGGCTGGCTGTCCAGTCAGCAGCTTCTTTGCTGGGATTACAGATGTTTGCCACAATGCCATCAGTTTTATATGGGTCCAGTGGATCACACTCAGATCTGCATGCTGGCGAGGCATGCACTTCACCCACTGAGCCACATCTCCCCAGTCCCAAGAGCAGAAATTCTGAATTCTAGGTTTGAGAAGCTTTGGCTGTCTCTCTGCCTTTTTCTCAGTCTCTCTCTCTCAAATAAATAAATTTTTTTTTAATTAAAAAAAATCAAAATAAAAACAAACATTGATTTGGAATGCCTAACTTTGTATTAGCCAAATTCCCAGCCAAAGCACAGACTCCAAGCTCTTGCCAGAAGGTATTTTTTTCCCATATTATATCAAAATGAGAACTGTCTTTACTTTTGTTATAGATGGCAAAATACATGTAATTGGATTTCTATTCCCAGGACTAAGTTGCTAGTGATTTATTTCAACACCAGATCATATTTAATGGTTGAAGTTATTTGTAGGTAATTTGACTCTTAAAACCCTTGATGATACTGCTGGATTATCTCAGACTGCGTCTGGTATGGCTAATGCACTGAAAGGATATGCATGCCGAAACTTTGAGAAGTTGACAGCAGACATGGGACCTGAAGCAATCAGTGGCCTCAGACTCAATCTGTCCATCTTTAATTACTTTCATTTAATTTTGGAGTATATACAATTCCCTTGAAATAGCTAATCTTAGAAAGCTCAGCATTTGGGTTAGGGAGATAGCTTAGTAGTTAAAGGTGCTTGTGTGCAAAGCTTGGTAGTCTGGATTTGATTCCTCAGCACCCACACATAAAGCTAGATGTTCAAAGTGATGAATATGGCCAGAGTTTGTTTGCAGTGATAAGAGGCCCTGGCATACCCATTCTCTCCCATACTCATTCTTTCTTTGTCTGTGTATGTGTGAATTTAAAAAATGGAAAGCTCAGCAGTTATTTTTACTAGGTTTAGGCTATCATGTTGTCTTCACTTTGGATTTTGATGGGAGAAAAAAATAAAAGACTGTGTCCAGACCAAAGTGTATTCATGACTTCAAGTGCCTGCTTTTTCAAAGGCTTCAGTCAAAAGACTTTTAAGAAAACACTTCTTTAAAAGTCTTCTTAAGCCGGGCGTAGTGGCGCACACCTTTAATCCCAGCACTCGGGAGGCAGAGGTAGGAGGATCGCCGTGAGTTTGAGGCTACCCTGAGACTACATAGTTAATTCCAGGTCAGCCTGGACCACAGTGAAACCCTACCTCACAAAACCAAAAAAAAAAAAAAAAAAAAAGTCGTCTTCTCAGGCTGGAAAGATGGCTCAGTGGTTTAGCCACTTGCCTGCAGAGTCTAACAACTCAGGTTTGATTCCCCAGTACCCACATAAAGCCAGATGTATAATGGCGCATGTGTCTGGAGTTTGTAGCAGCTGGAGGCCCTGGTATGCTCATTCTCTGTCTTTCTCCTCTGTCTTCTCTTTTCTACCTTTCTTTGCTTGCAAATAAATAAAAATATTAAAAAGGTCTTCTTCTCCACCAAACTGTAGCTGTTACTACCCAAACTTCCTTGTCAAATGAGCTAACGTTTCTTATCCAGCTGTTTTGGACTTGAATAGAAGAGAGAGTCTGTTCCCATCTGTGAAGTTGGTTAGACAATGTATTCTTACCAGTGAACACATTTAGTGTATGGTTATCAGTTTCTCTTGGAGGAAATGAAAATGATAAAACTTGAGTAAAACTCAGAGAAATGAAAACCCTTTCTCACTGACAAAACCAAAGGAAAACCCTCAATAATTGACACCCATTCTCTGAAGTATGAATATTGAATCCTCTCTAGAAGTGTGAACTTAATATTTGTGAATTCTCAAATGTGTTAGAAAATTACCATAGAGATACAGACAACTAAAGGAAGTTAATGTATTACCTCTTCAAGAATGTTTTAGCACAACACCAGAAAAAGGCTGAAGGAGATAAACACAGAGAACATCCAGCTCCAACTAAGCCAGATATCCAGAGACACAGAGGCTCCCAAAACCTCATCAAGGAAGCAGAACTAAAATGACCCCAATGTGGCTCAGGGAAACTCGCGGAAGAGGGGGCGGAAAGATTGTTAGAGTCACAAGTTGGGGCACTATGCACAGAGACTGGGGCCTATCCACCAGAACTCTTGAGTAAAATCACAATGCATGACCCACATTCCCATTGATGAGGGTCCCTTTGAAAGTGGGAGGACGGGGAGGAGGACAATGGAACCAATACTATGAATGTAAAATCAGAATAATATAAATAAAAAATATATATTAAAAAAATAAAAAAAAGAATGTTTTAGGATAACATTAAAATTATATCATAGTATGAAAAGACAGTCCATGTTCCTGGCCTGGAAGATGTAATAATTTGAAGATGGCAACAATATTCACTCAGTCTAAAGATGCTCCCTTGCAGAGGACCCTAGATAGTCAAAACAGTCTTGAAAAACGAAGTTGGAGGACTTGCATGTCCTAGTTTCAAAATTTACTATGAAGTTTTAATAAACCAGCATGAACTGGATATGGTGTCACATTCCTTTAATCCCAGTACTTGGGAGGCAGAGGTAGGAGGATTGCCATGAGTTTGAGGCCAGCCTGAGCCTGACCACATAGTGAATTCCAGGTCAGCCTGGGTTAGAACAAGACCCTACCTCGAAACTCCTCCCCGCCCCAGAAAAAAACAGTGTGGTACTTGCATAAGGACAGATAAATAGATAGTAGAATATAATTGAGGTCCAGAAATGACCCATATCTATGTGACCATCTGAGTTTTGAGAACAGCATGAAGAACATTCAATAGAGAAAAGATAATTTCTTCAACAAATGGTACAGAGACAACTGGATACCTTTATATAATACAATGAAGTTGTACCCAATACCACATCATGTACTAAAGTTAAAAATGAATCAAAGGCCGGGCGTGGTGGTGCATGCCTTTAATCCCAGCACTCAGGAGGCAGAGCTAGGAGGATCGTCATGAGTTCGAGGCCACCCTGAGACTACATAGTGAATTCCAGGTCAGAGCCTGAGCTAGAGTGAAACCCTACCTCGTAAAACAAAACAAACAAACAAAAAAAAAATCAAAGACCTGACTGTAAGAGGAGAAAATATATAAAATTTTTCCAAGTAACCAGAAAGGAAAATCATTTTGATCTTGGGTTTGGTAATGAACATTTAGAAATGGCATCAAAATCATAAGCAATGAAAAAGACAAATTGAGCTATATCAGAATTTAAAATCTTTATGTATCTAAAGATACTACCAAGTAACTAACTAGAAATATAGCTTACAGAATAGGAGAAATTATTTGAAAATCTCATAAAGGCCTAGTATCCATAATCTTACAACTGAACAACAGAGTCAACCCAATTAAAATATGGACAAAGAATTTGGATAGACATTTTTCTAAGATGATATTCAAAGGGCTACTCATGAAAAGATGTGCAACACCATTAGTCATTAAGGAAATACAGGTAAAAGCCCCAATGGCAGCCACTTCATTGGATGGCTGTAATTAAAAACAAAGTAAGGGGCTAGAGAGATGGTTTAGCAGTTAAGACATTTGCCTGTAAAGCCAGAGGATCCTGGTTCGACACTCCGGGACCCACATAAGCCAGATGCACAAGGGGTGCATGCATCTGGAGTTTGTTTGCAGTGGCTGGAGGCCCTGGTGTGCCCATTCTCTCTCTCATAAATAAATAAACAAACAAATAAATAAATAAACAAACAGACAGACAGACAGACAGACAAACAAATAAAAACAGCCATGGGACCAGAAGGAATAGAAATACCTACAGATTGTTTAAAAAACAAAGCAAGCTGGGCTGGGGGTACATGCCTTTAAATCCCAGCACTTGGGAGGCAGAAGTAAGAGGATTACTGTGAGTTTAAGGCCACCCTGAGACTACATAATGAATTCCAGGCCAGCCTGGGCTAGAGTGAGACCCTTCCTCGGGGTGGGGAGGAAACAAAGCAGAACAAAACCCCAGCAAATTAGAGGTATTAGTGAGGATATGGAGAAGTTGGAACCTTTTCCTCTGCTGGTGGGAATGCAAAATAGTACAGCCACTGGGGAAAACAGGTTGGTAGTTCCTCAGAAAGTTAATATGGAATTATCATGTGACAGCAATTTTACCCTTAAGTGACTACCTCCAGATAATTGGAAACATGTATTCAAACCAATATTATCAGTAGCCAGAAGGTGAAAATAACCCAACGTCTGTTAGTCGTTGAAGTGATGAACAAAGTGTCATTTATCCCTACACTGAAATTGTAGCTATAAGGAGGGAAGCAGTGCCACATACTACCAGGTAGGTGAGATGGGAAATGAAAGAAGGTAGACACAGGTGATCACTTGCTGTAAGACACTATTTATCCAGAATGTCCTGAAAAGGTTGGGTGTGATCCCAGCATGGACGGGGGGTAGGGCTGAGACCGAAAAGTGCCATGAGTTAGTTCATGGTCACCCTGGGCTACAGTGTGAAATCCTGTTACAAAACAAGCAAACAAAACAAAAAAGAAATTTTCTGAAGACATACATCCACTGAAACATAAAACATGTTAGTGATACCAGGGGCTAGGCAACAATACTTAGTGAGTTACTAGGCTTCATTTGAATTGATGAAAATAGTTTGACTAGATAGAGATAATGGTTGCACAATTTCATTAATGTTCCCAATATCACTTACTTGAACATTTAAAAGTGGTTAATGTGTGTGTGTGTGTGTGTGTGTGTGTGTGTGTGACATTTTGCTCAATTAAAATTCTATCATATAGCTTCTGTGATCTCACAAATAATTACGGTTTTGCTGTCATAGTTACCTTGTGACTGCTGGAACCCATGCCTTGTAGCTTTAGTACATTGGGAGACTTCCCAGTTGTGATGGTCAAATCTTGAAGACAGGTGATCTAAGTAGGTTTCTCTCTGTAATAACAATTAAGAAATATAGGTTTCATTTTTCTCTTTTATTGTTGATATTTGAAAAACTTCTACCTTAAATGAAGACTGAGTGATTTAAGTATGTAATGTGATTGGATAGTGGCAGGTTTCTTCATTTAATTTAAAAACACGTGTTTAAAATAACTTCATGTTATCTGGAAATGAAGGAATTTTTGAGTTTATGAAAATTTATAGTAATTTTTAAATACTCTCTAAAACCACTACGGATGTCTGTTGTTACCAGTCTAGTTTGTGTTGGGAATAAGATGTTTCTGTTTTCAGTTCAATTTCTACTTCAGTTCAAGCTGAGTTTGTTGAAAAACTAAACACATTACTTTCTGCATCTTATACCTGTTCTGTGTTTTTGAAGGATGAATTTTAAGTTATATTTTGGCAAAATAACGAGCTGTTAAAGAGAGTCTTCTTGCACAGAAAGGTGGAAGTACTTTGCTATTAGTCGTGAGGCTAATGGTTTCTGGTCCCCAGTCACTGTGTTTTATGAGTGCTTGTTTCTCCAGAAGATGTATTCCTGTTAGTTGTCTTGCATACTCCCCAATTCTTATGACCCAAAATGTGCTAGGCTAGCCGTATCTAAATGTTCAGCAAGCACAGCTAGCTGGTTTGTGGTGGACCAAGCTGACAGCCTTGATGTTACCCATGTTGTCTCCTGTCAACTAAATGGAAGAGTAAAAGAAATATATTATCTCCTTTGTGTGTGTGTGTTTTGGTTTTTCGAGGTATCGTCTCATGCTGACCTGGAATTAACTCTATGTAGTCTCAGGGTGGCCTCGAACTCTCGGCGATCCTCCTACCTCTGCCTCCCGAGTGCTGGGATTAAAGGCGTGTGCCACCACGCCCAGCTCCTTTGTGTGTTTTAAAGATAGAAGAGCCTTGGTAAGCCTGGCAAACTACTTAAAAATGTAATAGGCCAAAGTAGTGGGTGGATATAGTGGTCGGCTTAGGATACTTACTGCTTCTGATTTCCACAAAATCCAAAATATTTCCTTTTCATGATGACCATAGGATAATTTTTTTTTAATAAGAAAAGGTCAGCATTTTAGTTGTGAATAATTATAAATTTTGTTTTTGCTAAGTTGTAATTAGGAAAAAAGTAAAATAGGTGGATGAAACTTTAGCTTACTGTAAAATCAAGTTTGCTCAGAAAAGCAGTATATAAATTTGCCTATACAAGCAGTCTAGCACATACTGTATTACTTGGACAGTTTATTTATCCTCTCTATATTCCTCGGTTTCTCCATTTGGGTGATTAGAATAATAGATTCTACCTACAAGGGTTGATTATAAGGGTTGTTTTAGTTAATGTAGTTACAAAGTGCTCAGTGTGGAAGTAGCTTATAGCTTATAGCAGACCTATATAGATTCACAAAATGTCTACTGCCCTGATGCTCTGTGGTGGAACAAGCTTTGGATGTTTGAAGGTCCAAGCCCTTCTGGTATACTCATTTCGGGTCTGCCTTTTTGCTAATGGACTTAAAGGTATTTTTTTTTAAATTTGTACTTATTTACTTAATAGGGAGAGAGAGAGAATGGACACACTATGGCCTGCAACCACTGCAAAAACACTCCAGATGTATGCGCCACCATGTACATCTGGCTTATGAGGGTTCTGAGGAATCGAACCTTGGTCCTTGGGCTTCGCAGGCAAGCACCTTAACCACTAAGCCTTCTTTCTAGCCCACTAATGGACATTTTAACTGAAGAGATTATTTTGGGAAAAGGAATAAAGAACCCAAGACCAGTAATCTTTTAAGGCTTTCCCAAGTTAATTTTAAGATGCCCATGAAGCATCTCTGGTGTTTTGTTGAAAAAAAAAATAAAGCTTTTTAAATTGACAATTTCCATAATTGTAGACAATATCCCATGGTAATTTCCTCCCTTCTCACACCTTTTTTTTTTTTTTTTTTTTTTGCTTGTTTGAGGTAGGGTCTCACTCTAGCCCAGGCTGACCTGGAGTTCACTATGTAGTCTCAGGGTGGCCTTGAACTCAAGGCAATTTTCCTATCTTTGCCTCCTGAGTGCTGGAATTAAGGTGTGTGCCACCATGCCCAGCAAAAATACAGTTTTAAATTTTTATTTATTTGCATGTTTGTTTCAGTACATACCTGGGTGCACAGGACCTCTGGCTCCTACAAATACATTCCATCCCCCCTTTTGCATCTAACTTACATGAGTGGCTTAGAAATTGAACCCAGACCAGCAGGCTTTGCAAGCAAGCAGCTTTAACCACTGAGCAATCTCCCCAGCTCTGTGAAAATATTTTTTTTTGTCTCATTCACTCATGAAGAATTTTAGTACAACTGGGTGTGGTGGCACACACCTTTAATCCCAGTACTCAGGAGGCAGAGGTAGGAGGATCGCCATGAATTTAAGGCCACCCTGAGTCTACAGAGTGAATTCCAGGTCAGCCTGAGCTAGAGTGAGACCCTACCTCAAAAAAACAAAACAAAAAAAAGCTGGGCATGGTGGCGCATGCCTTTAATCCCAGCACTCGGGAGGCAGGGATAGGAGCATCACCGAGAGTTTGAAGCCACCCTGAGACTACATAGTGAATTCCAGGTCAGCCTGGGCTAGAGTGAGACCCTACCTTGAAAAACCACAAAAAAAAAAAAAAAAAAAAAAAAAAAAAAAAAAAGATGGTGTATCCAGCATTGACATTGAGCAAATGGATATGATAAGGGTTTAAAGACCAGAGACCAGGAGGAAGAGAAATAGCTCCTTGGCCTAGAACTTTTTTATATGTCTGGAGTCTGTACCAGGGAAACCCCAGGGCTTTGAATGGAAGAACACAAACTAGCGTATCTTTGAGGGTGTGTGTCCTTGAAGTTTTAAGTTCACCTTAAATCATCAACTAGTTATTTCTGCCAAGCCACCCCAAACTTAGATAGTGGGTGGGGGAGGAGGAGCAGAGTGGTAGAAATTCATTGGTGGAAGAAGTGTTAAAATTATAGATTTTGTTTTTGTTTGTTTTATTTTTGTTTTTTTGAGGCAGGGTTGCACTTTAGCCGAGGCTGAACTGGAACTTAATCTGTAGCCCAGGCTGGCCTCGAACTCATGTAGTTATTCATCTTGCCCTCTCGAGTGCTGGGATTAAAGGCATGTGTCACCACACTGGGCTTAAATATTATTTGTTTATTTATTTATTTTTGGTTTTTCAAGGTAGGGTCTCACTGTAGTCCAGGCTGACTTGGAATTAATTATGTAGTCTTAGGGTGACGTTGAACTCATGGTGATCCTCCTACCACTGCCTCCCCAGTGCTGGGATTAAAGGTGTGCGCCACCACGCCTGGCTTGATTTTTAGATATTAATGACTCATCTTGCTTGACCTATTTTCAGAGACAATTGAGTTTACCTTACTTCCATTTATGTTCTACTTTCCTTTAGTTAGTTAAAGCTCTTACATGAATATTGACATCTTTTAAAAAAATATTTTTATTTATTTGCAAGCAGGGAGAGAGATAGAAGAGAGATGGAGAGAATGGGCACTCCAGGGCCTCCAGCCATTGCAAATGAATTTCAGATGCATGTGCCACCTTGTGCATCTGGTTTACGTGGGTACTGGGGAATCAGGAATTGAACCTGGGTCCTTAGTCTTCTCAAGCAAGTGCCTTAACCACTAAACCATCACTCCAGCCCCAATATCTTATTTTGTGCTCCCTACTTGGGGTTTATGTACAGTTGTAAAAATGAATAAGGAAAGATGAGTGAGATAGATAACTCAGCTTCTTGGAATGTGATTTCTCATATAGTGATGTCTGATGCTTTTTGTAGGACTGCATTACAGCTGCAGAGCAGGTGACCCTGGAAGATGCACACGGGCTTGCATGAATGAAGAGAACCGGACAAGATGAAGTGAGTGAAGAATGTGCTTGTCAATTTTAACAAAATTCTTGTTGTGACAGTTAACAAAACTGGAAAGCTTGAATTGTTGTGGCTATATGTTAAGCTTCATATTGTTGTTATAGAATTTTGTTTGTTTTCTTGAAGCAGGGTCTCATGTAGCCCAGTCTGGTCTTGAAACTCACTGTGTAGTTGAGGATGATCTCAAACTCCTGATCCTCTTGCCTCCAGCTTCCAAGTGTTGGGATTACAGGTGTAACCCATCATGCCTGGCCATCTATTTGGTTTTATCAAATGTATCAGCACATGTTAATCTTTCTTTTTAAAAAAAAATATTATTTATTTATTTGAGAGAGAGAAAGAGGCAGAGGAAGAATGGGCATGCCAGGGCCTCCAGCCACTGCAAACGAACTCCAGATGCATGCATCCCCTTGTGCATCTGGCTTACCTGGAGAATCAAACCAGGATCCTTTGGCTTTGCAGGCAAACACCTTAACCACATCTCTCCAGCCCCGCCCCCTCTTTTTGAGGTAGGGTCTCACTCTAGCCCAGGCTGACCTGGAACTCACAGCCATCCTCCTACCTCTGCTGGGATTAAAGTCATGTGCCACCACGCCTGCCACATGTTAATATTTCTTTGTCACATTTTGTTGCTTCTTTGTGTGCCCTGCATTTGTAGTTTCATGTGCTTCCTTCTTTTGTCATTACATTTACCAAATGTACCATTTTTTATTCTTAGCTGAAATATAAAATTTTTCTTTTTGTCATTTTTTTGAGACAGGATTTTGATATGTAGCTCAAGCTTGCCTTGACTTCATAATTCTTCTGCCTTAGTCTCCTGAGCATAGGGATTATAGGTGTGCACTACTGTACCTGGATTTGGAATATAAAACCTAAAAAGGAAAAGAAAAAATATTTTAAAACATAGAAAAGAATAATAAAGTCACTTTTCCATCACTGCTGTTCCTCAGCTAGCTTCCCTCCCAGAAGCAGCAACTTTTTCAATTTCTAATAAATTCCTTCAAAACATTTTTTTTTGCTTCACATTATCCAATTTCTTAGAGTAGGGCATGGTGTTGCATACCTATTGCACTTGGAAGGCTGAGGCAGGAGGATTTCAACAAATTTTAGGCCAGCCTGGGTTACATAGCAAGACCATGTCTTAAAACAACAGCAAATATAATTTCTTCCCTTTGAAAAAAAGTGTTCTTCAAAATTATTTTGCTTCTGGTTGTGCAATTTTTAAAAAATTATTTTATTTATTTTTGGAGAGAGAGACAGACAGAAAGGGAGAGGGAGAGGGAGACAGAGATGGGTGCGCCAGCAGTCTCTCGCTGCTGTGAACGAAAGCCAGATGTGTGCGCCCCCTTGTGGTCAAGTGCGGCATTGTGCCCTTGCGTCACTTTGCATCTGGCTAAACGTGGGACCTGGAGATTGGAACCAGGTTCTTAGGTTTAGCAGGCAGACGCCTTCACCGCTAAGCCATCTCTCCAGCCCTGTGCAATTTTTTTTTTTTCGAGGTAGGGTCTATAGCCCAAGCTGACCTGGAATTCACTATGTAGTCTCACGGTGGCCTCGAACTCACGGCAATCCTCCTACCTCGGCCTCCTTGAGTGCTGGGATTAAAGATGTGGACCACCATGCCCAGCTATGGTTGTGCAAGTTTTATTTACTCATTTTTGGTAATGCTGAAAAGGGATGCTTATTCCCTGTTTCTAATGGTCTGTTTATAATTTGTGCAGTTGAGTTTGTGACATTTTCTTATGTCACTAATGTTATTGTAGACTTTATCTATCGCAAACAGAATACTGTTGGGTTTTGTCTTTGTTTAGCCTGTCTTGAAGATGCCCTGGGTGGGAATTTATCCTCTCTGATGTGTGATTGCTTTTACAGCTATCTTTCTGAATCTATTTGTTTCTTCATTTTATTAGTTGTTGCCTTCTCATTGTGCCTTCTGTTTTATAGAATTTTTCTTTCTTTAGTTTTCAAGCAAACCTTAAAGTTTGACTGTCTTTTGAATTTGAATCTGAATAGTACATGTGTTTCTAGATTTATTTACTGTCATCAGGCAGAAGGAGGGCCTCTCCTTCCCCTTTTCACATCCTCTCTTCCTGTTCCTTATCTCTTTTCCCTCCTATCTGCCAATGATTTTTCCCCCTGCTTTTACATTTTGTATTTATTCTGAGGTATTCTAATTCTTTTGAGCTTCAATGGGTACTTTCAAGTATTTTGTTATTTATTTATTTTATTTGAGAGAGGAAGAAGGAGAGAGAGAAAATGGGCATGCCAAGCCTCTAACCACTGGAAACAGAACTCCAGACACATGTGCCACCTTGTGTATCTGGCTTTACATGGGTACTAGGGAATTGAACCTGGGTCCCTAGGCTCTGCAGGCAAGCGCCTCAACTGCTGAGCCATCTCTCCAGCCCTGTTTTGCTGTTTTTGACACATTCAGTTAATTAACAACCACTAAGACCTCACTTAGAGCGGATAGACACTGAGCGAGAGAAAGGGGTACAAAGATAAGGGCAAACATGTCCTTGCTTTCAAGGTCCCTTGTCTGGTTGAGGAGGTGGCATGTCATGAAACCCATGCAAGAGTGGAAAAAGATGTGATGTGTCAGGTGTACTGGAGACAGAGAAGGAGTGGTGTTTGTTGAATGGGAAAAGGAACCCTGGGATCCCAGAGCTGCTATGGAGGAGGGTGAGTTGTGGAACTGAGGATAAACTGTGGGCATACTTGCATCTTACCTTGTTCTTGGGAAAGTGGCCAGAGATGAGATTGGACCAATTTGGGGCCAGTTGTGAAGCACCCTGATTGCTTGGTTTAGTTTTGAGTTTATATCCTGTGGTCTGTATCACAAAAGTTTTACAGCAGGGAGACCATGCTTGAATTCATTCTTAGAAAAGTAACCTGTGAAGCAAAGACTACAGGGAAAGAAATCAACAACTGTGGCTGTGTCAAGATTAGAGATGAGGGCCATTATTGGTACAAGGAGATAACAGTGAGAAAGGAGATGATGAGGTGTTTTGAGCCAGCATGTACACTATTACCTGACATGGTTGGGGGGAAGGGTGGGAATTAGTGGATGCCATCAAAGGCTTTTTGCTTGCTAGTTTAATAGATGGTAGATATATTGACCAGCTTGAGACATGGACTAAGGGTATAGAAGGGGATATGGGAAATTATTTGGAAAGCAGCAGAGAAAATTTTATTTTAGGACTTGATGATGTCTAGGGAAACATCTAGGAACAGATGAAAATATGAGCAGAAGGTATGAGATCACTTGCTGTAAGGGGGTTGCTTAAGCCATAAGAATGAGTTTCAGAGGTCCCCAAGTAGAGCATGTAGGCAGGTCTTAGGATAGGCTCTTGGCAAAGACCAGGCTCTACGTGCAGGATCTGATCATCCTGAGTACCGTAACGTCTAGCATGCAGTGTTAAAGCTCCTCAGATGGCTTACTTTACTTCAGCCATCCTGTGCATGGAAGTTATTGTTACTCTGCTTTGTAGGCCAGGATACTTAAGGCTCCAAGGCATTATTACCAAGATTGTAAGTGGATTGTAAAAGAAGCCCAATGCCAAGTCTGTGCTTTTCTGCTGGAAGCAGAAAAATGGTGTGGAAGAGATGATCACCTACTAGAGGCCACATACAGAGAGATGTGTAGATAAGGAGAAACACTAAGACACTGGTTTCTTAGGAAACTAGAAGGTGCACCAGCACGCTCAGTTCTTACAGAGCACCCAAACCAGCCTGTCCTGGGTTCGGGTGAGGAAACGTAGATGTACTGAGGCCCTTGGGAACAGTTTGGTGGTAGAGGAATAACAGAGTACTTAGTCTTGGGGATGGCTTCTTTGTTCACAGATGACAGCTTGAGGTATTCTGATTTGCTCAGAACCCCCATCATGTTGAGTTCTTTATCACTTAGATTGTCTTGTCTCTAAACTTTTGTTATTAAAAAAGGAAAAAGAAAAAAGGGCTGGAGAGATAGCCCAGTGGTTAAGGAACTTTTCTGCAAAACCTAATGACCTAAGTTTGATTCCCCAGTCTCCACATAAAGCCAGATGCACAAGTGGTGCATACATCTGGAGTTTCGTTTGCAGCAGCCAGAGGCCTTGGTGTGCCCATTCTCTCTCAATATCTCTCTCAATCTCTCTCTCATCTCTGTTTCTGTCTGCTTGCAAGTAGAAAAAAAATTTTTTTTAAAGAAAAGGCCTGATTACCTTTTCATGTAATCTTCTTGTTTAACTTGTTTGCTTGGAGTTTTTTTTTTTTTTTTTCCTGTTTTCATTCTACATTTGGTTTTCAAATGTTTCCAGGCTGTAGACACTCTATGGTGACTCTTTTGATTGCTAATTGTTAATGAGACCCTGGGAGCTCTTTCTGGCTGCTTCTCTCAGGTCTTTCCATTCTGGATGTCGTTTGTTGCTGTCATTTCAATCTTGTTCAACCCAGCTTCCTCCAGAACTGTAATCCACAGCTTGTATCTCTCCTGCAGACAGCAGCAGTTGGCGCCTCTGTTCTCTTAACAACAGAGGGAGTTTGCTAGAGCATAGGCTCTAGAGCCAGGCTGCCTGAATTCAAAGCTTTGCTGAGACTACAGACAAGTATTAGCTCCTGCATGTCTCCTCTATAAACTAAAGGCAACAGCAGCATTGACTGCCAAGGGTTATGGTGAGGGTTCAGTCAGCACCTGCATGTAAAGTACTTAGAATGAATGGTGTCCAGTACTCCACCACTGTTAATTGCCTTTGTTGTTATTGACCTAGAGGAAACAGTGGGGGAGGTGACCTACTTTTGACTGTCATTTGGACTATGCAAATAGTGACTTATTTTCACTATTGGATCTTGATAAACTTGAAATAGACAAATCCTGGACCCAGGAGTAGAGCAGTAAACACTTTTAACCTTTGTCCAGATATAACGTCTGGATTTGCAGATGTCCGCTGTGTGACTTCACTTTCCCCATCACAGTGTTCAAACTTTGTTCCTTACAGACAGACCATATTTCCATTTCTATCTCAGAGAAGAGTTTTTCCAATTAAAAAAAATGTTCTTATAGCTGTCTTGACTGCAAACAAGACTTTTGTGATGGTTCATATTCATGGTCAACTTGACCCGACTTGGAAGACCTACCAGACATACCTCAGGCATGTCTGTTAGGGTGTTTCCGTATTAGTTGAGGAGGGAAGATGTATCCTGAGATGTACCCTCAGATGACTTAGGCCCCAGGATGAAATAAAAAGGGGAAAAGGAAGAAGCCAGCTGAGTACCAGCTTCCTGATTATGGACACAGTGTGACTAGCTACTTCACATTCCTCCTGCTATGCCTTTCTGCCATGGTGGACTGTATCCTCTCAAACCATGAGCCCAAATAAATCCTTTTTCCCTTAAGTTGCTTCTGTATGCATGAGAAAAATAACTAATATAATTTTAACTTCCCATGCAATCTATATGCCTATTTTACTATTTTAGTTATCTTACTTTATTGGCCAGAATTTCAAAAATATTTAAGGTAATCATAATATCCCTGTTTTTAAAAAATATTTTATTTGAGAGGGAGAAAAAGAGGCAGAGAGAATGAGAATGGGTATGCTAGAGCAACTAGCCACTGCAAACAAACTCCAGACGCATGTGCCACCTTTTGCATCTGGCTTTTGTGGTACTGGGGAATCAAACGGGGGTCCTTAGGCTTTGCTGGCAAGTGCCTTAACTCCTAAGCTATTTCTCTAGTACCCCTGTTTTTTAAAAATATATTTTATTTATTTATTTTTAATTTAATTTATTTATTTACTAGAGACAGAGAAAGGGAGAGAGAGAGTGAGTGAGAATGGGCACACCAGGGCCTCTAGCCACTGCAAATGAACTCCAGACACATGTGCCACCATGTGAATCTGGCTCTCGTGGGACCTGGAGAATTGAACCCGGGTCCTTAGGCTTCGCAGGCATGCACCTTAACTGCTAAGCCATCTCTCCAACCCCTATTTATTTATTTGAGAGAGAGAAAGAAGCAGAGAGAGAGAGAGAGAATATGGGCATACCTGGGCCTCCAACTACTGCAAACTCCAGATGCATGTGCATCTGGCTTACATGGGTCCTGAAGAATTGAACTGGGATCCTTTGGCTTTGCAGGCAGACACCTTAACCGCTAAACCATCTCTCCAGCCCTCCCTTTTTTTTTTTTTTTTTTTGGACAGAGGTTAACATTGATGTCTTCCTCCCACCCCCCGAGGTAGGGTTTCACTCTGGCCTAGGCTGACCTGGAATTAACTATGTAGTCTCAGGGTGTCCTCGAACTCACGGTGATCCTCCTACCTCTGCCTACCAAGCGCTGGGACTAAAGGCGTGCACCACCACACCCGGCTGATGTCTTTTTTAAATTGCTATCCACTGAGGCAGGATCTCTCATTTGAATTCAAAGCTCACATAATATGCTGTCTCTCGTTTGATACCAGAGCTCACAGATTTGGCTAGCTGAGCTAGCCAGCTTGCCCTGGAGCTCCTCTGTCTCTGTTTCTTTTTTAAAAATTTTTAAAAATTATTTTATTTATTTTTGGAGAGAGAGAGACAGAGAGACAGAGAGAGAGGGAGAAGAAGACAGAGATGGGCATGCCAGCAGTCTCTCAGCTGCTGTGAACGAAATCCAGATATGTGCGCCTCCTTGTGGTCAAGTGCGGCATTGCGCCCTTGCGTCACTGCATCTGGCTAAATGTGGGGCCTGGAGATTGGAACCAGGTTCTTAGGCTTAGGAGGCAGGCGCCTTAACCGCTAAGCCATCTCTCCAGCCCTCTGTCTCTGTTTCTTGTGTATTGGGTTTACTATGGGCTGCCACATGCACTGGCATTCATGTGGATGCTGGGGGAGCTAAACTCTGATCCTCATGCTTGCAGAGCAAGCATTTTATCCACTGAGCCCTTACTTCAATTCTTAAGCTAATGCCTTTGCAAAAGTTCAAATTGTGTAATAGTTATTGACCCTGTAAAGAATAAAATACATCTGATAATATTGTTCTTCATTATTGTTGGGTTTATTGTGAAATTCTAGGTTAAAAAAAAATCTTTTGAAGACAGGGTCTCTTGCACTAGCCCAGGTTAGCCTGGAACTCACTCTATGGCCCCAGGCTGTCCTTAAATTCATGGTGATCCTCCTGCCTCAACCTCCTGAGTGCTGGAACTAAAAGCATGTGCCATCATACCAGGCTTTAGATTTTTTTTCTATTCATTTTACATAAGTTGTTTTCTCTTCCCCTCTCATTCATTTTTCTCTTACTCATTCTGTTTTACAAAACACAGAATTGCTAGTGTCTCTGTCCATATACACATATTTACTTCAGTCTGTATATACTTCATTCTTCACAATTGCTGTAGTGTTTTATAATGTTAATTTATCTGGCCAGACCTATTGGCTTTTTTAAAAAAAAATATTTATTTGCTAGTCAAGAGAACAGTAGAGAGAGAGAGTGAGAGAATGAGAGAAGGGAATGGACATGCCAGGGCATCTTGCCACTGCAAACAAACTCCAGATACATGCCCCCCTTTGTGCACTTGGATTTATGTGGGTACTGGGGAACCGGACCCAGGCTGTCAGGCTTTGTAAGCAAGCACCTTTAACTGCTAAGCTATCTCTCCAGTCCCTGCTGTTTTTTACTTAACTTATTCTCTATTTTTTGCTAACACTGCATCTTGTCACATATTTTTTTGTTTGTTGTGTTTTTTGAGGTAGGATCTTGCTCTAGCTTACTATGTAGTCTCAGGCTGGCCTTGAACTCATGGTGATTCTCCTACCTAGGCTTGCAGTACCCACATAAAGCCCAGATTCCCCAGTGCCCACATAAAACCCAGATGCACAAAATGGTGCATACATCTGGAGTTGCATTTGCAGCTGCTGGAGACCCTGGTGTTCTCATTCTCTCTCTTCTCTCTCTCTCTCTCTCTCTCTCTCTCTCTCTCTCTCTCTCTCTCTCTCTCTGTGTGTATACACACTCGTGTATGTATGTCTCTCTGTCTCTCTTTGTTTGCCAATAAATAAATAAAAAATAAAATGTAATTAAAAAAACTTACCTGAAGTACATGGTTGGGCTGGGATTTAAGCCATTGTATCTCATTTCAGTGGTACTAAAAAGAAAAACAGATTCCATTGGAGTATATATCAAACTACCTATAGTGGCAATCACTAAAAGAAAGTTGTGAGAGCTTACAATGATTTTTTTTCTCACAAAGAAATGTATTTTTTTAAACTTAAAGATGTCCTGTATCAGAAAGCAGTTTAAACATTTTTATTTGTGTACGTGTATGTGTGCATGTGTGCACATATATATGTATATGGTGTGTGAGTGTGCATGATAGGTTTGTGGTTACATGTATGTGGAGGTCAGCTGTCAACCTTTTGGGATATTTGTCCTCTTTACCACCTTTTGAGACAGAGTATCTACATATTTTCCTACTGCAAGCACCAGTATAGCTGCCTTGTGAGCTTCCAGATTCTCCTGGCTCACCTTCCATTGCCACAGTCATGTTGAGAGTCTAGATGTATGTGCCACTTTGTGTCTGACTTTTTGTGGGTGCTGAGGAGGGTCGAACTTAGGCTAGCAAGCTTACAAGCAAATGCTTTTAACTGCCACCTGCTCAAGTCCAAAATTGATTATTTTTATAAGCAGAAGAAAAGTAAAACTCATTGAACAATAAGAAAATAAGAGTGTTTATATGACATAAATGGTAGGGGGAAATCATATCACCTAATCTTGTAGGGTTTTTTCCCCCATAGGGTTTTGTTTTGTTTTTTATTTTATTTTATTTTATTTTATTTATTTATTTTATTTTATTTTATTTTATTTTATTTTATTTTTTTATTTTATTTTATGAGAGAGACAGAGAGAGAGAGAGACAGAGGGAGAGGAAGACAGAGATGGGCGTGCCAGCAGTGTCTCAGCTGCTGAGGACGAAATCCAGATGTGTGCGCCCCCTTGTGGTCAAGTGCGGCATTGCGCCCTTGTGTCACTTTGCATCTGGCTAAACGTGGGACCTGGAGATTGGAACCGCTGGAGATTGGAACCAGCGTTCTTAGGCTTAGGAGGCAGGCGCCTTAACCCCTAAGCCATCTCTCCAGCCCACCCCCATAGGGTTTTAAGGAGAGTGAACAAGCTTGTGACTGACTTCTGGCAGATTTTGCAGTCTCAAGTGAGCTAGTCAACATGCTTACTATAAAAGGTGGTATTTTATGGAGAAGAAGCTGCCTAGCCAAGTGACGAAGGCTAACTTCATTATTAAGAGCAATTGTTAAGTATTGAATCCTCTATATACACTAAGAAGAATCTAGTACCATTTCTGTGGATTTTTGCCAAAAATACATAGCCCTATTGTTATAAGAAAGCATAAGGTAAACCCAAATCAAGGACAATCATTAAATAAGTGATTATTACTCTTAAAAGGTGTCAAAGCTGAGAGTGGTGGCACATGTCTGAATGCAACACTGAGATAGGGGGATTGCTATGAGGTAGAGGCAAGACTGAGCTACAGAGTGAATTCCATTTAGGTCAGCCTGGGCTAAAGAGAGATTCTGCCTCAAAGAGCAAAAACCAAAAAGTGTCAAGAAGCTGCAGACTGTATTCTGGTTACTGTCCAATCTGCTGCCATCTTACAGTGTACTCAATAAACTATTCTTCCTTTAAAAAAAAGATGTCAAGGGCATGAATGAAAAAGAAGCTGAGGAATTGTCAGAGACTGAAGGAGAAATGAGAATTACACTAGGGTGCTGGGTAGGAGTCTGGAACAGAAAGGAACATTATAGAAAAAGCTGGTGTGATTTGAATAGGGTTTTTGTTTAGCTGTTAGTTTAATGACAATATTAGTGTCCTGGTTCTGTTAAATGTACTATACTTATGTAAGATGTTAACTTTAGAGGAAGCTAGGTCAGGAATATATAGAAACAACTGTTTTTGTAACTTTTCCAAAAGTCTAAAATTAAATCAAAATAAGTTTTTATGATAATCATAGACAAGATTTCTTGCAAAATTTGTCTATTTTCTGTCATGTTTTTCTTTTAAGTGAAAAGCTATCATGATGTTAGAAAAGCTACTTGCAGGCTAGAGAGATAGATCAGCAGTTAAAGGTGCTTGCTTGTAAAACCTGCTGATCAGGAATCAATTCCCCAGCACCCATGAAAAGCCAGATGCAAAGTGGTTTATGCATCTATATCCCAACACATCTATGACAATGGGGAAGCAAAACCAGGGAAATCTGAAGCTTGTGGGCCAGCTAGTCTGATGTTCATTTGCAGTTGCAAGAGACCCTGTCTCAGAGAAGGTAGAGCACAGGCTGGGAAGATTGATCAGTGGTTACAGGCTCTTGCTTACAAAGCCCACTAGTCTGGGTTTGATTCCCCAGTATCCATGTAAAGCCAGGTATGCAAAATGTTGCATGCAACTGGAGTCTGGTTGCAGTGACAAAAGGCCCTAGCTTGTCCATATTCACTCATTCATTCATTGTCTTTCTCTCAAATAAATAAAAAAAAATTTTTTGAGGCAAGCCCAACAGACTGGCCTTTTTTAAATTTATTTTTTTATTTACTTATTTGAGAGAGAGTGAGGGGGGGGCAGATAGAGAGAAAGAATGGGCACGCCAGGGCCTCCAGCTACTGCAAACAAACTCCAGATGCATGCACCACCTTGTGCATCAAGCTTACATGAGTCCTGGGGAATTGAACCAGGGTCCTTTGGTTTTGCAGGCAAGTGCCTTAACCACTAAGTCATCATTCCAGCCCATGGCCTTCCCCCCCGCCCATTTATTTATTTGAGAGACAGAGAGAGGAGAGAGAAAGAGGTAGATAGAGAATGGGCACATCAGGGCCTCCAGCCACTGCAAATGAACTCCAGACGCCTGTGCTCCCTTGTGCATCTGGTTTATATGGGTCCTGGGGAGTTGAACCTGGGTCATTTGGCTTTGCAGGCAAACGCCTTAACTGATAAGCCATCTCCAGCCCCAATGGCCTTTGTTTTTAAATAAGAGAGAGAGAAAGAATTGGCTTGACAAGGTCTCCAGACACTGTAATTGAACTCCAGACACATGCGCCGCCTTGTGCATGTGTCATCTTGTATGTCTGGCCTACGTGGGATCTGGGGAGTTGAACATGGGTCCTTAGGTTTCACAGGCAAGCGCCTTAAACACTAAGCCATCTCTCCAGCCCAGTAAAATATATATATATATATATATATATGGTGCTGGGATTAATATATAGTGCTGGGATTAAGCACCACCACGCCCAGCTAGTAAAAATATTTTTAGAGCCGGGCGTGGTGGCGCACACCTTTGATCCCAGCACTTGGGAGGCAGAGGTAGGAGGATCGCCGAGAGTTCGAGGCCACCCTGAGACTACATAGTTAATTCCAGGTCAGCCTGGACCAGAATGAGACCCTACCTTGCAAAACCAAAAAAAAAAAAAAAAATTTTTTTAAAAGGAGAAACAAGCTGGGCGTGGTGGCGCACGACTTTAATCCCAGCACTCAGGAGGCAGAGGTAGGAGGATCACTGAGAGTTTGAGGCCACCCTGAGACTACATAGTGAATTCCAGGTCAGCCTGGACCAGAGTGAGACCCTACCTAGCAAAACAAAAAAAAAAAAAAAAAAAAAGGAGAAACATAAAACACCTCCTCCTGTGTACTGTGGCACACACATCTCACATATGTAAATAAATAATTTTTTTTTGTTGTTGTTTTTCAAGGTAGGGTCTCACTCTAGCTCAGGCTGACCTGGAATTCACTCTGTATTCTCAGTGTGGTCTTGAACTCACAGTAAATCCTCCTACCTTTGCCTCTGGAGTTCTGGGATTAAAGACGTGTGCCACCACACCCAGCTAATTTTTTTTTTTTTAAAGAAAAGTTATTTGGTCCTTGGTAGAAACTAGCTTAGGAACATGAAAGAAAGCTGAGGATTAGCCTCTTCTCTGACTGGATAATGCTAATGACAATTTGTACTATTGTGTCTCTAGGTTCGTTTTCTAATATATTTAATTTTCTAGGCCTCTTTAAAGCATACTGCTAGGAGATTTTTTCAGAACATTTTATGAAGCCAAGTGAGCAGAAACATCATCAGTGCATGATACTGTACTTAAGGGGGAAAGCAAACTTGGTACAGAGTCATGGGTCTCAAGATTTTACTTAATACTGTGAGATTCTCTGAAGATGTTGCTTCAGTGTTTACTGCTGAGGTCAGCATGGCCTGAAAACTGTTGTACATAAATGCGAAGTGAGCAGACCCAAGTGTTCTTCTGGAGATGCACATAGATGAATGGCCCTCCTTTGGGAAATAGCCAAGCTAAAACCATAGAAATACATATATTCAATGTTTAGATACAGGGCTGGAGAGATGGTAGTTAAGGCACTTACCTGCAAAACCTGACAACCAGGGTTCAATTCCCCAGTAGCCATGTAAAGCCAGACACACAAAGTGGCTCACGTGTCTGGAGTTTGCATCGGCTAGAGGTGCTGGTGTGCCCATTCATTCTCATTCTCTCTCTCTCTTTCTGTCTCCTTGCAACTAAATAAAAAAAAAAAAATTAAAAGGTTTAGATATAGACTGGGAGTCTACATAGTGTTTGGAGTTTTGGAGGGAAGTGCTATATCAGAGAACATCTGATTTTCTCTATAAGAGGAGAGATGCCACATTGGGACCCAGGGTAGACGTGCTGGTTTTTGTAAAGTTGGATGTGCTAGATACATGGGTTGAAGACCTCTGAAAGAGTTTTACATTTTTTTTGTTGTTGTTTTTATAAAGATTTTATTTATTTGAGGGGGGGGAGAGAGTATGTGTGTGAGTGAGAATGGGCATACCTGGGCCTCTAGCCACTGCAAATGAACTGCCGACACGTGTAGCACCACGTGTATCTGGCTTACATGGGACCTGGAGAATCAAACCTGGGGGTCTTTTTGCGTTTTGGGCAACCATCTTAACTGTTAGGCCATCTCTCCAGCCCTCTACATTTGTTTTTTTTTTTTTTTTTTAATTTTTTAAATTATTTTATTTATTTTTGGAGAGAGACACAGAGAGAGACAGAGAGAGAGGGAGAGGGAGACAGAGAGAGATGGGTGCACCAGCAGTCTCTCAGCTGCTGCGAACGAAATCCAGACGCGTGCGCCCCCTTGTGGTCAAGTGCGGCATTGCACCCTTGTGTCACTTTGCATCTGGCTAAACGTGGGACCTGGAGATTGGAACCGTTGGAGATTGGAACCAGTGTTCTTAGGCTTAGCAGGCAGGCGCCTTAACCCCTAAGCCATCTCTCCAGCCCTCTACATTTGTTTTTGAGGCAGGAATCTGGCTAGGAATTCTGTTTTCCAGAGGCTCTGATTTTGGAAAAAGACAGCTCTAGGCAACTGATAGGATTAGTGAGGCTCTGAGAAAGTTATAGTCCCTCTAAAAGTGAGAAAGAAAAATCTAATTTGCCTCCATTGCATTTGATTGGTATTTAGCCAGTTCTACTCCACCCAGTTACAAGTTGACTAACATCTTACTGAACTAAAAGGTAAAAGAAATGATATTTCTAAGATTGCAAAACTGCAGCCCTAGATTTACTCAGTCACTGAATAGTCTATGAGCCATAGTGACATGCCAGGTACTGTACTGAGTCCTGAGAAGACGCAGTGAGCAGATAGTCATGTTCCCTCTCTGCGTGGAGCTCCCAGGCAAGGAGACTGGTTGTAGCAGACAGCTTCAGGTTCGCTGAGATGAACTTCCAGACCAGGCACAGTTATGGAGGAAGGGATATTATTTATTGAAGCTTACAGATCCAGGGGAAGTTCCATAAAGGCAGGAAAAGCAGCCTGCTCTTCACAGGGCCAAGCAGAGAGAGAGAAAGCCAACCAGCCACCACAGCACACAGAGCAACACTACAGCCAAAAGGTCACACAGCACACTTCAGGAACTCCTGCTAGGCACATTTGCATATCTTTACAATGGACTCTCAAACCCACCATTAACACCTTAAGACCGGCCCCCAGTGACATTGCCTCTAGCAAGGTGATTGCAGATGCAAACTATAACTAGTAAAACACTGAATATATTGGGGGACATATATTCAAACTACCACACTGGTCCTCTCAGCTTACATCAGCCAGCTCACCTGCTTCACTCAAAAATGCTGCCACCAACCCATTCTGATGGCTTATATAAAAACACACCTTTTATTTATTAAAATTAATAGATTGTTGAATAGATTTTTTCATGTATACTTTGTGTATTTGATTTACATAATTTTGAAGATGCTTTTGATCCCTTTAATCATAAAACCTGTCCTTGTCTTGGCCAATTCCCTCAGCCTGTGCTGTTGAAGACAGTATGGTAAAGCTTAGTGGATTTGCTCAGTGCATATGGCAATCCAAAATGTGTTCACCAAGGCACAGCAAGCTCTCAGACCTATAGTGTGGCCAGCTGGCAGCATCCAGAGGGAACCAGCTTTTCTCTGTTGCTGTGTGGACATTTCTCCCTTCCTGGATTTAATCTCCTGGGTCAGATTCCAAGTTGTAACTTCAAAGCAGTGAACCAACTAGAGTGGTGCTAGTTAACCCAAGTCACCAACACTGCTGGTAACCTCTTCCTGGGCCATTCTGTCAGACACTTTGGGCTTTTTTATTTGAGGTATGTCCTCATACCTTAAACTGGAAGAGTGGTTGTTATAAATTCTTGCTTTTTCTATCAAGAGTATATTGGAAGTTGGACATAAAAAGAATGAAAGGGCTGTAATCTCAGCCTTTGAGAAGCTGAAGCAGGAGGATGGTCATTTTTGAGGCCATCCTGGGTTCCATAGTGAGTTCTAGACAAGTCTGAGCTACAGTGGATAAATGTATTTATTATTGATTAGATAGAAAAATCAAGGCTAAGTTATTGTTCGACATTGGTAATGTGTAATACTCAGCTCTGCAAATTCAGTCTAGTGAGTGTATGAAGAGGTAATAGTTTTTTTTTTCCATTTATTTATTTGAGAGAGAGAGAGAGAGAGAGAGAGAGAGAGAAAGAAAAAGAGAAAGAAAGGGCACCCTAGGGCCTCCTGCCACTGCAAACAAACTCCAGATGCATGTGCCACCTTGTGCATCTGGCTTATGTGGGTCCTGGGGAATTGAACCAAGGTCCTTTGGCTTTGCAGGCAAGGACCTTAACCATTAACCCATCTCTCCAGCCCCTATCCTTTCATTTTTTGAAACAGAGTTTTATTAGCCACTACTGACTTTGAACTCACTGTATAGCCCAGACTGGCTTTGAACACCTGCCTTAGCCTCTCAAGAGCTAGGATTATAAGCATTTGCTACCATGCCTGGCTCTGGTCTTCCTCATTTTCTTATCAGTCTCTCCCCAACATTTCCCAAACCCACTGTAGAGTCTCTGCTGTGGCATACACCATATGCTGACTTGTAATGACAATGCCCTGGATTATCAACATCTTGAGGTGAAAAGGACTTATACGTTGATCTTCATGACCTCTGAGTACCCAACTCAGTGAATTTGTTAACATTAGTGCTCAGACTGTTCCAGTCATCATCTGACCAATTTACTACATTACTGCTTGTCACAATGACATCATGAGAGTTACATCATTCCTGTTTCACAGTTGAGTAAACGAGTCACAGAGTGGCCAAAGATTTTGCCCAAAGCTACAAAACTAATTTAGTGGTAGAGTTGGGGTTTTAAGCCAGGTAAGCAGTAAAGAGTCAGGACTTCCAAATGACATGCTATAGTGCCCATGCTCTCTACTGTGTTCCATACTGGCATGCCAACAGCCTGTGTTCATGGAACACCAGCTGTGTGGCAGACACTGGGTTCTGTTATTTATTATCTCTGGTCCTTATACAAAGCCCATGAGACACATGTAATTATTCCATAGATGAGGAAAATCAAGTTCAGAGGAGTTGAGATTAAGCATCTTATACTAAAGCAATATTGCAGTGTGGCTTAGTAAGTATTAACCAATGAATATGGAAATACATGAAAAATTGTAGGAGGAGGACTCAAGAAGATAATTAGTGTGCATTGAGTGTCTCCCATTTTGTACTGTGATTTTCCCAACATTTTAGTATAGAAATATTAAAAAGATGCAAGAATACTGTGTCTGAACCATTAATATTTTACCTCATGTGCTTTCTATTTATCTAATCAACTATCTGCTGATCATGTTTTCTTAAATCTTTTTTATTTTTTTATTTATTTGAGAGGGGGGAGGTAGAGAGGAGAGAGAAGGAGAGAAAATGGGTATGCCAGGGTCTTCAGCTGCTGCAAACAGACTCCAGACACATGTGCCATCTTGTGCATATGGCTTACGTGGGTACTAGGGAATCAAACCTGGGTCCTTTGGCTTTGCAGGCAATCACCTTAACTGCTAAGCCATCTCTCTAGCCCTGGAATGTTTGATGCATCCCGCCTCTTGGTAGTTCTGCAGGCATATCACAAAGTAGAGGTCATTGCTTGTTTACAGGGTTTTTTGAGGTAAGGTTTGTGCGTTTCATTAGTTAAATTTTGACTACACATTTATATATTTATTTATTTTGTGTGTGTGTGTGTGTGTGTGTGTGTGTGTGTACATGTGTGGAGGTCAGAGAACAACCTTGGATGTCAGTTCTGTCCTTCCACCTTTGACTGATACAGGGTGTCTCATTGACTAGTGCATTCACTGGGCCAGCTGGTCTGCAAGTTTCCAGGAAATTCTCTGGTCTCTGCCTCCCATCTTGCTGTAGGTGCTGTGGGATTACAGATGCACGCTGCTGGAGCTGATGCTATATGTGGGTTCTGGGGACCCAAACTCAGGTACTCATGCTTGCATAGCAAGTGCTTTATCCAGCCCTGCTTGATTGTGTGTGTCATAGTGCACATGTGGAGGTCACAGTATAACCTCAGATGGTGGTCCTTGCCTTCTGCCTTGTTTGAGACAGGGTTTCTTTGTTGTTCATTGCTGCATACGCCATGTTAGCTTTGCCTGCAAGCTTCTGGGGATTTCCGTCTATACCTCCTGGCTCATCATAGGAATTTCCACTGGGCTTATAGATGCTTATGCTACTGTGTCTGGCTTTATGTGGGCTCATGGAATTTGAACTCAGGTTTTCATGCTTATGCAGCAAGTGATTTTACCCACAGAACCATTTCCCCAGCCCCATTTGTTTGTTTTTGACAAGTGCATGCATCTATATAACCCTAAATTCTCACCAAGATAGGTTTATTACCCAGAAAGGTACCTCATGCCTTTTTCTGGTCAGTTCTCATCCTCACTTCTGTTAAGCCTCTTTTTATACCATAAATTAATATGCTACCTTGGTCTAGAAGAATTTAAGGTAGGACTCACTCAGATCTATAAAATATAATAGGAAAGCAAGTAAATTGTAAAAAGAAACTAAGAAGCAATATGAAATAACACTGGTAGATGCCTGAGCGTGTTTACAAGTAATATATTGCTTAATCCTCATGAGGATGCAAACTGTTCTTGTCTTATAGATAGAAAGTCTATATGCTTGTGTTGCTAATGAGCAGTTGCAACTCTTTGACTTCAGAGTCTATAGTTTTCCCACTTTACCCTCTAAAGACAAGACAGTGGATAAAAAACAAAAGAGCTTATTTTAAAGGTAAATATAGTTTTCTTTTAATAAAAATTTTTTTTGTTTTTTTTTTGAAGTAGGATCTTGCTCTAGCCCAGGCAGACCTGGAATTAACTATGTAGTCTCAGGCTGGCCTTGAACGTACAATGATCCTCCTACCTCTGCCTTCTGAGTGCTGGGATTAAAGGCTTGTGCCACCATATCCAGCTTTAAATGTAAATATACTTTTAAAAAAATATATAATGAAAATTCTATGATATTTTCCTCACTGATATTTTAAAGCAGATTAAAATATAGCAGTATTTCATAAAAAATAAAACCCTAGAAGTATTTAGATATCTGCCATACACATGATTTGACCCTTTTTTTTTCATCTCAAACCTTTTTAAAAGTAGAATAAAAAGGACAAGGACTGCTGTGTTCTTCACGTATCTTGAGTCTCATAAATGTTAGTTCAACTGCCAGTTCTTTTCCGAAAGATGTATGTCAATGACATTTGTGTCTAAAAATATGGAATGCATCATGAATTTGCATGTCATCTTTGCACAGGGGCCATGCTAATCTTCTCTGTATCGTTCCAATTTTAGTATATGTGCTGCCAAAGCAAGCACTCAATATAGTTTTAAATATTTTTTTCTGAGTAGTCCTTATTTAGTTTATTATTCTGGTCAATTTTATCTTTATTATTATTATTATTAACATATTTTGTATAGATGCATCATATGTTGGTACCCTCTTTTCCCACATCCCTGCCCCCATTCCACTGGGAACCCTGTGTGGGGTTACAGGTATTACCCATGGGGTTGTGGGATATGTGTTGTGGGAGCAGTAGTTTTTTTGGGGAGTGTGGGGGAAATGCCTCTGGCGTGATGTCTCAACCTGTGGCTCTTACAGTCTTTCCTCTCCCTCTTCCACAAAATTCCCTCAGTCGTGTGGGTGAGTTTTAAGTCTACTTCAGTGATGAGCTCTTAGGAGCCTCTGGACTTCTGTTTTGTTAAGTGTTGAGTATCCTCAGGGTCTGTCTCCTTCACCTGGCACTGATTGTCAGGTTCACCATGGAAGCAGCATTCTGTGGTTTCAGCTATGGCTTGGCTAAAGTGCAAGGGGTAGCTTATCTCCTCTGGTCTTGCTAGTCCGTGTGTGCACCCTCCTAAGCAGAGGATCTGGGAGTTGGGGACCCCCTAGTTTTAAATAATTTTAAAATTGTATTACCTCATATATATTTTTTTTGAGGTAGGGTTTCACTCTAGCCCAGGCTGACCTAGAATTCATGGCCTCAAACTCAGGCGATTCACCTACCTCTGCCTCCTGAAAGCTGGAATTAAAGATGTGCACCACCATGCCTGGCTTGTTGGTAGCTTAGCCATAGAAAATCCTAAGGGTGGGTCATTGGAATATAGTAGCTTGTAGTCCTTGTAGCACCTTAAAGTTAAGGTTGACTTTGAGTTATTTTATGTGGCCCTACAAATATGGTTCCATGTCTTTGGAGAAGAAAACAACTTTCTAGGACTGGTGATAGAAAATGAAAAGTCTTAAAAAGTGACAGCTAAGTGTGGCGCTAGCCATGTCAACCAGGAAACATTTCATATGTGGCAGACTCTTGATCAGGGCTTTCTTGGGTTCACTTAATTAGTTGTATCAAGAAGAGTGAAAATACTACTTGATAAAAAGAATTCTACCTTAGTACTTGGGGAAGGATCACAAGTGTGAGACTGACTGGGGCTGCATAGCTAGACCCTATATCCAGAATTTTTAAAAGTCTCTCCAGTAGTCATTACTGTGCTCAGGGCTAAATGAGTCATCTTTATCACACTCTCCATGGCTCAGGGAGCATTGCAGAAGAAGGGACTGAAAGAGTGTATGAGCCAGAGGATGGGGAGAAGTATTTTGGGACACTGTGTTCTGGACATAAGGTGGCTGCTACTTCGTGACCTCACAATGGCTGGTTTTCTCTACAAGACCTGCACAATATTGAGCTCACTAATATTTCAACAGAGATGGAAGAGAAGGGGAAACGTAAAATAAAAAAGGGACTAGTGGAAAGAAGAAAGAGTTCAGTGGAAGGGAAGAGGGGATTATGCTGAAAGTACATTATATTCATGTATAAAATTGTCAATAAAAAGTTTAAAAATTCTTAAAGAATCATAATCTGTAATAGGAAATATTAGGAATAATACTGCTTCTGCATTCACTGCTGAGTCTCCTTTTAGAGAGAGTTGGGGGCTGGAAGGATGGCTTAGCGGTTAAGGCATTTGCCTGCAAAAGCAAAGGACCTAGGTTTGATTCCCCAGGACCCATGTTAGCCAGCTGCAGAAGGGAGTGCATATGTCTGGAGTTCATTTGCAGTGACTGGAGGCCCTGGCGTGCCCATTCTCTCCCTCCCTCTCTCTCTCTCCCCCCTTTCCCCTGTCAAATAAAAAAAAAAATAAAATGAGATATTTTAAAGAGAGATGGTAGGGACTGGAGAAGATGGCTCAGTGATTAAAGGTAGGGATTGGAGCCAGGCGTGGGGGCGCACGCCTTTAATCCCAGCACTTGGGAAGCAGAGGTAGGAGGACTGCCATTAGTGCAAGGCCACCCTGAGGCTACATAGTGAATTCCAGGTCAGCCTGGGCTAGAGTGAGACCCTACTTAAAAAAAAAAAAAAACAAAAAAATAAATAAATAGGAATTGGGTATAGAAGAATGTGGAAGAACTGATTATTTTGAGGTTTCTTACTTGAAATGCCAGAAAAGGGATGGCATCTGTTATAAATTAAGAGTCCTTGTATAAAGGTAAGAGGAGACTTTGAAAAAGGAAGATGGACATTTAGTATAAATCTGAAGAATTACTTCTGGACTCTGGCCCCTAGCATGGTGGGATGATAGCTGTGTTTTGGCTGTGTTGGGCCAGGGATCACCAAGACATGTTTCTGTGGTCTTGAGGAGTGGAGTGAGGATACACTGGAAAGACCTGTGCAGACAGACCTAGAGCAGTGACTCAGACCAGTAGAAGTGAGGTTGTGCTCTCTCTATTCTCTCCCCTCCATGATACTGCCCATTTCCCACCCTCTCTGCTCTTTGGATCTCACCCAGTGCTTGCAAAAAAGATACTTTCTGGTCTTCTAGGCTTTCTGATCTTTGTCTTTGGTCCTCTGGAGGGTTGGGGAGGAGGAGTGGAGGGCATCAAACTCACTATTAAAAGTATCCACATTAGGGCTGGAGAAATGGCTTAATGGTTAAGGCGTTTGCCTGCGAAGCCAAAGGATCCCAGTTTGATTCTCCAGGTCCCACGTAAGCCAGATGCATGAGGGGCACATGTATCTGGAGTTTGCTTGCAGTGGCTAGAGGTCCTGGTGTGCCCATTCTCTCTCTGCCTCTCTTCTGTCTCTCTCTCCGCTTGCAAATAAATAAATTTAAAAACAAAAAAAAAGAAATATACACATTAGGGGCTGGAGAGATGGCTTAGTGGTTAAAGCACTTGCCTACAAAGCCAGAGGACCCGGATTTGATTCCCTAGGACCCATGTAAGCCAGATGCACAAGGTGGCGCAGGTGTCTGGAGTTTGTTTGCAGTGGCTAGAGGCCCTATGCGCCCATTCTCTCTCTCTCTCTCTCCCCCTCTCTCTGCCTCTTTCTCTCTCTCAAATAAATAAATAAAAATAAAACATTTATAAAAAGAAATATCCATGTTAATGATGCTACCAGTGATAAAGACTAGTTCTCCCCCCAAGACAGCAGCACAGTTGTCTTTAACAAACTGTTTCAATTAAAGAAAAATTAAAATAACATTGTGTTTTGATTGCAAAAGCCATTCATTTTTTGGCAGATAACCTGAAAAACATAAGAAATCATAATGAAAATAACGGAGATTCCTATTAATAAAATCTTGATAGTATTCTTCAGCAACTTACTTAGAATTGCTTATATAAAGTGTCAAACCATCCTATATATTTCAATCTTCCCTTGACATATATTTTATATATATTGAAATATATTTACATATCACATCTTATTAAATATATTCTAAATTTATGTGTCATTAAAATTATTCATAAGCATCATTTTAAGTAGTCATTGATAAGCTATCTGTTATATGGGCCATGCTCTATTTAGCTTACCTATTTTATTTAATTGGAAGTGAGCTTCTTGTGAACAGCATATAGTTATGTTGTTAAACAATTTCAGACTTTTAATGGTATATTTAGATCCTTTATATGTAAGGTAATTATTGTATCATCAAGACCCTAATTTGCCATTTCATTATTTGTTTTCTATTTTTCATTGTTTTCTTGCCTTTCTTTCAGTTACTTGGTCATTTTCAGGATTTTATTTTTCCTTTTCACAGTGTTGTTGAATGTATCTCTGTATCTTTTTCTTAGCAGTTGCTCAGGGCATTACAATATACAGGTGTGAGTTACACAGTCTGTGGTTTTCAACATTTTATCATTTTGAGTAAAATAGAGAAAACTTACTTCCATCTCAGTCCACTGCCTTCTCCTTCTTAACTGTAACTATCTTGAGCACCGTGTCACGTTGTGTTGTGTGGTCATGTCACATCATGTCATGATGTTTTGTTTCAGTCAGCAAAGACAATCTACAAACTCACAAGGCACAGGATGGTCTGTGTCACTTCTTTTTTCTCCTTTGTTTCCAGTGCTCTCGGGTTTCTTCTCATCATTCATTTTGTTTGGAGAGCTTTCTTTGTTCATTTAAGAATAGGTTTTACAGTGACACATTATTTTATTTTTATTTATTTATCTAAGATTGTTCTTTTTTCCTCCACCATGGAAGCACAGTTTTACCATTATGGAATTCGTGGTTGCTAATTCTGTTCTTTCAGTGTTCAAAATGTTACGCCGCTCTGCTTTGACCTCAGTAACTTCAGGTAAGAATGTGTTGTCATTTGACTTGTTTTTCCCTTGTAGGTATGCATATTGTTTTTCTCTAGTTTTAAGAGATTTTATTTGTCTCCAGTTTGCACAAATACAGTTATAATGTGTCTTGGTCTGGATTTCTTTGATTTTATCCTATTTGGGGTTTATTCAACTTCTTGAATCTATAGGTAATATTTATTGTTCATCAAATTTGTTTTAGTTTTCAGCCATCATCTTTTTTTATATAATTTTTTTAATGAGAGAGAGAGAGAATTGGTGCACCAAGTCCTCCAGCCACAGCAATGAAACTCCAGATGCATGTGCCACCTTGTGTTCATATGCAACCTTGTGTGTTTGTATCACCTTGTGCATCTGGCTTATGTGGGACCTGAAGAGTCAAACATAGGTCATTAGGCGTCACAGGCAAGCATCTTAAATTGCTAAGCCATTCTCCAGCCCATCATCATATTTTTTTAAAAAATTTATTTGCAGAGGTGGGGGGGGAGAGAGAGTGGGAAGATGGGTGCTCCAGGGCCTCTAGCCACTGCAAATAAACTCCAGTTGCATGTGCCACTTTGTGCATCTGGCTTATGTGGGTCCTAAAGAATTGAACCTGGGTCCTTAGGCTTTGCAGGCAAGTGCCTTAACTACTGAGTCATTTCTCCTGCCCCCCATTATCTTTTTGAATGCTCCTATAGCTGTAGCCTTTTTTGTTTTCTTCTTTATCTGAAAATTATTGTTTCACAATTACCTGTGACTCTTTTATTTGTTTTCAGCTCATTATAATAATTATTATTATGAATTTCTTCTTCTTCCCCCTTCCCTCTCCCTCTTCCTCTTCCTTCCTCCTCCTGCTGTTGTAAAAGGTCTGTTGATCTCCCATGAAGTTCACTGATTCTGTCCTTTCCATCCTATTCTGACTCCATTTAGTAAATTTTTAAAAAATTTCTGTTGTTATATTTTTCAGTTCCAGAGTTTCCATTTGGTTCTTTTTTAGAACTTCTATTTCTTTGATGAATTAACATTTTTTTCATATATTTCAAAAGAATTTGTGAGACAATACAAGTGTGGTGGCCCAGGCCTGTAATCTTGGCATCCTGAGACTGAGATAGATTTTGAGTTCAACACTAGCCTGGGGCTGCATAGTAAGATCCTGTCTAAAAAAACAAAAAAAAAAAAAAAAAAAAACAACCCACAACACTTATAATGGCGGCTCTGGCATTCATTGATTGCCTTTGACACATTCAAGTTGTCATTTTCCTGGTTTGTCTTCTATCAAGTGATTTTTCAGGTCTGTTTTGAGCAGTTTATAATATTAGTCTTCTATTAGTAGATGTCACCCAGTTTAGGTTTTGTGGTCCCAACTTGTAAGTATTCTTGATGTGCTTGTTTAGTCTGGTACTGCTGGGGCTCACACTGGTCTCTGCTGACAGTCTGTGGGGGGGGGCGAGTGAGGAGTCCCCCCAGGCCATGCTATCTGGTATCTTTTGGAGGGAGAGGGAGTCTGTTCTGCTGGGATGAAGAGCACTTCTTAGGAGCTCTGCTACAGGGAGGGTGAGAGTATTTCTCCAGACTGATTTACTGACAGTGGGATCCCAAGGTATCTTGCTAGATGGTGTTGGCAGCTAGCCTGATGTTCTTAGTAGACTCCCATTCAGTCATAGGCTGCTAGATTGAGGGTTGCGAAACATCAAGCTTGCTCTCCTTTTCTATTGTATGAAGGGGGGGTCACAAGATGGCCAGCTGCTATGTTGTCGGTCTAGTCCTGGGGTCTCTTAACTAATTCACCCTCCTTTTCCCCATCTTTCTACCTTCTCTTTGGTTGGCTCTTGTGTTGTCTCCAGGGTTTATAATTGTACTTACAAGGAGGTGGGTAGAGAAATGAGTTTATAACATCTTGTCTGGTCCATGACAGTGATCTATTTAATCATTAATCATTTAGATTGTGTGATGGTTGTGAGTGGTAAAGCTTTAGACATCATGAAAGGGTGAAGGACTTGAGGAGGAGGCCTTCCAACAGCCTCAGAATATGAGAGGTTTTCTTACTCCACAGGCCCATGAACTTGAACCTAGTCACCCAGTAGAGGTTATTTGTCCTCTGCTTGCTTGGCTGATGATGTCAGCTCGTTGTGTGTGCTTTAAAGGCAGCTTTTTGTTCTTATGTCACTGAACAGTGCAGTTATCCGTCATACTTCTTGCACAATTAAAACAGATTCTTGCTTTTGTAGGATCCTTTCTTACTTAGCCTTTTTGGTTAGTACTATCTGTTGGCAAGGATTTTATTTTAAGTTCAACCATATAAATCATATTTGTCATTTAACTTTTAATCTTTAACTGTAAGATTACTTTTATGTGAGCATTTTTATTTCAAGACTACAAATCAATGACAAAGTTTTTCATAAATGAGAAGAAAGTTTTTGATATTTGCTACTTGCAAATGATAAATTTGAGGCCATCTCAGTTCTTTCAGAGTAAATGTGCTTTAAAAAAAAATAAGAAGGAGAAATCCTAACAGTGTAAGCCATGGGCCACTTTGTATAGTGTACAATAATAGTTCTGCACAAATAATTCAGGTTAAAATTGTATACTATTTCTTCCCACCCATTTCCTTTATTGGCTGTGACACACAGGAATTACGCCCATTGCTTGACTAACCTTTCTGACCTTTTGTTACTTGGCTATAAATTGACTTGGGTCTTTTGCAAAAACACTGGGGGGGCGATCTTTTTGTTAGAACCCAGCCAATTCCTGCCTCGGCGCAGAACAGTTTGTTCTCTTGAAGAAATGAGCCAGTTCAGTGAACAGAAAAACAGCTATAAACTGGCATCGCCAAAAACTGCAAGTGATTGCCTACTTAGAAAGAGGTTTTAAAGACAGAGAGAGAGAGATACAGTTTTGAACTCCACTGGCTTTAGGTAAAGTTAATTGACGTGTTAGACTGCATTCTAACCACATAAAAAGGGTTTTGCTTCCTGTGCATTTTTCATACATGTATATAATGTATTTTGACCAAATCCCCTTCCATCGTGTTCTGTTAGCCCCTATTCTATCCCCTTTATTGAACCCCTTCTTTCCAGCTAATCCCTCTTATACTTTGACTTTTTTTGTTTGTTTTCTTCTATTTTTGGTAATCCAATGAGTTTAGTTAGGGTTGCCTGCATGAACGTAAGTGGGAGATTATTTACCAGAGCATGTGGATCCTACCGGTGGCTCCACCACTGCAGAAAATTCCTACTCTCCTGGCAACCATTAACTGCTACTAACTCCCTGGGGAAGGATGGTGGCTCATGCCCTCCCTCCTCCATCATCAAAGATGGAATGTTGATGGGCTCCATGTCGTGGCAGTTTTGTGCAGGCTGTCAGGTCACTGTTGGGACAGCTGTGTCACAACATCAACATTTTAACATTTTCAACAGGAATGAAGAATTCGCCTCCTGTTTGCTTCCACAGTCCCCTCAGACTGTGCTTGAGCATGTTTCCCTGGCATTTCATCAGACCTGCCCACCATGCCAGGAGGTCTCTGTTCAACCATACCAGTACTCCCCAAATGACTACACCTGTGCCAGACTGAGTATTAGTTAGCCTCCAGAGAATTACAAGAAAACATGTAAAACCAATGCATGCCAGTGGCAGGGGCAGGAATAAAACAAACATATAAGATAGTATTTGAAGGCTGGAGAGATGGATTAGCAGTTAAGGTGTTTATCTGCAAAGCCAAAGGGCCCATGTTTGATTACCCAGGACCTATGTAACCCAGTTGCACAAGTGGCACATATGTCTGGAGTTCGTTTGCAGTGGCTAGAGGCTCTGGTGCACCCATTCTTTCTCTCTCTTTCAAATAATAAATATTTATTTATTTATTTGAGAGAAATAGGCAGGTGGGGGGATGGGCACACCAGTGCCTCTAGCCACTGCAAATGAACTCCAGATGTGTGTGCCCCCTTGTGCATCTGGCTTACGTGGGTCCTGGGAGTTGAACCTGGGTCCTTTGGCTTTGCAGGCAAGCACCTTAATTGTTAAGCCATCTCTCCAGCCCAATACAAATATTTTTAAAAGATAGTATTTGATAGAGTGAATGACAGGAGTAGAGGCATTTGAGTGAAGTTTGGAGATTGTTTGGGAGTCTGCTACATATATGGCAGAAAGGTTTCTGGGACTGCAGGAGGTACTTTAGTTACTGCCCAGCTGACTTCCCCTTGCAGTGCATTCAATAAAATAAAATAAAAAATTTCTGGACAAAGAGAAACAGATATAAAGTTGGAGAATGATGACATAGCCTGGGGTTTTGGTACTAAAAGTAGAATTACACTTGCATATAAAGGAAAAGGAGTGAGACTGGAGAGGAACAGGTTTTCTGAACACCACATATCTCAAGTATCACATGAAACAGCTTGGCGTGTCTCCTATAGGCTGCAGAGCTGTGGAAATGCTTGAAAAGGGAGATTGGCCTGGGCAGAAGTTGGTTTGCAAGGAACTATGAGCTCGGAAAGGACAGGTTGGACCAGACTAAGGGAAGACTATGAACCAAACTTAAGTGGGCTCCTGTGGGGAGTTACTAGAGACAATGATCTGTGTCTTGGAAAGGCTGTTATGGTTTTGACTCAGAGGACCATATGGGGAGGACAGGTTAATGCAGATCACTGAAGTTTCCAGCTTGTTCTACCACACACAGCCTTGTAGACATATTCTTTATAAAAGCTTAGGCCTATAAATATTTGTACTACTAATACTTAGATAAAAGTATTAATGCTGGGCTGGAGAGATGGCTTAGTGGTTAAGGCGCTTGCCTGCAAAGCCTAAGGACCCATGTCAGACTCACTAGATCCTATGTAAGCCAGACCCACACTGTGATGCAAGTTTAAAGTGTTGCACATCTCTGGAGCTGGATTTCAGTGGCTGGAGGTCCTTGTGCACCAATTTTCTTACTCTCATTAAAAAATTACAAAAAAGCATTAATGCTAATAGAAATAATATTTACAAAGCCAGAATTTCTTTGCCTTCTTAAGTTACTATAATACAAAAACATCAGATACATATTTTCATTTCTTAAAATCTCATCATTACAGAAAAATTACTTTGGAGGAATGCTTAACCAATTTGGCAGTATGTACAATGAGTGTATTTAACTTTAAAAGGTAGTTTTAAATGTGCAAGTGTGCATGTAGTAAATCATAGAACAAAAAACTAGCCTTTAGAAACTAGAGACCTAGTTTCTTTAGTAAACACATGCTTTAAGAGGTCTCAGGAAGCTGGGCGTGGTGGCGCACACCTTTAATCCCAGCATTTGGGAGGCAGAGGTAGGAGGATCACCGTGAGTTCAAGGCCACCCTGAGACTCCATAGTTAATTCCAGGTCAGCCTGGGCCAGAGTAAGACCCTACCTCGAAAAACCAAAAAAAAAAAAAAAAATAATAATAATAATAATAATAAAAGAGGTCTCAGGAAACTCATGTTTTTTCAGGTAATAGTATCTGATAAAGAGGTTTACTGTCAGAATGCAGCTGAGAGACAGCCCAGGACAGATGAATGATTCTGTCTGTGCAGCATTCAGTCTTCAGTAATGAGCATGATTCCAGGATTAGGTCCTAGAAAACAGGACCACAACCAAACGTGGCCCACCCTATACTGCTTAATTGACCATCCTCTATGAGCCCCCAAAGGGAAGTGCACTTCCCCATTTGGGATAGGAGCCTGACATCTCAGCAGAGAAGGCTGTAATTAAGCATCTCTGCATCTCGTCTTCATCCCGTGCTTGTGTCTCAAAGTGGAACCAGAAATGATGAGTGTTTTCAAGAAAGGAAATGTGGGGGAAGTATCTAAATCTTCAATATCTTAATATTATGTCTGTATTATTTTGTGGCATCATTGGCAAAATGCTATTTTTTAGGGAAAAATATTTCATGTGACAGAGCAATGGCACTATGGCATGCTCTCTTCTTAAAGTGCTTATATATAGCTCAGGAATGGAAACAGCTCTGTTTTCCTCTAGTGGCTGCCGAGCATAGCAGGAGAGGCAGTTATGTAACTGGGTGTGCTCATTAGTTCTGCTATAAATTCATACAGCTGGGCCTCTGTGGCCCTTTGTTCACCTCTGTGCTAACTCTCACTTGCTTTCAGTGAGTCCTGTGCTTGGCACATAAGGAAATACTGGAGCTAAAGAACCCCAAATACAGCCCCTTGACCCTGTAGTCCACTGGAGCAGATTTCCAAGCAAGAAACCCCACTCGTGTGGAGCAGAAGGCTGTGGGTTTGGGGTGGGGGGATCGTGCATAGGAGCTGAGAAGCACAGCAAGGAGAAGCCCAACAACCAAGCCTGGAGCTCTGCTCACCCTGTAAGCTCCTTCAGTCTGTGCACTTGTCTCTCTGTACCTTTCCCCTGCTAGAAAATGATTACAGGGCCTATTCCATAGTTAGGCATCACATTATTGTGGACACTTGATGTGTTAACTCATATAATATGCCTTCCCCAGAATTGACACTCAGCATTTTGTACATTCTCACTTCTCTGCCACTTTGCTTTCCTTGGCCCCACCCCAGCTCTTCCTTGTTTTCTTTTTACTGAGAAACTTGATTCTATTTGTGAACTTCATAGATCAAGAGACCTCTCTTGAGCCTCACAATTGTCTCATATTGATCCTACCCTGTCCTCTTTTCTTCCTGCCTCCCAGGAATAAAAGTATCCCTGCTTCCTTTCTGCTCTTCCTGGCCAAGGATAAGCAGTGAGGGAAGGGGAGCTGGCCTGAAGAGATTAAGAATGGTATTGCTGTCAGACACATCAAGGATCAGTATTTATTCTAATCCAGGTTCCTTAAATCTCCCAAGTAGGGTTTAGAATTCCAAGGTCTTGGCACCCCTATAGCATTAAAACACCCTTCTTTCCATTGAATTTTTTTAAAAAAATTCTTTTTATCTATTTATTGGAGACAGAGAGAGGGGGGGGGAGAGAGAGAGAGAGAGAATGGGCATGCTAGGGCCTCTAGCCACTGCAAATGAACTCCAGATGCATACATCATCATGTGCATCTGGCTTACGTGGGACTTGGAGAATCAAACCTGGGTCCTTAGTCTTCGCAGGCAAGTGCCTTAACCACTAAGCCATCTCTCCAGCCCTCCATTGACTTTTTTAAAGCTTTTTTTTTTTTTTTAAATTCCAGAGAGAAGGAGAATGGCATTCCAGGGCTCCAGCCACTGAAAACAAACAAACCCAGATGCATGTGCCACCTTGTGCATCTTGCTTACGTGGGACCTGGGGAATCAAACCTGGGTCCTTTGGCTTTGTAGGCAAGCGCCTGTCTAGGTTTGACCATTCCAAGCTGCCTCCAGAGTCTGTTCTCTCCTTCTTTAGATATTCTACTGCTGGCTGTTCTTCACAGCTACCTGGCATTAGTTGTGACCTCTTATTGGGCTCCATTTACTAGACATTGTCAGAGTCCACATCTGAGTGAGTTGATGAAGGAGACCTACAGCACATATCTATTTGTACCTTTCCAGACCCCCATTCAGCCATACCCAGTTTCTGTCACATCTTTACCTAAGGCAGGGCTTGTGATACCTCCAGAGACATTTGGCAATGTCTCAAAACTTTTCTGGTTCTTACTACCTGGGGACGGTGAGAGATAGTGTATGTTACTGGCTTCTAGAGGGCAAGGGTCAGGAATATTGCTGCATTTCCTACAGTGTACAAGACAGTCACACCTGGAATGTAGAGCCTTCTGTCCCCAAACCCCAGAAGAAGGCTGAGAAACTGTGATCTGAGGGTTCCTCACACAAGTCCTTGTGTGTGTTTGCCTGCCTCTGTCCTGAGGAGCTTTGCTAACTTCAGAAGCCCCTCCTTGTCAGTGGAGGGCTTCACCTCTTCCAGGTCTTCCTCCGCTACTCGCCCAGACAGAGTGACTCCTCCTTCTGGGGCCCCTAACCTGATGTGTCCACTCATTGAATCTCTTCTCACCAATTGTCTCTGTTAGTCCCCTTTACAATGATGTGTTCTTCTTTGGAGAGCACAGTGACAACATGTTATTGTTAAATATCCCATGTCCATGCGTGTAACAAACAGACACAAACCCTAGACATCCAAACCTTTGGCAGTAGAAGAGACAGAGCACATCATGGAATGAGCAAAGGACTTGATGTGTGGAAACTCAATTGTTAGCCAAGTATAAGTTTTTCTTGCTATGGAAATAGAAATAATTTCCCTGAGCATTGAATTCTGTACAGGCTAGGCAGTGATAATGTCCATTTTCTGAAATTACTTGAGTCCATGAGGCAGTGTCAGCAAAGAAACTAGGACATTCACATGTGTTTCAAACCTGGAAAAAGTAGCAAGTTTCCAAATAAGTAGGTAGTTAGCACCTGCAGAAAGTACATTTCTGCTTGTTGGATAGTACCTTGTGAGGATGAGTAGAGATCTCACTGGTGCAGACTGCAGCACACCCTCTTTACTGTAGAAGCACTAAAAAATGTTGGCTGCTCTCCCCTAATCTCATGGAAGCAGAGGGAACTCTGTTCACTTGGGATGGCTTATTTTGCTTTGAGGTAGAATCTCACTTTGTAGCCCAGGCTGAGCTCAAACTGCCAGCAGCTCTCCTGCTTTCACCTCCCTAATGTTGGGATTCCAGGCATGTGCCACCATTCTAGTATTCTTGGTTTTAGAAAGACATTTCTTCTTCTCTTTAAAAACTGTGATACTAGAAACATACCCTGAAGGTTGAGAGGTCTGCCCTAAAGTAGCCTGAAGCAAGCTGTTTTGTAAAGAGATTGTTGATGAATGAGAGATATACCACATTGATTCTCTCCCACAGATTTCTGGTACATGGAGACCAGCACAGAGGAAATGGTCTTACCTTTTGTTCAGATATTGTAATACTTTTAACAGGCTAGTGACTATTGAGACTGTAGTCAAAGGCCATTTTCATATGCTGTTAGGGATAGGGTTATAACAGTTATATAAATAATCAAATACCATCTTCAGTTTATTCAGAGAATTTCAAAATCATTCCTTTTTGCATCTGGCCTTATCTGTAGAACAGAAAGGAAGTTTGTGCATATCAGACAAAGATCTGATTCCTCCTTCAAGAGAGCTTTGAAAATGTCTTAAGGCATAAGGAATGTTGTAGGTCTTCAATTTCACCAGTGGCTAAAGAATGAAGGTGTTTTACATGAGTAGATCATGGGCCAGAGGTCATAGACAGGTATGCCTGGTAGTTCAGCATCAGTATTAGTAAGGCTCACAGAGCTCACATCAGCACACGAGGCGCTTATCCTGTTTGCTTCTTTGACATCACATTACTGTGTGTCTCAGGACTTAGCTATTCACTCCAATATAATCTCTTATACTATTCACTCTTATAGAATGTCCATGTCTGTTTTCCTGCCAGACAGAAGCACTGTGGGTTCAGCACATAAACTCTGGAATCTAGAATACTTTTGTATTTTTGTGTCCCAGCTGTTGTTAATTTCTTGTGTTACCTAGTTGTTAGTTAGCCATTTAAGTCTAGCACCTAGTGTTATTGTGAGGATCAAACTGAGAAAATAAATGTAAGGAAGTTGGCCTAGTCCCTGACAGACAGTCGATTTGTTAAGTGAATGGTGTTTCTACCTTATTTCTTGTTACTGAATTAAGTATCTAGTAACACTCAAGTTTTCTTTCTTTTTTTTTTTAAAGATTTATTTTTATTTATTAGAGATGGAGAGAGAGGGAGAAAGACACACAGAGAGAAAGTGAGAGAGAAAGTGAGAATGGGCACGTCAGGGCCTCTAGCTACTGCAAACGAGCTCCAGACGTTTGTGCCCCCATGTGCACCTGGCTTACGTGGGACCTGGAGAATCAAACCAGGGTCCTAAGGCTTCGCAGGCATGTGCCTTAACCGCTAAGCTATCTCTCCAGCCCTCAAGTTTTCTTATATTTAAAACAATGATAGATAAACACATCTACAAACTGATCCTCTGAGAGGATTTGCTGAAAATGACAATAGTTTGAAACACTTTAGAGGCCATGTTTTTAACAGTTGAGCTCATTTCCAGAAATCTTATTCATAAGAGGGAGTTGAGATAGGCCAATCCTCCTTTCAGTAAAATTGGACTATTTGAAAGAAAGCATCTGGACTGTTATCACCTAAGTCCTCGTTGGAAACCTCCCTTGATTATGACTGCCCTCTCCTTCCCAAGGACTATTAAGCTTGGCCTATTGAATGGTTTCATTGGACCTTCCAAACTAAGCCTGGAACCTTCCCTTTACCTGTTTTCCTTACTACAATTTCAGGCCATCCTTCTCCTTGACTATCCCTCCAAGAGAATTTGTCTTTGTATATAAGCATAAATGTTGGTATTTGTTAAATGATAGTGTTAGTACTATTAAAAATACATTTCCTTCAATACTGGAACTCTGTTGGTTAAACTCAGTGCCAGGTGAAGGGTAGAGGACATTCTCTCTCCATACAAAATTTCTTAGACTTCTTCACTCCTTTCAGAAACAAGCAGGTAATGCTCTTTTTATCTTCTGATAAGAGATTGTTTTACCTCAGGCTCCACGGATACTCTTGATTATTTAGTCAATTTTGCAAGCCCACATATGTTACCACAGTGATGATCTTAGTGACAGTTAATGTCTAGGATAGTTCAGGCTGGGCATGTGATCCAGTTCAGACCACCAGAAAAATTGCTGAGAACTTTAAGGAAAAGACTCCTCAGCCCCTTTTTCTCTCCTAGATGTGGGAATATGAAGACTAGGACTCTTGTGAATTTGCTGCCATGGTTAGTAAAACCACTCTTAGAATAGAACTGAATCAAACTCAAGCCAAACTGAAACCACCCAAGTGTTGAACTTTCTTCTATTTGCATGTGCCAATAACCTTTCTTTATTGTGCAAGCCATTTTAAATTGGGTTTCTTTGTGGGCACCTTAGAAACTAAATGGCATTTGGTAGATAGAGTTCTTATTTTGTGCATGTTAGAGATTCTGCTCTACCATGAAGAAGAGAAACCCTTGAAAGGGTTTTTTTGCAAGGCATGAATTGCTTATGTGAATAAATTAAAGACTTGTGCTCGTGCTCTCTCTCTCTCTCTAATATATATATACATTGTCAGAGTCCACATCTGAGTGAGTTGATGAAGGAGACCTACAGCACATATCTATTTGTACCTTTCCAGACCCCCATTCAGCCATACCCAGTTTCTGTCACATCTTTACCTAAGGCAGGGCTTGTGATACCTCCAGAGACATTTGGCAATGTCTCAAAACTTTTCTGGTTCTTACTACCTGGGGACGGTGAGAGATAGTGTATGTTACTGGCTTCTAGAGGGCAAGGGTCAGGAATATTGCTGCATTTCCTACAGTGTACAAGACAGTCACACCTGGAATGTAGAGCCTTCTGTCCCCAAACCCCAGAAGAAGGCTGAGAAACTGTGATCTGAGGGTTCCTCACACAAGTCCTTGTGTGTGTTTGCCTGCCTCTGTCCTGAGGAGCTTTGCTAACTTCAGAAGCCCCTCCTTGTCAGTGGAGGGCTTCACCTCTTCCAGGTCTTCCTCCGCTACTCGCCCAGACAGAGTGACTCCTCCTTCTGGGGCCCCTAACCTGATGTGTCCACTCATTGAATCTCTTCTCACCAATTGTCTCTGTTAGTCCCCTTTACAATGATGTGTTCTTCTTTGGAGAGCACAGTGACAACATGTTATTGTTAAATATCCCATGTCCATGCGTGTAACAAACAGACACAAACCCTAGACATCCAAACCTTTGGCAGTAGAAGAGACAGAGCACATCATGGAATGAGCAAAGGACTTGATGTGTGGAAACTCAATTGTTAGCCAAGTATAAGTTTTTCTTGCTATGGAAATAGAAATAATTTCCCTGAGCATTGAATTCTGTACAGGCTAGGCAGTGATAATGTCCATTTTCTGAAATTACTTGAGTCCATGAGGCAGTGTCAGCAAAGAAACTAGGACATTCACATGTGTTTCAAACCTGGAAAAAAGTAGCAAGTTTCCAAATAAGTAGGTAGTTAGCACCTGCAGAAAGTACATTTCTGCTTGTTGGATAGTACCTTGTGAGGATGAGTAGAGATCTCACTGGTGCAGACTGCAGCACACCCTCTTTACTGTAGAAGCACTAAAAAATGTTGGCTGCTCTCCCCTAATCTCATGGAAGCAGAGGGAACTCTGTTCACTTGGGATGGCTTATTTTGCTTTGAGGTAGAATCTCACTTTGTAGCCCAGGCTGAGCTCAAACTGCCAGCAGCTCTCCTGCTTTCACCTCCCTAATGTTGGGATTCCAGGCATGTGCCACCATTCTAGTATTCTTGGTTTTAGAAAGACATTTCTTCTTCTCTTTAAAAACTGTGATACTAGAAACATACCCTGAAGGTTGAGAGGTCTGCCCTAAAGTAGCCTGAAGCAAGCTGTTTTGTAAAGAGATTGTTGATGAATGAGAGATATACCACATTGATTCTCTCCCACAGATTTCTGGTACATGGAGACCAGCACAGAGGAAATGGTCTTACCTTTTGTTCAGATATTGTAATACTTTTAACAGGCTAGTGACTATTGAGACTGTAGTCAAAGGCCATTTTCATATGCTGTTAGGGATAGGGTTATAACAGTTATATAAATAATCAAATACCATCTTCAGTTTATTCAGAGAATTTCAAAATCATTCCTTTTGCATCTGGCCTTATCTGTAGAACAGAAAGGAAGTTTGTGCATATCAGACAAAGATCTGATTCCTCCTTCAAGAGAGCTTTGAAAATGTCTTAAGGCATAAGGAATGTTGTAGGTCTTCAATTTCACCAGTGGCTAAAGAATGAAGGTGTTTTACATGAGTAGATCATGGGCCAGAGGTCATAGACAGGTATGCCTGGTAGTTCAGCATCAGTATTAGTAAGGCTCACAGAGCTCACATCAGCACACGAGGCGCTTATCCTGTTTGCTTCTTTGACATCACATTACTGTGTGTCTCAGGACTTAGCTATTCACTCCAATATAATCTCTTATACTATTCACTCTTATAGAATGTCCATGTCTGTTTTCCTGCCAGACAGAAGCACTGTGGGTTCAGCACATAAACTCTGGAATCTAGAATACTTTTGTATTTTTGTGTCCCAGCTGTTGTTAATTTCTTGTGTTACCTAGTTGTTAGTTAGCCATTTAAGTCTAGCACCTAGTGTTATTGTGAGGATCAAACTGAGAAAATAAATGTAAGGAAGTTGGCCTAGTCCCTGACAGACAGTCGATTTGTTAAGTGAATGGTGTTTCTACCTTATTTCTTGTTACTGAATTAAGTATCTAGTAACACTCAAGTTTTCTTTTTTTTTTTTTAAAGATTTATTTTTATTTATTAGAGATGGAGAGAGAGGAGAGAAAGACACACAGAGAGAAAGTGAGAGAGAAAGTGAGAATGGGCACGTCAGGGCCTCTAGCTACTGCAAACGAGCTCCAGACGTTTGTGCCCCCATGTGCACCTGGCTTACGTGGGACCTGGAGAATCAAACCAGGGTCCTAAGGCTTATGAGGCATGTGCCTTAACCGCTAAGCTATCTCTCCAGCCCTCAAGTTTTCTTATATTTAAAACAATGATAGATAAACACATCTACAAACTGATCCTCTGAGAGGATTTGCTGAAAATGACAATAGTTTGAAACACTTTAGAGGCCATGTTTTTAACAGTTGAGCTCATTTCCAGAAATCTTATTCATAAGAGGGAGTTGAGATAGGCCAATCCTCCTTTCAGTAAAATTGGACTATTTGAAAGAAAGCATCTGGACTGTTATCACCTAAGTCCTCGTTGGAAACCTCCCTTGATTATGACTGCCCTCTCCTTCCCAAGGACTATTAAGCTTGGCCTATTGAATGGTTTCATTGGACCTTCCAAACTAAGCCTGGAACCTTCCCTTTACCTGTTTTCCTTACTACAATTTCAGGCCATCCTTCTCCTTGACTATCCCTCCAAGAGAATTTGTCTTTGTATATAAGCATAAATGTTGGTATTTGTTAAATGATAGTGTTAGTACTATTAAAAATACATTTCCTTCAATACTGGAACTCTGTTGGTTAAACTCAGTGCCAGGTGAAGGGTAGAGGACATTCTCTCTCCATACAAAATTTCTTAGACTTCTTCACTCCTTTCAGAAACAAGCAGGTAATGCTCTTTTTTATCTTCTGATAAGAGATTGTTTTACCTCAGGCTCCACGGATACTCTTGATTATTTAGTCAATTTTGCAAGCCCACATATGTTACCACAGTGATGATCTTAGTGACAGTTAATGTCTAGGATAGTTCAGGCTGGGCATGTGATCCAGTTCAGACCACCAGAAAAATTGCTGAGAACTTTAAGGAAAAGACTCCTCAGCCCCTTTTCTCTCCTAGATGTGGGAATATGAAGACTAGGACTCTTGTGAATTTGCTGCCATGGTTAGTAAAACCACTCTTAGAATAGAACTGAATCAAACTCAAGCCAAACTGAAACCACCCAAGTGTTGAACTTTCTTCTATTTGCATGTGCCAATAACCTTTCTTTATTGTGCAAGCCATTTTAAATTGGGTTTCTTTGTGGGCACCTTAGAAACTAAATGGCATTTGGTAGATAGAGTTCTTATTTTGTGCATGTTAGAGATTCTGCTCTACCATGAAGAAGAGAAACCCTTGAAAGGGTTTTTTTTGCAAGGCATGAATTGCTTATGTGAATAAATTAAAGACTTGTGCTCGTGCTCTCTCTCTCTCTCTAATATATATATACACATATGTATGTGTGTGTTATTTATTATTTTTAAATTTCTCTTGCTCTGTTTTATTTTACTTATTTATTTGAGAGAGTGAGGGAGGGAGGGAGAGAGAGAATGGGTGTGTCAGGGTCTCTAGCTGCTGCAAATGAACTCCAGATGCACATGCCATCTTGTGCATCTGGCTTTACGTGGATACTAGGAAAGTGAACCTGGGTCCTTAGACTTTGCAGGCCAAGTGCCTTAACCACTGAGCCATCTCTCCAGCCCTGCTCTATTTTTGTTTTGTTTTGTTTTTGTCTTCTAACTTGTCCTTGGATTCATAGCAGTCCTCCTGCTTCAGCATCCTGAGTGCTAGGATTACAGGCATGAGCCACTATACTTGGCTTTAATCTTGCTGTTTGATTAATAAAATACAAACATAGGTAAAGATACTGAACTTATTGATTTTTTAAAACTTTTTATTGACAATTTTCATACATGTACATAATATATTTTGATCACAATCCCTTCTATTACCTTCTTTTGTTCTCCCATCACATCTCCCTTCTACTGAACCCCTTCTTCTTTCTAACTAGTCCTTTTATTTTGATGTCCCCTCCATCATCCATATTGAAGTGGTGATGGTCCCAAGATTTTGAAAGTCTGGTGCAGGCAACAACAGCCACTCTGAGGTACTGAATTCAATGGCTAGTTCATGTCTAGAAGACGGCAGTCCAAAGCACTCCTTCCCATCCTCTGGCTCTTAACATTATTTCCATCCCCCTTTTCACAGTGTTCTCTGAGCCTTGGAGGGTGTGGTGAGAAGTCTTATTTAGCACTGAACACTCAAGAGCCATTTATTCTCAGAACTCTGACAAGTTTTGAGTATACCCATTAGTCACCACCATCTGCAAAAAGAAGATTCTCTGACTTGAGATGAGAGTAGCACCAATCTACGGGCATAAACATTTAGAGGGATATTTGATGTTAACAGTATATCTATTTAACCATACAACCATAGTAGCCTCCCTCCTAGGGTATATACCTTACTAGCCATAGGTTTTTGTTGAGGTTTTTAGAAGCAGGCATGAATTTCCTGCCTTGGTGTATGCCTCAGATCCAATCAGAGAGCAGTTGTGTACCAGCATAACAGCCATGCCACTCTTACACCAATTGGCACATCTTGCCTGGCTGGTCAGTGTAGTGCACATCAGCTTACAGGTTTTGTCATATATTTTTTCACAATTAACAGAGGTTAAAAGCATTACATAAATTTCTGCCACAATTATTCAGTATATACTATCCTACCACTATTTGCTATCAACAACTCTTAGGCTTTTCTTTGTGCACAACACAGCAATTTCTTTTGGCCATAGATCAGGAATTTTGACATCTTGCCAGCCATGCTCATATGCATATATATACACATTGAATTTGTTGCAAATAATGCATTATAATAAGTCAAAATTGTAACCGACTCTTACACAGCAGAGGCTACCTGCTGTTCTGCATGGGTAATAAATGACCTAGTTGAGCTCTGTTCATTGCTCTCATACCAAATACAGTATTACTGAATTCAAGTGAAAGAGACTTACTTACAGGACAGCCTTGGAATGACTCCCAATTTGTTCAAAACAGAACAGAAAACCTTTACTGATTCTGGTATTTCATGTCAGAAGTGACAATGGCTCGCTGAGCTCCCCAGTGTCCTGGCCCTGTGTGCTGCTTCTAGAATGCCAGCTGGAAGGCCAGGCTAAGGCAGCCAGCTGGTCATGGAGCCCTGTTCTAAGACTAGAGTCAGAAGCAAAATAGGCATGGTGCCAGTAAACCACAGGGGCTGTATTCAAGCAGTGACCTATTTTTACAGTGACCGGGTTGGGTTTCTCTTCTCCCCTCCTAAGGCAGTGCTCTCCCATTCTCCTGTGTGCTTGAGAAGCAGTTCTCTGTTCACTTCTTTGGCTTGGTTATTTTTTAATTTGACATAGGTCACTCTGAACTGAGGACAGTAATATCATCTGCCCCTTTTCCCCACTTGGAAGGGGGTCTGATTTATGAATATAAACTGGATGAATGGGAAAAGTCTTAAGCAAATGAGGATGGGTAGCTTCTGAGGAAGAATAAAGCCAGGTGAACTAGGTGGAGATGAAGTAGAGAGGTGAACTAGATAGAGGATGCACTGGAGATTACGGGTCAGGGTTCTGTTCCTTCAGATATCCAGGATGCATCAGCTAATGTCATAGTGTAGTCATCCAGCTTTGCCTGAGCACTGTATGTGCTGGCTGATAGAGGTGTAGGGATAAAACAAAATCACACAGTTCCTGCACAGCCAACTTTTGTGAGGGGCGCTTGTATTCACAAGTATGAGGCAATGTCACCTGTGTGACAAGAGCCTGCATGTAGGAGGAAGCTGCTGGGCCTGCTGGGGAAGAGTGCTGAGAAGGGTGTCAGGGGAGTTCCTGCCGAGCTTTCCAGCTGGACTCCTTACTTCACATTGCTCTCCATGCCTGCCTGGGTCTCTGTTTTTGTGCATGTTGCCTCTTCAGGTATATGCTGTGTGTTATGGGCAAGAGTCCCATCCTCCAGGTCCATTTCTCATGTCTTCTTAAGGAGACCAGCTGGGTTGAAGTATGTTGTATGGCCCCATGTTCTCCCAAAGGGGACTGTGCTGTGTCTATTAGGCCTTGGGGCTTTTCCATCTATAAAGTGCCCATCTCCTGTGCCTGCACAGCTCCTTTTCATCCTTTGAGAACTTTTTCTCACAGGATGTGAACTCTAATATCCTGAGGGGATGACTAGTTTGTTGTTCTCTGATGTTCTGTTCTTTTCCCACTAGCAGCTAGAGCCATCATCTCTCTTTACACCTGCTTCTGTCTGTCTTTCTGTCTTCCCCACTGCACTGTGAACCTCAGGTTCAGACCCTCTGCTGAATTCATCTAGGACACACCAGCTGCTCAGAATAAGGAGTCACATGCAGGAAGTATGCAGTGTGCGTGTCATATGAATGAAGGTTCCAGCTGGCCCCAAGATGACTAAAGATACAGAAAGGACTGCAAGAGATTCTTGCTTAAATTTTTTACTTACTTTGAGACAAGATTTCTTTATTTTTCTTATGTAGTCTAGGTGGTGTCAAACTCTCAATACTTTTACCTCAACCTCTCAAGTTCTGGGACTTGCAGGTGACCAGCCTACAAAAGGTTCATAATTTATTATTGGGCTTTTTGAGCTGGTAGAATGTCTTTTGTACATAAAAGGATACAAGAGGGGCTGGAGGGATGGCTTAGTGGTTAAGGTGTTTGCCTGCAAAGCCAAAGGACCCAGGTTTGATTCCCTAGGACCCACATTAGCAGATGCACAAGGGGCACATGCATCTGGGGTTCGTTTGCAGTGGCTAGAGGCCCTGGCACATTCATTCTCTCTCTCTCTCCCTCTTTCTCTGTCAAATCAATCAATAAATATTTTAAAAAGGGATACAGGAAAAGTTTTGCCATATATAGCCTAGGAGGATGTAATATGTGGCCTGTTGGCATTTAGGACACAAAGAATAAAAAGGAAAGGCTATGTATAGCAACTAGACCACCACAGGATGGGGCCTGTCAGAGGGAGCATCCCTTCCGGGATACTGGGCAGCACTCATGTTATCTGGCAGCATTCTCATGCCTTCGTGTGGGATGTTTATGAATTCAGCATTAACATGGCAATTGGAAGATATCAGTGTTTTTTAAATATGGAAGTTGAGGCTGCCTTTGTAGTAAATAGGTGCTTAATAAAGATGGATGTATTGATAAATGAATGCTGTGATCAACTTTGTATATTTTTTCTCAGTTTTGTTATGGTTTAGACCTCATATATATCAAGAATGTTCCTTGATTGAAGGACAGTTATGCACACCAGAGGGTGCTATGTTTCAATTTTCATACCTCCTTATGGTTGCTACATGATTCATATGAGAATTTGCCCTCAACAAAGGACTTGCTGAAGGCATGTACACACCCAGTCCTCTTGCAGCTTTCCAGCCTAATAAAGGCGTTCAGAAACAGCTGCACCATGTACTCATGTACTCCCTTGGTCTGTGTTGTTGTACACCAGTTCTCAACTGTCAAGTTACTTGTAAAAGTAGACATTTTTTAAATGTTGCAGCTTAAGTACATTTCAATACTATTTCTTTGGTGGAAATGGAGACCATCTGGTCACTGTCATCTGTATAATAACAATGATTGAAAATGGTTATTAAGTCACCCTTTTCTCTTGTCTAGGCAAAGTTGTCTCTCTGTTCCTGTGGCCATACCCCATAAATCTCATTTTCCAGCCCTTTAATCATGTTGGTGGCTTTCTTTGGAAACTACAACATCAAAGGCTTGGTTTCAGGGCCTCATCTGGTGGGGTCTGCCCATTACCATTTAATGGATGTGAGTGTGGTTGCTTTAACTGTCCGGTTTCCATAGCTAGTCTCCACATTTCCAAGCCAGTCTCAATCTGCTGACCATGAGGGACTAGTTTTCTATATCTTCATTGTAGCACAATTTTTTCAATATTTTTGGATAAGGCGTTGATCTGTTTTAAATATAAATTTCAGCTTGTGAACAATTCTAGCTGTTGGTTGATAGACTTTTGCAGCCTGGTCTGTTGCATTTGAGATCATCTTATGTGTGGTTATAAGTAGATACTTTATCTCTTATGAGAAGGTAATCCTTTTGCTGTATTTCATTCATTATTGCCTCAACATCTGTGAGTGTGTATTGTGTGTTGGACAATGTGCTAGGGACTGAGGACCAAAGAATGTACAAATCATGGGCCTAACTTCAAGGAGCTCATAATCTGGAAGGCAAGTCAGATACCTACATAAAACATTATGATGTAAGATGGGATGTACTGTGAAAGATGAGTCAAGGGCAGTGGAAGCTTAAGAAGCCTTCACTGAAGATGTGATATTTGAATTGGGCCTTAGCCAGTTAAAGAAGACCCTAGTGCAGATGAAGACAAGAAAGCTGGCATGCTTGGAATGCGGTGAATTTAAGTGTGGCCAGGCATGGACTTGAGAGTGGCAGGTAGATGACCATCTGAAAACCTCTCCACACCAAGCCAAGAACCATCCAACAGAAACAGAATGTGAGATGCATATGTCATTTAAAATGTTTTAGAAGCTGAATGGGTCAGAGACAAGGGAAAAGAGGGTACCAACATACGATGTATCCATACAAAATACATTGTTAATAATAATAATAACCAATGTTAATAAAACATATATTCACATAAATAAACATACAGAAAAAGTAAAAATTAGGGGCTGCAGAGATGGCTTAGTGGTTAAGGCACTTGCTGGCAAAGTCAAAGGACCTAGGTTAGATTCCCCAGTACCCATGTAAAGCCAGATGCACAAGGTGGTGCATGCGTCTGGAGTTTGGTTGCAGTGACTAGAGGCCTTGGAGCCCCATTCTCATTCTCTCTTTGTGTCACTCTCTCAAATAAATAAAAATATTAAAAAAGTAAAAATAAACAAGTCATGAAATGAGCTTCAAGCCATGAAAAGACATAGAGGGATTATATATATATATATAATCTCCAGTCCAAAAAGCCTAAATACTGCCAGGCATGGTAACACACACCTTTATTCTGAGTACTTGTGGGGGGCAGAGGTAGGAGGGTCACTGTGAGTTTGAAGCCAGCCTGAAACTATAGAGTGAGTCCCTGGTCAGGTTGGACTAGAGTGAGACCCTACCTTGAAAAAACAAATAATTTTTAATAGAATTCTATGTGATTGCATGACATATTGGAGAAGTCAAAGCTATGGGGACAATAAAAAGATCAGTGGTTACCAGGGACTGAGGACAAAAATAGGAAGAGCACAGAATTTTTTTTTTTTTTTTTGCAAGATAGGGTCTCACTCTGGTCCAGGCTGACCTGGAATTAACGATGTAGTCTCAGGGTGGCCTCGAACTCTGGGCAATCCTCCTACCTCTGCCTCCCCAGTGCTGGGATTAAAGGCGTGCGCCACCATGAGAGCACAGCTTTTAAAAAATTTTTAAACTTTTTAATGCTGACAACTTCCATAATTATAGGCAATAAACCATGATAATTCCCTCCTCTACTTTCCCCTTCACAAATCCACCCCCATCATATCCTCTACCCCTCTCAATTAGTCTCTCTTATTTTGAAGTCATCATCTTTTCCTCCTATTATGAGGGTCTTGTGTAGGTAATACCAGGCACTGTGAGGTCATGGATATCCAGGCCATTTTGTGTCTGGAAGAGTGCATTGTAAGCAGTCCTACCCTTCCTTTGGCTCTTGCATTCTTTCCGCCACCTGTTCTGCAATGGACCCTGAGCCTTGGAAGGTGTGATAGTGATGCCTCAGTGCTGAACACTCCACTGCCACCTCTTCTCAGCACTATGGTGCCTTTTGAGTCATCCTAGTGGTCATCATCTGGAAAGAGAAGCTTCTCTAAACCAAAAGTGAGAGTAGCATAAATATATGGGTATGGACATTAAGAAACTGTTCACAGGGCAGTTTAGTAAGCATAATATATGCATTTAGCCAGACACCAGCAGGCATTACTTCCCTAGGGCTCATGATTTCCCCCACCATAGGCTATTACTACATTTTCAGTACCAGACATGTATTCCCTCCCATGGAGTGAGCCTCCAGTCCAATTAGAGGGTGGTTGGTTTTCCCCATAACAGACATGCCACTATTGCACCTATTGGCTTATTTGGCCTGGCTGGCCAGTCTTAAGATGTGCAATGTCAACTATTGTTTATCACCACTGATAATTTCTCTCTCCCAAGGAGCACAGATTTAAAAACATATATATTTATTTACTTATTGGCAAGCGGGGGGGGGAGGAAGAGGAAAAGAGGAGAGGAGAGAGACTGGGTACACCACTGCACATGAACTCCAGATCCATGTACCACCTTGTGCATTTGGTTTACATGGGTCCTGGGGAATTGAACATGGGTCCTTATGCTTCACAGGCAATCACCTTAGCTGCTAAGCCATTTTATTTCAGCCCAGGAGCACAGATTTTTAAAGCCACAAGATTATTCTATATCATGCTATAACAATTTACAATTTACCCAAATCCACAGAACACACAACTCTAAGGTGGAACTGTTGGTAATTCTGTAGCCATTTTATGTATGGGGACAGGAGCTACATAAGAAATCTCTGTACCTTCTGCTTAATTATGTTGTGAATCTAAAATTGTTCTAAAATAACATAGTCTAAAGGGTAGGGTTGCAGCTCAGTGGCAGAGTACTTGCTTAGCATGTGTGAGACCCTCAGTTCAAATCTCAGCACTGAAAAACAAACCAAAACAGAGCTAGTCATGATGCTACAAGATTGTAATCCCAGAACTTAGGAGGTGGAGGGAGGGGGTTCAGGACATCCTTAGCTACATAGTAAGTTCCTGGCCAGCCTTGGCTATATGAGACCTTATCTCAAAATAAAAAATAAAATAAAATAAAATAAATAATAAAATAAAATAATAATAAAAATAAAATATAAAAAATATAATATAAAATAAAATAAATAATAAAATAAATAAATAATAAAATAAAATAAATAATAAATAGAAGACCCAAATATTAATCCAGGCAGCTACAGCCACCTGATTTTTGACAAAAATGCCAAAAATATTAATTGGAGAAAAGATAGCCTCTTTAACAAGTGGTGCTGGGAAAACTGGACATCTGTATGTAAAAGGATAAACATAGATCCTTGTCTCTCTCCATGCACAAGAGTCAAGTCCAAATGGATCAGGGACCTTAATATCAGACCTGAAACTCTGAAACTGCTAGAGGAAAAGGTAGGGGAAACCCTTCAACATATTGGCATAGGCAAGGACTTTTTGAATATAACCCCAATTGCTCAGGGAATAAAACCACTAATCAACCAGTGGGACCTTATGAAATTACAAAGCTTTTGTATAGCAAAGGACACTGTGAATAGAGCAAAAAGACAACCTACAGAATGGGAGAAAATCTTTGCCAGCTATACATCTGACAGAGGATTAATATCCAGAATATAAAAAGAACTCAAAAAACAGAATAATACGAATTCAAACAACCCAGTTAAAAAATGGGCTATGGAACTAAATAGAGAATTCACAGAAGATGAAATACAGATGGCATATAAACATCTAAAAAAGTGTTCCACATCCTTAGCCATCAGGGAAATGCAAATTAAAACGACTTTGAGATTCCATTTCACTCCTGTCAGAATGGCTACCATCAAGAAAACAAATGACAATAAGTGTTGGCGTGGATGCGGAAAAAGAGGAACACTTCTACACTGTTGGTGGGAATCTAACCTGGTCCAGCCATAGTGGAAATCAGTGTGGAGGTTCTTGAGACAGCTAGAAATAGATTTACCATATGATCCAGCTATAGCACTCCTAGGCATATATCCAGAGGACTCTTCTCACTACCTTAGAGATATTTGCACAACCATGTTTATTGCCGCTCTATTCACAATAGCTAGGAAATGGAACCAGCCTAGATGTCCCTCCACAGATGAATGGATAATAAAGATGTGGTACATTTAAACAATGGAGTTCTACTCAGCGGTAAAGAAAAATGAAATTATGAAATTTGCAGGGAAATGGATGGATCTGGAAAGGATTATACTAAGTGAGGTAACCCAGGCTCAGAAAGCCAAACGTCACATGTTCTCTCTCGTATGTGGATCCTAGCTACCAATGTATAGACTAGTGTGTGAACTGGAACCAAAAATAGGTACCAGAAACCAGTAAGCTGGTAAAAGGCTATAAGGGAGGGAGGAAAGGGAAGGACTTAAGTGTATGGTATTGCACATATGTAAGTAGAAGAACAGATTACAGGGAGGGGAATGGCCTAAGCGAGGCCATGGGAAGAGAATACATAAAAGAAGGGCAGGGGGAGGGTCAATCTAAATTCAAGATATTGTGAATAAGACTTATGTAAAATTACTTTTTTGAATAAGGGCACATCTAGAAGCTGTAGACTGTTACTAGAAAATTTTCAGTACCTGGGATGGGATAACTTCCAGTGAGTTGTTGGCCAAAGAGGTCCCGGTAGCCTCCAAAACATTAAAGGCTTTTGCCAAAGCCCTTGGTTTCCCTTGAGAAACAGATAGTAAGACCCTATTGCTGAAGACATCTCTTGCCAGAGAGGCAAGGTCACTGAGAAAGCAAGCTGGTGTGGAGCAGAAAACCTTCTCCCTGTAGACCAGCCAACTGAAAGCTGGAAAAAGCTGCACTGCATGCAGCGTATGGGAGACAGAAGTCATCAGCAGTGAAAACAGTGGACGCTGAATATTCAAGCTTGGCCAAGACAGGCCCAATGACTGAACAGGTGCAATAGTGGCATGTCTACTCTTGGGGTAACCAACTGCTCCATAATTGGACTGAAGGCCCTCTCTATGGGAGGGAATACATACCTGGTACTGAAAAACCTAAGTAAAAGTCTATGGTAGATGAGGTCATGAGCCTTAGGGGTATAAAACCTGCTCTTGTCTGACTAAATGTATATATTATTCCCACCAAGCTGCACTGAAAGCACTACACTTAATGTTCATATTCACGTATTAACGCTACTCTCACTTCTGATTAGAGAAGCTTCTCTTTTCAGATGGTGATGACCACTGGGATGACCCAAAAGACAACATAGTGCTGAGAAGAAGTGATGGAGGAGTGCCCAGCACTGAAACACCTCTGTCACACCCTCCAAGGCTCAGGGACCATTGCGGAAGAGGGGGCGGATAGAACGGAAGAGCCAAAGGAAGGGTACGACTCCTTACAATGCAACTGCCCAGACAGAAATTGGCCTCCATATACATGACCTTGCTGTGCCTGGCAATACCTTCGCAAGACCCTCATAATAGAAGTAAAAGATGATGACATCAAACTAAAAGAGAGACTAATGGAGAGAGGGAGGGGATATGATGAAGATTGGAGTTATAAAGGGGAATGGGGGCAAGGGAGGGAAATACCGTGCACTTTTTGTATGTAAGTATAGAAGTTGTCAATAAAAAAAAATTAAAAATTAAAAAAAATAATAAAATAAAATTAAAATAATAAAAAATAATAAAATAAAATAAAATAATTAAAATAATAAAATAAATAAAATAAAATATAAAATAATAAAATATAAAAAATAATAAAAAATAAAATAAATAAAATATAAAAAATAAAATATAAAAAAATAATAAAATAAAATATAAAATAAGAAAAAAATAAATTAAATTAAAATAAAATAAAATAAAATAAAATAAAATAAAATAAAATAAAACAGCTGGCATGATGGCACACACCTTTAATACCAGCGCTTGGGAGGCATATGTAGGAGGATTGGTGTGAGTTGCAGATCAGCCTGAGACTGCATTTATTAACATTAACAATATATTTTATTTAATCAATCTACCAAAATATAACATACTTTAATAATTTAATATATAAGTGATGTAAAAGTTAGTGGGATATTTTACACTTTGTATCAAGTCTTTGAACTCTGATCAGTATTTTACAGTTACAGTACATCTGAATCCACACTAGCCACATTACAAGTACCCAGTAGACACATGAGTGCCTATAGCTAGTGGCTGCTGTGTTGAACAGGGCAGATCTTAAAACCTTGGCTTACCTAACTTAAAAGTCTCAGTTCTCAGCCACACTATTTTTCTGCTCCCTGAGGGCTGTAATGATGAACACAAGAGGAAGGGAGTTTACAGATAACCACTTTATCCAACTGTGTCTCTGCTATTGCTTTCCACACTGCCTCCATGCCTCCAGTGTGGTTCATGCCTACAGGGTTGTGCTGTTCAACAGAAATAAAATGAGAGCCACATATGTATGAGTTTTAAATGTTCCAGGAGTCACAGCGAAAAAGTAACAAGAGGGCTGGAGAGATGGCTTAGCGGTTAAGGCACATGCTTGCAAAGCCTAAAGACCCAAGTTCGATTCTCCAGGTCCCACATAAGCCAGATGCACATGATGGCACATGCATCTGGAGTTCATTTGCAGTGGCTAGAGGCCCTGGTGCACCCATTCTCATTCTCTCTTTCTCTCCCCACCCCTCTGTCTCAAATAAATAAAAATAAATCTTAAAAAAAAGTAACAAGAAATACACAAAATTAATTTTAAGAATGTGTTCAATATGTCAAAAGTATTATTTTAGGGCTGGAGAGATGGCTTAGTGGTTAAGGCTCTTACCTGCAAAGCCAGAGGACCCAGGTTTGATTTTCCTAGGACCCATGCAAGCCAGATGCCCAAGGTGGTGCATGCGTCTGGAGTTTATTGCTGCAGCTGAAGGCCCTGGCATGCCAATTCTCTCTCTCTCTCTGCCTCTTTCTTTCTCTCTAATAAATAAATAAAAATAAAAATATTATTTCAATTTGTATTCAACACTAGAAGTTAATTAAAGAAGACATATAGACCAATGGAATAGAAAAGACTGCCCAGAAACTAGCTCTGGCATGCATAGTCAGATGATCTTTGACATATGTACCATCTTTTCAACATATTCAAATGGATCAAGTTAGACCCTTATCATATGCCATATGCAAGAATGAACTCAATGTGGGTCAAAGGCTGGAAAAAAAAATAAAAATTTAAAACACTTAGAAGAAATCCTAGGGGGAAATGTCTACGACATTGGATTAGGCAATGATTTCTTAACTATGACACTGAAAGCACAAAGAAATAAAAAAGATTAAATAGATAAATTGGACTATACCAAAAGTTTGAATTTCTGTGCATCAAATGACACATTCAATAGAGCAAAATATTAGCCCACTGAAAGTATTTGTAAACCTTATATCTAATCAGTACCCAGAAGATACAGGACTGCAACTCAACAAAAACAAAACAAAGCAATGCAACAACCCTATACAACTTGGTAAAATAGCCAGTTTGGGATAGGGGAGTGGTAGTGGATAAAGTGTGCTCCGGGCAAGCCTGAGTGCCCCAGACCTTAGGTAAAAGTTGGAAGTCATGGCAGGCTTCTGTAATCCCAGCAAACTGAGGAAGTGGAGACAGGAGAATTTCCTAGAAGTCCATGGGCCAGTTAGCCCAGACACCAGCTGTGACATGCATGTGCCTGCACTCACACATGAAACACACACACACAAAATCAGTAGGCAATTTGATTAATAGATGTTTCTCCAAAGAAGACATATATATAATCAGTAAGCACAGAAGAAAGCTCAACATTATCAGCATTGGGGAAATATAAATCCAAAACCGCAATAATGGCTGTTGATAACAAAATGAGCAGATAATGGCATGGTATGTATGTGGAAAAATAGGAACCCTTTTATACTATTGATGAAAATGTTAAAAAAAAGTTTGAGATTTAACTGTGTGACCATTTCTCCAAAATTTTAAAAATAGAATCATCATTTTTGGGGGTGGTGGGTTTCAAGGTAGGGTCTCACTCTACCCTAGACTGACCTGGAATTCACTCTGTGGTCTTATGATGGCCTTGAACTCATGGTGATCCTCCTACCTCTGCCTCCCAAGTGCTGGGATTAAAGGTGTGTGCCACCATGTCTGGCCAATCTTGGCTTTATGATGCATACTAAAGGCTGGGTAAATTATAAAATAGATTTTTATTTGGTCTCAGTCCTGGAATAGCAAGTCCAAAATTGATGGGTTGTACTGGTGAGGACTGCTTGTGTTCTAACACACTATCAGGGCAAGCACGAATTTAAGATAGAAAGCAATCAGGTTGAATTCCTTTTATTACTGAGTCATCCTATCATAATTAACCTACTTCCTCAATATTATTAGTTCATTCTTAAGGATGGTTCCTCATTATGTAAACACTTTTCAAGAAATCTACCTCTCAGTGCTATCACAATGGCAATTAAATTTCAACATGAGTTTTAAAGAGGACAAACTATAGCCCCATATGACCCAACAATTCTAGATATGTGCACAATAATTTATAATGGGGACCCAAATAGATACGTGTATATCCATGCTCATAGTAGCATTATTCACAACAGTTAAAGGGTAGATTTCAAGTGTCCTCTGATAGATGAATGGATAAAATGTGGTGTGGAAAGGGGGGGGAGGAAGATAGAAGGCTAAAAAGGTAAGACTAGAAGAGGGAGGGGATAGGAGGAGAAATGTTTAGTCTTAGAAAGGAAATCTTGGCATATACAATAACATGTGTAAATCCTAAAGACATTATTCTAAGTTAAATAAGCCACTTACAAGAAGGCCAATGATGTCTGGTTCTATTTCTATAAAATACTTAGGAGTCATCAAATTTATCAAGATAGAATCATGGCTGCCAGGAGCTGGAGAGAAAAATATTGGAGAGTTAGTGTTTAGTGGGAGATAACTTCAGTCTTATATGGTGAAAGGAGTTCTGAAAATGATTTGTGATGACGATTGCCTAACAATGTAAATGTACTTAGTGCTTCTGAATTGTTCATTTAAAAATCATCATTAATGGTACATTTTATGTTGTTTATATTTTATCACAAAAATTTTAATCCCCCCCCAAAAAAAGAGGCTTTTGAGACCATTAATGTTTCACATGGGAAAAGGAAAAGAAAAAGTGAAAAAGAGAAGTGTAACTGAAAAGAAGTAAAAAAAAATGAGAAAATATTTAAAGTTAGTGTGTTGATTCAAAAAGGTAGTGGGAAGGTGATTTAATAAATACTAGATGAATATGTGTGTGCCTTCCCCTTTAAAGAACTCTCTTGTGTAAAAAAAAAAAATTGACAATTTGCATTCCTTTTCATGCAAAGTCTTCAAATTCGGTGTGCATTTTCTTCTTACAGCAGTGCCAGTGTGGACAAGCCACATAGAAGTGCTGAATAGTCCTATGTGACTAGAGACTATAGTATTGGACAACGTTGGTTTGGAATCTTCTGGTTAGCAGCAAGAAGCCAGTAATTTCCCTAAACCAAGAAGCAGCATGAACAGATTTGTTTCTTAAAAATGTTAACTCAAGCAATGAGAATTGAACTAAAGAAAGGAAAGATCTCAAGGGCTGGGAACATGGATAATGACTACAAGATCAAAAGGCAGAGCAGACAGGGACATAATTATGGGAAAGCCCCAAGGATGTTACAGTAGCCATCATTTCTGGTGTCAGGCATAGTGTTGAGCTAGTTATGCCTTGTCTTAAACTTAACATACCTTCTGCCAGTAAGGTGACTGTATGTATACATTCAGAGAAGAAATGGGGACTCAGTAAGCACATGCATCTTCCCAAGGTACCAGAGATCATAGATAGCAGCATTGAGACATGAATCAGGCCTGTTTACATCCAGAATTTAAATCTCTAACCATTAGACTGTGTCCCACAAAGATGGACACAGGAGGTGAGACTTAAAACATCATTCTTTTTTTTTTTCTTTCAAGGTAGGGTCTCGCTCTAGCCCAGGCTCACCTGGAATTCACTGTGTAGTCTCAGGGTGGCCTTGAACTCACAGCTATCCTCCTACCTCTGCCTCCCGAGTGCTGGGATTAAAGGCGTGCACCACCATGCCCAACTAAAACATTATTCTTATTATAGACTTGATGTCAGACAAATGTGATGGTTTTGATTGTCAGCTTGATTGGAGATGCCTAGGAGATTAGTGAAGCTCACCCCTGACTGTGCCTGTGGTGTTTCCAGAGACAATTAGACCCTGAGGGCTCTGCCCTAATCAATGGATTCATCCCTTAATAAATCATAATATGGGATTGGAGAGATGGTTTAGCAATTAAGCACTTGCCCGTGAAGCAAAAGGACCCCGGTTCGAGGCTCCATGTACCCATGTAAGCCAGATACACAAGGTGGCTCATGCATCTGGCGTTTGTTTGCAGTGGCTGGAGGCTGACGTGCCCATTGTCTCTCTCTCTCTGCCTCTTTCCCTCTCTCAAATAAATAAATAAAAATTAAAAAAAAATAAATCATAATATGATGGCATTGTTGGAGGGTGGTAAAAGGTAGGAAGGAGGTGGGGCTTAGTTGTAGCAAGTCGATCACTGGAACATATTTCTCTCTCTGCTCTCTGGTTGGCAGTAAAGTGAATAGCTCTCCTAGACTACATTCTCCAGTGTACCACTGATGCTCTGTCCAAGCAAATGGATCCAAGTGACTCTTGGCTGAACACCCTGGAACTGAGTCAAGACAAACCCATCCTTCCTTGAGGTGTTCTTGTCAGAGAAAAGATAAAACTGACTAATTCAGAAAAGAAAGGAATGGGCTGCATAAAGTGAGGTTGGAGTGACCTGGAGATCTCTGTTGAATTTTTCGATGGATATCCCTTGGTGTGGTAGGATGAGGACGTGCCTTTGGGAGGTGATTAGGCCAGGATGACAGAATCCTAGTGAGTGGGACTAGGGCCCTTTTGAAATAGGCCCAGGACTTCTCTGTCTTTTCCACTATGTGAGAATACAATGACCCTACCTCGAAAAACCAAAATAGAGCAGAAGAAAAGCTATGTGCCTAGAATACATGAAAATCCAGTCCTAGTGTTTGCTCCTGGGATGAATAAAGGAGGTGAGACCCACATAAGCTTTTTCCCGTGGGCCCTCCTAAATTCTGAACAGTATGAAATGTCCTATGAGCATTAGAATTTCAAGAAATGCTAAAACTGAAAAGTGTTAGCACATTTCCAAAGTATATGAGTATGTGAGCTGCTACAAACAAGAAAGCACGTACACAGCTATGAGTCAAGGCAGAGGTCTTTACAGAGTATGTGACAGGTGGGAAGACAGGAAAGCATCTACCTTGAAAAAAAGAAAGAAAAGAAATGAGAGTAGGGGCTGGAGGAATGGCTTAGGGGTTAAGGCATTTGCCTGTAAAGCCAAAGGAACCAGGTTCAATTCCCTTCTGCTCTATTTTGGTTTTTCGAGGTAGGGTCTTGCTCTAGCCCAGGCTGACTTGGAATTCACTATGTAGTTTCCGACTGGCCTCAGACTCACAGTAATCTTCCCACTTCTGCCTCCAGAGTGCTGGGATTAAAGGCGTGTGCCACCATGCCCAGATCTTTTAAAAAAAAGCTATCAGGAAAGCTCTTGAAGGTTAGCTCATAGTAGTATAAAAGTGCTCCCTTGATCTTTTTCACAAGGGCATATTGTTCCACCATCTAGAAGTATCTCATTGGTGAGTGATTATAGTATTTCCTGTTCTATCAGAATGCTGATCATGGGTTGCCTTGTGTTACTTCATATATGCACAAGTATATGACAGCTGCAGTCCTAGAGACAGGGTGGCTGAATCAGAGAGAAAGGAGCATTTGCAATTTTGTTAGATATTGTTTTCAGTCTTAACCAGTTTTCACTCCTGGAAGCACAGGATGAGAGTGTATTTTTGCAGACTCTTACCAGTTAACCATATTATTCGATATTTTATGCTTTCCCCAAGTAATCAGAAGAACAGAATCATTTTGTATTTCTCATAGTGCATGGTGTATGTACAGTCTGGCTGGATTTTTGTAGCAAGGCTGTCAGAGAAAGTTGTCAGTGTGAGATTAAGCCTGGAAGGAGGGGACACTATAGCCATAGGCTGAGCCAGAGAGCTTCTCCTAAATGAATGTTCTTGAGAGTCCTGCAAGCTATCTAGCTAGCCTGTAAACTATCTGGCTTACACTGGAAATTTTCAATTAAAACAGAACAAATGTAATTTCAGAAGTGAAACCATATCTATAGCAAAGCACTTATATTGTTTTTTAATGTTTTATTTTCAATTTAATAAAGTAAATTACTTTTTGTAAATTAATTTTGTAAATTTTGTACAAAATTTAGAATGCATTTACTTGGAAAGGAGCTGTCTCCCATCTGCGCAGGTACAAGTTCTAACCACTTCCCTCTTAGGCTTATCCTAGGTTTGTCCCAGTTCCCCTTCCCAGGCCCCTTAGCACTCACCCTGCTTTCTGCAGTTTCTCTGGCTTTTGGTAAAGAGTAGAATCTTCATTGGAGACAGAGGCATTTCACAGTCTCCCTGCTCATTAGTAGTCTGACCCATTAAATCCCTGAAACACTTGTGACCAAACTAGTTCAATATAGTATTTCCCTTAGGAAAGGACTTTCATTCTTAGGAATGTGATTTTTTTCTTTCTGCATGAAGCTTATAGGTCCAACCCTATTGTGGCTGATGGTAATGCCGTCTTCCTGATTGCTTAGGCAAAACAGTCTGTTACCCTTGATTCATGCCATCTACTTCCAAAGTATATCCAAAATCTATCTCCATTGCTGCCTTTCTGGTCGCAGCCAATGGTTATCTTCTGAGATGTCCCATGTCTCCACTGGTTTTCCCTTCAGTCTGTTCTTAACCCAGCCTGTGAAGCCATGTGGGATCATGTCAGCCCTACGCTCAAAGTCCTCTCTTGACACTGCCTGTCTCAGAGAAACCAAACTGAAACTATCACTCTGTTTCTACCTGGTCCCCAGCCCCTTGGCCTTGTCTCTCTACTGCAGCCACGAGCCCTGCCGGTCTCTGTAGCTTGTTCCTTGAGCCTGCCCAGCACATGTCCATCTGTTGGTGCTTCTGCCAGGAGTGTGTTTCCACCATGCAGATGGCTCACTTCTACTCATTCAAATCTGTGTTCTGCTCTTCCATTCTCAACGAGGGCTCTCTGATAGCCGTGTATGAAATTGTAGCCTCCCATCCACCACAGTCCTCTGCTCTTCCTTGCTTCCATGTCTCCATTGTTTTGTGCTAACTCTGTTATTCCTGAATTCCTAAATTCCTCTCCCTCCCCAAACTAGAATGTCAATTTCGGGAAGCCAGAGGTTTTTGTCTTCTTCTTCTTCTATCACACTCCTTCTCCAGTCTTGTCAGATCTAAATAGAAACAAACAGGTATTGTGTTAGGGCACTAGTGAATTAAATCTAAGATCATTGATCCATACTTTCCTTGGCACTCATTATAAATAATCTGGCATCATTTGGGTAGCACCATTTATGAAGTATTGAGTATGACACAATAAGCATCACAAAAGAAAGTGACAATATACTTAAATCATATTTGAGAAACAGATTTAAACTTAGGTACCACTCTGATGAGGGCTGTAGACGAACAGTGCTTCCACGTGCCGAGGAGAGTGTAGGGGTGGGGTGGTCATGGACTGTCACGCACTGTGGGGACTGAAGACGCCTGGGGAAGAGCACCTCAGGAATCCTCTCCTCCCTCCACCTTGACAGCAGCTGTGGAGGAACCTGAGCGTCAAGGGGGGCCCCTCCTAAGATGGAAATGTAAGGATTATGAGTTGCAAATGGTGACAGTATACTTAGAAGCAGGTTTTAGAAGGTGCCTTGCATGTGATATTCCCGGAAGCGTCATCTCACTAGTTACATAGTAAACCCACCACACCCATACTTTACATGCCAGCAAAACTGAAGGACTTGTCGCTCTCCAGCACACCATGTTCCCTTTCCTGTGTGGCTTTGCATAGCATACCCTTCTTTGTGTAGCTCTCCTTTCCCCCAACTTATCCACTTGGCAGTGTCTACTCATTATTCAAGCATGGCCTCTGCCAGTCTTTACCTGTCTTTTTCAAAGGCCTAGGTGGATGGCAAGTCTCTATCTACAGCTCTGCTGAACCTGAGCACATGTCCACAACACACATAGTTTACCTGATTTTCATTGATATTTGTATAGCTTCCTTTGGATTGTGTATATCAATCAGAATGGGCTGTCATAACAAGTAACTCCAAAAATCTCAGTGGCTTAGATCAACAAAACTTACTTTTTTTAAAGTTTTTTTTTTAAAGATTTTATTTTTATTTCTTTATTACCATCACACAGAGAGGGGGAGAGAGAGAGAGTGAAAATGGGTATGCCAGGACCTCTAGCCATTGCAAACGAATTCCAGACGCATGTGCCACCATGTGCATCTGGCTTTACGTGGGACCTGGAGAATCAAACCTGAGTCCTTAGGCTTTATAGGCAAGCACCTTAACCACTAAGCCATCTCTCCAACCCCAACAAAACTTATTTCTTGCTTATAACATATTTACATGGTGGATCAACTATTGTTTCATGTGGGGAAGAGTTTTTTTTTCAGTGCTAGGGATTGAACCCTGGGCCTTACACATGTGAGGCAAGTGCTCTTCCACTGAGCTATATGCCCAGCTCCTTGGTCATCTCTGAGGACCCAGGTGAACACAGTAGTGACTAGCTAGAGCAATGCCACTGCCAGGCCAGAAAGTTAGGTGGAAGGCAGAGCACATGATTTTTCCTAGTTTTCCCTGACGCATTTGCTCACATTTCATTAGTTATGTCCAACTTCAGATAGACAGGGAAATCCAGCATATCCAGACAGAGAACTGGTCTCAGAGTGCAGGTAAATAGCTTAATAACCACAATAGATTATTGGCTTCTTGAATCCTGAGATGGAAGGTAATCTTGTATGTGTGTGTACTACAGGGTTCGTTCCTGAAGTATCTGCCCTCATGGAGGTGCTGAGCCCTCCCCCCCGCACCCCCCCCCCCCGGTCTCTGGGGTTATTCTAGTACAGACTAGTCTCTGCTGGCAGTCATCCTGCCAAGCAACCATGGGTGTTGAAATTGGGCTGTCTGTAAAGTACTGGTCCTGATTCCCCTGTGTTTATTTCACAATCACCTTTCTGAGCTTGAAAAGAATAAATTAGTGTTCATTTCAGAGGTGATAATATCTGACTGGGGCAAGCTATTTCTGTTGGTGATTTGACAGAAGCAAGAATTGTTTAAGAGAGGAAAACAAGCTTCTAGACCTGAGATCTTAAATGGTGATCACTAAATGCAGAAAGTATTGGGGCCCTTAATATTCTGACAGCAAAACTAGACCAGCCCTACACTCGATGTCGCTTTACCACTTGAGGATTTATATTGGAAATAGACTTGAATGCTGGGTAGGCTCTTGTCTTAGTTTTCAGCAAAAACCTAACTCTTCTCGCCAGCAGATCTGCTGTGGTGCCAAGCCCCTGCCCACACACATTCCTAAAGGACAGTCTCCTGCATGTTCTTGTTGTTAGAGTGCTACTGATTAACCTTGGTTTAATCACACAGCCCCACTTGGGCAAAGTTCTCTATTTAGATGTAAAAGTAAAAATACACTCTTTTCTGACAGTGTGAAAACATGAAGAATCATCAAAGCATGGACATGCCTTTTAAATTTATAAAAGGAAAAATAGAAAAAGACAAAAAGGAAAAAATAATACTGAAACAATTCAGTGCATAAAATCCTTGAACCATCTTGAAGGAAATGTAGAAGTGGAGCGAATAGGTTTCTGGTGTAGTAGATACTCAGGGTGAATGGCATCTAAAGAGAATGTGTGATTTAGAGTCAAGAGTGTCTGGCCTCTGTGGAGGATCTGGTGTGTGATGAGCCATGTCACCTCTCCTGGTTTTCTCATGAACTCCTGGGGAGGGCTGAGGGGATGGACAAGGGAGATACCAGAGTACTTTACAGAGTAGATTCACTTTGAATGATGCAATAGTTTTTCAGTTGGTCATGGAATCCTCCCAGCAAGCGAGTCCATTTACTTAAGGCTGGCTTGGGCAGTGGTGAGGTGGGCGGCAATATCTAGTTGTCATGGTCAAAGTTAGTTTGTTCCAAGAAAGGAAAGAGAAAGATTCAAAACAACACACTTTATAGAAATATAAAGTTTAAGCTGAGTGTGGTGGTGCACTCGGGAAGCAGAAGTAGGAGGATCACCTTGAGTTCGAGGCCATCCTGAGACAACACAGTAAATTCCAGGTCAGCCTGAGCTAGAGTGAGACCCTAACCTCAGTAAAACAAAAACAACAAAGAAATACAAAGTTAAATTTCATACAAGCTTTTTAAGTCTGAGTTTTTTTAGTTTTTACTTTTTAAAATATGAAATATAGGGGCTGGGAGATGGCTTGGCAGTTAAGGGGCTTACCTGCAAAGCCAATGGACCCCGGTTAGATTCTCCAGGTCCCATATAAGCCCAGGTGCACAAGGGGGTGCATGCATCTGGTGTTCATTTGCAGTGGCTGGAGGCACTGGCATGCCCATTCTCACTCTCCTTCTCTCTCTCTTTCCCTCTCTCTTTCTCTAATAAATAAGTAAATTTAAAAATTTTTTAAATATGAAATATACATAGAAGTCATGAAAGACTGGTCAAATTAATTTTCATATACTCCCCATGTGTATGCTTTTCCCTCTAGTAAATGCCATACCATGAATTGTTCTATCCATAAATACTTGTGAATGTCATGGTAACCAGTTGGGATTTTTGTTTGTAATATAACTGAGATGTTGCTTTTACCCATAAAAATATTAGCAGTAATTCATTTTAAAGTTTTTGTTTGTTTGTTTGTTTGTTTATTTATTTATTTATTATTTTTGAGCAGAGATGGTATGGGCACTTGAGGGCCTCTTGCCACTACACATGAACTACTTCGTGCATCTGGTTTTACATGGGTACTAGGGAATTGAACCTAGGCTGGCAGGCTTTGCAAGCAAGAACATTTAACCACTGAGGCATCTCCCAGCCCAGAAATAATGATTTATTTTCTTTATTTTATTTTATTTATTTGAGGGGGGCAGAAGGAGAGAGGAAGAGGAGAATGGGTGTGCCAAGCCTTTAGCCACTGCAAACGAACTCCAGTTGCATGTGCCCCTTATGCACATGTGTGAGGCCTGCTTGTGGTGGTAGTTGGGCTCCACAAAATGCTGTCATGGACTCTGCTTTTGCTGTGGACATTTAACTCCTCCTATGAAGTAGAGTCTATTTTCCTGCTCCTTTAGTTAGGACTGGCCTTGGAATTTGTTTTGACCAGTAGAATGTGCCAAAAGTGACACTGCCATTTGGAGGCCTAGCCTGAAGATGACTGGCAGCTTCTTCTCAGGGGTATCATCCATCACGAAGCCTGCGCACTCTTGACCACTGTGCTGTGAGAAGACCAAACTTGCCACGCATCCTAGCCTTCTAGCCAGGTGTCAGCAGGCAAGTGAGTGGAGAAGCCATCTTGGACATTCCAAGTGCAAGGATCAGAAGGATCTCCTAGCTGAGCCCTCTTGGAACCATGAAGTTTTGAGTTTTTGCTCTTAGCATGGTAATAAACTAAATGCTAGTGCACACTCGTGGTAACAAACCAAAATGCCAGTGCATATTCATGTGTCCTTGATTGCTTTCAAAAAAGGCCTTTTGCTCTTGGTTTATTAGAATCGGGATCCAAATAAGACATAACTCATTTGCAAATACTCTAATATCCTAAGCAGAATTTTGTACCCTTGTGAAAGTTCCCTTTTTGCCATTCTTAATATACAAAATCAGCATTACTAGATTATAAATGGAAATGGAAGAACCTTTTTTTTTTTTTTTTTTTTTTTTGGTTTTTTGAGGTAAGGGCTCACTCTAACCCAGGCTGACCTGGAATTCACTCTGTATTCTTAGGGTGGCCTCGAACTCACAGCGATCCTCCTACTTCTGCCTCCCAAGTGCTGGGATTAAAGGCGTGCGCCACCACACCCAGCATGGAGGAACTTTTTAACTTTTAAATTTCTATTAGTCAACCAGATATGCTAATGAAAATTTATCAGTGACCTTTTTACACTAATACAAAATAATCTTGTCCTGTTGCCCAGCATTATTAGCTGAGAGATCAGAGCCTGGTGACCAGGGATGGAGCCATGGAATTCTGTTGGTAGTGCCTAAGCCATTGCAGATGGTGGGTGTAGCAAGTATGAGGGAGGGCTGCTTTAACTCTCTTAGGCTATCAGGGAGCTTCTAAAAGGCAAAGATAATTTCTACTAGTATTTACTAATATGTGGTGATTCCAGCTACAGTACTAATAAATTTGAACCAATAATCTACAAAATGAGTGAAATGTAGATCCTCATGGCTGGTCCATGAGACCGTGCATATGTGGACCTTCCATTCCAGTGATTCATGAACTCTATACCCTTTAGTTTACAGAAGGTCTCACTGCCTTTATAAAAAGTCACTAAAACATATTGATTCTTTTTTGTTGTGCTGTTTGAGATAGAGTGTCATGTAGTCCAGACTGGCCTTGAACTCACTTATGGAGCCAAGGTTGGCCTTAAATTCTGATCCTCCTGTCTGTGCCTTCCAAGTGCTGGAATTGCAGGCATGTGCCACCATGCTTGGTTAACATGCTTATTTCTTAAACTTGAGATATAACTATTGGGACTGGGTAGATTACAGGCATACCTCATAGTGCCCAGTGAGATTTGAGCTAATCACAGTTCCTTCACCTACAAAAGAAAGACTGGAGGTTCTGGTGGCATCTGTTGCATTTTGGAGGTCAGAAATCACTGAAATGTAAGTAATGATGAATAACTTTAGCTTGCATTTTGAACACTTCAACAAAAGCTGTAACAGCAGTATCTTAAGTATGTAATTGTTCTTGTATTTCTTCTTACCATAAAAATTAATAACTGCGGTGCTGGAGAGATTGCTCAGTGATTAAGGTGCTTGCCTGCAAAGCCTAACAACCTGGGTTCAATTCCCCAATACCCACATAAAGCCAGATGCACAAAGTGGCACATACACCTGGAGTTCATTTGCAATGGCAGGGGCTCTGGTACACCCATTCTCTGTCTGTCTATCTGTCTGTCTGTCTCTCTCTCTCTGCTTGCAAATAAATACATAAATAAAAAATTAATAACTGTGTTTCTGTATTAGCTTCTTTACAATAGTCTTACCTTTTGTTTTGTTTTGTTTTGTTTTGTTTTTGTTTTTTGAGGTAGGGTCTAGCCCAGGCTGACCTGGAATTTACTCTGTATTCTCAGGGTGGCCTTGAACTCATGGTGATTCTCCTACCTCTTCCTCCTGAGTGCTGGGATTAAAGGCATGTGCCACCATGCCCAGCTTCTTACCTTTTTTTTTTTTTTTTATGAGAGAGTAAGCTAGAGAGAATTGGTACACCAGGGCCTACAGCCACTGCAGTCAAACTCCAGATGCATGTGCCACCTTGTGCACATGTGCAACCTTGCATGCTTATGTGGGACCTGGACAGTTGAACATGGGTCCTTAGGCTTTGCAGGCAAGTGCCTTACCCGCTAGGCCATCTCTCCAGCCCTGTCTTACCTTTTTGTTATTTGTGTATGTGAACATATGTATGCCTGCATGAGTGTGTATGTGGAGGCTAGAGGTCAATGTCAGGTTTTCTTCACTCTTCACCTTCTTTTGACACAAGCTCTTTCTGAACCTAACACTCAGTGATTCAGCTCAGCTCAGTACTGCAGTTGACTTTGTGTTGCAGAGACAAAGAACCCAACCAAAAGCAGCTGATGGGAGGAAAGGGTTTATTTTGGCTCACAGTCTCAAGGGGAAGCTCCATGATGGCAGCGGAAAGCATGGCATGAGCAGAGGCTGGACATCACCTTTGCGGCAGCAGATAGAAAACAGCAGCAGGACGGTGAGATGACTAGCACTGGCAAGCCAAGATAATAAACATCAACGTCCTTCTCTAGTGACACACTTCCTGTAGCAAGGCTCCACCCCCATTACACACCTCCTCCATCAAGGCTCTACCCCCAGTGACACACACCTCCTCCCTTGTCTTAGATCAGAGCTTCACCCCCAGTGACACACTTTCTCCAGCAACACTTCACCCCTAGTGACACATCACCTCCAGCAAAGTTCTACCCCCAGTGACACTTCACCCTCAGTGATGCTCCACCCCCAGTGACACATCACTTCCAGCAAAGTTCTACCCCCAGTGACACTTCACCCTCAGTGATGCTCCACCCCCAGTGACACATCACCTCCAGCAAAGTTCTACCCCCAGTGACACACCTCCTCCAGCAAGGCTCTCCACCTCCCAAATTGTTACCTGATGAGGACCAGACATTCAGAGCACGAGTATGTGGGGGACATCTGCAGTCAAATGCTCCATCACTGAGCTGTACCCCCAATGGGGGATATCTAATTCAAACCACCACAGATTTGAACTCAGGTTCTCTTACTTGCACAGATTTGGCCATGTAAGATCCCTATGTAAGAGCATTCAATGCTGCAAGTGAGATAGTTGGTCATTCCTTTTCTCAGGTAACATTTGTTTTTGTAAGAAACAGCCAGGTGTGGTGGCATATACTGTTAGTCCCAGCACTTGGGAGGCTGAGGTAGGAGGGTCAAGGTCAGCCTGGTATTACAGAGTAAGTTCCAGGTCAGTCTGGGCTAGAGTGAGGCTCTGTGTTAGATCAAAAATGAAAGAAATATTTTCCTAAGGAGCAATTAATACAAGTTCTTTTTTCAATGTGCAGTATACAAGTGAAAAAGTTTTCTCTTAAAAGCAGAAACTTCTTTCTGGATAGTATGCTTTCATCTTAGTGCTTTGCACAATGCATTGAACTTATTTTAGCTGTTGATATGAATATGCTGAGGGCAGTGCAGCAAAACTAAGAGCCATATTTTCTTAAATGTTTGTGCGTATTCACTGTACATGGTTCTGTGTTACATAAGAACCTTGTAAAAGTAATTTCATGTGTAGTGGTGTATATGTGTATACATGTTTGTGTGCATGTGTGTGTATAGAGGCCAGGGTTGATGTTGGATGTCTCAATTGGTCTCCACTTTGTTTATTTTTTATGTATGTATTTGAGAATGACAGAGACAGAAAGAGAAAGAGGCAGATAGATAGAGAATGGACATGCCAGGGCCTCCAGCCACTGCAGACAAACTCCAGATGCATGCGCCACCTTGTACATCTAGCTTACATGGGTCCTGGGGAATCAAGCCTCGAACCGGTGTCCTTAGACTTCACATGCAAGCACTTAACCGCTAAGCCATCTCTCCAGCCCATCCAGTTTATTTTTGGAAAATATTTATTTATTTATTTGAGAGTGAGAGACAGGAGAGAGAGAATGAATGAAAATATGAGTGCACCAGGGCCTCTTGCCACTGCAAACAAACTCCAGGTGCATATATGGGTACTGGGGCATCAAACACAGGATATTGGGCCTTGCATGCAAGTATCTTTCCTGACTGAGCATCTCTCCAGACCCTCCACATTATTTTTTGAGACAGAATCTCTCACTGAACCTGGAGCTCATCAATTCAGGTAGATTATCTAGCCATCCAGCTTTAGGGATCCTTCTGTCTCTCCCTTCCCAGTGCTGGGATTCCAGACATGTGCTGCCCTGCCTGGTTTTTCATGTGGGTGTTGGCAACTGAACTCAAGGCCTCATGTTTGTGCAGCAAGCACTTTACTGACTGAGCCATTACCTGAGTTCACATGACATTTTTAAGCACCATATATATTTTTCCTTCTGGTACTACATTGTAGTTGAATCTTCTATATATGTAATTATTACCAAATAATGTACAGAAGGTTATAATGCAGTGACACTTTAGGCTTTTTATAATTCATAAAAGTATCTTGCTGGATGTGGTGGTGCGTGCCTTTAATCTTAGCATTTGGGAGGCTGGAGTAGGAGGATCACCATGAATTCAAGGCCACCCTGAGACTACATAGTGAATTCCAGGTCAGCCTGGGCTAGAGTGAAACCCTACCACCCCCCCCCCAAAAAAAAGGCATCTTTATTTACCTAATAGGTTATATGTCTGTATAATTTAAGCTTCATAAAATAGAAAGCAATATATACTAGAATCTCAGTCTGTTTGTGTTTCCAAATCACCCAAATGTCTTTTTTTACTGTGCTTGCAAGACATAGTTTATCTGCAAATATTACACACATATGTACATTTAAACATACCACATACATATGTACTCTTTATATGAATTCTATTTTTCTTTTAAAATATTTACTTATTTGCAAGCAGAGTAATACAGACAGAGAAAAATTATGTGTGTGCCATAGCCTTCAGACACTACAAGTAAACTCTAGATCATGTGCCACTTTGTACATCTGGTTTTATGTGGGTACTGGGGAATTGAGCCTGGTTGTTAGGCTTTGCAGGCAAGTGCCTTAACCACTGAGATATCTCTCCAGCCATAAATTCTATTTTCTTGTTTTTATTTTTTTAGTTAAAAAATTTTTTATTGATACCTTCCACAATTATAAACTATAACCATGATAATTCCCTCTCTCCTCACTTTCCCCTTCGCAATTCCACTCTCCATCATATCCCCTCCCCCTCTCAATTAGTCTCTCTTTTATTTTGATCTCAACATCTTTTCCTCCTGTTATGAGGGTTTTGTGTAGGTAGTGTCAGACATGGCAAGGTCATGGGTATCCAAGCCATTTTGTGTCTGGAAGAGTGCACTGTAAGGAGTCCCACCCTTCCTTGGCTCTTCATTACAGCAGCAAAACTTCCAGCCTCGCCTGCATCCACACATAACAACTAATTTAGTCTCTGGGCCTGGCTTGGAAGGGACAGAGGCGTTATCGTGTTCGCATATGTGGGAAGCTATGAAAAGAAATACCCTTTTTGGCCCAAATATTTAAACAAGAATGACATTGGATCTTTTGTTCTCATTCTAACATAGTCAGAATTAATTTGTAGGTCCAAAAAGGGTGGTTTTGTTTTTTTGTAAGCTGAGTTACTTAATGCAAGGATATAGGAGGATAAAAGAAACAAATAAAAATCTGTATCATTTAAGTTTATTACATGGCATTGGAACATCCCCAAGTTATTCTTCAGAAGTATACTGAGGCAGTTGGGCCTCAGTATTCACAGCCAAGAAACTGGGAGCTTGTTTTGAAAAGACCTACAAGACAGGGAGTGAATACAGGAATGTGTCTGGGGCTCTAAGAAACAGAGATTCAAGGTTAAGAGATCTTACATTTTTCTCTTCCTCCTCAGGTTTAATAGGGAAAAACCTGCTTTCTGCAAATAACTGATAAGGCTGCCTTAGAAGCTCTTCTGGGGCCCCCATGGAGTAGCTGGAATTGTACTGTAAAACCCTTGCTGGGACAAGCTCGTGCCTGCTGATCACCCAGAGCAACTGTTGCCATGGCCAGCAAGAGGAAGTCCACTACCCCGTGCATGATCCCAGTGAAGACCGTGGTGCTGCAGGGGACTGGTGTGGAGGCTCAACCGATGGAAGCCTTGCCTGACGGCCCTCCCCAGGATCTTCCCCCAGAAGTCCCTGTGGCCAGCAGTGAGGCAGCCCAGAACCCAAGCAGCACTGATGGCTCTGCCCTGGCTAATGGGCATCGGAGCACTTTGGATGGCTATTTATATTCCTGTAAAGACTGTGATTTCAGATCCCAGGACATGACCCAGTTTGTAGGACATATGAACTCAGAGCACACAGACTTTATTAAAGACCCAAATTTTGTATGCACAGGGTGCAGTTTCCTGGCAAAAACCCCTGAGGGGCTTTCCCTGCACAATGCCAAGTGTCACTCAGGGGAAGCCAGCTTTGTATGGAATGTGACCAAGCCAGACAATCATGTAGTTGTGGAGCAGAATGTCCCAGAGAGTACAAGCACTCCTGACCTAGCAGGTGAGCCCAGCACTGAAGGGACTGATGGACAGTCTGAAATCATCATTACTAAGACTCCAATCATGAAGATAATGAAAGGCAAAGCTGAAGCCAAAAAAATCCACATGCTCAAGGAGAATGTTCCCAGCCAGCCTGTGGGCGAGGCCGAGGGGAAAGAGGAGGACCATCATCCTTTCGTCAACGGGGCAGCTCCAGTCAGCCAGGCATCTGCTAGTTCCACAAAGACCCCCCACTCTGTCAATGGGCCCCTGATAGGAACAGTGCCAGTTCTGCCAGCTGGCATAGCACAGTTCCTCTCCCTCCAACAACAGTCCCCGGCTCATGCCCAGCACCACACCCACCAGCCTTTGCCCACATCCAAGGCTCTTCCCAAAGTCATGATTCCCCTGAGCAGCATCCCAACGTACAATGCAGCCATGGACTCCAATAGCTTTCTGAAGAACTCCTTCCACAAATTTCCCTACCCAACCAAAGCTGAGCTCTGCTACTTGACTGTGGTGACCAAGTATCCAGAAGAGCAGCTCAAGATCTGGTTCACAGCCCAGAGGCTGAAGCAGGGAATCAGCTGGTCCCCTGAGGAGATTGAGGATGCCCGGAAAAAGATGTTCAATACAGTCATCCAGTCTGTGCCTCAGCCCACGATCACAGTTCTCAACACCCCCCTGGTTGCCAGCACTAGTAACGTACAGCATCTTATCCAGGCCACTCTCCCAGGCCACGTTGTAGGACAGCCAGAGGGGACAGCAGGGGGACTTCTGGTCACTCAACCACTGATGACCAATGGGTTACAAGCATCAAGCTCATCTCTCCCGCTGACAGCTACTTGTGTTCCCAAGCCAAGTGCAGCACCCATCAACACCGTGTGTTCAAATGCAGCCTCCGCTGTGAAAGTGGTCAATGCAGCTCAGTCGCTCCTCACAGCATGCCCCAGCATAACTTCCCAAGCCTTCCTTGATGCAAGCATCTACAAGAACAAGAAGTCTCACGAACAGCTGTCAGCTCTGAAAGGGAGCTTCTGTCGGAACCAGTTCCCTGGGCAGAGTGAAGTCGAGCATCTTACCAAAGTGACAGGCCTCAGTACCAGAGAGGTGCGAAAGTGGTTCAGTGATCGGAGATACCACTGCCGGAACCTGAAGGGCTCCAAGGCCATGATGCCTGGAGATCACAGCTCTATCCTTGCTGACTCTGGGCCAGAGGCGCCCTTCTCCATGTCATCCAAGGCTCCCGAGGTAACCTGTACCCCAACAACAGTCTCACTGGCAAGCCATCCTGCCACCAAACGACAATCTTGGCACCAGACTCCAGACTTCACCCCAACCAAGTACAAGGAACGAGCCCCAGAACAGCTGCGAGCTCTGGAGAGTAGCTTTGCACAAAACCCACTGCCCCTTGACGAGGAGCTGGACCGCCTGAGAAGTGAAACGAAGATGACCCGCCGAGAGATTGACAGTTGGTTTTCAGAGAGACGGAAAAAAGTCAGCGCTGAGGAGATCAAGAAGGCAGACGATCATGTGCCTCAGGAAGAAGAGGAGGCTGCCGAGGAGGAGGGTAGAGAACAGGAGTTAGCTAGTGAGCTGAGGGTTCCTGGTGACAGTAGCTCCCCAGACATGCTTCTTGGTCAGACATTGGCAGAGCGCAAGGTCAGCCCAATCAAAATCAACCTCAAGAACCTGCGGGTCACGGAAGCCAGTGGCAAGAGTGAGCTTCCAGGGATAGGTGTCTATGAGCCTGAGGATGATGGGTTGAACAAGGTGGCAGAGCAGCCCCCAGGCAAAGTGAGCTACAAAAAGACAGCCCAGCAGCGGCACTTGCTGCGCCAGCTCTTTGTCCAGACACAGTGGCCAAGCAACCAGGACTATGACTCCATCATGGCTCAAACAGGGCTGCCCCGGCCAGAGGTGGTGCGCTGGTTTGGAGATAGCAGATATGCCCTGAAGAATGGCCAGCTCAAGTGGTACGAAGACTATAAGAGAGGTAACTTCCCACCAGGTCTCCTGGTCATTGCCCCTGGCAACCGGGAGCTGCTGCAGGACTATTACATGACACACAAGATGCTGTATGAGGAGGACTTGCAGAACCTCTGTGACAAGACCCAGATGAGCCCCCAGCAAGTCAAGCAGTGGTTTGCTGAGAAAATGGGTGAGGAAACTCGGGCCATGGCAGATACAACTAATGAGGACCAGGGACCTGGTGCTAGTGAGCCTGTGGCAGTTCACAGAGGTCTAGGTGACACCTATTCGGAGGTGTCTGAGAACAGTGAATCATGGGAGCCGAGTGCCCCTGAGGCCAGCTCAGAGCCCTTGGACACTTCAGTTCCTCAGTCTGGACGTCAACTCGGTAAGGAGTTTGTGGGAGCCATGGCCTTCCTCTGTGGGTAAGGGCAGGATGCTTTCATACGGTGGCCTTGGATTTATTGCACAAATTCACATCTGCTGTCTCAAAGGCTGCCTAGAACAGACTGACTGCCCATCTGCCTCAGGGGACACATGAAGGCAGAAGCCGTGGGTCTCATCATGATAAAGGGCTGAAAAGTGGGCTTTTTTTTTTTTTTTTTTTTTTTTTTTTTTTGGTTCATGTTTTTGTTGTTTTTAAACCTGTGCAAGGGAAAGAACATGAACCTAAAGGGATTCAGGCTTTTATAGCCATTTCTTAGCAAGGCAAGAATAGGCTAACATATCATCTAAGTTCTAGTCACGGGGGAGGGGGCAGGTGGGCAGACAACACTAGGATATCAGAGGAAAGACAACTCAACTGAGAGCCTGTATACAAAATGCTCTGTACATAAGTGCTTTTTTCATGATGACAACCATGTCTTACGTTTCTACTGTTTATAGTGATGCAGAAAAACTATTGTAATGGAAAATCACTTTCATCCTGGATATACATAGAACCCAAGGCTTGAACTTCAGTTGCTCTGGACACAGACAAATCACATCTTCGGGTAGTGATTTTCTAGGATTGTATCTATTTATGTATGTTATTTGCAAGAAGAGAGAGGGAAGGAGAGAGAGAATGAATGAGAATAGGTATGCCAGAGACTCTTACAACTGCAAACAAACTCCAATTGCAAGTGCCACTCTGTGCATCTGGATTTACATGGGTACTAGAGAATCAAACCCAGGCCAGGCCAGCAGACGGAAAGCATGCATCTTTAACCACTGAGCCATCCCCCAGTTCAGATGTTCTAGGGTTTTTTTTTTTCGAGGTAGGGTCTCACTCTAGCTCAGGCTGACCTGGAATTCACTATGTAGTCTCAGGGTGGCCTTGAACTCCTGGCCATCCTCCAATTCTGCCTCCCAAGTGCTGGGATTAAAGGTGTGTGTCATCATGCCCGGCTCTGTTCTAGGTTCTTTTTTTTTTTTTTTTCCGGTTCAGAAAGATTTTATTATAGCTTAGAGCTTTAAGAGAAGGTTTTTTTAAAAATTATTATTTTTTATTGACAACTTTTATACTTACATACAAAAAAACCCCACCTGATATTTCCCTCCCCTCGCCCCACCCCATTCCACTTTAGAACTCCAGTCTCCATCATATTCCCTCCCTCTCTCCATTAGTCACTCTTTTAATTTGATGCCATCATCTTTTTCTTCTATTTTGAGGGTCTTGCAGAGGTATTGCTAGGCACTGCAAGGTCATGGATATCGAAGCCAATTTCTGTCTGGGCAGTTGCATTGTAAGAGGTCATACGCTTCTTTTGGCTCTTCCATTCTATCCGCCCCCTCTTCCTCAATGGTCCCTGAGCCTTGGAGGGTGTGACAGAGGTGTTTCAGTGCTGGGCACTCCTCCATCACTTCTTCTCAGCACTATATTGCCTTTTGGGTCATCCCAGTGGTCATCGCCATCTGAAAAGAGAAGCTTCTCTAATCAGAAGTGAGAGTAGCGTTAATACGTGAATATGAACATTAAGTGTAGTGCTTTCAGTGCAGCTTGGTGGGAATAATATATACATTTAGTCAGACAAGAGCAGGCTTATACCCCTAAGGCTCATACCTCATCTACCATAGACTTTTACTTAGGTTTTTCAGTACCAGGTATGTATTCCCTCCCATAGAGAGGGCCTTCAGTCCAATTATGGAGCAGTTGGTTACCCCAAGAGTAGACATGCCACTATTGCACCTGTTCAGTCATTGGGCCTGTCTGGCCAAGCTTGAATATTCAGCGTCCACTGTTTTCACTGCTGATGACTTCTGTCTCCCATACGCTGCATGCAGTGCAGCTTTTTCCAGCTTTCAGTTGGCTGGTCTACAGGGAGAAGTTTTCTGCTCCACACCAGCTTGCTTTCTCAGTGACCTTGCCTCTCTGGCAGGAGATGTCTTCAGCAATAGGGTCTTACTATCTGTTTCTCAAGGGAAACCAAGGGCTTTGGCAAAAGCCTTTAATGTTTTGGAGGCTACCGGGACCTCCTTGGCCAACAACTCACTGGAAGGTATTCCATCCCAGGTACTGAAAATTTTTTAGTAACAGTCTACAGCTTCTAGATGTGCCCTTATTCAAAAAAGTAATTTTACATAAGTCTTATTCACAATATCTTGAATTTAGATTGACCCTCCCCCTGCCCTTCTTTTATGCATTCTCTTCCCATGGCCTCGTTTAGGCCATTCCCCTCCCTTGATCACTGAGTCCTTCCTTCTTTGTACCTTTGTATTAGTCTCCTCATTAAAGGTCCCATCATAGGATAGCCAGAAGCTCAAGAGAGAGCCAGGGAGGAAGAGTGTTGCAGAAGCTGAAGGACTAGGGTCTCCAAAATGGCCAACTGGCTCAGCCGTGGTGGAGGAGATACCTAGGAAATGTCTGGATTGGACAGTTTGGTAGTTGGTCCCTGGAGTCTCTGACATTAATTACTTCAGTGTGTGGCCCTGTTATGTGGCACTTCATCCCTAAAGCCAAGCACAGTATTGTACCCCTCAGCAATCCCATAGTACTTCCTGGACGGTGTTTCATTGTTTGCATGCAGTGGCTGAATATTATTGTTTTGGCCTGGCAAACTAATTTCCTCCATCCTAGTTATTTTCTACTTAGGCCTTTAAAAAGCATAGAATTCCTATTCTTTCTTTGAATATTTTAAATTCATCTCAATACATTTTTGAAACATAGTTATACTATTATTTCTTCACTTATTTAAGGAAAAGGAGATTTCTGTCTGTGTGAATCTGGGAGGCTGCCATGTTTCCATCTGCTTAGCATTTGCAGAAAGCCTATGCTTTTGAGCTCCCTCTACAAGGAGGAACAGCTTTGCAAAGCAAAGAGAGAGAGAGATCCTGGTGCAGCGCAAGCCACTGGTCAGTGGTGAGGAGTGTGAGCACACAGGGCCGCTGACCTCTCCAATCTAACCACCCTCCCATTGACTTCCTCATGTGCCATGGACACCTGGAGTGAGAGAGCCCTGCAGGAGTTTTTGTAGGGTTTCTTTGACCCTTTCAGTACAGTGCAGGTTCTCTTTCCTCTTCCACCTAGAAGGCTTTGCCCAAGCTGGTCTAAGTGCCTTTGTGCTGTGCCAAGCTCGGTGCTTCCTGCGAGTAGCAGTAGGCCAGGGGGAGGATGATTGAATGTTGTAACCTGAAGAGCATGATCCTATGGGAAGATGGCAAAACAGGAAGTACTAGGAACCATAACCTCTCTCCATACAACTACTGGGGTGAGTAATCTAAAGCAACTGTTTCTGGAGCTCCAGACAGCGTCTAGCTGAGTATTTCTAATATCCAAAGGAGAGCTTGAAGAGGCTTACATATTGTGGTGAATTTCTGTTTCACACAGCAGCGTTCCCCTCCCAGATCCCTGCATCAGGGAGCCATGGTAACTGGCCCAGGTTCCTGGCATGACTTGTTTTTGCCAGGATGGGCAATAATGACTTTGCCCATCAAAAGTCAGATTTTGTGTTTAGGTTGCAATGAAGGCATCTGCAAAGAGGCAGACCATTGTTCCCATCCTGTGGACTGAAGCAACTTTCCAGTCACAGGGAATTTGAAGTGGTGGGGCCATTTACCAAAAAATAAAAATAAATCCCCTACCCTTAGCAAACCAGATACTTCAGAAGATCATAGGTTACCACAAAAACAACAGAACAGAAACTTTATTGACTTCCCACCACAAGAAGTACACACTTTACAAAAGAGCTTGGAAAAGTCACAAACAGATGGCTCCAGCCCTCAACAAATAAAAATTACCAATGCTGGAGGCTGAGAAAATTAAATTTTGAGTTACCACACATAGTATTCAGAAGGTCCAGTTCTTAATAAAAAGTTACAAAACATATAAAAATAAGAAAATATTCCATTCACAGAAAAATAAAAATTTGACAAATAACTTCCTTAAGGAAGTCTAGACATTGGAATCATTCGCTGAAGATGTTGAATGAACTAGTCTTAAAGATATTGGGTGACAGAGAGAAATTGGCCCCGATATCCATGACCTTGCAGTGCCTAGCAATACCTCCACAAGACCCTCAAAATAGAAGAAAAAGATGATGACATCAAATTAAAAGAGAGACTAATGGAGAGAGGGAGGGGATATGATGGAGATTGGAGTTCTAAAGTGGAATTGGGGGGAGGGGAGGGAAATATCAGGTGGGGTTTTTTGTAAGTATAGAAGTTGTCAATAAAAAAAAATAATTTAAAAAAACCCCCCCCAAAAAAAAGATGTTGGGTGAACCTGGATGCCCGTGACCTCGCAGTGCCTGACCTACCTACACAAGACCATCCTAACAGGAGGAAAAGATCGTGACATCAAATAAAAGAGAGATGTTTGAGAGGGATAGGGGATATGACGGAAAGTGGAGTTTCAAAGGGGAAAGTGGAGGGGGGGAGAGGGAAGTACAATGGGATATTGTCTACAGTTGTAGAAGTTGTTAATAAAAAAATTAAAATTAAAACAAAAGATGTTGGGTGAGCTGAAGGAAAGCATGGGGGAGAGTCAGAGGGAGTCTGGAAAGGTGTGTGGACCAAATGGCACTATCAATTACAGAGGTGCACATGACGAGTGACCAAAAACACTCGAGAGCTGAAGTGAACGGTTTACTAGAGGGTTGAACAACAGATTTAAACAAGCATAAGATGATGAAAATATCCAAAGGAGAAGAAAGAAAATAGAATGAAGAAAGTGAACGAACCCAAGAGAACAGTGGGATATAATTAAACAGGAATATGCACATTTTAGGAATTCCAGAAGGAGAAAGGGGCAGAGGGAATATTTAAAGAAACTCCCCAAATGTGATGGGAACCGAAACCTACACACCTAAGAGGTTAGCATTGGAGCAGGAGAGATGCAGCTCATCACATATACGAGTCCTCAAAGTTAATAGTTGATTCCTCATAAAACTATGAAGGGAGTGGAAGAACATATCTAAAGTCCTGAAAGAGGGAAAAATGTCAGCCAGTATTTCTGTATCTGCCAAAACTATCCTTTAAGAGTGAAAGAGGGGCCAGAGAGATGGCTTAGTGGTTAAGGCGTTTGCCTGCAAAGCCAAAGGATCCCAGTTCAATTCTCCAGGGCCCATGTAAGCCAGATGCTTAAGGGGGCACATGCATCTGGAGTTCATTTGCAGTGGTTGAAACTCCTGGTGCGCACATTCTCTGTCTCTTTCTTTCTCTCTCTGCCTCTTTCTCTCTCTCTCAAACAAATAAATAAATTATTTTTAAAAAAAGAGTGAAAGAGAAATGAAGGCAATTACCAATTGACAGAACCAAAAGGAGTTCATTACCAGTAGATTGCCCTATTCGAAGTTGCTAACAGGAGCCCTTAGGCTGGAAGAAAAGGACACTGAACAGGAATTTGAAACCACAAGAAACAAGAATGCAAGGTTAACTATAAGTGAATATAAAATCCAGTACCAGTATACTTTTGATTGATTTGTAACTCTTTTATTTTCCCACTGTAATTTAAATATTTATTTATTTGGCAGAGAAAGAGGTGGGGAGAGAATGGGTGCACCAGGGCCTCCAGCCACTGCAAATGAACTCCAGATGTGTGCGCCCCCTTGTGCATCTGGCTGATGTGGGTCCTGGGAAACCAAACCTGGGTCTTTTGGCTTTGCAGGCAAATGCCTTAACCACTAAGCCATCCCTCCAGCCCTCCCACTGTAATTTAAAAGGCAGATTGCATGAAAGTTATAAATCTGTGTTAATGGGCTACAAGAGAGGAAAGGGTAATGTGGGCAAGTAACGAGGGCAGAGCAGTAAATAGCAAAAGGGAAGGAGATACATAGTAGCAGTGTTTCTGTAGCATTGAAACTACATTGATACTAGACTAGATTGTTTGAAGATGTTCATTGCAGTCCCCATGTTAACCAGTAAGAAACTAAAAATAGGGCTGGAGAGATGGCTTAGCGGTTAAGCCTCTTGCCTGCAAAGCCAAAGGACCCAGGTACAATTCCCCAGGACCCACATAAGCTGGATGCAGAGGTGGCACATGTGTCTGGAGTTGTTTTCAGCAACTGGAGGCCCTGGCGTGCTGATTTTCTCTCTCAAATAAACAGAAATAAAATATCAATAATTTTTTTTTAAAAGAAACTAAAAATAAAACTCAAAGGAAAGAAGAAAATAAAAAATAAGATGTACGAAAAATAGTTAAATCAAGAATAATCCTTTTAAAATTTATTATATCATATATTTTGATTTTATTCCTCCAGTTGCCCTCTTATTACTTACCCCTCCCAAAAATGCCCCTCTTCTTCCCCATCAATCCCCATCTTACTTTCATGTCTTTAAAAAAATATATTGAATTAAATTACGTTTGTGTGCATGGTCATGGGTAGAAGATGATTTACTGTAGAATGTGCAGCTTACCATTGGTTACGCCATTAAGGAACCTGATTCCCTCTCTCTGCAACCATTAGCTTCTATTAGCCACTCTGGTAGGTCTGAAGTCTCCTATATCCTTCCCCCAACGATGGTAAAATACTGACAGGCTCAATCTTGTCTGGAAACCACAGCAGATATGAGGTTATGCATGTAATGGACATGTCATATCCACAAGACCTTGTTTTGCAGACCTCCTGCTGCTCCTCCTACTTTTACATTCTTTCCTCCCCTTCTTCTGTGAGGTTCCCTGGGCCTTGGAGGGGTGGTCTGGATGTCTTGTTTGGGGCTGAGTCACTTATTCTTGGCAGTTTTGCCAACTGTGTATCTGTATTAACCACTACTTATTGTAGCAAGAAACTTCTGTGCTCAAAGCTTCAAGCAGTACTAATCTACAGGAACAAATATAGATATTTAGAAGGCAGTTTGATATGCTGCCCAGTTAGCATAACCACAGTAGTAGGTTCCCTCCTGTGGCCTATGTCCCTAGCCATAGGCGTTTAGCTAGGTTTACAGTACCAGGCACAAAACCCATCTTGTGGAATGGGCCTTAAACTGCAATCAGAATGTTACTGCCATAGCATTCATGCCACTATTGCACCAGTGGGTATTTCTTGCCTGGCAGGTCAGTCATGGAATACATAGGGTCCACATGTAGACTGTTGATAGCTTTTCTCCTCCAGCAGCTTGCATATTTACCAATAACCACACTCCATGTAAATAGAATGAATTATGCCAAAGACAAAAATTGGTAGATTGAACTAAAAATAAATAGGATCCACCTATATGTTATCTATAAGAAACTCACTTTTTTGTTTTGTTTTTTTGAGGTAGAGTCTCACTCTGTAGTCTCAGGGTAGCCTTGAACTCACAGCAATCCTTCTACCTCGGCCTCCTAATTGCCTGTGACTCACTTTAAACCTAAGGACACAAAAGTGGTAGAAACTGAAGGAATGGGAAAAAGAGAGAACTAATAAACTTTCAAAAAATGTTATAAGAGAGCCTGGGGAGGCTCACAGTTAAAGGCACTTGCTTACAAAGCCTGCCAGCCTGGCTTCAGTTCCCTAGCCATGCACATAAAGCCAGTCGGGTATTCTTTGGCAGTGGCAAGAGACTCTAGGGTAAGTACACACACACACACACACACACACACACACACCTGTGTGTGTGCAAATAAGTAGTTTTTTAAAGTTACAAGAGACAAATAAGATAACCATATTTTTATAAAAGGTTTAATATGCAACAAAAGATATAGTAATTATTAACATTTATTCACCCATACCCCAAAGTACATAAAGTAAAAATAGAATTAAAGGAAAATAGACAAAAACATTTGGAGATGTTAATTCCACACTTTATTATTTTTTATTTTTATTTATTTTAATTTTATTTATCTGAGAGAAAGAGGTAGACTTGTACATGTGACTTACATGGATCCTGGGGCATTGAACCTAGGGTCCTTTGGCTTTGCAGGCAAGTGCCTTATTCACTAAGCCATCTTTCCAGCCCTACTTTTTATTTTTTAAAATATTTTATTTTATTATTATTATTTTTTTGTTTGTTTGTTTGTTTTGAGGTAGGGTCTCACTCTAGCCCAGGCTGACCTGGAATTAACTATGTAGTCTCAGGGTGGCCTCGAACTCATGGTGATCCTCCTACCTCTGCCTCCCAAGTGCTGGGATTAAAGGCATGCGCCACCACGCCCGGCAATATTTTATCTTTTTATTAGAGAGAGGGGGGCACACCAGGGCTTCTAGCCACTGTAAGTGAACTCCAGATGAATGCACTACCTTGTTGTAGTCAGGTTCACATTTCTGGCAGAAATCATCTGACCAAGAGCAGCTTATGGGAAAAAAAGGTTTGTTTTGGGTTATAGACTCAAGGGAAAGCTCCATGTTGACAGGGAAAAACAACAGCATGAGCAGAGGGTGCACATCAACTCCTGGTCAACATTGGGTGGACAAAAGCAACAGGAGAGTGTGCCAAACACTGGCAAGGGGAAACTGGCTATAATACCCATAAGCCCTCTCCCAACAAAACACTGCCTGCAGGAGGCGTTAATTCCCGAATCTCCATCAGCTGGGAACCTGGCATTCAGAATACCTAAGTTTATGAGGGACACCTGAATCAAACCATCGCACACCTTAACTGTTAAGCCATCTCTCCAGCCCCACACTTTCTTTTTTCTTTTTTCTTTTGTATTATTATTATTATTATTATTATTATTATTATTATTATTATTATTATTTGGTTTTTTGAGGTAGGGTCTTGATCTAGCCCAGGCTTACCTGGAATTCACTATGTAGTCTCAGGGTGGCCTCAAACTCACGGAAATCCTCCTACCTCTGCCTCCCGAGTGCTGGGATTAAAGGCATGCGCCACCACGCCCGGATGTCTTTTTTTTATTTTTAAAAAGTTTATTGACAACTTCCATACCTATACAAATATCACCTGATACCACACTTTGAATAATGGATGTAAAAAACAGACAGAAGCTACATATTGTAGCATATGGAGCTACTCTTAGCTATTTTGGAGGCCTAAGGCAGCAGAATCATTTGAGTTCCCAAGTTCAAAAGCGACCTAGGTAATATGGTGAGAAACTGTTGAAAAAACAAAAGAAAAATTAAAAACCAGATAGAAGTTCTATGAGGAAATGGAGGACTTGAAAAACACTATAAACCAAGCCAGGTATGGTGGTTCATGCTTGTAACCGTAGCCCTTAGGAAGCAGAGGCAGCAGGATTGTTGTGGATTCAAGGCCAGCTTCAGCTGTGTAGTGAGTTCCAAGCCAGCCTGGGCTACAATGTGAGCCTTGTCTCCAAAATAAAACAAAGCAAAACAACAACAACAAAAACTCCACTACAAATCAATTCAACTTAGCATACTTAAAATCAACCAGTTAAGCAAAAGAAAGGAAAGACTTAAAACATAGGTGAAAACCTCCTGACATTGGATCAGCAAGAATTTCTTAAGTAGGATGGCAAAAATATAGGCATATGTAATTAATAATAAATTGGACTACATCAACATTTTAAAACTTTGAGTTGGTTATGGTGTCTCCTACCTCTAACCCCAGCACTTGGGAGACTGAGTCAGGAGGTTTGTGAGTTTGACACCAGCCTAGAGTACATAGAAAATTCTGTAGTGAGACCCTATCTCAAAAATCAAAACAAAATTAAGTACGTTTAAAATTAAGTATGTTTTTACAGAATTGAGCTACTTGTGGTGGTATGTGCCTATAATCCCAGCACCTGAAAGGCTGAGATAGGAGAAGTGTAAGTTTAAGATCAGCTTGGTCTGCATGAGACTCTTTCTCAAAATAACAATGTTAACAAACATTTGTGCATTAAGTGTCATTCTCTAGAGAATGAAGAGATAACAGAATGGGAACAATATCTAAAAACTGTGTATCTCATAAAGGATTAATATTCAGAATACAGGGACTGGAGAGATGGCTTAGTGGTTAAGCGCTTGTCTACTTAGCCTAAGGACCCCGATTCGAGGCTCAATTCCCCAGGACCCACATAAGCCAGATGCACAAGGTGGTGCATGTATCTGGAATTCGTTTGCAGTGGCTGGAAGCCCTGTTGCACCCATTTGGTCATTCTCTCTCTCTCTTTCTTTGTCACCCTTAAATAAATTAAATAAAAACAAAAATTAAAAAAAATTTCAGAATACATATAGAACTCTTACAACTCAACGAGAGCCAAACAAGCCAACTAAAAATGGATAGTTTTTAGGAATTTCTCTATAGAAGGTGTATAAATGGCCAGTAAGCACATGAAAAGATGGTAAACATCTTCAATCATTAGAGAAATGCAAATCAAAACTACACTGGGCTACCAGTTCACACTCAAAGTAGCATACATATGCACAAATAAAGTGATCTCCATTAGGGAGTGAGGAGGTGGAGAAATCGGATCCCTGTGCATTGTAGATGTGACAGGTACAAGTGTAGAATGGTACAACCACTTTGGCAGTTCAAGAAATTGAATATAGAATTAGCATCCGATCCAGCAATTTTACTCTTAGGTACATACCAGAAAGATTGAAAGGGACTTGAACTGATGACTGCTGTGCACCAGTGTTCCTAGTAGCATTACTCATGAGACCCAAAAGAGGAAGACAACCCAGCCCATTGGCAGGTGAATGGATAATTAAACATGGTTTATACACATAACAGGATATTTTTATTCAGGCATAAAAAAGGAATAAAATTCTGATACCTTCCACAGCATGGATGGACCCTGAAAACATTATGCCAAGTAAAAAAATCCAGACACAAAAGGCAAATAGTATGATTCCACTGATATGAAGTCTCTGCAGTAGACAAGCTTATGGAGGTAGAAGGCAGACTGTAGGATACAAGGGGTTGGGAGGAATTTGGAGTTATTATTACAAAATTTCTATTTAGTATGATGAAAAAGTTTTAGAACTAGGATGATGATTTATAAGATGGCAAATATACTTAATACTACACTATCATATACATAAAATGGCTATAATAGTACATTTTGGTTGTATTTTACAATGACTTTTTTTTTTTTTTTTTTTGAGGTAGGGTCTCACTCTGGTCCAGGCTGACCTGGAATTAACTATGTATTCTCAGGGTGGCCTCGAACTGTTGGCAATCCTCCTACCTCTGCCTCCCGAGTGCTGGGATTAAAGGCGTGAGCCACCACGCCCGGCTTACAATGACTTTTTTAAAAAAGCTTAGCTATTGATGAGATGAGTAGGTATGAGTCACAAGCATCGGCTCATTTCAGTTACTCCTGGTGGGACAGAGAAGGACTGGCAGGGTGGTCATGCCGTTGTGACACCATTGTCTCTGAGTCTTCCCTGTTTGTCCAGCTCTGTCAATCCACACCTGATTCTTCAGCCATCCTCAGCGCAAGGACTCTATCTGTGTACACCAAGGGAGACAGGTTCTTTGAGAGCCTCCCTAACTTTGACTTTAGACCTACAAGTTGTAAAGGAAGATACCATGAGAATACACACCAGGAACTGGCCCCATTGCTATGATGTTAGAGTAAAGTGTTTAGGGTACCAGCAGGTAAGGTGATTCCTTATACTGCACCTGGAGCATGATGGGCTGAAGTGAGCTATGAGGGAGCCAGCTGCTGCTCCAGGCTGTAGGCCTGGAGTTCAGTGCTGGTTCGTCAGGGAATAGGAAGGCTTTGCCAATTCAGCCAGCATCCTGTCCTTAACCCATACTGTGCTCCTTTCACCTTCCTCAGGCTGGAGAGAGGAGTAGATGGAAGGCATTGCTCATGGAATTAGGAAGTCCCAAGTGCCAGTGACACCACCCTGGCCTAGTGAGGCCCAGGCTGCCTGCCTGCCCTGTGAGCTAAAAACTTTGCAGCTGCTGAGGAGTGACAGGCATGTGTTTTTTCCTCAGAAACAGACTGAATTTGATTGGATTACTGTGATACCAGTCTGGGATGCCGTCTGCCACGTGGAAGAGCCAAACCTGCCTCTCTGCTGCCACATGTCGTCCTGAAGGCCAGCTTCCGGGCACCCAGCAGAGCCTCCAGAGGCTACACAGATAGCCCAGACCTAACTACCCTAACTACCCTCGACCTGACCTACCACGCAAGCCACAAGGGTTTCTTGTTCACCCTTCCTCCCATGGTGCAGGACCTTTCCTTTGCTTCCCAGGGACAACCAAGTTCCGATTTCATATTCAGAGACACTGAATCAAGTTTTTAGCATCTGCCTATGTACATTTAATAAAGCATCAAATCACAAACATTTTCACTACATAGAAACTTCAATTAGTAAAGCAGTACATGTTCATATCATCTCTGAAATTGCCATTTCTGTTCTCAGCGGAGCTCTGGACCATGGGAGTCCTCACCCTCTGCAGCTGGCAGGGGTCAAAGGCACCTCAGGATTGTGTCTGAGCCCTGGCTCCACTTGTGTTCCTCAAGGAAGCAGCACCTTTGAAGAGATCTCTGCCTGTCAAGCAGAAGCCAGCTGCGTTTTATGCCAGGCTTGTGGGCTGATTGGTGCAGAGCCCACTGTTTCCGTTCAGAAAGCTGCCCTGTTATAAGGCACTGCTGGATGTCACTGTCCTCTTCAGTTGTTACCTAATTCATGGAGTTTGACTCATAACTTCCTAGTGATTAGATCAGCTAAGGAAACCTTTGTCATGAAGCCTAATGTACCTACCCATCCACCTGCTTCCCTCCCCACTTTAGAATGAAGGAAAAGTGGGGAAACGAAATCAGGGAGGATGGGCATGGAAGGGTTAGAGCCTGTTGCTGTGGCTACTGCAGTGTTCAGAGCTTCCACGTTTCCTGCAGAAATTCCTGTAGGCTGAGAAGGAAGTATACCATGGCTGGTAAGAAGAGTGAGGCTGAAGGGCGGCCTGGGGTATTTGGAATGGTCATAGCTGGAGTGGTCCTGGACACAAAGGCCTGCAGGTAGGAGTTCTTGGCAGAGCATTTTGAGTTCCTCTGCCTCACGTGAAGGGCCTGGCTGGCTAGATGCTGACTACATGCCCCAACGGTGCTGGACATTATTGGGTAAGGGCCTTGTGAGGGTATCGCTAGGGTCTCTATTTATACTCCCAGACTTAGAAACGAGAACTCTGTCTGCTTTAGCCTAACCCTCATGTCCTTCTTTGATTAAGAAAATCACAGGTAAAGGTGCCTTTTAAACAATGGTAATTTTGCTTTTTGAGCTGTGCTAGATTTTAAAGATACCGAAGCTCCTATTGCCCCAAGGCTGGCTGCTTTGAGACAGTGGGTACTAAGGTCATGTAACACATGACCTCACTAACCTCTTAGAAATGCCTGCTTTCTGAAGTGCCAAGCACAGTCCCAGAGCCTCGGGCTTCGGAAGCGCTTCTATTGCCCCTGGCTGCATGGAGCACCAGGAGATGCAGAAGCAGGACAAGGGCTTTGGGCAAGAACCACTGGTCAGCCTTCCCTTCTCCCACCCCAGGGACTAGAACAGCTAGGCCACTCTGCTGGCTTGTCACAGCACATCCCACCTTTCAAAAGAGAGAGCTTTCTTTGGAAACCCAAAGCCATTGAACTATTGTTAAGGTGTTTATCCCACCTTTCTGTCCTCATATGGGTAACCTGATTGTCTCAGACAGGTGTGTGTGGGGGGGTGTTGGTCATGAGTACTTGCCTAGTTTTGCAGCCTGCTTTTAAATCATTTCCATTTGGGTAAGGAAGCTATTTGGTCCCAGCTGCCAAGAATGACAAGTGATTGGCTTCAGTGAACAGATACCTGGGAATTTTTCCTTTAGTGCTTGTATACATGCAGATTAACTTACATATCCATATATAAAGTACAAATACTCTTGTGTTACTTATAAAAATGTACATTTGATGCACTCTTGAGCTTCATGGGACATGGATGCTGGGGAATAGTCTGTGTATGAGGGAATGTCAGTGCAGTGAGTGGCTGGGGCAGCCCAGGACAAAGTCATCTCCAGTGTGTGAGAAACCACCTGTGCCTGACCTGAGCCCAGACTTCTGCTGGCATCTAGAAACCTGCTGCACTGACTGAATGGAAGGGGATTTCTTGGTTATTTGTATTTTTAATTTATAACCCACACAGACAAGTTACATGATGGATGAGTTTATACAGAATATGGAGATGCCCCAGTTTCAGCACCTGCTAGTCTTTTGGATGGAGCAGTTACAGTAATGCTGGCCCTGGCATGGTTTTCTCACATTCATTAGTCCAGCCCAGAAGGTAGAGCTGTACAGGGATGGCAAGACTGCTCAGGCAAGGAGTGTAATAAGACAGGCCTGCTGCTTCCTGTGCTCTTGAGTGGGAGGGAGAGAGGAGTTTGGACCTTGTTCATGAAGAGCAAAGTCAGAGGTTACACGAGAGGAAGCGACCCTCAAACAGGTGCTTCAAGAAGGGCTTTGGAGCGGGTGTCGTGGTGCATGCCTTTAATCCCAGCACTTGGGAGGCAGAGGTAGGAGGATCACCATGAGTTCGAGGCCACTCTGAGACTACATAGTAGATTCCAGGTCAGTCTGGGCTAGAGTGAGACCCTACCTTGAAAAAAAAAGAAGAAGGGCTTTGGGTGCAGGGCCTGGAGTGCACTGAGCCAGATACAAGCATAGTCCCACGGCCCAGAGGTCAGAACGGCGTTGACTGTGAGGAGAGTGTCTTTGTCCACCAGTCCTGTGGCTAGTCCAGAACAGATTATTGGTTTGTTACAGTTGAGGGCAAAGTTCTATGTCACCTTCAGTAAAAGGCTGGCTGTGGCCTCAGACTCAAGAGGTGGGGTAGGGTTCACCTCTCCTAACGAAAACAGCCTGTATTGTAAGGTGAGTCTTTCCCCCACTTTCCTTGAACTTATCAGAGGTAGTTAATCATCTTTTTGTTGTTGTTGTTGTTGCCTGTCTTGTACATTTGATTTGTTGTTTTTTATGTGGGATTGTAAATTCAGTTCTAGCAGGTGAAACCAGACACCATACTGATCATGGAAGTTTGAATTAGTGATATATAAACTTTGCATTTTTTGATTATTTACAATGTTTTGAGACCATAGATGAATGTTTCTGATTTGGGGAGGGCAAGTGTCATTTTGGAGAGTCTTTTCACTGGATGGCTCACAAGCACTTTGAAGGGTCTACTGGAGATCGAGCTCCTTTCTCTTGGCTGAGTGGTAGTGGTAGTAGCAATCAGGTGGACCAAAGCACTCAGCCAGAGGGCCCCTGCTTTCTGGAAACAAGAGGAAGGAGTAAGAGTGTTGGGTGGGCCCTTGGGGCTTCTACATGCCCTCATAGTCTATGTTCAAGTGGCCTGTCCCACTGGGAAGTTCCTGTGTGCTCTTCAGGCTGAGATATAGCTCTCTTGGGTTTCACCCTGTTCAATAAGCAGCTCAGTGACATATCCTGTTTCCTTCCCTCCCTCCTGGCTCTGGGACATCTGTCCCATCTGCTGTCTAAGGAGCTGGAGGTGGCCTTTCTGCTTGGATGCTCTCCCATAGCCACCTGCTCATGCTGTTCCTGTCTTGGGCCCTGTTGCCTCTTGTCTTCCTACCCTTCTTCCTAACCTGGACCAAAATCCTTATTGGAGCAGTTTGCACAGTTCAGACATCATAGCCCAAATGGATAAAGGCGCTAGCAGGAAACCAGCCACGAAAATCCCAAAGCAGAACTTGGGAGTGTGGGTTCTTCTGAAGCCTCCACCCTTCCTTTCCCTGCTGCATCTGGGAAGTGTATTGGTTTGATTCACTTTTGCAGCAGATGAACATCTGTCTACGTTTAAATTTTCTTTGAGCACATTCATCCACACGGTTCAGATGTCTGCTGGAAAGAGAGTCCTCTGGACTCATGACAGTCCACATAGCCCACTTGCCCTGGCCAAACCGGCGGGCTATCTTGTGTCCATCAGTCAGTGGGGTCTGCCTCTCCTTATTCCAGACTGAAGCCCCTTCTTCAGGCTCCTGACCCAGCTGCTTCCTCTCCAAGACCCAGGGAGGAGCACCTAGTCTCCCAAGGGCACCAGCACTGGAGCCAGCAGACATTTGCCCCGCCCTAAGCAACTTGAACTCAAGATACCCACACAACTGAGTGAGGCAAGGTCTGTGCTATACACCCTAGGGCTGATGAGGCCGTGGAAGGATCTCATCAGTAGAATGACCCATTGTTGTTTGTCTGAGGGATGGGACTGAAGTGGATTTCATGGTGCTTGCTGTCTGGCCAAGCTAGAAGTCCAAATGGAACAGACACACCTCATTTCTGCTGGAGTCTGTTTCCAGTGCCTGGTCACCCTGGGGAGCAAGCATGGAGAGGAAGCCCAGGTGTACTCAGGGTTGGTCCAGCACCTTGCACTTGGTTGTGAAGTTAAAGGAGCTCACGTGGAGCAGTGGCCTTGGGATGGCCTGTTTTTGGATCTTTCATCCGGACCTCAATACTATCCAGCAGCCTGGGGCCTAGTCCTGGCTAGAGAAATGGCAATGTTTGTTTCTAGCCCAGGATCCAGCCAAGAGTCACACCTTTCTAACTGTCCAGAAGTCTGGCACAGGGTGGGAACCTAGAGGTCAGAAATGAAACTAGGCAAACCCTGGCTGTCATCAGGACAGAGGCGGATAACTGCTTCCTTGGTTCTTAAAACCCACTTTTGGGCTTGCAGGACTGTATGGGCTGTTGTCTGCACACTCAAGCCTGGGCAGAGCAGGAGGAGCGGTGGCTACGCTCACTGGGGCTTTGGTCATCTGCCTTGCTGCCTGTTGTCTTCCTGTTGTCCTCAAGTGGGAGGCAAGCCAGGATACCTGAGAGGGTCTGCATGTTCACCTGCCGCCAGTGCCTCTGCTCAGGAGAATGGCACTCTGCGCACAGACCAGTGCCTCCCTGTGTTGCATAGCTCTTCTTGGTTCATACTGACTTGTTCCCTTCGGTGATGAGTCCTTCAGAATTACTCAGTGTGACGGAGCTGCAGGTGAAAGGTCTAGGATAAACTCAAGCCTGTTCAGACACTGCCTAGAGAGAGGGCCACAAGGCTGGGTCCTTCCCGTGTCAAGCCCCAGTGAAACACTGGGAAGAATCTATCACACGGTGCCTGTTAATCTGTATTTATGTTTAAAGAGTGATCTTGTCGCTTGCCCCCACCCACACAGCTTTGTTTCATTCTTGCACTTTGCCTGAAACCCGGGGTCAGGGCCCCATGTGAGACTGTTGGCTGGAAAGAGCCAGCACCCACTCCTCAGCAGAGTTCCAAGTGAGCTGGATCACTCCCCGTGGAGCTGGGTGGCCCAAGGCAGCAGAGGTCATTTGGGGCAGTGAGCTCCCCCATGCTTCTGAGTAGCCACTTGTTCAGCTATGTCAGGGGGTCAGTCTGGGCCATAACTGTTATTAAACAGAAAACTGGCCCCTGCTGGCTATTGTTTTTTGAGCTGTACTATACAGCCTTTGAGGAAGTGGGAGGAGCTGCCAAAGGCCTTGCAGCCTCCTTCCTGACCAAGTCTGGTTTTGGTTCTGTTGGACCCATTTTGTGTTGTGGTCTCAGGGCAAACCCATTTCCAGGGGCCAGACTGCTGAGACGTGAGACTGGGGATGATGAGACAGTGTACTTCCTGTCTCCTGGAAGCAGCTGAAGTGATCGTCCTGGTGCTAAGTGAAGGGCATGGGTCCTCTCTGTCTAGAGGCAAAATGAAACCAAGCTACACTGCAAAAGGTCCCACCTCTTACTGTGACCAGTTGTGAAACCGAGGGAATGGCTTACTCTGCCACACAGGTCTGAGTGGAGTGGGAATTCTTTATTTGGTCTGTGTAGCCTTGGCTGGCCTGAAACTTGCTATTAGACCAGGCTGGCCTCAAACTTCAGCAATCCTTCCGCCTCTGCTTCCTGAGCACTGGATAACAGGTGTGCAATAACATGCCTGACTGGAGCGTGAATTCTTTGCCCTGGGAAATGTTTTAATGGAAAGATGCCCCTTGCCCGCAAGGAGGCAGGAGGCACGAGGCTGCGCTTTGTAGAAGGAGTCTCCAGGCTTTGTAAGGTCCCCCATGGGGATGCTGCTATTTCTAAGATGCAAATTGCACACTTCCTAGATTTTGTATCTCTGGATTTGGATAAGGGAGGGGAATGGGGCAAAATTGCTTGTACAATTTGAAATGGGCCTCAATGGTACTTCAGACCTTTTGATCATAAATAAAAATGTACAGACATTTCTCATTTGCTGGCTGACTTTGTTTGGGGGGGGGAGGAAGAAAAACTACAAAACACCTTATAGAGTCTGCTGGCAAAACTGTTATAGAAAGTGAGGGGTTTCCCTCAGCTCCCCTGGAAGAAATTCCAGTTCTCCTGTTTCTTGCTTCCTGAGCTCACTGTAATGGCTTCTACGTGAAAGAACTGTGGGGTTTTAGAAATTGGGCTGAAAAGACAATGCAACTGAGTCAGACCTGCAGCCATCCATCTAGTGTGAGGACACATTTCCTTACTCTTGCTGTCAGAACAGCTGATAGTAGGGCGTTGTCACTTGCCAAGGAGGGCTTATCAATGTGGAAGGATTCAAGGACCTTCTGGTGGCCCAGGGCCAAAGCCACAGCTTCCAAGATTCAAGGCAAATGAATTTTGTTGGGGTGGCTTAAAGGACCTGCGGCATAAGGAAAAAGGGACCCCCTGATATTCAAATCAGCCAAGGCAGAAGCATACCAATGCAAGGTGACAACTGTGGTAGCCAGATACAAAGATCTGCTCTTGACCTGGCCGTTCCCAAGGCCATCCTAGGTCCTAAGGAAGCAGCTGTGTTGACTGTGAAGAATCTGCTCATTGGGGTGACCAAACTGGTGTAAAAGCTGGAGTCTGTCAGCTGAGCCCATGGTGGGCTCACTCAGAACACACTTTAGGTGGGGTTGGCAGCAGTTGCCAGTGGGGGAGGGGAGTTACAGAGGCCTCCTGGAAGGAAATGCCCAAATTGACTCCTGGGCATAAATCTTCTGGGGATTATCAAAGACTCAGCCTGACCCATCTCATTAAAATGCAAGGGATGTGTGAACTTGTTTGTTCACTGTGCTATTTTGGTGGGATAATCCAACTTCCCCCTTCTCCTGTCTCTTCAACTATGTTAACATGATCAGAGAGGAAGGACAGGTTCAAAGACTCCAGTCCCAGTCCACAGTGAAGACCAGAGTGAGCCTGGCAGATGCGGAGGGAAGCCCGTACCTATTTTGTTATAGGGAATAGCTATGAATCATTGAATTTTTGAAGCAAAGGCCAAAACTGCTCCTTCCTTCTTCCCATCAGGCCTTCAGTCCTGTAGCAGGAGGCAGAATGCTCCTGAATGTAATAGGCAATGCTCCCTAGATAGGTGTCCACTGGTGACAGCTCTTCTAAGTAGAGGTCTGCCACTCTGACCTGTCTACATGTCCCTGGCACTGATATCTTTGGTTTCTCTTCTGACCCAGTTATTTTGGTTTGCCAGTCTGGCTGTCAACGCTGACCACTCATCCTTATCGCTCAGGGGCTTGGAAATAATACCGTGCAAGGACCCCAGCTATCCGTATGAGGGACCCTGCAGATGGAGACTGGGTAGGGAAAGCAGTGTCGAGGCAAGCCTGCATGCATGGGGTGAGACAACCAACCATCCGATCGAGGACAAGCCCCAAATCAGGGTCTCCCTCACTGACATTTGCCCTTTACTAGGGTTAGTTAATAACCTGGAGGAATGTGGGTGAAATTGATCTCTTAGATCTGCTCAAGGGATGAAAACATTAGCTGACTCCCAAGAATGGTGGCACATGCCTTGAATCCCAGAACTCAGAAAGCTGAGGTAGGATTTCGAGCTCCTTTCTCTTGGCTGAGTGGTAGTGGTAGTAGCAATCAGGTGGACCAAAGCACTCAGCCAGAGGGCCCCTGCTTTCTGGAAACAAGAGGAAGGAGTAAGAGTGTTGGGTGGGCCCTTGGGGCTTCTACATGCCCTCATAGTCTATGTTCAAGTGGCCTGTCCCACTGGGAAGTTCCTGTGTGCTCTTCAGGCTGAGATATAGCTCTCTTGGGTTTCACCCTGTTCAATAAGCAGCTCAGTGACATATCCTGTTTCCTTCCCTCCCTCCTGGCTCTGGGACATCTGTCCCATCTGCTGTCTAAGGAGCTGGAGGTGGCCTTTCTGCTTGGATGCTCTCCCATAGCCACCTGCTCATGCTGTTCCTGTCTTGGGCCCTGTTGCCTCTTGTCTTCCTACCCTTCTTCCTAACCTGGACCAAAATCCTTATTGGAGCAGTTTGCACAGTTCAGACATCATAGCCCAAATGGATAAAGGCGCTAGCAGAAACCAGCCACGAAAATCCCAAAGCAGAACTTGGGAGTGTGGGTTCTTCTGAAGCCTCCACCCTTCCTTTCCCTGCTGCATCTGGGAAGTGTATTGGTTTGATTCACTTTTGCAGCAGATGAACATCTGTCTACGTTTAAATTTTCTTTGAGCACATTCATCCACACGGTTCAGATGTCTGCTGGAAAGAGAGTCCTCTGGACTCATGACAGTCCACATAGCCCACTTGCCTGGCCAAACCGGCGGGCTATCTTGTGTCCATCAGTCAGTGGGGTCTGCCTCTCCTTATTCCAGACTGAAGCCCCTTCTTCAGGCTCCTGACCCAGCTGCTTCCTCTCCAAGACCCAGGGAGGAGCACCTAGTCTCCCAAGGGCACCAGCACTGGAGCCAGCAGACATTTGCCCGCCCTAAGCAGCTTGAACTCAAGATACCCACACAACTGAGTGAGGCAAGGTCTGTGCTATACACCCCTAGGGCTGATGAGGCCGTGGAAGGATCTCATCAGTAGAATGACCCATTGTTGTTTGTCTGAGGGATGGGACTGAAGTGGATTTCATGGTGCTTGCTGTCTGGCCAAGCTAGAAGTCCAAATGGAACAGACACACCTCATTTCTGCTGGAGTCTGTTTCCAGTGCCTGGTCACCCTGGGGAGCAAGCATGGAGAGGAAGCCCAGGTGTACTCAGGGTTGGTCCAGCACCTTGCACTTGGTTGTGAAGTTAAAGGAGCTCACGTGGAGCAGTGGCCTTGGGATGGCCTGTTTTTGGATCTTTCATCCGGACCTCAATACTATCCAGCAGCCTGGGGCCTAGTCCTGGCTAGAGAAATGGCAATGTTTGTTTCTAGCCCAGGATCCAGCCAAGAGTCACACCTTTCTAACTGTCAGAAGTCTGGCACAGGGTGGGAACCTAGAGGTCAGAAATGAAACTAGGCAAACCCTGGCTGTCATCAGGACAGAGGCGGATAACTGCTTCCTTGGTTCTTAAAACCCACTTTTGGGCTTGCAGGACTGTATGGGCTGTTGTCTGCACACTCAAGCCTGGGCAGAGCAGGAGGAGCGGTGGCTACGCTCACTGGGGCTTTGGTCATCTGCCTTGCTGCCTGTTGTCTTCCTGTTGTCCTCAAGTGGGAGGCAAGCCAGGATACCTGAGAGGGTCTGCATGTTCACCTGCCGCCCAGTGCCTCTGCTCAGGAGAATGGCACTCTGCGCACAGACCAGTGCCTCCCTGTGTTGCATAGCTCTTCTTGGTTCATACTGACTTGTTCCCTTCGGTGATGAGTCCTTCAGAATTACTCAGTGTGACGGAGCTGCAGGTGAAAGGTCTAGGATAAACTCAAGCCTGTTCAGACACTGCCTAGAGAGAGGGCCACAAGGCTGGGTCCTTCCGTGTCAAGCCCCAGTGAAACACTGGGAAGAATCTATCACACGGTGCCTGTTAATCTGTATTTATGTTTAAAGAGTGATCTTGTCGCTTGCCCCCACCCACACAGCTTTGTTTCATTCTTGCACTTTGCCTGAAACCCGGGGTCAGGGCCCCATGTGAGACTGTTGGCTGGAAAGAGCCAGCACCCACTCCTCAGCAGAGTTCCAAGTGAGCTGGATCACTCCCCGTGGAGCTGGGTGGCCCAAGGCAGCAGAGGTCATTTGGGGCAGTGAGCTCCCCCATGCTTCTGAGTAGCCACTTGTTCAGCTATGTCAGGGGGTCAGTCTGGGCCATAACTGTTATTAAACAGAAAACTGGCCCCTGCTGGCTATTGTTTTTTGAGCTGTACTATACAGCCTTTGAGGAAGTGGGAGGAGCTGCCAAAGGCCTTGCAGCCTCCTTCCTGACCAAGTCTGGTTTTGGTTCTGTTGGACCCATTTTGTGTTGTGGTCTCAGGGCAAACCCATTTCCAGGGGGCCAGACTGCTGAGACGTGAGACTGGGGGATGATGAGACAGTGTACTTCCTGTCTCCTGGAAGCAGCTGAAGTGATCGTCCTGGTGCTAAGTGAAGGGCATGGGTCCTCTCTGTCTAGAGGCAAAATGAAACCAAGCTACACTGCAAAAGGTCCCACCTCTTACTGTGACCAGTTGTGAAACCGAGGGAATGGCTTACTCTGCCACACAGGTCTGAGTGGAGTGGGAATTCTTTATTTGGTCTGTGTAGCCTTGGCTGGCCTGAAACTTGCTATTAGACCAGGCTGGCCTCAAACTTCAGCAATCCTTCCGCCTCTGCTTCCTGAGCACTGGATAACAGGTGTGCAATAACATGCCTGACTGAGCGTGAATTCTTTGCCCTGGGAAATGTTTTAATGGAAAGATGCCCCTTGCCGCAAGGAGGCAGGAGGCACGAGGCTGCGCTTTGTAGAAGGAGTCTCCAGGCTTTGTAAGGTCCCCATGGGGATGCTGCTATTTCTAAGATGCAAATTGCACACTTCCTAGATTTTGTATCTCTGGATTTGGATAGGGGGGGAATGGGGCAAAATTGCTTGTACAATTTGAAATGGGCCTCAATGGTACTTCAGACCTTTTGATCATAAATAAAAATGTACAGACATTTCTCATTTGCTGGCTGACTTTGTTTGGGGAGGAAGAAAAACTACAAAACACCTTATAGAGTCTGCTGGCAAAACTGTTATAGAAAGTGAGGGTTCCCTCAGCTCCCTGGAAGAAATTCCAGTTCTCCTGTTTCTTGCTTCCTGAGCTCACTGTAATGGCTTCTGCGTGAAAGAACTGTGGGGTTTTAGAAATTGGGCTGAAAAGACAATGCAACTGAGTCAGACCTGCAGCCATCCATCTAGTGTGAGGACACATTTCCTTACTCTTGCTGTCAGAACAGCTGATAGTAGGGCGTTGTCACTTGCCAAGGAGGGCTTATCAATGTGGAAGGATTCAAGGACCTTCTGGTGGCCCAGGGCCAAAGCCACAGCTTCCAAGATTCAAGGCAAATGAATTTTGTTGGGGTGGCTTAAAGGACCTGCGGCATAAGGAAAAAGGGACCCCCTGATATTCAAATCAGCCAAGGCAGAAGCATACCAATGCAAGGTGACAACTGTGGTAGCCAGATACAAAGATCTGCTCTTGACCTGGCCATTCCCAAGGCCATCCTAGGTCCTAAGGAAGCAGCTGTGTTGACTGTGAAGAATCTGCTCATTGGGGTGACCAAACTGGTGTAAAAGCTGGAGTCTGTCAGCTGAGCCCATGGTGGGCTCACTCAGAACACACTTTAGGTGGGGTTGGCAGCAGTTGCCAGTGGGGAGGGAGTTACAGAGGCCTCCTGGAAGGAAATGCCCAAATTGACTCCTGGGCATAAATCTTCTGGGGATTATCAAAGACTCAGCCTGACCCATCTCATTAAAATGCAAGGGATGTGTGAACTTGTTTGTTCACTGTGCTATTTTGGTGGGATAATCCAACTTCCCCCTTCTCCTGTCTCTTCAACTATGTTAACATGATCAGAGAGGAAGGACAGGTTCAAAGACTCAGTCCCAGTCCACAGTGAAGACCAGAGTGAGCCTGGCAGATGCGGAGGAAGCCGTACCTATTTTGTTATAGGGAATAGCTATGAATCATTGAATTTTTGAAGCAAAGGCCAAAACTGCTCCTTCCTTCTTCCCATCAGGCCTTCAGTCCTGTAGCAGGAGGCAGAATGCTCCTGAATGTAATAGGCAATGCTCCCTAGATAGGTGTCCACTGGTGACAGCTCTTCTAAGTAGAGGTCTGCCACTCTGACCTGTCTACATGTCCCTGGCACTGATATCTTTGGTTTCTCTTCTGACCCAGTTATTTTGGTTTGCCAGTCTGGCTGTCAACGCTGACCACTCATCCTTATCGCTCAGGGGGCTTGGAAATAATACCCGTGCAAGGACCCCAGCTATCCGTATGAGGGACCCTGCAGATGGAGACTGGGTAGGGAAAGCAGTGTCGAGGCAAGCCTGCATGCATGGGGTGAGACAACCAACCATCCGATCGAGGACAAGCCCCAAATCAGGGTCTCCCTCACTGACATTTGCCCTTTACTAGGGTTAGTTAATAACCTGGAGGAATGTGGGTGAAATTGATCTCTTAGATCTGCTCAAGGGATGAAAACATTAGCTGACTCCCAAGAATGGTGGCACATGCCTTGAATCCCAGAACTCAGAAAGCTGAGGTAGGATTACCATGAGTTCCAGCCAGGCTGAGCTAAAGTTTAACCCTGCTTCAAAAAAAACAAGCATGATGGTGCATGCCTTTAATCCCAACTTCCTCCAGAAGACCACTTGTTGAGAAAATGGAGGTGTGTAAAAAAATTAAAGTGCCCAGCACCAAGTCATGGCTGTCACACAGCAATGCTGAGGGCTCTACTCATAGTGCCAATCAAGATCCCTCCCAACCTTCCACTGAGCCCCAAGAATCTCAAGTGGGACAGCAGGAATAATGAGACCCCCAAAATTCCCATTGCCATCTCCTTGTGGGGTAAGGACTTCCTCATGTCTTCGCTGAGAAAGTGAGGCTCTCAGAAGCCCCAGGCCAGCCAGGAGGACTGGGCACTAAGTACTGTGACACCAGCCTGCAGAACTAGGTCTGCACATGGCACACACCTGTCATAATCTTGTTTTATTCTGGCCCAGCACAGACTTCTACAATAGAGCCTCAGGAAGAGACAGGCTTTTTCCATCATGCTGCTGGCACAGACGTTTTGGCTATCAGTTTGAGGGGTAACCAGAGTGTCACCTGGTACCACACATCTGAATGCTACTTTTTTGAAATGAGGTTTTTGTGCAGCTGGCATGGGGCCATGGCCACTTCCTGCTCATCACCAAACCTGATAGTTGAGACAGGTTTGCTCCAGGTGGGGTGCACTCTATCCCGCATACCATGATGACAAGAGACAAGATGGTTAGAGAAGGTGTCCTCACGCTTTTGTTTGTTTGTTTGTTTGTTTTGAGGCAGGGTCTCACTCTGGTCCAGGCTGACCTGGAATTCACTATGTAGTCTCAGGGTGTCCTCGAACTCACAGCGATCCTCCTTCCTTTGCTGGGATTAAAAGCGTGTGCCACCACGCCCGGCCGGCCTCACACTTCTTGACAGCCACAGGGAATATATGATCTACTTGAGATATTTCCAGAAACACCACATTTCTTCTGCCAAATTACCAGGCCTTATTGAGCACCCCCAGGAAGCACACAGTTAAAGGAAGAAGGACACGAGGATGATTTATTTGGCAGTCAGATCTTAAGAGGGCAGCAGAACTAGCAAATGGCCAACCCTGAGCCCAGCTGCGGGCAGTGGGTTTGCATGTGCTGAATGCTGGCTGTGCGGAGGCACCGTAGCCCACAGGCCTGGACCCCAGCCTGTCCTCAGAGGCGGGGCTGCCTTTCCATCTCCTTACCAGCTACACAGACCCAGAACCTCCACTGGGCACCTGATTCCTGACTGCCCACTCCCGAGGCAGGCAACTCCTTGCCCTTTTAAGAGCGAGCACATGGAGTCTTCCTTGCCTTAAGAACAAGAACTCATCAGGACAGGCTTTGCTGTTTCCTCTTCCCGCCCCTGCTCCCTGCGCAGTGCCTTACAACCCCAGCACTGAGCCCCTCCCAACACAGCCACCGCACGCTGGGTTGCCTGCCGCACTCAGAGGCTCTGTGCTGAGGTTTCCTTCTGAGGATGAGGACCAGAAGGAGTGAATAACTTAGTTACGATACCACTGAGAAGAAAAATAATACTGCTACTTTCATCATGATCCCCTGTATCTTCCAGGCTGGTAATATCCCCAGCCCTGGGCAATGTGCCCTTGTGCTGTGTCTTCCTCCTTGGGCAGGGCAGACCCTTCTCCATATAGTCCCTGCGTTCTTCTATCCTGACTCCACGGCCAAACTGCAGGGGCACCTACCTTCTCACCCTGCCCAGCTGTGGTTTTAAAGCTACAGGACAATGTAAACTTTGTTTCCTGGCCCAGCAAGGCTCCTCCTCCTCTTCTACTCTCAGGAATGTCAGTGGCTCCTTTGAAGCCTCCTGTGCAATCGGCTGGCTGAGGCAGCCTCTCTCTCCAAGGGGCTCCAGCCCCAGTCCTGGTCCCACAAGATGGAAGGACCCATCTCCAAAGTCAGGGCCAGATGTGTGTGCTTAATACGAGACACAGTACAGTTTTCTGCCTTCACCCAGAGCTGGGCCTGGAGGGCCAAAACAATACATCTCATTAATGGCTTGGTTTTGTCTAGCATTCACTGCTGGAATCCAGGCTCCAGGCTGCAAGCGAGACAAGGAAGACTGCCACAGCGGGCCGCTCCCTGAGAACCCACTTCATGGCCTTCCTTCCACAAGGCGTGCAGCACCTGCTGCTCTCCCAACAAGCTGGGGCTTGACTAGAGGCGGTTGTCTCCATTGACTCGAGTCCTTCTTGGGGTCCTGGACAGAAGGGAAGTGTCCTTATTGGTCTTGCTGCCAGATGGAGCAGCCCAAAGCCACACAATTACAGCTTGTCTACACAAGAAAAAGGCACTGGAGAAGCAGACCTAACCACACATAGCTCGTCTTCCAGGCTCCAGCACCCCTCCTCTGGCCAACTTCCCTTCCACCTCCCTCACCTTCGTTCCCGAGCGTCAAAATGATCTGTGAGATGCTCCTGGGAAATGCGGAAGTCCTCAAATGGCTGCTGGTAGCGGGCTTCAAAGGACCCTTCCCGGGCTCGGCCATGGAACAGCTGGCTGGAAGCATCTGAGGTCCGTTCCCGCAGGGATGTGCCACTGAAGGGGCTGAGGTCACCATTCTCCTGGTCAATAAGGACAAGCACGCAAAGGTCAAGTCTGCTCTGCACCTCAGGAGATACTGTCCAGCTGACTGTCCACTGCAGGCCAGCCCACCCTGCCACAGTTACCTTGGCAGGGAAAACGTCAATCTTGATGAGCAGAGAGGCCAACTCCAGGTCTTCACTGTAGTTGTTCTTCAAGGGCACTGCTCTATATCCTGGGAGGAAAGCTTGGCTCAGCCCGGGTGGGTGCCGAGCAAGGAGCCCAACCCCACCCTGGTGGTAAGACCACAGAGAACTGTGTCCAGGAAGAAATCTCACCTGTCTTCAGTCCTTTCACTGGAAAAGTAGCCTGAGCTAAGAAGTTCTGGTCACTAAACATATCTTCCTCATACACCACAAAGCGGAGGAAGGCAAATTCAGGGTTACTGATCTGGAAGTGGAAGGGCTTGGCTGGCCACACGGGGTTCAGTCCGTTGTCCACTGTGAAAAGGACAAAATGCTCAAACCACACTAAGAGGATGAGTGAGGGGGTGGGAAGAGGGCCTCAGCACTCCCAGGAAATTGAGGGTGGTCACTGGGGAAGGCTGGCTTACCTACAAACTCTGTCTTTTGCTTGGTGCTGTCATACTCTGCCCCAGCCACCTCAATTTCCACAAAAGGACACACAATACCTCGGCCATTTTTTGGCAGATGTCGGGCACCCAGAACCTAGGAAGCAGGCAGTGGGAAAGACTGTCTTGTCTTCTTGTTTCACGACATCCTCACAGACAGGACTTAGGGAGCAAACATGCCATGGAGGCAGTGCGCCCTCTGCTGGGCCCCAAGGATGCTGCTCATTAGGTCCCTTGCTGCTTCAGTTCAGTACAAGCTGCTACCCATAAAAATGTAAGCTTTGCTAACTGGTACATTTATGACCTCACAGTGAGCACTACCAACAAGTCCACCAAGGAGGGCCCTAAGCGGAATGGGGGTGGGGGAGAGGGAACATAAGAGTATAACTCTATGGGACTATGACCAATATGTAATTGGTTTATATAATAAAGTTCTCAATTAATAGGCTGGGGAGATGGCTTAACCGTTAAGACTCTTGCCTGCAAAGCCTAAGGATCCAGGTTCAATTCCCCAGCACCACCGTAAGCCAGATACAAAAGGTGGCTCATGTGTCTGGAGTTCATTTGCAGTGGCTAGAGGCCCTGGTGCACCCATTCTCTCTTATCTGCCTCTTTCTCTAATAAATAAAATAAAATTTAAAAGCTCCCAATTTAAAAAAGATCTTAAGCTTTAGCCAAAATTTTTATATCAGTTTTTGTACTTCATGTTAAATCCATGTCTTTTTCCACATGAACTATTTTAAATTACTTCTACTTAAGGGGAAATATCTGTGACTCTAGAACTCCCAGATGTGCCCAGATGGCCTGTTACCCTCACTCCTTCAATACTGTTCAGGCAAACCCTGCTGAATCCCACACCACCAGAACGGCCCCTGTCATGTAGTGGGAGCTCCAACGGCCTGGAAGGTACGGGTGCTAGTAACGCTCTAGCAGGCTGCTTTTCCTGCTCCTGTGGCCAGGTGTCCGGCTCACCACAGCCTTTTCCTGCCTGTTCTGTTGACACTCTGACCAGCTTTTTCCTGCCAGGCGGTGGCTTCCCACAGGTTGCCAGGAAGTGGCCATGATCAGCCCAGCTGCCCATGAGAGCCCAAGGCCAATGCTGGCTTTCCTCCTTAGACAGCTACGGCCTCCTCAAGCTCCAAGACAGTTCAGGTCCAGTTCCTATCCTTCACACAAGACAGAAAATGCTCTTTCCCTCTGTTCTGTGCCCCTCCCCACTTGTGCTGTGACCAGCCCCCCAGCTTTGACTCTTAAAACATCCACACTCTTAGCAAGCACAGCATTCCTCAGCCAATAGCAGCCCCTTTCCCACCCTGAAGCCCACACAGATGAGCACTACACACCTCAATGCAGATGACACAGGGTTCCAGTCCTCGGAGACTGCTCTTGTCAAAGGGGTCAAAAGCCTCATCTCTCATGGCACTTGGCTGCAGCACATAGCCACAGTGCCCGCCCGCCATGAAGAGCGCCTGGTTCATCTGCATGGGCTTGTCTAGAAGAGGGGGGTAACATTGTGCTCCAGCTCAGCTGTCCCAGATGCCTCTCCCACCCACAGGGAACCTTCTCACCTGGGGTCTGGAAGTTGAGAGCCACAAGCTGACTGCCACAGATCCACATAGGCAAAGGATCGTAATTGGAAGAGTCCAGCCGCTGGCCCTTAGGATAAATGCGGGAGAGCTGCAGCCGATTGTACTGGAGGAACTTCTTGCCTTTGGCCTTGTTCACATACTTCTCTGCTTTGGTTTCCGGGAAAGAGGACATGTCCCGGTAACAGGCACGTTCTGTGCCAATTTCTGAGCCAAACAGAGAGACCACTTACAAACAGGACTTGCCTCAGAGAGTGTGTATGGGGCAGTTCGGGGAGAGGAAGATACCCAACAGTCTCCTCAGCAGGCCCTGGGCACATGTACACCCCACCTGGGCCTGGCCTTACTGTCTTCATCGAAGGGAACAGGCCGGCAGTAGACAACAAGCTCAGACAGCTCCAGGGCGATCTTCTTCCTCCGTTCCATCATCTTCCCTTCAGTAAGCTGGTGACACACACAAGGCCCCGTAGCCCCAGGCTAGAGCCCTGCTCAGAAGAAAGCCCCTGACAGCCCTGGGCATACCCCACACTGCAGGTGCTCTGGGGTCCTATCCCCCTGGACCTTCCAGACCCCAGCATGTACTAAATGGTCCTCAGGTTCAATCCAGAAATGTCCTTTTCTTTCCACAAGGACATACCTGAGTCCCAACCCTTAAGATGGAATCCTCTCCTCAACGTGTGTCCCAAATGATTTCACAGGGATTCCAAGAATGGCAGTGTCTCCCCAATAGTGCTTTCTGATCATTCTTTTTTAAAAAAGTATTTTATTTATTTATTTGAGAGAGAGAGAGGCAGGGAATATGAGTAAGCCAGGGCCTCCAGCTGCTGCAAATGAACTTCAGACTAAATATGCCACCTTGTGTATTTGGCTTGGCGTGGATATTGGGGAATTGAACCTGAGTCCATTGGCTTTGTAGGCAAATACCTTTACCACTAAGCCATTTCTTCAGCCCTCTGATCATTATCCAGCATCATCCCTTGGCAATAATATTACTTCTAATTCCTTGAAGCATTTGGACCTTGACCCTTACTGGCTAATGTCGATGTCTCAGATGATCCTCAGTACTTAAGCTCCCCTCCTCCAGTGCCCTATTTCAGCTGCCACCCCTCACAGGCACCCATTCCACTGTTCTCACTTTTCCTCTCCAGTGGCTTCGCTGTTCACTCCTTCCTTTCCAGCCTAGACCCAGGACCCCGCTGCTCTTCAGCCACTGGGTCTTTCAGCACCTTGTCCTCCCAGGGCACTCCTGACAAAATCCTCAGCACCCCGACCTCTGCTTGGCTCACTGGTGCCTGTTCTCCAAAGCAGCCATGGATCTGCCCACCCAGTGCACTGGGGGAACAGCTTCCAAGCAGAAGTGCCCATGCTCTTGCAAGTGCTTTCCCCCTAGGCTCAGTGAAAGGAGTCTCCCTCCTTCTTCCAACAAAGCATGGGCTCCCCAACTACTCCCCAAAACCCCAGCATCCATCTTGTCCTCATGGTCAGCTGCTCCAAATACCCTGCCGTACCTCAACAGTATCATGACTCTCTGCTGCTTTTGCTATAGCCAATAGCACTTACAGACTCTCTTCCTGTGCTTCTGCAGCCCTCCTCTCAACACAGCAGAGCCCCACTGTCCTCAGGTGGTTCCAAGCCTTTCAGCCCGCCACACCTCTCTTTCCCAGGCCTGCACCCTCTCATGGTCGCCCTCAGTTCTCTTAAGCCTCTGAGCACAACTCCTGCTGCTGGCCAGGACTTCTCTCGGCCCTCACCTCCACCCCAGCTGCTCACTACACAAACCCACTCAGAGATGATCCACAGGACTGCAAGCTCAACAACACCGAAGCCCACCACACTGCTGTCTTCTGAGTTGGTTCTTCTGGGGCCCTACCTAAGGCCAGGCTACAGCATGTCTGGCCTGAGAGCTGGACCTTTGGCTACCTGATAAGCCCACAAAACCCCGCAGCATGTTCCAAGCTATGGCAGGTGCTCACCCTGGCATCTGCGGTCTGGGCTACTTCACGGATCTTTTTCACCCAGTCCTGCAGCTCCTCTTGTGAGTCAGCTGCAACATCCAAGGACCAGTGAGCCACTGATGCCATGCTAATGGAGAAGACGAAGAGCCGGTTGTTCTTGCCCTCTGGACGAATGGCTGGGAGGGTAAGAAAAGACAAGAACTGGGATGGGTATTTTTGTCCTCAGTTCCATTTCCATACTCTTTTGGCTCAACGGAATTCTCTCTCATCCCATTTCTTACTGGCCACACTTCATGAGCAGGCAGAACTAGGATGTAGGTCCATTTTACAATGGAGGTAGTGAGGCTCAGCCATATCATGCTGTCATGGAGGAAACAGGGCTCCGACCCTGTTCTGCTTGACTCCTGCTGCTGCCTTGGGGCCTTGCTCTTTAATCACTGCTCTGTCCCATCTCCAAACCTGCCATACTGTGATTTAAACCGTTAGGACAGAGGATGTCAGCCTGCCCTCACTAACTTTGCTCTCTGCCACTTATGACTCCAGTGCATGGCACAGGGCAAGCATGCAGGTGTCAAAGCTGGGGTGACAGCGGAAGCCTGGGGTATACAGAGTATGGGAGAAGCTTGAAATGATTGAACTCCTTTGGGAGTTCTGCCACTGGCCCCATCCCCAGGAACGGAAGGAGCTACAAAGGAGCGCCTGACCCTAAGGAGTGGTGCAAGAAAATGGATGGGGGCTCACCAATCTGACAGGCTGGTACATCCAAGACCCCCCGCAGCAAGTCCCCCAGGGGGCTGTTCTCATCCAAGTGCTGTGGGAAGCAAAGCCCACAAGATGTCAGTATGACTGCCACATATGCACGAGTAAGGCAAATTCTGTGTGTGACAAGACACCTTCACCTTGGGGGTGTATACATGACTAGCCAAGTGTGGCACAAGTAGTGAGGGCAGGCATTTCTAGGCACAGTTGTCAGTGCTGTCCTGTGGTAGGACACAGGATAAGCTGGATGGGGAGAGGGAGAGCTTCTGCCAGAAAAGCACCCCGCCCTGGGACTGTTCCCAGGAGTCACTGGAAGCATGCAGGGTGTGTGACCAGCACACGTGTGACAGGTGTTTGTGCATACACATGCAGACCTAGACTGGGTATGATAGGTGTATTCGAAAGAGATCCTGGGGACAGGGAAACCAGAGCCATCATGTGATTCTGGACGCACCTCTCTCTCCGGTTCCAGGGTTGCTGGATTGATCATCTCTTCCACATAGTTTGATGGGAACCATAACTGCTTCTTTCCACCATAGTCTCCTCTCCACCTGGGGGAACCACAGGATATGTATGACCCGAGCATCCACCCTGAACTCCCATCAGAGTATCCGCTGTTGGAGTTCCTACACCTTAGGCAGCCACTGCTAGTACATATGTGAGACGGACACTCCACAAAGCACATTGTCAAACCCCTCCTGGTGCCAGCTCCACAGAATGCCTCGATTCTGTCCCACCATATCACAGACTCACCAGCCCCCATCTTGTTTCTCCACGTTCTGGATGATGGCACTCTTGGTGAAGGTCAGTTCATCCTCTCGCTGGGCTTTGTAGTCAAAGAGGGCTTTGACTGCACACTGCAGAGGTAAGATTGTGTGGGTTAAAGCAGATAGACCCTTCCTATCACTCGACGTGGAGCAGCACATGTACACATGTGTGCTTGCAATTCTTAGACTAGGCTCAGACGGTGCTACTGCTGGCAAGCAACTCTAAGCATAGTTCTTAGTGCTGCCCTACAGGCAGCGCCCGGACAAATAGAATGGGAAGAGGAAAGGCTCTGCCAGGGAAGTTCCTAGCCATTCCGGTGAAACCTGACTCCCAGGAGTCAGAGCTGGTGGGCCAGAAAGGGAATGTGCACAGTGGTCCTGTGTAGCTTCCCAGGAGCCTGAAGTCTATGGGCACAGCTGGGACTCTTATCACTTATCTCTGACTGACGTCCCGACTGCTGAAGAAAGGAAGTGAAGGACTGGGCAATCTCTTATATTTGAAACACTAGTGGGCTGGAGAGATGGCTTTAGCTGTTAAGGAGCTTTTCTGCGAAGCCTAAGGATCCATGCTCCACTCTCTAGGTCTCACATAAACCAGATACACAAGGTGACACAAGGATGCAAGGTTGCACATGCACACAAGGTGAAGTTCGATTTCAGTGGCTGGAGGCCCTGGCACACCAATTCTCTCTCCCTCCCACCCCATAAAAAAAGGCAAAAAGAGGAAGGTTGTCTGGCAGATCTCTAGGAAGAAGGGAATGACTAGTCAATGTACCTCCTACCCTGCTACTGTCTGTGGAAGAAATGGGGGTCACCCCGGGAACTGTCAGGAGGGTTAGTGCTGACCCATGGTACAGAGGCTATGGAGCGGGTTGGTCCTGGGAGAGTTGTGGTCATTTTGTCAACCACACATCTTTCACAACTTCTTAAGCCTTAGAAAACCACAACTACCACTCTCCACAGAGACCACAGATGGGCCTAGGACAGAAAGAAAAGCTCTCAGCAGCTGAGGCTCCCCCTTCCTCCCTTCTCCAGGCTTCCTGTGCCAAGAGCAGATCTGTACCTTGAAAGTTGGCATAGGGTTTGCCTCCACATAGAAGCCAGGGTTGCGACCCTCATACAGTGCACCATAGTCAGGCTCCTGGAAAACAGGCACATTGAAATCTGTTAATACCCTGCAGTAGAGATCAACAGCAGCTGCCCAGGGGAGTAGCCTTAAGTGTCTGGTCTAGCCCTTTCCTTTCTGTATATTCTTACCTGAGGCCCACCATATGGTTTCTAAAATCTCTACCTTGGCTCCTAAAAGCCCAAATGCTGAATGCTCCTGAGCTGCCTGCAGCTGGGTCCCCACAAGAACTACGTATGTCCATGTTTTGTTCAGTGGCTGAACCTCAAGTCATTAAGAGCCAAACACACCTGTTTCCTTTCCCACAATCTGAGCCCTAGGCCTCAGAGGACAGTGGGACTCTCCCCAGCTACCACGTCATTGACAACAACTCTCTCAACAACAGCACTGGTCCAGGGCCCTCCTCAACCCCTGGGCCACCAGACCTGCCTTCTTCCCTCCCGAGCCTCCCCCACAGGCCTGAGGCGTCTTACAGTTGCACTCTGTACCTCACTCTTCTCGTCCACAACACTCTAGGTGAGGCCTGTTTCTGGTGTGTGTGTGCCTCTCCTTGCCGAGGTACTGGACCTTCTTGCCCCCTCCCTCCTCACCTTTACCCATCCTTTTTCTTAAATGCCCACCCGAATCTTTGCAGAATCCCTTCAGGACATCCTCCCACACATCAACAATGGGGCCACCAGCTGAGCAAGGCTCCTACTATGAGCTCCCACAACACCCCAGACCCACTGGTCAGCACATCCAGATTATTCAGAGCCTGCTAGATTCTGAGTGTCTTCTGACTGCCCTGCCATCCCCCATGGCCCCTCACAGCTGTGCCGATCTTCTCTAGTGCCTCCTCATTGATGGGGTAGCGAAGCTTCATTTTGCGGTACAGTGGATGCTTCTCATAGTAGCTGATGAGGTCGACGAGGCTGTCAAACTCAGAGTTCCCCAACATCACCGTCTGGCCCTCCTGCTGGACTCGGCAGTGTTTGATCTTCCCCTCCGCCCTGCAGAACAAAAGAGTCAATAGGGCCAGGGCAACCCAGACCCAGATGAAGGCCTACATCCCCTCTAGAAATCCTCACCGGAAGGAGATGGCATAGGAGTTGGGCTCATTCCGTTTCCGCACCAGGAAGGCCCCATCACGGGGCACACGCATCAGCATGTGCTCAGCCTGTGCTCTGGTCAGGCTTGCATGGTACCACCTGAGAACAGACACAGTCAGGTCCTGGCCAGTACTGCCTAGGTCCCTGCCACCTGCCCTGTTCCCTTCCTTACTCTTTGCTCTCGTGGGCATTAGTCTGTGGGACAGGCTCTGAAAGGCGCATCTCAAACTCGTTGCAGCGCAGGGGCACCTGCTGATAGTGTGTGATGAGGTCATAGAGGGAGTCAAAAACAAGGTTGTCTGTCAAGAAGAATTTGGGAGTCCCAGCGTCCTGCCGGGAGTGGATACGGCAGTGCTGGACTTTCCCATTCCGCCTGAGGGGAAGACAGAGGGCAGGAAAGGAATGAGAAGTGAGCCATGGCTCTAGAGACCAAGTTCCACCCCCAGGCAAGGCATCGAGTTCCTAAGGAGTGTGGATAGTGAGCAGCCCTTGGAAGGCCTTCATAGAGACCAAAAAATGCATATGTGAGTGTACGTTTCATGTGTGGAGAAGAAACTGCATTCCACGGAAAAGTCTGGAACCAACAGCTAAAATGTTAACTATGATTATCTCTGCTGACAACAAGTCTAAGTACACACATGAACTGAACACACGCCATTATGCTCGGTGTGGGTTACCAGAAAGACAGCGTGTAGTCGCCCACGAAGGTCTCACTTTCGCGCACTAGGAAGGAGCCATCAGGAGCCCCAGTCTCGATGCAGTACTCAGTGAGCAGCCGCTCGGCGATGTGCCGCCCATCCCGCCCAGCCCCGAGCTTCCCGTGGAACCACTTCTCGTTGGAGTGCAGCTCTGTGCTGCTGCTAGCCTGTGACAGGAAGGCAAGAGCAAAGGCACTCAGTGCTCAGCCCAGCTCAGACCTGGCCTGAGCCCCAGCCCTGACCCAACTCCACCTCCTTGGGCTCCTCTTCATCTTCATTGCCCTGGTCACTGCTGGTCTCCTCAGAGTAGTAGATCTTGCTGCTGGTCAGAACAAAGTAGTGGGGATACCATTCCTGGAACAGACGAAAGGCAGACCTGTGAGCCAAAGCCCCCTCCTCCTGTCCCACCATGCTCCCATCCCAAGCCTCACGTGGTTCACAGGGTCTTCCAGGTAAAGAATGCCATTCTTGATGGAGTTGCTGATGTCGTTCTCAGAGTACATCACAGAAGTGGGCACCTCCTCATAGGCACTGCCCTCAGCCAGCTTCTTGTGCTGTGGGGGAAGGCCAGGTAATGAAGCCTGCTCCAGGCCCAGACCTACATCCTCATCCAAGACTACATCAAAAGCAGGCTGGAGAGATGGCTTAGCAGTTAAGCGCTTGCCTGTGAAGCCTAAGGACCCCAGTTCAAGACTTAATTCCCCAGGACCCATGTAAGCCAGAGGCACAAAGTGGCACATGCATCTGGAGTTTGGTTGCAGTGGCTGGAGGCCCTGGTGTGCCCATTTTCCATCTGCCTCTTTCTCTCTCTATTGCTCTCAAATAAACAAAAAAACAAAAGCAGGAGCCCTGACCTGGGAAAGGCACTGGGAAGCACAGGCTCCACCCACAAACTTATCTCACCTTGATTAGGATCTTCCTTTTGAGCTGGTTGGGTGAGGGGAGTCCGTCAGCAGCAACGTCCACGGGCTTGGTGAGAAGAGTGTCCCCCAGCACCTTTCTGAAGTACTGGGCCATATTCCTCTGCTGGGCAATACTGCAGTGGTCCTCGATGGACAGAATGACAGGGTACCTGAAGGGCGAGGGGTACAATGATGCAGACCCTGTGGTTAGGCAGGTTAGGATGCAGTCCAAACAGCCCCTCAGGGTGAGATGGTGGGAGCCATGGGCTTAGGCACAGGAGCTCTTCCAGAGAGCAGGGAGCCACTGGGAGGGTGAAGGGACTCCTCAGGAGGCAGCTACAATGCAGCAGGAACCAAGGAATGGAAGTTGCAGTAGGGAACATCAGATTGGTTCAATTATGGATCTGTCCAGCAGTGCAAGAGGTGACACCAAATAGGTGTGTAAGCAGCCTTCAAATGTCACAAGTATTTTTAAAAATATTTTATTTTTATTTATTTATTTGAGACGGGGGGGGGGGAAGAATGGGCGTGCCAGGGCCTCCAGCCACTGCAAACGAACTCCAGACGCATGCATTCTCTTGTGCATCTGGCTTACGTGGGACCTGGAGAATCTAACCAGGGTCCTTAGGCTTTGCAGGCATGTGTCTTAACCACTAAGCCATCTCTCCAGCCCACGAGTATTTTTTTCAGAGAGGTAAAAGACTGAAGACTAGGTTCAGTGGTAGATAGGAACTAAAGAATGACTCAGAGAGAACCCCGATGAGTTTCCGAGCTGTGAAGGGAAAAGAGCTGGCAAGATACTGACCTAAAGAAACTATGGTTATAAAAATGTTTCTTCAGGGGCTGGAGAGATGGCTTAGTGGTTGAGGCGCTTGCCTGCAAAGCCAAAGGACCCAGGTTCGATTCCGCAGGACCCACGTAAGCCAGATGCACAAGAGGGTGCACACATCTGGAATTCATCTGCAGTGACTGGAGGCCCTGGCACGCTCATGCGATCTCTCTCTCATGCCCTACCTGCCTATTTCTGTATCTCAGTCTCTCTCTCAAATAAATAAAAATATTTTTAAAAAATGTTTCTTGAAGCTGAGATGAACATAAACTGAAGAAAGACCCATGAAGGCTAGCAAAGATTCTGGAATCAAAAGTAATACCTTAGGAAAGTGTCGAGTAAGAAGCAGAAGAGGAAGGGGAGGAGCAGGGACAAGCCATGAGGGCTCTAGGAAAGAGATGATGTTCGTATCCTTCATTTCTACTCACTCCGAGGCCACAAAAGCATGCTCCTTGATGGTGTGCAGCACATCTGAGAACTTGATCTTGGTGGTGAGGGTGTGCCCGTGATAAATGACTGGCATCCCATCCGGTCCATCCCAGCAGTCCACTGGGGTAATACCATCATGGTCAAGAGTCAGGCCTCCCACCTCCCCTCCCCAGCCCCTGGCCCCCACGCACACTCAATACAGCGGCAGCCCATTCGCAGGCAGCGGGCATAGGCTTCCAGGGAGGATTCACTGGAGAACTGGTCCCCTGTCAGGTACCTGAAAAAGGAAAGGAGGTGTGCTCCAGTGGGTCCTCTTTCCTTCCCAGAAGGGGATGGGTGGGCTGAGGGAGCCACACTCACGTGTTGTGAGAGGAGGAGATCCAGTAGTGGGAGAGTGGGTTGTTCATGGTGTCTGGGCACACAGCATCCAGCTGGGAGTTCCACACACTGTTCTCTTTGGAGAACAGGAAGGTGACAAACTGTCCAGGCACAAATGTGGAAGGGCAAAAAAGTAGGTCTGACTGCCACACAGGATGGAAGTGGGAGCAAAAATGGGTGTTCCAGGGGAAGTGGACAGTAGGCAGGAACAAGACCAACATGGACTCGGGCAGGCTCTGGCCATTCCATCCATTTTTCTGACAAAGGTGTGAAAAGTGGGACTTACCTCATCCAGGAAGAAGTACGGCTCCTCAATCTCTCGTAAGGGGTCTCGGAGGAAATGCAGCATGAATTCCTGTACCTGGAGACGGTCAACAGCCCACAGCTCCTGTTGGGTGGGGAGAGGGTCATGGGAAAGACCTGCAGTGATGAGTTTGCACTTTAGCCTGACCCCTGGCCCTGCCTCCTCAGCCCAGCCTCACCCCCTGGTACTCAAGGAGGAACTGCTGGAACTCAGGAAGAGACACACGGCAGAGCTCCGGCCGCTCCCCAGTCCTGCAGACAGACAGAAGATAAGGGGCCTGGCAGCCAGGGGCCCATCACAAGGCAGAACCCAACTCCCAACTAGTGAAGCTGCCCAGAATGGCCCAGCTCACCCTCCCAATGCTTCCCACCTGGATCAGAAATCTCCCAGGGGGAAGCCCCAACTCCCTGCCCCAAACCAAACCTCAAAGTGCTTGCTTCTAAGAAGGGGAGGTCCATCTGCAGGAAACAGAACCTGGTCAGGGCGAGTGCCTGGAAGGCCATGCAGGAAAGGGGCTCTCGGGAAGAGAGGCTGGGACAACAGATGGGGGCAGGCCTCAGGAGGACGACTAGAGAAATAGCACCCAAAAGTCCCCAAGCAGGGCAACAAGGCAGAGGCAAGCAAGGCTGGGGAGGGAGTGGAAGAGCCTAGGCAAAGGCAGGGAAGAGCAGGTGGCTCATGCACCGTCTTCTGGGCGCTGTACATGAGGCTGCGGTACAGTTGAGCAAACTGCCCGTAAGTGATGTCCCCACTGCGCTGCTCCATGTCCTACAAGTACAGAGCAGGACTGCCAGTCAGGTCCCAATCAAGGGACTCCTGGCCTCTCCTGCCCTGCCAACAGATAGCCCCAAGGAGCCCTTACCGTCAGCCTCTCTCGGAGAAAGCGCATGTTTGGGACCCTGTAGTTCACCTGCGACAGCATGTTCTTCAGGTCCTTGGCTGATATACTGAGAAAAAAGGTACATCCCTCTGACCTGTCAGCTCAGTCCACCTGAGGGTGGACAGGTAAACAATTTGACTCTGAGAGCCTGAGGTCCTAAGGGCAAGTTTGAATCAGAATCCATGGGATGACCAAGGAAGTCCCTCCCTTTTTCTGGGCCTGTTTCCATCTGAATCAAGAAAAGCCGATGTTGTGGCAAGAAGCGAGTGCACTGAGGAAAGCAGGAGCACGGGCAGGAGGAGAGAGCAGAGAGAGAGCAGTGCTCCCTCACAACCACAATGCCTCGGTATCGGGTTCCCTACCTGCTGCCCACTGGGATATCTTGGAAGCCACAGTCCCTAGGCTCATGAGTAACATAGTAGAAGGTGCAGAGAGGGGAGGGTGGGCATGTTTAGCCAAATACAACCACTGCTTCCCGGGCACACTCCTGAGGCTGAACAGAGGGCTGGCTCTAGGAGAGGAGCTCAGTGAGATGGCACACCCACCCTCCAGGGTTGCCATGCTTGCCTCAGGCATGAGGCAAGGACATGGACCTGGCGGCAAGATGGACAGGATGAAGAAAGGAAGGGGTACCTCCTCTGGCTGAGTACCTGACATGGAGCACCAGAATTTCCTGGGGGACTCAGCTTTTCACCAGTGGTCAACTGCTTTAGTGTGAGTGCTGGCTCTGCACAGGCTCTGGGTCACTTGACACTTAGCCACCCAGGTAGAAGTCAGAAGCCTCTGCCCATCCCCTGTCCCATCAGCACATAATCATGCTTTACACTGTCTTTCTCTGCTTACGTCTCCCTCTGTTGCCCCCTTCTCTTTGCATGGCTACACTCCTGGAAAGTCATTCATACAATACTCCTTTTATGTCCCCTAGCTGCTCAGTGCTGGGCTGAAGCTGTGATTTCCATCATGTTATACTTATGTGAAGGTCAGTTTGTAGTCATCACCGATCCCACCCGAACCCCTTATTGGAGGTCTGGGGTCACCTCTGGGTCTCTTCACTCTCCTTGCATTCCAGGGCCCCTGGGTGACCCCATCCATTCCTCAAGCTTTCACTATCACCTACATATTCCTACGGGTCTCTTCACTCTCCTTGCATTCCAGGGCCCCAGCCTTATCCATTCCTCCTTTGATCACTCATCCTATCCACCTTTTGAACTCATCCTATCCACCTTTGGACATCACTTGGACATCAAATATGCATTGTAAAACGTATACCCATACTGAACCCCTAAGCTCCCCACAGTGTGCTACTCCCACAGTGCTTTCTCCGTCAATGGCAACTCTATTTTATGTTTGCGGAATCCAAAAAGGCAACTGATCCTTGACTTACCTCTTTTACACACCCTAAAACCAATGTGCTAGGAAATTCCTTTTGGCTCTATCTTAAAAATATAATATATAGCAAAAATCCAGTTACTTCCTACCATTACTACCCCAAGCCAAGCCTTTTCATCTTCCATATGGAGTGGTGGAATAGTTCCTAACAGCCGCATTCCCGCAGAGAAGTCACTGCGATCCTGAGCCAACGCTAGGTCGGAGAATGCTGCTCCTCTTCTCTATAACACCATGGCCTCCTGCCCCTTAGAACTGTCACAGGGCCTTAACGTGGTGCAGGACACCATCTGGTCTTTGCTCCTGTCTCTTAGTCCTGCTAGCTGTACTCCAGGCCTGAGAGCACTTCAAGGTGCTTCTTTATGGACTACTTGCCACCCTGACCTTAAAGACAGCCTGCAGGACATGCAGAGCCAGATCTGCATACCCACTCTGCCCAGTGGCAGAGAACACAATAAACTGTCACTGGCTTCTCTCATCAGTGGGCACTAAGGCAACCAGAAGGCTCTGTAGAAGCTACTTGGGCCAGAATTGCCTGGTCCACTTAAGGCAGGTCATTCTTCTGTTCTTCAAGTAGCTGCTCAGAAGCACATCTACTCTCCTGGGCACCTCTGCCACTACTCTGGGTATGAACCAGAGCTCAGCACCTACCGGTCTTCACGGTTACGATCCACTGAGTAGAACTGCTTTCGGAGCCACCTGGAAAGAGAGAAGCCTGGGGTGAGGGCTACTTCTTCAACTACAGTGAGGCCTGAGGAGGAGAGAAGCAGGTGGTCTCTGGTTGCACAGTGGCCTGAAGTCCCTGCCTTTGCTCCCCTGGACCCAAGGCATCTGGCCATAACTGCATCAGGCATGAATCTTACCTCTCAATCTGCAGGGGTGTGGCTGCCTGCAGCGTGTCCTCCATCAGCCAGCTCAAACCCTTGATCCACATGGTCACCTCATCCTCTGATGTGGCTGTGAGAAGAGCAACAGCTGAGCTGAAGACACAAAGCTCTCATAGGGCCGAGGGCTGGGGGGCACTCCCCTTACCTACACCCTGCTTCCTCAAGCCCTTGTCTCCCACCTTGCAGGCTCAGGGTCTTCAAGCGGAATTCCATCCCATAGAGGATGACAAAGCAATGTGACTGGTCTGGACGGAAAGCAGGGTCCTCTTGGTAGCGGTCAAAGTCCCGTGAGGTCTTCCCTGGGCGTATCTCCTTGATTTCACGAATATCAACTAGGAAGGTAGTAAAAGGCCAAGGTCAGGCTAGGACTGCCCAGGACACTACCAAAAGGAGAGGGGCCTGGTTTCCTCACTCATTCTGATGCTACTCAGGAGAAAGAAAGACACCCACTTCACTGGGACAGAGCCAAAACCATTCCCATGCATCCCAGGTGATACTAAGAGAACTGAGGTGATTTAAGGTAGACTTTTGTTGTCTTTTTAAAAAAATATTGTTTTTACTTATTTGCTGAGAAAGATTATGATGAATGAGTGTGCTAAGGGTCCCTTGCTATTGCTGCAAATGAACTCCAGATGCATGCACCACCACTGAGCCATCCCCCAGCCCAAGGGTACACCTTTTCTCAAGGCTGAAAGGGCTGAGAGAGTTTTCTGGGGACAGGAAGTTCTATGTAGTATTCTTCCCCATCTTTGTCCCCTTGCAGGCTGGAAGCTTTGACCTGAAAAAGAGCTGGACTCTATAAGGAATAACAAGAGACCCAAGACTGTTCCATGTGGACCACATTCTGACACATATACACACAGAACCAAAGGTAAAGTCCCAGGGGGTAGGGCAGAGCAGAGCAGGTCCAGATGGGTTAGCATCCTGGAGAAGGAGGCTCAGACCCAGAGAACTGGTGAAGCCTGAAAGGTTCCACACCCCAAAGACATGTCCACACAAGTTTCATCAAGAGGCTCGGTTCTCACGGAGGTCATGGCTGTCCAAGTACAGCATGTATCCTGGGCTTAGGTCCTTGATGTCCCCCCTTCCCTCACAAGCACAGGTCAGGGAAGTACATGGGCCTGAATGGCAAACACCTGCAGTGACCATCAACTTGAGTAACACACGCAACCACTGAGCTGGTGACTCACTGACCATGTCCCAGTCTCAGCATCTAAGAGCAAACTGCTCAGTGAGCTTCTCTGGATGTCTGGGTGTAGAAACAACCAGCCCAGGCACTGCGCGAGACTATCATCTGGACTAGAGTCCTCGCTCTACTTCTTAGGAGCTACTTCATCTCAGCACCTGGACAGCTATTCTGTCCCTTTGGGAAGGGTGGTAACAAACAAGGGCAGTGCGAGGACACCGGGGAGAGCGACCAGTTCAGCTGGAAGCAGCGGCCTGTGCATGCTGCGAGGAAGGGGCTGCTCCTCAGCCAGTGTATGCTCAGATGCACAAGTCCGGGAGATTGGGCCTGAGAGGCCCCGACACAGCTGCCCCATGGCTACACTTACTCCAGCCCTTGGTTGGCCGGGACCCAGGACAGGAGGAAACACTCAGTTCTGGAAGACAGACGCTGGGAGAATCAGGTCCAGCAGAAGAAACTTGGCATGGCCAACACACGTGCCTGTGAGCTTTCCCTCAACTTGGGAGAGTCTAAAATGTTCTGCCCTAGACTCACTGGCCAGCTCTCACCTGGAGCCCTTCCAACCCAAATTGCACACAAATCTGGCTAGAATGTCTTAAACCACCAACTTGTATTCTTCCTGTCCTGTCTTTGAGCCACAGTCACAGTGGGCCGCTTATGTCCCACCTAGAAAAGTGACATAATTTCTGGCCCTCTCCACTACCACAAACAGCACTGGTTGTCCCTGGGCCCACTCTGTCCTCTCGGCAAAGCCTGGTCTCTCCTCTAGCTGGAAGCCCTGGTTTTCCCACTGGGGGTCCTAGTTCTTACCTGCCGGCCCTCCCTCCTAAATCTACTGAACCTTCCTTCGGAAGACAAGTTTAGGACTCCTGTGACCATTCCTTCCCCTCCTGAGGCTGTTACTGCCAGTCTAATGAGGATCTGCTCTCTCCATGGCATTGAACACTCTTTGTGATAGGGCTTCAAGATTTTCCTCTCAGCTTTTGCCATTCTCTCTTCATCCAAATCAACCTAGAGCTACAAGAAGAATAGCAACCCCAGGCTGGAGAGATGTCTTAGAGGTTAAGGCACTTGCCTGTGAACGACCCAGGTTCCATTCCCCAGTACCCATATAAGCCATATGCATAAGGTGGCACTTGTGTCTGGAGTTTGTTTGCAGTCGTTGGAGGAGGCCCTGGCACGGCCATTCTCTCTCTTTCTTTCAAATAAACAAGTTAATTAAACAGTAGCTGGGTGTGGTGGCGCACACCTTTAATCCCAGCACTCAGGAGGAAGAGGTAGGAGGATCACTGTGAGTTCAAGACCACCCTGAGACTATAGTGAACTCTAGGTTAGCCTGGGCCAGAATAAGACTGTGGTAGTTTGAATATATGTCCCCCAATATATTCAGTGTTTTACTAGTTATAGTTTGCATCTGTAATCACCTTGCTAGAGGCAATGTCACTGGGGGCCGGTCTTAAGGTGTTAATGGTGGGTTTGAGATTCCATTGTAAAGATATGCAAATGTGCCTAGCAGGAGTTCTTGAAGTGTGCTGTGTGACCTTTTGGCTGTAGTTTTGCTCTGTGTGCTGTGGTGGCTGGTTGGCTTTCTCGCTCTCTGTTTGGCCCTGTGAAAGCAGACTGCTTCTCCTGCCATTATGGAACTTCCCCTGGATCTGTAAGCTTCAATAAATAATATCCCTTCCTCCATAACTGTGCCTGGTCTGAAAGTTCATCTCAGCGAACCTAAAGCTGTCTGCTACAAAGACCCTACCTCAAAAAACAAACAAACACACAAACAAACAAAATTAAATTAAACAAAAGAATAGCTGTCCTCATTTCATCATAGTCCCTGACCTGGCTCCATTCTCCTGCTCCACGCTGTCCTACAAAAGACCCAATGACAAGCCCCACCCACAGCAATCATTCTCTCCATGCTTCAGCGTGCTTCAAACATGAATGTGTCTCACTTCCCCCGAGACAGGCAGAGCCCCTCTAGTAACATGCTGAAGGACTAAACGAACAAATGGGATAAAGCAGGCACAGAGCAGGGGGAGGAGGAGATCTGGGCCATAAAAACCCAACCTGAGAACATCGCTTCTAAAGATGGGAGGAAGAGCTTCCAGCAGGGGAAATGCCCAGATCAGGAACTGCACAGCAACCATGCATTCTGGCCTTTCAAAAAGAAACCAGAATATTCTTCCGGTGTAAAGCTATCACCCCCCTCCCATACCTTACTCACTTTACACTTACACACACACACACACACACACACACACACACACACACACACACACAGTCAGTCAGAGTCAGGCCCTACCTAATTCTCAGCTGAGGCATTTCCCTTTGCTGCCCAGCACACATCCGAGACAGTCCACAATGATGTGGTTTCCATTCAGCAGGCAGCTCCAGGGCCAGTCCAAGAGCTCCTTTCTGTCGGGCTACATATCACCTCATACCCTCTTGTACACAAGTGTAGGCATGAGTGTGTGCATATGCACAGACCCAATGGGCCCGAGGTGAGCTCGCCTGAAGTCAGAGTAGGTACTTGCTTGAAATAGCAACCAGGCAAGTAAGTGAGGCAGGCATCCCACACTCCCAAGCCCCCACTGGCCCAACTTGATCTCTTATTCCTATAAAGAGATCCTCGCCTGACCTCGACACCCTATCCAAGTTTATCAAGACAATTATCAGGCTGAAAGGAACCTGGCAGCAGTAAGACACTCTACCAGGCTTCTATGAAGCACTGCCTATGCTAGCTCCACCCAACCTCCTGCATCCCAGAACACATGCAGCATGGTCCTCATTCTTGAGAGGGCCCACCTGGTCCCCAGTAACTCCCATAGCGATGAGGAGACTCCCTAGCCAGACCTGGGCTCTGCTCTAGTTGCAGGGTGGGAGGGGAAGGCTGAGCCAGCATGGCATGGTTTGGTCAGACCTTCTGTGTGTAAGGGAGGCAAGCACCAGGCCTGGGAGCTTCAGGAGGCAAGGACTTGGAGCAATAGGTATCCACCTGGAGACCCTCTAAGCCAGCCTCCTCCCTGATGAGGAACTCTGGGGGAACAAGGGCAGGGGCACTGAGAAGCACTTGCTACTCAGGAGCTGGGGGCAGGGGGGTCAGAAGAGCTCTGAGGACAAGGCCAGAGTCCATAACCTCATGTGTACCACAAAGAGAAAGGTGAGATACAAGTGGACACAACATAGCTAGCAAGGAGAGTCAGAGCTTCTGCATGCTCCCCTCCAAGGACCAGGGCTACATGCCAACGCTGAAAGACAACACTGCTTTCAGGAATGGCCTGGCCATTGCCACTCCAAACAGGACTGCGGTCAACAATGACAAGACAAGCTTTTTGGGGGCAGTGAGCAGGACCTAGTCCTTTACATTTAGTCCCTGCAAACTCTTATAAAGAAATTAAAGACTTGGTTTTCTTTCTTCTTCTTTTTCTTCCTGAGGCAGTCTTATTATGGTAATGTCAGCTGCCCTAGAACTTATGATCTTCTTGCCTCAGCATGCTGGGATGACAGGTGTGAGCCACCATGAGCTCTTTTGGAAGGGCTCTAGGTCAATAAGAACTAGCTTCACAGGCCAGCTCTAAAGACAAGAAAGTTCTCACAGGCCAGACTGTCTGGTACACCAGGCAGAAGCCGGGCACTCTGTTCTTCCCACCCTCTTTCCACTCCCCTAGAAAGTCATCCATCTGATCCTTGAAACTGCCAGGTCTGGGAAGGGGAATCATGGGGGTCTTCAATTGTGGCTGTGAGGCTCTGACAGTCCTTTACTCCTTTAGCCTCAACTTTCCCAGAAAAAAAGTTACTGTGAGGGCCTTGCTATGAACATACTTGTCTGGTACTTTCATAAGCTAGAAGTAGGAGAAATGAATCTAGAAGCATCCCATGGTTCTGCTGGGGGACAAACGCAAACACATATGGAAAAGAACCCAAGAAGCCATTTCCCAGCTCAAAGGGCCTCACATGACGATAGCACTACGTGGGGCAGAGCAGGACTGTATTGAAGACCAGCTGTATGAAGACCTGCTAAGATGCTGCTGCTGCTTGAGCTGGGTGTGGTGGCACATGGGAGGCTGAGGTAGGAGGATCCCTTTGAGTTTGAGGCCAGGCTCTGGGCTCCAGTCAGTTCCAGGTCAGCCTGGGATACAGTGCTTCAAACAAAAACAACAAAAAGATACTGTTTCCTGAGCCAGCAGTACCCCACCTGCATACTTCCTATAGTCTGGGACATGTGCAACCCCGTTGGTGGGTTATAGAAACAGGAGACCAACAGCTCTGAAGTCACAAAGATCAAGTCTGTTCTCCTCTCATCATACCAAGAGCAGTAGTGAGGGTGCACTTCCCACGCCCCTTGATGTGCACACACGACTGCCCAGATACCCACCCAGAAGTAGCAGCCCTGACCTACCAACATTCCTGTCCTACTACCCCAACTTCAGATTTAAAAAAATAATTTATTTTTATTTATTGGGGCGGGGGGAGAAAACAGGTGCGCCAGGGTCTCCAGCCACTGCAAATGAACTTCAGACACATGTGCCACCTTATGCATCTGACTTATGTGGGTCCTGGGGAATCGAACCTGGGTCCTTTGGCTTTGTAGGCAAGCACCTTAACCTCTAAGCCATCTCTCCAGCCGAGATATTTTTTTAAAGAAGAAACTGTAATTTATGTCTGGCACTTGTGGCCAGTTCTAGTATGGAGAGAGAATGCCACAAAGACGAACTGAATAAAATCAAAGTTTGCATGCCAGGCCTGGGACCCTGGGAAGAGCAATGTTCCCTTTCTGTCTTTTTTGTCATCTCCCTTTACTTTCTTCCTCAGCCCAGGGCAGACTCTTGCTTTGAGAGCACAAAGACCAGAGACAGCACTTGAGTGTATAGTATGTGGACCATGAAGGCACAGACAGCAAGTGCCTCTACGACAAGACAAGCCAGTAATGGCAATCACTATCCCTTTAGGAGAGTATTTCCTCATCTGAGCTACCAGTGTTGACAGTGAATCCCAAACACTTAAGAGAGTTGTGAAGCTAAGACACCTCTCAGGGCTGGTGTGAACCTGCTTCTGCAGAACAGTCCCTACACCTGGGACAGCACTCCACTGTGCTCTCACATGAGACAGGTTTGTTAAGGGAACCAGCTAAATTGCAGGCAGCTAGTGTGAAGCCTGGGAAAGGGAAAAGGACAATATTCTCTGAAGGCAGGGCTGTTTCCTCCCTTCACCTCCCACTCTCTACCCTCCCTGACATCAGGTCAAGCAAAAGCCTGCCACCAGCTATCTTGCCCAGCGAAGTGGGACAGCCACCCTGCCCAACCATGGCAGGAATGTGCAAAGGGGTAGCATCTGTTACCCAGGACTGCAGGAACCCCAGAGAAAGTGGACAGCAAGAGTGATAAACAGCTTTTTCCAGAGTTCCTCTGAGCACATCTCCTGGCATGTAGCCAATTCTTCTTCGGGGTTAGAAACATGGCAGGCCCTAGAAAGATGAGGGAGCCCAACCACCAAACCCAAGACCTTAATTTAGGCTCCAACTTCTTTTTTTTTTTTTTTCTTAAATATATTTATTTATTTGGGAGAGAGAGAGAGAAAGAGGCAGATAGAGAGAAAGAGAATGGGCATGCCAGGGCCTCCAATCCACTGCAAATGAACTCCAGACACATGTGCCCCCTTGTGTATCTGGCTTATGTGGGACTTGGGGAAACGGAGTCCTTAGGCTTTGCAGGCAAATGCCTTAACTGCTAAGCCATTTCCCCAGCCTGACTCCAACTTCTTTATCAGAACTCAGAACCCATTTCTAGTGTCCCCCCAACATCAACAAAGCCACTTTTCAAACAGATCCAGAGATCCCCATATCAGAGTCACAGGTTCACAGAGTGTCATGGCAAAGGGGAGGTGATGCCAAAGCACGCTCTCCTTCCCATGCCCATGCAGTAGCTGCCACCAAACCAGTAGAAAGGAACACAGTCCCACCTCAGGAGACAGCAGGAACCCAAGGTTACACCCACAAGAGGCTGCCCCAAACACCTGACCTAGAAGAGCAGCTGGGCCCAAGTTGGCATGCAGCCCCTTTCCTACCTTGGTAAACAGGAAGACGACATCTGGATGGAGGTCAGTGGGATCCTTGCTCTGCTAGGGACTAACTGCTCCAGGTTGCAGCTGCACAGGGTCCTCACCAAAACCACCAGTAGCCCTGAGTCTAGAGGCATCTTCTATTTAGAGAAATTAGGAACAGAGGGTCCAAAAGGTCTTAATATGGTCACATGGTGACTGGTGGCAGATGGGAGCTTAACAGATTATCATCACTGCAGTTCCAGCCCTGCCACTGAACACACAGGGAAGAAGGGAGACCACAGACAGCTTTATAACCCCCAAGCACACAGGCCTCCTTCCTACGACACAACTTATTTTCACCCATTTCAGGTGCTAACGGTACGTCTTGTCTCAAAGGAAAGAAGGGAAAGGAGGCCTTATACAGAGAACTCTTGTTGCTGAAGGAAGCTAATCATATGGTGTCGTCCCATTAGTTACCAGGTATCTCTCTACTCCATGTCAGGGCCTGAACTAGGTCCTGGGGAAACAGATCAATAAGGCATCTGAGTTCCTGCCCTTGAGAAAACCCCTGCCTGATGGAGGAAACAGATGGGGAAGCAGATAGCTACTATGAGGTCATGGAAAGAGTGGAACAACAGGGAGACAGATGTCTATGGTGCTGAGTGTGCAAAGGGTCTCTGAGTGCTCCATGGAAGGCAGGTCTACAGAGGTTGACCTGAACATGTTGGGCAGCAGGGGACATGGAAGCCAAGGCATCAATACAGGTAACTAGTATGTTCCAAAACAGTGTTCAGAATGTCATGGATAAGAGGGAAGAGAGGTGGGCCTACACTGGCCTTGACTGCCACAGTAAGAAGGGGGCTTTCCCCAACTTCTCTGCCTGAGCGCAGATGCCTCCCTAGGCAGCCCAGCGATAAGCCTGTGGGTCAGAAGTCCTGGTGCTCGGACCAGTGCCTTCCACAAGGCCAACAGGAACCATGTTTTTCCTACACAGCCCGTATCTACTACTATTCTAGCCATCTAGTGGCCTCCACAGCCAGAGTCTATGAATGTCCAGGATTTAAAACAAAATATAGCTGGGTGTGGTGGCGCACGCCTTTAATCCCAGCACTCGGGAGACAGAAGTAGGAGGATCGCCCTGAGTTTGAGGCCACCCTGAGACTACATAGTGAATTCCAGGTCGGCCTGAGCTACAGTGAGATTCCACTTCAAAAAAAAAAATAAAATAAATAATAACATAGACTATAGAATGTCTCCTCAGCATCTTCAGGTCACATGGGGAATCAGCACACCAGATGCAAGTTACTTCTATTGTTTTTTTCCTGGCCACACTCTCCCTCCTATTCAAGACTCTGCGCCCCCCCCCCTTTTTTTTGGTTTTGCTAGGTAGGGTCTCACTCTGGCCCAGGTTGACCTGGAATTCACTCTGTAGTCTCAGGGTGACCTCAAACTCATGGCGATCCTCCTACCTCTGCCTCCCAAGTGCTGGGATTGAAGGCGTGCGCCACCACGCCCGGCACTGCCCTTATTTTTGCCAAACAACCTCACCCAGATTTCCCTGCTTCTTTGTGAGCTACAGGTCCATCTCATTAAATACTGGCCTTCATTAAGGCCCAGGCCAAAGCTGTCTCTTCTGTTCTCTGCTTTCTCCTTAGTCAACATTAGTCATGCCTCCAATGTACAGACAACTCACCAAACATCTCTAAACTTTTGACCCTACAGAATTGCCCACTTCTGCTTTCTAGCCCCACCTGTCCATCTAAAAAGAACAAAAAGGAGGGGGCAACCCTCAAACCAAATATTGTCTTCTCACATCACAACCCAGGCCTTTTGTGCACAAACTGAAATTTCAGATCAGCCTTTAGACTCCTTTTTCTGTTACCAGACCTCAATCCAGTTCTCCAACACACACAGCTGACTTTGGTATTCACATCAGCCATATTCACTAAGCACTACATGTGGGCCCATCACACGAGATACTTAGAACACAGGCACTATGTGGAACGTGACTGTGGGAGAATTGGATTGCACATGATGCTAGGAAGATTATGTTAAATAGAGCCAACAGATATGTTCTGAGAACTGCAAAGCACAGAAGATATGGCTAATGCCTCTACTGGGTGGGAAGTCGGCAGAGCAAGAGTACCATCTGACATCCTGTCACACTCATTTCTTGCACAATTCCTTTGTGCATTATATAAAACTCCCGATAAAACAACTTTGTTTCATCCTACAACCACCATGAAAGCCAAGTATAGGGGTCCCATCTTCTAAGTGAGGAAACTGAGCAGAGAGGTTAATATGCTCTGTACTGCTTCAGGACCCCAGTGGGAAGTGTCCAAAAGGGGCCACCACATACAGGTGGAAGACAGCACTTCAGGCAGCACCATGCACTGCTGCTCATGGCACTCTTCACAGCAGTACCTGCATGAATGCGCTTTAAGGCTGTCTATCTTCCACTGGAGTGGAAGCTCACTGAGGGCAGGAACCACGTCTATCATCTTGACTGTCACACACTCCACACAGAGCATCTCAGCTGACCAACCTACTCCCCACGGCCAAGGACACCTACAGGCTTCTGCTGCCTTGTCTCTGCAAGGCTCTCCTACAGAGTATTCGACATGCAACAGGTTAGGTAGAGAAAGGAAAACTGGCTTCTCAGTCCTACAAGGAAAAAACAGCAGCCTCCACCTGAAGTGAGGAGACAAAAAAGAAGGGGAGAAAAGACACCTTCCCTTGCAGAACTCTTAAGCCCCTGCCTTCTCTCCACCTAGGCCTGCTTCCCTTCTCTGGTTTTTATGTAAGTGGGGAGGGGACAGTCGTAAAATCCCAAAACACAGAGTCAAGTCTGACTAGAGTGAGTACTCAGTGATGAAAGAAGTCAGCAAGGTGGAGGACTGGTGACTAAGCCAGCTTGCCTCTGCAAACTAAGAGGCTCTCGTGTTGGACCGCATGACCCAGCGCCTCTATAGCATCTGACTATACTCCCTTTGGGTCATGCCTGCCTAAGCAGTTCTCTCCTGTCTCCCTTTGCTTCGTAGAGAAGCAAAGCCCCAATAAGCGACCTGACTTCAGTCCACAGGAGAACCCACAGACTCACTCACTCACTGCCTTCCCAGGAGGTCTAGTTTAGACACTTTGAAATTCCTTCCCCTCCTGAGAGATGCTACCTTGCAATTTCCCCCTCCCAGTTTTCATTTTCTAGTTCTTAGGAAGCTTCCTGCCCCATCTCTCACCAACACACATTCAAGTGTGCGCCAACTCTCAAGAAAGCACTCAGGACAGCCTTTTGGGAGCAGTCTGGCACTAGCTACGCTGTTCTTACTGGAAGGAATGAGTGTTCTGTCACAGCTGGCCTCAAAAGGCCCTCCATGAAATCCTTGGCAAAGTGATATATCTTTTCTAACCTACCTGGTAGATATGCTAAGAGCTCCCAAGGCCACAGCCCCAACTGGGACTGACAAGCAAGAGTGGGAAAGGGAAGAGTGCTCCCAAGCTCAGGTGGGAAAAGGAGACCATCAGGGGGATCTGATCTGCCAAGCCCCAGTGAATGATCACCATCCCTTTCCCTGTCGAAGCCCAGCCTGCCAACTGAGGTTAACTGGACTGTACCCCTGTGCTGACCTCCTACCTTCAAGCAGGTTGAGAAACCTGTGGGACCTGTGGCTGACTGGAGCCTTCCTCCCCCTGCCCCCTTCCTAACATTAGTCACCCTATGAACTCAGGCCCAGAGGCAAAGCAGAGGCAATTGATCCTAGAAGTCCCCCATCACACATCTGCACCTGCATAGCCAAGTCAGTGCTGTCCAGCCCAAGCCAATGGGCAGTGCGGCCCTTAGGCATACAAGCCCTCAAAAATAACATTTTAAGACATCAACTGTCTCTAGGAAGCTAACCCCAAAGTGTAGATCCTACAGCAGCAAGTTGTCCAGCTTGCTCACGAATGTGGCTTGTGAACTGCCGAAGCCTGGAGCTGCATCAGGATCCACACTTTGCAGTGCCTATGCCTGCTCCCAGGTACCTCAAGAGCCTTTGTATAAACTGTCTACCCAGGTGGGGGGTACCCCATAGAACAGGAAGGCTGCCACACAGACAAGGCCAATTCCATTTAGGACTTCCAACCTGGGCCCTCTGGCTGAGCCTACACGTCCTGTCAGTCCTGTTTTTGTGGTTTCTGCTGCGTGTTCCAGATTGCAAATGTCTCAGAATCAAGGACTGGGTCACCTCTTTCTGGATTGCCAACTCCTCTGTGCCAGGCCTGGGCTCAGACAAGGAGATGCCAGTCTTCTCTAGGAGAAACCTGCCTCACCCTGCTTACTCTGCATCCTGAGTCTTGCTGAAGCCAGGGCCTCTGGCCAATCCCAGGAAGGGCCAGAGCCGGAAGGAAGCAGCACAGCCTATACACAAAGCCTCCGCGAGGGCTATAAAAAGGAGCCCCTCCCTGCTTCCCCCAGGATGGGCCTGGTTCCTAGGAGGTGAGAAGTAGGGAGAAAGCTAGTACTTGTGCCTGGGCACACAGCCACTGCAGCCTCTCAAAGGCTAGTCCAGCACCACCTCAGAAAGGAAGTCATCTTGAGAGAGGGCATGGGAGCATCAAGGGTGAGCCAGGAATGTAAGCCAAGACTCTCTGAGCCCATCTCTTGGGACCATCACCTCTCGCACAACAACCAAACCCACGGCCTCTTCTCCCAACCAGTAGTCCTCAGCCGCCCTCCCTTCTCTCCCCGCTCTCTGGGGGCTGGCAGACAGACTCCCTAGAGGCTCCAGGAGCCTGCATTCTCACTCTGGAGGTCCCAATACACATAGCAAAGGAGTTCTAGGAGCAGCCATGACTAGAAGTGGCAGGAGGTTCCCATTCTGAGGTGATAACAGGACCCTGGGGCCACCTACATCGGGCTCTAGCAGGGGCACATGTGTTGGCTAAGGCATGGAGATTATGTAAGGGGCTCCAGGTCTAAATACAAAGACGACAGCTAAGGCAGTCTCTTCACTCACACGGGCAGAGCTCTGCTCTTCAACAGCAGTAAGCAATGTTTGTTGTACCCTTCCTACACAGAAAACCATTTTTTCCCAGCAGCTGGGCTCTAAATCCCTTTCTAGCCTAGGGTGCTTACAGCATTCAGGCTCAACACCACAAGGCTGACCCAGAGCTCTGAGCAACCGTGTAGTGACTTAGGTGTACATGCACTCGTAGCACGAGGGACAAATGAACCTTTCTTGCCATCAGCCACTGAGGTGTACAGGTCTGTCGTAGTCAGCTTCACATTGCTGGGATGAACTGCCAAACCAGGCAGTTATGGAGGAAGGGATTTATTGAAGCTTACAGATCCAGGGGAAGTTTCATAATGGCAGAAGAAGCTGGCTCTCTTTCACAGGTCCACATGAGAAGAAAAAAGCAACCACCACCCAAAAGCAAGCACACTCTGGGAAACCCAAGCACAGCTCAAGCACTCTGCAGACCTTAGGCTAGAATTCAGATCTGCCCTCAGTGACACCTCTAGCCAGTGGCTGGACATCTAAGTTACGTGCTTTAAAAAACTCCTGATTCTACTGGGGGACATCCAATCAAATTACCACAGGATCTTCTGTTTGATAGCATCCCTTGCCTATCCTACGAAAGAGCAGTCTCTCGTTTCCTATACAGCACTCATCACAGCCTGTAATTATTTTATTTGTCTGGCTCCTGATGTCCTCTTTGGCTTTCTCCACCCAAACTGCTTGTTCACTACTAGACTTCTGAGTGCTTGCCACAGTTAGCAAATGCAAGCATGCAAAGCCAGGCCCACAAGTGGTGTCTCATTTGTTCAGTGAGCCAGAGGCCCAAGAAAGCTGGATTTTATTTAATTAATGAATTTTATTATTATTTTATTTCTAAAAGGGAGTAGCTATGATGTGATGGAAAGCAAACTAGGCGAGTGATCTGCTGCTACTGTAAGCAAGTCAGAACACGCAGCCCAGTGTGCCCAGCACACAGCATCCAGTCCCACCAGACGTGTGTGATGAAGGAAGGAGACTCTGCATAGAAGCAAGCTCTAGAGTCTGTTGTAGACTGTGAGGCACTGTGCCCTATATCCCATATTCTCCTCAAAGGCGTTGGTGTTGATTGATTGTCACCATGAGCCAGTGGTAGTGCTCTGGCCTCCATGTAAACCACTACCTTCATTCTTCTAGGAGTGAGAGGAGCAGGAGAGGGGAGAGGCTCTGGAAGGGAGGCGAAGTCTAGCTTGCCCAGATGCAAGCCTAGGCTATGCAAACACATCTGGACAGAGGGCAGAATAGAGATCAGGATCTCTCCATATTAACAAAACCTCTGGTCCTATAGAACAGTGTAACTATTGTCACTTTTCCCATAGTGGAAGAATAAACTTAGTATTGTACAAAAATAAGAAATCCTACCCTCTCCCATCAACGTGCTCAGTGAAACCTCACCATTCGGACTTTGGCTTCCTTCTAAGAGAGGGATGGTAACTCCTGCCCTCTCTGGAGTCACTGCAAAGCTCCAACAATACATGATTGAGAAAAGGCTCCATGCACTCCCAATACACTATTCAAATGTTTGATGCCTTGGTCCTCTGTGCACTGTCTCAGGGAGAGAACCGAGAAAACAAGTGGACAATAGACTCGTAGCTAGGGGGTTTGAGTAAGCAGCCACTGTGGCCAAGCGTGCTGGTGAAAAAGGCAGAGCTCTGATAACCAGATGGGAGTAAGGGAGATGAACACTTAAGTGCCCCTCAGTGTCAGATGCGGTGTTGGGCATTTTTGTATCAAATTTCTTACGCTTATACACAACTATATTACATATAGGAAATAAGTTTTTGTTCTCTTGTTTGATTTTTTTGCTTTTGTTTGTTTGGTTTTTTGAGGTAGGGTCTTGCTTTAGCCCAGGCTGATCTGTAATTTACTATGTAGTCTCAGGGTAGCCTTGAACTCACAGTGATCCTTTGACCTCAGCCTACCAATGCTGGGATTAAAGGCATGCACTACCACACCCCAAGCTGTTTTGTTTATTTTTTGGAGACAAGGTTTCTTTGGTAGCCCAGGCTGACCTGGAACTCATTATGTAGCCAGGATGGTTTTGAATTCAAGGTGATTCTCCTGCCTCAGCCTCCTGTGTGCTGGGATGACAGTGGAAGGCCACCACATCTGCTAAGACATTGCTTTTACAGCAAAAGATCACAGCTTGTTAGGCCAAAGTAACCAGGGGTTACAGGGAAAACTGACACTGGTTCTAGCCACAAATCTCTAGTCCCCACAAGACACCAAGACAGTGGGGACTATCTGGACAAGGACGCTGAAGGCTACACCTCCCTCACTTTCAGATTTCTCTGAATAGCGGACTCCACATGGAGCACCAGAACCTTCCCCTTTTGTCCCACACCCAGATCTCTAACTTCTCCCCATTCTAAGAGGGAACACAGAGAAGGCAAACTCAGTCTCAGACATCAGGGCCTAACATAAGGCCTCTGCAACCTCAGGTCCCTGCTCCTTCCCCAATGTGTCCTTGAAGGTCCTAGATAGAAGGGGAAGAGAGAAGGGATGCTTGGATCTGAGGGACACAGATGCACACAGGGCAGCTGACACATCATTAGCTGGAAGACAGGGTTTCCCCACAAGACACTCAAGAGTCAATGTAGAACTGGCTTAAAAATGGGCCATATGAGAGCAGGAGGGATGGCTTAGCGGTTAAGGCATTTGCCTGCAAAGCCAAAGGACCCAGGTTTGATTCCTCAGGACCCACGTTAGCCAGAGGCACAAGGTGGCGTATGCATCTAGAGTTCATTTGCAATGGCTGGAGGCACCCATTCTCTCCCCCTCTCTCTCTCCTTTTTCTGTCAAATAAATAAATAAATGGGCCATATGATGTCTTTGCCCTCAGGAATGGTTACCACCCAAGTAGCTGCTTCCAGCCAACCACCCGCTTTCCATACAAATATTCATGGTGGGAAAGAGCCCTGACCACAGAGGCACTGCTAAGAGCTACAAGAAAGAGCAGGCAGCCTCTTGAGCTGAATTAAAGGCCTTGGTGGTAGGGCATCAGCCCCTGACCACAACAGATACAGCTACTCTCTTTCCAGACTCTTTCAGGGACACAATCCAATTTCCTTCCTGTCGCAGTTCCACACGTTACACACATACACCTTGCCACACTGATGCCAAGCACTTTCCGAAGATTTTCATCAAATCCTCACACAAACCCTAAAATAAATGCTGTGTGTTACTATCTCCTTGATAGAAGAGAATCAAGGTCACAGAGCAAGTCAACTGCACAACAGGATTATAACTCTTACAGTCTGAGTTCATAACCCAAATGCTTAACTACTAAATTCTACCATCTCACCTCTCAGGACCTAACTTTTTTTTTCTCTTTGTCACCACAGCATCCTGGTCCTGCCTCCCCAAGGTCTTATCTTGGCCTCCATCAGTGCTCCTCTGCAAACTGCAGGAGCTCACTGGGCCCTCACCCCAACATCTACCTGAAAGACAAATAGACAAGTCAGTCCCACCATGGCCTCTGCTGACCCCATTGCTGATGAGGCAGCACACCGATCATGGCACCCAGGGATCCTCTCCAGGCTGCCCCCAACCATCCCAGCCTAATCTGTACCACAACAAATGTGCTCCCACCCCTGCAGAGAGTGACCCCTTCATCCTTACACTCCCCCGCAGGCAAACCTTTAACCATTTAAGTTCTCTTCCCTGGTTTCCTCGGGGTAGAGACTTGTGTTTTTTGTTTTGTTTTTCGAGGTACGGTCTCACTCTAGCTCAGGCTGTCCTGGAATTCACTATGTAGTCCAGGGTGGCCTTGAACTCTCCAATATCCTCCTACTTCTGCCTCCCAAGTGCTGGGAATAAAGGAATGCACCACCACGCCGGCTGGGTAGAGACTTTTAATAGGGTCTCTAATACACAGGGTTAAAATTGCATGCTTCCAAAGTTGTCCCATCCAAGATTCTCAATGGCACACCCTGTGTGCTCAGCCTCCAGTCTATGTACCTGCGGAGACCCCTCCCCATCCCAGGGTGTGCTCAGCCTCCAGTCTACACATCTGCAGAGACCCCTCCCCATCCCAGGGTGTACTCAGCCTCCAGTCTACACATCTGCGGAGACCCCTCCCCACCCCATCTTTGCTCGTCATGTGTTTAGCAGGCCCTTTTTCTAGGTTCACAGGAAACAGAACCCCACCTGAACAGGGGACCTGGGAGCACACACATGGGGCGAGCCTGGGGCGCTGAGGAAACACTAAGAGGCCCAACTTCCCCTGGAAAAACAACAGTCAGACAGGAAACACACAGGCAGGAATGGCCAGCTCTAGAGATCCGGACATGTGCTCTGCCCCTTTCCCACTAGGAATACCCAGCCAGCACACAGGGACCTTTGAGGACACCCACCTAGCACCCTTGGGCACTTACTTCTTTGTACTCTCCTCACCAGTCAGATGTTCATAACCAGAGGCCACACCCCAATAGCTAGTCCCAAGACCACTCCCCTCCCTAAGCCTACCTCCCCCATGAAGGCAGTCTGCTCCTTTTCTGCCTCCTCCTTAACATCAAAGTTTCCCTGAAGGTAAGTGCTCATTTTCATTCACCACCCAAGAGGGCCAGGCATCTAGAACAGTAAATGATCCTAACTGGATTAAACAGGTCTGAACCATCTCACCAGAGGGCATCATGCGGAAGTGTGGAGCCACAGCTGTTACTAGTACGAATAATAAGAGTCTGCGCCAGTCTGGAGGCTGGACTAGGAATGTTGCCTGTAACCTGCTGTCTAATGTTCCCAGGGCTATCTCACCTCTTTGCAGTGTCTATCCCTCCACACTGGAAGCCAAAGTCTCTCCAATGACAACCTACAGAGGTTGACGAAGATGCAGAAGTTGAAGAGGTCTCTGCCTGTTTCTCTTCTCAAGGGCCAACAAAGACCACAAAGACTGTGGGACCTGAGGCCTTGGCAGCACAAACCCAGAGACAGGTCCCTTCCAGCTGCTGAAATGCAGGCATTGAGGACTTTCTGAAGTTCCATCTCCTCGCCTATGAGATGAGGTGGTCCTTTGACCACTGGGCACTACTTGTGAGGAGCAGCCAGCACACAGGGTGAAGGGGCTGAGAAGATGCCTCATGGGTAGCGCACTGGAGTGCAAGTAGGAGGACCTGAGTTTGACACCCTGGATCCACAGAAAAAGCCAAGCATGGCTGTGCACGCCTGTAACCTCAGCACTGAATGAGGCAAAGGCAGGAGGATTGCTGGGGCTCCTTGGTCAACCAGTCTAACTGAAAAACAGGGAGCTCCAGGTACAGTTAGAGACTGTGTCTCAGGGAAATAAGACAGAAAGGTGATAGAGGAAGACATCTAATACCTTCCTACGGCCTCCACATGCATGCACATAGGCATGCACACCTGTACACACACACACAAAGAGGGTGAACAATCTCCTCAGCACACAGCAGGAAGTGTATAATTACTTCTAGTCACTTAAAGTCGTCAACATAAAAGCCAAACATACCAGCCTAGCAAACAGCACGGAAGCATTTTCTACAACCCTTTCAGGCCAAACTGCTGCCTTGGAAATCAGCAGGTGCTAGCATGTTCCACAAGTGCTGTGAGAGCACAGTTTGGACAAGACAGTCTCACATGAGTGCTTTGCACTTTCACTCAATGACAATGTCTCTCCCTCAGGTCCACCCTGAGTGTCTCTCTCTTTGGCCAGGTTTCAGACCCTGCATGGTAGCCTGGCAGGGTTAGCAGGAAAAGGTCAAATACCTGAGGAAGAGGCCAGGTGGGAGGGGACCCGGCTGGAACTCCAACCCTTCTCAGAATCTAAGGATTGAGACTGATTGCAGGGTTGAGAGCCCACTAAAGTGAGGTACAAATAGCAGAAGCTGGGCAGGACCTCAGTGGAAGGCTACATGTGCATGGTCTGAACTCCACACTTGTCAGCTAGCTCAGGCTCCTTCAATCTGAGTCCCAAAATCAAAGGCCCAGGCCCCTCTACTGCCTCATATTCCATACCTCTCAAGTCTCAGCTAACCAAGGAGAATGTCCTATCTCTGGCTGACCCACCCTTGGGAGGATGACAAAATTGGGCCCTTTATATTCCTGCCTTGGTTCCTTGAAGATCTGAGACACAATGAACTAGCTGGTCGTCACCTCTGGAAGCCCTCACCTTCTTCTCAGGCCTCAACTTACTAAGAAGAAAGTCACACCTACAAGTCAAATGTCAAACATTTCTCTGCAGAAATAGATGTTCTACATGATGGGTGCTAGATGGGTCTCAGTCCTCCTTTCCAAACCCTTATCCAGTCTTAACAGCTACCCCCAGCAGGGGGGAGTGTTCACACCATTTGCCCTAAAAATCCTCACTGTCTGGAGAACTGGGGGGCTGGCTTCTAGGTCCCCAGATCTCCTCCACATTCCCAGTCCAGGATCCAGAACAGGCACAATCTCTTATTGTTATTATTAGTAACAGTTGTTTGTTAAACATATATCTACAATGTGTCAGGCACTGCTTTGTGTCAGTTTATATTTATTAAATATTTACAGTCATACACCAATGCTTTACATCAAACTACCTCATTTAATCCCAAGAGCCACCATACATGGTGGATATATTATTGCCCCTAATTTTCAGAGAAAACCAAAGACCACAGAAGGTAACTGGCTGGGTGAACACAACTAATATCCACATACGTGGTACAGAATGTAGCTGTTACCAAGACATCTCCATCAGGGAAGAACCGGCCTACTGATTGCAAAATGTAAAAGAGGGGCTGTGCTTGCAACCTGATGTCTGACTGATGTTCCCAGGGCTCGCTCAATTCTTCAGTGTTTTCCCCTCCGCATTGGAAGGCAGTTTCTCAAAGTACAAACATGTCCTCTCCATGGCAGCCAGAGCTGATGATGGCACTAAGAAAAGTGGGTGCCATTTCTATGTCTGGCAGCTGTGTCAGAACTGGAGTTTGTAGTTGAGGGTGGCTGCCTCACCACAAGACCTTCCTTCCTCCCCATCTCCTCACCCATCTACACACATACACCATACCCAGGAAGATGTGTGGGACCTTCTCTTGGGCTGTCATTTCCTGACATACAGAGCAGGTTGTGAGAACGTCTTTCCGACAGCAGTTTCAGGGGGTCCTTGCAGAAAGCAACCCACAACTTTAGGCTACAGACGAACCATCTCCTCAGCTGGGAAACCTGGGGGACCTGAAGGGTAGAGCTAAGTGGCCATCCAGCCACAGCCCAGGCACACAAGAGATCTGAGGTTTCTCAACACCACCCCCTTCCCTCCTCCCACCCATAGACCTGTGCAAAAGCAGCCAAACTCAGGCCTGGGAAGGCTGAGGCAGGAAACTAAGAGGAGCCGCTCCCGGCTCCCTGTGGCCACTGGGCACAGGACACAAAGGACTAGACCCCAAACTGGATGTAGGCTCTTTCTGGTGCCAAGCTTCTAGTGCTTGTGTGCAGTGCATAGGAGCCTGGTCCCCTTACCAAGAGCCCCAGCTCTGGCTTTGAGTGTCTGCCCACCCAACACAGGCCTCCAAAACTCAGTTTTGGGACAAAGAAAGCATGAGGGGGTTAAAAAACAACCACTGCCTCCTCTCAGGCTTTTCCAACCCAAACAGGACCACTTTCTGTCCTCTCTTCAACAAGAAGATGACTAGCGACCCCCACCCTGCTCTGTTCCAAACACCAACCTCACTCCAACATCTGCCTAAGTTCTACTTAGGGATCTCAATGGTCCCCGTGCAAATAACGCCCAGCCCGAAAGGCCTTCAGTTTCACAGAGTGCATTCTCCGGAGAATGGTCAGTGGGCGGGAACGTCTGGTGGCCCCAGGCTGTCGGGCAAGAGTAGGGGGCCACTGTATTGGCTCCCCTCACCACCGAGGACACCAGCCCAGGGGTCTGAGCGGAGGGGGCGGAGGGTTCTCGAAGCTGCCCTGGTGTCCAGACAAGTGAGGATTTTTAGGCCTCGGGGGTATATAGGGCCTAAAACACTTCCCCCCACTCAGCCCTTGATGGAGGAGAGAGTGTCCTATCAGGTGATCGAAGACCCGGATGCCCCCCGCCCGGGAGTGACCACCGGAGACGAGGCGGAGGCGGGGCCCGAGGAGGAAAAAAAAAAAAAAAAAAAAAAAAAAAAAGAAGGGCCCAAAAGTTTGTCCAAGTGTCTCCCAGGCGGGCAGGGCGCAGGGAGCCGAGCGGAGCCGAGCCGAGCCCCGCCGCCCCCGCGCGCGCGCTGCGGGCCGGGCAGGCCGGCGATGATGATGATGATGGTGGTGGACCGGGGTGGGGGGAAGTGGGGTGGGGGCGACACTTACTGGCCCCCTCGATCTTGTCGGCGCCGCGGCTCCACGTGATCTGGCGCGTCTCCAGCTTGACTTGGAAGGTCTTGCGTTCGGGCCGCTGCGACTTCTTGGAGTAGAACAAAGTCATGACGGTGCCCACCTCGAGGCTGCGGCAGAGGTGCAGCACCTCGGCGTCCGAGGGCGCGCCGGGCCCGCAGCCATTGGCGCAGGGGGTCGCGGCGCCCGCCATGGCTCGGGCGGAGAGGACGGAGGTGAGGGCGACGCAGCCCCGGCGGGCCCCGGGGGAACAGGCAGTGGCGGCCGGGGCGGTCGACGATCGGGACCCGGCGGCGGCGGCGGCGGCTCCTGCGGGCGGACACGGGGCGGGGCCTGAGCGCGGGGGCGGGGCGCAGCGAGGTCCCGCCTCCCCGCGCGCCGGGAACAAAGGCGCCCGCTGGGAGGACCCTCTGCCCGCCCGCCCGCCGCGCCTGCGCCCCGCGACCCCCGGGGGTGGGTGTGTGCGGGAAGGCGGGGGGTGGACAAGCCGCGGGCAGCAATGGCGGCCGGGCTGGCGTACGCCGTGGTCCCGCAAGGCTCTGGTTCCCCCTCCCCCGCGCGTCCACCCCCACGCGCGGATCCCGACTCGTCACGCACGCAGCCCCGCCCACAGGCTGCGGCCCGCAGCCGGCCGGACGTCAATCATGCGCGCGTCCCGGACGCCTCCCGCTCGCTGTCCCGCACGGTCTGCGCGTCGCCCGGGGTGTGACGCCCTCCTTGGGCCCGCCATTCCGCCCGCCGTACCCGGTTACCTGGGCAGGCTGCCTGGCGGAGGGAGCCAGGGCCGGGCCGGGGCCGCCTCACACCCGCGGCGGCGGGGGCGGACCCTCCGCGCACACTCTGGAGGGGAGGGAAGGGGCGGGGCGCGGGCGGGGGCGCGCGCGGATTGGTCAGCGGGTCTCGATGGACAGCTGGTCGATCCCGCCCCCCCCCCGCCCGTCCCTACAAGGCCGCTCTTACGACAGCTGCGCGAACCTCTCTGGAGCCCAAGTGGCCTTCGAGAACGGGCTCCTTGGGAGCCGCCAGCACGCTGCAGAACCCAGGCTCGCCTCCGCACCCCCACCCCGCACCCTTCGTGCAAATGCTCTCCGAAGCTTCGGGTCTTCTAGGTCTTCTTCAGCTCCCCTCTCTGTGCCAGTCCCAGTGCCGGGACAGTTCCCGTGCCTCGGCCATCCACATCGCGTAGACACTCGTACATACAGGTGACATTCATCCCGGATCACCCCCACCCCTACACCCCGTGCTCCATGCTGTCGGGCCCTGGCGTGCTACTACCTGCTCCACATCCTACTTTGACACAGCCTTTCACCTTCCCGCCACACATTGGCTCCTTCCAGCACCTTCACTTTCTCACTTCCTCGACATGTTCCTGCTTTCTTGAGTACCTGAAGCCTGGCACCTCGCTCACTCCCCTAAGCCTGTTCCCTCTACCCTCAGAGGCCTCTCCAACTCTCCCCAGACTATTTACCCTCCTGGGTCTTTTCTACATCTGCGCTCTAGGCTTTACCCCTAAAGTGGAATGAAATCATTATCCTCTTAACTACACACACGAATTCCCACTGCACCTCTGATGAGCACTCCCTAAGAAGCCCAGCAGTCTTATGCGACTTGCACCTAACCCCTGCTTCACCTCTCACCACTGACTTCACTCGCCTTCCTCCAGCCTGTGACAGCACCTTTCTGTGACGAATAATTTACTCTGTCTTCCACAAGCCATTCCTGGAACACCACTAAAACCGAGGACACCTATGGTCACAGTGGAGACTGAACAACAGACAGTTGGGCAACAACCAGACAGCTCAGTACAACTTACTCCACTGCAGAGGTGAGAGACCCCAGTACCACATCCAGATGATGCTAGAGAAAAATCTGGGTTCCTCGTGAGACTAGAATTTGTGGATATGCAATTGTTGTGCTCAGCCTACTGGACAGTAGCTGGTACAGTATATGGGTCTATCTCCCAACTTTAAAAAAAATTTATTTTATTTTACTGTTTATTTGAGAGAATGTGCATGCCACAGCATCCAGCTGCTGCAAATGAACTCCAGATGCATGCACCACCTTGTGCATCTGGCTTAGTGGGTCCTGGAGAATCGAGTCTGGTTCCTTTGGCTTTGCAGGCATGTGCCTGAACCATTAAACCATCTCTCCAGCCCCCAACTTTTTTACTGTGGTGGTTGCATGTGCTGAAGTAAGGCCTCCAAGAAGTTCAGAATTCAGCCTGATGTTGAGAAACTGTCCTAGGGGAAGATGAGGTGGCTGAGATGGGCTGCCACCTAGTGACAGGCCTTTGAAGTAGGAGGGAGAACTAAAGTTGACCCAGTGCCAGGTCTTGGCTTGCACATGGGGTCATGCCTGATCCTCATAATTACCCTCTAATCAGGGTTGATGTTCCCCAGTTTCTGGATGAGAAAAGGTTCAGAAAAGTTCTACAACCTGCCCCAGCGTTACATAACTAACCAATGAGAATTGGAATCAAATCTGAGTGTGTGTGTTTCTGTCTCAGGAGAATCATTGGCTTAAGTAACTCCTGGTGGTCATTAGTCAATGGGTAAGGAAGCTAGGTGGCTCATCGTTACAGGTGAGGAGAGGCTTGCCCACACCTGGGCCTGGAACCCAGCAGAACATGAACACTCACCGAGCATGGCTTGGGGCTGTCTTCAAGTGGTACAGCCCCTGTTAGATAAAGTTGTGCTGTGGGCTGTGGAAGAAAAGCAGAGTTAAGCAATTAACTAAGAGACTTAGCCCGGCATGGTGGCACACGCCTTTAATCCCAGCATTTGGGAGGCAGAGGTTGGAGGATCGCCGTGAGTTGGGGCCACCCTGAGAATACTGAATGAATTCCAGCTTGGGCTGGAGTGAGACCCTACCTAAAAAAAAAAAAAAGAAGAAGAAGAAGAAGAAAAAGAAGGCAGGCATGGTGGTGCACGCTTTTAATCCTAGCACTCAGGAGGCAGAGGTAGGAGGATTGCCATGAGTTCAAGGCCACCCTGAGACTACACAGTGAATTCCAGATTAAGCCTGGGCCAGAGTGAGACCCTACCTCGAAAAAACAAAAAGGAAAAGAAAGAGATGGGGGAACACAGCCTGGATGATTAGGCTGCAAAGGCAGCTGGGGCTCAAGAGGGCCTTCTGGATCTTGTCTATTTTAGGAGGTATCCCTCTTAAATGTAGACTTCATAGAGCTTTCTGTGCCAGCTCCAGCAGACTACAGGCTACAATGCGCTTTTAAAATCTGTTTCTGTTTTCTAGGAGCTTCCCAGTGTGCAGCTCAAACTTCATTGCTTTTGCTTTTGTCTTTGGGGCCAGACATCCAGGGGCTCCAGAAATCCCTTGCCCAGTGGCAGTCTCTTGTCAGGCCAGTCATCAGGGAACAGGGCATCATCTCCTCTTGAGATTCCTGGGCTAGCATCCCAGGCCTCAGTTGTCTCCTAGCAAAAGAGATTTAAGGAAAACAGGGCACATACAGGGTGTGGCTTCCCCCAGCTCAGCATATATATGGGTGTGTAGGTGTCACTAGCAATGTGTGCAGCTGCACCGTCTGGGAGGAGCAGCCCCAGCACCCACGCAAGGCACATGCCTCTGACATCACCCAGGCTAGCCCTGCTTGGACCTATTTCTGGGAACACTCATGCTTCAGCATGCTCTAGCTTGTACCAAGCCTGCGCCTGGAGTCTGAAGAGAGACTCAGTCTAACTACCCTCCACCCTATAGACTTAGCTTCATAGCTATTTCGTTAATAATCACTTAGAAGTGATTGGCATACTGTGAGCACAGTATAACTCTGCTTTATTCACATTGGCTCTTTTCTTTCTCACTTATCATCCCTATTGTACAGAAGTAATAGGCCTTGCTGGGCACAGTGGCACACACCTGTAGTCCTAGCACTTGGGAGGCTGATGTAGGAGGATCTTGACTGTAAGGCCAGCTTATGATACATGGGAAGATCTTGTCAGAGAGAAGGAGGGTGAGAAGAAAAGACAAGACATGCCCATGATCACACAGCTAATATGGGGCAGAGATAGAACTGAAATCCAGGCAGTCTGGCTTCTGTCAATGCTGCTTTGTCTCCCATATGAACTTTTTTCCCATTTTTGGTTATTGTGTAGTCAAGGCTGGGTTCAGTTTTCTTTGAAAAGATAGGGTCTCGGGCTGGAGAAATGGCTTAGCGGTTAAGGTGTTTGCCTGCAAAGCCTGAGGATCCTGGTTCGATTTTCCAGGTCCCACATAAGCCAGATGCACAAGGGGGCGCACACATCTGGACTTGGTTTGCAGTGGCTAGAGGCCCTGGCGCACCCATTCTCACTCTCCTTTTCTTTCTTTCCTGCTTTCTGTCTCTAATAAATAAATAAAAATAAAAAATCTTAAAAAAACAGATAGGGTCTGTAACTCAGGCTGGTCTTGGACTCAAGGCAATTCTGCCTCAGCCTCCTGAGGGCTAGGTTGGGTTTTTAGGAAGCTGGCCTTGGCAGGCTTTCAGGGCGGAATGCTTATTAGGGAGTAGCCTTAGGACCACCTTGAGGATGAAACAGGCAGGAAAGGGGAGTGGGCATAGGGAGAACTTAATCTGTAATGCAGGTCTAGTGACCTCAGCCAACCCCCCGTTTCCCCTTTGTCCAGCACTAGTCTCAAATGGATGTGTATTGCTCTGGGAGAAGCTCAGCCTCCCACTCAGCTCTTTGTAACTGAGGTGATCCTAGCCTGGCAGCTGAAGGTTTTCTGCTAACACCTCTCCTAGCAATTGTGGCAAGTCCTTCCCTGAAGAGGGAACTAGGTGGCACACTGCTATGCTCACCACACATACGTGCAAGTTGGAGGTAAGGTCTCAAATCCAAACTGGAAGTCATTCTGTAGCCCAGGCTAACCTAGAAATCAAACCCAAGACTTCCAAGTGTTGGGATTAAAGGTGTATGTACCATACCTGGCTTTTTTAAAAAAATTAGGATCTTGTATAGCCAGTCTGGCCCAGCACCAGAATGTATTGTTTCCCACTTCCCCCTCCTTTTATTTATTTATTTTTTTGAGGTAGGCTCTTGCTCTAGCCCAGGCTGACCTGGAATTCACTATATAGTCTTGTCCCCCTGCCTTTTAAGAAGATTTTATTTTTATTTATTTATTATAGACAGAGGGAGAGAGAGAGAAAGAGAATGGGCACACCAGGGCCTCTAGCAAATGCATGTGCCACCATGTGCATTGAACCTGGGTTAGCTTCACAGGCATATACCTTAACCGCTAAGCCATGTCTCCAGCCCCCTTTTCTGCCCTTTTTTTTTTTTTTTTTTTTTTTGGTTTTTCAAGGTAGGGTCTCACTCTGGTCCAGGCTGACCTGGAATTAACTATGTAGTCTCAGGGTGGCCTCGAACTCTCGGCGATCCTCCTACCTCTGCCTCCCGAGTGCTGGGATTAAAGGCGTGCACCACCACGCCCGGCCCTTTTCTGCCCTTTTTAAGAGTATTGAAAAACACAGAAAATACTCTACTGTTGAAATAGGATATGAAATTATAAAAGGGGATCATACCAAGATGAATATGGTAATGTGATTAAGAATCAACCATGGCTGAACTTTCTGGCACTAGCACTTTCTATTTGATAACTTATTCTTATACTAAGATGAATATGGTAATGCAAATGAAAATCAAACATGACTGAGCTTTCGGGCAGACAAAGCAATAGCACTTTCATAACTTATTTATTTCATAACTTATTCTTTGGAGAAAGAAGGAAAGTAAAATTTCCTGTCCTCAACAAGTTATAAATGCTAAGCTTTAATTTATGCCCTATTTAAAAGTATAGTTCTGGCTGGGCGTGGTGGTGCACGCCTTTAATCCCAGCACTCGGGAGGCAGAGGTAGTAGGATCGCCAAGAGTTCGAGGCCACCCTGAGACTACATAGTTAATTCCAGGTCAGCCTGGACTAGAGTGAAACCCTACCTCGAAAAAAACCATAAAAAAAAAAAAAAAAAGTATAGTTCTGGGCTAGAGAGATGGCTTAGTGGTTAAGTGCTTGCTTGTGAAGCCTAGGGACCCCGACTCGAGGCTCAATTTCCCAGTACCCCTGTAAGCCAGATGCACAAGGTGGTGCATGCATCTGGAGTTCGTTTGCAGTGGCTGAAGGCCCTGTAGCACCCATTCTCTTTCTCTGCCGCTTTCTGTCTGTAGCTCTCAAATAAAAATAAATAAAACAAAAGTATAGTTCAGGGCTGGAGATATGACTTAATGGTTAAGGCGCTTGCCTGTGAAGCCAAAGGACCCAGGTTTGATTCCCCAGTACCCACGTAAGCCAAATGTACAAAGGGGCGCATGAGTCTGGAGTTCATTTGCAGTGGCTACAGGCCTTGGCACACCCATTCTCCCTGTCTCTCCTCTGTCTGTTTGCAAATAAAATAAATTAAAAAAAATAAAAGTATAGTTCAGTGGGGCTCCTTCTACAAAGGGAGGCAGCTTTATAGACTTGTAGCGTCTAGTTAATCCATGCATAAAAACATGTTCCTTTCGTTGCTCAGTTTGTGATAGATGTCTGAGCAGCCCTTAAGCTCACAGTACTTCCTAAGTACATACCTCAGTACACCATGAGCTCCACCCCAACAGTCCAGGCTCTTGTCCTCTGGCCCCCAAATCTCTCTGGGGCCTTACCCTTCTGAGATGATGTCCTCTGCTTTCCTCCCTCTGGGATGGGTTCTCAGTCCCTTCCTGGCCCAGCAGCCCCTGGGACTTCTCTTTATAGCCTTCGCTACCTCATTGCTGCTGCTTCCCACTGAGGCTCTTCAGCTGCAGAGCAGAGCACAGTGATGACTTCACGAAAACAAGTGAAGGAAGAAGAAGGGAAACGCAGGCTAAAGTAGACTTTCTTCTCACTTTCTCACTCTTTCTTCTAGTAAACATCCCTGATCCTAGAGCATTAAGACAGGGCTGCATCAGACCAAGTTCCCACTCCACTAATGGGTTCAGAAATGCTGGAATCCAAGATGATTCAGCTGTGATGAAGGCCCTGGCAACACTGAGTTCCTGAAGACAGTTTCTCCAAATGAGGTGATCACTTATTTTCATAATAAAGTCACTCAGATAGTTTTGTATACTTTTTGCAACTGAAATACTAACATGTTTATAGATGCATACTAAAATGTCCAGATTTTATTTATTTATTTATTTTTAGTTTTCAAGGTAGGGTGTCACCTACCCCAGGCTTGACCTGGAATTCACTATGTAGTATCAGGCTGGCCTCTAACTCACAGCGATTCTACTACTTCAGCCTCCCAACTGCTGGGATAGGTGTGCGCCACCATGCCTGGCTAAAATGTCCAGATGTTTGTTCAGTGCCACATCTATGCTTTAAATCACATATTACTTGAAGTCACTAACATTGATATCCCACACTTATTTCCAGTATTAAGTGCAAGTCCACATGAACCTTTGATTTCTGTCTTTTCACGGTGAGAACTATGTGTTGAATTATCCCCTATAATTTCCTATGACACATCACCTTCACAGACTTCTACGCTGAGAGCATTTCTGAAGGCAACATTCTTGAGGAATAACTTAAATATAAAATGCACCATTTTAAGTATAAGGTTTGAACTTTGAAAAATGTATTTGTTCTTAGAACTTCCACCCAGTCAGTATGTAGAACTTCATCACCTCCACTCAGCAATCACTGATTCACTTGTTGCTACAGGTGACTTTTCCCAGGTCTGGAATTTCATATAGATATAGATGGAATCTGCACACGTACTATTGCATTTTTGTCTGAAGTTCATCCGTGTTGCTGCATAGGTGCTGTGTGATAATCACTGGGGATTTTAACCAAAGCTTTTGGTGTAACATTAAAACATTTCTTCCAGAGCCAGGAATGGTGGTGCACACCTTTAATCCCAGCACTTAGTAGGCAGAAGTAGGAGGATCGCCATGAGCTCGAGGCCACCCTGAGAGTACATAGTGAATTCTAGGTCAGCCTGAGCTAGAGCAAGACCCTACCTCGAAAAACAAAACAAAACAAGTCTCCCATAGATAGATGTTATCCTCATTTTGTAATCACTTAATTGCTTTAAACACATCATGAAGAACCTTACATTTAAGTGTGGACAGGTCAGTGAGCCTTCATCATCCAACTTCAGCAATTATGCTGTTTGTCTGTGTTGCTATTTTTTTTAAATGGTGCTAGAAATGGAACTCAGAGCCTCACTCATACTAGGCAAGTGCTTTACCTCTGAACTACATCACCCACCCTAGCTTCAGTAGTCATGAACAATTATGATCACTTGTTTCATGCCAAACTTCCCATATTAGTTTGACATGAATCTCAACTCTATCATGTTATCCATAAATCCGTCAGCATTTTTCTAAGAGTTAATATTTCAGAGTCTGTTTACATGGAATACTTGGGATTGTGAGAAATAATTACTAAGTCAGTGTTAAATTTGTCTTTGCCTCTGCTGGAGGGATGAATTAGTGGTTAAGCTGTTTGCCTACAAAGCCAAAGGACCCAGGTTCAATTCCCCAGGACCCACATTAGCCAGATGCACATGGTGGTGCATGCATCTGGAGTTCGTTTGCAGTGGCTGGAAGCCCTGGGGCGCCCATTCATTCTCTCTCTCTCTCCCCGCTTCTTTCTGTCAAATAAATAAAAATATAAAAATACTACAAAAAAAAAAAAAAGACAGCTGGGCGTGGGGGAACACGCCTTCAATCCCAGCACTCCAGAGACAGAGGTAGGAGGATTACCGTGAGTTTGAGGCCACCCTGAGACTACATAGTGAATTCCAGATCAGCCTGGGCTACAGTGAAACCCTACCTTGAAAAAAAAAAACAAAATTCCTTGCCTCCCTGTTTGCTGATTTTGTCAGGGGACTACTTAGAAGCATCCAAAACTAGCATGACTGAGGTCATTCCAGGGTAATGTTTTCTCTAAGAAGTACTTTTTAGTTCAAAACAAGCAGAGAATGTCTCATTATATGAGAGACTTTGCAAGGACTGAAATATAAGTCAACTGTTTCCTTTCTTAGGAGAAACACTTTAAAAATTTATTTTTTTTCCTCTGTGGGGAAAATTCCTATATTCTGCATAGTAGTGTTTAGGAAATTATCTCATAGCTGATAGTTCCTATTGGGAATGGAGTGAGAGAAAGAAAGGAATGTAGAATGCTGAGGCTGTTTGGCTTCAGGTGGTATACAGTGCCTTTCCCTTAGGCAGAAACCCAGGCCCAACAGGTCTGGAGTAAAAGGCACAGAGCTCTCTTCCAGAAATTCTTGTGGACATCCCTGCAGAGGGGTGGGTGGCAGTGTGAACAAAGCTCAGGAGAGGGCTTTGGGCGCAGAAGTCATCACCCTTGGGTGGGATTAGACTCTGCTAGGCCAAGTGAGACAAGAACCATGGTACCTAAAACCCTAACATTAGAAGTAACCCAGCAACAAACTGAGAATGAATCAGGAGGTGACATTACAGAAGCCAGAGAAGCATTTTTTAGAAAGAAGTGATCATATAAGGTATGATTACTTTCAGAAAACAAACACACACAAACAACATGGAGTTGGAGAGGTGGCTCAGCAGTTAAGGCTACTGACTGCGAAGTCTAATGATCCGAGTTTGACTCCCCGGTACCCATGTACAAGATGGCACATGCATTTGGGATTCGTTTGCAGTGGCAGGAGGCCCCAGTACACCCATTCTTGCTCTCTTCTCTCTCTCCACTTGCAAATAAACTTTAAAGGTCGGAGGATCACTGTGAGTTCAAGGCCATCCTGAGACTACATGAGTTCCAGGTCAGCCTGGGCTAGAGTGAAACCCTACCTTGAAGTGCTGATTAATCATAAATGGGTATGAGGGATCTTACTTGAGATAAAACTAGTCTAAATTGCTGGGCGTGGTGGTGCACGCCTTTAATCCCAGCACTCAGGAGGCAGAGGTAGGAGGATCGCTGTGAGTTCGAGGTCACCCTGAGACAACGTAGTGAATTCCAGGACAGCCTGGACTAGAGTGAGACCCTACCTCGAAACCCTGCCCCCCAAAAAAACCCCAAAAAAGTCTAAACTTGATTATGCGACAATGGATGGAACCAGTCGATAGTTACTAAAAATTGTCGTACCCTTGGAATGCTAGGTTCACATCATATAAAAATACTTCAGTGTTAGTGCTGAAAAAATAAATAAGAGTGGTCAATAGCATCCAGTTCCACAAAGAGCTTAAGCAAGATGCAGGATGAACAACACCTTTATTAGCTTGGTCTTGGTGACCGTGGTCAGAGTGCAGATGGGGCAGACAGACAGTGGTTGTGATGGGTGGGGAATGGCTGGGTAGTGCACATGACTCATGTCAGGTACTTGTTTGTGAAATGAAGAGAAGAGAGGTGGTGGCTGTCAAGAATAATGAACAAAATGCCCTGAGCAGATGACAAGTAGAGGGGAGATGTGAGGCTTAGGTGGCATGTAAGCCATCCCCTTTTGCTTATAGCTGGTCTCAGGCACCACAGAAGGGCTTGACAAAAATGACTGACTCACCCCATTTTCATCTGACCTTTGCTCCTGAACACAGCTGGAACTGTGGCTTACTGGATAAGCAAGCAAGAGTGTAGATCTACTTCTGCCTCCAGGCTGAAGCATGCTTCAAGGCCCTTCATATCTCCTCTCCACATTCAGTCTGGGTAGCCTTCCTACTGTGCTGCCACGACCTGGAATATTGCCCTTTGCAGTTGTCCTGACAAACAATAGTTGCCCCTGCCGCAGAGATGGGCACTATTTCTTGCTCAGGGTCTGCCTGCAGAGCCTTGAACTTGATTTTAGTTGTGTATACCTTTGTTCCCTGGTTTTGACTGGTCCTGCTCAGATGCCAAATCTGAAGTTCACTTTTCATTAGCTGCAAGCCAATGCCTATCAGGTTGGGTACTTGAAGAGCCTCTTTGTTGCTATTCCATACTTTCAATACCCTGGCTACTTTACCACCATGGACTTTTTCTACTGGTGACCAGTTCTGACCTTCCTGTGCCTTTTGAACACTTTGTTGGGATAATGGCTAGTTAGGACCCTGGAGAACTGGAAAGTGGTCACAGACAACTCTTAGCCAACCAGTGAACAAGCAGGGAGAAGTCTCCATTCTACCTAGAAGAATGCTTCTAGGATCTGGTGCTCTCATTGACTATTACTAGAGGCTTAGCCACGCAAGCAAACCTAACACTACCTTCAGGACGCATGGAAAGGTCTCCAAAACCCTGCTTCCCAAATAAATTTTGTCTTGCTCAGTACCCATTAGCCACCCTGGGCTTCAAATACAGTTTTCTGCACCCTCCTCATCTTCTGGGCCTGTCTTTAGGGATACACACATGGGATACTCTTTATTTCACACCCACAGCCGGACAGATGCACATCATCCAAGTCAAGCCTGGTCCCATCCGCCCCCTGGGGGGACCAACCCTCATTGACTTGAGTAATCAAACTGTATTCCATACTAAATCCCAGCCCCTGAGCCTTAATTCAGGGCTGGGGAAACAAAGAGACAGACACTAAATTTCCGTTAAGTTGTAGGAATTTATTTTAAATAACCTACAATTGATTAAAAGGGAGTTCATGATAAAAATAGAAGATACTTGAGGAAAGATGTGGGAAGTGGACTCTGCACACACACTAAACTAACAATGCTTCTAAAACTAATGATTATAGCAAAAAAATGTCTTCACATTAAAATTTTGCTTTTTATGGGTTTTTCCATTTTTTACACAATTACAAAAGAAAAAATAAAGCCCTAAAATCTTGATTATTTTTCCTTTTATTTTTTGGACCAAATGCTCATTTTCCTCTAAATTTATTGACCTGGAAGTTTTTATACAATAAAAATCTTTCAAGTGAAAGACTAGCCCCCCCCCCCAAAGGATGTTTTAAAGGGTACAAAGGATGATGGGAAAATGGTTTCAGTCACTGATTATTTCATTATCCTTAGACTCACTCACCCTTCATCCCTCCCCAACCCCAATCTACACGATCTTTAAGATCAAGAAAAAGGTTTAAATATTTTAAAATAATTAAAAAGAAATAAAAATTCACATTTAAAAAGGAACACTCAAGTCAGGAAATATTTTCCCATCATGCTTTTCTGTGAACAGGTGTCTGAACCAAAACACTGCCGATGTCACGACTGCTTCAAGTTTAATGAAAACTGATTCCCGTGACAATAGAGTGACAACTCTAACAGGTGCGCTGGGTTTTCTTGTTCTACTTAATTTTAAATTCCTGAAATGGGGAAGGGGAGGGAGTTTAGGAATTTGTTTCTATTAAAATATAGAAGTTATTGCAAAACCCTAACTGTAAAAACGCACCAATATAATCAGGCTTCGCATACAGTAGCTAAGAGAACCCAAATGCTTCAGTGAAACTGAATTTGCCTGGCAGGATGCTGACAAATTCCCATCCACTTGCCCTCTTGAAAATAAAAACAAAATTCAAAACAAATCATACAGCTAGAATTTTGATATCTGAAATATTTTTAAATAAGTTGTCCATAGGACAACTGGCTCAGCTCTCCCTTATATCTCCAGGTTAATCTTTTCCAAAGATGTTGGTTTGTTAAGACTTGCTGCCTCTCTCCCTCAGGTGTGAGGGCAAGCGAGGCTCACAGTTTATCCATCTTCCCCAAACCACACTGTTCCTTTTCACAGAATCCTGCCCCCTTGACACTGGCTAAAACTCGTAGTCTTCGTCAGCCATGTCGATGGCCCACGCAAATTTCTCCCGCTGGGTTTTGTTGTAAATTTTCTCAATCGGGACCCCCCACTTCTTGCACCTGCAAACGAGAAACAAAGAGAATCAGTCTGACTCAGTAGTGGCCCAGAGCAGGGACCTCAAGTTGGTTATGCTGCCCTTTTGGAGTGAAGCACTAGGCATGTTCCAAGAACAGGGTCATCAACTCATGTAATCTTGACTGTGATATCTAAGGGAGGTGCTACTATAAATGTCCAAATGAAACGAGGTCAGGTGTTACATAATGTCCTCATGCAGCCCTCAATACCTTTCCCCAGCAAGCAGGAGCTCTAGACAGACTCTACTTACCAAGCAACTGAGATCCTAGGGTCCAAATAATTGAGTTTGGAGGTTCCCAAGGCAATTTGTTTGTTCTCTTCTCTGTCTGTAGCTTGAACTTCTAGCTTCATCAACTGTTCTTCCAGTCTCTGTACAGCTTTCTTCTTAGACTCTACAACCCTAGGAGAATGACAGTCATTATGGCCTCTGGACAACCTCTCCCTACCACTTAAGAGAAAACAATAACAAAAGGCCCAAATGCAGCCATTTCCCCTAAAAACTCCTAGAGTTGTGGGAATGATGGCCTGGGCTATACAGTGAGACCTGCATTCAAACAAGAGAAACTAGCCGGGCGTGCTGGCGCACACCTTTCATCCCAGCACTCGGGAGGCAGAGGTAGGAGGATCGCCATGAGTTCAAGGCCACCCTGAGACTACATAGTGAATTCCAGGTCAGCCTGGGCTAGAGTGAGACCCTACCTCAAAAAAGCAAAAATAATTTTTAAAAAGAATAGGAACTAGAACTGAGTGATGCTGCTTTCCCTGCTCTCTCATCCCACCCCTGACACAATACATACTTCTTGGTCTTTGCATCCTTCATGACTTTGGCATCAGCTTTAGCACTTTTCAGGTCCCTTCGAGCATCTGCTAGCTGATCTTTCTTGGCATCAATCTAGGTGAAGAACAACAGTCAAGTTATTAATAAAATAAGCCAGAGAGAAAAGAGCTCCATGGAAGAAAGGGAAAACTGGGGGCTGTTTCTACAAGGCCATTTCAGTGGTTGCCAGGTATCAACACTAGGGAGTGGCTTCATGAAGACAAAAAATTACTGTTTGCTTATTTATGGTCTTTGGTGACACTGGGAAAGTTCTATAGAGCAATAACCTGGAAATCTGGGTGTTAAGACAACTGAGAGAAGTGTTCAGATGACAGCTGTTTATCTAGTGGATCCTGTGGTAGACTTCAGCCTTCCTTCCAAGAGTGCTATGGGAACTCTTTTGGACACTGAGGCTGGATCCACACGTCTACAAAGCAAGGGCAGCTCATTTGTCACATTTTGCCAACACTCGGGGAAGTGTCGCCAGCTTAAGAAAAACAGAAACCCTGATGAGAATATCCAAGAAAGTAAAAGAAATACCAAATAAGCATAGCTTTGCATTGGCCTCCTGTCTTAGAGAAATATGAGGTAAGAAAGAAATTAGTTGTTATTCACAGATGTGAGATTATTTTCAGCTACAGAGTCTCTCACTTAATCTTATGGAATCCATATACATAAAGGAACAGACAACAGCTTATTAATTAGAACTCTTGAGAGTTAAATTCCTCTTGTAGTGTTGCTTAGCGATAACAGTATGTAATGCCATGGGGCTACAGCTCATGTCAGTAGACTTGTTTTGCTAGGGTACAAAGAAGTTCATCCCTATGAGGTCAAGAAAACACCCCAAAGTAAATACATGCTAGATTCACACAATAGGCTGCTGGTAGGCGAACCTAGAATTTTAGGTTACATTCATTCTCATTCATATTCACACACACGGCCCAGGATTAGAAACAGAAGCCACCATTGTGAGAGAATCATTAAATATGTTTTACTGTGGGTGGCTTACTTCCAACATCTATGTTTTTCAAAGCCAAGTTGAAGGAACTGATTCTATACACTAAAGCATCACAGATGCCAATAGCCAGATATGCAGCAAACCACAATCTTTTAACCATTTCTGTGAATACTAAGTTGGCAGACTATGTCAAATTCTCTCAAGGCATCAAAGACACCATTGATTCATTTAGCAAATGGGTGTGTGTTTGTTTTGTGGGCACATAGGCGAGGGTTTCTGGGCCTGGAGGACTCGTCTGGCAGGCAGCCTGAGCGGCTCCAACAGTGGTTCCAGAGTAAGCAGCAAATGACCAAGGAGGACCTCCTGAACTGGGCAAACAGCATCTGAATATTCATGCTTTTATTTCAGGTTTGGAAATGATAACATAAGAGTAAAAATATATGACAGTCATGGTGGTGCACGCCTTTAATCCCAGCACTTGGGAGGCAGGCAGAGGTAGGCATGAGTTTCGAGGCCATCCTGAGACTGCAGAGTAAATTCCAGGTCAGCCTGGGCTAGAGGGAGACCCTACCTCAAAAAAAAAAAAAAAAAAAAAAAAAAAAAAAAAAAAGTAAGACCATTTAATAGAAGGACAGCAAGGGTGAAAGCTAGAATATGCAATCTCTGTCGTTCTTGGCTTGCTGAGCCTATGATCCACAGAATAATCTATACCTGTATGTTCACTCACTGTGGACAGGAAAGTCAGATGGTATCTGTAGCATAAACTCTGTTATGTCTTTGGACTCAAATGTATTACTGCTGGACATTTATCTTAAAATAAAATCTCAACATTCTGAGCCTGAAATATATTAAGTCTCACTCCATGATAGATTTTAAACTTCAGTTATCTCAAGTACAGAAGCCCAAAAATGTGGCAAGAAACGAAAAATTTACCTGTACTTTGATTTGCTATTTCTTCTTCAATTATGAAGGCAATTATGGGCAATAAGCCATAGAAATAAGGAGCCCTATGATTATCACCAATAGATAGATATTTTACTATTATACTTGTTGCAAAAATCTTAAAATATCATATTTATCATTATAACACTTGAACTTTATAGTGATTATTAGGACCATGATCCTAAGCATATATATTTTTTGCATTCCTTTGTCATAGACTATATTTTAATATAGCTGGTTACCCTTGTAACCCTGGGTATCAGTTCTATAATGAAATACCTGCAGATCCTCACTGTGGGTTAGCAAAGTGATCAGTTAGGTAGTCACTGCTAAGAAAGGATGCTCATCACCAGGCAGTCATTGGGAGTCAATGGAGGTGGAGCAGCAGCACTTGTTTGCACATCAGTCTCTCCCTCTAAGGTACCACTCTGTCGGGCCCACAGCCAGATCTGGCATATTTCAACAGATGTTTGATGATGAACTATGTAAAAAATGTGATTCATGTAGAATGGGTAATAAAAAATAGTTATGCTAGGATTAGGGTGAACTTAAATACCATTGTTTCATTACATTTTAAATTTGAAACAATCTAATTTGGCAAGAATTTTTTACCCTTTCTCTTCTTCCCCTCCCCCCCACCCACATCCTTCACCTGACTTTCCTTTTACTTTTGGGATCAAATGCAGGGCCCTAACCATGCAAACATAGGCTCTATCACTGACATATAGTCCCAGCCCTACAAACATGTTTGCCCATGACAAGAAAACTTTATTGTGTGTGTGGTGCTAGGGATAGAAACCAAGTCCTTCCATGGGGAAATGTTCCACCACTAAGCTGTATCCCTAGCCCAGACCCTGTCCATTTCCCTCATGTAGAGCAAGAACAGGAATTAACATTTAAAGGGTACATCTAAGTCAGCATTTGAGAATAGGAAGTGGTCAGTATAGAACTTCTATTCATAGCACAAAGATTTCAGGAACAATGGGCACCAGGATATTCTTAGCTACTACAGTATTATCTCCATTTGTTTATCTTTAGTGTGGATTTTTCTTCCAGAACAAGATCCAGTATTATGTGCTACTATCCTAGCTCAACAGGCTAGATGACAAAAGCATCTCATTTTCAGAATATCTGCCCACAGCAGGTCTTCCCTTAATTTTGCTATCCCACCATCCAGATCCAAGATACCTTAGACTGCAAGTTCATCATAGACTTCTCAAAGGTTTTGGGTGGTGCCCTCTGATGGTTACAAAGAATTGCAACAGCTCGATTGGCACGGTTATATGAAAGAATCTTTGCTGGAATATTCTCATCAGCTGTAAAGAAACAGGACAGTAAGATGGTTAGTTGGTATACCACAAGTATATAAAACATCCTCCTCAGGATTTTGCATGATTTTACTGAATAATTCTAGGTCTCTGTGTAATGTTTTATTTAAGTACTTACTAAATTTTAGACCAGGTATAAATATCTAATACTTACATAGGGCAAGCTGGCCTAAAATTCTAACCAGTCCTCTTGTGTCAGCCTTTTGAGTAGCTAGAACTAAGAATGTAATTACACCTGGCTTGTCTCTATATTATAGTGAAATCTTTATAGCCAAGGAGTGTAGTCCAAGACTTAATTTACTCCCTCACTCCTGCCTTTGCAATGTAGCACAAAGAAAATGTGGGATTGGGAAAAGCCTGTATAGGGAGGGTGAGATGAGGGGAACTTAAGTATTATATATATTTTTTAAGCCATAAAATATAGTATTTTGTTTAAAAAGAAAAATTACAAATATTATCCAAAATTTTACTTGTATTCTGTGGCATTTAAAAAAATAAACTAACCCTTTTATAACATATCCATTTTTGACTTATACTCTAACACCATTTGACAAATTTATAGAAGACAGTAGAAATATAGGCCCCAAGGCCTAGTTGTAGTGACATATGCCTTTAAGCCCAGAACTCAGGAGGCAGAGGTAGGATTGCCGTGAGTTCCAGGCTACCCTGAGACCACATAGTGAACTCAAGGTCAGCCTGGGCTAGAGTGAGACCAAAAAAAAAAATAAATAAAAACAAAAATGTCCTGTGAATCTTGGTGATACCTTCCATACCCAGTTTAAAAATACTGTTTATACTAATAACAACTTAACTCTCCAATATAACTTGCCTTCACCCTGTGAGCTTTTAAGTAACATATATAAAACATGAAATGCAAAAGGTACAAAGCAAATGTAAAGCTCTTATAAGCATTCCATGAACTTAATGTAAAAGTTGAGGAAGAAGTGGGGAAAACAGCCCTGATTCTGTTTGTATGTATGTATATTTTATTTATTTATTTGAGAGAAAGAGGCAGAGAACATAGGCACACCAGGGCTTCCAGCCACTGCAAACGAACTCCAGATGCATGTGCCACTTTGTGCATCCGGCTTACGAGGGTACTGGGGAATCAAGCCTTGAACTGGGGTCCTTAGGTGTCATAGGTAAGCACTTAACTGCTAAGCCATTTCTCCAGCCTGTTTATTTTTTTATGATTATTTTAAAATTTTTATTTATTTATTTGCAAGCAGAGAGAGAGAGAGAGAGAGAGAGAGAGATAGAAAGAGACAGAAAGAGAGAGAATGGGCACCCCAGGGCCTCTAGCCACTGCAAACGAACTCCAGACACATGTGCCCCTTGTGCTTCTGGTTTATGTGGGTCCCGGGGAATTGAACCTGGGTCTTTTGGCTTCTCAGGCAAAGGCCTTAACCTCTAAGCCATCTCTCCAGCGCCTGATTCTGTTTATTTTTAAAGATATTTTGATTTTTTTTTGGGGGGAAAGGGAAGAAAACATGAGTGAATATGAGCATGCCACAGCCCCGTCACTGCAAATGAACTCCAGATGCACGTGGTACTTTGTGTATCTGGCTTTACATGGAGAATGGGGAATCAAACTTAGGATGACAGATTTAGCACCCCCTCCTCCCCGTTTTTTTTTTTGGGGGGGGGGTTCCGAGGTAGGGTCTCACTCTGGCCCAGGCTGACCTGGAATTCACTATATAGTCTTGGTGGCCTTGAACTCACAGTGATCCTCCTACCTCTACCTCCCAAGTGCTGGGATTAAAGGCATGCGCCAGCACGCCCCGCTTTTTTTTTTTTTTTTTTTTTTTTTTTTTTTAAAACTCGAGGTAAAGTCTCACTCTAGCCCAGGCTGACCTGGAATTCACTCTGTAGTCTCAGGCTAACCTCAAACTCATGACAATCCTCCTACCTCTGCCAAGTACTGGGGTTAAAGGTGTGTACCACCACGCTCATTAAGACTTTGCTTTTATTAACCAAAGTCATCTCTCTAGCCCTGAATCTGTTTATACAATTAAACCTTAACTTTCTACTAGAGGCCAGGAGTCAAAAGGGTCCAGTCACAAAGCGGAGGAGAAAGAGTACAATTTAGTAAGGACATTGGCCCCATCAACAGGGGTAGCCCTGTATAGTACAATAATTACTTACGGGCTGTAAGTTCTTTTAGTTGTTGCTGTAGCGTGATAGAGGCATTGTAGGTACGGAACACCTTGGCTGTTAAGCCTTCCATGAGGTCCTGAAGATGCTTATTTAGAATACCAGTCTAGAAGAGACAAGGCAACAGGGAGAACACTGGGATTGAGGTAAAGGCCAAGCTGCCCTTTCCCTTCTGGCAAGCCCTAGAACTCATCAAGCTGGTGCAGTCAAAATCTTGTCAAGTTGCTGTCCTTCAAGTGGGAAGTTAGGAAAACAGGGAAAAGAATTTCAGAATATAGTTTTATTATGCCTTCCTAAAAAATACTTTCATTTTAACCAGGCCAACAGCAAATTTATCAGATATCTTAGGCCTCTAGCAGAGTTGGTTGTGCATTCAGCCAAGAGAAGGCTCTGCAGGAGACAGTAGAGAATAAAAGTGGAGCTAAAACCTCCCCTGCCTTATATCTTAAGGCTTTGGCGGTGCTCTGCAGTAGGGAACTATCTACTCCTGGCCACAGATTCCCTGTGCATCCCAAGGGAAGAAAAGTACAGAAAATGCCATGGGAGAACCCAAGCCTCCCTGGTTGACCCTCTTCTTTAGGAGCTTGAAAGAATGCCTGGGCCTCTCTTCAGACAATCTTCCAGGATGCTGTGTCCACTTACATTAAGTCTATCAAAAAGATCATCCTCAGGTTGCTTGTTCTCCATAAATAGTTGCAAGTTCTTAAAAACCTAAAAGAAATAAATTCTAATTATGATTCTTTAAAAAACTTAGAGCTGTAAAGATGGCTTAGTGGTTAAGGCACTTGCCTACAAAGCCAAAGGACTCATGTTCAATTCCCCAGGACCCGTGTATGCCAGATGCACAAGGTGATGCATGTGCTTGAAGTTCATTTGCAACAGCTAAAGGCCATGGTACATCCATTTTCTTTCTGTCTACCTCTTTCTCTCTCTCTCAAATAAATAAATAAATAAAACTTTTAGAAATAATTTCAAACTCACAAAAATGAGAAAAAGCACAAGGACCCACCCACTTATCCTTTATCTAGATTACTGCTATGTATGTAGTTTACACAGGTATTATACACAATTATCTGGTCTAAGCCCATTGCCTCTAAACACTTCAGTGTCTATTTCTTAAGAATAGATACACTTCTTTACACAGTACCAACATAGTACTTGATTGTTTGATAAATTTAACTGATACTCAGTTTCCTAATGGCCTAGATTAGATTACTAGGCTCCTGCACTCTGTGGTCTCCAGTTCAAGGCCAATACTTTTGGAACAAATAGGTTGGGACTATGGTGCTGCAGAACTTTGCAGTAATGGGCTCAAGATTTGAGGTCTAAAGGATTACCACCCTGCTTACTTGGGTACTAGCCTGAGGCTAAGCAAAGGTCCAAGGTGACAAATATACAAGACCACACAATGTCGGGATGTGACTAAATCATTAAAACAAAGAGGGAGGTTCAATCTTATACTGATTTTGCTGTGATTGCCAATTCTCTGCAGCAGGCAGTGTAGAACACTGCTATAAGAGATGGCCTCTTATTCTCAGGAAGATAGCACAAGTTGGGGGACAGGGACTAAAAGGAAGTACAAAGCACATTAAATACTTCTCTTTTCTCTTTCACATCCCTTTTGCTAATATGCAGAAAAGTGACAGCACACAAAAAGCACTCAACAAATGCTTCCTGAATAAGCAAACAATAAAGCAAGCAAGGGAGCACAGGCCACATGAACTTACTCGTTTTTCAACTGGGACTTTGTTATAGTATCTGATGGAGTCCTTCCCAAGGAAATCAAACTCTACCACATATTCCTGGCCATCCAATTCTGGGTGCAGATTGATATGCTCTACACGAAGCGAACAGCAACCCACTGTGTCTGCTGTTTCTCCTTCTTCCTTTTCATTGCCTGCTCTCAGAGCAAGCTACCCAGAAAAGAGGGGTAAGAAAAAGATGAGCATCAATGAAGAGTTGAACCCATTTTAATTGTTATAATAATTTCTAAAACATTAAAATTGAGGAATAGGAACATTCATTGCTTGTAGTAAGACTTTTGATTCAGTAACACATAAATATGTGGGTTGAGTAGTGATGTAAATATTTTTCTTGCAGGTCATAATCAGAAAGAGTTTTAAAATCCCACAGTATTACCAATAATGTTCAGATTCATGCAGATCCTCCACTCAGAAGCACACTGTGAGTGACCCTCTCCACATGCAGCACTCTCCCTCCCTACAGGTTGGATTTCCCGTGAGCTACACTGTGGGTGTAAGGTTGTACACCTCCACACCTATAGAGCTGAACATTGGCCAATGTCAACAGGTAGCTGTTCCCACCTTGTCAATGAAGTACAGGGCTACAGCTCTCTGGCGGACTTTCATCTCTTTAGATTTCCAGTCTTCCCGGTACTGATTTCGGATCTTGTCCACACACTTCTTCAGCCGCCGAGCAGTCTCATATTTCTGCCAGTCTTTCTCACCCTGCAAAGACCCAACCCCCAAAGCGGACTACTTAGAGTGGAGTAACACACACTTTGAATGTTCAGAGTTCTTAACTAAAGCAAGGATGAAAAAGCACAGAACTGAAGACAAGGTCTGGGACATTTGACCTGACAAACATATATGCTGCCCCATTTGCACTGTCAAGCACAACTGGCTCTTTCCTGTCTAATTGCTAAAAAAGGTTTTGGTTTTCCTTCTGTAAAATGCACATACTCTTGGGGAAAGCCCACAGGGCATGTCCCCAAAATTGACTTCTGTCAACACAAAGGGAAAAATCCCCATTCCCTTGTCAGCAGAATAGCCTTGCTACCTAATCTAAAATGCAACAGCCACTTTCTGCTAGCACCAAATTCCATTAAATTCAAGAAAGCCATTCAGAATTTGATGTAGCTATCAAAGAAACAGAACCACGGCTACAACATGTAATTATCAAGGAATATAATAACTTCCAAGAACAGCTATAATTATTCACTATTTTCTAACTTATGCATTTAAGTGTTCCTTGATTAGATTGAGAGAAACAATGTTTCTGGGAAAACTTTTTCTTTCTACATTAGAGTTTGTGGTATATGATTTAAAATTTGATTCTAAAACCAATGGAATAATTATTAAAATGTGTGTGAAGACAAATAAAATGAAAGATTTCTGAACAGTAAAAGATTCACAAGTATGGACTTGTTTGACTTCAAAACAAGAGACCCAATAAGTAATATATAAGTCTTATTTTCTGGGGAGCTGAAAATTTCTCACTGATTTCTCTAAGTACATTTTGACATGTAAGAGGGAAAAATAAGAAAAAGTATGGTACAAACTGTCCTCCCATACATACAAGTCAGTAATGAATCTCCACAAAAATCTAATATGGGCCGGGCGTGGTGGCACACGCCTTTAATCCCAGCACTTGGGAGGCAGAGGTAGGAGGATCGCCGTGAGTTCAAGACCACCCTTGGCTAGAGTGAAACCCTACCACCAAAAAAAAAAAAACAAACAAAAAAACTAGTATGTGCACACAGGGAAAGAAAAATGATGTCCCCCAAACACCCGACCTGAAAGGCTCCCCAAAAGTAAAGTAGACAGAAGAGGCTTCCCTAGTCACTCCAATACACACAGGAAGCAGCCTTTTTTTTCAATAACTGCTTGAGTTACACTTGTTTAGTTCCTTAGCCATGCCATTGAAATATCAGGTAGTAGTCAGGAAAACAAGGTTTAGAAAAACCCAACTTCAACAAGTCATTTCACAGAGGATACCACTCAACAAGCTTTCTTTAACATTGTTTGGCTCCTGGAATAAGGATCTAAAATCATCTCAAGAATACGGGAATAAGGAGTAGGAGCTGAGCCACCCTGTCTAGGTTTAACAAGAGAGGGCTGGCCTCTAAGAAGTATACCTGTCCTTGTTGCTTAAGTTTCATGTGAAGTCTACAATAATAATGCACTTGAGCAACTGTTCTTGACTACTTCTAAAAACAACTCTCTGGGTCTTTTAGAAGGCCTCATCAAAAAGCCAATCTTGGAAGATGACCTTGTGGCTCATTAGGCATAGTGACCGATTTTTCCAGCCATTGTGCCACTCTCAAAATGTTGTTACATCAGCACATTACTAATATAGCATGTGTGGTAGTTTGAATGCATGTCTCCATAGACTCAGGTGTTTTATTAAAATTGAGTTCCAGCTTCAGCCGCTAGGGGGCAGACTCCTGTTGCAGGGGGCAGGTCACTTGGGGCAGATCTGAATTCGAGCCTACAGGAAGGCAGAGAGGCTTTGAGCTTTGGCTGTGTGGTGCAGTCTGCTTGGTGATGTATCTCTGCTTGGTTTATGAATGGGAGCCAGCTTCTCCCACCATTTGATGGACCTTTCCCCTCCCATACATAAAATGTCTGATTTGGATGTTCATCCCAACAACATGCATGCAAAATTACATTTTAGTAAAACACAGTATCTACTGTAGGGGCTGCATATGACCCAATGCCCTCTTTCCCTACTGTCACCTCTACAAAATGGACAAAAAAATTAATGTGGTTTAAAATTAGTAAAACCGGGCTGGAGAGATGGCTTAGCAGTTAAGGTGCCTGCCTCCTAAACCTAAGAACGCTGGTTCCAATCTCCAGATCCCACGTTTAGCCAGATGCAAAGTGACACAAGGGCGCACACATCTAGATTTCGTTCGCAGCAGCTGAGAAGCAGCTGGCATGCCCATCTCTATCTGTCTTCCTCTCCCTCTCTCTCTGTCTCTCTCCAAAATAAATAAATAAATAAACAAATAAATAAATAAATAAAATAAAAAAATTAGTAAAGCCACCATATTTTCTCTCTTCAATATCTCATCTGGTTAGGAACATAGGTTAAGTGGAATCAGTCTCTGAGTTCAGGAAGACAAAGTAGGAAGCGAGGGGCAGGGTGTGGTGGTACACGCCTTTAATCCTAGCACTTGGGAGGCAGAGGATCACTCTGAGTTTGAGGCCAGCCTGGGAGTACAGAGTGAGTGCCAGGTCAGCCTGGGCTAGAGTGAGACCCTACCTTGGAAATAAAACAACAACAAAAAAAAGTAGGAAGTGAGGAGGTGAGCAAGATCCTGACTTCTAACCTGTTCTCAGGAATCTGCATTGGGGAAGTTGACATTTGCCAACATCTCTTTTTCTTGTTGTTTTAAGGCAGGATCTCACTGTAGCCAAGGCTGACCTGGAACTCACTATGTAACCCAGACTCAATGACTAGGCCATCCTCCTACCTCAGCCTTCCAAGTTCATGAGCATTATCTGCCAGTCTTCTTCCAAGTGGTTGTTGGCCAAGTGATATTTGAGTTTGCCATTGTGCAGATCACCACAATTGTAAAAAGCATTCTGCCCTCTCAGACAAACACAACACACTGGCTCTATGGATTCATGTTTATTATTATTATTGAGTTGTAGGGTCCACCATATATTCTAAACCTAAGTTATTTGTAACAATTAGTAGCTCATCCAGGCATAGTAGCACATACCTGTAATCTTAGCACTCTGGAAGCAGAGACAGGAGGATCACAAGTTCAAAGCCAGTCTAAGACCATATAATGAGACCCTATCACAGTAAAAGAAGCTATATATAACTTTTTTAAAGCAATCAGTCGAAATTCTTTTCTTCCAATACTTGCCCTTGTTTTAATAACTCAAACTACTCATCTTTCATTTTGAATCTCTGACTTTTAAATTTTTTCTTAGGAGAGATTTAAATAGTTTTCTGAGTTTTAGTAACTTATAATTCATGTAACTTACATGGAGAATGTAAATGGAGAATATTCCAAAGCACAATGTCCCAACAAGAAACCACTGGTCCTTTAATCTGATTTCAATCAGAGATTAGTTTTGGATAGCCGAGAATATCACATAAAATCATATATGCAAGCCGGGTGTGGTGGCGCATGCCTTTAATCCCAGCACTCGGGAGGCAGAGGTAGGAGGATCGCCGAGAGTTCGAGGCCACCCTGAGACTACATAGTTAATTCCAGGTCAACCTGGACCAGGGTGAGACCCTACCTCGCAAAAAAAAAAAAAAAAAAAAAAAAAAAAAAAAAAAAAAATCATGTATGCTATACGTGTGTGGATGGTTTTCAACAAATTTATAAGCTCCATGTTGTTGGATATTATCAGTGGCTCATTCTGTTTAACTGCTGAATATATGGTATATTCTCACACTGTATCATGTGTTTATTCTCCAGAAATATTTTCAGTTTGTTGCTCATGACGATTGTGCTAGTATAAACATTCTTACACAGTCTTTTTGTAGACATGCCTTCCTTTCACTTGGGTAAAAATAAGTAGAACTAGAAGTAGTATCTAGTCATGATTCAAATCTTTATTGATTTGTAAGCAGAGAGAGAGAATGAGAAAGAATATGAGAATGAGTGTGCTTGGGTCTCTTGCCATCAGGCTCTGCAAGCAAGTGCAACTGCTAAGCAATCTCCAGCCCCATGATTTAAATCTTCATTTAACTGATGGTGATGTGGAACATCCTCAACATGCTACCAGTATTTTCTCTCGTCTGTAACTCGGGGATCAATGTTCTCATAGTTGTCTTTTCTTTTTGGGAAGCCCCTTTTATCAAGCTCTGTTCATGGTTTCTGTGTCAGAAATACTAAGATCATGAATATATTGTCATTATGTCATATAAATGCTTTAATATTTTTACTCATACTAGGTCTGTGATCATCTTCAACAAACTGGTGTAAGACTCTGAATTTTATTACTTATTTATTTGTAAGCTGAGAGAAAGACCAAGAATGAATAGTATGCCAGGGCCTTTTTTGCCACTGCAAACAGCTTCCAGATGAATGCACCACTTTGTGTATCTGGCTTTACATGGGTACTGGAGAATCAAACCTGGGCTGGCAGGCTTTGCAAGTAAGCACTTTTAACTGAGCCATCTCTCCAGCCTGACTTTGAATTTTAAAGTTGCACTGAGGAGAAGCCTCCTTGCTCAACTGGCAACTGGAGTTGAGTTTCCCAGTACCTATGTAAAGTTGTGCATGCCTCTGTCATCCCAACAGGCCTACAGCCATGGGAAGCATAGGCAGGAGAATCCTAAAGCACACAGGCTTGCTAGTTTGACCTTCTCTGCAATAAACAAGAGACCCTGTCTAGCTGTCCAACAAGCCCCACAAGAAGCCCCAGGCATTTCTCCTATCTCCAACTCTCCAGCACAGGAATTAAAGAGGCAAATACCATCACACCCAACATTTTACATGGGTACTAGACAAAGCACTCAGGGCCTCATGCTTGCAAGGCAAGCCACTTAGCTCCCCAGTCCAAGACTATGTTTCAAAAAAGTATCTTCTTTCACACTTAACCCTTTAACCCTCAGGTGGCTAATTTTAAAAGTAGTAGGCTAGGCTGGGTGTGGTGGAACATGCCTTTAATCTCAGCACTAGGAAGGCTGAGGTACAAGGATTACTGTGAGTTCAAGGCCAGCCTGAGACTAATTCCAGGTCAGGCTGGAGTAGAACAAGACCCTATCTTGAAAAATAAAACAAAAAAAAAAAATTGGGCTGGAGAGATGGCTTAGTGGTTAAGCGCTTGCCTGTGAAGCCTAAGGACCCTGGTTTGAGGCTCAATTCCTTAGGACCCACGTAAGCCAGATACACATGGTGGCGCATGCATCTGGAGTTTGTTTGCAGTGGCTAGAGGCCCTGGCATGAAACATTCTCTCTCTTTCTCTGTCTCTAATAAGTAAATAAATTGAAACAAAAAGTCATAGGCTAAACTGGATTTAGCGGCACACATCTGTAATCCCAATACTTGACAAGCTGAGGCAGGACGGCCAGGAGTTTGAGGCCAGCCTCGACTATATACTGAGACCCTATATGGCTCTGATTACATGCAGTAGACGAATCCAAGTTTCCAGAAAGGAGGCAAGGGTAGGGTATTAAGGGCTTATTGGACATTTCAGCTTCTCTACCCTGCTGCTTGTTTTTATTTAACTCTTGAATGCTCTAATATTTTGGTGCTGGATATCAAACCCATGGCTTTATACACCTGAGACAAGAGCTCTATCTCTAAGCTACATCTGTAGCTCACTCAAATGTTTTAAATTCTCCCCCAATACCTGCCCACCAAAAGAAAAAGCTACAATTCATGGGCTGGGGAGATAGCTCACTAGCAAAAGTACTTGCTTTGGCAGGCATGAGGATGAGTTCAATCCCCTAAGGACCTATGTAAAAATGCAAGGCATGGTAGCACACACTTTAATCCTGGTGCTGGGAAGGCAAAAACAGGAAGGTCCTAGGGCTTGGCCAATAAGAGACCCTGTTGCAAATAAGGTAGAAGGCATTCCTGAAGATAACACCTGAGGCTGTCCTTTCTTGGGTCTCCACATAAACACATACACACAATTTTTTTTAATTTAAAAGATGAGTAAATATCTATAATTTAGTCCCATTTCAGTTATTTTCTGTCTGGAATGTTCACTAATTTTCTTCTCAGGAATACAAATCCTACTTACCTCATAAATCTAACCTTACATATTATCTCCTTGGAGAGGCCTACCCTGAAGCCCAGAGGCCACATCAGGTCTCCTGGTGTGCTCTCAAATACACTTCTAATGTGCAGCATTTATCATACTTATAGTTCCTGATAACTATGTCATGCTTATGAATCTTGCTCCTAAGCCAGGCAACTCATGCTTAAGACACTCCTCCAAAGTCCCTCACTGGTTCTCTACCCACAGTAGAACATAGTCTTCTCTTTGACATGTCATTTAAGGCTGCCCATAATTTGGCAGCAGGATGTCATAGGAAAGAATGAGGAAACTGAATGATCTAAATTACATTTAAGAAGTCTGAAGTTAGAGTTACTAGCTATCAGATCTTGGACTTTTGTTTGTCTCTGTGTCTGTCAATATGTAAGAGGGGGGAGAGAGAGAGAATTTGAATAGGCATGCCAGGGCCTCTAGCCACTGTAAACAAACTGAAGATGCATGTGCCACCTTGTGCATCTGGAGTCACATGGGTACTGGGGACTTGAACTCTGGACTGTAGGCTTTGACAAGCAAGAAGAGCCTTAACTACTAAGCCATCTCTCTAGCCATTAAGACTTTTTTTTTAAACTTCACAAACTAAATTTACTCACCACAAAATGGAGCCATGAGTATAGGCCTTATTAGGAGGGTTAGAAGAATCAAATGTCAACTTATACAAAAATGCTTTTAGGGTTGGGGGTGGTGGCACATGCCTTTAATCCCAGCACTCAAGAGGCAGAGGTAAGAGGATCATCATGAGTTCAAGTCCACCCTGAGACTACATAGTCAATTCCAGATCAGCCTGAGCTAGAGTCAGACTTTGCCTCAAAAAGTCAAACATAAATAAATAAAAAATAATTTAAAAAAATGCTTTTAGGGGCTGGGGAGATGGCTGAGTGGATAAAGTACTTGCCACTCAAGTCCAAGCACCAAGTTCAATCCCAAAACCCCATGTAAAAAAACCTGAAGTCAAGGTGGGCTTTCTGTAATTAGAGGGAAGGCCAGAGATAGAATTTCCCAGAAGCTCCCCAGAAGCTCACAAGACAGTGCAGCACGAGCAGCAGAGTAAGGCAGCATGTAATTTACATAACCTTTTGATCTGTGATTCTTACATTACAACAGACGGTAAATCCTTATAAACCAGGATTAAGGTCCATAGCCTCAGTCTCATAAATGGAAATAGTCAAAATATATATAGAACTAATTAATTCCTTGGCTGTTTTATGAAGCTTTCTTTTGGGTTGTTTTTCACAAGTCCATAGTATGTCAAAGGAAAGTTTGTGGGACTCTGCAGAATAGGGTATATAGCTAGTTACCTGGCTAATAAGATCCCAAGACAGTCTCTATTATCAATAACTCTATAAATAAAAGCAATGTATGATCATATGGAAACCTACTTTCAGGACAATGGAACACTCAGAAGCCATAGATTGTTACTAGAAAATTTTCAGAGCCAGTGATGGGATACCTTCCAGTGAGTTATTGGCCAGGGAGGTCCCTGATATCCCCAAAATATTACAGGCCATTGCCAAGGCCCTTGGTTTCCCACCAGGAATAGATGGTAAGACCCTATTGCTGAAGACGCTACATACTTGGGCTGCAAGATCACTGAGAAATCCTGCTGGAGCTGAGCTGAAGAAAGCCTCCTCCATGTGGACAAGATGACAGAAAGCTGGAAAAAACTACACTGCATGCAGTTCAATGGGAGAGAGAAAACACCAGTGAAGGTCCTCAACAGTGAACACTGCAAGCTTTAAATTTGGACATCCAGGCCAAATAAGCCAATGGGTGCAATAGTGGCATGTCTATTATGGGGGAAACCAACTGCTCTCTAATTGGACTGGAGGCTTGCTCCATGAGAAAGAATACATCTCCGATACTGAAAACCTATGGCAGAGGTAGTCATGAGCCCTAGGGGTGTAATGTCTGCTGGTGTCTGGCTAAATGTATAAACTATGCTCACCAAACTGCCCAGTAAGCACTTCTTTTAATGTCCATACCTACATATTAATGCTACTCTCACTTTTGGTTAGAGAAGCTTCTCTTTTCAGATGGCGGTGACCTTGGGATGACTCAGAAGGCACCATGGTGCTGAGAAGAAGGGACAGAGGAGTGCTCAGCACTGAAACATCTCTAACACACCTTCCAAGGCTCAGGGTCCATTGCGGAAGAGGGGCCAGAAAGAATGTAAGAGCCGAAGGAAGGGTAGAACTCCTTACAACATGCTTCTCCAGACACAAAATGGCCTGGATATCCATGACCTCACAGTGCCTGACACTACCTCCACAAGACCATCCTAATAGGAGGAAAAGATGATGACATCAAAATAAAAGAGAAGCCAGGTGTTGTGGCGCACGCCTTTAATCCCAGCACTCGGGAAGCAGAGGTAGGAGGATCACCATGAGTTCAAGGCCACTCTGAGACTACATAGTGAATTCTACGTCAGCCTGAGCTAGAGTGAGACCCTACCTCGAAAAACCAAAGAGAGAGACTGATTGAGAGGGGGAGGGGATATGATGAAGAGTGGAGTTTCAAAGGGGAAAGAGGAGGGAGGGAATTCACATGGGATATTGTCTACAATTATGGAAGTTCTCAATAAAAAAAAATTTTAATTAAAACAAATGGAGAAAAATGTATGAGAATATAACAGGGTATGGTGGGCTTCCACAAACATCAACCCCAACTATTCCTACTCACATGGACCTTAGGAAGCCACAAGTATATAAGACTAGATTTCACAACTTCTGTCCATATTCAGAAAAATTACACTCCTTTACTTTTTAGCTGTGTTTACCACACAACACATTCTGACCACTGGCCAGTAAGTAGAGACTGTAATCTATTGTTAACCAGCACAATTCTCAGTACCATGTATACACCATGCTAGATACATGGAGATTTCAGTAAATATCTGTGAACAAGCAAGACTACAATGTGACAAAAGTTTGATACGTCTTAGGGAAGTTACAATACTATTACCAGTATTACTAGTATTACCAACTCCCTTTGGGGAGGAGAGTAGATTTTTAACTTGTTAAAGTGAGTGTAGAGCCAGGTGTGGTGGTGCTGTGAGTTCGAGGCCAGCTTGAGACTAAACAGTAAAGTCCAGTTCAGCCTGGCTAGAGCTAGACCCACAAAACAAAACAAAACAAAACAAAACACAAAGTGTACAGAACACAATATATTTTGACCAAAAGACAGATTAGTAGCTGCACTAATGAGCATAGCCCTTAGCTATGCTTACCTTGATTCGTGAACTGGGATTCAGCATGATGTATTTAATGGAACCTTGAATGTTTTCTGTCCAGGAGACCAGCCAAGTAACCTTGTTATCATGTCGGACTTCTTTCCATTTATGTCCTGGAGGAGGAGAGGGAACCTTGGCATCTCTGTGGAAATAAGAATGCAGGAAGGAAGTGAAATGAAAAGGAAAGGAAAAAAAAAAATCCCACCTTTTATGACTAGAAGTAGACCTATCTGCTGAGCATACATTTTCAAGTTTCCTCCTCACAAGACAATCCTGTAAACCACTTGGGAGACCTATTCATGGAAATATTATGTTCCTCTGATGCATCTCTTTCCCAAACAGTTCTCTGTAATGCAAAAACAGTGCCAGCCAGCCCAACCATCAACACCAACATAAGCCCTTCACCTCCTCCACTACTGCTCTAAAGAAGCAACGAATTGCTTTGCTCACTTGCTGCAGTTGATGATTATGTCCTCAGGCATGATCCTTCTTTTCAGCATGCCCATCTTGGGGTGGTTGCCTCTGCCACGGAAAAGCCCAGGAGGCTCTATCTTGAAGTTGGCAATCCTCTCTCTGTGATTATCCATAATACAGAAGCCATATTCTTTAAGTAACTTTTCATTTTCTTCTTTGATTTTCTGAAACAGACCAAGAAGTACTCAAAATGGAATCAAACCGTTAGTCTTAAAGACTCACCTATTTTTTATCTCATGGGTCAAGGTAAAGTCTAAAAATCCCTAAAGAAATCAATTCAAATAAAGGTAAATTTCTAGTGGATGTTTTAAAATTACATACAATAAAATACTCCTAAAGATCTACCTCTTAGAAGAACTCACTTCATTCTCTTTTTCTTTTCTTCTTTTTTCCCCCGAGGTAAGGTCTTACTATATTTAGCCCAACTTGACCTGAAATTCACTATGTAGGCTCAGGCTGGCCTCAAACCCACAGTGATCTTCCTACGTGACTTCAAAAGTGCTGGAATTAAAGGTGTGCACCACCACATTGAGCTACGTTTCCAATCATTGATCCTTCTATCAAAATAGGGGGCAGGGGATGTTTATGAGTGTTACCTAGGTTTTGGTTTTGTTTTTGATTTCTTGAGACGTTTATGTAATCAAGTTAGCCTAAATCTCCCTATATAGCAAAAAAAAAAAAAAAAAAAAAAAAAAAAAAAAGACTGTAAATTTGACCCCTTACATGGTATTTTCAATGTTGCCTAGGGATATGTATATACCTCACTTGGGTAGCATGCATAAGGGTCTCAGTTTGGTCCCCAGCATCACAACAAAATTTTCATACCATTTCTTGAGTAATATCAAACAGGACGGAAAATAGTTTCTGATACACAGTTTCTCATAAACACTTCCAGAGCCATTACTTGAATAGCATTTCACTTGAGTTTTTAAGCACAGACAAACCTGTCATGAAGTCTTTATTAGGTATATGGTATATACTCTTTACATTTTTTTCTTGTGTATAGGGCAGGTAGACTAGATCACAGAACAGGGAGGTTATAATCAGTTATTATTTCATCCATCTTAACCCTCAAGTACTACATTCCTTGAGTTACTAATTTTTTTGTCAGTAGAATACCAGATTCTTACACTAAACTACTGATGAAGTGGTTATTCACAAAGGTCAGTTTAATTAAAATTTAAAAGTTTAGATATTATTTGGTTGAAAAAGATTAAATATTTAGCATTAAACAATGTGAAATCACTCAAGGCAATGTTGTATCATAAAAATCAACAAAAATTAGATGAGTAATTACTATCTTAAATTCTCTAGTAAATTCTACAATACCAATTTCTCTTCCTTGCTCATCTGTTTCCGAGCTTCTGACTGGGCTTTGAAGTACTGGCTCATCTGGGTGAAATCACATTTGCTTAGATTGGTGATCGCATTCTTCTCTTCATTAGTCATTTCCTGGTTGAATACAAGCAGGAAAAATAAAGTGAATACAAAGGAATGTGAATATACTAAAAACTCATCATGCTTCTTTGTAAGTATCATGTTTTAAGTCAAAGTGATTTAAATGGGTAGCTAATCACAATTAGTGACTTTTAAAAAATTATAATTTTATATATTTGAAAGCAGAGAGGTGGGGGGATATGGGTATACCTGGGCCACTTGGCACTGCCAACTATCTATGTGCCACTTCATGCATCTGAATTTACATGGATACTGGGGGACTGAACCCAGGTGAACAGGCTTTGTAAGCAAGAACCTTTAACCACTGAGTCATCTCCCCAGCCTCAGTGAGGTTTTGAAAAAAAACAAAAAGTTAATATTCTGACCTGTTATAAATCACGTATTTAAAATAAAAAAATTTCAAACAGAGAAACGTTATTCTAAGGTAGTTCTTGGGATCCCTGACAAAAATGCCACAAATCCAGGTGGGTGTGGTCCCACACGACTTTAACCCCAGCACTCAGGAAGATTGCTGGGATTACAGAGTGCCAGGTCAGCCTGGAAAAAAGCAAGACCCTACTTTCAAAACACAGGGCTGGAGTTGGAGAGATGTCTCAGCAGATAAGGTGCATGCCTATGAAGCTTAAGGACCCCAGTTCAACTTCACAGTACCAACATACAGTCAGATGCATGAGGTGGTACATGTGTCTGGAGTGCATTTGCAGTGGCTATAGGCCCTGGCATGCCCATTCTCTATCTGCCTCTCCCTTTTTCTCTCTCATAAATAAATAAATGATAGATAGATAGACAGACAGACAGACAGATAGGGCTGGAGGGATGGCTTAGCAGTTAAAAGTGCTTGCCTGCAAAACCAAAGGACACAGGTTCAATTCCTCAGGACCTTAAAGTATGCCAGATGCACAAGGTGGCATATGCTTTTTTAAAATGCCACAAATCCCCAGGCATATGAATACCAATTTGGGAAACATGAATATTTATCAATTATTTTAGTAAAGAACTATTTCCATTCTGATTCTCTCATGGAAACATTAAGTCTGTAAAAAGCACATTAAGTCACAAAATGAAGCTCTAAGCAGGGCCTATTTATTGCCCAGCCCTTTGCAGGCAGAGACAAACTACTCAGTTAGAATTGAGGATTTCTGTTTGGCCTAGTCTGATAACCTGCCTTTTTGCAGTCACATAAAAACTGAAAATATTCTCATCCCCACCTCCCCCCACCAGTTTGTTTTTGAGACAAGATCTCATACTAGTCCAGGCTAACCTGGAACTCACAGTGATCTGCTACTTTAGCCTCCCAATGCGGAGACTAAAAATGTGCACCATGTAGTTATTCATATTGGATAGAAACCCCCATTAAATAGTAAGAGATGGGGCTGGAGGGATGGCTTAGCAGTTAAGGCATTTGCCTGCACAGCCAAATGACCCAGGTTCCCCAGGACCCACGTTAGCCAGCTACACAAGGTAGCGCATATTTGCAGTGGCTGGAGGCCCTGGTGTGCCCACTCTCTCTGTCAAATAAATGAATAAATAAATAAATAATGCACACCTTTTATTAAAATGAGATTCAAAAAAGTTAAGAGTCTATACCAGGAATTCTGTTGATAAAACTATAGTTGATAAATTTTTTTTTTGCAAGCTGTTAAGATATTAACACGTAGACTACAATACTATGATACCTTTGGTTAGCCAACATTTTTGTAAGCTATGAGGATACTAAAACATAGACTATATACAATACCTTTCTCCAATCTTTAAAAAAATTTTTCCTGAATATTTCTTTAGTAGTATATTCATGGTCAAGCATTTTTGCAAAAAATGTAGCTACTTCTTCTGCTTTGGGGCTCAGCTTCATGACTTTACCTAGAGGAAAAAGTGTTTCCAAACAGTGAATACAGTACTCATACTTTATGTATAAATAGCGATGAGTGCTGGGAACTTCTTTAATAATGATGTGCCTTTCCAAGGTCTAAAAGGGTGTACTGACACATTGTTAACCCAACAACAAAAACAACATACTGTTTCTACTACTTGTATAAATTCTCCTCCTCTTTAGCAGATATTTACCTGGGTTATTTTCTGGAGACTATGCCAGTTAATTGTTCCCAGGTGCCTGCTCAGGACAGGGATGACCTGGGGAAGGCCCAGCCACTCTTCCTTTTCCTTTCAGCAAGCAGGGTCCTTTACACCTCTTCAATGGTTTTTAAAAATGAAATCCTCAGAGGGACTCCTGCCACTGCTAAGCTAAGCAGGCTCTGTTCAAGAAGGGGAGGAAGGAATAAGGCAGGGAGTGGAAGAAAGGAGTTTTGGGGAAAAGAAATAGGCATCTTTCTTCTTCAAAGTTAGGTGGATGGAATATGAAATATATCCATAGCAGGCAAGCCCAGATTTCCCATATGAAAAGCCTAAATAAGACCTACATCTAGAATCTTGCTACTCAGTTCAGTTCACCTATCAAAAGCATCAGTATCACAAAGTTCGTTAGAAATATCAAGTCTTGGGGGCCCCCAACTCTGGACCAAAATAGTCAGAACTTGTAACACTCATAAGCACACAATGCATTTCTCTTGGAACACTGTTCATAGTACCTATTTTCCAAGTCCTATGGGACAGAGGTGCTATGAAGCTGCCTCTGAGGAATGGCTAGGGTTCCTGACAACATGTAAGTATAGATAAACCTCACCCTAAAGGAATCCTTGTGTTTCACAATGAAAACCACTAACTTCAAGAAAATATGAATGAGGCCTAGGTCTTGTGTACTTTAGTAAATAAAACAGTAAAAGAAAAGAACTTAGGAGTTTAATCTACCTTTCAAAGAAAATACAGTGCTCTTGGAGCCAATTCCCATCTTTTCTTGAAAGCGTAACTTTACTATACCATCTGGAACCAATCCACGCCATAATACCATTTGGCTATAATTTAAATGAAACTAAATATAAATATACTCTCTTGAAATTACACAGGTACTAGAAATCAGCTAAAGATTACACATTCATTACAGAAATCTAAAACTTAAACTAGAAACCCAATTCATTGCAAAACTCTGAAGACACCTCATATGTCATGACAGCTGGAAGGTTACCATTCCTGACAGTAGGAAACAGGGTCTGCAGCACAAACTTCATGACACTATTTTTTTGGCAGCTATAACAGAAAAGATCAACAGGTGACACAGCTCCCCTTCAGCCCTTTCAGCTTCCTTTGGAAAGACACTTCAGGGAAGGTAAGCTAGATTTGAAGGTTTCCTGCTTTTTTTCCTAGGACTCCCCACACTCAGGTCTGAACCAGAATTGCCAGTAAAACTGTTACATGCTTCACATATAAAGGAAGATACTAAATTAGATGTAGTAGTACTGACCTGTGATCTCAGCACTCAGGAAGCTGAGGCAGGAGGATCATGTGTTTGAAAACAGCCTAGGCTATAGCTACAAAGTAAGACCTGTCTCAAAACATTAAAAAAAAAAAAAAAAAAAAAAAGCCAGACGTGGTGGCGCACGCCTTTAATCCCAGCACTTGGGAGGCAGAGGTAGGAGGATCACCATGAGTTCGAGGCCACCCTGAGACTACAAAGTTAATTCCAGGTCAGCCTGGACCAGAGTGAAACCCTACCTCAAACCCCCCCTCCCCCAAAAAAAACATCAAAAAAAAAAATTTAAAGGCAAGAAGAATGAATGTAAGTTCGCAACGCATGGCAGTGCATCCTTTAATCCCAGCACTTGGGAGGCAGAGGTAGGAGGATCGCCATGAGTTCAAGGCCACTCTGAGACTACACAGTGAATTCCAGGTCAGCTTGGGCTAGAGCAAAACGCCACCTTGACGCCCCCCCCCCAAATGAATGTATGCTATTCTGTTATTTTAAACAAAAACTAAAAATGTAACAATATTTTTTAAACACTGAGAATCTTTGGCCTATTATATTGACTTTTGTCCCAATAAAAGAAGCTATGGGTTTTAACTTTGTTTCAAAAAGATGAAGTATCATCAGCACACACTGCAGTAAGGTGAGGGGGAGGGGGGGAGATGATGTGCAGGTTCCTGGCAAGGTGATAGAGGTTGAGTTCCGGAAAAGGAAAGTGGAGTCACAGCTGAAACTCAGGGTCCTCAGCAAAGACAGCAACTCAGTGCTGCAACCACTCATACCCCACCTACCTGACACTTCTAAACGAATCTCAGAAACTGGGTAGTACTTTTCCACTTGGACTGCAAGTCAAATACTCTTGACTTACTGCAGAGTGGGAGTTTATACAAACAACAAGAAGACATCCCAGAGGAAGAAGACCAATGGAGAAATGCTAGATAGATCCCTGGAGGTCCTCTAGTAGAGGACTACAGAAAAAAACAGGATCAGTGAACTGGTCCAGGCCTGGTTTTCCATCATGAAAAGTAAGAGACACCCCAAGACTAGGGCATCTAGCTTTCCCTGTCAATAACTTTGAACTTCATAAATAAGGCTTTTCAAGCTTTATCACAGTATTTTTAATAATCTTGGGAGTGAAATAAAGTTTCACTTTATGGTGTCATGGTGGTGCTCAAACGTTTTTGCTTTACATCCAGATTTCAAATGTGAGATGCTAAGCTTATCCAGGCCTGCACCCACATGTCTGTGGCCATACTGCCACTGATGGAAAGCAAAGAGATGTACCCCTAAGCTCTCAGAGAGCTTACCACCAGTATTTATCAACAACTTTCCTGCCCAGCATCTCTCAATGTTTGGTCAGTAAGCCCATGGCTCAGAGGCACCCAAGTTTATTGCACACCTAGTAAATGGGCCCAAATGCAATCTGGTGATTCATGAGCACATAGGGTTTGAGGAATACTGCTACAGCCATTTATGGTTAGAACTCTTGGAACATCCATCATACTGTTTGCCACACTGAATGTGCAGGAAGCATGTGAAAGATTACTCTCAAATCCTTTAACACAGAACAGAAATACAGAGTGAATACAGCTGGAAGGTTCTAGGAGACCCAAGCAGAACATTTCTTTCAAGCTCATATGTCAGAGGACAGTGTTATACTATGTAGAGTGAACAATATATTTGATGATCCCAGCTTAGTGGTTGATAACAGACAAATCTTTAGCGAAATATAATTTTTTGGCTTACAACATAGTAACTACAACAAAATGCTATTAAGCCAGAAAGGGTTTTCTAACAACCTCACTGCCCAGAACAGCACTCTAAAAATGAAGTTCAGATAAAAACCTTCAGCCTGCAGAGTCTAGACCATGGGCTGTAAGCCATACAGATTATGTAGATAGTACATTATGCCATGGTACTTTCCCAATAAATGGGCCTTTAACAAACACTTAATGCTCCTTTCCCCAAGCCACATAATGACAGTAAAACAAAGTGGGATAAATAGGAAGGACTATCCAGTGTAGGATCCTTCTTCATTTTCTACCCTAAATAGAAGCAGGCTCCTCTTGGCCAAGAATCAGACAACCTTGGAACAACTCACCATCATAGTAAAACTTGACACTCTCCGGAAGAGGCTCATATGGTGGAGCAAAGACAGGCCCTTTATGTTCTAGGAATTTCCACTTGATGCCTTCAGGATAGCGCTCTTCTTCCCACCTTTCAAAGACAAGGCACAACCTCATTTAGTGATCACCTTGCCTAAAATAAAAACCACCTATTAAATACCAAAATAATCATCCTCTCAACTGTCAGTACTCATTCAAGGCCTGGATCAAAATAACCAGGGCCTCACTGAAAATGCCAGAGTCACAAGTGTGATGGAATATGGTGAGTGGAGGAAATACATGACAGCAGTTCTGTTCAAAGATACTAGGTGTTAAAGACCATTATTCAAAGAGCTCAGCAGTGAGTAGGGGATATGGAAAATGAAAACAGTGTCCTACCACAATGCCCTAACCAGTGTGCTGCAATGATATATGAGACAGAGGTAGTATTAGGCTGCTGCTATGTAGTGGAGAAACCAGATAAAAAGTCAGGAAAAAGCCGGGCGTGGTGGCGCACGCCTTTAATCCCAGCCCTGGGGAGGCAGAGGTAGGAGGATTGCCATGAGTTCAAGGCCACCCTGAGACTACATAGTAAATTCCAGGTCAGCCTGGGCTACAGTGAGACCCTACTTCAAAAAACAAACAAACAAACAAAAGTCAGGGAAAAATGGTCCTATGAGAAAATACAAAGTGTAACAGAAGGACCCGGAAATATAGTTCAATCAGGGCATATTAAGCTTAAAGCATTTTGAAATTATCACCACTGTCTGACAGAAGAATATAAATCTAATGATAAACATCTTTCTAAAATCTTTATTTAAAAGATGATCAAACACACAGAAAAGTTAATAATACAATGACCCCACCATGTACATACAAATAGGTACTACAACTTTGCTAACATTTTCATTTTTGGCAGAAAGATTTCATAGGTAATTGTAGATGTGATACTTTACCAGCAAATATTTCAGCAAGTATCTGAATAAAAATGGTATCTTCCCATGTAATGATAAGTACTATTGTCATATCTAACAGAATCAACAGTTTTCTAATATCATTTTAGTATTCAGTTGTCTGTAAACTCTCCAGTGATCCAACATGTACCTTACAGAGCAAAATCTAAGGACCACACAATGCAATTGATATATTTGTTAACAAAGCTTTTTCTTTGTTGCAGATAGAAGATATCACCATCCTCACATTGGAGAGATGGCTTAGCGGTTAAGGCGCCTGCCTCCTAAGCCTAAGAACACTGGTTCCAATCTCCAGGACCCACGTTTAGCCAGATGCAAAGTGACGCAAGGGCGCAATGCCGCACTTGACCACAAAGGGATGCACGCGTCTGGATTTCGTTCACAGCAGCTGAGAGACTACTGGCGTGCCCATCTCTGTCTTCCTCTCCCTCTCCCTCTGTTTCTCTCTGTGTCTGTCTCCAAAAAATAAAAAAATAAAAAAATAAAAAAAAATAAAAAATAAAAAGAGAAGTCAGGTGTGGTGGCGCATGCCTTTAATTCCAGCAGTTGGGAAGCAGAGGTAAGAGGACTGCCATGAGTTCAAGGCCATGCTGAGACTATGTAGTAAATTCCAGGTCGGCCTGGGCTACAGCGAGAAAGACCCTACCTTGAAAAACTAAAATAAATAAATAATCCATTTGATGTAAGTTTTTTTTTTCTTTCCAAGGTAGGGTCTCACTCTAGCACAAGCTGATCTGGAATTTACTATGTAGTCTCAGGGTGGCCTCAAACACACAGTGATCCTCCTACCTCTGCCTCCTGAGTGCTGGGATTAAAGGCGTGGGCCACCATGTCTGGCTATAAAAGACAAGTTTCAAACTTCACAAGATTTAATCTTTACTACTACTACCTTGTAACAAAAGGAATTCTATATCTAACTGAAGGCAGATTATATGTATTGTAATGGTTCTATGAATTTCTTCCACATCCAATTTAAACAAAGGTCTGAAACATCAAGTAAGAAATGCATGACTCAAGCAGGGCGTGGTGGTGCACGCCTTTAATCCTAGCCCTTGGGAGGCAGAGGTAGGAGGATCACTGAGAGTTCGAGGCCACCCTGAGACTACATAGTGAATTCCAGATCAGCCTGAGTGAGTGAGACCTACCTCGAAAAACAACAACAAAAACAAAACAAAAACAAAACAAAACAAAAATGTATGACTCAAATTAGGCTGTAAGATTAATTACTATTACCACAAAACTCCAGTCACTGCACAATGTCAAATGATTTTCAATAAGGGTAGTTAAGATTAGTTAAGCATTAAGGACTAGCTTTTAATGGGCTGAAGAGATGGCTTAGTGGTTTAGACGCATTTGCCTGTGAAGCCTAAGGACCCATGTTTGCCTCTCCAGGTCCCATGTAAGCCAGATACTAGGTGACACAAATGTACAAGGTCACAAATGCACGGTACACATGTCTGGAGTTTTATTATAGTGGCTGGAGGTCCTGGCATGACAATTCATTCCCCCCCTTCTCTCTCATAAAAAGAAAAAAAAAAAAGAGGGGCTAGAGACATGGCTTGGCAGTTAAAAGTGTTTGCCTGTGAAGCTTAAGAATCTGGGTTCAATTCTCCATGACCCATGTAAGCCAGATGCACAAGGTGGTGCATGCAACTAGAATTCATTTGCAGTGACTGGAGACCATGTCATAACCATTCTCTGTCTGCCTTTCTCTTTCTCTCCAATATATAAACATATAAATTTGGGGGGGTTGGAGAGATGGCTTAGTGGTTAAGCCTTTGCCTGTGAAGCCTAAGGACCCTGGTTCAAGGCTCAATTCCCCAGTACCCACATAGGCCAGATGCACAAGGTGGCTCATGCATCTGGAGTTTGTTTGCAGTGGCTCGAGGCTCTGGTGCACCCAATCTCAATCTCTCAATCTCTCTCTCTCTCTGTTGCTAATAAATAAATAAAAATAAAACAAAGAATTTAAAAAATTCTTTTAAATTTTTTAAAAAAAAGATTAGCTTTTATTTATTTATTTATTTATTTATTTATTTATTTATTTATTATTTTTTGGGGTTTTTTTGAGGTAGGGTCTTACTGTAGTTCAGGCTGACCTGGAAATCACTAAGTAGTCTTAGGGTGGCTTCGAACTCATGGATCCTCTTTCCTCTAACTCCCGAGTGCTGGGATTAAAGGTGTGCGCCACCACGCCCAGCAAGAATAGCTTTTTAAGTACTGGAGTTGGCACAAGACTGGCAATGGGCACTTAGCTTGTACTATATATAAAACCTCACTCAAAATGAACCAAAACCCCTAAAGTTCTCAATGTAAAAGCTAAAACTGTAAGACATTTAGAAAATAATAAAGGAGAGGGCTAGAGAAATTGCTCGGCTGTTAAAGGAGCTTGCTTGTAAAGCCTGTTGATCCAGGTTTGATTTCCCAGCATCCATATGAAGCCAGATGCAAAAAATGACACATGCATCTGGAGTTCATTTATAGTGGCAAGAGACCCTGGTGCGCCCACTTTTTCTTTCTCCCTCTCCCCCCATAAAAATAAGTAATAGAAAAGAAAGGAGAAAAGTTTCACCAACATTGGACTTATCAGTAGTCTTGGACATGATACCCAAAGTGAAAACAGCAAAAAGAACAATTTGAACTGTATCAGAATAAAGACTAGGCTATCTGTTTATTAAAAGACATTTTCAAGAGCCAGGCATGTTAGTGGTGCACACCTTTAATCCCAGCACTTGGGAGGCAGAGATAGAAGGACTGCAATGAGTTCACATCTACCTTCAGACTACATAGTGAATTCCAGGTCAGCCTGGGCTCGAGAGAAAAACAAAAAAAGACATATTCAAGAAAGTAAAAGGCACGCCAAAATGAAGACAGTATTTGAAAACAAATCTGGTAAGTGGTTAATACCACACATAGAACTCTTTATGGGATATGATAGCATTCACCTATAGTTCCAGCAATATAAGAGGCTGAGTCAGGAGGAATATTTTTATTTATGTATTTATTTAGTTATTTGCAAGAAAGACAGCCAGCCAGAGAGAATGGGCACACCAGGGCCTCCAGCCACTGCAAACGAACTCCAGATGCACGTGCTACTTTGTATATCTGGCTTTATGTGGGTACTGGAGATTTTATAGGCACTATCTCTCTAGCCCCAGGACCTGTTTCTTTAAAAAGAAAGGAAAGAAAAGAGAAAAGAAAACCCGAGAGATGAGAACCTCATAATGCCACTACTTAGGAACAGAAATAGAAGAGCCACTGTGAGCTGAAACCCAGACTGGGATATAGAATAAGAACTTGTTGGCTCACACCTAATTACTTCAAGCGCTTGGTTGGCCAGAGTAAGAGGAGCACCTTGAGCTCAAGGCCAGCCTGGGATTACAGAGTGAATGCCAGGTCAGTTTGAACTGAGAGTGGTAGCACATGCCTTTAATTACAGCACTCAGGAAGCAGAGGTAGGAGGATTGCTGTGATTTCGAAGCCATCCTGGGACTATAGTGAGTACTAGGTCAACCTGGGCTAGAGTGAGACCCTACCTCAAAAATAAAAAAACATCTTGGGGCTAGGGATGCAGCTCAGTTGGTAAAGTGCTTGCTTGCCTAGCATGCATGAAACCCCAGGCTCAATCCTCATCAGTGCATATATCTGGGAGGGGTGACACATACCTGTAATCCTAGTACTCAGGAGGTAGAGGCAGGCAGATCGGAAGTTCAAAGTCATCCTTGGCTATATAGAGCCAGCATAAGTAAGCTACATGTCTTGGACACGATATGTGACCACCTCCATAAAAATCAAACCTGAATTAAAAAACAAACTGGACTCCAGGGATGGCTCAGCAGTTAAAGCACTTTCCTGCAAAGCCTAACAACCTTGGTTTGATTTCTTAGTACCCAAGTAGAGCCAGATGCACAAGACGGTGCATGCATCTGGAGTTCATTTGCAGCGGCTCAAGGCTTTGGTGCGCCCATTCTTTCCCTCCTTTCCTTTATTTCCTTGTAAATAAATAAAAAATGATTAAAAAAAACATTTTTCTAAACATACAAGAACCTGAAAAATTGCTCAACATTACGAATTGTTAGGAAAATGCAAATCAAAGCCGTGTAAGTGAAATCAGGTTCGCAATCCAATAATGCAGTACTATTTGCAAGGCTTGACAGGTAGAATAGCCCAAGTGGCTATCAGAGAAGACTGGGTAGACAAAATATTTTAAGTATATACAATGAAAGTCACGTTAAAAAGGAAAAACTTCTGACACATGCTAAAACATGTGAATCTTGAGCATAAAATATGCCAGATGGACAAATACTATTTCATTCTACTTATATAGGGCACCTAAAACAGTCAAATTCAGAGAAGTAGGATAGTAGCTACCAGGGACTGGGCATGAGGGGAATTAGAACTTGATATTTACAGTGTACAAAGTTTTAGTTTGATCAGAAGAAAATTTTGAAGGTGGCAATACCCACATAACAATATAAAATATACTTAATACTACCAAAGTATACATTTAGATATAATTAAGATGGTAAATATTATGAGGTTTTGTTTTATTTTCTTGAGGCAGGGTTTCACCCAACCCAGGGTGGCCTCAAACTCACAGCAATCCTCCTACCTCTGCCTCTGAAGTACTGAGGTGATAAGTGTGGTTATGTGTATTTTAAAAGCACATTTACATAATATTTTTTAAAGCAAATTCTTAAGTGTTTTCAAAACTAAAGATTTAGAAGAGGACCCTCAGGGGAATAGGAGGGGCAGGGGGAGAGAGGACATAAGTTAACCTGATGGGAAGGAGTATGACCAAGTTGCAGTACGTTTGTGGTAGTTTGAATGCATGGCCCCACAGTCTCAGACTTTTTTTTTTTAAGTTAATTTTTATTTATTTATTAGAGACAAGAGGAGGGAGGGAGGGAACGAGGAAGCATGCCAGGGCCTAATGCCACTGCAAACAAACTCCAGAAGCACGCGCCACCATGTGCATTTGGCTTATGTGGGACCTGGAGAATTGAACCTGGGTCCTTAGGTTTTGCAGGCAAGCCTTCTCTCCAGTCCTTGTTTTTTTTTCTGAGGTAGGGTCTTACTCTAGCCTAGGCTGACTCTGTAGTTCCACAGGCTGTCCTCGAACTCACAGCAGTTTTCCTACCCCTGCCCCCAGAGCCTATCTATATTGTGGCAGTCACAGAGTTAGTGTAGAGGGATTCCCAATACTAGAACATCCTTGTCATCAACTCCAGTGTTTCTAAATTAAGATCCCAAACTGTTTTTATACAATTCTTTTAACTTCAACATGATTTACCTTTAGGACCTATAGTAACTTCTTGACCAGTTAAGCAAATTAAGAGAATCAATGAGTTACTGAACACTAAACCTTAGTTTATACAGTAAGATAGTACATATACCCCAATAAGCCAATGCTACTGAACTGACAATTATTACTGTTCAAAAAAAAAAAAAAAAATCACACAACGCTGGCCTTTTAGGCCTCTTATTAGTGCTTATAATACCCACACACAAACAGATTAAGGAAAGCACGCACATTTTTTTGTTGTTGTTGTTTTTTTTTTTTTTTTTTGAGGTAGGGTTTCTCTTTAGCCCAGGCTGACCTGGAATTCACTCTGTATTCTCAGGGAGGTCTCAAACTCACAGAAATACTCCTACCTCAGCCTGGGACTACAAAGTATATTCCATGTTAGCCTGGGCTAAGGTAGAGAAACTACCTCAAAAGAAAGAAAAAAGAGAGAGAGGGAGAAAGAAAAAAGAGAGGGAGGGAAAAAATGAACACTACATCTTTCTGGAAGTGAATCTCTACAACTACAGGCAGATTCATTTAAGGGTGGTATTTATGAGACTTGGCCTTTCAGCCCAAATTCCTTGTAACTCTTAACTTTCAACATTTTCCCTTTGCTAAGAGACTGAAAACTCCATTTCAAGTCACATCCAGCCCTAGCAATAAACTAGCCAGTTTCCAAGTCTTTTGGTGTTTAGAATTACCTTGGGACTTGGTTCCAGTGGGGTAAGCCCTGACACAGAAGTGTTACACGGAGCTGAAACACTACACAGCTATAACAAGTTTCAGCTAAAACCAGGGTCATCTAGGTTAAATACATTTCCATGAATGGGTCCAAAGCATATTACTGCCACTTGTAACACTTTCTGGAAAATATGATATAGCAAAGAACCACAGATTCCTGGACCGTTTTCCCATTCCCACAATTACTAAACAGAGGGAGATATGAATCAGAGTAAGTTTCCCCATTCCTCTCATCAGGACAAACATATCTCTAGTCTTTGGAGGAAAGCAAAAGTTTTGTTATGCTGGTAAAGTATGTAATTCTTTTAGTAAGCTAGCAAGGGGAATGGCAAAAATGAGAGTACCTATCATTTAAGCTCTCAAGCTTGGCTACGATTTGTGAATTCAGGGAGGGCTTTGGCCTACAACAGGCAGCCTAAAGCTATCAATAAGGAAGCTATTCATTATCATTCTCCATTTTAAAACCTTACAGTGTGCCATTAGTACTGTGATTGAGAATGCACACAAGAATGGGAAAACACACTCTATTCATAATAGCTAGGAAATGGAACAAGCCTTGATGTCCCTCAACTGATAAGTGGACAATGAAGATGTGGCACATTTACACAATGGAGTTCTACTCAGCAGTAAAGAAAAATGAAGTTATGAAATTTCCTGAAAAATGGATGGATCTGGAAAGGACTATACTTAGTGAGGTAACCCAGGCCCAGAAAGCTAAATGTCACATGTTTTCTCTCATATGTGGATCCTAGCTACAGATGACTGGACTTCTATGTGAGCAGGAATAAAAGTAGCAGAAGCCAATAAGCTAGAAAGGGGATATAAATGGAATGGGGGGGGGACTTAATAGGATGGTATTGTATATATGTAAGTAGAAGAACAGATTAATGGGGGTGAAAAGGCCTAAGTGAGGTCGGGGAAAGAGATTGAGTAAATGAATGATGGAGAGAGGGATAATCAAAATCTAAGGGGATATAAATGAGTCATATGGAAACCTACTTTACTCAGAAGCAATAGATTGTTACTAGAAAATTTTCAGTGCCAGGGATGGGATACCTTCCAGTGAGTTGTTGACCAGAAAGATCACAGATACCCCCAAAACATTATAGGCCATTGCCAAGGCCCTTGGTCCTACCAGGAATAGATAGTAAGACCCTACTGCTGAAGACTCCACATATTAGGGCTGCAAGGTCACTAAAAATTCCTGCTGGAGCTGAGCTGAAAGCCTCCTCCATGTGGACCAGCTGACAGAAAGCTGGAAAAAGCTATGCTGCATGCAGTTCATTGGGGGAGAGAGAGAAAACCCCAGTGAAGATACTCAACACCACAAGCTCTAAATTTGGCCAGCCAGGCCAAATGAGCCAACAGGTGCAATAGTGGCGTGTCTGTTATGGGGGAAAACAACTGCTCTCTAATTGGACTGGAGGCCTGCTCCATGGAAAGGAATACATGCCTGATACTGAAAAACCTACAACAGGGGTAGCCATGAGCCCTAGGGGTTTAACGTCTGCCGGTGTCTGGCTAAATGTATATACTATGTTCACCAAACTGCCCTGTAAGCACTTCTCTTAATGTCCATACCCACATATTAATGCTATTCTCACTTTTGGTTAGAGAAGCTTCTCTTTTCAGGTGGTGGTGACCATCTGACTAAAGCCTAGTATATTTCTCAAAGGTACCTTGCCATTGCACAACTGCATTTTATAGATTGACTATATCTTCACTCCCACAACAAGTCTTTCCCTCTCTCAGGCATGGAAAACAACAAAAAAGTTCAGCATGTTATGTTTAATGGTATGCAAGTTTCGATTTAGAAAATTTCTATTTTAATGTATCAAATGTATAAGCAACATTGCTATGGCTCTGGTAATATGTTGTTTCTAAAGGTCATTACTAATTACCCAGATTTTCTATTGGATATTTCTTTTGCTGTTGTTTTAACAAACACACATTTTCCCAACATGATATATGGAACCCTATATATTGTATTAAATGCATTTCCAATACCAATAAAATAATGAATAGGGACTTGACAGATGGCTTAGTGGTTAAGGCACTTGCCTGCAAAGCCAAAGGACCTAGGTTTAATTCCACAGGACCCATGTAAGCCAGATGCACAAAGTGGAGCATCAGTCTAGAGTTCATTTGCAGTGGCTGGAAGCCCTGACACACCCATTCTTTCTCTCTATCTGCCTCTCTATGTCTATCTCTCAAATAAATAAAGATATATTTAAAAAAAATGAACGGCACATTTCAAAAAGCTGTAAAAATGTATATTAAAATAAATAAATAAAAATGTATATTGAGAATTCTTACCATAGAGATAGAATGCTTTAAGTAATAGTCACGTTTAAAATGATTTAGGAATTATACAATAAATACATATAACATTATTTTTATTTTAATGAAAAATAAATCTCCAAAAGGACTGGGCATGGTCACGTACACTTTTTTTTTGGAGAGAAAGAGAGGGAGAGGAAGACAGAGATGGGCGCGCCAGCAGCCTCTCAGCTGCTGCAAACAAAATCCAGATGCATGCGCCCCCTTGTGGTCAAGTGCGGCATTGCGCCCTTGCGTCACTTTGCATTAGGCTTAGGAGGCAGGCACCTTAACTGCTAAGCCATCTCTCTAGCCCTCATGTACACTTTTAATCCCAGCACTTGGGACACACAGGAAGGAGGATTTCTGTGAGTTCAAGGCCATCCTGAGACTACATAGTGAATTCCAGGTCAGCCTGGGCTAGAGCGAGACCCTACCTTTAAAAAAAAGAAATACATAAAAAGTCTTATTTCAAAGCTGGGTGTGGTGGCACATGCCTTTAATCCCAGCATTTGGGAGGCAGAGGTAGGAGGATTGCCATGAGTTCGAGGTCAGCCTGAGCTAGAGTGAGACCCTATCTCGAAAAACCAAAACAAAACAAAACAAAAAAAAAGTCTTATTTCAATGGGGTGAACTAATGAATGAATGAATGAATGAATAAATAAATAAATAAATAAATAAATAAATAAATAAATAAATGCATTTTTCACACTTTGGCTACTTCTACAGCCTACTCTGTTCAATAGGTAGAAATTAGTTTTAAGATCCAGTAGGTTCACTAAGCAATGGAAAACTTACATCAGCTGTTATTCTAGGGATGACTTTAAATGTCTTCCCCTTGTCAGGTAATTAGCCTCAATAACTCCCAGGACTACTTAATTAGGCTGTAATAGAAGCACCTAACCCAACATGGAGACGTTACCATTTCCACTTCTGTTCCTCTTCTTTCTTCGGCTTTTTTTTCTTATCTGGCTCAGGAACTTTTTTATCTTTATCTTTATTCTTGTTTTTTTTCAATTTACCATCCTAAAAGAAATATAGTGAGAAAGCAGTTCAATAAGGGCTAATAATACTTCTAGGGGCAGTTTTGGGAGTCCACTAGAAAGATAAACTATAAACACAGAATACTGGAATTAGAGAGGGTGATACATGTCCAATCTTTTCACTCAACAGATAAATAAAGCATTTTTAATAAATACCTTCCTGAAAAGTCTAAGAAAGCATTACAAGAAAGAGTAAGACAAGGGTACTTCCTTTTCTTCGCTTAATTCTAAATCTAATGATCTTTAATTTTCTTTAAATATAACCAAATGAGTACAGGAAGCATGCATTTGTATTGAAAAGAAACAACCTGATTGATTCAGCAGGGAAATACGTTCTTACTCTGAAAACCAATGGTGATTCCTATGTTGCTATATTTTGATGGCTCATCTTTGAATTGTGAACATATTTAAGCTGATCACAGTGGCATGATAAAAGAACGTCAGAAAGATGCTCCACAGTCCCTAATCCCAGCACTCAAGAGGCTAATTGGGGAGGGGAGGAATGTGATAGTTTGAATGTACGACTCCATAGACTGAGGTGTTTTATTAAGGTTGAGCTTACAACTTCAGACTCTAGCAGATCCCTGCTATAGGAAGCATGTTACTAGGGGCAGATCTGAGTCCAGCCCTACTAGGTGTGTTCAGAGCAGTTTGAACTCTAGGTGCTCATACTTGCTAATGCTGCTGCAGTGGTGTCTCTGCTTGGATCTATGAAAGGTAGCCAGCTTCTTCCACCATTCATGGTGTTCCCCTGGATTCTGTAAGCCTGAAATAAACCCCTTTCCTCCCATAAGCTGTGTGGGGTTGGATGTTTGTCCCAGAAATGTGATGTTGAGTGCAAGAGATAGAGATCATTGTGAGTTCAGTGCCACTGTTGGCAACGTAGCAAGGACCAGGCCAGTCTGGGCTATACTGGGTTATGTTTCAAAACATAAATAGTAAAAAGTAAAACAGCCAGGTATACATCACCTTTAATGGCAGCACTCAGGAGGCAGAGGCAGGAGAATCACTGTGAGTTCCCAGACTAAGGCTACATAGTGTATTTCAGGTCAGGGCTAGAATGAGTTCCTACTTTGAAAAGCCAAAATATAAAAATAATAAAATAAAAAATAAGCTGAGGATGTTGCTCACTTAGTAGAGTGCTTGCCTACATAAACTGGGAGTGATGCAGGCCTATAATCCTAGCCCTCGATAGGTAGAAGAGGATCAGAAGTTGAAGGTCATCCCTAAGCTATATAGTGAGTTTGAGGCCAGCATAGGATACAAGACTCCTCAAAAAGAAAGAAAAAATATGCAAATAAAATACCTGCACTTCAAAAGCCTGAGCAAGTAAAAGTTACCATCAGAGGAAGACCCATGTAAGAACATATTCAAAGATACGACTTTTCAAAAGCCTTCAGCAGGATTTGAAGTCTTACACAGTTATTTTGTCTTTTGGTCTACCTTTTTGACATAATTTAACAAGTTTTCTATAGCAACAAAGGTGACTCTGGGTTAACTTAAAATCGGTTTTGGAATGGCAGAGCTAGAAACAATGATCAAGTCTGTTTGGTCTGAGGTCTTCCATTTATATAATCAAGGTAGCTTTGAAACAGAGGTTATGTCACTTGATCAAGGTCACTTTGTTGCTGCCCCTTAGTGAGAACTGGTTTGTGGGTGGGAAAAACAATAGTATGTGACATGTGGGAATGAGGAAAACATTCTAGGACTATATAACAGGGATGCAGGACTTTAAAAAAGCCGGGCTTGGTGGTGCACGCCTTTAATCCCAGCACTCTGGAGGTAGAGGTAGGAGGATTGCCATGAGTTCAAGGCCACCCTGAGAATACAGAGTGAATTCCAGGTCAGCTTGGGCTAGAGTGAGACCCTACCTCGAAAAACCAAAAGAAGAAAGAAGAAAGGAAGAAGAAGAAAGGAGGAGGAAAAAGAAGGAGGAGGAGAAGGAAGAAGAGGAGAAAGGAAGAAGGAGGAGGAGGAGAAAGGAAGAAGGAGGAGGAAGAGGAGAAAGGAAGAAGAAGAAGAAAGGAAGAACAGGAAGAGGAGGAGGAGGAGGAAGAAGGAGGAAGAGAAGAAGAAGAAAACTGTGGAGAAAGCAAGTGAATGAAACACCAGCACTCATCCTTCTCTGCTTCCTGACTGTAGATGCACTGTAAGCAGCCATCTCACATTCTTGCTGCCAGGTTTTCCCCCTATGATAGACACTAGATCCCCTCAAACCATGAGCCAAAACTTCCTTAAGTTGCTTTTATCAAAGCAACAAGAAAAGCAATACACATGATTTAAAAAAAAGAATCACATTAAGAGGCAGGCATGCTGGCTCACATCTTTAATCCCAGCACTTAGGAGGTTGAGGTCGCAGGACTACCATGAGTTCAAAGAGAGCTTAGGCTCAGGGTGAGTTTGAGGTCAATCTGAGCTAGGGTGAGAGCTTGCCACAAAAATGTATTTTTGAGGGTGGAGAATGTACTAGACACTTTGATCCAGATGTTTATTATTTAAGATGAAACATACAGAGAAAGGGAAATATTTTTCACTTAATGTTTTCCCATCAGGAAATTACTGGCCACATAATGTGTTCACAAGCCTCAAATTGGGATAATCAGTAAAAACGAACAATTCCTGAGTTAGGGGAAGTGGAAGAGGGAGACTATAACCAGTGAGTGAAACTGAGTATTTTTTCCTATAGGAGTGTTGCCAAGCAGAAAAATAAAGTCAATAGTTCTCTTTTTTAAATTGCTTAATAGACTCAAGAGAAAGGTACTGCTTTACATAAATGCAAAATAAAAGCAAGAGAATGCGTGAAGGGCTCATTTTACATTTCTCTTACTAGTTGATATTGATTATTTACATGAAAGTGGCTACCATAATCACTACTGCAACAGTTCACTCTCAATGACATGAATTGGCTCATTAACTTGAATTTCTGCTAAAAACAAACTAATCAGAAAAAACTACAATTTTCTAACTTCAGGGCTTGACTGTGTATCTCAGTTGCTTACGGTACTCATGAACATTTTTAATACAAGTTCACTAAAAAACTCAGTCCAGTGCTGGAGAGATGGCTTAGAGATAAGGCACTTGCCCGCAAAGCCAAAGGACTCTGGTTCAATTCCCCAGCACCCATATAAGCCAGATGCACAAAGTGGCACATGCATCTGGAGTTCGTTTGCAATGGCTGGATGCCCTGGTGTGCCCATTCTCTTTCTCTCTCTTTCTCTCAAATAAATTTTTTTAAAGAGTTGCCTTTCCTTGTGAATAAAAGGGTCATCACAGTCCTACCACAGGAGACAAGAGATGGTAGGTAGTATGCTGGCTCTGGACTCAACTAAACGGGAAAAAATATTGGCTATAACCATCAGTAGCTATACAACCTCTGACAAATGATTCAACATCTCTGTATCTCAGCTTCTGCACTTGCCATAAGATATTATGACCCATTTATAAAACAAGTAGAAATGTGTTTGGCATAAAACCAATACCTATTATGTTTACTTCTGAAGAACAATATTATTTTACTACCAGCGCGATAAGTGATACTTCTTTTTCTTTTTTCCCCAGCCTTGGCTTAACTCTGAACTCAGAACCTTCTCATCACAGCCTGCAGTATACTGGGGTTGTAGGCAGTTAAATTCCATTTTCACAAGTCACTGCCCCTACTGCTACTATCATCACTTTATGCTCTTGTGAACCTATTTTATACACAACAATGGCTGACTTTAAAGGAAACCTTAAGATTTAAGGACTCATACAAGCTATTCTTCCCTTAAGAGTTCACGGTTACCGATGAAGTTCTGACATTTTTACTTTCTTGTTAACTTCTTTTTACAATATTTTTATGTTTTTGTTTATTTATTTGAGATAAAGATAAAGAATGGGCACAGCAGGGCCTCCAGCCACTATAAATGACCCCAAACACATGTGCCACCCTGTGCATCTGGCTTATTTGAGTCCTGGGGGATCAAACCTGGATCCTTTGGCTTTGCAGGCAAGCACCTTAACTGCTATGCCATCTCTCCAGCCCCTTATTAACTTTAAATACAAAGAAGTATCCAAAAGGGGAACCACATTATATTTTAATTCTACCACAGGCAGATATAATCCTTATAAAAAGTATATGAAGCCAGACATGGTGGTGCACGCCTTTAATCCCAGCCCTCAGGAGGCAGAAGTAGGAGGATTGCCATGAATTCAAGACCACCCTGAGACTACATAGTGAATTCCAGGTAAACCTGGGCTAAAGCAAGACCCTACCTCCAAAAACCAAAGAAAAAAGAAAGTAAGAAACAGAAGGGAGGGAGGGAAGGAGGAAAGAAAGGAGAGAGAAAATATTTGAGCTAAGAAGGAACAGTGTGTGTTACATGAACCTCTGAAACACTGGAGAATTTGGCATGGAAATGAGTAAAGGACTATGTAGACTAAATGAGGTGAGCTCCAAGGGAACAAAATGAAGAAAGGCACAAAAAACAAGGGCTAGACAGAAAGGACTTATGCCTGAGAGCTTGGAATTCCTTTTACGTTCATGGGGTCAGTCATTAAAAGACTAAATAAGCATGGTTACTCAAAGTGAGTGAAGGGCATGTTTTGTTAGATATAAAAAAACACTAAAGGGCTGGAGAGATAGCTTAGCGGTTAAGGTGCCTGCCTGCTAAGCCTAAGAACCTGGTTCCAATCTCCAGGTCCCACGTTTAGCCAGATGCAAAGTGACGCAAGGGCGCAATGCCGGACTTTCCCACAAGGGGGCGCACACATCTGGATTTCGCTCACAGCAGCTGAGTGACTGCTGGTGTGCCCATTCTCAATCTGTCTTCCTCTCCCTCTCTCTGTCTCTCTCTGTGTCTCTCTCCAAAAATAAAATAAAATAATAAAAAAAATTTTTTTAAAAACCACTAAAGCTGGGTGTGGTGGTGCACGCCTTTAATCCCAGCACTTGGGAGGCAGAGGTAGTAGAATCGCCATGAGTTCAAGGCCACCCTGAGACTCCACAGTGAATTCCAGGTCAGCCTGAGCTAGAGTGAGACCCTACCTCAAAAAAAGGGGGGGGGGGCTGGAGAAATGGCTTAGCAGTTAAGGAGTTTGCCTGAGAAGCCAAAGGATCCAGGTTTGATTCTCCAGGACCCATGTAAGCCAGATGCATGAGGGGCACATGCATCTGAAGTTCGCTTGTGGTGGCTAACATGCCCATTCTCTGTCTCTCTTCTCTCTCTGCTTGCAAATAAATAAATAATAAAAAAAAAAAAAAAAAAAAAAAAAAAACCCGGGCATGGTGGTGCACGCCTTTAACCCAGCATACGGGAGGCAGAGGTAGGAGGATTGCCAAGAGTTCAAGGACACTCTGAGACTACATAGTGAATTCCAGGTCAGCCTGAGCCAGAGTGAGACCCTACCTCGAAAAACAAAAAACAAAAATCACAGGGAAAAACCCACAGAGTTATAAGCCAAAATGTGTTTTCTTAGGAACATTTTTCTGTATAGTTGAAGACGGCATACTTTCTCTAAGAATGTCAGCTGACAGGATGGCTACACCCAGGACAGCAAAGATTAGAGTCACTCTTAGCTGAAGTTAACCTAAAGACACAGTGACACAGCCACCGTTTGTATATAAATGGTTTTGTCCCACTGTTAGTGCTAAAACAAAAGAATACATTATTAAAACTCATTTGTCTCATGTGCTGTTTTACAGGAATGCCTTACTTCTGAGCATAACCTTCAAAACCCTGAAACTCTTTACTAACCTCCTCTTCTTCTAGTTTTCGTTTCTTTTCCTTCTTGATATCTTCGGTCTTAATTTTCTTAGGTTTATAATCAGCACTAGAGAGGGGAACATGAACACTCAATTATGTAATTATCATGAATTCTCACCACAGGACTAAGACCTTATACTACACACACTCCTGGAATGAAGTACAGTAGCGCAGTATATATAGAAATGACCCAAGATAGATAGATGTTTGGGATATAGCACAATAGTACCACCTAGTAATAACTTGATGGAAAAGGAGGAAAATAAATTTTTATAAAATGAATGCAAATATCAGTTTACTAAGTATTTTCTTCCTTCTTTTCCAACTAATTTCTATCAAAATTCATTTGCATGTTCATGAGTATAAAGTCTAGGGGCTGCAATATGGCTCAGAAGGTAATGTGCTTGCCACATAAGCGTAAGTGTCTGAGTTTAGCACCAATGTCAAGTGCTGGGCATAGTGGCAAGCACATGTAGAACTGTACTGTAGAAACCAGAGCTTGCTGGTTATCTTGTCTAGCACAATCATCAAGCTCCAGATTCAGTCTCAAAAATACAGTTGGGCTGGAGATGGCTTAGAGGTTAAGGCACATGCCTGCAAAGCCAAAGGACCCAGGTTCAATTCCACAGTACCCAGGGAAGCCAGATATACAAGGTGGTGCATGCATCTGGAATTCATTTGCAATGGCTGGAGGCCCTGGCACACTCATTCTCTATTAAATAATAAAAAGATCTTAAAAGAAAAAGGAAAAAAACCATGGTGGAATGCACTATCTATTCTCCACCAACATGTGCACACAAGTGAGCACACACAAACATGCATATACACATGCACACATACAATGCAAAAAAAAAAAAGAGGGGCTGGGTTATAGCTCAGTGGTTAAAGGTGCTTGCCTGCAAAGCCAGCCGGCCTGTGTTGAATTCCCAAGTATCCACATATAGCCAAATGCACAATGTGATACATGTCTAGAGTTCATTTACAGTGGCAAGAGGCCCAGATGCATCCACTCACTCTTTCCCCTTTTTTTTTTTTTAAAAAGGGAGCTAGGCTGGGTGTGATGGCAAGTGCCAGTAATCCCAGCACTTGGGAGGCAGAGGTAGGAGGATCGCCATGAGTTCGAGGCCACCCAGAGACTACTAGTGAATTCCAAGTCAGCCTGGGCTAGAGTGAGACCCCTACCTCAAAAAAACAAAAAAAAGGTAGGTGGTACCATTATTCTGAATCATTTAAAAATTGTAAAATAAGAAAAGCACATATTACACATAACCCTGAGGTAAACAATTTATTTGATTAGCAAACCCCAGTTCTCATAAATCAATGAAAACTCAGTCACTTGGTCTGTTATCACAAATTCTAATTAAAGCAGATAGTTTATACAGCAGTCTTTTTGAAAAGAAAATTCTAAACCTATATTCATTTTCAAAGTCAAATATGGATACTTACTCATCCTCATCTCGAGGTCTCTTCAGTGGTTTTATATCCTCTTTAGAAGGAGCAAAATATCCATCATCTTCAGGTTCATCTTTAATTCGTGGTGGACTAATAAGACAAGATCGCTAGTTACTGTTACTGATTACTAGAACATCTACGTTATTTTAAATAACACAAAGTGGGCATATATCACTTTACCAAAAAGAAGCTAATACAAGAATGGCAATGTACATATCATTTTCCAGAGCTCTTTTTTTCCTACTGCAACCTTGTCAAATAGCCTAAGAATTTCACTTACTTTACAAAATGAATAGACATCAGGGTTCAGGCTTATTTACTTCACATATAGACTTTGCCTATTAAATAGAGAAACATTATCCTGCTTTCTGGGTAAGATGGTAGATAAACTGCCTCTGTATAGCACAGAGAAGAACAAGAGTCAGGATAAGAAAGAACATTTTCAGCCAGGCATGGTGGCGCACACCTTTAATCCCAGCACTTGGGAGGCAGAGGTAGGAGGTTCGCTAGGAATTCGAGGCCACCCTGAAACTACACAGTGAATTCCAGGTCAGCAAGGGCTAGAGTGAAACCCTACCTCAAAAAAACCAAAAAAAGAAAAAGAAGAAAGAACATATTCAGCTGGGCGTGGTGCACACACCTAAGTAAACGGGATTCATGGTGATGTCTTTAAGGCCAGCATGAAACTACATAGTGAATGCCAGGCCAGCTTGGGCTACAGCAAGACTCTACCTCAAAAAAGCCAAAAAGAAAAGAAGAAAGAAACAACATACTCTAGCCAGGAGTGGTGGCTCAAGCCTGCCTTCTCAACACTTGAGACTGAGGCAGGAGGGACAGGAGCTCAAGGACAGCTTGAACTAGAGAATACCCTACCTATGGAGGAATTCTTTTTTCAAGGAAACTCCATTATTACTATCAAGAAGTTTCTTTCGAAAATACTGTGGACTCAAATGGTGACAAGGTTAGGTTGTGAATACACTAAAAGCTTATAAGGTATACATTTTTTTAAAAGGCAAATTTTGTGATGTGCATATATCTCAACTTTAAAACAAAAAGAAAAAAAAAATCTGCCAGGCGTGGTGGCACACGCCTTTAATCCCAGCACTGGGGAGGCAGAGGTAGGAGGATCACCACCTACACTGAGGCTTCATAGTGATTTCCAGGTCAGCCTGAGCTAGAGTGAGACCCTACTTTGAAAAAAACCAAAAAAGAAGAGAAGAGAAGAAAGAGAGAGAGGAGAGAGAGAGAGGGAGAGGAGAGGAGAGAGAGGAGAGAGGAGAGAGAGGAGAGGAGAGGAGAGGAGAGGAGAGGAGAGGAGAGGAGAGGAGAGGAGAGGAGAAAGAAAAGAAAAGAAAAGAAAAGAAAAGAAAAGAAAAGAAAAGAAAAGAAAAGAAAAGAAAAGAAAAGAAAAAAAGAAAAGAAAAGAAAATCTGCCAACCTTCTCCTTTCAAATAAATTTCTGGAAAATATCCTGGTCAGTTTCGCTGTTGACATCCCTGGAACCATCACCTTAGCTAGGTCAGTGTGTTTTGGGCAAGAACCACCAAATGCACAGTGAACCAGAGAAAGCTAAGCTAATGCAGTAGAAGCAGCTTACCTGGAGAAGCCATTTTCCTTGTCCTTCTTTACTTTTGCATCCCCAGAGGCTCTGATCTGAAAAGCAAATGATAGCAGCAGATTAGCACTTTGTGCAGCACTGAATATGAGGAAAGATCTCTTCCTGAGAATATTAGTTACCAAGTCTGGGACATCTTGATCCTATACTAACTTGTGTTAGCAAAACTGAATAGATGAGGTAAAACTGGGTAAACCTGTCCAACTGACTGAGAAAGATCTTTCTTCAAACAGTATTTTTTATCTTTAATAGTACATTTCATTTCACAGTGAAGATATTCACCATTTGCACTGCTGAGAAGAAATGCCCAAAACAAAGCAAATAAAAATAAACTATTTCCTCCCTGTGTGGGCCTCCTGTGTTTATGATTAAGCCTCATACTTAATCCTCCGCTGATGGAGCCTTTGGGAGGTACAGCCTTGCTGGAAGAGGTGTGTCACTGAGCGTGGGCCTTGAGGTTTATCAGTTCAGGCCAACTTGAATTCACAGCTCAGTCATGTTGCTTCCTCCCTGCTGATGTGACAAGATAAACCTGGCTTTCTGCCTGTGCCATGCTTTTCCTGTCATGAAGAAACACACCCCCAAAATTATAAGCTGAGAATAAACCCCCTTCTTAAGTGGCTTCTGGTCAGTGTTTTGTCCCAACCATGAAAAGTTAACTGCAACACTGCCTTCTCTTAAGAAAATTATATCCACTTTCCTGTTCTCCAACTTCCCATGGTTTTAGGCGTATCAGAAATGAGGTCTTTCAAAAATCATAACACATACACACCAAAGGATCCACACATATACAGACAAATATACACAGAATATCTCTTGAAGATACAAAACACAATCATCAGTACAGTAGCAACTTTCAGGGAAGGACAGGAGATAGGAAATGGGGGTGAAAAAGAAGATGTCTTCCTTATCATATCCCCTGTTTCATTCTGTCTGAATTTACCAATTACCATACCAACATTAATGTTCTTCACTCAGAAAGAATCTTTTTTTTTTTTTTTTTTTTTTTTTTGAGACACAGATGCTTGTATCCCAAGCTATGGTTGGCCTCAAAATCACTACACAGCCTAGGATGACCCTGAACCTCTGATCCTCCTGCCTCTACCTCTCAAGTGTTGGTATTATAGGAAAGCACTATCATGAAGGGTTAATGTAGTGCTTGGAACTGAATGCTATTAGGCAAGCACTCTAACAACTGGGTTCCATCCCCAGCATCTTCAATTTTTTCAAATAAAAGGCTAATAAATCCCTTTGGTCCATCTTCCAAATACATGATCTTTCTACCTAATATGAAAAATTGACATTTCCAGAAACCCTATATTGTCAGTTTATCTATTGTAAATATTAAGTAAATAAGACTATGGATTATGTAGCCTCAGCTGTGAAAGACACGACCTGGTCTTCATGTCTTTAGGCAGGTTGAATCTAGTCTATTTTGTCTGTAGAAAGAATAGTTTGCTGAGTGTGCTGCCGCTTACAGTGGGTTGTACAGTAATTCCAGGCCCACCAATTGAATAGTCTTTTGACAGCAACCTTTCTACTCCAAGTCTACAGGTGTGCAACAAAGCTACTGTCATTGCTGGCTTTTACAAGTAAGTAAAGTACAAGTACATCTGCTCTTCTTTATTTCCCTACTGGAAGGTTCTGTACCTTGTCCTCCTTTCGTTTTTCCTTGTCTCTGTCTTTATGTTTGTCTTTATGTTTTTCTGAGCTTCCATCTTTGTGTTTGGTTTTTTCTTTTTCTTTGTGTTTCTTTTCAGAATCTTTATGTTCACTGTGAAAAACAAGACAAAAAGTTAGCCTAGTTTACGGAAAAGATCAACTCACCAAACATCCTAAGGTAACATGACCATGAAAACTTACAATGCCTTAGAGAAAGTCCTGACAGAAGGCTAAGGTCTGCCAGCCATATATATATATTTATATTATTATTATATTATATTATATTATATTATATTATATTATATTATATTATATTATTATATAAAGGGTCTTGCTGTGTAGCCTAGGCTGGCTTTGAACTCTACCTCAGACTCTTGAATGCTTGGATTTCAGGCATGTACTGGCTCAGATTTTCATTATCTTGTTATTTTTGCAAAGGAACAAAGGAACCAAAGCAAATACACAGGATACTAAAATGCTTTTTAAAAGTGATAGATAAACAGAAAACTTGGTGTTAAATGTTTTTTTGTTTTTTGAGGCAGAATCTCATTCTAACCCAGGTTGTCCTCTCACTGTGGAGTCTGGCCTACAAATCAAAGTGATCCTCCTACTTCAGCCTCCCACATGCTCTTATTACAGTCATGCTACATCATGCTCACTTCTATGACTTTTAGTAACAAAACCCAATGAAAGTTCCATCTTGAATACTCAAGTTTGACTTGAGGAGGTTAAATCCAATTCACCCAAAATGTACTTAATGATTCTGTGTCAGACTCATGACATATGCATCACTGACTTATTTAAGTTAGTCCCCAGCTTTGTGAACTTAACAACCCAAGACAGTGAATGCTTCCATCTAGTTTCATTAGAGGAAGCTTGTAGACCCTGCCTGGCCTTTCCCCTCACAGTTAAGACATATCTGAAAGCAAGAACAAGTTTTCTGCTATTTCTAAGCCCTGCTTTTTAAAAAAAGCATGTGTTGCCAGGCATGGTAGCACATGCCTTTAATCCCAGCACTTGGGAGGCTGAGAAAGGAGGATCTCTGTGAGTTTGAGGCCAGCCTGAGACTAATTCCAGATCAGCTTGGGCTAGAGCAAGACCCTACCTCAAAAAACAAAACAAAGGAACAGGTTGTTATACTAGCATCACTGAAAAGCTACAGCCTCCTTTGGAGAACAACATAGTACATTATAAGGCAAGAATCACTAAAATGATCATACACTTTTATGCTAGGATCTAGCTCTGAAATTTTTCGTTAGAGAAATAATATTACATACAAAGACATTTGTTTTGGTACCTCCCTTAATAACTAAAAGAAAAACAAAATAAAACCCCAAGAAACTGGATAAAATCTGAATTAGCCATAGAGAAAATGACTTTATTTACTCCCAGGACTCAAGAGGCAGAGGTAGGAGGATCCCTGTGAGTTCAAGGCCACTCTAAGACTACATAGTGAATTCCAGGTCAGCCTGGGCTAGAGTAAGAACCTATTCCCCCCTCCCCCCAAAAGAGCCAGGTGTGGTGGTGTATGCATTTAATCCCAGCACTCAGGAGGCAGAGGTAGGAGAATTGCTGTGAGTTTGAGGCCACCATGAGAGTACATAGTGAACTGCAGGTCAGCCTGGGCTAGAATGAGACCCTATCCTCAAAATACTAAAAGAGGGAGGGAGGGAGGGAGGGAAGGGAGGAAAGAAAGGAAAGGAAAGCAAAGGAAAGGAAAGGAAAGAAGATAATGTGGACAAAAACTAAGGAAGCAAGTAGTAGCAAAAACCACAAAATAGAAGGCTGGAGAGATGGCTTAGAGGTTAAGCTATCTGCCTGAGAAGCCAAAGGATCCCAGTTCAATTCTCCAGGACCCACATAAGCCAGATGCACAAGGGGGCACATGCATCTGGAGTTCATTTGCAGTGGCTGGAGGCCCTGGTGCATATTCATTCTCTCTCTCCCTCTCTCTCTCTCTCAAATAAATAAATAAATAAATAAATAAATAAATAAATAAATAAAAATATTTAAAATGTTTAAAAATATATTTTAAAAACCCCACAAACTACAAAACACTGCAGATAACTTCCTGCACTGTACTCACTGTATGAAACCAAACCAAAACAATACAAGCAAGGCATGGAGGCACATGCCTTTAATCTCAGCACTGGGAGGCAGGGGGGGAGGAGGAGTGGTAGTAGGCTTCATTACCTCTTTATACCAAAAGACATATAGAAAAGGTGGGGGTTAAAAAGCTTACTGAAACTCAAAAAGAAGCAAAGTGAACATATTGAAATTTATTACTTCCATTCAATAGCTCAGAGTACCTTCCAGTACACTGATATCATTGCATTCCTACTAAATTGATGGCCAACACTGAAGAGAGATGGGTGTTGAGAGGGGTGTGTGGCAAGTCCAAGATTTGATATATCAGGGTCCTAACATTATATCTCAATCAACAGAAATTTACTCTTGAATACCTGAAAGGATTAAACTTTGTGAATGCATCCCATGAGAATATAAATGTCTATTCCAGGCATCTAGGTATAAGAATGCTTCAGGCTATATACACACCTCCCTCTCTCTTTCTTTCTTTGTAAGCAGAAAGAGAAGAGAGAAGACAGAGCAAGAGAGAAAAGAGAATGGGCACACCAGTGCCTTTCAGCCACTGAAACAAACTGCAGACTTGTGCTACTTTGTATATCTGGCTTTACCCAAGTCCCCAGTTTCGCAGGTAAGCAACCCAACCTTTAAGCCATCTCCCCAGGCCCCTGTCTTTCTTAATTTAAGAACTCTTAAAATATGAGTTGGCTTCAATGGAAAAAGGGCTTCTGACAATCAGAGCATGAGCACCTATGAGTTAAAACACATTCCTCTGGTTTTGATCTTTGATATTCATTATGACACCAAACTGAACAAAAGGAATTAACAAATGAAAAGGCAGCAAGACAACATAGAGAGTACTATAAAGAAAGCCAAAAACCTCAAAATCTCAACAGATTAGGAAAACTATTCAGGAAATTTAAAGATCATGCTAGAAAAGTAGACACTCTCCCATAGGTCAAAATTAATCACAAAGACCAGACTGGAATAAAACATCAACCTGTTTTTCAAAAAAGCTCTCCTCCCTCTCTCTCTCTCTCTCTCTCTCTCTCTCTCTCTCTCTCTCTCTCTGGGAGACAGAGAGACGGAGAGGGAAAGAGAATGGGCACACCTGGGCTTCTAGCCACTGCAAATGAACTCCAGCCATATGTGCCACCATGTGCATCTGGCTTATGTGGGACCTGGAGAACTGAATCAAACTGGGGTCCTTCACAGGCATGTGCCTTAACTGCTAAGCCATCTCTCCAAATTCTTCTTCTTTGTTTTTGGTGTTTCGAGGTAGGGTCTCACGCTAGCTCAGGCTGACCTGGAATTCACTATGTAGTCTCAGAGTGGCCTTGAACCCACAGGGATCCTCCTACCTCTGCCTCCAGAGTGCTGTAATTAAAGGTGTGCGCCACCACGCCCAGCTGCCTCTCCCAATTCTTTAGAAAAATCAGAGAGCAGCCGAGCATGGTGGCTACTGCCTTTAATCCCAGCACTTGGGAGGCAGACATAGGAAGATCACCAGGAGTTCAAGGCCACCCTGAGAATACATAGTGAGTTCCAGGTCAGTCTGGGCTAGAGTGAGACACTACCTTGAAGAAAAAAATCAGGGAGTAGTTTGGATTTTTACATTAACTAGATTCAAATCATTTATACTTAAAGACAGCTGGTGGTACAAAACGCTTCTATTGGCAACTGTTAGAAAGTTAAGTTTATGTCCAGGTATGATGGTGCATTCCTTTGATCGAGCACTAAGGAGGCAGAGGTAGGAGGACAGCCATGAGCTTGAAGCCACCCTGAGACTACATAGTGAATTCTGGGAGGGAGGCAGGGAGGGAGGGAGGGAGGCAGGGAGGAAATAAACAAAGCTAGCAAACAGAAGACTGCCAGTGTTTCCCCGAGAATCTATCTGAAGAGGAACAAAGTCATGTCAAACAGAAGCCTCCAAAACTATGTCATAAAACCAGAAGCTGTGCAGAGTGACACAGAGTGGGGTAGGCTGAGCTAACTTTCTATTTGGGATTTTCTAAAATGTCAGTCTTTTCCAAAAGGCTTAAAACTAATTTGACTTTCACACTGGGTTAAAGAGCAAGCAGCACCTTTCCACTGTGAGATGATGGAAATTCCAGCCACTGCAGAAGAGAGAAATTCATAAGCTGACTCCCTAATTTAGATGTGTCCTTATACTTCCCATACAAAGCAAGGAAGAGAAGGAGGGAGGGAGGGAAGCCAAGCCTTATTAGGGAGCTTGGCTACTAATGCCTACCATCTCCTCAAGGTAGCAGATCCCAGGTCACAGACAACTGGATCACAAGGCATTCCTATGAGTAGTGTGGGCTCCCAACCAAGTTACAGAAAGAGAAAAACTAATGGCTCTTTCAAGGAAAGCAGACAGAAAAGGTTAAATATTTTAAATAAAAAATTCCTGGGCTGCCGAGCGTGGTGGTGCACGCCTTTAATCCCAGCACGTTGGGAGGCAGAGGTAGGAGGATCGCTGTGAGTTCAAGGCTACCCTAAGACTACATAGTGAATTCCAGGTCAGCCTGGGCTAGAGTGAGACCCTACCTCGAAAAAAAAAAAAAAAAAAAAAAAAAAATTCCTGGGCTGGAGAGATGGCTTAGTGGTTAAGGTGTTTGCCTGCAAAGCCAAAGGATCCCGGTTCGATTCTCCAGGAAACATGAAAGCCAGATGTACAAGGGGGCGTATGCATCTGGAGTTCAGGGACGTATGCAGTGGCTAGAGGCCCTAGTGTGCCCATTCTATCTCTCTTTCTCGCTCTCATAAATATATATATATATTTTAAATTATCGGGCTGGAGAGATGGCTTACCTGTTAAGACACTTGCCAGCAAAGCCAAAGGACCCAGGTTCCATTCCCCAGTACCCATGCAAAACTGGATGCACAAGGTGGTGAATACATCTGGAGTTCATCTGACTCTCTCCCTTGCAAATAAATAAATATTTAAAACATAATCTAGATAACTTCCAAGTTGTCGCTGGAAAGAGTGCAGTCGCCAGTTTCTAAAGGCTCTAAGAAATTAAGATTACTTAATGTCCACCATCATTAGGGTTGATACAAAACCATGAGGTCTCAGCTGGTTTATATTGTCATAGTCCCTGGCACCCATTCAAGTTCTATATAACCCTTCCCCCATACAAGCATACCCTTGATAAAGTTTAATCTATAAATTAGATAAAATAATAATTTACTGTAGATCTCAGGACCCAAGCATTTTCTTTTCCTTATTGAGAACTTCCATTTTTCACTTATAAGAAACACTTTGTCTGGACAATGAACACTCAGAACCAATAGACTGAAACTAGAAAATTTTCAGTGCCAGGGATGGGATACCTTCCAGTGAGTTGTTGGCCACAGAGGTCACAGATACCCCCCAAACATTACAGGCCATTACAAAGGCCCTTGGTTTCCCACCAGGAATAGATGGTAAGACCCTATTGCCAAAGACTCCACATACTTGAGCTGCAAGGTCACTGAAAAATCATGCTGGAGCTGAGCTGAAAGTGTCCTCGATGTTGATCAGCTGACAGAAAGCTGGAAAAAGCTATGCTGCATGCAGTTCAATGGGAGAGAGAGAAAACCCCAGTGAAGATACTCAACAGTGAACACTGCAAGCTTTAAATTTGGACAGCCAGGCCAAATGAGTCAACAGGTGCAATAGTGGCATATCTGTTATGGGGGAAAACAACTGCTCTCTCATTGGACTGGAGGGAATATATCCCTGATATTAAAAACCTACAACAGGGGTAGTCATGAGCCCTAGGGGTGTATTGCCTGCTGGTGTCTGGCTAAATGTATAAACTATGCTCACCAAACTGCCCCATAAGCACTTCTCTTAATGTCTACCCATATATTAATGCTACTCTCACTTTTGGTTAGAGAAGCTTCTCTTTTCAGATGGTGGTGACCTTGGGATGACTCAGAAGGCACCACGGTGCTAAGAAGAAGTGACAGAGGAGTGCTCAGCACTGAAACATCTGAAACACACCTTCCAAGGCTCAGGGCCCATTGTGGAAGAGGGGGTGGAAAAAATGTAAGAGCCAAAGGAAGAGTAGGACTCCTTACAACATGCTCCTCCAGACACAAAATGGCCTGGATATCCATGACTTCACAGTGCCTGACACTACCTACACAAGACCATCCTAATAGGAGGAAAAGATGATGACATCAAAACGAGAAGAGAGACTGGTTGAGAGGGGGAGGGGATATGATGGACAGTGGAGTTTCAAAGGGGAAAGTGGGGGGAGGGAGGGAAGTACCATGGGATATTGTCTACAATTAAGGAAGTTGTCAATAAAAATAAATAAATAAATAAATAAAAATAAATAAGTAATTTTTAAAAAAGAAACACTTTGGCTGGGCGTGGTGGCAGACACCTTTAATCCCAGCACTCAGGAGGATCACCATGAATTTGAGACCACCCTGAGAATACATAGTGAATTCCAGGTCATCTGAGACTAGAGCAAGACCCTAACTCAGGGGAAAAAAGGATTAAGAACCACTTTGCTCTAGTATATACTAATTGACAGTATCACTTTGAGGCCATTAAGTAAATGAAGAGTTGCACTTCAGTGGGATAAGGCTGGGCAGAAGGGACAACCAAATTACGGTATGTTCACATGTTAAAGTTCCCAATAAAAATTTTAATCTCTAAATTAAATGTCATTAGTTAACCACTGAATTAGATTCCTCTATCAAAACTGACAGCTCCAATTTATCTACATGATATCCCAGTAGGTTCTGTGATAATTACCATCATCACCATTATTATCTTAATTATTTATTATGTTACAGTTTTTGATGAACTACCATGAACACAAATAAATATGAAAGCTTGCCAAGGCATATATTGTTATCCACAGTCAACTAAACTGGCAAAGAAACGAGAGACACAAAGATGCCTGGCTTATGGATGCTAGCTTATGAGTGGCAGAACCTGGCCCTCCAGCTTCTGTTTTTGAGTGATTCTCAATACATCACACTCTCAGGTGAATAGCAGGGGTTCTTGGGGTTCCTTAGGCTAATACAGAAATGAAGGGCTTTGACAAAGAACTCACCAAAAAGCAAGCGAACATCCGTCTGTTTGACTACTTGAAACTCAGAATTCTATTTGTGATTCAATTACATTTTCTTAAAATCCTACATTTTCTCCATTAAGGTAGGGTTTGTAGCTACAAGTATAGCACAAGCCAAAGCATCTGGCCTCTCAGCGTCTCCCACCCTGGCAGTGATCACTGTGTCTAGAAACAGACTTCCCTGACTATTATTTCATAGGAGCAGTCAGTCTTCTCTGACTTCCACAAATTTTTCAGTCCCAGCTGAGTGCCATGCTTAAAGCTGGCAAGAGATACATAGTCAAAAGCAGGAGGAATTTTTTTTCACATGTGACATTCTCACTTTTAAAAGGATCTAGTGCCTGGCACTACTTACACTAGACGATCATAATAGGAGAAAAAGATGATGACATTAAAATAAGACAGAGGGGCTGGAGAGATGGCTTAGTAGTTAAGGTGCATGCCTGAACCCCAGTTCAATTCTCCAGGTCCCACGTAAGCCAGATGTATGTGGTGGTGCATGCATCTGGAGTTCATTAGCAGTGGTTAGGGGCCCTGGTGCGCCCATTCTCAGTCACTCTCTATCTCTCTCTCCCTTCTCTCTGTCTCTAATAAATAAATAAATTACTTAATTAAATATGTTTAAAAAAATAAATAAAACAGAGACTGAGCCAGGCGTGGTGGCGCACGCCTTTAATCCCAGCACTCAGGAGGCAGAGGTAGGAGGATCGTCATGAGTTCGAGGCCACCCTGAGAGTACAGAGTGAATTTGAGGTTAGCCTGAGCTAACCTCAGAAAGACAAAAAATAAATAAATAAAAGAGACTGACTGAAAGGGGGAGGGGGTATGATGGAGAGCAGAGTTGCAAAGGGAAAGGGAGGAAGGAATTACCATGGTTTTTTGTCAATAATTACAGAAGTTGTCAATAAAAAATAAACTCTTTAAAAAAAGAGGATTTAATAGTAGAGATAATTTATGACTAAGAATGCAATTCTCTGAGGTAAAATATATGCTAGGAGTCAAACTCAGTAATCTCTTGGTATCTAGAAGTGTCCTTTCCTTTGAGAAAATTTAACATTCTTTAAACCTGAAGTATAAAATATTATTTCTAGTAGGAATAGTGTCAAGAAATATTATTGGAAGCAATTATTTTTATTTGGTTGGCATGAACTCGTCCTGTGATGTTACTGGCAAAATATAGTGATAGCCAGGTGTGGTGGCCTTTAATCCCAGCATTCAGAGGCAGAGGTAGGAGGATCACTGTGAGTTTGAGGCCACCCTGAGACGACATAGTGAATCCGAGGTCAGCCTGTGCTACAGCAAGACCCTACTTCAAAAACAACAACAACAAAAACATAGAGATAGTCAGATGGACTTTTCTTTTCCTAAGGTCCAAATTCAATGTGATTAACACTTTTAATGCCAAAAGTTTTAGATTTGGGTTCCAAAGAAAAAGACAGGGCTGGAGAGATGGCTTAGCTGTTAAGGTACTGGGGAAGCTTAAGGACCCAGGTACAATTCCCTTCCCACACTCTCTCTCTCTCTCTCTCTCTTTCTCCCCCCCCCATCTCAAATAAATAAATATAATAAAAATTTTAAGAGCTGGGCGTGGTGGCACACACCTTTAATCCCAGCACTTGGGAGGCAGAGGTAAGAGGATTGCCATGAGTTCGAGGCCACCCTGAGACTACATAGTTAATTCCAGGTCACCCTGGACCAGAGTGAAACCCTACCTCTAAAAAAAAAAAAAAAAAAAATTTTTTTTTAAAGAAAAAGACTGTGTGACATGACTTGACATTTTAAAATTTAAGGAGGGCCCTCTTCTTCCCCAATACATTCTGCCCTGTGGTCTCTGTCTGGCTCTCCCTAGCCTGCCTGGCCAGGTAAGGGAGAATGCTGTTTCTTGACCTGAGGACTTTTCTTCTTGCCTTCTATCTACCTTATGCTCTGAGGTAACTTCTCACTTTAACCACATCAAGACTTTCCTCTAATGCCCAAGTCTACCACGTGTATATTTCCTTCACATTCTAGATCTACCATGTGGGTATCTCCCCAAAACTCTGGGACTGCTACCTGTGTAATTTCTCTAAACTCAGGGTAACCACGGGTGTAACTTTCTGTACAACCCAATTCTCATCCAAATTTCCTCATCTCCACTTTGGTACCCTCTTCTCTCAGGATCTCTTGCTTGCTCTTCTCTTCCTTTTGCCCCATGACCTGGCCTGAGCATCCACGTGACTCTGTCCCTCCTTCCCAACTTCACTTAACTTGGCTTAGGTATTTTTCTTCTTGCCTTCTATCTGTGTCAAACTTTGGGGGTACCCTCCATTTTATCTTAGTTCTCTGAGCCTTTCACCATTTCTTAATCCTCTCTGGTCTGTTATTTGAAGGGACTTCTCTGTTCAATCTCGCACACGCACACACGTGTGTGAGTGTGCAACTGCCCCAGCCTTTTCCCTCACAAATTATGCCTTCTCCCTAAATAAACTCAATAATCCATTAAAAAAAAACTGACGCAGCCGGGCGTGTGGTGCACGCCTTTAATCCCAGCACTCGGGAGGCAGAGGTAGGAGGATCGCCAGGAGTTCAAGGCCACCCTGAGACTACATAGTGAATTCCAGGTCAGCCTGGGCTAGAGTGAAACCCTACCTCAAAAAACAAACAAACAAACAAAAAACTGATGCATGCTTGGGGCTCAGAAGTTAAAGGTGCTTGCTTGCAAAGCCTGCTTGCATGGGTTTGATTCCCCAGTACCCATAGAAAGCCAAATACACAAAGTAGCAAATGCATTAAGAATTCATTTGCAGTGGCAAGTTGCCATGGTGCACCCATACTTATTTAACACCCCCTGCTCTCTCTCTCTCCACCCAATAAATAAATAAAATATTTTAAAAATAAGACACAAAGCCGGGCATGGTGGCACATGCTTTTAATCCCAGCACTCAGGAGGCCGAGGCAGAGGCAGGAGGATCACCAAGAGTTTGAGGCCATCCTGAGACTACGTAGTGAATTCCGGGTCAGCCTGGCCTAGAGTGAGACTCTATCTCAAAAAACCGAGAAGAACGAACACATACACACACACAACCTAAGGAGCCTACTTCACCCACAAAGGGGAGCCATGCTTGTATTTGAACAACAGTTTGGCTATACAACTGCCTTTCCTAACATAGGGAATTTATTTAAGGTTTTTTATTGTTTTTCCAGGAAAAAATAATATAGCGGGGGGTGCAGGAGGTCTGGTGTCTAATTGGGCTACCACACTGGCCTTTGCACTCAGGCTACTGTTCAAAGAGGAAACAAGGTGAAGTGATCTTTAATATTTGCTCCCTTATTTGGCTCTTGGAGTGAAGACAATAAAAGGAAACGAAATGCACATGTTGTCTCTTGTGGGGTCTAGGTCCACAGACTGTTATCACACAGTCACATGGCTTGGGTCCAAGTGCAACCTGATGACAAATGCTAAGGCTAATATCCGACAATGAACAGCCAGGCATGGCAGTGCACGCCTTTTAATCCCAGCACTCAGGAAGCAGAGGTAGGAGGATCATTGTGAATTCCAGGTCAACCTGAGCTAGAGTGATGAAAACCAAAACAAAAAATCTAGCAATGAAGGAAGGGACACAGAACTATACATTAGACAAACTTGCTTCCCTGCAGTGACAGTTTATCTAAGGATAACAGATAGCCACAAAATTAGCTAGTCTTGATCAGCAAAGATCTAAAATAAATTACGCATTCTGAACAAGTCACTCAAATCTTAATTATTCTGAGCTTTAGAGGTAATGAAACAGTCCTCAAGTTTTCTTTTCATTTCATTTACTGCAGAAGAAAACTAAAGAAACCTCAAACTAATATTGGTATATAGCCAATATCCTTGCTTTGTTGCAAAGAAGGTATGGAGTCAGGAGAGGCTAAAACAGGAAGCACTTAAAACATAAAAAAACATAATCTGGCCAGGTATGGTGGCACACGCCTTTAATCCCAGCACTCAGGAGGCAGAGGTAGGAGACTTACCATGAGTTCGAGGCCACCCTGAGACTACATAGTGAAATCCAGGTCAGCCTGGGGTAGAGTGAGACCCTACCTTGAAAAATCAAAAAATATAATCTGGTAAAGTTTTCTTAAACTTAATCACAGAAGATTAAGTACTAATACTAATTACTATACTATTTCCTCATGTTTGTAGAGCAGTTCACAAAGATCTTTTAAGGTTACTGACTTCTGTCTTTCTGAAGTCTGTATCAATGTAGATAGAGAAGCTAATCTCAGACTCAGGAAAGTTATGTGACTGTAGGGCTTTGAATGTAAAATGTCTCCCATAGACTCAAAGACTGTGATTAAGCCTCATACTTAAGCTCAACTGGTGGAGCCTTTGAGAGGTTGGAGCCTTGCCGGGGGTGTGTCTCTGGGGGCGGACTCAGAAGTTTATTCCAGCCCCATGAGGTGTTTAGGCTAGTTTACTCCTTTTTTAAAAAATTCTTTTAATTTTTAAAAATTTATTTATTTGAGAGTGAGAGAGAGGGAGGAAGAGGCAGATAGAGAGAAAGAGAATGGGCATGCTGGGGCCTCCAGCCACTGCAAACAAACTCCAGGTGCATGTGCCTTCTTGTGCACCTGGCTGATGTGGGTCCTGAGGAATTGAACCAGGGTCCTTAGGCTTTGCAGGCAAACACCTTAACCACTAAGCCAATTCCCCCAGCCTATGGCTAGTTTACTCTTGCTTCTTCCTCCCTGCTGATGTGACAAGGTGTTGTGTCCAGCGATCTGTACCTGCTACGCTTTCTCCCATCATGCTGAAACCTCCCTTTAAAATATAAACCAGAAGAGCCGGGCGTGGTGGCGCACGCCTTTAATCCCAGCACTCGGGAGGCAGAGGTAGGAGGATCGCCTTGAGTTCGAGGCCACCCTGAGACTACATAGTTAATTCCAGGTCAGCCTGGGCCAGAGTGAGACCCTACCTTGAAAACCACCCCCCCCCAAAAAAAAAAAAACACCAAAAAACTAAAATATAAACCAGAAATAAATCTTTCATTCCATAAGCTGCTTCTGATTGGGTGTTTTGCCCCAGTATAAGAATATTAATTGCAGCTTAACCTATCAAAAGAACACAGGAAACCTAAGTGGACAGGCTGGGAATCTCCTAGAGAGCGGCTATTAAATTACTATGAATGTGAACACTTAAAATCAACTCAGTATTTATTTTGTTGTTTATTTTTCTAGACAGGGTCTCAATCTAGCCCAGGCTGACCTGGAACTCACTCTGTAGCCCCAGACTGGCCTCAAATTACAGCAATCCTACCTCAGCCTCCTGAGTGCTGAGACTTAAGGAATGTGCCTCTCTTAACTTTATATTTATGAGCATTATTCTTTCCTTAAGCACATGTTATGACCAACATTTTGAGTTTTCTCAAATGTAATTCAGTTCCAAACATTCCCTTATAAATGACGATGATACTGGTTGATGGTGACACTCCATATCCTGTATATTTTTAATATTTTATTTTTATTTATCAGAAAGAGACAGAAAGCAGAACGACAGAAAATGGGCACATCAGGGCCTCTAGCCACTGCAAACCAACTCCAGATCCATGTGTCACCATGCGCATCTATCTATGGTTTACGTGGACCCTGGGAAATTGAACCTGGGTCCTTAGGCTTCAGAGGTAAGCACTGTAATTGCTAAGCAAACTCTCAAGCCCCATACCCCTACATTTTTAAAAAAGAGTTTGAGGGGCTGGAGGGATGGCTTAGCAGCTAAGGCACTTGCCTGCAAAGCCAAAGGACCCAGGTTCGATTCCCCAGGACCCACATTAGCCAGATGCACAAGGTGGTACACATGTCTGGAGTTCATTTGCAGTAGCTGGAGGCCCTGGCATGCCCATTCTCTCCTCTCTCTCCCTCTTTCTCTGTCAAATAACTAAATAAATATTTTTTAAAAAGAGTTTGATAAAACAAGATGGGACCAAACTTCAACCCAAACCCAATTATGACAATTTTACTTTATCTTGTTCCCATCTTAATCATGAATTGTGCTTGAGACAAGTTTTGAAAAGTTTATAGTTTATTTTGGACATATTTCTGGCAACATTAGAATAAGACTATCTTTATCTGACTTGTTAAAAAGCACAACTCTCATTACTTTGGTTCTGGTGATGAAGTTCTTATGGTTAACAGTACCTTTGTCAGCATTTCACATCAACTAGCACACACAAATATGAAGACTAAATAAAACTGACTGAGGGCTGAGGAATCAATGGGAGAATGTTTACCTAGCATACATAAGGCCCTTGGGTTCAATCATAAGTAATGCCAAGGGGAAAGTGGGGGGCTACCTGATATGAACCAGTAATTCCCAACCCTACATATATACCCAGAAGAATTGAAAGCAGGACTTCAAAAAGCTCCTTGTATGCTAATGTTCATTGACATATTATTCACGACAGCCAAAAGGTCGTAACAACCTAAATTGTTAAGCATATGTGGATACACAATGGAATACTTAGTCATAAAACTAAACTGTGGTATGTTACAACATGTACAAATGAACCAACAGGGTAAATATTATATCATTCCACTTAGATGAGCTACATAAAATAGACAAATTCTATGAACCTGGAATGGGGAGAAGAGAGCAAGGAGCTACTTCTGAATGAGTTGGTTCAGCAATGAACAGGGACAACAAAAAAATTACAGAAATAATGGTAAAAAACGCATACTACCATGAAAGTACTTAATATCACTAAAAATAGCAATTTTTTTGTGTGTGCCTGTTATATGTGCATCCATGTGCATACAAATATATGGGGATGCCAGAGCTCACATCAGGTGCCATCCTTAATGGGTCTCCACTCTTTTTATTAATTTATTTCAAAGGAGAAAGGGAGAGGGATAAAGGAAGGGAGGGGGAGAAGCGGCATGCCAGGGCCTCCTGCCACTGCAAACAAACTCCAGAGGCATGTGCCACCTAGTAGATCTGGCTTTATGGGGATTCTGAGGAATGGAACTAGGGTCCTTAGGTTTGCAGTCAAGCACCTTAACCACAGAGCCATATCCCCTGGCCAAGTCTCTATTTTTGTTCAGACAACGTTTCTCACAGAACCCAGAACTCATCAACTCAACTAAATAAGACAAGCTAGTCAGCACATCCTGGAATCCTTCTGTCTCTGCCTCCCCAGTGCTGGGATTATAGGCATGCACCATCATATTGCTGGCTTTTTGCATGGGAATCCAAACTCAACTGAGCCATCTCCCTAGCTCTCTAAAATGGCAAGTTGTATGTTATGTATATGTATTACCACAGACACACAAAATAAATATTTGAAAAACTAGATGTGGCAGTTTGAATGTATGACCCCCAAAAGACTAGTGTTTTATGAATTCCAGGTCAGCCTGCACTATTTTGAGACCCTACCTCAAAAAGATTGCTTAGCGGTTAAGGTACTTGCATGCAAAGCCAAAGGAACCAGGTTCAATTGCTCAGGACCCACATAAGCCAAATGCACAAGGTAATGCATGGGTCGGAAGTTCCTTTGCAGTGTGGGTGGAGGCCCTGGCATATCCATTCTCTCTATCTACCCCCCACTCTCTCTCTCTCTCAAATAAATAAATAAATAAATAAATAAATAAATAAATAGCAATAATAAAATGGAAAAGCATAGATGAACAAAGCCATGGGAAGAGAATTCTAAGAAGGACTGGCTAGTCTAGTCCCAAAATATAATTTATCTTGGCTTGTTTCATGTTCATTTAACAGTGTATTCTGATACTGGTACAGGATGAAACAATTCTATAAATGTCAATTAGATCAAGTTGGAAGATGCTGGGATTTACTTGTTTATTTGATTCTTTAGACCAGGCTGACCTGAAATTCACTATGTAGTCTCAGGGTGGCCTCAAACTCACTGCGATTCTCCTACTTCTGAACCCTGGGTGCTGAGATTAAAGATGTGCGCCATCACAACTGACTAACTTACTGGATTCTGTTGAGGCAGTGCCTCAAATATAGCCTCCACCTGGCCTCAGACTCATAGCAATCCTCCTGCCTCAGCCTCCTAGTCATCATGCCTAGCTACAGGTTGACGCTGCTTGGACTACCTATATCCTTAATGACTTTCCACCTGTACTAACAATTATTAACAAGAAATAAAAGCTTTGACTATAATTATGAATGCCTGGTTTTCTTCAAAGTTTAGATTTTGCTTTGTGTATTTTGAGGTTCTGATATTAGCAGATAAACATGTGTAACTGTATGTCACTTTTATCACTATGAAATGGTTTTTCTTTGTCGACAGCACTATCTTCTGCTCTCCCATCTACTGTGGTAGATATTAAGGACATGGACAATTTTAAACTGGATTAGAAAAGATGTGAATGAAAACTGCATTAAACTGATGAAAATAAAAACACAAAAAGTAAACTAACTGACCACGTGTTAAGAAATGACCATAAGGCTTTTAAAAAATGGGCTGGAGATATGGCTTAGAGGTTAAAGCACATGCCTGCGAAGCCTAAGGACCCTGGTTCGATTCTCCAGGTCCTATATAAGACAGATGCAAAAGGGGCTGCATGCATCTTGAGTTCCTTTGCAGTGGATAGAGGCCCTGGCATGCTCATTTTCTCCCTCTCTTTCTTTCCCTCTCTGTCTCAAATAAATAAATAAATAAATAAATAAATAAATAAATAAATAAATAAATAAATAAATAAATTTTTAAAGAATGACCACAAGAATAGTATACGATTTGTGAGAACATGTCCCCACTACAGAAGATTAATATTGTTATATTAATGATTAAAAACATATTTATTGGGCTGGGGAGATGGCTCAGCCATTAAGGCGCTTGCCTGCACAGCCAAAGGACCTAGGTTCGATTCCCCAGGACCCACATAAGCCAGACGCACAAGGTGGCACATGTGTCTGGAGTTTGTTTGCAGTGGCTAAAGGCCCTGGCGTGCCCATTCTTTCTCTATCTGTATCTCTTGCTCTCCCTCTGCTTCTCTCTCTCTCTCTCTAATAAATAAAATAAAAATAAAACATTTTTTAAAAAAGAAACATTTATTAAAGATATTTTTCACTTTAGCTTGTCCACCAATAATAAGACATTAATGAAGTAGTTCTGCCACATAGTTTAAAAGATATAAAATATCTTATCTTTAATATAAAATATAGCTTTAAAATACAGAATAAAAATCAGGTCAAACCACTTTTTCCCAGAATTAGTTCTCTGCATGCTTGCCTCAACAGTGTCCTATGTCACAATGGCTCTCTATTTTAATTGTAAAGTACACATACAGAAAAACTCACTATGCTTGCTTTATACATCTTGATCTAAACAATGGTATCTCAAATGAGGCCTGAATTTATCAAAGCATCATCCTCTTAAGTACTCAGGCAATACATTCTCTGCTTTCTCTGCAACCCACACTATTGCTCTTACCTCAATTTAGTCTCTATTCCAGGGAGCCAAACAGTGACAACCTAGGGCTGGATGATGAGGGACTTGTGATTCAGTTCTTACCTGTTGCTGTGCTTGGACTTTTCCCGGTCCTTCTCCTTGTCCTTCTTGTGCTCTTTATGTCGATGTTCTCGGTCTTTGTGTTTATCTTTGTGTTTATGAGAATCTGCAACCACAAGATATGAGTCAGTTGAGGAGGCATGAACTGTCTTCTGTCTACTTAACAAGCTGCTACTCAAGCAACACAGGACTCAATGGCAAGGTAGCCAGAAAAGCATAGTGCACTGCAAGCAAACATTTCACAAAGGCACCCATCACCACTTCCCAGCAGTTGTGCATTCTTCTCCCTCTGACTCTTATTATTAGCCTGACAAGTGATAAAAAGGAGAGCTGATTCTAAAGATAAGGTAGCTCTCTATAATTTCTGAAAAACCCGAATTTCTAGAGATATACTTTAAATGATTCTATTTTGTATTTTTTTATGACAGAGAGAGCAAGAAGGAGATCGAGAGAGAGAACTGGCACACCAGGGCATCCAGCCACTGCACACTGAACTCTAGATGCGTGTACCACCCTGTGCACTTGCATCACTGTGTGTCTGGCTTACATGGGACCTGGAGTTGACCATAGGTACTTAGGCTTCGCAGGCAAGTGCCTTAACCACTAAGCAATTTCTCTAGCCCTTATAAATGAACTTTAATGAGTAAATTGCGTGTTTAAAATACATACAACACATGGGTGTAATCCTCATCACAGAAGATTTAGAATAATTCCACCATCCCTTTTTCATCATTCCCAGTCAATTCCCATCCTCAATCCCTCAGTCAAGACACTAGTGATCTGACAGCACTATGGGATTAGATTCTATAGGTTCACCATTAGATTGATTCATATTAAGAAATCATGTAAGTACTATTCCTTTGAAAATTTACTTAACTTAGTAAGTTTTATACATTTATTTATAGTGCTGAATGTATACTGCTGGTTCCTTTTGTTTGGGGGGGTCTCACTCTAGGTCAGGCTGACCTGGAATTCACTATGTAGTCTCAGGGTGGCCTTGAACTCATGGCAATCCTCCTACCTCTGCCTCTAGAGTGCTGGGATTAAAGGTGTGTGCCACCACACCCGGCATGTTGGTTCCTTTTTGTTTGTTGGCTGGTGCTGGGGATGAGACCCAGGACCATGTGAATGCCAAGCAAGTACATTATACCACTGACTGAGTGGTATTTCATTATAGAGATGTACTACAATGTGTCCACTACCCCGCTGATGGACATTTGGTTCCAGGTGCTAGTTATTATGATTAAATATGTTATGAGCAGACATATGCAAGTCATTCTATACTTTGATATTTATTGGTATATATTTGTACATGTAATTGCCAGGTCATAATAAAATTAAAAAGTATATGTTCAAGGCCTGGAGAGATGGCTTAGTGGTTGAGCGTTGCCTGTGAATCTTAAACTAAGGACCCCGGTTTGAGGCTCGATTCCCCAGGACCCACATAAGCCAGATGCACAGGGTGGCACATGCATTTGGAGTTTGTTTGCAGTGGCTGGAGGCCCTGCCACGCCCATTCTATCTTATCTGCCTCTTTCTCTGTTGGTCTCAAATAAATAAATAAATAAGTAATAAACAAAAATTGTATGAAAGTATATGTCCAATATTTCAACATAATAAAGGCTATTTATGACAAACCTAAAGCCAACATAACACTAAATGGGGGAAAACGTGAAGCTTTTCCACTAAAATCAAGAAGACAAGGATGTCCACGGTCCCCACTTTTTATTTATAATAGTACTGGAAGTCTTAGCTATAGCACTTAGACAAGATACTCATAAAAGGGATACAAATTGGAAAGGAAGAGACTAAATTATCATTATTTGCAGATGATATGATTCTATACACAAAGGACCCTAAAGACTCTACTAGCAAACTGTTAGAGCTGATAAATACTTTTAGCAATGTAGCAGAATACAAAATAAATACACAAAAATCAGTAGCTTTTCTATATACTAACAACATGCAGAGGATGAAATCTGGAAATCACTCCCCTTCACAATTGCCTAAAAAAAAAAAAAAAAAGTACTTTGGAATAAATCTAACCAAGGAAGTAAAAGGATCTATACAATGAAAACTTTTAAACACTCAAGCAAAATATTGCAGAAGATATTAGGAAATGGAAAGACATCCCATGTTCTTGGATTGAAAGAACCAATATTGTGAAAATGTCAATCTTACCAAAAGTAATCCAAACATTTAATTAATAAAATTCATTTGGAAGCACAAAAAACCTCGAATATCAAAAACAATTTTGAGAACAAAAATAAGGCTGGTGGTATCACCCTACCCAATTTTAAGCTATATTACTAAGCCACAGTAACAAAAATAGCATGGTAGTGGCACAAAAGCAAGACACATAGATCAATGGTGCAGAATAGAGGACCCAGATGTAAATCCAGGCTGCTATAGCCATTTATTTTTGACAAAAATGCCAAAAACATATATTGGAGAAAAGATAACCTCTGTAACAAATAGTTCTGGGAAAACTGGATATCCATATGAAGATGGATGAAAATAGATCTTTATCTCTATCCATGCACAAGAGTCAAGTCCAAAAGAATCAAAGACCTTAATATCAGACCTGAAACTCTGAAACTGCTAGAGGAAAAAAAAACATGGGAAACCCTTCAACATACTGGTCTTGGCAAAGACTTTCTGAATATAACCCAGGTTGCTCAGGAAATTAAGCCACTAATCAACCAATGGGATCTCATGAAATTGCAAAGCCTTTGCACAGCAAAATACAATGTGAACAGCACAGAAAGGCAACCTACAGAATGGGAGAAAACCTTTGCCAGCTATACATCTGACAGAGGATTAATATCTAGGATATACAAAGAACTCAGGAAACAAAATAATAAGAAATCAAATAACCCAATTAAAAAATGGGCTAAGGAACAAAATAGAGAGTTCTCAAAAGAAGAAATGCAGATGGCATATAAACATCTTAAAAAAAAAAAGTTCTACATCCTTAGTGATCAGGGAAATGCAAATTAAAACTACTTTAAGATTTCATCTTCTGTCAGAAGGGCTATCAAGAAAACAAATGATAATAAATGTTGATGAGGTTGTGGAAAAAGAGGAACCCTTCTATGCTGTTAGTGGGAATGTAATCTGGTACAGTCATTGTGGAACCCGGTGTGGAGGTTCCTGAGACAGCTAAAAATGTATATACCTTATGACCCAGCTATACCACTCCTAGGTATATATCCTCAAGGTTTCTTCTCACTACCTTAGAGATACTTGTACAACCATGTTTATTGCCACTCTATTCACAGTAGCTAGGAAATGGAACCAGCCTAAATGTCTCTCAACGAATGAATGGATAACAAAGATGTACATTTATATAATGGAATTCTATTCAGTTTTAAGGAAAAATGAAATTATGAAATTTGCAGGGAAATGGATGGATCTGGAAAGAATTATACTAAAAGAGGTAACCCAGGCCCAGAAAGCGAAACATCGCATGTCCTCTTCTCATATGTAGATCCTAGATACAAATGTTCAGACTTGTGTGTAAGCTGGAGTAAAAATCAGTAGCAAAGGCTAGTAAGCTAGAAAAGGGCTATAAGGGAGGGAGAGAGGCACTGACTTAAGGGATGGTATTTTATGTATTTAAGCAGATGAACGGATAACTGCAGGTGGAATGACTTAAGTGAGGTCAGGGGAAGAGATTAAGTAAAAAAAAAGGTGGGAGGATGGTTAATTAAAATTCAGGATTCTGTGAATAAACTAAATGACACCCTACTTTTTTGGATAAAGGCAAACCCAGAAGCCATAGACTGTTACTAGAAAAATTTCAGTGCCAGGGATGGGATACCTTCCAGTGAGTTGTTGGTCAGAGAGGTCCCTGATGCCCCCCAAAACATTACAAGCTATTGCTAAGGCCCTAGGAATAGATGATAAGATCCTATTGTTGAAGACTCCACATGCCTGGGCTGCAAGGTCACTGAGGAATCAAACTGGGGTGAGCTGAAAACCTCTTCCCTATAGACTAGCTGACAGAAAGCTGGGAAAAGCTGTGCTGCATGCAACCCTATGGGAGACAGAAGCCATCAGTGTTGAAAACAGTGGATACTGCAAGCCTCTAGTTTGTCCAGCAAGGCCAAATGAGCCAACGGGTTCAATAGTACCATGTCTGTTATGGGTGCAACCAACTGCTCTCTAATTGGACTGTAGGCCTGCTCTATGGGAGGGAATACATGCCTGGTACTGAAAACCTAATCAAAAGCCTGCTCTTGTCTGGCTAAATGCATATGTTATGCCCATCAAACTGCACTGTAAGCACTTTATTTAATGTTCATACCCATATATTCATGCTACTCTCACTTTTGGTTACAGAAGCTTCTCTTTTCAGATGGCGATGACCACTGAGATGAACCAAAAGGCAACATAGTACTGAGATGTGACAGAGGAATGTTAAGCACTGAAACATCTCTATCACACCTTCCAAGGCTCAGGGTCCACTGCGAAAGAGGTGGTAGAAAAGAATGTAAGAGCCAAAGGAAGGGTAGGACTGCTTACAATGCAATCATCCAGACAGAAATTGGCCTCGGTATCTGTGACCTTGCAGTGCCCAGCAATACCTTCATAACAAGCTCATAACAGGAGGAAAAGATGATGACATCAAAATAAAAGAGACCAATGGAGAGAGAGAGGGGATATGATGGAGTATAGATTTGTGAATATGAAAGTGGGGGAGGGGAAGAAACTATGGTTTATTGTATGTAAGTACAGAAGCTATCAATAAAAAAAAGTTTAAAAATAAAAAAAAAATTTAAAGCTGGGCATAGTGGCACATGCCTTTAATCCCAGCACCCGGGAGGGAGAGGTAGGAGAATCGCTGTGAGTTTGAGGCCACCCTGAGACTACATAGTAAGTTCTAGGTCAGCCTGGGCTAGTGTGAAACCCTACCTCGAGAAAAAAAAATTTTTTTAAGTATACATTTAATCCGTAAATGGCACACACCTTTAATCCCAGTACTCAGGAGGCAGAGGAAGGAGGATTGCTGGGAATTAGAATCCAATCTGGGACAACAGATTGAGTTCCAGGTCATCCTGGGCTAGAGTGAGACCCTACCTTGAGAAAACACAAAACAAAACAAACAAACAAAAAAAAGAGTATATGCTCAACTTTATAGGAGACTTCCAAACTGTATTCCGAAGTGGCTGTACTATTATATACTCATAGAACAATTCACTGGAATACAAACTGCTAAAAATTCTCAACAATATCTATGATCATCAGTCTTTAATTTTAGCTACTTTAGCAGGTATTTAGTGATAACTCATTGTGGCTTTCTTTCATGCAGTTCTGATGATGAAACCATGCTGAATGAGTGTTGGTGCTACTCCACACCTGGTCAAGGTCAAGTATCTATTTAGATATTTTTCCTACTAAACATATCTTATTACTGAGTTGTGCCATGTTATTTACACATTGTGGGTTGCATTTTTATTAGTCCTATGTATTAAGATAATGCCACTATTTTCTACCAGTCATTAACTTACACATACACCTAACTACCTCTTAATCCTCCTACCTGAAACCAAGTGCTAGGAATGACCTACTACTTACTATAACTAGTCCTTTTTATAATTTCTTAAAACTATCTTTCAAATAGCACAAGTTGTAAATTTTTGTAATACTAATAACCAACTTTTCTCTTTTTTGTCATTGTTTTTTGGTTTTTGGTTTTTTGAAGTAGGGTCTCACTCTACTCCAGGATGACCTAGAATTCACTATGTTGTCTCAGTATGGCCTTGAACTTAACAATCCTCCTACCTCAACCTCCCAAGTGCTGGGATTAAAGGCGTGCATCGCCATACCCAGCCACCAATTTTTCTTTTTATGGTGTATGTTTTGCATATAAAAAACCTTGCCAACCAAAGGGTCATAGTTTTTCCATGCCTTTACAGAGGTAACATCCAGGGTGTTCTTGTCTTAGTATATATCAAGTGTACAAACCAGTAGGTTTCAATTATGACTTTTTTTGGGGGTCTCTCCCCCCTTTTCAGTACTAGGCAAATACTCTGCCACTGAGCTACACCCCCAGTCTTGATTAAGACACTTTACACAAGTATATAAAGTACTTTGATTATACTCCCATTACCCATACTTGAAGTACCTCACTGGTTCTCTTCCTATTTCTTATTAGTCCCTATTCTACTTTCTTTTTTTTTTATTTTTTGGTTTTTCAAGGTAGGGTCTTCACTCTAGCCCAGGCTGACCTGGAATTCACTATGTAGTCTCAGGGTGGCCTTGAACTCACAGCCATCCTCCTACCTCTGCCTCCTGAGTGCTGGGACTAAAAAGGCAGGTGTGCACCACCATGCTTCCCCTATTCTACTTTCACATTTTTGGGGGGAAGGGGTATGGCTTTGAGGTAGGATCTCATTCTATCCTAGGCTGACCTGGAATTCATTATGTAGTCTCAGGCTGGCCTAGAACACATAGTGACCCTTCTATCTCAGCCTCTGGAGTACTATGATTAAAGGTGTGCAATACCACGCCCAGCTCTCATATTGATTTAAAAACTCCTCATGAGGGAAACCATGCAATACTTGTATCTGAATCTGGCTTATTTCCCTAACATGATCTCTACTGTCATCTATTTTCCTACAAACCACATGATTTTATTTTTCTGCATGGCTGGGTAAAACTCTATCATGTATACATGCCACATTTTTAAAATCACAGCTAGGCACATAAATCAATTCCATGACTTGGTCATCCTAATCAGTGCCACAATCCTCATGGGTATGTGCAGTAGGCATTTCTGTTGCTTACTGCCCTGACTTCTTGGCTATTTGGCTAGTATGGTACACTTGGAGCACATGCTAGCTAGTCTTTAGTTTGGGGGGACTATCCATTTCAGAGTGGCCACAGTAATTTACATTCTCAACAACAACAGTATTAGGATTATTTTATTTGCAAGATTCAGTTTTTGTTTGAATATATGCATATCCAGCTGTTCTACCAACGTTTTCTAAAATTTGTTCCTCTTTCCACTGAATCGCTGTGGTCTCTACTGAAAATCAAGTACCCATATGGATCAGAGACCTATTCCTGGACCCTCTCCAATCTACTTTTGCAAAAACACACACACTACATTAACTACTGAAGCGTCACAGTAAATTCTGAAATAAATAACAAAAGTACCTTATTTATCAAAGATTGTTTTGCCCAGTCTATATCTTCTGGACTTCCAGATTAAGTTTTAGATATAGCTCATCGATTTCTTAAAATAGCTGGAAATTTATGCTAGGAGGAAATTGGGAGAATACTGTAGCAAAACAGTATGGTGTCTTTTAGTCCATGACATGGTATTTGCTTGGGTGACCTAAAACTCTGTGTGTACAGACCAAAATTACTTCTAAGAGCTTGTTTGTGTGATGCATTTCACTGGAGGCAGGTCACCACATTGATGACTATGTTTTAGCTGTGTATTTATTCAATATGTGAATGCTGGTTTACAAGTGCATACAACAGATCCTTTGATTCTCTTCCTTTCAAGAAATGTAGCCTAATTTCCTTCTCCACCAGCATGGGCTAAACTTAGTGATTTGCTCTGGACAAACAGGGTAAGTATCAACGCACAACATCCAACATTGGGCCATAAAAGGCACTAGATTATCCTTGCTCTCTCCTTGCTCTGGTGGAATCCTACACTCAAAGGCCCATGTGGTGAGGAATCAAAGCTTCCAGACAACAGCCACATGAAAGAACTATGCTGGAAGTGGATCCTCCAGCTTGAATTAAGACTACAGATGACAACAGACCTGGTTAACAACATGCTGACAGCCATCTTATGAAAGACCCTGAGTCCAAACTACCCAGCTAAACTGCTCCTGGGAGGCTGAGGTGGAAGAAACTGAATTTGAGGCCAGTACAGTGATTTTCGCCTTAGCATGGGATAGTGAGACCTTGCTTCAAAAAAACAACAAAAAGTCTCAAGTCTGCAATTCTAGAGTGCTGAGTCAACCAAAACAAAGTTGGTGTTTGCTGTTTACATAATACTATTATTACACCTGCCTAAGGCCATAATAACGACAATACATGTAACAGCACTGCAACCTAAAATAAAGCATGTATTGTTTTGTTTTTGGCCAGAATTCAACAAAGAAAGTTCAGAATATTAAGATCTGATGTTACAGCTCAAGGGTATAACAGGGATATAATACAAAAAAAAAGGTCTTTGTATAATTCAACAAATCCATAAACATGTACAAAAATGTTTAGAAGATAGACATCAAAATAATAAAAGTCATAATCTTAAAGTATACATTTATTAATCATGTGTATTTCTTATTTCCCCTTTTTTATGTAATTGCTTCTATAACAAAGGCTTTTTTGTTTGTTTTTCAAGGTAGGGTCTCACTCTAGCCTAGGCTGACCTAGAATTAATTCACTGTGTAGTCTCAGGGTGGCCTTGAACTCACAGCAATCCTCCTACCTCTGCCTCCCAAGTGCTGGGATTAAAGGCATGAGCCACCAAGCCAGGGACAAAGTTATTTTTAAAGATTAAAGTGGGGCTGGAGAGATGGCTTAGCAGTTAAGGCACATGCCTGTGAAGCCTAAGGACCCCAGTTCTAATCTCCAGGCCCCACATAAGCCAGATGCACATGGTGGTGCATGCATCTGGAGTTTGTTTGCAGTGGCTAGAGGCCCTGGTATGCCCATTCTCACTCACTCGCTCTCTCTCACACTAATAAATAAAGAAATAAAAATTAGAAAATAAAGATAAAAGTAAAATAACTAGAGCCGGGTGTGGTGGTGTACGCCTTTAATTCCAGCACTTGGGAGGCAGAGGTAGGAGGATCACTGTGACTTTGAGGCCACCCTGAGGATACATAGTGAATTCCAGGTCAGCCTGGACTAGAGTGAGACCCTACCTCGAAAAAACAAAAAAAAAAAAAAAAAAGTAAAATAACTAGATTTATTTATTTGAGAGAAAGAAGCAGAGAGAGAGAGAGAATGGTGGCACCAGGGCCTCCAGCCACTGCAAACGAACTCCAGATGCATCTGTCCCCTTGTGCATCTGACTTATGTGGGTTCTGGGGAATCAAACCAGGATCCTTTAACAAGGCATTGCAGGCAAATGCCTTAACCACTAAGCCATCTCTCCAGACCAACTAGATTTTTTTAAAACAATCTAGAAGACAGTGATATCAAATAAACTAAGAACTAAGGGGGAAAATGTACAAATGCATGTAGGAACATGGAAACTGAACCTAGTTCCAGGAACTCACTGCTGTGTGTACTGGAGGGAAGAGTCAAGGAATACTTTAGATACCAGTAACTTAGAGAACAAGATGCCCTGGCAAAAAACAGTAAAGTTGTGCAAAACAAAGTGGAAGAAAAAGACTTGAGAAGTGATGAGCCTAAAGGAAGTCAGACCGCAATAAAGATGAAAGTGGGACATCTAACTGAAGACACTAGTTAAGGAGCTAGAAAGTAAAGAAGTCAAGTCAGTAAGTGTACACAGATCTGATTCCTCAGAGGGAAAATGTTTAGGGAACATACTAGTGGCCTTAAAGATAAAAGCAAGCACATATTCTTCTTTCTTAACAAGCATTTAAACTAATAAATGAAATGTTTATGGAAATGAATGCTATTATTCCAGGCATCTGTTAAATGCAAAAAGAACTGCATCAACCTGACTGATAAGAAATTAAAGGTACATTCTGATCCCTGTATTCATGACCTCTAGCAACAGACACCACCTCCACAAGATCTGAACAGTAAGTTTAAAGACAAAAGAAATTAAAGGTGAAAACCATTGCACATTTTATCATCAGAAAACCTCATCCACTGGAAATGCAGGTCACCTACTGACGGTAACAACTGCTCCAATTTCTAGCAGTGAAAGGTGGCCGGGCTTGGTGGCACACGCCTTTAATTCTAGCACTCGGGAGGCAGAGGTAAGAAGGATCACTGTGAGTTCGAGGCCACCCTGAGACTATGGTCAGCGTGAGCTAGAATGAGACCCTCAAAAAAAAAAAAAAAAAAAAAAAAAAAAAAAAAAAAGACTCTAGGTGAATAATCCCCAAGAAAGGCAGTCCTGCGAAAGGTAACTCCACTAAAACCACCTGGGATTACTCCACAAAGTCAGTAAGGGAATAAAGAGCAAGACAAGGAATCAACATCTTTTGTTGTTGTCTATAGTTTTCGCTAAGGCTAAAAAAAAGTGGGCTTAGCCGGACATAGTGGCACACGCCTTTAATCCCAGCAGTCGGGAGGCAGAGGTAGGAGGATCACCATGAGTTCAAGGCCACCCTAAGAGTACATAGTGAGTTCCAGGTCAGCCTGGGCTAGAGTGAAACCCTACCTCGAAAAAAAAAAAAAAAAAAAAAAAAAAAAAAAAAAAAAGTGGGGCTGGAGAGATGGCTTAGCAGTTAAGGTGCTTGCCTGCAAAAGCCATAGGACCCAGATTCAACTTCCCAGTACCCATGTAAGCCAGATGCACAAGGGGGTGCATGCATCTGGAGTTCATTTGCAGTGGCTGGAGGCCCTGGCACACCCATTCTCTCTCCCCCTCCCCCCGCCTATTTCTATATCTCTCTCTCAAATACATAAATAAAAATAAAATATTTTTAAGTGGGTTGGAGGGACTGGCTTAGCAGTTAAGGCATTTGCCTGCAAAGCCAAAGGACCCAGGTTCGATTCCCCAGGTCCTACTTTAGCCAGATGCACAAGGAGGTGCATTCATCAGGAGTTCATTTGCAGTGGCTGAAGGCCCAGTACACAGGAGGCAGAGGTAGAAGGATTGCTGTGAGTTTGAGGACATCCTGAGACTACATAGTGAATTCCAGGTCAGCCTGAGCTAGAGTAAAACCCTACCTCAAAAAAGCAAAAAACAAACAAACAAAAAAAGCCAGGCATGGTGGCACATGCCTTTAATCCCAGCACTCTACCTCAAAAAACAAACAAAAACGTGCTTGCTTATAAAGCCTCAACACAGGTTTGAGGCCCCAGTACCCACATAAGCCAAGATACACAGTGGAGCATGCATACGGAGTTTGTTTACAGTGGGAAGAGGCTCTGGGGTGCCTACTTACCCTATCTCTCTTTGTCAAGTCAATAAATAAAAATTATTTTTTTAAAAAAAAGGAGGGCTAGAGAGATGGCTTAGTGGTTAAGTTGAAGCAAAGGAAGGATAGGATTATGATCAGCATACACTGTTTACATGTATGGAAATGGTCAATAAAATTTTTTTTATTAATATTTTTATTTATTTGCAAGCAGAAGGACACAGAAGATAGATAGAGAGAACTGGGAAATTCTCCTGACTCCACCAGCCTCCGTTCTTGCCTTAGGTGCACTGGGATTCTAGAAGCACATCACAGCTTCTGGCTTTTACATGGACACTGGGTATTATCTAAACTCAGGTGCTCAGAATTGCCCAGCAGGCACTTGAACCACTAAGTGATCTCCCAGTTCTCCCAGTAAGTTTTCTAGGACATACATCACTTCATTATTAAAATTCCCCCAATGGGACAAACCCTGGCATTTTTGTTTCCTTCCTAACTTCACACCTAATGCAACCACATCGCAAAGGCAAGTTTAAACAAAATCAACAATCAACTTTAGTTAACACTATATACACAGCATACCCTAATACTTTAAAAAAAGACTTTTTATTTAGGATTGATAACCAAGATGTTCTCTGATGATAATGACTGTATTACGGGCATGTGGTCAGTGTCTGGGGTATGTGAATCTCTCTAGGAACTAAGAAGCCTGAAAGCTTGTCATCATTAAAAGATAAACAATGAAAAAAAAATACTCCATTTCCTTTCCCCAAACACAACTGTATTATTCACACTTCATGAATGTTAGTCCAGTTTTGAGTCCAAACTCATCTTGATGGTGGCTTTCCTCTGTCCCTTCTCCATGCCTCATTCTGATTTGGACTGTGACCTTCGGTGGGACTATAATGACAGGATATCTGTTATCTACCACATGTACCTCCTCCTCCTACTGCTTGGAGAAACACCTCATGAAGAAGTGAAAATGCTTTCTGTCAAGAGTGAATTTGGGGGCTGGAGAAATGGCTTAGCAGTTAAGTGCTTGCTTGTGAAGCCTAAGGACCCTGGTTCAAGGCTTGATTCCCTAGGACCCACGTAAGCCAGATGTACAAAGTGGCGCATGCATCTGGAGTTTGTTTGCAGTGGCTGGAGGCCCTGGCTTGCCCATTCTCTATCTATTTGCCTCTTTCTCTCTCTGTCTGTCCCTCTCAAATAAATAAATAAACAAAAATTTTAAAGAAAGAGTGAATTTGGCTTTCTGTGTGCATGTGTGTACACTCACGCACACACACATGGAGGCGAGAGGTAAACACTGGGCATCTGACCTAGTTGCTCTCTACCTTTTGAGCCAAGGTCTTCCACTGAACCTAAAGCTCACAGAGTTAGCTAGACTAAGCTGAACAGGAAACCCTAGTGATGCTTGTCTTTGCCTCCCTGGGGCTAGGATTACAGGTATGCACTCCCACACCCAGCATTCTTATATGGGTACTAGGGATCTGCACATAGGTCCTCACGCTTGCAACTGCAAGCACTTCAGACACTGAGCTATCACTCCTGCCTTGGGTCTTCTTCCAAGTATGGGAAGTTGAAAGAAGAAAAACTTGGGGGGGCGTGGTGGCACACGCCTTTAACCCCAGCACTTGGGAGGCAGAGGTAGGAGCATCTCTGAGTTCAAGTCCACCCTGAGACTCCATAGTGAATTTCAGGTCAGCCTGGGCTAGAGTGAAACACTACTTCAAAAAAAAAAAAAAAAAAAAAAAAAAAAAAAAAGAAAGAAAAAAGAAAAACAAACTTCAAGCCATTAAGAAGGAGCTGATCCAGCCAATCATGGCAGTACACACCCTTAATCCCAGCACTGGAGAGGCAGAAGTAGGAGGATTATTTCGAGTTCCAAATCAGCCTGGACTAGAGTAAGATGCTACCTCAAAAAAATAGCTGACCTAGATTAAAAAAAAAAAAAAAGGTGGATTTTATTTAAATGAAAAACCTGAAAACACTCCTAGCAGAAACAAAATAAGACTAATGTAAAGATGGGGGTCCCAGGAGGTCCACATGACTGCTGATAAAGCCCTACTTAATGATGATGATGAAGCCTGTGCTTCCCATAACACTTCATATCACCTTACTCTAGGTTCCATTTTAGCTTCCATGATAGTCTCAGTAGTTCTAAGTCTTACACCCTGTAGTTTTTGCTTTTGATACCTCTTTATGACTTAATAAAAAAGATGTATGGTTTTCATCAACTGTCTCCAAAATAATCTCACTGTACTGGGTAGACCTTTTTTTTTTTTACATTCATACATGCACAGTGGTTTCATTTAGTTATAGCACCTCAGATCAGCTCAGAGTTATAAGTATGTGTATGCCCTACACAAAAGCACTGAGCAGAGCGATTCAACACGAATGTAATGATGTATTTGAATTGGCATGTCAAATGAACCCCGCAGAATATTAACTAGATAATAATATTAACACTTATTTGCTAAATTTCATAAGAGTGGGACATGTTTGTGAGCAGTCTGATGTCTGGGATCGTTTTTCTCAAGTTAAGTCCTTATTAAACCAGAAAAAAAATCAAATTAAATTTAAGGTGCCAATTGTTTTACAAAGTGCTGGACTCTCTGCACTATCTAATATTTACCAGAAAACTTAATATTCGGGCTAGAGAGATAGCTTAGCAGTTAAACGCTTGCCTGTGAAGCCTAAGGACCCTGGTTTGAAACTCCATTTCCCAGGACCCATGTAAGCCAGATGCACAAAGTGGCACATATACCTGGAGTTCATTTGCTATGGCTGGAGGTCCTGGTGTGCCCATTCTCTCTTTTTTTCTCTCTGTCATTCTCAAATAAATAAATAAAAATAAAAACAAACAATACAAATATTTTTAAAAAAGGAAACAATATTCCATTAAAAGATTCAAAGTTGTTCAAATTTTTTAAAGCACCTCTAAAACAACTTCAAATTTGTAAAATCTGCCACAATTTTCCTAAGTGCCTATAATGTTCAGAATACCACAAACTTAAGAACATGCTTAGTTTGTGGAGACAGCTCAGTGCCACAAAAATACATGCCACAAAAGTGTGAGTAACTGAGTTTGAATCATCAGACACCCTGCCCCCTCCATTAAAAAGCCAGAAGCGAGCCAGGAGTGGTGGCTCACGCCTTTAATCCTAGTACTCGGGAGACAAAGGTAGGAAGGTTGCTATGAGTTTGAGGCCACCCTAAGACTACATAGTGAATTCCAGATCAGCCTAGGCTAGAACAAGACAATACCTTGAAAAAACTAAAAAAAAAAAAAGACAGAGGCTGTGTCAAGCTTCTATAATCCCAGCAAGCCTACAGCAAGATGGAAGATTGGAGACGGGAATTTCCTAGAAACTTGTGGAGCAGCTAGCCTGGCAAACAGCAATGAACAAGAGACCTTGTCTCAGAGAAAGTGGAAGGCAATGACTGACACCTAGAAGTTATCCCCTGCACTCATGAACATGCACACACAATGGACTTAGATTTTACATTATTAGCTGTGTGAGATTAGGATTACTTTCAGAGGTCCTTATTTGAGAAGAGAAAGAGGGAGAATGGGCACTCCAGGGCCTCCGGCCACTGTAAACGAACTCCAGACACATACACCATCTTGTGCATCTGCTTTATGTGAGTCCTGGGGACTCCTTGTGCAACACTGCACGCTTGCATCACTTTTGCATCTGCCTAAACATGGGACCTGAAGTTTCGAATGTGCATTCTTAGGCTTCGCAGGCAGGTGCCTTCACAGCTAAGCCATCTTTCCAGTGCTCTTCCAATACTTAGGATCAGCAAGTTGTACTGATTCTAGAGAAGCTAGCTCCAACCTAAAGCTCAACTGCTTAGACACGTACACGACATGACACAACACGACACAACAGAAGATCCTGCACAGGCCAGAAAGATTCCCTGACTAGAAGGATTACACTTTAAAGCCAGGCATGGTGGTGTATGTCTTTAATCCCAGCACTCAGGAGGCAGAGGTAGGAGAGTTGCCGTGAGTTTGAGACCACCCTGAGACTACATAGTGAATTCCAGGTCAGTCTGAGCTAGAGTGAAACCCTACCTCGGAAAAAAAAAAATTTAAAGTGCAGCAGTGCCAAATATTATTCAATGGAGAACCCACCACAAACAAGAACCCTTAGTCTGAGGGGAACTCCACTAGAGCCTTGATTCCTCAGGATACCCTGGTATCATGATCTGTTCTGTTTCACATTTAAGGACTCAGGCTGTGACATCAAAAAGGTCTAAATTAAACTCCGTGCTCTGCCATTTGGTTACAAATCATACAGCTAAGAGCTACTTAACATCTGAGCCTAAATTTCAAATGTAAAGTGGGAACAGATGGTAATGTTACCTACACCTCAGGACTAAACATGAAAATTCAGAACACCTCAGACATTGCCTGAGTCATGGTAAATGTTCAAATATCAGGTATTTATTTCACTCTTAATCATTATTTCCTGAAGCTAAACCTAGAGAAAAATGGGTCGATTCTCAGTCTTTAGACAATTCATTGAAGTTGTTTTATGTGTACTTAGTGGACTCAGAGGGGCCAAGGCTACCTTACTATTTGATTCCATCAGCCTAGTAAGTCTGGCAACTATAAGCCAGATTACTTTTGAGCAGTAGTATATATTCAACATGAGCATGTAAGTGAGAAAATTACCCCAGATGGGTTAGTTAACACTCTGGGTGAGAAGCTTTTGGTGCTATGTGGAAGCCCATACAATCTTAGAATCTTATTATTTATAGTAAGCCATTGACTCGTTACTGACTGTACTTTAACAAATGAGTAAACCTGTTACAGACATGCTAGAAACATACTATTTCAAATGATGTTCTAGGCTAATACTAACTAACCATTTTAAAGGATGCTGATCAACAAAGGTATGTGCAAATGTAAATCAACCAGTTTTGTCAACCATAACAGACATAACCTTCACTGGGTATGCTAAGAAAAATGAGAACTAACAACTCAAAGGATATTACATCTTCCCTTTGGTTTAGCACTGAAGAGGTCAAGAAAGATGGAGAACTATCTGAAGTTCTAAGAGTTTAGATAAACACAAGTTTACTTACTAGTGACAAGTTCTCTTAACCTGTTACCCAGGTTAAGGCAATGTAGATAAAACCATTATTCAAACTCCTAACCCATCAAATTCACACTTCTACAGAGTTCTGAGACCCTACCACTATATTCCAAAAAAATCAAAACCTGAATCTCATGTCATACCTAAACTTTGTCTAGAGCTGTGCTATCCAATATGGTAGCAACTAGCCACATGTAACTATTTTAAATTCACATCTGAAAACTAGAAGGGAGGGGGCATTTGTGTGGCATCGTGGCTGTTCCTGGATATTTGCTATGGCTGCTACCAGCTATAATAAGCCAGTCCAGTCAGCTGCAGAGGCAAGTTATGAGCCTGTACCACAAGCTACTGCACCTTAACTGATGGAAACCAGGCACAGATGAAGTTCCTGCAGCAAACGAGAAGCTCTGACATGATGTGCTACTCTGCGATCTGCGCTGCACAGATGGTAAAAGCACAGCTCCTGCATCTTAGTGATGCTGCCACCAGTGATGCCTTCATACAAGTGTGGCGGCAGGGAGGGGGATGACCATGAAGCTCAGGTGCTACATACAGCCCTAGGGAATGCCAACTAATTATGGCAATGGCCAAAGGAGCCATCTTGAAAGCACAGGAGCATCAGAGACCCACCCAGATGGACAATGACATGCTGAAGAGCATGCTCAGAGTCACAGGAGTTCTCACCTGCCAACTAGGGTTAGATGGAAAGTTCATGTGATAGAAGTAAGAGGTCTTAAAAAACTAGCTCTATGAACTGAAGGAACAGAGAATCTGCCTGGGAGCAAGAGCACAGAGAGCACTGTGGTAGTGGGAGATGCCAGACCTTTCTAATGACAGATGAGACCCCTTCCCTCCTCGTGAGGGCTTGAGGTGGCCTATTGGCACCAATAGTCAAATAGTGTCAAGTTCAGATTTACTTACCCAAAGTCATGGATGAGGACCCCCAAATAGACAAATGGGGCCTAGAATCTACTCCTAACCTAAGAACACCCCTATCCCTGACTCCTCAAAGTGATGCCCTTATGGATAAAGAATGGCTGATGAGAGCCAGGAATGGTGGCACACGCCTTTAATTCCAGCACTCGGGAGGCAGAGATAGGAGGATCACTGTGAGTTCAAGGCCACCCTGAGACTACATAGTGAATTCCAGGTCAGCCTGGGCTAGAGTGAGACTCTATCTTGAAAAACAAAAAAACAAAAACAAAACAAAACAAAAGGCTGATGAACAGCAAGAAGCCCAGAATCCATTAGAAAATTTTGTCCTCCTCATTCACTGTGACAAACTAAGATCTAATAGGTGTCAAGGTCCCTCATCTCAGCAGATCAGATAAAGATTCCTCAAGAATACCTACTGGACAGTCCTAAGGAGCAAACCCCATTGCTATGCCCCTTCCCCCTCAGGACTGTTGAACAAAGGAAATATAAGTGGAAAGGGTGCTTGCTTCATTGTTAAAGTTCTTATATAGGAAACAGCTATCATATTGGTCAGTACAGATCATGATGGAAAGTTCTACCTGACAGGCCTGATCTAGAAGCTTGGATTAGAACACTCTTCTATTACTGGTAAAGAAACCAAACTTTGTGACAAAGTCAGAATTGAGAATTCCTTTGTCCTGACTCCCTATCTAACATTAGATCTATCCACTGAAGCCTTTTTCCTACATGGTAGTCAGTACATGTGGTGTATTTTCTCACTTTCTTTAAAATATTCTATTTATTTATTTGAGAGAGAGGCAAAAAGAAGAGAGAGTCAGATAGAGAATGGGTACGCTAGGGCCTCTAGCCACTGTCAATGAATTCCAGACACATGCGCCACCTTGTACATCTGGCTTTATGCAGGTACTAGAGAATCAAACCTGAGTCCATAGGCTTTGCAGGCAACGGCCTTAACCACTAAGCCATCTCTCCCACCCCCTTTATTTTTCAGAGACAGGCAGGGAGAGAGAACGAGAGAGAGAGAATGGGTGCATGAGGGCCTTTCAGCTGCTGTGGACTCCAGACGTGTGCACCCCCCCTTGTGCGCATATGCAATAATGCATGCTTGCATCACTTTTGCATCTGGCTACATGGAACCTGGAGATTTGAACATGCATTTTTGGGCTTTTGCAGGCAAGTGCTTTAACTGCTAAGACATCTGTTCAGCCCAATATTGAGTATTTTCTAAAGGTTAGCCTGAAGTTTGCCTGGTTCAGCTGGCCATGATGACATAAGTAAACTGCTACTGCACAGAGCCCCTGCAGAGAACATTCAACTAAAGTATTAGTCTATTTCAGGAGCAAGGCAAACAAATTCTACTTTTACTAACTCATCTTTGTCCTTTAAATACAAGGCTTAAGTTGGAGTATTTTACGCTTCCTCTATATTATTCTCCATAGTAAGACACATTCTCACAAGGCATCACTGTAGTGTTCGTGCTTCCCCTTCCCCAGGTGGTAGACTTAAAGGAAAAAAGGACTTGTCTAACCTGAAAATGTACTTTCTCGGGCCAGCTCAATTAGGGCAAGCCCATTCCTGCAGACCTGCCCTCCTTCACTTCCACTAAGTGAGCTCTTAAAGCCTGGGAAGTAGTAGATTAACTACACACCTGACTAGGAGTCCACAACTCAGTCTATGTTGCCTTTGATTCTAATGGTTAGGAGCTGCAAAATTCCCAAGGTCATACCTTGTCTGGCAATAAAGGGGTCAAGGGTGTTAATACATTTCTTCATTTGTTCTGTTATTAATTCAACCAAGAGGCCTTTCTTTAGAGTATTTGTAGTGACTGTGCTTACAATACTCAGGCCATTCCCAGGGCCACTAGCAGTGCCTGAACACATGTCTCCCACTGAGCTATTACATATTCTTTAGGAATACAAGAAGCCTAATAGTCTTATATAACTGGCTCCTTAAATGTTTTTATGTTTCAGAGGCCCTTTCCCTACCCATTTCTCGTCTCAGAGTCACGCCAGCCTAGGAGCAGTCAGAAGCACAAGCACTGCTCAAGTACCAAGCCAGCCATGGGCCTTGAGGGAGACAAGACATGCTGCCTTAGGAGCGGCATTACTGCACAACCAGCTTTAGGCTTCACACAAATGTCAGGCCTATAGGATTTGACCAGAAGATGATTATGATTAATCAACGTTATCTTGTTCTTGATAAGTATTTGTTATGGGTGGATACAGAAGTACCAGGTATTGTTAGGGTTTTTTGCTTGTTTGTTTTTTTCAAAGTAGGGTCTTATTCTAGCCCAAGCTGACCTAGCACTATGTAGTCCCAGGCTGGACTCAAACTCACAGCATCCTCCTGCCTCTGCTGGGATTAAAGGCATGTACCATCATACCCAGCATTTATAGGTTTTTTTTTTGGGGGGGTGAAGTAGGGCCCCACTCTAGCCCAGGCTGACCTGGAATTCACTATGTACTCTCAGGGTGGCCTTGAACTCACAGTGATCCTTCTACCTCTGCCTCCCGAGAGCAGGGATTAAAGGCATGCACCACCACGCCTGGCTTAGGTTTTTGTGGGTTTTTTTTTTTTAAGAGAAAGAAAAAATTGGTGCACCAGGGCCTCAGCCACTGCATTTGAACTCCAGATGCTTGTGCCACCTTACCCTTACCTCACCTTTATGTGTCTGACTTATATGGGATCTGGAGAGTCAAACATGGGTCCTTAGGCTTCACAGGCAAATGTCTTAACCACTAAGCCATCTCTGCAGCCCAGTTTTTATTTTTTGATTGATTTTGAGATAAAGTCTTGCTATGTTGGCCTCAAAACTCAAAATTCCTGTCTCTACAAGGACTATAAGCATTAGGTGATCTTTTTATGACTCTGAGGGTAGAAATTATATAGATGAGAACATGAGAAAACATGTTATATGTTGAATGTCACCTAACAAAAGCTGACTGAAGTTATCTAATTTCAGAGTCTCTTCGTCACCAGGGAGCTTATGGACTTTGTCAGCAGCACATCATTTTTCCTTAAAAATGTGAGGCTCAACAAAAAATGAACTTAAATCTTGTGCCATTCCATGCCATGCCAGGCATGGTGGTACACGCCTTTAATCCCAGCATTCACGAGGCAGAGGTAGGAGGATCCCTGAGAGTTCGAGGCCATCCTGAGACTACAGAGTGAATTCTAGGTCAGCCCGAGCTAGAGTGAGACCCTACCTCAAAACAACAACAACAAAAATTGTATGTATCAAGTCACCTGGTATATATTGTTTAAAACTAAGATGCTTGCTACTACTTGGTCTGTAGGTGTAGATGAGGCCAAAGGATTTGTATTCCCAAATTCTCAGACAACGCTAAGAAAACCTTAACTGCTCTATTCACATCCTTTCATTCAATCAGCATCATCAGTAGCTGAAAACACCAACTTTTTCAAGCTCTGCCTTAACCATACTAGGACTATTATTATAAAACTCACTGTTTGAGCTTCACTCAAGTCACCCCATTCATAAGACAGTAACAGGATTAAGTGGCTTATTCAACATGGACGAAGGAGAAAGGTCCAGAGTTGTGATCAACCACCAAACAGCCAGAAGGGAAGTACGTATCACTGTGATGCACGTAAATACCACTGAAAGGTTTTTTTTTTTTAACATATTTATATATTTGAGAGAGCGAGAGAAAGAGAGAGAGAGAGAGAGATAATGGGCGCGCCAGGGCCTCCAGCCACTGCAAACAAACTCCAGATGCATGCGCCACCTTGTATATCTGGCTTATGTGGATCCTGGAGAGCCGAACCAGGATCCTTTAGCTTTGCAGGAAAACGCCATAACCACTAAGCCATCTCTCCAGCCCATCACTGAAAGTTTTTGAGACAATGTTTCAAGTATCCCATGCTAGCCTCAAATTAACTGTGTAGCCAAAGATGGCCTTGAACTCCTGATCCTCCTGCCTCCATGTGTTGGTATTACAAGTGTGCATTTCTATGCCTTGTTAGACTACTTCCATTAGAATGAAGTAAGCATAAAGCTTTTATGAATGAACACATTGAAAAACAGTGCTTTGGTCTTCTTAAGAATCATTTTAAGCCTGATAGGTTGATCAATGGAGTATTTTGGACCAAATGAAGCAAAATACATATCATAGTCAATTAAGATAGAAAAGTGTGCTGGGTGTGGTGGTGCACACCTTTAATCCCAGTACTTGGGAGGCAGAAGTAGGAGGATTGCCATGAGTGCAAGGGCACCCTGAGACTACACAGTGAGTTCCAGGTCAGCCTGAGCTAGTGAGACCCTGCCACAGAAAAACCAAAAAAAGAAAAAAGGAAGGAAGGAAGGATGTTTCTCGGGGCTGGAGAGATAGCTCAGCAGTTAAGGAGGTTGCCTGCAAAGCCTAAGGACCCAGGTTCAATTCCCCAGTAACCAGGTAAGGCTAGATGCACAGGGTGGCTGGTACATGTGTCCGGAGTTCATTTGCAGTGGTCAGAGTCCCTGGGGTGCCCATTCTTCCCACACCAACTCCGCCTCTTTCTTTCAAATAAATAAAATATTTTTAACAGCCAGGTATGGTGGCCACACCTTTAATCCCAGCACTTGGGAGGTAGAGGTAGGAGGATCACCATGAGTTCGAGGCCACCCTGAGACTACACAGTGAGTTCCAGGTCAGCCTGGGCTAGAGTGAGACCCTACCTCAAAAGACCAAAATAAATAAATAAATAAATAAATAAAATATTTTTAAAAAATTTAAAGGCTGGGCATGGTAATGCACGCCTTTAATCCCAGCACTTGGGAGGCAGAAGTAGGAACATAGCTGTGAGCTCCAGGCCACCCTGAAACTACACAGTGAATTCCAAGTCAGCCTGGGTTAGAGTGAGACCCTACCTCAAAAAAATAAACCCAGAAAAAATAATAAAATAAACAAACAAATACAAATTTTTACAAAGTTCAGTTTCTGCAGGGCTGGGGAGATGGCTTAGCAGTTAAAGGTGCTTGCTTACAAAGCCTGCCAGGCCAGGTTCAATTAATTCCCCAGTACCCATGTAAAGCAAGATTCAATGTGGTACATGTGTCTAGAGTCCATTTGCACTTGCAAGAGGCCCTGACAAGCCCATATTCATTTACTCTCTCACCTGCTCTCTCATTATAAATATTTTAAAAGCCAGGCATAGTGGCGCCTTTAATCCCAGCACTCAGGAGGAAGAGGTAGGAGGATGTGAGTTCGAGGCGACCCTAAGACTGCATAGTGAATTCCTGGGCTAAAGTGAGGCCCTACCTTGAAAAAAAAAAAAAAGAAAGAAAAAAGCAGGAAAAAAAAAAAAGCTGGGCGTGGTGGCGCACGCCTTTAATCCCAGCACTGGGGAGGCAGAGGTAGGAGGATCACCATGAGTTCGAGGCCACCCTGAGAGTACATAGTTAATTCCAGGTCAGCCTGGAACAGAGTGAGACCCTACCTCAAAAAACAAGAAAAGAAAAAAAAAAAGAAAAAGAACTTTCTCCAAAGGTGGTCTGAGTCACTATTAATCAGAATCAGCTGGGATACATTAAAAACAGATTTGCTGATTATGATAATACAAGCCTTTAATCCTAGCACAGAGACAGAGGCTAGAGGATCTCTATGAGTTCAAGGCCAACTTTGGAGTAGAGTTCCAGGTCAGCTTGGCCTACAGTAAGACTCTACCTCAAAAGGGGGCTGGAGAGATGGCTCAGTGGTTAAGGTGCTTGCCTGCAAAGCCTAAAGACACAACTTTGATTCCTCAATACCTATGTAAAGCCAGATGCACAAGGTGGTATGTGCCTGGAGTTTGTTTGCAGTGGCTAGAGGCCCTAGCACACCCATTCTATCTGCCTCTTTCTCAAATAAAAAAAAAATTTTTTAAGGGCTAGAAAGAGACTTCTCAGAGGTCAAGGCACCTGCCTGCAAAGCCTAACGACTCAGGTTCAATTCCCCAGTACCCACATAAAGCCAGATGCAAAGTGGCACATTCATCTGGAGTTCATTTGCAGCAGCTAGAGACCCTGGCACACACATTCATTCATTTCCTCTCCTTCTCCCTCTCTCTCTGCTTGCAAATAAACTAAAAAAAAAATTTAAAAAACCACATTTTCGCCAGGCGTGATGGCACATGCCTTTAATCCCAGCACTCAGGAAACAGAAATAGGAGGATCTTGTAAAGTTTGAGGCTACCCCGAGACTACATAATGAATGTTAGGTCAGCCTGGACTAGAACGAGACCCTACCCCGAAAAAAAAAAAAAAAGGAGTACGTATGTCTACCAAGTCCCAGGTGATTCTTATGCATATTGGCAAAAAAAAAAAAAAAAAAATTACAACTTACTTAAAAACTCACTATTTCTTACGATCTTCAATCAGCTGGTGAGCTAGGTACCGAAGTTCCTATTTCACAAATTAAACATTTGTTGAAAACACCTGTAATTGACCATACAACATGAGACAAGGCTCTTACCTACTTCATAGAAAAAGCATAAATCCCAAGCCGGATATGGTAGTGTATACTTGCAATCTAAGCATTCAGGAAGCTGAGACAGGAAAAATGTTGAGTTCCAGACCATCCTGGGCTACATAGCAAGACCATGTCTCAAAAAAAAAAATCCAAATCCCGCCAGGCGTGGTGGCGCATGCCTTTAATCCCAGCACTCGGGAGGCAGAGGTAGGATGATTGCTGTGAGTTCGAGGCCACCCTGAGACTACATAGTGAACTCCAGGTCAGCCTGAGCTAGAGTGAGACCCTACCTCGAAAAACCAAAATAAAAAAAAAAATCCAAATCCCAGGCTGGAGAAATGGCTTAGCAGTTAAGGTGCTTGCCTGCAAAGGCTTAAGATCTCATGTTCGAATCTCCAGGTCCCACTGTAACCCAGATGCACAGTGACAGAAGCATGCAATGTTGCACATGCACACAAAGGGATGCAAATGACTAGAGTATGTTCACTGTGGCTGAAGGCCCTAGTGCACCCATTCTCTCTCTCTCCCTCCCTCTCTCTCTCTCTCTCTCTCTCTCTCTCTCTCTCTCTCAAAATAAATAAATAAAAAGCATAGAATTAAAAAATCCAAAAACCAATCAACAAACATAAACTCCTACAGGCTAGAGAAAAAACATGGAAGAATATGACAAAGGCTAGGTACAAGTTAAAGAAAGTGTTACTCCTGGTTTGGGTTTAGGGCATGACTGGAAACAGCCTCCCCTGGAAAGGGGAGTATCTGACTGTGCCTTCAATCCTGAAACAAGCTATGTTTCTAACCCACAAGGAGTTCACAATATTTAGTGCCTTCCTAAAAATAGGTAGTAAAATGGAAAAATACTGGGTGTATCCAAACTGTACCAAGTTCTAAAGACCAGAGACATTTCACAGTAGCCTGAATGTGTGAATAGGGCCTACAGAATCTAGGAATCAACAGAGAACACAAGAGTAATTCTGAATTTTCTTTCTGGGAAACAGAGGAACAGGGTTCCTGCAGAAAGGTTATTTTTAAAAATCAAATTGTCAGCCGGGCATGGTGGCACACACCTTTAATCCCAGCTTTCAGGAGGCAGAGGTAGGAGGATCACAATGAGTTTGAGGCCACCCTGAGACTACATAGTGAATTCCAGATCAGCCTGGGCTACAGCGAGACCCTACCTTGAAAAAAAATCAAATTGTCAATGAAATGTTGTTTTTTAAGGCAGACTTTTCAGAGTCAGATGCCTAGTGTGGGAAAGCTTTCTATTTGGAAATTAAGTGTAACAAGCCAGCATTACAATGACTTGCCAATTTGTATTCCTTTTCTCCCCTTTGTTTCCTCCTCCAGTTTAATGGAAGCAAGAAAAATGAAACAAATCCTAATCAATGATTAATTTCCTGAGAGGTTCTTATTTCTTTACTGATATTAAATAACAAGGATGAAAAGCAAATAGCAATAATTCCTGTGTCCATATTAAAATGCAGGACTTTAAGAACAAAGCAGTGACTTCTTAACATTTATGTCTTGATGACTTTTCCAGGACTAAGGCCATTATGAATATAGTAGCCCATCCTTAGTTGCACTGTTCCTGTGATGCCTGAACAACCAACACTGTTCTCTGCTCATTTATGCCTATGATAAAGTTTAATTTATAAAACTGGCAGAGGGGCTGGAGAGATGGCTTAGTGGTTCAGGCATTTGCCTGCAAAGCCAAAGGACCCCAGTTAGATTCTCCAGGACCCATGTAAGCTGCACAAGGGGGCTCATGCATCTAGAGTTCGTTTGCAGTGGCTGGATGCCCTGGTGCACCCATTTTCTCTCTCTCTTTCTCTCTCAAATAAATAAGCAAAATATATTTTAAAATAGGCAAAGTAAGTGATTAATAGTAATAAAAATAAATAATTATGAAATTTTACTGAAATAACAAGTATTTAAAACCTTCATAAAATATTTCTGGAATTTTCCATTTAGTGTTTTTACAATGCAGATGGCTGTGGATAAGTGAAACCACAGAAAGTGAAACTGCATGAAGAGGGACTAGTGTCTACCACTACGTATTTGGCACCTTCTTCTAAGGAAGGTAGGTGTACGGCTTCTGTGTACTATCCATATCAAAGGGCTTCATGGGGGCAATAACTATACATTTAAATATACATTTAAATTGTTGCCAACATTAATTTTGTAAGCCTGTAAGTAGTGAATTAAATTACTAAGACTTTAGTTTCTTAAACTTGTGATAAGGAAGTTTCAAACTATTTCGTGCAGTTCACTTCAAGGATTTAAACTTTTTCAAAGACTTGAATTAGGTATCATCACATGAGACGCCTGCACAGAATAGACACATTTATAGCCATTCTGACCAGCAGGGAAACTTGAAGACTATTCTAAAATTCATGTAACATGAGTATCTGATTAAAAAAAAAAAAAAAAAAAGATAACAGGAAATAAAGGTTTTCTTCTGTTCCGGGTGAAAAATTAAATGATCAAAGTATACTAAAGAAAAAATAGCTGGTGTGGTGGCGCACGCCTTAAATCCCAGCACTTGTGAGGCAGAGGTAGGAAGATCGCGATGAGTCTGAGGCCACCCTGAGACTATAGAGTGAATGAATTCCAGGTCAGCCTGAGCTGGAGTAAGACCCTACCTTGAAAAAAAAAAAAAAGAAAGAAAGAAAGAAAAAAAATACCTACTATAACAAGCAGAAGAGTTTGGACCTCTGGAGATACAAGTTTCTCAATTTCCAGTTTCTTTAAAGAAGGATTCTCTTAGGCCTAGAACTAACAGAGCTGTCACAATCTTGCACTGATGGTGAAACATTAACTGTTAGAAAGTAGCCTCCAGTTCCCATTCACTTTGATATGACAGGAACTTTTGTACTAAGACCTAAAGAGAAATCTCAGCAGCAGGAGTGTTCATACCTACAACTTACTGACTTCCAAGTGTTCATTCTAAGAGCTGTACGAGCTTCTCATTCATCCGTTTCTACTAATCAGACCTACTTTTTCAATGCTTGCATGAATATGGCAACTTAAAATTTTCACTTATAATTAAACATAAGATGTTTAGCTTCCTAAGAAGGGTTCTAAATGTTACACAATCCCACGTGTAAAGAGAACTTTATTCACTGCCAAATTTCCTAAACGTAGTGTATACAACAGGCACTTATCACTGGGTACCTGTCCTGAGCCAGCATATCAAAGATTCAAAGCAACAATTCCATATGCAAAACTCCTTCCTGCTTAGGTAGAATATCACAAAAGGTATATTCTCAAGTTGAAAGAAATTAAAGATGTCCCCTTTGTACAAAAGACAAATGAAGCAGATCTCTGAAAAGCTGTTTGGGTAATTTAAAAATTGACAGGGAACTAAAGATTCTGTTCTAAGCTTCACCTTTCATAAAGGAATCCCAGCAAATTCTTTAGTCTTGTCTTAAAAGGTCAGTATTATCCCTACACCACAAGTAAAGACTAGAATTAAGGGCTGGAACAAGGCTCTGATATTAACTTGTTCAATGATCCAATATCCTTGAACAGATGCTCAAGAACCCGACTTTGGCCTGCATTCCCTTCATTCAAAGGCTATCAGTTGTATGTATTTCTTGGGGTGGGTAAAAAACCTATTTACATCCTGCATTAGAGAAAAATGGAAAAATAAAAGGGGCCTAGGGCAGGAAGATCACTCAGTGGTTAAGTGAGCTTAGAGTACAAGCATGAGGGCCCAAGTTAAAACGTCCACGTTGAGTTCCATGGTCTGAAAGTAATGAATTTGGTCTTTCATTTATTAAATGTATCTAAAAGGTAAGGTTCTGTGTATCTGTAACTGAAAATGCAAAGTTCTATTAAATGGCTAAGAAATTAGTCACAGCAGTAGGTCTTCTTCACTTTTGAGCCTATCATAGCTATTGCACCAAGAAATTCTGCCTTTTAACTTTTCCCAGAAAAGCAGGCATAATACATATGAATCCTACTTAGCCCAAACCTAGATATGGAGACACTTTTATTTTACAGTTGACTGCTCAACAACTGGAAGAGAGTACGTAGACCAGTAATTCAGTTAAAGACTCAGCCAACTCTAGTTACATGTTGCAATTCACAATGCAAATGTCAGGAAGATTTAAAACATTAACAAGAAAGAAATACCAGTAAAATAGGCTGGAGAGATGGCTTAGCGGTTAAAGCACTTGCCTGCAAAGCCTAAGGACCCAGGTTCAACTCCCCAGTACCCAAGTCAGCCAGATGCACAAGGTGGCACATACATCTGGAGTTCATTCATTTGCAGCAGCTACAGGCCCTGGAGCACCCATTCTCCTTGGTCTCTCACTCTCTCAAATAAATAAACAAGAGAAAAACCAGTAAAGGATAAAGCCAATACCACCACTACTTCAAATCCAATACTGGAAATAAACATCAATTTTAGAATAGAAGCTATCTGACCAAAATGTAATTCTACAATGTAGACAAGAAAGACATCTTCATATACTCATTTAATTCTCGATAGCTTGTGAAACAGATGCATTTTTCTCAGAAATGAGAAAACAGCTGGGAGTGGTGGCGCACACCTTTAATCCCAGCATTCGGCAGGCTGAGGTAGAAGGATCACTGTGAGTTGGAGGCCAGCCTGGGACTACAGAGTGAGTTCCAAGACAATAAAAAAAAAAAAAAAGACGGAAAGATGATGGAAGGGAGGAAGGAGGGAGAAAAAGAAGGGGAAAACAAGGGGTTAGGACAAGTTTCATAGTAAGAAACAAGGACTAAGGACTAATCTTGATTGTTCTGAACTGTACTCTTTTGAAGCAGCTGCTCACAAGCCTATCTCCCACAGCCTCTCTTCACCACCTACCATTCAGTTATCAGTCTGGCTCCAGCCTTAATACTGGACTAACGACCCAGGTGCTTGGGGGCCAGGCTATGTCTACCAGCAGATAATTAAGGGCAGGCTGTGACGTCTATGCTACAAGCTTATTGATTACAGACTAAGTGGAACAGTGAGTGGAGTTTCTGGAATCTGCACCAAAGTATTATGGTACCAAAATGGGAGGTAAGGAGGGGCAAAGCAGAAAAATATTTCCTTTCCTGATCTCTGGGGTTCTCCCACATGAGCCTCTGTAATCGTGACTATCCCTATTCTGTTCAGATGTAATAAAAACATGGTGTCTAGAAATCTCTCAAAATTAGTTCCCCTCTTCCCACTTCCCCTTCTGTTACTAAGCAAGCACTCAAAGAGCTGACTGTAAAGAAATGAAGGGACTACCATAAAGAGTTGGGTAAACTCAGTCTGAAGTAGTTGACATCCACAAATAACATTCGGAAACTTGACAGATCAGTCTCCTAGCAATTAGTAACATGCCTATCTATGAACTTTCTAAAAAAATTTTTATGTATTTATTTCCAATTAGAAAGAAACAGAAGAGATACAGACAGAATGGGCACACCAGAATTCCAGCCACTGCAAAGGTACTCCAGATGCATGCGCCACTTTGTGCATCTGGCTTTGAGTACTAGAGATCAATCCCCAGTCGTTAGGCTTGGCAGGCAAATGCCTTAACTGCAGAACCCCTATAAACTTTTATAACCCTAGCTGACATCATGTATGCTAGCAATATTGAAAGCTAGACTTTTACAAAGTGGCAAAAGGGTACAACTATTCAGGTGTAGGCTGCATGTGGTAGCACACTACAGTGGAAGAAGCAGGAAAATCTCAGTTCCAGACCAGCCTGGACAACATACTGAAACCTTGTCTTAAGGGGGAAAAAAAAAGAAAGAACTCAAAGATAGCTAGATTGTACTAAAATAATTGAATTGGGACCAATGGTTGGCTAGGCCTTGCTCTCAAAGTCAGAATTCCACAGTGTTTGTGAAATGTTTTCCTGACTGAACAAAGAAGGCAACTAGAGCCCAGGTGATAGGAGGACTGCTAGTTGAGCACCTTTTCTTAGGTTTATCATATATAGCTCAGGAATGCAAACAAGTTATTTGGTCCCTTCAATCCACAAAAGCAAGCAACAAATGCCAGTTTAAAAGAGGGGAAGTTCTCAGGTGAATGTATGTCTTAGCAGAGATGTATTTCCCACCTTTAAATGTGATGTGTACATAGGAAATGTAAACAGAAATTTTTATTATGTTTTTCAGAAATTTTCTCTAGTCCATTAAAAGGTAAAGGAGCAAGAAGGTAAGTGAATGGAACTAAAAATAAGACAAGTGAATACCTAAGCAAACTGAAGTTGTCTCTCTCCCCTAGAATTTAGAGGCCTACATGACAGTTAACATAGCATTGATATGGGTGACCTAGGCTAATATAACCTGCATGCACCCTAGCAATACAAGTATCAAGAAAGACACTTCTCTAGCCAGGCGTGGTGACGCACGCCTTTAATCGCAGCACTCAAGAGGCAGAGATGGGAGGATCGCCATGAGTTCAAGGCCACCCTGAGACGACATAGAATTCCAAGTCAGCCTGAGCTAGAGTGAGACCCTACCTCGAAAAACCAAAAAAAAAAAAAAAACCACTTCTCAGTTTGTAAAATGTATCTTTAGGATCTTTCTTAAACATACAGATGAAAATCATGCTCAACAATAGCTATTTGCCAGTAAATAATTTTAGCAAACTATTAGCCATTTCCTATATGTCACATCAGCAAGATACTATTAATATCTAATGAGCATTCTGCTATAAGCTTATCCCCACCTTATCAAGCCTTGGTCACCAAAAGAGCTGAGGCCCTAAGCTATCAACAAAGCACACACTACCAGCTCCTAGATAGGCAAGCAGGTGGTAGGGACAGTGCAGTTTGGGGGAAAAAATGTCCAAACTATGGCCTCTGTTTGATTCCCGACTTTGGCTGTGAGCCTGGAGCCACAGGAATGGATGTTTCTTAACTTCAGATTTACAAAGCATGGGAATAAGAGACTTTTTCCAGATTCTTTCTTTTCTTTTCTTTTCTTTTTTTTTTTTTTTTTTTTTTTTTTTAGGTAGGTCTCCTCTCTAGCCCAGGCTAAATTCACTATGTAGTCTCAGGGTGGCCTTGAACTCAAGTAGGTGGGATTAAAGGCATGCACCACCACACCGGACTTCAGATTCTTTTTCTTGGTGTTACAACAGTCTAAAAAGCTTCCCTCCAACACCTAACATATTTGTGAAATCTAATAAACTCCAAGACTAACTGCTTAATAATTCTAAAAAGGTACTTGATAGAGTCTGGCTGCAACACAAGAAAAAGCAACACTGGAGTGTAATACTTCATTATACAGAGACCAAGACTGAACACATTCTGCACCATGTTGAGCTGTCACTGATTTTCGGTTTTTAAAATGTGATGAGAATTTCCATAGCCAAACAATCAGCCTTCCCATTGCCTGCCCCAATCACACTCAAACAGCACTAATGTACAAGTACCTATCTATAAACATCAGAAAGAATTCCTACTTAATTCTCCTCATCCAATTTAAATCCATTAAACTAACCAAATCAACACAAGATATAAAACCATGATATGAAGGAGTGAAGTATCCTACCTTGGGGGAGGAGCAAACTCTATAACTCATTAGACAAGCAGTAAAACTTCATTTTCTTGAAGCAGTTCAAGAAGATTCACTAACACCCTAACTTGATGTTATCAACTCCACAGCTAGGTATCCTGTACAGTCCTGTGACAATGACTCAGCCACACTGTAGTCAGTTCTACCAAGACTTTAAAGAAAGCCTTCCCTTTGTCAAAAAGAAGTATGGTTTATGCTCCTGAAATTCCTAGCTCATCAGTAACAGAGTAAAGATAAATACATTTCACACAGTATTTTCCCAGCAGTCAACTATGGAGTAGAATGTACAAAATTCCATACAAAGGCTATACAACTTTAAACATTGTAAATAAACGTCAAAGAGAGGGAACAAAAACCTTTTACATCTTAAGGGATGAGGGATACATGATTGTAATACTTGAACGTGCACAGATCATTGGCAGGATAGATCAGACCCACTTAAAATCATACTTAAGCTAACTCCTCTTACTACAAAGATCAACAATAAGTTTGGGTGTAAATATTGATTTTTATTTTTTAAAAACTATCACATAGTTAAATCAATCACTTGGTTAACAGTGCATTGCTAGAGTAAGCATACACTTAATAACACTACACTTTCTAGACCATACTCACTAATGACTCCAGCATCAGATCCTTATGGTGGTGGGAATACAATTAAAAGCTTTTCAAGATTTAGATAAAAAGTAAATGATGAACTATCAAATATGCTCTTCTTTCCTCTGCAAATATATAATATAAAATATGTGCAACTGGTATCATTCCTTCCGCTAGGAAGCTAAGTCCATGACTTTATTTAGAGTGCACTCAGTTTACTCAACTGTAAAAATTGTTAGTAAGTACCTAACACTCATAAGGGCCCATCTAAGGGTTAAATCATATGATACAAGGAAAGAGCTGAGATTCAGGCATGGCAGAAAGGTAAACACTCAATAAATATTATATATCATTGCTAGAAAATGTGAATCAATACTCTAAAAGTCAACAGACAGTTTGATTCTATAAAAATGCCCACAATTATGTCCATACCCACTCCTTAGTGTCATGTACAACTTAGGTGAAAACTATGGAATTTTCAGAGGCAAAGGCTCAACTTGATTTCATTATTAAATATATTACACACTCAGCACAGCCTAAAAACAAGTACTTTTTCTACCTTCCTTCACACAGACCTAAAGAACTTCTTACATCCTCGCCTGCCACATCTTTTCTTTGCTCTCATTTCCAAAAAAGAAAAAAACTACATACATGATGACTTTCTAAACCTATGGGGCCTCATCTCCCTATTTAAAAGGTTAGATAAATGTACTTAAGAACCTATCCAATCCCTGACAATTCTCAGCACCTCTTGCACAACACCCTGTCCCATCATCTCTGAGAAATTTCCCCACCCCCAGATAAAATTAAGTTCTTTATGCTCCCAAAGCATTTTGGGTACACATATGCCCCAAGCACCTACCTTATAATTAACTAATTATGTCTCCCCCAATGACTGAACTGAGAGGAGGAGTAGTGATGTTGGTATGTGGTCGCAGCATAGCACTAAGCAAGGTTCTTGCATATATTAGGTGCTCAAGAAAAGCTATGCCTTACTATACTGTCTCCTGACTCACTCAGCCCTTTCTTGTGGAAGCTCCAGTTCAAAATCTAAACATAACACTGTTCTCAGTAGGGCAGGCTAACATGATGGATGGCGAATCATACATTCAGAAAACCTACTCATCAGCTTCTCCTATTGGAGAAGTTCCAGGAATCCAAACTCAATTGAGCAGGATTATGTACCATCAGAATCAGTGGGAATTCCCAGCACACTACAATGGGATTGTTGGAAAGCCCAGAAAGGTGAGCTTTTTATTGCGGGGTGGGGGGTGGGGGGGTGGGAAAAATGGACTCTATCTTGGGTAACTTAAAAAATTCCAAGAACAAATGTCTGGCTTGGCTAAAAAGGGTTCAAAAGCATAAGAATGTGGGGAAAGCTAGTTAATTCTTGACTCCTGACAAACAGCAGCTCTGAGAAAAAAGAACAGGAAACAGGAATGGGTGCTGGTCACTCTTTGTTTCGATAAATATAATCTTTTTTTTTTTTCTCCCTATGGTCCAAAGAGAAAAAGGCCAATATACCAGGTTCAGGTGAGATGCTCAACAGCCCTTCCTTCCAACACTCACTAAACTGTATCTCTAAGTAACAGTGCACTGGGACCCTTGGCCACATGAGTTCTAATCCCTAATACTTTAATTAAAAAAAGAAATCAATATACCCAAGCCCAACGCTCACTCTCAGTGACACAGAGAACTTGTAAACTTTATGAAAGAGATACCTTTGCAAAGAACACAACTTGGAGAAAACAACCTTATTTCACTTAGAACTCCACAGAAGGTGGCTTTAGTTTTTAATAGTCACAATTCACAATTGCTATCATAAACATCTCGCCAAAAAAAAAACACCTCAATAGATGCCTAAGGGAATCTTTCATTCTGTAAGCAGAAAAGGACGCAAACCTGAAGCAAGAGAGCGAATAAACCTCCAAAATAAAGTTCTATGGGGGGGAGGAGAGATAATAATAATAATAATAATAATTCTCCAAGCTTTCGCTATCGGGTGGGGTCTGTGATTTATACGGCTCTGCTCTGCAGAAAGCTCTTTCTGGGTAGCTCAAGGAAGGAGCCGAGGGAGGGAGAGAAAAAAGAAACAGGCACAGAAAGGAGAGGAGAAAAAAAAAAAGAAAATGGCGCAGAGACTAAGTCCCGACCATCGACAAGGCGACTTTCCCGGGAAGAATCCCGGCGAGGAAAGGCCTCCCGAGGCCCGGGGATGGGTGATTCAGGGTCTCCGTTGCCCCCTCTGGGGAAGGCCGCGATCTGGGGGAGCTGAGACCCTAGGAAAGGGGGTTTAGAGACGGCCCGATGGGAACAATGGGGCCGGTGAGCGAGGAGCCGGGACTTAGTCTCTGGGACGCCATGTCTGTCCTCTGGCCGGCTCGGGCCCGGCGGGGGGGAAAAGACGGCAGGCGACTGGGGGTGGGGGGTGGTCCTGGGCGGGGGGTGGGGTGGGGTGGGGTGGGGTGGGGCGAGGACACACTCACCATTCAATCGGAAATCCGCTTCGATCTGAGGAGAGGAAAAACAAGAAGAGGGAAGATGAAACAACAGGCGCATGAAGCCCCCGGGGCGGCGGAGCGAGCGGGCGGGCGCGCGGCCGGGAGTCAGGCCCACCCCGCACCCCGGAACCGGGGACGACCCCCCTGGTCCACGAACGACCTCCCGGGGTGTGCGCGGGGGTGGAGAAGCTGCAGCGACCCGTCGATATCCGCTCCAAACCCGAACTTGCCGGCTCCACCCGGGGAGAGCCGACCGGCAGCGGCGGGGCCGGGGGTGGGGTGCGGTGGGGTGGGGGGGCTCGGGCCTGTCAAAGCAGCCGGGTTGGGGCGCCCCTGGGGACGGAGAGCGGGGTTCGCCGGCGGGAAGGGGAACCCCTCTCCCCCCCGGAAGGCCGTACCTGGGAATCGTTGTGGAGATGGTCCCCGCTCATGTCGGCCCCGGGCGGCGAGCGCGGGAGAGACGCGGGCGGACGAGCGGACGGACGGACGGGCGGACGGGCGGCCTGGCGAGCGGACGGAGGCTCGAAGGAGACACGGGCAAGCGGCGAACGGCAGCGACGGACCCCGAGATGCCCGAGACAGCTGAGGCGGAGGCCGGCGACGGCGCTGACAAGACTGCCGGGCGGGCGAGCGGGCGGACAGGCGGGCGGGCGGCGAGAACAGACCCCCCAGCAGTTGTGTAACAGCCTAAGTTCGCATTTCGCCTCACTGCGCCTGCGCGGCCGCTTTTAAATGGAACGTCGGCGACGTCAGAGCTCGCGGAAAAAGGGGCCGAGGGTTGCGAGCCTCCCAGACTGTCTTCCCGGCACGGTCCCCGGGACGTAGAGGCGGCTTCGGCATCGCAAGCTCCGCCCCCCTTCACGACATGATTTGCATACGGAGCTGGCTCCGCCTCCTCCTTCTCCGCCCGCCCCTGAGCCACCTTCACTTCCAATGCGGGCTCCTGCTCTGGGAACTCAGGGGAGGGGCGATTCGAAGCAGTGCGCACGCGCGGCGCAGGCACCGCCTCCGGACCCTGTCCACCCGTGCGGCCACGTGGTGGGCCTTTAAAGGCCGCGGCGGGACTCAGCCCGGTAGGGACTGGGATGAACTGAGCCCCTGCTTTCGCATTGCTGGCGAGGGGGAAAGGTTGACCTGCAAGCACCTTAGCGGTCTGTACCTTACAAGTTTTCTCACCCGCGAGCCTAACAAGCTGACTCGGCCCTAAGGCGTTTGGCTGGAGGCGTTTCCTCCTCAGCCTTTGTCCAGGGCCCCCAATTTCTGGTTTATTTCACATCCATTTCTTTTTTGTTTTGTTTTTGTTTTTTCGAGGTAGGGTCTCACTCTAGCTCAGACTGACCTGAAATTCACTATGTAGTCTCAGGGTGGCTTCGACTCATGGTGATCCCCCACCTCTCTCCCGAGTGTTGGGATTAAAGGCGTGCGCCACCACATCCAGCAACATCCATTTATTTAAGAATTATCTTATTTTTTCAATAAACCAATGGTCTGGCTTAGCCCCACTTAGCAGCTGCATACATGGAGCCTTGGGTCACAAGGAGCCTGGTTGCATTTGTCCGTTGTACAAATACTTGTTCAGCATCTAGTATGAGCCAGGAATTGCATTAAGAAATGATGCACCTGGAGTTGGAGACATGGTGTAGCAGTTAAAGTGCTTGCCTGTCAAGCCGAAGGACCCAGGTTCGATTCCCCAGTACCCACATAAGGCAGGTGGTTCATGCGTCTTGAGTTCCTTTGCAGAGGTCCTGAGATCCTGGCGCTCCCATTCTCTGTCTGCCCACCTCCTTCCCTTCTCTCTTTCAAATAAATAAATAAAATATATTTTTAATAAAAGATGCACTAGGCCAAAAGGAATTGGTCCTTCATGTACACACACTCTAGTTTTATCTACAGCTTTATCCCAAGCATGCTTTTGGGAGAAAGATGAGGAAGAGAACTACCGTTTAGGGAGCATTAAACTCGATGCCCCTCCCTGAATCCTCACAATCCTGGTGCTGTTGCCCACTTTTTACAAAAATCATACTGGCTGGGCCTGGTGGCACATGCCTTTAATCCCAGCATTGTGGAGGCAGAGATAAAAGGATCACTGTGAATTCAAGGCCAGCCTGATGGTGAACTCCAGTTCAACCTGAGCTACAGTGAGACCCTACCTCAAAAAAAAAAAAAAAAAAAAAAAAAAAAAAAACTGTCTCGGGTGACCTGCAGTCCCCTACACTTGGATGCTTCTCAAGCTCATCTGGGCTGAGCTCATCACCCATTGAGGAAATCCCCAGGCTGGCATCTTCCCTTCCTCATTTCTCTTGAATCTCTCTGATTGCATCTCTGCATCCACCAGTCAAAGTCTGTATTATCCTCCTTGGATTAAGGCAATTGGCTTCCAACGGAGGTTACTAAGGTTCTCTACCCTAAAGATCATTTCAACAAGCAAATATAACCATTGTGGCGTTGTAATTTTTAAAAATATTTTTATTTATTCGAGAGAGAGAATGGGCATGTCAGGACCTCTAGACACTACAAATGAACTCCAGCTGCATGTGCCACCATGTGCATCTGACTTACTTGGGTTCTGGGAATCAAACCTGGGCCCTTGGGCTTCGCAGGCAAGCATCTTAACCACTAAGCCATCTCTCCAGCCCAACTTTTTTTTTTTTTTTTTTTTTTTTTGCTACATGTATTACCACTTCCATTATCTCTATTTACCATTTTAATGTATCCCCTGGTTTATTTACCTTCATCCTAAGTAATAATATCTATGAAATCATTTAAACAAGAACTAGGTGTGGGGCTGGGGAAATGGCTTAGAGGTTAAGGCGTTTGCCTGTGAAGCCTAAGGACCCTGGTTCAATTCCCCAGGACCCACATAAACTAGATGCACAAGGGGATACATGCATCTGGAGTTCCTTTGCAGTGGCTGGAGGCCCTCATGTGCCCATTCTCTTTCTCTCTGTCTCTTCCTCCCTCTCTTTCTCTCTCTCAAATAAATTAATTAATTAAAAAAGAAAGAACTAGGTGTGGCACAAACTCCTAATCCCATCTATTTAGGGGATTAAGGCAGGAGATTACATTTGTGCGAACAGCCTGAGCAACATTAATGTGACTCTGTCTCAAAATAAAATTGAAAAACAAAAAGGAGAGGGGATGGTCAGGGTAGAGCTCTTACCTAGTATGTGCAAGACCCTGGACTCTATCCCCAGTATTGCTAAATAAACGAAAAAAATTTTCATCCGCAGACCATAAGGTCATTTTTCATGACTAGTGGTAAACACTTTGGGGTTAATTGTTGAGAATGCTTCAAATTCAACCTAAATATCACTTTCTCATAGCGCCCCCCACTCCCACCGCACAATAGTTAAGTTACTCATAAGGTAGTTGATGATTCAATATCTTATCTCCCCCTATAGAATACAAGATCCGTGAGGGTGGGGCCTTATCCATCTTGCTCAGCATCTAGGACCCAGCAACAGGTCTTCCCACAGAAGAGAGACGCAATCAACAAGTGAGTGAAAGCAAAGTCACGCAGTAGACAGATGCCCACACTCGGAAAGTAGAACAACAGCCTCGGTTTGAATTCTGTGCTCCACTGTAAACTGTGTGGCGGCTGTCAAATTGTCTAATTTCTCTAAGTCCCAGTTTCATGATCTGGACAATGGTGATAATTATATTTAATAAGCTACTAAAAAATTATTTGAGGGCTGGAGAGATGGCTCAGGGGTTAAGGTGCTTGACTGAAAGCCTAAGGACCCAAGTTTGATTCTCCCAGTATCCATCTAAAGCCAGCTGCACAAAGTGCCACATGCATCTGGAGTTCATTTACAGTGACTAGAGGCTCTGGTGTACCCATTTTCTTTCTCTCTCTCTCTCTCTCTTTCTCTCTCTCTCTACCTGTCTCCTGTCTCTGCTTGCAAATAAATAAGAGCTTTAGCCAGGTGTGGCAGCTCAAGCCCTTAATCCCAGCACTTGGGAGGCAGAGATAGGAGGATCATTGTGAGTTCAAGGCCAGCCTGGGACTACAAAGTGAGTTCTAGGTCAGCATAGGCTAGAGTAAGACCCTGCTTTGGGGGAGCGAGGAACAATTTGAAACTGTCAGTTACCAAAATTTAGACAGTACTTGTTTGGGCTGTGTAAATGGCTTAAAAGTGCTTGCTTGCAAAACTGATAGCCTTGGTTCAATTTCCCAGTTTCCCAATACCCACATAAAGCCAGACATACAATGTGGTAAATACACCTGGAGTTCATTTGTTCATTTGTAAGGGGAACTGGAACAGTCATTCATGTTCGCCCTCTCTCTCTCTCTCTCTCTCTCTCTCTCTGTCTCTCAAGTAAATTAAAGCTTATGTGAGGGCATATAGCTAGTAACTAGCAAGTCTTATATTCAAACACAGGTCTGTTGATTTCAAAGCTATTCTTTCTTGGCAGTTACCTGCCAGAAGCAGCTTTGCCTGACATTGAGTGTCTTTCCTCGTAGTCTGACCATCTCAGAAGCAATCAATCCCAGGCCAGTTGCTGAAGTATCTGGCTCCCACCTGCCTGTCACAGTTAGGCCAAGGTAATTCTGCCTTCAAGAATAATGGTGGGAGCCGGGCGTGGTGGCGCGCGCCTTTAACCCCAGCACTCGGGAGGCAGAGGTAGGAGGATCACCGTGAGTTCAAGGCCACCCTGAGACTACATAGTTAATTCCAGGTCAGCCTGGGCCAGAGTGAGGCCCTACCTTGAAAAAAAAAAAAAAAGAATAATGGTGGGCTGGAGAGATGGCTTAGCCATCAAGGCGCCTGCCTCCTAAGCCTAAGAATGCTGGTTCCAATCTCCAGCGGTTCCAATCTCCAGGTCCCACATTTAGCCGGATGCAAAGTGATGCAAGGGTGCAATGTCGCACTTGACCACAAGGGGGCGCACGGATCTGGATTTCATTCGCAGCAGCTGAGAGGCTGCTAGCGTGCCCATCTCTGTCTTCCTCTCCCTCTCTGTCTCTCTCTCTCTCTCTCTCTGTGTCTCTCCCCCCCCCAAAAAAATAATAATAATGGTGCCACCTTACTTTAGTTTCCAACCCCTGGTGGCTAGAGATAGGCTGCATTTGCTTGACAAGTCCCTCCCAGGAAGATCAGGTAGGCATGGAAACAGAGTACAGTCTTCAGAGTGGCTTATCAAGGGTGGTGTCTGGGCACAGATGTGTTGCCTATCTTCTATCTGTCATCTCCTCCCAGGCTGAACGTCTCTGTCAGCATGTGTGGCTGACAGTGCTCTGGGGTTCACTGGCTTACCCAAACCCACACGGCCACTCTCTGACTCTTCACCCTTCCGAACAGTAACTACAAAATATGGTCCTAGCTTTTTTGTTGTTGTTATTTTTGTTTGTTTGTTTGTTTTGAGGTAGAGTTTCACTCTAGTCCAGGCTGACCTGGAATTCACTATGTAGTCGCAGGGTGGCCTCCAACTCATGGTGATCCTCCTACCTCTGCCTCCTTAGTGCCTGCCTGATCCTAGCGTTTAAGACGACTTTGGAGCCAGGCGTGGTGGTGCTCACTTGGGAAGCTGGGTAGGAGGATTGCCATGAGTTCAAGGCCATCTTGAGGGTACATAGTGAATTCCAGATCAGTCTGAGCTAGAGCAAGACCATACCTCGGAAAACCAAAAACAAAAGAGGAGGAGCTTTGTAATTTTCACTGCTGTGTGTCTATTTCAATGTGTATGAAAAGAAAAATTACTATATCAAACCCATAGTTATCATTTAGTTTTAAGGCTAAAAAATGTTTGAGGTTGATTTAAATAAAAATATCCAGGTGGGCTGGAGAGATGGCTTAGCAGTTAAGGCCTTACCCTGTGAAGCCTAAGGACCCCGGTTGGAGGCTCGATTCTCCGGTACCCACTACCCACATAAGCCAGATGCACAAGGTGGCTCATGCATCTGGAGTTCATTTACAGTGGCTGGAGGCCCTGGTGTGCCCATTCTCTCTCTCTCTCTCTCTCACTCTCTCTGCCTCTTTCTCTCTCTGTCTGTTGCTAATAAATAATAATAATAATATATCCAGGAAAGACTGGAGAGATGGCTTAGCAGTTATAGCACTTGCCTAAAAAAACCAAAGGACTGCCTTTCGAATCCCCAGGACCACGTAAGCCCCATGCAGCCACTGAAGGCCCTGACGCGCCCATTCTTCTTTTTCTATGTGTGTGTCTTCCCCTTTCTCTCTCTCTCAAGTAAATAAATAAATTTAAAAAAAATTTTTTTTGAGAAAGAAGGTCTCATGTAGTCCAGTCTACCCCTGAGCTTGCTGTCTAGCTGAGGATGACCTTGCTCTTGCCTAGGTCTCCCAAGTGCTGGGATAGAGGTGTATGTCACCCCACCTGGCCCTGCTGACATTTTGACCCTGAGGACAGTGCATTCTTGATTTGGCTACTTCTCCACCACTGATGACTTCTAGCAAGTGTGTGAGATTTGGACACCCTCAGAAAGAACCTGCTGGGTGCTCCATGGAGGAGATTCAGGTGGGTGATCCCAGCAGCAACCAGAAATAGCCCTTTGCCTGCTAGTGATGCAATGGCTGCTCAGCAAAGGCTGAACATTACCAACATTAAAATGAGAGTGGTGAAGAGAGGGCTCAGTGGTTAAAAGTGCTCGCTTCAAAAAAACCTACCTGGGAGGGCTGGAAAGATGGCTTAGCGGTTAAGGAGTTTGCCTGCAAAGCCTAAGGACCCATGTTCAACTCTCCAAGTCCCATATAAGCCAGGCACACAAAAGGTGATGCAAGTGTGCAAGGTCACACATGTGCACAAGGTGCCAGATGCACAAGGTGGCACATGTATCTGGAGTTCACTTACAGTGGCTATAGGCCCTGGCATGCCCATTCTCTCTCTCTCTCTCTCTCTATCTGCCTCTCTCTCTCTCAAATAAATAAAATACTTTAAAAACAATTTTTAACTGGGCATCGTGGCACACACCTTTAATCCCAGCACTCAGGAGGCAGAGGTAGGAGGATCACTATGAGTTCAAGGCCACCCTGAGACTACATAGTGAATTCCAGGTCAGCCTGGGCTAGAGTGAGACCCTACCTCGAAAAACCAAAAAAAAAAAAAAAAAAAAAAATTTAAAGCCTACCTGCCTGGGTTCAATTTCCCCAGCCACCTATATAACACCAGACAAACATTCTTTGAGTGGCAAGAGACCCTGGCACCCATGCATACAAACATACACATACAAATAAATAAATACATAATTAAAAAAATATTTATGTGTTTGCAAGCAGAGAGAGAGATAGAAAAGAGGCAGACACAGAGTGAATGGGCACACCAGGGCCTCTAGCCACTGCAAACAAACTCCAAATGCATGTGCCCCTTGTGCATCTGGCTTATGTGGGTCATGGAGAATCAAACTGGGATCCTTTGGCTTCGCAGGCAAACACCTTAACCACTAAGCCATTTCTCCAGCTCCAAATAAATACATAATTTTTAAGCTGGGCATGGTGGCACATGCCTTTAATTGCATCACTCAAGAGGCAGAGATAAGAGGATTACAGTGAGTTTGAGAACAACCTGAGACTATATGGTGAATTCCAGATCAGCCTGGGTTAGAGCAAGGCCCAACCTTAAAAACAAAAAACTTGTTTTATTATTTATTTATTTATTTATTTATTTTTGAGAGAGATACAGAAATAGACAGGTAGGGAGAGAGAAAATTGATGTGCCAGGGCCTCCAGTCACTGCAAATGAACTCCAGATACATGCGCCCCCTTATGCATCTGGCTTGTGTGGGTCCTGGGGAGTCAAATCTGGGTCCTTTGGCTTTGCAGGCAAGCTCCTTAACCACTAAGCCATCTCTCCAGTCCTGTGTGTCATTCTTGAAAGACGAGTAGGAGAAAGTGTGTGGAGGAAAAGGGAAGCTATTGCAGAAAGAACTGGAACATGTACAGAGGCAGTAAGTAACTTATGGGCACAATTAGCCTTGATCAAGATGAATTAGTAAGTAAATGTAACGGTAGACCATAGAATGGAGCTGGTAGGTAGGAAAGCCCTTCCATTAATGGAGCTACTGCAAGGTGAGCTAGGGCAGCATGTGGCACAGGAGCAGCCATGACAGTAGACAGGTGGGGATGGGGGGGAGCTGACACTCAAGACAGCTTAGCTCAGAGGCCCACTAAGATCATTCCAAATGTTCCTGAAGCATTGTTAACAACAGCAGGTTATTTGAAATGACTGGAGATGCAAAGTGTGCAGGAGGGATTGGGGCCTCGCTAGACTGTAGCCCAAGAAGTTGTGACAGTCTCTCTGTCTCTCTCTCTTTCTCTCTCATAGGGTGTTCTGCTGGGGCATTCTGCTGTTGCTCAGTTTCAACAGCTTCCAGCCAGAGAACCATGGGCAGTATGCAGCTGTAAGGCAAAAGTCAGGATTCCAGGAAACACCCTATGCAAAGAGCTACTGGGTTAAAGTGTGGTATCTTTGCTGGTAGAATCCCTTTAGAGGAGATGCGATCCGAAAGTGACATTTGACCTCTGGCCTGAAGGTGGAAACAAGTTAGCAGGTTAAAAGACAGGAAGGACAGACAAGGCAAGTGAGGAAAATGAGCGTCAGAGGACAAGGGAACCGGTAGGAAAAGATTTGGACACTCAGGAAGGTGGGGTCCCTTTAAGGGTCTCCTGGTTATTCAGAATGTCTGGGGAGGGAATGTGAAGAGGGGTAATGACAAATGAGACATACTAGGGTTTGGACAAGATTTGGGGGTCCCCCAAAGGCTCATTACCTTGCTGAGGTGGTAAGAGGGCTAAGTTTGATCTATGGCGGTTAGAAGCTAGGCCTTTGAAAAAAAATGATTAGGAATAAGTATAATCATTAAAGTAGACTCCCCTTAAGCCGGGTGTGGTAGCGCACGCCTTTAATCCCAGCACTCAGGAGGCAGAGGTAGGAGGATTGCCATGAGTTTGAGGCCACCCTGAGACTACATAGCTAATTCCAGGTCACCCTGGACCAGAGTGAGACCCTACCTGGAAAAACCAAAAAAAAAAAAAAAAAAAAAAAAAAAGAGGGAGCAAAGGGTTAAGGCACTTGCCTGCAAAGCCTAAGGACCTGGGTTCTGTTACTCAGAAAACCCACATAAGCATCTGGAGTTTGTTTGTAATGGCTGGAGGCCCTGACACACCCATTGTTTTCTCTCTCTCTCTCAAATAAGTAAATAAAAATAAATATAATTTTTTTTTTAAAAAAGAGGGAGTGAAATGAGAACACACACACACACACACACACACACACACACACACACACACACACACAGGCGCTTTGTCTCCCTTGCCACATACTGCTCTGGTGCACCCCTAGACTCTGTCAGCAAGAATGTAATCACCAGATGCAGCCCCTTGACCTTGGACCTCTACAACTATAAGCCCAAATCAATCCTTCTTCTTTATAATACTCTACTGTTGGCATAGAGAAATAGACTGATAAAAGGCTTTTAACCACTGAGCCATCTCCCCAGCCCCCAAGCTCTTTTGAATTGGCCTTAAGAGGTGGCAATTTGTCACTGGAGCAATAGAGAGTCGTTATGAGCTTTCATTAGTGGAGGAGCATAATCAATACGTACTTTAGAAAGCGTTACCTAGGAAAGTAGATTTGAAGTAGTTAAGAATGGAGGCATGTTAGACCTCAGGTAAGAAGATGTAAGAAGAATGTCAGCAAAAATAATGGTGTTGAGCTGGAGTGATGACTTAGCAGTTAAGGTGCTTGCCTGCAAAGCCAAAGAACCCAGGTTCCATTCCCAAGGACCCACATAAGCCAGATGCAAAAGGTGGTGCATGTGTCTGGAGTTTGTTTACAGTGGCTGAAGACTCTGGCACACCCATTCTCTCTCTCTCTCCTTTCTAGCTCTCTCTCAAATAAATAAAATAAAATAATTTTTTTAAAGGCACTGTTCTTATTTAAAAAATAATAATGATGTCGATGGCCCTGGTCAACAAAATACCCATGGGAGTAGAGAGAAATACATGTGTGGGCATATTCGTGGCACAGGGATTAAGTCTGTATGTCAGGAAAAATCAAAGATGTGATGGGAATCATCATTTGCAAAAACAGAGAGTAGTGGGAGTTGACCAAGTTTGGGAGAAAGATGAGAAGTCAGCCCTGCCCATGTGGAGTTTGAAGCGTGAGTGAGCTGAGTCAGGATGCCTGGTAGGCAGTTGGGCACATGGCCTTGGAGCTCAGGAGAGGAACCGTGAGTTGTTAGCACTGAAATAGTACCTGAAATAATTAGACTAGATGAGGTCATTGGGAGGGCCTGATGGACAGCCTTAGTTTAGGGATGGGCCTGCTTGAGGAAGTGAATAAAAGGTGAGGAAGTGGGGACAGCAAGTTTAGACAAGCTTTTCAGACGGTTTCATGATAAACAAGTAGTAGCTGGAGGAACCTGGGACCAAGAAAGGGCGTGTGTGTGTGTGTGTGTGTGTGTGTGTGTGTGTGTGTGTGTTTCTTCACGATGGACAAGACACAAGTCTAAATAAGAAGATCTGCTGCTTTCTAGTTCAGAGCTTACAGGAGCATCCCAACCTCCTTGTAAAACTGCTAGTCCTACTGGGCATGGTGGCGCACGCCTTTAATCCCAGCACTCGGGAGGCAGAGATAGGAGAATCGCCATGAGTTTGAGGCTACCCTGAGACTACATAGTTAATCCAGGTCAGCCTGGGCCAGAATGAGACCCTACCTGGGGGAAAAAAAAAATGAAAAAATAAAATAAAAGTGCTAGTCCACTTGATATACCAGGGTTTGTGTCAGATAAGGAGACATATCCTTTTTGATAAAGACAGTTTGCTTTTCCTCTAAGGCCACAAGCTACTTCCAACCTTACCTGCAGGGTTCTGGGCCCTTTTCCCCAAGAAACCACTAGAGGATTGACTCAGAGAACTAACTAGTTTTTCCAGATGGTTTATTCTTTAGCCCCCTGAGGATATTTTCCTCCCAAAGTCCTGGCCTACAGGGGACATCTCTATCTTTCCAGGATTCAGGCTGTGGGTACCAGGGATGGATTCTGCCAGTGAAACTGCAGAAAGATCCTCAGAGCCCAGGAAGACAGATGTTCCTCGTCAGCTTCTGCAATGCAGTTAAGTTCCACTAACATCCTGATGCCTGGTTGATGCCAGGCCTTGCTAGTAGTACTGCAATGAGTTTAACAAGGCCTCCCTCCACCTCAGTGCCGGAGTGGTTATCTTGTAGAAGAGATAGATGAAGTAACCCATCAATTACAATGCAGAGTTCCGGGACGTTGTCAGAGAGCCTTCAGGGCAGAGAGTCCAGGAGGAATCTTCCACAAAGAGTCCAACCTTATAGAGTTGATGGAAAAAAGACAACGTTAAAGACTCCAGATCCAGGAGTTGGGGAAATTGCTCAGTTGGTAAAGTGCTTGCCATGCAAACATGAGGACCTGAGTTCCGATCCTCAGCACCCACATCAAAAGCTGGGTTTGGGGGCTGGAGAGATGGCTTAGCAGTTAAGGTGTGCTTGCCTGCAAAGCCTAACAACCCAGGTTCAATGCCCCAGTATCCACGTAAATCCAGAAGCACAGGTGGCACGTGCATCTGGAGCTCCTTTGCAGTGGCTGGAGGCCCTGGAATGCCCGTTGTCTACTGCTCGCTCTCTCTCAAATATATATACTTAAAAACCTGGGTATGGTAGCAAGGAGGATCCCTGGGGCTTCCTGGCTAACAAACCTAGCCAAATTAGCTAGCTCCAGGTTCAGTGAGAGACCCTGTCTCAAAAAATAAGGTGGGCCAGGCATGGAGGCACACGCCTTTAATCCCAGCACTCGGGAGGCAGAGGTAGGAGGATCACTGTGAATTCGAGGCCACCCTGACATTACATAGTGAATTCCAGGTCAGTCTGGACTAGAGTGAAACCCTACCCTGAAAAAACAAAATAATAATAATAATAATAATAATAATAATAATGATAATAATAATAAATAAGGTAGAAGGCTGGTGGCAAGCTTCTGTAACCTCAGCATGTCTACTACAAGATGGGAGGCAGAATCAAAAGAATTTTCTGCAAGCTGGGGGACCAGCCAGCCTGGCAAACGGAGGGGTAAACAACAAGCAGAGATCCTGCCTTGAACAACAGGGAGGGTAGGACTAACACCTGAAAGTTGTCCTCTGAGCTCTACATGCATGCTCTGGTACACATGTGCCCATACTCACACACATGAATGTGTACACACACAAACATGATACACATATACAAACATATACGTCAAATAAATCAATAAAGTGCAAGCACTCGGGAGGCAGAGGTAGGAGGATCTACATGCGTTCAAGGCCACCCTGAGACTACATAGTGAATTCCAGTCAGCTTTGGCTAGAGCAAGACCCTACCTCAAAAAAATAAAAATAAAAAAAATAAAAAATAGAAAAGCTAGGCGTGGTGGCGCACACTTTTAATCCCAGCACTAGGGAGGCAGAGATAGGAGGATCACTGTGAGTTTGAGAGCACTCTGAGACTACATAGGGAATTCCAAGTTAGCCTGGGCTAAGATGAGACCCTACCTCAAACAAAAAACAAAACAAAACAAAACAAAACAAAACAAAACAAATGGAAAGCACTTGAGGAAGCCACACAACGTTGACCTCTGGCCTCCACATGCATGTCCATACATGTCCATGCACATTCACACATGTATACATCCACACCACACACATATACACACACCAAGTAAAAAAAAAGACTCCACATGCTCTGAGTGATCCTGAATGTTTTTTTTTTTAGTTTCTTGAAAAATGCCAACATAATTTATTTTACATTGTTTTTACAAGATTGATACACCCCTGTATTTTTCAAAGATTTAAAAAAAATTATTTATTTATTAGAGACAGACAGAGGGAAAGAGAAAGAGGGAGAGTGAGAATGGGCATGCCAGGGCCTCTAGCCACTGCAAATGAACTCCAGACGCGTGGGCCTCTTTGTGCATCTGGCTTATGTGGGGCCTGGAGAATCGAACTGGGGTCCTTAGGATTCACAGGCATGTGCCTTAACCGCTAAGCTATCTCTCCAGCCTTCTGTATTTTTTAAAAACTATTTTATTTTATTTATTTATTTGAGAGGGAGAGAAAGAGGCAGATAGAGAGAGAGAGAGCAGAAAAAACAGATAGAGAGAAAGAGAGAATGGGCACGCCAGGGCCTCTAGCCACTGCAAATGAACTCTAGATATGTGTGCGTCCCCTTGTGCATCTGGCTTACGTGGGTCCTGGGGAATCAAACCAGGGTCCTTAGGCTTCGCAAGCAAACGCCTTAACCTCTAAGCCATTTCGCCAGCCCTTCTGTATTTTTGTTCAGGATTGGGAGACAGAACATTGGGGATGTATTTGCACAAGTTTTTTCTTTTTCCTTTTCTTTCTTTCTTCTTTTTTCTTTCTTTCTTCTTTTTTCTTTCTTTTTTCTTTCTTTCTTTCTTTCTTTCTTTCTTCCTTTCTTTCTTTCTCTCTTTTCTGAACTCAGGGACCATCATTTATGTTTCCATCTCTAGTACTTCATAGTAACCTACACACATAGCAGGTACTCAAGAAATAATTATTGCACAAATGAAATGACTGAGTGAGGATGTGAGCCCACAGCTGTCTACCCATTCTGCTCTGCTGGGAAGTTGTCACTAAGACAGCCATAGGGCTAACAGTTAAGAGTCCCTCCTCCTCCTGGAAGAATGCCTTTTGAACATACTCAGAAGTATTTCAGATGGGAAAAACCATATACATTAGCTGGCAGTCCATCACCGTCACATCAGACAAATGGAAAAATGTCTCCACGCACTCCCTGCAGGCTTTCCAGAAACACAGTCAAGATCTATACTATTCCCTCCCCCAAAGATCTGCAGTTTGTCTCTCTAGCCCTCAGCTTCCAGGTCAGGCTGCCTGCCCATCCGTCCACCTCACCCAGCCTCTAGTCCATGCCTTCTCTGGGCCACATGATAGCTGCATTGATTCCCATTTGATCCCACTGTGAGCTGGCTTGGTTCTGTAAGAGTTCTCTCTTCTCTTAACTCACACCCCATGCCCCAGGTTCATGGAAGTGGTTCCCTCTTGTGTGGACCTTCTGTCTTATCTGCTTCCTTGTTTTTAGCTCATTAGTAGTATTTTTTGGTTTGTTTTACTTTTTTGAGGAAGGGTCTCACTCTCTAGCCCAGGCTAAACTGGAATCGACTCTGTTGTCTCAGGGTGCTTTGAATTCACAGTGGTCTTCCTACCTCTGCCCCCCAAGTGCTGGAATTAAAGGTGTGTGCCACCGCGCCCAGCTGGCTCAGTAAATTTTTTGTTGTTGTTGTTTTCGAGGTAGGGTCTCACTCTAGCTCAGGCTGACCTGGAATTCACTATGTTGTCTCAGGGTGGCCTTGAACTCACGGTGATCCTCCTAACTCTGCCTCCTGAGTGCTGGGATTAAAGGCGTGCATCACCACACCCGGCTTCTGGCTCAGTATATATATATATATATATATATATATATATATAATTTATTTATTTATTTATATTATTTATTTATTTTTGAGAGAAAGAGGCATAGAGAGAGAGAGAGAAGGGGCATGCCAGGGCCTCCAGCCACTGCAAACAAACTCCAGATGCAGGCGCCCCCCTGTGCGCCTGGCTTACTTGGGTCTTAGAGAATCGAACCTGGATCTTTTGGCTTTGCAGGCAAATGCCTTAACTGCTAAGCCATCTCTCCATCCCGTCAGTAATTTTTAATTGTGTGTGTGTGTTGTGTGTACGTGCATTCATGCATGCCACGAACGCCTCTGAGAAGCTGATGTGGCTACAGTTCATCTTCTTCCCAGCACACAACATGCTTCAACACAGTCTCTTGCATAGAAGTCCAGGTATTCTAGACTAAGAACCTCTCCTCTAAATGGTGTCTCGTTTCCTCCCTTCTTTCATTTCCGGTTGTTGACGTTGGAGTCAGTCCACCTAGGCTCCTTTCCCAAGCAGAAGTCTCTTCTTACCATATTATCAACGCCATCATTATTTATAGCAACTACAAGATTTACACAGCTTTTGATTTGTTTTTGTTTTTGTTTTTTTTTCAAGATAGAGTCCTTTTCTAGTCCAGGCTGACCTGAAATTCACTCTGTAATCTCAGGGTGGCTTCAAACTTATGGCAATCTTCTTACCTCTGCCTCCTGAGTACTGGGATTAAAGACATGAGCTACCATATCTGGCTAACCTTTTTTTTTTTTTTTCCTCCAAGGTAGGGTCTCACTCTAATTTCTGCTGACCAGGAACTTACTCTAACTCCAGGCTGGCCTCAAATTCACAGTGATCCTCCTCCTACCTCTGCTGCCCAGGTGCTTGGATGAAAGATGTGTGCCACCCCCAACCTGGATATTTATTTATTTATATTTATTTATTTATTTATTTATTTATTTTTTATTTTATGATGGGAGTCTTGGTATGCAGCTGGCTATGAGCTTCTGGGCCCAAGCAAACCTGTCTCAGCTTCCTGAGTAGCTATTCACACCACTGTGCCCAGGTATGTTATGCATCATTTGATTTCATCCTCTCAACAACCCCAAGAGGAAGGAACTATTACTGCCCCATTTTTACAGATGAGAGAACTGGTTTCTACATGTCTTACTACTTTTTCATAGTTCTAACTCATTCCTGTGCACAACTGTGTGTAACCTATTAACTGCTGTTTTTATTGGCCTCCCCAAACCCCACTACCTGAAACCTACTTTCTTCCTACTCGTCCCCCTCACCCTATGATGTTAGTCATAACTGCTTTTTTTCTTATTTTATTTGTGTGTGTGAGAGAGGCAGATAGAGAGATTGGGCACACCAGGGCCTCTAGCTGCTGCAACAAACTCCAGATGCATGTGCCACCTTGTGCACCTGGTTTATGTGGGTACTAGGGAAACAAACCTGGGGCCTTTGGCTTCACAGGCAAGGGCCTTAACAGCTGAGCCATCTCTCCAGCCTTTAACTGCTTTTTCTTTAAATGCCTCTTATCTTCAGCACTTGAAATCCATCTTATTTACTCCACCCCCTCCACATCTCTAAAGCTTACTCTCTCCCCACCAGCTACTCTTTTTTTTTTTATTAGTTATGTATATAATGTGTATACAACCATGATGGTACCATCATTAGCTTTCTCCCTGTCCTCCCCCCATGGGAATTGTGGGTCTTGCATTGTGGGGGTAGCCATCAGTTATGGGGGAGAGGCAATGTCTCTGTGCATAATGACCCAACTTATGGCTCTAACAATCTTTCTGCCCCCTCTTCCATGAATTTCCCTGAGCCATGTTGGGTTCATTTTAGGTCTATTTCAGTGACAATGTCTTGGGAGTCTCTGTGTCTCTGGATATCTGATTTGGTAGAAGTTGAGTGTTCTCTGTGTCTATCTCCTTCACCCTTGTGCTGATACCAGGTTCACCGAGAAAGCAACATTCTTGCTCATTTCTCCAAAACTCTATGGCTTTAGCTGGTGCCCTGGTGAGATGTGATGGGCTGATTCTCTCCCCAGGTTCTGCGTCCATCTTTCCTTTCCCGTGAGGTGAGGCGAGGTGAGGCAGATGCCATCTTGACCAGAAGTCTCCCACCAGCTACTCTTTTTTTTGTTTGTTTGTTTGTTTGTTTTTTTTCGAGGTAGGGTTTCACTCTGGTCCAGGCTGACCTGGAATTCACTATGTAATCTCAGGGTGGCCTCAAACTCACGGTGATCCTCCTACCTCGGCCTCCCGAGTGCTGGGATTAAAGGTGTGCGCCACCATGCCCGGCTCACCAGCTACTCTTTACTGACCACAGGTGGCTTCTTTGCAGTTGCTTGAGCACACGTGAGCTACGCCACAGTTTCATTTCCCCTTCCATTCTGAGCCCAGATGCGCTGGCCTCTGTGATCCTTGCTTGCCCTAAATGGGGCATGTCTAGTCCTTCTCACAGGAGGCCTGGACTCTTCTGGTTCTCAAGTCGCACCGGAAATCCACGTAAGAAGAAGAAGACACTTAAGTTGCATACCCATTGCATGCTAGGGTCTGTGACAGATTTGGAGACACAGAGCCCAGGCCTCAGTTTCCAAGTACTTGCAGGCAGGTATCCTGCTGATGGAAACCTGGAGGCTCACAGATGATGGGTCTGACTCCATCTGCTCTCTGCATGTGGATGGTTGGTACCTCCCCACAGCATGACCAACCTTTAGCTGCCCTCTTAGCCAGCAAAATTGCTGCTCAGACCTTCCATGAGAAAAGCACCTGGCTGGTGGTTAACCTCTTCCTCCCCAGGTCAAATCTCAGAGCAGCCTGATGGTTTTAGTTGGGCTCATCAGTCACACTTTTGTTTCTTAGTCGGATACAGCAATACATCGTCACAAAATCAATTTCAGAAACTCTTCATTGACGTGTAAAAGGCATACTGAAAAAATGCACATAAACCGAACACACCTGTGTGACTTTGACCTAATCAGGAAACAGAACATTGCCAGCACCTGGAGCCCCTCCCTACATGCTTCTTTCCTGTCATCACCCCCAAGGGTGATGACTTCCAATAGTACAGATCGGCCATGTCTGGTTTTGTCCCATCAAAGCAATCTAAAAAGAAACAGGGCTGGGGAGATGGCTCAGTTAAAGGCTGTTGTTTGCAAAGCCTATAAGCAGGGTTCAATTTCCCAGTACCCACATAAAGCCAGATGCACAAATGCACAACGTAGCATACCCATTCTCTCTCTCTCTCTCTCTCTCTCTCTCTCTCTCAACAAACAAACAAATAAAAATATTTAAAATAAGCCAGGAGGGCTGGAGAGATAGCTTAGCACTAAAGGCTCTTGCCTGCAAAGCCAAAGGACCTTGGTTCGATTCCCCAGGACCCACTTAAGCCAGATGCACAGGGGGCACATGCGTCTGGAGTTCGTTTGCAGTGGCTGGAGGCCCTGGCGTGCCCATTCTCTCTCTATCTCTCTGTGTCTCTCTGCCTGTTTTCCTCTCTCAAATAAATAAATAAAATATATTTAAAAAATATGGAGGCTGGAGAGATGGCTTAGTGATTAAGGAACATGCCTATGAAGCCTAAGGAGCCCGATTCGATTCTCCAGGTCCCTGTAAGCCACATGCTCAAAGGGGTGCATGCATCTGGAGTTTGTTTGCAGTGGCTAGAGGTCCTGGCGCACCCATTCTCGTTCTCCCTCTCTCTCTTTTCCTTTCTCTGTTTCAAATAAATAAATAAATAAATAAATAAATAAATAAATAAATAAATAAATAAGGTGGAGAACAACCTAGGAAGACATCCAATATAAACTTCTGGCCTCCCCCACCACATGCATGCATATCCACAAACATGCATGCTCACATAGGCACACACATACACATGCAAAAAAAGAAAAGGGGGCTGGGGAAATGGCTTAGTGGTTAAGGCATTTGCCTGTGAAGCCAAAGGACCTAGGTTCGATTCCCCAGGACCCACATAAGCCAGATGCACAAGGTGGCACATGTGTCTGGAGTTCGTTTGCAGCAGCTGGAGTCCCTGGCTTGCCCATTCTCTCTCTCTCTCTCTCAAATCAATAAAAGTAAAATAAAAAATTAAATTAAATTTAAAAAATTAAAAGAAACAGACTTTCTTTCTTTCTTTCTTTCTTTCTTTCTTTCTTTCTTTTTTTTTTTTTGGTTTTTTGAGTTAGGGTTTCACTCTAGCCTAGGCTGACCTGGAACTCACTATGCAGTCTCAGGGTGGCCTTGATCTCACAGTGATCCTCCTCCCTCTGCCTCCCGAGTGCTAGGACTAAAGGCATGTGCCACCATGACCAGCTCAGACCATCTTCTTATCCACCACCCAGACACATATTATGAAGGACTGATGAATGATGGATCCAATTTGTGAATGACCGGATGTTTACTGTGTATAATGTATATGAATTGAACAAGTGTCTGCCACATTCATGGGACTTTGACTGTAATTTTTCATCCATTGGAGCCTCTGGAACTGTGGTGTTCTGAAGAAAGAGCCAAGACCATGTCTGATCACTTCCTCTGGTGCTCAAGTTTGCTTCCCACTACTGCTTTTGTTTTTTTCAGATTTTTTTTTAAGGTTTTGAAAAGGGAAATTAAAGACTGGGGAGGAGCTTCTAACCCCCCTGTCCAGCACTCAAGCTCTGATCCTGTTTAGTGATAGAGAAATTATCTCACAAGACCATCATCGATTGACTGCATTTGCTAGACCATTCTGGCAACTTAGTTTTAAGCACACACACGCATATGCACACATGTCCAGACACCCTTCTTCCTGACCTCTACAGCCCCTCCCCCAAGAATTAGTCAATTTCAGTAATCAAGGTTTCAGGTACAGATATACTTGGGGTAGCTCCTGAATCCCCAAGTTCTTCCTGGGGCGGGCGGGGGTGAGGATCATGGGATCTACTGAGTCAAGGATGTGGCCAAGACAACATCTGCAAGAGCACATTCCTCTGGATACTAATCCCCAAAAATGCTCTATGAAAACACAGCTCTGAGCTACAACACGTTGGGGAAACGCTACAACGTTCTGTCTGTTTCTACTGTCACTTTGGTAAAGAGATGACTCTGAGAGGTCCCGAGGCAGAAAACCCTGTCCCACTCTGTTAGTGTTTTCAAGACTTATTTTACTTAGAATCTTTTTTTTTTTTTTTCCTACAGGATGCCTAGAATACTTCTGAAAATGTCCCACCAAACAGGAAACAGGCCAGTCAGCTTTAATCACCCTCCAAAACTGTGCTGCTTAATCTGGGAACCACTGACCCATGGTGCTACTGGCTCATCTAAATCAAGATGGGTCCTGAGTATAAAATACATATTGGATTTCAAAGTCTTAGTATAAAAATAAAATAGCAATCGTTTTTTACACTGACTGCATGTTGAAATAATAACGTTTTTAAAATATTGGGTCAAGTATGTTATGAAAATGAACTCTAGCTGGGCATGGTGGTCAGTGCCTATAAACCCAATGCTCAGGAGGTAGAGGCAGGAGGATCAGGAGTTCAAGGCCATCCTAAGCTGTTTAGCAAGGTTGAGGCCAGCCTGAGCTACATGAGACTCTGTCTTAAAAAAAAATTAATTTCAGAAGCTGGGCATGGTGGCACACGCCTTTAATCCCAGCACTCGGAAGGCAGAGGTAGGAGGATCGCTGTGAGTTCGAGGTCACCCTGAGAATACATAGTGAATTCCAGGTCAGCCTGAGCTAGAGCAAGATCTACCACGAAAAACCAATAATAATAATAATAATACCAATAATAATAATTTTAGGACTGGAGAGATGGTTTAAAGGTTAAGGCACTTGCCTACAAAGCCAAGTCCCCAGGACCCACATAAATCAGATGCATAAGATGGTGCATGCATCTGGAATATGTTTATAGTGGCTGAAGTCCCTGGTGTGCCCATTCTCTTTCTCTCTCTGTCTACCTCTTTCTCTCTCTCTCTCAAATAAATAAAAAAATATATAAAAGACAACTTATTCTGTATTTTCAAACATATTTTAAGGGCTGGAGAGATGGCTCAGCGGTTAAGGCATTTTCCTGCAAAGCCAAAGGACCTCTGTAAAGTCAAAGGATCTCTCAAATCAATAAAAGTAAAATAAAAAATTAAATTAAATTTAAAAAATTAAAAGAAACAGACTTTCTTTCTTTCTTTCTTTCTTTCTTTCTTTCTTTCTTTCTTTCTTTCTTTCTTTTTTGGTTTTTCGAGTTAGGGTTTCACTCTAGCCTAGGCTGACCTGGAACTCACTATGCAGTCTCAGGGTGGCCTTGATCTCACAGTGATCCTCCTCCCTCTGCCTCCCGAGTGCTAGGACTAAAGGCATGTGCCACCATGACCAGCTCAGACCATCTTCTTATCCACCACCCAGACACATATTATGAAGGACTGATGAATGATGGATCCAATTTGTGAATGACCAGATGTTTACTGTGTATAATGTATATGAATTGAACAAGTGTCTGCCACATTCATGGGACTTTGACTGTAATTTTTCATCCACTGGAGCCTCTGGAACTGTGGTGTTCTGAAGAAAGAGCCAAGACCATGTCTGATCACTTCCTCTGGTGCTCAAGTTTGCTTCCCACTACTGCTTTTGTTTTTTTCAGATTTTTTTTTTAAGGTTTTGAAAAGGGAAATTAAAGACTGGGGAGGAGCTTCTAACCCCCCTGTCCAGCACTCAAGCTCTGATCCTGTTTAGTGATGGAGAAATTATCTCACAAGACCATCATCGATTGACTGCATTTGCTAGACCATTCTGGCAACTTAGTTTTAAGCACACACACGCATATGCACACATGTCCAGACACCCTTCTTCCTGACCTCTACAGCCCCTCCCCCAAGAATTAGTCAATTTCAGTAATCAAGGTTTCAGGTACAGATATACTTGGGGTAGCTCCCTGAATCCCCAAGTTCTTCCTGGGGGTGGGGCGGGGGTGAGGATCATGGGATCTACTGAGTCAAGGATGTGGCCAAGACAACATCTGCAAGAGCACATTCCTCTGGATACTAATCCCCAAAAATGCTCTATGAAAACACAGCTCTGAGCTACAACACGTTGGGGAAACGCTACAACGTTCTGTCTGTTTCTACTGTCACTTTGGCAAAGAGATGACTCTGAGAGGTCCCGAGGCAGAAAACCCTGTCCCACTCTGTTAGTGTTTTCAAGACTTATTTTACTTAGAATCTTTTTTTTTTTTTTTCCTACAGGATGCCTAGAATACTTCTGAAAATGTCCCACCAAACAGGAAACAGGCCAGTCAGCTTTAATCACCCTCCAAAACTGTGCTGCTTAATCTGGGAACCACTGACCCGCGGTGCTACTGGCTCATCTAAATCAAGATGGGTCCTGAGTATAAAATACATATTGGATTTCAAAGTCTTAGTATAAAAATAAAATAGCAATCGTTTTTTACACTGACTGCATGTTGAAATAATAACGTTTTTAAAATATTGGGTCAAGTATGTTATGAAAATGAACTCTAGCTGGGCATGGTGGTCAGTGCCTATAAACCCAATGCTCAGGAGGTAGAGGCAGGAGGATCAGGAGTTCAAGGCCATCCTAAGCTGTTTAGCAAGGTTGAGGCCAGCCTGAGCTACATGAGACTCTGTCTTAAAAAAAAATTAATTTCAGAAGCTGGGCATGGTGGCACACGCCTTTAATCCCAGCACTCGGAAGGCAGAGGTAGGAGGATCGCTGTGAGTTCGAGGTCACCCTGAGAATACATAGTGAATTCCAGGTCAGCCTGAGCTAGAGCAAGATCCTACCACGAAAAACCAATAATAATAATAATAATACCAATAATAATAATTTTAGGACTGGAGAGATGGTTTAAAGGTTAAGGCACTTGCCTACAAAGCCAAGTCCCCCAGGACCCACATAAATCAGATGCATAAGATGGTGCATGCATCTGGAATATGTTTATAGTGGCTGAAGTCCCTGGTGTGCCCATTCTCTTTCTCTCTCTCTGTCTACCTCTTTCTCTCTCTCTCTCAAATAAATAAAAAAAATATATAAAAGACAACTTATTCTGTATTTTCAAACATATTTTAAGGGCTGGAGAGATGGCTCAGCGGTTAAGGCATTTTCCTGCAAAGCCAAAGGACCTCTGTAAAGTCAAAGGACCTCGGTTTGATTCCACAGGACCCACTTAAGCCAGATGCACAAGGTGGCACCTGCGTCTGGAATTCATTTGCGGTGGCTGGAGGCCCTGGTGCACCCATTCTCTCTCTTTCTCTCCTTCTCTCTGTGTGTGTCTGCCTCTTTCCTTCTTTTGCTCTCTCAAATAAATAAATAAATAAATTTAAAAAAATTTAAAAAGAACCACAAAGCATAGATAATAATTTAAAATTTTTTTTTTTTTTTTTTTTTTTTTTTTTGGTTTTTCGAGGTAGGGTCTCACTGTGATCCAGGCTGACCTGGAATTAACTATGTAGTCTCAGGGTGGCCTCGAACTCTCAGCGATCCTCCTACCTCTGCCTCCCAAGTGCTGGGATTAAAGGCATGCGCCACCACGCCCGGCTTAAAAAATATTTTAAGAAACTAATTTCAGGGCTGGAAGGATGACTTAAAGGTTAAGGTACTTGCCTGTGAAGCCTAAGGACCCAGATTCGATTTCCCAGTACCCACATAAGCCAGACGCACAAAGTGGCACATGCATTTGGAGTTTGTAATGGCTAGAGGCCCTGGTGTGCCCATTCTCTCCCCCTATCTCTATCTCAAATAAATAAAAATAAAGAAAATCTTTCTTTTAAAAAATTAATTTCAGCTGGGCCTGGTGGCACATGCCTCTAATCCCAGTACTCAGGAGGCAGAAGTAGAAGGATCGCCATGAGTTTGAGGCCAGCCTGAGACTACATAGTGAATTCTGGGGTTGGCCTGGGTTAGAGCAAGACCGTACCTCAAAAAAATTAATTTCAGGGCTGAAGACATGGCTCAGTGGTTAAGGTGTTTGCCTGCAAAGCCTAAAGACCAAAGTTCAATTCCCCAATACCCATGTAAAGCCAGATGTACAAAGTGGCACATTTCATCTGGAGTTTGTCTGCAGGAGACCCTAACATGCTCAATCATTCTCTCTTTCTCCTTGCAAATAAATAAATAAATATTTTTAAAAATTAATTTCAGGTTTGAGAAATTACTCAGTGATTAAAGACACAGCCTGGGTTTGATTCCCCAGTACTCATGTGGCACATACGTCTGGAGTTCATTTACAGTGGCATGAGGCCTTGGCCCATATTGTCTCTTTCTCTTTTGTTTTTTGTTTTTTGAGGTAGGGTCTCACTCTAGCCCAGGCTGACCTGGAATTAACTATGTACTCTCAGGGTGGCCTCGAACTCATGGCAATCCTATCTGCCTCCCCAGTGCTGGGATTAAAGGCGTGCGCCACCACACCCAGCTTCTCTCTCTCTCTCTTTCTCTCTCGTGCAAATAAATAAACAAAGCATATTTGTTTATTTACTATCTCAAAAAATAAATAAATCCTTCTTTTTTTTTTTTTTTTTTTTTTTTTCCGAGGTAGGGTTTCACTCTGGTCCAGGCTGACCTGGAATTAACTATGTAGTCTCAGGGTGGCCTCGAACTCACGGCAATCCTCCTACCTCTGCCTCCCAAGTGCTGGGATTAAAGGCGTGCGCCACCACGCCCAGCTTATTTCCTTTTTTTTTTTTTTTTTAAATGTGGCTAGTAGAAAAATTGTAATTACCTATGTGACATGCTTTACATTTCCCCTGGAGATTCTGGCTCCAACATTCTGTGATGTGGTGAAGGCTTTGTTGTCAGGTATAGGACATGTGAGGGGGAGGGGTGGAGAGAGCAGTTGAGGAAGTATAGAGAAACTGTAGAATTCAATGGGGGAACAGCTCATGACGCCAAAGGAAGTGGTGACTAAGCTGAGACCTGAAAGATGAGAAGGAGTTAGTGGACAAAGACAGAGAAGAGCATGTGCTGAAGCCTTGAATTGGAATCGGAACTGTAAGCATTCCAGGATGTCCGAAGTTCCAGGCTGGGGTGGGGGCAGAAGCAGAGAGTGACCCAACATGAAACCAGAGAGGACAGAATGGGCCAGGATTTCTGAGGCCTGGTAGGCCCTGGTAAGGGTTTTATTTTGAGGGCATTGAGAGGCCACTGAGGCTAGGCAGATAACCCTGGCATTTTGGCTCAGGCATGGATGGGTGTGGAAAAATGGGAAGCACAATGGCCTGTTCAGAAGGTGTTGGAGCCATCTAAGCAGGATAAGATGAATGATAGTCAAGGCTACAAACCTCAGAATAGAGGAGCAGGCCAGTGTCCAGGAAATACACGTGAGACCAGCAGTTCAGGCTCTTCTTGGAGGTTGGTAGATCAAGGCTGACGATCTTTTGTTTGTTTGTTTTTTGTTTTTCTGAGGTAGGGTCTCACTCTAGCTCAGGCTGACCTGGAATTCACTATGTAGTCTCAGGGTGGCCTCAAACTCATGCCGATCCTCCTACCTCTGCCTCCCTAGTGCTGGGATTAAAGGCGTGCACCACCACGCCCAGCTGACGAGTTTGGAGGCTATGAGGAAACCAGAAATCTGTAGGAGGGGAAGGTGATGAGTTCAGGTTGGTTCAAGTTGAGTTTCAGAAGCATGTGGGGCACACAAACAGGAATGCCTGATATGAAACAGATAGCCTGGACTGAAGCTCAGTAGAGGGCTATGGAGTGGAGGTAGAGTTAGCAAGGAGCCATCTCCCCTGCGAGCAAACTGGCGATGAATCCACCTGACTGCGATAACCTAACAGGCTGAATGTGTCGGGCACTGCTCGGGCAACGTAATAGGTGCTTGGGAACTGTTGTTTCTTTCTTTCAGATGGTCTCAACCTCACTTCTCACATGGCCAACATCTTTACACTATGGTCTCTCAAGACACTCTCCTCCAGTACTGGTGGGACCCACGTCTGCATTCCAAAATCTCCAGTGCTAGGATGGGGAGACATTGCTAGAAAGAATTGTGGGGAAGCTGGAGAAGAGGCAGCTCTGTCCTGCTGGGTCCTAGAGTCCTAGAGTGAGAAGGGGGTGAGGATGCTGCAGGGGTCCCAGAGCTGCTAACGGGCTTGATGTAACAGCCACTGTAGGATGGTGCTCTGAATACAGCAACTGCTCTGTCTCCAGGGAAGCAACGAGGTCCCACAGGTCCCTCCAACATCTTTCCAATTTATTCTGTGCCAAGACCAATGACTGTACCGTTTTCCTGAGCTATGGAAGTTAGACCTGATAGAGGGATCTTCTCTAGAGAATTCCCAAATATGGCAAGAATTACACAGGTTTTGGAAGATTTGAGGTTTTAAATTATTTATTTTTTATTTATTTATTTATTTATTTATTTATTTATGAGAGAGAGAGAGAGAGAGAGAGAGGCAGATAGAGAGAGAATGGGTGTGCCAGGGGCTCCAGCCAATGCAAATGAACTCCAGATGCATGCGCCACCTTGTACATCTGAATTTAAGTGGATACTGGGGAATCGAACTGAAGTCCTTAGTCTTTGTAGGCAAGTGTTTTAACTGCTGAAAGAACCATCTCTCCATTCCAAAAATTAGAGTTTTATCTCCTAGCGGGGAGGATACTATCAGAAGAGGAGAAGCAGATGGCTGAGATACCACAGTGACAGCATGAAGGCTGAGGCAGAAGGATGACCAATTTGAGGCCAGCCTGGGCTAACCAACAAGTGTTGCTCTCAGTCTTGGTCAGAGAAGCTTTTTTTGAGGTAGGGTCTTGCTCTTGCCCAGGCTGACCTGGAATTTAGTGTGTAGTCTCAGGGTGGCCTTGAACTCACAGCGATCCACCTACCTGTGCCTCCTGAGTGCTGGGATTAAAGGCGTGCACCACCACGCCCATCTAGAGAAGCTTCTTTTTGCAGTGGGTGACAGTTAATGCAGAGACTTATAACCAGTGAGAGGAATAAAAACAAGTGACGGTTGAGTGCTCAGCCCTAAATTGGGCATTGATATCACCCCCTCCAAGGCTCAGGAAGCAAAAAGAAGAGAGGACAAAAAGAATGTAAGAACCAGAGGATGGTCAGGCACAGTGGCACACGCCTTTAATCCCAGCACTAAGGAGGTAGAGGTAGGAGGATTGCCATGAGTTCGAGGTCACCCTGAGACTACCGAGTAAACTCCAGGTCAGCCTGGCCTAGAGTGAGAACCTACCTTGAAACACAAAAACGAAAACAAAAAAGAACCAGAGGTGAAATGCTATCTTCTGGAGATGTCCTGATCATGGGAAACAAGAACTCACAGCAGCTGTGGTCTTCTGCACAAGACCTGCAGGAGATTGGCCCCAGCAATTTCCATCGTGGATGGGAGACGGGCTCATGTGGCCCCAACCCTCCTTGAGGAGTTAGAGGCAGTTGATGGTTGTTTGGGGAGGGGAGTCATGTTCTTTAGTGGTATAACCACTGGTAAGATGCCCATGCTCCAATAAATAACCCCCATCCATCCTCACATAAGCAATTCTAATTAAACTCAGTGGGAAACACACACATACAAAAACGACACAGGGCTGGAAAGATGGCTTAATGGTTAGGGTGCTTGCCTGCAAAGCCTAAGGACCCAGGTTCGATTCTCCACTACCCATGTAAGCCAGTTGTACCACATGGCACATGAGTCTGGAGTTCGTTTGCAGTGGTTGGAGGCCCTGGTATGCCCATTCTCTCTCTGTCTATCTGCCTCTCTCTTTCAAATGAATACATAAAACAAATTTTAAAAAATCTTTACAAAACGATAGAAAAGGAAGAGGGGAACTAGTTGGGAAAGAGTTCAGTGAGAATAGAAGGGGGTCAAGGGAAGGTTTTAAAAGAGATGAATGTGGGGGCTGGGAAAATGGCTTAGCAGTTAAGGCATTTGTCTGCAAAGCCTAAGGACTCTGGTTTGATTCCCCAGGACCCACATAAGCCAGATGCACAAGGGGCACATGCGTCTGGAGTTCGTTTGCAGTGGCTAGAAGCCCTGGCATGCCCATTCTCTTTTTCTCTCTATCTGCCTTTCTTTCTCTCTCTCTCAAATAAATAAATAAATAAAATATATATTAAAAAAGAGATGAATGTGATCAAAATACATTGTATTCAGGCATGAAATTGTCAGAGACATTAAAATTTGTTTTTGTTTTTGTTTTTTTGAGGTAGGGTCTCACTCTAGCTCAGGCTGACCTGGAATTCAGTTTGTAGTCTCAGGGTGACCTCGAACTCATGGTGATCTTCCTACCTCTGCCTCCTGGGTGCTGGGATTAAAGGCGTGCACCGCCACGCCCTGCCATTTTTAAATTTTTGATTGACAACTTCTATACATATAGACAATATACCATGATCATAACCCCTTCACACTACCCTCCGTCTTCCCCCTCCCGAATCCCCCTTCTTCTTTCTAAGTAGTCTCTTCAATTTTGATGTCATCATGTCTTTTCCCTTCTGTTATGCAGGTATTGTGTGTCAGCCACAGTGAGGTCATGAATATCAAGGCCATAATGTGTCTGGAAGACTGTATTGCAAAGCACTCCTCCCCTTCTTTGGCTCTTACATTCTTTCTGCCCCCTCTTCTGCAATGTCCCCTGAACTTGGGAGGCGGTGATAGAGATGTCTCATGTAGTGCTGAACACTCCACTGTCACTTCTCAGCACTGTGGTGAGTTTTGAGTCTCCCCAGTGGTCACTGCCATCTGAAAGGAGAAGCTTCTCTAATCAAAGGTGAGAGTAACATTAATATATAGGTATAAATATAAGTAGCTAGGGCTGGAGAGATGGCTTAGCGGTTAAGGCACTTGCCTGCAAAGCCAAAGGATCCTGGCTCCATTCTTCAGGACCCATGTAAGCCAGATGCACAAGGGGGCACACGCATCTGGAGTTTGCAGTGGCTGGAGGCTCTGGTATGCCCATTCTCCACCCCCCTTTCTCTCTCTTAAATAAATAAATAATATTTAAACATAAGTAACCAGAGGGCAGTTTTGTGGGCATAATATACTCATGTAGCCAGACGACAGTAGTAATTTCCCCCTAGGGCATATGACCTCCCCAGCCATAGGCTTTTGATTAGGTTTTCAGTACCAGGCATGAATTCCCTCCCATGGGTCAGAAACAGTTTTGTTTTAACTTTTGACAACTTCCATAACAGAAACATTTTGGAAAACAATGAAGTGGGTGATCAGCCAGTGCATGCAGGACTCTGCCCTGGGAGACAGCAGGACATGCTGCAGTCCCCAAACCTGTCACCAGCACCACTGGTGTGAACCTTGCTTCATTCTAAACGTTGCTTCTCCACCGGTTCAAGGAGGCTTTGGCTAGCGAGGCCCTTGCCTGTTTTTGTCCCTGCCTCCTTCTCTCTTCCAGAAAGCCACTTGCTTTCTCTTGACCCACAAACGACATCACTTCCTTGAAAACTTGGCTAGTGTGGGGCCTCCTGGCGGCTCCTTCCTGAGGCAGAGGGCCAAAATCCTGACAAGATTAAGACTAGGTTTTGGGACTGGGCCAGGCTGGGAAAACAGGAAAGATTGCAAACAAAGCTCTCCTCCTTCTGGGGGTTGTTTATTCCACAGTTCTTTCAACTGAGCTTTCTGGGTACATGGCAACCCTTGACTTTTCACCCAGTGCCCCACCTCTGGCCCTTTCCTAGCATCCTTGCACATAGCACACACTTAGTTCTAGAGCTCACCAGAAGGGCTCATTCCTGTGACCACTTGGCCGACTCCACCCAACTCCTAGAAAGCAGGAAAAATACAGACGTATCTTGACTGAGTGCGTACCATGTTTCACGGACACAGCTATGCCCCTCTACAGCTCTTTAGGATAAGGACTGCTCCTCCCCTCATGTTGGGGTCATGAAAAGGAAGGCTCCTCAAAGTCACCAGTATCCAGCAATGAAGAGGGCTGGCAGACTGAAGGATGGTTTATCAGCAGAGCAGATGCGTGGGGAGGCTGAATGAATTCTTTCTGGTTTGATTTCTAACTCTTCTCCTTACTGCCCCTGGAATCTGGGTAAGTTCCTAGCAGGAGGCAATGTTGGGTAGCGGTTAAGAACACAAGCTCTGGAAATCAAATATCAGTTCTGCCATCTGCCAGTTATGTGACCTTGGGCAAGTTCCTTCGCCTCTCTGCGCTTCAGTTTCCACAGCTGTAAAAGAGTGTAAGAATAGCTTCTACCTCATCAACTTGTTGCAAGGATTAAACGTGCTAATCCCCAGGGAGCACTTAGCACAGTGTCTGGCCCATGGTCCAGCCCCATCCCTGTCAGCTGTGGGATGAATGTGGGCTTTGCTGACTTTGGCCACCACCTGTTTCCCTGCCTATCACCGGGCACCCTGGTGGCTCACTCAGCACTTGGCATGTGGTAGATGCACACTGGCTTGTCCACTGAAGGAGTGGTTGGAAATTGACTCAGGGTTTCTTGAAAACAGGCTTGTGACGACAACGTGTGGGAAGAGGATTCTGGAGGAAGATGATTTTCAGGAGTTTCCCAACCAACAAGCAAGGAATTGCTTTTTGCACGCTAGTATGAACTTGAAAATATTTCCAGGTTGGAAATAACCATGGGATCTGTATCAGATCCACTTTTCCTTGTAGCCCATACGACTGGGAACACAGCATACCTACACTCACACCTGCAGAAACAAACCGTCATCATAGTGAGCTGTTCAAGTGTTACACAAACCCCACAGTTTTAGGCAAAATAGGTTTAAAGGGCTGAGGAGATGGCTTAGCGGTTAAGGCCCTTGCCTGCAAAGCCTAAAGACTCATGTTTGACTCTCAGGTTCCATGTAGCCAGACGCACAGTGATGCAAGAGTGCAAGGTTGCACATGCTCACAAGGTGACACATATGTCTGGAGTTTGGTTGCAGTGGCTGGAGACCCTGGTGCCCCAACACTCTCTCTCTCTCTTGCTCATTCTCTCACTCTTGCATTTAAAAAGGGGGGGTGGGGTGGGAGCTGGAGAGATGGCTTAGCGGTTAAGGTGCATGCCTGTGAAACCTAATGACCCCGGTTCGATTCTCCAGGTCCCACGTAAGCCAGATGCACAAGGGGGCACACACATCTGGAGTTCGTTTGGCAGTGGCTGGAGTCCCTGGTGTGCCCATTCTCACTCTCCCTTTCTCTCTTTCCCCCTCTCTCTGTCTCTAATAAATAAATAAGTAAATAAAAATAAAATCTTTAAAAAAAAAAGGTCTGTTGGGCTTGTCTTAAAAAGAAAATAGTTTTTTTTTTTTTTTTTTTTTTTTTGAGAGAGACACAGAGAGAGGGAGAGGAAGACAGATAGAGATGGGCGCACCAGCAGTCTCTCAGCTGCTGCAAATGAAATCCGGATGTGTGCGCCCCTTGTGGTCAAGTGCAGCATTGCACCCTTGTGTCACTTTGCTTCTGGCTAACCGTGGGACCTGGAGACTGGAACCCGCGTTCTTAGGAGGCAGGCACCTTCACCGCTAAGCCATCTCTCCAGCCTAAGAAAATAGTTTTAAAAGCCTTAGTTAACCCTGCTTCAGAAGAGTTGCCAAATGACATTTTCTTGGTCTGAGCCTCATTGTTGAACTCTACCATGTGCTCTATTCTGTGTCTGACACTGAAGGTCCCCGGACTGTCATTACCTTAGAGATGGGCACGGTTGGGAAGGGCCACAGAATTCACAGCACACTTAATCAGCAGTTACATTTCACAGTGCCCATGACTCACTCATTCAACACAACACCGTTTAGGGATTGGGAAACCAGGAGTGACGAGTCAAAGTTCTACCTGGCTTCAGAGTGAGACCTGAGACTGAATCAGCAAGGAGACCCTCTGGTGTCCTCCACACCCTTCCCCAACTAGATGGCTGTCCACCATGTCTCAGTGAGAGGACAGGAGGGAGGATGGGACCTTTGTGTCCAGAAAAGAGCATGCTGTTGTCTGATTCCTCATCCAGAGGGAACTGAACTGAAGGAGCCACCAAGCTGGTTTCTCTGACCTTAGGCAAGTCATGTCCCTTCTTGATCCTCAGGCTCCTCATTTGGCTAGATGTTTTTTTGGGGGGGAGAGGGGTTCAAGGTAAGGTCTCGCTCTAGCCCACACTGACCTGGAATTCACTCTGTAGTCTCAGGGTGGCCTTGAATTCATAGCAATCCTCCTCTGCCTCCTGAGTGCTGGCATTAAAGGCATGCACCACCATCCCTGGCTTGGCTCCTCATTTGAAGAGTGGAGAGAAACTTTCTGTCTTGAAAGGCACATTCTCTTTTTCATTCATTTATGAAATATAAAATTTCATGAGCGCATGGGGGATTTCCCATCTGGGAAAAGAAAGAAAAGAATTAAGGGCTACAGAGATGGCTCAATGCCAATTTATTAAGACTAAGTGGGGCTGGAGAGATGGCTTTGCTGTTAAGGCACTTGCCTGCGAAGCCAAAGGACCCAGGTTCAATTCTCCAGGTCCTATGTAAGCCATATGCATAAAGGTGGCACATGCATCTGGAATTCATTTGCAGTGGCTGGAGGCCCTAGCACATCCATTCTTTCTCTCTCTCAGCCTCTCTCTCTCTCTCTGTGTGTGTGTTTCTAATAAAATAAAAATAAAATCTTTTTTTAAAAAAGATTAAGTGCTATTCCTGTGCAAGCATGAGGATCTGAGACTGCCAAAGTTGTATCTCCAGATAAAGGCCATCGAAAGAGCTAGGTGTGCAGGCTCAGTATTGGGTTGTCCCCACAGTGAGCTGCGGGCCAGGGAGACCCATAAGGTCCCCAAAACAATGTGGGCTATTGCCAAAACATTTGATTACCTGCCAGAGCTAAAAGGTAAGACCCTATTGCTAAAGACACCAAAGGCTGCCATCACAGAACATCAGAATACCATGCTGGAGCTGAAAGGGAAACTAGCTCCCTCCTGGCTAGCCCTCATAGTGCTGGAGAGCCCTGTGGGAGTTGCTAGAAGAAAATCGTCACCAACAGCATGAATAAGCAGAGGCCCCGCCGACTGTGAAACCAACCAGCCTGACAGGAAGTACACACTTGTGCAATAGTGGCACACAGTCTCTGCAGGTGACCAGTTGTTCTCTGATTGGACATGAGGTCAGCTCAGTGGGTGAGAACTCCTGGTTGGTTCTAGAAACCAAGTCACAATCCCATGGTCAGGAAACTCAGACTTCAGAAAGAAGCCTCCCCTACTCTCTGGAGAAGAAGAGTGGGCTTGCCCACCGAAAATTTCTCAAATAACTTTGCAACCCCTCTTGAGCCCAAGCTATTCTCACTTTTGGTTGAAGAATCTGTTTTATTTTACAGATGGTGGAGAAAACAGATGAGAGCTGAGATCCACTGATAAGACAAGAAGAGAGCTGACCGCCCACCATGAGGCGTGCTACTTCTACTACATCTGCCAGGGCTGGGGAGAAATTGCAGAGGAAGCAGCAACACCAACACTGCTCTGACTGCTCGCCAGACAGCCAGCTCCAGGTGACAGATGTGGTGAATCATCAAAACCCATCAAAGCACAAATCCGGAGACTACAGAGAACTCAGCACTCAATCAGACTGCCAACAGGCCTGCCATGGCCCGGGGAACATTGTGGATGAGAGGACAGAGAGATTTTAAGAGCCACAGAGTAGGTAGGAATACTACCCTGAGACTGACTGAGGCCTTCATAACTTTACAGTAAATACCATTACCCCACTGAGGAGGGCCCCCAGGGAAATGCGCTAGCCTAGGCTGACCTGGAATTCACTATGTAGTCTCAGGGTGGCCTCGAACTCACAGCAATCCTCCTATCTCTGCCTCCCGAGTGCTAGGATTAAAGGTGTGTGCCACCACACCTGGCTTATATTTATAAAATTTTATTTTGTTTATTTATTTAGAGATAAAGAAGCAGAGAGAGAGAGAGAGAAAGAGAGAGTATAGGCACTGGAGAATTGAACCTGGGTTCTTAGGCTTCTCAGGAAAACATCTTAACCACTAAACTATCTCTCTAGACCTATATATATATATATATATTTAAGATTTTTAAAAATAACTGCATGTGGCCACTCACACCTGTAAGCCCCATCATGTAAAAGAGCAGAGACTCGAGAATCATTGGAACCCACAAGCTCCAAATCAGTAAAGAAACTCTGGCTCAAAAATAAGAGCCAGGGATGGAGAGATGGCTTAACAGTTAAGGCGTTTGCCTGCAAAGCCAAAGGACACAGGTTCGGTTCCCCAGGATCCGTGTAAACCAGAAGCACAAGGTGGCACATGCATCTGGAGTTCGTTTACAGTGGCAAAGGCCCTGGCACACCCATTCTATCTCTCTCTTTCTCTCTCTCACTCTCCCTGCTTCTTTCTCTCTCAAATAAATAAAATTAAAAGAAAAAAGCCAGGAGTGGTGGTGCATGCCTTTAATCCCAGCACTTGGGAGGCAAAGGTAAGAGGATTGCCGTGAGTTCGACTACATAGTGAATTCCAGGTCAGCCTAGGCTAGAGCAAGACCCTACCTTTAAAAAACAAACAAACAAACAAACAAAAAAACAGACCAGGTGGAAGAATGATGGAGTGGGACATTTGATGTTCTATCTGACCACCATGGGCCAGCACCCTCTCCTGCCCCTGTGGGTGAGCACGTGGTGTGCTCCACCCCCACATACCATATTACAACATAAAAAAGCACTGGGTCACTTGGTAGATTGTATCATTTTTTTCTTCTTTCTCTCGTTCTTTTTTCTTTCTTTCTTTCTTTTTTGAGGTAGGGTCTCACTCTAGCTCAGGCTGTCCTGGAATTCACTATGTAGTCTCAGGGTGGCCTCGAACACTTGGAGATCCTCCTACCTCTGCTTCTCAAGTGCTGGGATTAAAGGTGTGAACCACCACAGCTGGCTTCTTTCTTTTTTTGAATAATGTATTTATTTGAGAGAGGAAAAGAAGCAGGGGAAAGAGCAAGAGTGAGAGAGAGAAAGAGAAAGAGAATGGGCGTGCCAGGGCTTCCAGCCACTACAAACGAACTCCAGATGCATGCACCACCTTGTGCATCTGGTTTATGTGGGTACTGGAGAATTGAACCAAGGTCCTTTGGCTTTGCAGGCAAGTGCCTTAACCGCTAAGCCATCTCTCCAGCCCCTTTTTTCTTTTTTTTAAATAAAAATTAATTTCAGGGGCCTGGAGAGATGGCTTAGCGGTTAAGCGCTTGCCTGTGAAGCCTAAGGATCCCGGTTCAAGGCTTGATTCCCCAGGACCCACGTAAGCCAGATGCACAGGTGGCGCATGCATCTGGAGTTTGTTTGCAGTGGCTAGAGGCCCTGACATGCCCATTCTCTCTCTGTGTATTTGCCTCTTTCTCTCTCAGTCTGTCTTTCTCAAGTAAATTAATAAAAAAAAATTTTAAATTAATTTCAGAAACATCTTAGGGCTAGGGGTTTGGATCAGCAGTAGAGCACTTGCTTAGCATGTACAAGTGTGTTCATTCTGGGGGCTACATTTTTTTGGCAAATCTCCAGTATCCTGTGTATGTGCATATAAGACAGTTGGAACACATTTCTACTTAAACTAGCACCTTGTGAAGCGGTCTGCTGGAGGCTGTGTGCACACTGTATGGAGGAGCAGCCAGAAAGGGGAGGATGAGGCAGGGGCTGGGTACCAGTCACCAGAATTCCCAGAGGGCTACAGGGATCCTTGGAGGTGGATTGTATTATTGTTCAGCAAATATTTACTTCCCCCAGCTGTCCCCACCGTGGGAGGACACTCTGTTGATACTGGACTTGGCCATGTGACTTGCTTGGATCCAATGAATATGTGTGGAATTGGCAGCGGCCAGCTCCAGGCCATGGAGTGTTTTCATTCCCACCTCTTGAACAACTGTCCTTGGTCATGAGAACCTCAGACAGTGGGGAGTCCTTCAGTAGGCATGTGAAGCGATTGTATATGATCTGCAGCCTGGAGCCCAGCCCAGCTGACCCACAGACTCCTGGGTGAGAAATAATGAATGTTTTTACTGTTATGAGCACTGAATTTCTGAAAGCCTTTTTTTGTTTTTGTTTTTTCAAGGTAGGGTTTCACTCTAGTCCAGGCTGACTTGGAATTCACTATGTAGTCTCAGGGTGGCCTCGAACTCATGGTGATCCTTCTACCTCTGCCTCCCGAGTACTGGGATTAAAGGCGTGCACCACCACACCCAGGTGTGAAAGCCTTTTTAAAAAGTTTTTATTTGTGGGCTGAAGAGAGAGCTTAGCAGTTGAGGCCCTTGCCTTTGAAGCCTGAGGACCCAGGTTTGATTCCCCAGTACCCATGTCAGCCAGATGCACAAGATGGCACATGTGTCTGGAGTTTGTTTGTAGTGGCTGGAGGCCCTGGTGCACCCGTTCTCTCTCTCTGCCTCTCTCTCTCTCTCTCCCGCTTTCTTATAAATAAATAAAATATTTTTAAAAAGTTTTTATTTGTAATTGACACATGAAATTGCACATACTTAATAATCCAATCAGAGTAGTTAGCATATCAATCGCCACAAACATTTATATTTTCTTTTGTGGTGAGAATTTCTAAACCCTTTCTGAAAACCTTTTGCAACTTGGATTCATTAAAAGTATGGAAACCCAGCCGGGTGTGGTGGCGCACGCCTTTAATCTCAGCACATGGGAGGCAGAAGTAGGAGGATCGCCATGAGTTCAAGGCCATCCTGAGACTGCATAGTCAATTCCAGGTCAGCTTGGGCTAGAGTGAGACCCTACCTTGAAAAACCAAAGAAAAAAAAAATTATGGAAACCCTTCCATTCCATAGACTAGTAGGACTTATAGAATACTACAGTTCATTCTTCCTTTCTAATTGCAGGTTTATTTTGTTGTTACTGTTGTTCTGTTTTTGTTATAGGTTCTCATGTAGACCAAACTGATCTTGAACTCACTATGTAGTTGAGGATGACCTTGAACTTTTTTTTTTTTTCGAGGTAGGGTCTCACTCTAGCTCAGGCTGACCTGGAATTCACTATGTAGTCTCAGGGTGGCCTTGAACTCATGGCGGTCCTCCTACCTCTGCCTTCTGAGTGCTGGGATTAAAGACGTGCGCCACCACACCTGGCTTGACCTTGAACTTTTTAAAAAAAAAAAACTTTTATAGCCTGGCGTGGTGGCGCACGTCTTTAATCCCAGCACTCGGGAGGCAGAGGTAGGAAGATCTCTGTGAGTTCAAGGCCACCCAAAGACTACATAGTGAGTTCCAGGTCAGCCTGGCCTAGAGCAAGACCCTACCTTGGAAAAACAAATAAACAAACAAACAAAAATTATTTATTTGCAAGCAGGTAGAGAAGGAAGAGAGACACAGAGAATGGGCATGCCAGGGCCTCTAGCCACTACAAATGAACTCCAGATGCACGGGTCACTTTGTGCATCTGGCTTTATGTGGGTACTGGGGAACTGAACCCAGGTTGTTGGGTTTTGTAGACAAGTGCCTTAAGTGTTGAGCCAGGTCTCCAGCCCACCTTGAACTTTTTTTTTTTAAGGTAGGGTCTCACTCTAGCCCAGGCTGACCTGGAATTCACTATGTAGTCTAAGGATGGCATTGAACTCACGGCGATCCTCCTACCTCTGCCTCCTGAGTGCTGGGATTAAAGGCGTGCACCACCATGCCTGGTGACCTTGAACGTTTGATCCTCCTGTTTCTACCTTTCAAGTGCTTCTGTTACAGGTATGTGCCCTCATACCAGCTTATGTGGTACTGGGGATCGAATCTAGGGCTGCATACATTTGGGGCAAGCACTCTACCGCCTGAGCTACATACCCAGCCACTAACCACAGTTTTGTACCCGCTAGCCAACTTTTTCTTTTCTCCCCTTCCTCCCATCCTCTGGAAGATGTCATCAAGCAACACTGTCACAACCAAATCGGACCAATAGGGACCAGTACTTGTCTCCGGGCTCTGACGTTGGGATCTAGGGAAGGATTTTCCGATTAGATGACATTGAAGCTGAATGTTACAAAGGGCTGGTCGTGTGGCCGTCTGGGAGGAGAAGCAATTCTCTGGTTCCTAAATTGAACAGATTTCATCAGGGCTGGGATCTGGGAGGTGAAGGTGAATGCAGTTTGAGCTCTTAACTTCAATAAGCAACATATCCCTTCTCTAACCTCTTTCAGGCACTTCAACCCAAAATATCAGATCCAGAGCTGAACTCATGGTCTTCTCAAAGACCTGTTCTCTCCCCGCCCCAGGGTCAGACTGACCTGGAATTCACTATGCAGTCCCAGAGTGGCCTTGAACTCATGGCCACCCTCCTACCTCTGCCTCCTGAGTGTTGGGATTAAAGGTGTGCGCCACCATGCCCAGCTACCTAGTCTTCCCTCTTGATTCCCCTCTCTTGATTGCCCAAACCAGAAAGCTGTGCTTATCCTTAACTCCTCCCCTTCCACCAAACCCATATTCAATTTGTCTCTAAGTCCTGCCGATCTACCCTGAACACTTCTTAAAATAAGTTTTAAATATTTTATTTATTTGAGAGAATGAGAGAGAAAGAGGCAGATAGAGAGAGTGAGAATGGGTACCCTGGAGCCTCTGGCCATTGCAAAGGAACTCCAGATGCATGCACCACCTTGTGCATCTGGCTTTATGTGGGTACTGGGGAATAGAATTTGGGTCTTTAAGTTTTTCAGGCAAGTGCCTTAACCACTAAGCCATCTCTCCACTAACACTTTTTTTCAAGTTTTTACTAACAATTTCTCTACATGTAGACAATGTACCATAATCATAGTCTCCTCTTACCACCTTCCCTTTCCTGCTCCTGAAACCCCCTTCAACTGAATCCCTTCTTCTTTCCAAGTAGTTTCTCTTCTATTTTGCTGTTATAGTTTTCCCCTCCTATTCTACAGTCTTGTGTAGGTAGGTCATGAATGTCAAGGCCATTTTGTGTCTGGATGACAGCATTGTAAGCACTCCTCCCCTTCCCTTGGTTCCTACATTCTTTCTACCACCTTCCTAATGGTCCCTGAGTCTTGGAAGGTGTGATGTCCCACTTAGTGTTGTACACTCCACTATTACTTATTTCAACCCTTTGGTGAATTTTGAGTCTCCCCAGTGGTCACTGCCATCTGAAAATAGAAGCTTCTCTAACCCAAAGTGAGAGATGGATATATAGCCAGGCCAAATGAGCCAATAGGTGCAATAGTGGCATGTCTGTTATGGGAGAAACAAACCATTCTCTAATTGGACTGGAGGCCTGCTCCATGGGAGGGAATATGTCCCTGATACTGAAAACCTACAACAGGGGTAGTCATGAGCCCTAGGAGTGTAATGTCTGTTGGTGTCTGGCTAAATGTTTATATTAGCTCACCAAACTGCCCAGTAAGCACTTTTCTCAATGTCCACACCCATATATTAATGCTACTGTCACTTTTGGCTAGAGAAGCTTCTCTTTTCAGATGGTGGTGACCTTGGGATGACTCAGAAGGCACCATGGTGCTGAGAAGTGACAGAGGAGTGCTCAGCACTGAAACATCTCTATCATACCTTCCACGGCTCCATTAAGGAATAGGTGGTGGAAAGAATGTAAGAGCCAAAGGAAGAGTAGGACTCCTTACAACGTGCTCCTCCAGACACAAAATGACTTGGATACCCATGATCTCATAGTGCCTGACACTACCTACACAAGACCATCAGAATAGGAGGAAAAGATCATGACATCAAACTGAAAAGAGAGACTGATTGAGAGGGTGAGGGGATATGATGGAGATCAAAGGGGAAAGTGGGGGGAGGGAGGGAAGTACCATGGGATATTGTCTACAATTAAAGAAGTTGTCAATAAAAAATAAAAAGATATGGGCATACAGATGCACATAGTGGCACATACATCTGGAGTTCATTTGCCATGGCTAGAGTCCCTGGAGTGCCCATTCTTTCTCTCTCTCATAAATAAATTTAAAAAAATAAAATAAATCTTAAAAAAAAGGAAAAAGATATGGGCATAAACATAAGTAATTAGAGGGCAGTTTGGTTGGTATAATAATAATACCTTCCTTTAACCAGACAGACAACAGTAGTGATTTTCCTCCTAGGGCTCATGATCTCCCCAGCCACAGGCTTTTCATCAGGTTTCAATACCAGGCAGGAATTATCTCCTGTAGAGCAGGTCTCAAGTCCAATCAGACAGCAGTTGGTTTTCCCCTATAACAGACATGCCACCGTCACACCAGTTGACACATTTGGCCTGGCTGGCCAAGTGTGAAGTTTACAGTGATCCTCCTACCTCTGCCTTTCGAGTGCTGGGATTAAAGGCGTGTGCCACCATGCCTGGCTCATTTTTTAAAAAATATTTTTTTTATTTTATTTATTTATTTATTTATTTATTTATTTATTTAAGAGGGAGAGATATACAGAAATAGGCAGGTAGAGAGAGAGAGAGGGAATGGGCATGCCAGGGCCTCCAGCCACTGCAATTGAACTCCAGATGCAGGTGCCCCCTTATGCATCTGACTTACATGGGTCCTGGAGAATTGAGCATTGGACCAGGGTCCTTAGGCTTCACAGGCAAGCGTAACTGTTAAGCCATCTCTCCAGCCCTCATTTTGGTTTTTGAGGAAGGGACACCTGGAGCCCAGACTGGCCTCAAACTCCCTATGTAGATGACCTTTAACTCCTGATGCTCCTGCTGAGACCTCTCAAGTGAGTGCCAGCAAGCCCAACACTGCGTCTATTGTTAACCCTTTTCCAGTCAGTCTTCCACAGCTCCACTAATGATCTTAGTTAAAAGCCAATCATCTCAGGGCTGGAAGGATGGCTTAGTGGTTAAGCGCTTACCTGTGAAGCCTAAGGACCCCGGTTCAAGGCTCAAGTACCCAGTACCCATGTAAGCCAGATGCATAAGGTGGTGCATGCATCTGGAGTTCATTTGCAGTGGCTGGAGGCCCTGGCGTGCCCATTCTCTCTCTCTCTGCGTCTTTCTCTCTGTGTCTGTCTGTTGCTCTCAAATAAATAAATAAAAATAAACAACAACAACAACAAAAAAAGCCAATCATCTCCACACTGGTGAATGGATAGAGAAATACAAATATTCAACAATAAACAGAGATGGATGGAGGCTGGACGTGGTGGTGCACACCTTTAATTCTAGCACTTGGGAGGCACAGGTAGGAGGATCGCCATGAGTTTGAGGCCACCCTGAGACTATATAGTGAGTTCCAGGTCAGCCTGGACTAGAGTAAAACCCTACCTCGAAAAGCCAACCAACAAACAGAACAAAACAAAAAATAGAGAAGATGGGACTGGGGAGATGGCTATTGAAGCTGGGCGTGGTGGTGCACATCTTTAATCCCAGTACTTGGGAGGCAGAGGTAGGAGGATAGCTGTGAGTTCGAGGCCACCCTGAGACTACATAGTGAATTCCAGGTCAGCCTGGGCCAGGGTGAGACCCTACCTCGAAAAATCAAAAAACAAAAAAACAGCAACTAAAACCCTACTGAGTTCATACTCATAGTCAATGTCAATTTATAGAATGCTTTAACTTGTACATGCTAGGCAAATAATCTACCATGATCTATGTCTCAGACCATCTGTCTTTAGTTTCTTTTTAAAATTTATTTATTTATTTGTAAGCAGAGAGAGAGAGAGAGAGAGAGAGAGAGAAGAGAGACAGACAGAGAGAGAATGGGTACATCAGGGCTTCTAGCCACTGCAAGCGAACTACAGATGCATGTGCCCCTTGTGCATCTGGCTTACATGGGTCCTGGGGAATCGAACCTGGGTCCTTTGGCTTCTCAGGCAAATGCCTTAATCGCTAAGCCATTTCTCCAACACTAGATTATTTATTTATTTATTTATTTATTTATTTATTCATTTATTTTTGAAGTAGGGTCTCACTCTAGCCCAGGCTGATCTGGAATTCACTATGTAGTCTCAGGCTGGCCTCAAACTCACAACAATCCTCCTACCTCTTCTGAGAGACAGAAAAGAGAGGGACAGAGAGAGAGAGAGAGAGAAAACACCAGGGCCTTCTGCCACTGTGTACAAACTCCAGACACATGTGCTATTTTGTTCATCTGGCTTATGTGGATTCTGGGGAATTGAATCTGGGCTGCAGGCTTTGCAAGCAAGTACCTTTAACTTCTGAGCCCTCTCTCTATTCCCCCTCCCATTTTTATTCAAGGTAGGGTCTCATTGTAGCCCTGGCTGACCTGGCACTCACTTTGTAGTTCCAGGCTGACCTCTAACTCACAGCAATTCTCCTTCCTCTGCCTCCCCATGTGCTGGGATTAAAGGTATATGCCACCATGGTTTGGCCTTGAACTTTTGACCTTCCTTTTTCAGCCTGTTGCATGACTGAGATTATAGGCCTCTACTACCAGGCATAGCTTTTAATTTTATTTTTGTGTTTCTTTTCTCTTGTGCCAAGAATCCTGGTTGTTGTTTTGTGTTGTGTGTGTGTGTGTGTGTGTGTGTGTGTGTGTGTGTGTGTGTAGGCACATGTGTATTTGAGTTGACATGTACATGTGTACATATATGCACAGGGAGGCCAAAGGTTGTCTTGATGACTCCTTCTATCACTCCTTACTGATTGAGACAGGATCTCTCACTGAACGCACAGCTCACTGATTACACTAGTCTAGTTAACTGGCTTGGTCCCAGGAATCCACCTGAGCACTCCTGAGCACTCTTCCTCCTGAGCACTAGGATTGTAGCCATGGACCACCATGCCCAGCATTTACATGGATGCTGGGAATCCAAACTTAGGTTGTCAAGCTTGTGCGGCAAGCACTTTACTCACTCAAGTTCAAGGCCACCCTGAGACTATATAGTGAGTTCCAGGTCAGCCTGGACTAGAGTAAAACCCTACCTTGAAAAACCAACCAACAAACAAAACAAAACAAAAAATAGTGAAGATGGGACTGGGGAGATGGCTCAGTGGTTAAAAGCACTTGCTATATAAGCCTGATGACCAGAGTTGAGCTCCCCAGAACCGCTATCAATCCAGACATAAGACTCATGGTGATCCTCCTACCTCTGCCTCCCAAGTGCTAGGATTAAAGGCATGTGCCAACATGTCCAGCCTCCATCCATCTCTTTTGTTGACTAGTTGTATTTCTCTATCCATTCACCAGTGGGGAGATGATTGGCTTTTAACTAAGATCACTAGCTGAGCTGTGGAAGACTGACTGGAAAAGGGTTAACAAGAAGCAGGATTTTGGCTTGCTGGCACTCACTTGAGTGAGTAAACTGTTGCTCCTGCCCTGAATCCTGTTTTTTTGCTGGTTTTGTTTTTCGAGGTAGGGTCTCATTCTAGCTCAGGCTGACTTGGAATTCACTATGTAGTCTCAGGGTGGCCTCGAACTCATGGCAGTCCTCCTACCCCTGCCTCCTGAGTGTTGGGATTAAAGGTGTGTGCCACCTCGCCCAGCTTGGAATCCTGTTTTATAGTAGCAACAACATTAGATGTATTTGCTTCATCTTATGATAATACAAAATACCAATTTTATTAGTGGCATGATGGTGGGAAACATTTTAAGATTAAACTCATTTTCTTTTTGTAGTTCTGGTCCTTTGAGTATATTCTGATGGGAATGTACAATCAAATTACTATGTCTAAAGGCATTTGACATAATTCCTCTCTAAAAAGTTCCACTATCAATTTAATACATAGTACAAGACATTTATTTCATTTTGCTTTCAATTTCTAGGAGTTGCTTTATTTAAAATTCAATTTTGTTTTAATAATTACATAGAACATTTATAGTCGAATCTTCCAAATAAAATAGATTCAAGTCAGTTTGATCCACTCTCATCTGTCCCTCCCATATATGTAGTAATTTATTAAAGTTTATTTTCTCTTACTTAAAACAGGCCTGATGTGTATATATATATTTGTATCCTCTCTTATTACATTATTACATAAATGGTTTCATATCATACTCTTATTATTTTGTTTGTTTGTTTGTTTTTTGAGGTAGGGTCTCACTTTAGCTCAGGCTGACCTGGAATTCACTATGTAGTCTCAGGGTGGCCTCGAACTCATGGCAATCCTCCTACCTCTGCCTCCCGAGTGCTGGGATTAAAGGCATGTGCCATCACGCCCGGCTCCATACTCACTTTTCTTCTAACATTTGACAGTGTGTTCTGTGTTCTGTTTTGTTGTTGTTTGTTTGTTTAAGCAAGTTTCTTTATAAAATTATTTTATTTGGGCTGGAGAGATGGCTCAGTGGTTAAGAAACTTGCCTGCAATGCCTAACAACTCTCAGGTTTAATTCCCCAGTACCCCCATAAAGCCAGTTGCACAAAGTAGTGCATTAATCTAGAGTTTGTTTGCAGTGGCTAGAGACCTTAGCACACCACTGAGCCACCTTTACAGCCCCTTGTTTTATTTTTTAATTTAATTTATTTGATAGAGAGAGAGAGAGAGAGAGAGGCAGAGAGAAAGAGAACGGGCATGTCAGGGCCTCCAGCCACTGCAAATGAACTCCAGATGCATGTGATACCTTGTCCATCTGGCTTACATGGGTCTTGGGGAATCGAACCAGGATCCTTTGGCTTTGCAGGCAAATGCCTTAGCCGTTAAGCCATCTCTCTAGCCACCCTCCTCCCATCTTATTTTTTGAGGCAGGGTCTCATCCTAGCCAGACTGGCCTGGAACTCACTATGTAGCCAATGTTGGCCTTGAAGTCCTGGTTTTCATCCTCCCACCTCCCCAGTGCTGGGATTATAGGTGTGCATCACCACAGTTGGCTGATAGTATGTTCTGAAGATCATCCCTATTATAGTATATAGAGATACACCCAATTCCTTTTTATAGCTGTATAGCACAGCATTGTATAAATGTACCATGAGTAATGCACTAAGTCTCCTGTGGGCGCATATTTGGGTAGTTTCTAGCCATCTGTTATTAAAAAGAATGCTGCAGCATAGACTTGTGCCAGGCTTGCCCGTGTGTTTGGGGATCTATTTCTAGAAGTAGTATTGCTAGGTAACTGCAATATGTGATATTGGCCTTTGTGGTTCTAGTTCAAGAATATTTTCTGGGTCTAGAGAGGTGGCTCAGCCATCTTGCTGAGTGTTTGCTTGCAAAGTCTGACAGTCTGGGTTTGATTCCCCAGTACTCACATAAAGCCAGATGCACAAAGTGATACATGCATTTGGAGTTCCTTTGTAGAGGCAAGAGACCCTGGCATGCCACCCACTCTCTCTCTCCTTGAAAATGATAAATAAAATATTTAAAAAGAGAGTATTTTCTGTTTGAGGGGGTCTCCCTCCAATAGATCTCAATGTCTCAGTGTCTCAAACTGAGAATAATAACAGCATATGACCTCCGAAGATGATTAGAAAGATTAAATGGGCTAGTGGTATTGAAAGCCTATACCTGGTATTTAGGAGGTATCTGATAAATGTTCACTGTCTTGATAGTTATAGTTAATAGGGGACCAGAAGTATGGGGAGATGTGGGTAGGTGGGACCAGTTGAGTTACATTCTGATGTGGGTTTCTGAGAAAGGACTCTGTCCTGCCTCTCTGCCTCTACAGGAGTTGTAAGAATCATACTCCCCAGAGATGAAGCTTGGAGCTGAGAGAAGAGATTAAGTGAATGGGACATGAATTCATAGCTAGGTGTCAGCACAGACAATGGCTCTATGGTCCCAGATGTCCCCGTCCCAAGACTTGGGTGTTGGCCATACGCTATAAAGTCCCTCAAAACAGCATCGGTGGGTACTTAAGAAAGAAATGAAGCCCAGTCATTGAAAAATGACTGTTTTGTGTTCTATTTTTTGCGTATGTTGTAGGCGTCATGTGGTATGTGTGTATGTGGTGTGGTGATTTGTAATTGGCAGCACATTGTGTGAATTTGCTAGGTCCTGTGCACATGAGTGCAGAGGCCAGAGGAAAATGTCAGGGTCTTCCTCTATTGCTTCTCCACATGTTTATGTTTCCATGAGATGGAGATTCCCACTGAACTAATTTGGAGCTGCAATTTTTGGTCAGACTGGCTGACCAGAAAGCCCCAGGAATTCTCTGGTCTCTGCTGGCCTTGCATACACACAAGATGAGGGTTACAGCCATGTGTGGCCGTGTCCAGTTGTTTATCTGGGTTCTGGGAATTGAACTAAGAGTGAATCATGTCCTCTAAGGCCCCCATGCTTATGTGATATGTGACAAGTGTTCTTACCTGCTGAGCCATCTCCCCAGCCCCTTGTTTTATTTTAGACAGGGTCTCATGTAACCCAGACTTGTCTTGAACTTTTTACATAGTCAAGATTGATTTTGGACTTCTGATCATCTTGCCTCTACTTCTTCTTTTTTTTTTTTTTTTTTTTAATTTTTGGAGAGATACACAGAGAGAGACAGACAGAGAGGGAGACAGATAGAGAATGGGCGTGCCAGCAGTCTCTCAGCTGCTGTGAATGAAATCCAGATGTGTGCGCCCCCTTGTGGGCAAGTGCGGCATTGCGCCCTTGTGTCACTGCATCTGGCTAAACGTGGGACCTGGAGATTGGAACCGGGTTCTTAGGCTTAGCAGGCAGGCGCCTTAACCGCTAAGCCATCTCTCCAACCCCTCTACTTCTTTTTTAAAAAAAATATTATTTATTTATTTATTTGACAGAGAAGGAGGGAGAGAGAGAATGGGTACACCAGGGCCTCCAGCCACTGCAAATGAACTCCTGATGCGTGTGCCCCTTGTGCATCTGGCTAATGTGGGTCCTGGGAAATTGAACCTGTGTCCTCTGGCTTTGCAGGCAAACGCCTTAACCACTAAGCTATCCCTCCAGCCCTGCCTCTACTTCTTATTTTTATTTTATTTTTTGGTTTTTTGAGGTAGGGTCTCACTCTGGTCCAGGCTGACCTGGAATTAGCTATGTAGTCTCAGGGTGGCTTGAACTCTTGGCAATCCTCCTCCCACCTCTGCCTCCCGAGTGCTGGGATTAAAGGTGTGCGCCACTACATCTGGCTTCCTTTACTTCTTAAGAGTTGGGATTACAAGCATGCAGCACCATACTTGGTTTATGTGATGCTGGGATCAAACCCAGGACTTCTTGCATACCAGGCAAGCATTATACAAACTGACCCGTATCCCTAGCCTGACAAGACAGTTATATATTCATTTTACATGAGTTTCTGACCTGTGCAATTCAAACCCATTATATTGTTTATTGGTAGCTTGTGGCACAAGAGAAGGATAATGGAAGGTAATGGAAAGAAGGCTAAAAGAAATACTGAGAACTGTGCCATCCAATACAATAGCGTTGAGCTATGTGTTTCTCACGGCCACCTTCCTGGAAAAACCAGCTATAGAAATCTCCATCATTGCTGAAAATTCTATTGGGCAGCGTTGGCTTACTCTAGCCCCAGTGAGAAAGCACACATTGAAATGCTGGCAGGATGGACATGAGTGGTAGGGTGTGACCTGAATGCTAGAGACCCATGCTAATATTCCTATCTCTGTGCCCAGTGAAATGGGCTCACACTGAACCTTTGAGGGTCTTGGGCAGCTGGCTGCTTCTGAGAGGGAGTTAGATAGTTTTTTTAAGCAGTTAGGGTGACTGGGCCCCTGAAAAGGCAGAAATGTCTGCTCTGTGAAATCTGCACTTGCTAGAGATCAAAAGATGATCTGACTCCTCCTTATCTCTTGTCTAAAGGAGATGTTTTATTTTTATTTATTTATTTTGAGAGAGAGAGAGAGAGGCAGAGAGAGAGAGAGAGAGAATGGGTATGCCAGGGCCTCTAGCTACTGCAAACGAACTCCAGATGCATGCGACCCCTTGTGCAGCTGGCTTACATGGGTACTGGGGAATCTAACCTGGGTCCTTAGGCTTTGCAATCAAGTACCTTAACCTCTAAGCCAAGCTGTCTCCCCGGTCTGAGATCTGTTTTTCCATGAACAACCTGGGCTCGCCTGGGAGCAAAGTCCCCTTTCCTAATCCTAACATGTGGTTGGTCAAGTTCACCTCCCAGAACTTGGCCTCATGGCTAGCCTCTTCCTGAGACAACCTCTAGCCCAGACCAATCTCCTGTCTCCATGGCTCACCTGAGTCGGAAGGCAGGGCCCACCACTATAAGGTTATAAATATGTCTATGAGGGGAAGGCAAGCTCTTTGGGTGCCTAACCACTCCTGAACCTCCAGGTTCTGGTGAGTTTTGAGGGTAGAACCCCCCGACCCCTATTCCCATGGGTCTCTTTTACCCCTTCTTGTCCTCCACATGGCAGGAGCTCTTTGTTACTTTCTTTTCTTTCTTCTTTCTCTCTCTTGTTTAAATCTTTCCTCTTATAATTTTTTTACAAAATTTTAAAATATATATTTTATTTACTATTAAAGAGAGAGAGAAAGAGGGAGAGAGTACAAGATGGAGAGAGAATGGACATGCCAGGGCCTCTAGCCACTGCAAATGAACTCAGATGCATGCACCACCATGTGCATCTGGCTTATGTGGGTTCTGGGTCCTCTTAGGCTTCGCAAACAAGCACCTTAACCGCTAAGCCATCTCTCCAGCCCTCTCTAACTCTCTTTTTTATGGTTTTTTCAGGCCCACCATGTGGGCTCTCAGACCACATGGATGTATTCATTTTCCTTCCCTTGGTTCTGTACTTCTCTCAATAAATACAATAACCTAGTAATTATCCTTTGCAGTTTTTTTTCTTTTTCTTTTACTTTTTTGTTTTGTTTTGTTTTTTGAGGTATGGTCTCCCTCTAGCCCAGGCTGACCTGGAATTCACTATGTAGTCTCAGGGTGGCCTTGAACTCATGGCAATCCTCCTACCTCTGCCTCCCGAGTGCTGGGACTAAAGGCATGCGCCACCACTCCCCGCTTTTCTTCTCAGTTTTATTTTATCCAATTCTTTGGTCAGAAGTAGACATGAACCTAGGGTTTGGGGTTCAAGGAACCCCGTATACCCCATTTCACTTCCATGTGGTCATCTAAGTTTGTGTCTCAGGCTTAGTCCCTCCTCCCGTCTCCAAGGAACATCGATCTGCTTGTAGCTCCAGCTCTCCGAGCCCTTCCTTTTAGGTCTGTTTTCCTCAAAGTCATGCCCTTTCTCATTCCCCAGATCTCTTTCCCAGGACCTCAGTAGGCCCCAGTTTGGGTGATCTGTTTGCCCTTCCTCTTTTTCCTCTTGGGCGGGATGGAACGTGGTTGGAAGGTGGAGGTGGGGTACCCCGAGTAGGTTCCCACTGAATCTCTTTGGTTTACATTTCCTGTTTTCAGTAGCCAAGGTTCCTGGGCCTATCAAAGGGTGGTATGGAAGTTTCTATTCCTTCACTGTTGTATTTGCTTCTGTAAAGGGGGAAGTGCAACACCCCAGCATCCGTTAGCTAGGTCAGCAACATCTTGTGCCCTCCACTGAGACCTCTAGCTCAGTTCTATTCAGGTGCCTGTGCCTAACCCATAAAAGGCTTCCTTCAGATGGATCAAAAGGAACAATTACAATTGTTGTGGGTGATGCCCCAGGCCCAGAGGAAGCTCCCCTCCTCCGGCTCTGTTGTGCAGGGATGATGTGACTACTTTATGGCTAACCAAGTTGCATTCAACAGATACTATACTGGTCATGTACTCGAAGCCAGGTCCTAGGGACGCTGGCTCTAGGAGACATGGAAAGCTGTTGCTTCTTGGACATCCATCTTAGTGGGGAGATAGATAACAGAAAGGAACGAGGATCCTGGCTGAGGAAGTTCTCGGGGGACCGATTCTAATATTGGAGGTGCTGGGTTTGGAGGGAGCTGTGGGAGCTGAGTGCTGTGATCAGGGTTTAGGTCTGAGCTGGACTTGCCTCTGTGGTCCCTCAGGACCTGGATTCCAGCCCCTCCCCAGGCAGTTGTGCCCACTCAGATTCAGTCTCTGACATTTTTCAGTATTTTCCTTAGCTGGGGCCTCTCTGGCATAACCAGCCTTCTTTGAGCCACATTGGGTGCAGAGGAATTGGGCCACACATAAAATAATATAGGTGTGAAACAGGTGACTTGCAGGCAGCAAGAACATACATATGTTTATTTTGTGTGACATTGGGGCACAGCATTGTTACTTACAAAATGCACACTGAAGAACAGTGCAATCTAAATAGGACGGAAAGATAATGACATCAAAATAGAACAGGAACTAGTTGGAAAGAAGAAGGGATTTTTATTCCCACCAAGCTGCCCTGAAAGCACTACACTTAATGTTCATATTCACATATTAACGCTACTCTCACTTCTGGTTAGAGAAGCTTCTCTTTTCAGATGGTGATGACCACGGGGATCACCCAAAAGGCAACATAGTGCTGAGAAGAAGGGATGGAGGAGTGCCCAGCACTGAAACACCTCTGTCACACCCTACAAGGCTCAGGGACCATTGCGGAAGAGGGGGCGGATAGAATGGAAGAGCCAAAAGAAGGGTATGACCTCTTACAATGCAACTGTCCAGACAGAAACTGGCCTCGATATCCATGACCTTGCAGTGCCTAGCAATACCTTCGCAAAACCCTCAAAATAGAAGAAAAAGATGATGACATCAAATTAAAAGAGAGACTAATGGAGAGAGGGAGGGGATATGATGGAGACTTGAGTTCTAAAGTGGAATGGAGGGAGGGAAGGGAAATATCACGTGGGTTTTTTTGGTATGTAAGTATAAAAGTCAATAAAAAACAATAATTAAAAAAAAAGAAGAAGGGATTTGGTGGAGGGAGGATAGGGGAGGAAGGAAAAGGAAGGTGGGAAGAGATTATGATCGTGGTATATTGTATATATGTATGGAGGTTGTCAATAAAAAAAGAAAAAAAGAAAAATGCAATTGAGTTACCAAAATATCGCAAAAAATATCATAAGGTTTAAAGTAAGTTTAAGATTTTGTGTTGATCTGCATTCATAGTTATCCTGGGCCCCAAAACACTCAGTGGGGGCCATTCTGGCTTAGGGCCCTTTAAGGTCCAGGCAGCCCTAGAGTCTCATCTGCAAATTGTTGCATGGAGACATCTACTGGTCAGACTCTGGAATGGCAGTGGTTAAACTGAGGCCACGGAGCAAAGGCTGAGCCATAGTCCTGCCACAGTTGAATACTGGCCATGGATTTGCACAAAATCTTGTCCTTGACTGAGCCCAATCTAGCCATCGAAGGAGCTATATCCTGTTCTAGGCACACATCCTGTCTCCTTGATGGCACCTCTTGTTTTAGTTATGCATTAATTATTTGTTTTTAATTTCTTTCTTTCTTTTTGGTTTGTCGAGGCAGGGTCTCACTCTAGCCCAGGTCTCTGTAGTCTCAGGGTGGCCTTGAACTCATGGCGATCCTCCTACCTCTACCTCCTGAGTGCTGGGATTAAAGGTGTGTGCCACCACGCCTGACTTATTTATTTATTTATTTATTTATTTATTTATTTATTTATTTATTATTTCACAGAGAGAAAGAGGGAGAGAGAGAGAGAAACATACAGAGAGAGAATGGGCGTGCCAGGGCCTCCAGCCACTGCAAACGAACTCCAGATGCATGAGCCCCCTTGTGCATCTGGCTAACAGTGGGTCCTGGGGAATCAAACCTGGCTCCTTTGCAGGTAAACGCCTCAACTGCTAAGCCATCCCTCCAGACCAAGTTTTTTTTTTTTTTAATATTTATTTATTTATGTATTTGAGAGAGAGAGAATGGGTGCGCCAGGGCCTCCAGCCACTGCAGACGAACTCCAGACGCATGAGCCACCTTGTGCATCTGGCTTACGTGGGTCTTGGGGAATTGAACCTGGGTCCTTAGGCTGCAAAGGAAAGTGCCTTAACTGCTAAGCTCTAATAAAAGGTTTTTGAACATGGAACAACCAAAAATTAATGCAGGGCTGGAGAGATGGCTTAGCCGTTAAGGGGTCTGCCTCCTAAGCCCAAGAACACTGGTTCCAATCTCCAGGTCCCAGGTTTAGCCAGATGCAAAGTGACGCAAGGTCGCAATGCCGCACTTGACCACAAGAGTGCGCACGCATCTGGATTTTGTTTGCAGCAGCTGAAAGGCTGCTGGCACGCCCATCCCTGTCTTCCTCTCCCTCTCTCTGTGTCTCTCTCTGTGTCTCTGCCAAAAAAAAAATTAATGCAGAAATCACACATGTAATGGATCCTAGGTGTCTCTGGCAGTGCTTGCCTGTGGCGCATTGCGTGACTTCACTGCAGCCCAGGCCCTGAACACGTGACATGTACACTTCGTGTGACACTGCCTGAGCTACCTCAGCTCAGATTCAAGACTATCATATATGTCATGAACTGCAATGATTTTACTGTGCTAAAACATTCTGCCTCAGAATACTCCTTCTCACCCTGTGGCTCTTACAATTTTCCTGCCCCCTCTTCCACAGTGTTCCCTGAGCCCTGGAGTGCGTGTTAGCAGTCTGATTTAGTGTTGAGCTCCCTGCTGCCTCTGGATTTCTGTTTCTTTTTGGTTTTTTTCGAGGTAGGGTCTCACTCTAGCCCAGGCTGGCCTGGAATTCACTATGTAGTCTCGGGGTGGCCTTGAACTCACAGCGCTCCTCCTGCCTCTGCCTCCCAAGTGCTGGGATTAAAGGCATGTGCCACCATGCCCAGTTGGATTTCTGCTTTGACGCACTTTTAAAAAAATATTTTATTTATTTATTTGAGAGAGAAAGAGGGAGAGAGAGAATGGGAATGCCAGGGCCTCCAGCCACTGCAAATGAACTCCAGACGCATGCTCTACTTTGTGCATCTGGCTTTACATGGGTCCTGGGCACTTGAACACAGGCCATAAGTTTCACATGGAAGCTCCTTTCACTGCAAATCGGTTTCTCCAGGCCCTGGTGTACAAATGGAGGACTTCTGCACTTTCCGTTTCTGGAGTCCGGATGGTGTTGATGGACGAGCCTGCGCTGCAGATGTGGATGTACGGGAGTACTGTTGCTGCCGTTAGTCATTCGGGGTCTCAGTGGCACATTGGCCCGGCTGTTCTGTCATTGACACTGAGAGTGAGTTCAACTCCATTCCTTATACACCCAGTTAAAAAGCGCTTCAGTCATTTTGGCAAAAAATTTATAAACTTCCGGTGTCATTTACTTTCTCACTGCTGAAAAAAAAAAAAAAAAACCTGACCAGAAGGAGTTTGAGGAAAGAAAAAAAAGGTTTAATTGAGCTTATAGCTCTGGAGGGTAGAGTTCATTGTAGGGAGGAAGGTGTGGCAGCAGGAGCTTGAAGCTGTCACATGTCATCCAGAGTAAAGAAGCAGAGGGTGATGGGTCCTGAAGCTCAGTTACCTTTCTAATTTTTTTTTTCAAAAAAGATTTATTTTTTTTATTTATTTATTTATTTATTTATTTATTTATTTATTTATTTATTAGAGACCGAGAGAGGGAGAGAGATAGAGAGAGAATGGGCATGCCAGGGCCTCTAGCCACTGCAAATGAACTCCAGACGCATGTGCCGCCATGGACATCTGCCTTATGTGGGACCTGGAGAATCAAACCTAGGTCCTTAGGCTTCGCAGGCATGCACCTTAACTGCTAAGTCATCTTTCCAGCCCTAGCTCTCTAATTTTTTTTTTGTTTTGTTTTGTTTTTTCAAGGTAGGGTCTCACTCTGGTCCAGGCTGACCTGGAATTAACTATGTAGTCTCAGGGTGGCCTCGAACTCTTGGCGATCCTCCTACCTCTGCCTCCTGAGTGCTGGGATTAAAGGCATGTGCCACTACACCCGGCTGATTTTTTTTTTTTTTTTTTTTTGAGATAGGGTCTCACTCTGGCCCAGCCCAGGCTGACCTGGAATTCACTATGTAGTCTCAGGGTGGCCTTGAACTCACAGCAATCCTCCTACCTCTGCTTCCTGAATGCTGGGATTAAAGGTGTGGGCTACCACGCCCAGCTTTAGTTTTCCAATTTTTAACAGCCTAGAAACCCAGGCCATGGGACTGTGCCACTCATAATTAGGGAGGGGTCCTCCCACCTCAACCAAACTAATTTAGAAACTCCCTCCCCGATATTTGTTTCCATGCTGAGTTTAAATCCTGTCAAGTTGACATCCAGAGATTAACCATCACATTTCCCAAGCCATCAACTCATAAAAGACCACTTCCATCACTTAACTGCTTCTTAAAAGCCTGTCTGAACAGGCATTTGCAGTACTTATCCCAGGAGTATTGACCAGGGATAGGGATGCATTGTTTTTGCTAAGCAGGGCTTTAGCATTGTATTCTGGGATTCTATTGAGGAGTGTTACAGGAAGTAGCCCCTAGGACACAAGCTGCTGGATGTACTACCGAGATCTTGATGAAGACAGTGTGTTTATTCTGCCCACAGTGGTCTCTGTGAGACCCCAGAAGCAATTTCTTCCACATCAATTATAACAAGAGCAGTAGCCCTTTTCCTGGAGAATACTTTCGTTTCTACCCAGCCTTATGAATTGTATGATAGACCATATTTTCACTTTCACAATGGTTGCTAGGAAGCTCAGAGTCAGATCTGTGGCCTGTGGTTTCCAAGTACCTTGTATTCTGTAAACCTCTGTTTGCACTAACTTCACCCCCGATTGTTCTTAGCTTTTCTTTTTCCATTTCTCTTTTGCTTCTATTTCTTTGCTTTCCTGTTTTTTTTTTTTTCACTTCCTATGTTTTTTACTTTTTTTTGTTGTTGTTGTTTTTTTGAGGTAAGAGTCTCACTCTAGCCCAGGCTGACCTGGAATTTACTAGTCTCAAGGTGGCCTTGAACTCATGGTGCTCCTGCTACCTCTGCCTCCTGAATGCTGGAATTAAAGGCAGCCCTATCTTTCACTTTTAAATGACTGATTTTTTTTTTTTTTTTTTTTTTTTGGTTTTGCCTGACAGTTACAGGGTCTCACTCTGGTCCAGGCTGACCTGGAATTAACTATGTAGTCTCAGGGTGGAGTTGTAGGCCAGCCTGACTACACAGTGACTTCCAGGTCAGCCTGGGCAATCCTCCTCAAAAAAAAAAAACCTCTGCCTCCCGAGTGCTGGGATTAAAAGCAGATGCGGTGCCACAGTGGCTGGAGGCCCGGCCATCTTTCACTTTTAAATGACTGATTTTCAAGGTGGCAATCCTAGCAGCACAGACATGAGAGTATGAATGCTGCCTTGGAGACTTACATGTGAGGGCTGGAGGGATGGCTTAGTGGTCAAGGCACTTGCCTGACAGTTACATGTGAGCTGAGCCCAGTCTGTTCAGAGTGGTGAAGAACCATGTCTTTTGGAGCCAGGCATATTGGCACAGACCTTTAATCCCAGTGAGGCTGAGATAGGAGGATCAATGTGAGTTGTAGGCCAGCCTGACTACACAGTGACTTCCAGGTCAGCCTGGGCTAGAGTGAGACCCTACCTAAAAAAAAAAAAAAAACACAAAAACAGAAGCAAAAACAAACAAACCACAACAACAAAAAAGAAGGGCTGGAGGGATGGCTTAGCGGTTAAGGCATTTGCCTGGAAAGCCAAAAGACCCAGGTTTAATTTCCTAGAACCCACGTTAGCCAGATGCACAAGGGGGTGCATGTGTCTGGAGTTCATTTGCAGTGGCTGGAGGCCCTGGTGTGCCCATTCTCTCTCTCTCCCTCTCTCTCTGTCAAATAAATAAATAAATAAATAAATAAATAAATAAATAAATAAATAAAAAAAAAACATAAAAAGAAAGAAAGGAAAGGAAAGAAGAAGATCCATGTCTCTGGGTGGAGAAGACAGGATAGCTTTTAGGCACCAGCTCTCTGTTGTCCTGTGGGTTTGACATGGCCCAGTCATTTCCATTCCTGTGTGGCCTCCTCTCCAGTGATGAAGCAGGTTCGGATACTGGTGTTTTTGACCCACTTATCCCTATAGTCTGCGATGGCTGACCACTTCCTATGCCCATGTCTTCTGAAACCAAAGACAGCAATCAACCTGCCATGTCAACAAGAAGAGATTTCTGACTGTTAGCTAACAGAACTGTTTTTGCAAGAGTGACCGTTGATTGCTTCCCAGCTAGTTAGGCTCCTGAGCATTCCTGCCTTGATTTTTGTATTAGTCGGGGTTCTCTTGAGGAACAGAATCAATAGAATAAATTGTATTTACAAGGGTATTTATTGCATTATCTTACAGCAGTCTAATAATAGCAGGTTGCAGGCTTGAGAGTCAAGGAACCCGGTAGCTGTTCAGTCCATGTGGCTGGATGCCTCAGCAGTCCCAATCTGGCACTGAAGGCCGGGAGGCTTCCTGGAGAGACGCTGCTCTTCAGTCCATGCAGGAAGGCTCAGGAAACTTGGTTCCAATACCAGCGACGGAACAGGAAAGATGCACATGAGATGAAGCTCTCAGCAGCGAGCAGCATCTGCAGCCAGGTGGGAGGAGGGGAATCTGCTCCCAGAGCTTGCTCAGATAAAGCCCCCCTCCTGGAGGGCCACGCAGTCTGGGGAAGGACTTCCTCCTTCAGTTAATTCTTCCTGGAAGCAAACTCAGAGACCCAGCCAAGAGGAATGTCTCTGGATTCCTAATCTCATCAAACTGACGACAGAACTCAACCATCACAATTTTCCTCCATGATCTCTGTGGTAGGGGAGTCCACGCCCATGGCCACAAGTCAGAGGAAGTGGGAGGTGTAGCTCTGAGGGGAGAAACGGACATGGCTCCTGGATACACAGTCACTAATTGTTTCTGTTTTCTTTGAATCTATTCTATGCTTTCAGCAGAACTGGAAGGCAGTCAAGTATAAAACTCCCCCAGCCACTGTATCTTTTTTTGAAAAGTTTTTTTTTTTTTTTAAAGTTTACTTTTATTGGGCTGGAGAGATGGCTTAGTGTTTAAGGCGCCTGCCTGCTAAGCCTAAGAACACCCGCCTGTTTGATTCTCCAGGTCCCATGTTTAGCCAGAAGCGAAGTGAATCAAGGGCACAATGCTGCACTTGACCATGATGGGAACTCGGGGCTGCAGTTCATTCATAGCGGCTGAGAGGTATAGAATTTCTGAATATGGAGTTGGGGTTTGAGGAGAAACAGTATGGCATGCCCAAAATCTTCTCTCTCTCTCTCTCTGACTCTCTCCAAAAAAGGTTTACTTTTATTTATTTGAGAGGGAGAGATAGAGACAGAAATAGAGACAGAGAGAAAAAGGCAGAGAGATAGAGAGAGAGAGAGAGAGAGAGAGAGAGAATGGGCACTACACATGAACTCAGGATGCATGTGCCACCTTGTACAGCTGGCTTACATGGGTCCTGGGGACTCGAACCTGGGTCATTTGGCTTTGCAGGTAAGTGCATTAACCACTAAGCCATCTCTCTATCCCAGCCATTGCATCTTTTAACCATGTCAGAATATAAAGAAATAGTCTCCTTTCCTCCCCTTTCCCTTCTTCTACTGTCCTTACCCTTCCCTTCCTCTCCCCCTACTTTCTTCCTTTTCTTTTTTCTTAAATATTTTATTTATTTATTTATTTATTTATTTATTTATTTATTTATTTATGTGCGAGAAAGAGAGCACACCAAGGCCTCTACCCACTGTGAATGAACTCCAGATACATTTGCCACCTTGTGTGTCTGGCTTACATGGGTTCTGGGGAATTGAATCCCTGTCCTTAGGTTTTGTAGGCAAGCGCCTTAACGGCTAAGGTATCTCTTCAGTCCTCTTCCTTCCTTCCTTCCTTTCTTTCTTTCTTTCTTTCTTTCTTTCTTTCTTTCTTTCTTTCTTTCTTTCTTTCTTTCTTTTTACAGGGTCTCATGCAGCCAAGGTTGGCCCTTAACTCACTATGTAGCTGAGGATGACTTTGAACTCCTGATCCCCCTGCCTCTACCTCCCCAATGCTAGGATTACAAGGGTAGAACCACACAAGGTTTATGTGGGGCAGAGGAACAAACCCAGGTCTCACTGCATGCCGGGCAAGCACTCTGCTGACCTCTACCTGTGGCACTTTGCTGGCACTGCAGGTGAACATTGGGACCACAAAGAGGTGAACTTGGTACTTTGTGCAAACACTGGAAACCTCCGAAAGGATAATTCACAGCTCTTCTTCTTCTTCTTTTTTAAAAAATATATTTCATTTATTTATTTATTTGAGAGAGAGAGAGAAAGAGGCACAGAGAGAGAGAGGAAGAGAGAGAATGGGTGTGCCAGGGCCTCCAGCCACTGCAAATGAACTCCAGATGCATGCGCCCTCTTGTGCATCTGGCTTACATAGGTCGTGGAGAATCGAACTGGGATCCTTTGGTTTTGCAGGCAAACAACTTAACTAGTAAGCCATCTCTCCAGCCCTTCACAGCTCTTCTTTATCTTCTTTTATTTTTAATTTGTTTTTGTTTTAAATATTTTGTTTTTATTTATTTATTTGAGAGATACAGAAATAGGCAGGAGAGAGAGAGAGAGAGAGAGAGAGAGAGAGAGAAAGAGAATGGGCGTGCCAGGGCCTCCAGCCACTGCAAACGAACTCCAGATGCATGTGCCCCCTTGTACATCTGGCTCACGTGGGTCTTTTTTTTTTGAGGAAAGGTCTCACTTTAGCCCAGGCTGACCTGGAATTCACTATGTAGTCTCAGGGGGGGCCTTGAACTCATGGCAATCCTCCTACCTCTGCCTCCCAAGTGCTGGGATTAAAGGCATGCACCACCATGCCCAGCCCTTCTTTATCTCTTTTTAAAAAATATTTATCTGCAAGCAGAGAAAGATGAGAGAGAGAGGGAGAAAGAGAGCATGCATGCCAGGGCCTCTAGGTGCTGCATTGCCTCTTTATGCATCTGATGTTATGTACCCACATAACGGGGAATCAAACTCAGATCATTAGGCTTTGCAGGCAAGTACCGTAACTACTGATCCATCTCTCCAGCCCCCTTCTATATCTTCTGATGAGACATTGCATTAGTTACTTTTGTATCACTGTGATAGAATGCCCGGCAGAACAACTTAGAGTAGAAGGATTTCTTTTGGCTCGCAGTTCAGGGGACTACGGTCCATCATGCGGGGGAAGGCACAGCAGAGTGTCTCCATCCATGGTGGCGGAGGTATGAGGTGGAGCTGTTTGCACCATAACGGACCAGGAAGCCGAGAATAGTCAGAACCAGGAGCTGGACTATCACCTTCAAAGGTCCGTCCCTAGTGATCCACTTACACCAGCTGAACTCCAGCTCCTAAAGGCTCCACAGCCTCCCAAGACAGTCCCCCCAGCCAGGGAACAAGCATTCAAAATGGGAGCCTATGGGGGACATTTCAGATTCAAACCATAATGGTTATTTTGCCACAGACTTCTTCAGATTGAGAAATGGGGTCATTTTCTTCATTCTAAAGTGTTGCTTTTGGTAGAGCAGAGGGCCTGGGGTTCATAGCATCCCAGGAGCTGATAGTCACGAGCCCCTTGTCTAGGCAGAATAATGGCTCCTCCGTGGTGTTCCAGACCTAACCGGTGGGACCTACTTACATATTACTTTAACATGGCCCAAGGGACTTGGCAGATGTGACAAAGAACCTGTCGAAGGGACTATTAGCTTGGCTTATCTGACTGAGCTTGACATAATCACAAGGTCTTTAAAAATGGACGCAGGGTTAAAGTCAGAGAAGCAGATGGGGGCTAGAGAGATGCTCAGTGGTTAAAGTGCTTGCCTGCAAAGCTTAGTGACCTGGCTTTGATTCCCTGGTACCCACATAAAACAGGTGCACAAAGTGGAACATACATTGAATTCATTAGCAGTGACTGGAGGCCCTGGTGTACCCATTCTCATTCTCTCTCTCTGCTTGCAAATAAATCAATTAAAATATTGTTTTTAAGAGCTGAGTGTGGTGGCATACTCCTTTAGCCCCAGCACTCAAAAACTCAAAAAACAAACAAGCAAACAAACAAAAATTATTTTTTAAAAAACAGCTTGCTTGCCAGAGAAGCAGATGGGAGGGTGGTCTTGGAGGTCAGAGTGCTACGACTGTTGGCTTGAAGATAGATGGGAGCCACCAGCCATGGAACGTGGATGGCTTTTAGAAGGTGGAAGAGGTGACAAATAATTTCTGCCCCAGAGCCTCCAAAAGAATGCCACTCTGAGGACACCTTGACTTCAGCCTGGTTCCGACTGACAGATCTATGAGAGACTATAGGTTTGGGGGTTAAATTGTTGTTGCCATTATGTTCTTGTTGTTGGGATAAAACTCCCAACCAAAAGTGGTTGATGGAAGGGAAGTTTTTCTTCTGGCTTATAATCTTGAGGGGAAGCTTCCTGATGGCAGGGAAAAGCATGGTGTGAGCAAAGGCCGGACGTCACCTCTGTCACAGCAGGTGGATAACAGGAGTAAGACAGTGATCCAAGTTCTGGCAAGGGGGCGCTGGCTACAGCACCCCTCCCTAAGCCTGCCCCTACAAACACAACTCCTCCTCCAGCAGGGCTTTACCTCCCAAGTTACTACCAGCTGGGGACCAAGTATACAAAACACCGGGCCAGAAGCAGTTTATAGAAGGAAAGCATATTTCGGCTTACAGGGTTTTTTTTTTTTTTTTTCCATGTAGGGTCTCGCTCTAGTCCAGGCTGACCTGGAATTCACTATGTAGCCTCAGGGTGGCCTCAGACTCACTGCAATCCTCCTATCTCTGCCTCCAGAGTGCTGGGATTAAAGGCGTGAGCACTATGCCCAGCCTTTTTTTTTTTTCTCTTCTCTTCTCTTCTCTTCTCTTCTCTTCTCTTCTCTTCTCTTTTCTTTCTTTCTTTCTTTCTTTCTTTCTTTCTTTCTTTCTTTCTTTTTTTAAAATATTTTATTTTAGTCTTTTTTATATTTTATTTTATTTTATTTATTTGAGGGACAGAGAGAGAAAGAGAGATTGAGAAAGAGGTAGATAGAGAATGGGTGCGCCAGGGCCTCTAGCCACTGCAAACAAACTCTAGCCACTGAAACAAAACCCACCTTGCAGTGGGTACTGGAGAATCGAACCAGGATCCTTTGGCTGTGCCGGCAAATGCTTTAACCGCTAAGCCATGTCTCCTGCCTGCTGGCTTACAGTTTTGAGGGGGAAGTTCCATCATGGTGAAATATGACAGGCCAGAGCAGGAAGCCTGGGCCACATCTCCACATCAACAGGAAAGAAGTAGTCCATGTACTGGGAAATGAGTTGGGTGATTTTATGCCAAATCTGACCCTGCAGTAACCCACCTCTTCCAGCAAGACTTCATCTCCCAAAGGCCCCACAACTTTCCCAAATTGCCACCAGCTGGGGACCAAAGCATGAGGCTTAATTACAAACACATGAGCCTGTGGGGGGAGGTATTTTAGGTTCAAACCACTGCATGCACTTTTCCTTATCTGGATTTATACAACTCCATAAAGGAGAGAGACGTCATGGAGCTCAGAGCTGGCAGAATCCATCTGGGCACATGCTGGGAGGAGGAGGGGGGGTCAAAGTCAGAAGTCTTGCAGAATGCTGGGGCTGCTGGTCAGGGGCTCCCATGAGGAGCCTGGAAGGTCAGTGTCCTCCACTTGGAATGGACTCAGCCATCCCAGTCTGGTGCGGACGAGCACCGTTTCTGGCTCTGACTTTAGGGCTGCTCTTAGGAAGAGGATGCTCCAGAGAGTGGAGAGTGGAATAAGCTCATGACACATTCAAATCCAGGCCCTCTGGGTCTGCCCCTCCCCTGTGCACTGAGGCTGGTGGCAAACGTTCACCGAGAACTCATTACGGGAAGCACCTCAGCTAGATGAGCCCATGGAACTCTCCCCAGAACCCTGTGAGGCTCTTGGTGGCAGCCTGAGATTATTGGTGTGGCTTCAGAGGAACCAGAGTTCCTGTTGCTATCTGCAGCTCTGTGCTGAGACACTCTGGGTACCAGTATGGATGCTCATGGTTGCTGTCTCTGTCAGTTTGGGCTACTGTAACAGAATACCATTGACTGGGGGGCGGTGGGGGGGCGGTCCTAAACCATGGAAATTGACTCCTCACAGTTCTGGAGGCATTCAGTGTGTGGTGTAGACTTGCATCTTGAGTTGCAGGCCACATTTCCTCATTGTGTCCTGGACATGGTTGGGGTTAGAGAGAGGGAGGGAGAAAGGTGAGAGGAAAGGAGAGAGAGAGAGAAGTGCTAGGATCACAGTGTGCATCGCCACAGTGGGCTCATGTCTGATAAGGGCACTGATGTCATCTGTGAGGATGCCATCTTCATGATTTCATTACTTCTCAAAAGCTTCACTCAGCCAGGCGTGATGGTGCATGCCTTTAATCCCAGCACTTAGGAGGCAGAAGTTGGAGGATCTCTGTGAGTTTAAAAACAGTCTGAGGCTGGAGAGATGGCTTAGCGGTTAAGGCATTTGTCTGCAAAGCCAAAGGATCCTGGTTCGATTCTCCAGGACCCACGTAAGCCAGATGCACAAGGGGCACATGCATCTGGAGTTCGTTTGCAATGGCTAGAGGCCCTGGCGTGCCCATTCTCTCTGTATCTGCCTCTCTTCTATCTCTCTTTCTGCTTGCAAAAAAAAAAAAAAAAAGAAAAGAAAAAAAAAAAGACAGTCTGGGACTACAGAGTGGGTGCCAGGTCATCCTAGTCAAGAGTGAGGCCCTACTTCAAAAAAAAAAAAAAAAAAAAAAAAAAAAAAAAAAGACTGGAAAGAGATGGGTTAGTGGTTAAGCACTTGCCTGTGAAGCCAAGGACCCCGGTCCGAGGCTCGATTCCCCAGGACCCACATAAGCCAGATGCACAAGGTGGCACATGTAACTGTTTACAGTGGTTGGAGGCCCTGGTGCTCCCATTCTCTCTCTCTCCTCCTCTTTCTTTCTATCTGTTGCTCTTAAATAAATAAATAAAGGCCTCACAAGTTCACCTCACACTGGGATCAGGTTTCAACATGTTTCATCATTGGGATGGGGCTACAAACATTTCATCATCACAACTCCAATCTTTGTCTTTCTTGCTTTCCTGCCTTTGCTGTGGCTTAAAGTTGCCCGGAACCCTTCTGAAATATAGGCATGAATTGTAAACAATATGACTGTGGCTAGGCATGGAGGCACAAACCAATACTCATAGCACTCAGGAAGCTGAGGCAGGAGGATCATGAGTTGGAGGCCAGTCTTGGCTACATAGCAGTTCATTGTCTCAAAAACAAAACAGAACTAAAGCGTCAGAAAGTCTGTTGGGAGCTGGGCATGGTGGCACATACCTTTAATCCCAGTACTCAGGAAGCAGAGGTAGGAGGATCATTGTAAGTTCGTGGCCAGCCTGAGAGGACATAATGAATTCTAGGTCAGGTCAGTTTGGGGTAAAGCAAGACCCTACCTCAAAAGAAAAAAAAGAAGAAGAAAGAAGAAGAAGAAGAAGAAGAAGAAGAAGAAGAAGAAGAAGAAGAAGAAGAAGAAGAAAAAAAAAAAATCTACTGAAGGGCTGGAGAGATGGCTTAGGGGTTAAGGCGCCTGCCTCCTAAGCCTAAGAACACTGGTTCCAATCTCCAGCGGTTCCAATCTCCAGGTCCCACCTTTAGCCAGATGCAAAAGTGACGCAAGGGCGCAATGCCACACATGACCACAAGGGGGCGCACACATCTGGATTTCCTTTGCAGCAGCTGAGATACTGCTGGCACGCCCATCTCTGTCTTCCTCTCTCTCTCTCTCTGTCTCTCTCTCTGTGTCTATCTCCAAAAAAATAATAAAAAATAAAAAGTTAAAAAAAATCTACTGAAGAGCTACAAACTTGCTCTCTAATCTTAATGTGACACTAAACATTTTCCCTATCCTTTTGATCACTGACCCTGGCCTCATACTGACCTCTAATCTCACATTAAGTGGGTCCTTAACCTTGGAGAACTTTCTCTCAGCTTACAAGAATAAGTTACTGAAGACAAAATGTACCAGACAATAATATAAAGGTTTTACTAGCTGACTTCATCTTCCCAAGGAACCTGGGGTTTCATTGGATTTCAGTGGCATTATTGTAGCTCCCATTTAATTTATTATTTTTACTATTATAATTGGTTTTTCAGGGTAGGGTCTCACTGTAGTCCAAGCTGACCTGGAATTCACTATATAGTCTCAGGCTGGCCTCAAACTCTCAATGATCCTCCTACTTCTGCCTCCTGAGTGCTGGGATTAAAGGCGTGTACCATCTACCACCTTTGGCATTCATTATTTAATTTATTTTTCTGGTTTTTTTGGAAGCAGGATCTCACTCTAGCCCAGTCTGATCTGGAACTCACTGTGTAGTCCCAAGCTGGTCTCGAACTCACAGCCATCCTGTTACCTCTGCCTCCTGAGTGCTTGGATTTGAAACGTGTGCCACCATGCCCGGCTCTCTGTAGCTCCCATTTTAGAAGGAGGGAGGATGTGTCTTTAAAAGGATTAACTGAGCTTCAGTCTCTTTGAAATGGATCAAAATGATACATGATATCTGTTCATTCACTTACTCATCCAACAAATGTGGATTGCATTGCTGCCTTCTCCAAGGCTGAGGGTCAAGATCTGGGGACATCAGAAGGGGTCAGGCTCAGGCAGGGGCTCCAGCCTTCAGGGCAGGTGGCACAGTTACATCTCCTTCCCCCCTTCCTGGCTCATTGGTGTCTTCAGCCGGGGAAGGTATGGAGGGGGTCAAGCTGACTTCTGAGTTTGAGGCAGAGTCTCTCTCGCACATGCTTCTGCTGCTCTAAGGAACAGAACTGTCAGGTCCTGGAGGTGTGAGAAACAGAAGTGAAACCTCACCAGAGGATCTGGTGACTTGTGCGAGCCCTGTCATCTCTGGAATCTGGGTGAGTGGCGTAGCTCAGCTGCTGCTCCCAAGAGTATCACATGGCCCCACATAGGAGATGAGACCTGGGACATGCTGTGACTAGGCCCAATTAGGCACTGAGACCAGCAAGTGCCCTCTTTGTGACCCCTCCATGCAGAGCAGGTGGCCAGGAAGTCGGGCTGGCTTAACTCAGTGCCTGTGAGCAGCTGTGGGCAGAGCGCATAGTGTAACCTCATTTGGGTTGCAAGTCCAGCTGGGCAGCTGAGCAGCTGTGTGTCTCCAGACAAACCACTGTCCTCTCTGATTTTCCTTTGTCATCCACCAAAAAGGGAAAGGGAGACCTGGTCAGTTAGTTTGTTCATTCAGTCATTGCAGGTTGATCCCCATTTTCTGCTTTAGACTAGGGCTTCTAAAGTGTTTTCCACTCATGAACTCTTTGTGCCTGAGAAATGTTTATGAGCCGTTGGGTGTATAGGGATATGAAATAGCTATAAAAATCTGGCAGCCGGGCGTGGTGGCGCATGCCTTTAATCCCAGCACTTGGGACGCAGAGGTAGGAGAATTGCCATGAGTTCAAGGCCACCCTGAGACTACATAGTGAGTTTGAGGTCAGTGTGGGCTAGAGTAAAACCCTACCTCCAACCCCACTTCCCCATTAAATATTGAGTGATAATAAATAATAAAGAGATTTATCTTAAAAGTTATTTTAAAAGATTTTTTAATTAATTAACTTTTTTTTTTTTTTTTTTTTTGAGGTAGAGTCTCACTTTCTAGTCCAGGCTGACCTGGAATTCACTACATAGTCTCAGGGTGGCCTTGAACTCACAGAGATCCTCCTACTTCTGCCTCCCGAGTGCTGGGATTAAAGGTGTGCATTACCATGCCCAGCTCATATTTTTGGTTTTTTGAGGTAGGGTTTCACACTAGCCCAGGCTGACCTGGAACTCACAATGTAGTCTCAGGGTGGCCTTGAACTCACAGAACTCCTCCTACCTCTGCCTCCCCAGTGCTGGGATTAAAGGCGTGTGCCACCACACCCGGCAAAAGATTTTATTTTGTATTTGTTTATGAGAGAGAGAGAGAGAGAGAGAGAGAGAGGATGGGCATGCCAGGGCCTCTACCCATTGCAAACAAACCCCAGATACATGTGTCACCATGTGCATCTGGCTTATGTGGGACCCAGAGAATCAAACCTGGGTCCTTTGGCTTCACAGGCAAGTGCCTTAACTTCTAAGCCATCTCTCTAGCCCTTAAAACTTTTTTTGTAGATATAGTTTTACCATTTATTAAAGGCAAAACATTCACAGATTAGGGAGGTGGACCCATAAACCAGGCTCCCACAGATGGGAGAAGAGAAAGGGGTCCCAGGACCCCCTCCCCAGAAGGGCATTTAGGCTATTGAAATAAGAGCAGAAGTCTCTGCACTTGGGCCTAAGTTGCTGTAGGCACTCCTCACAGACCACCATGTGCGGCGTGTGCAGGGGCTGTGGGGAAAGGAGTGGAGGAACTCGCGTTTGGGAGCTGGCCTTGTAGGGTGAGAGTGGATATCCTCCTTGGACCTTCCTTGCTCCAGGAGGCACATGGACCATACTATGTGTTCCCTTTGATTGGGGAGAAAACCCAGGAAAGTTGGGTTAGGACTCCTGTAGGAAGGAGATATAAAACCCTAATTTCTTTTCCCAAATCTAATATCTAGAGAATGCATCCCCCCCCAGTAGAATATTTGAGACAGGATGGGACATAACCTGACTCTATATTCTTCTATTCTCTTTCCTCCATTTCACTTCAGATGGACCATAGGCTCCTAAGATTGGGAAGCCAAGAGAGAAAGAAGGAAAATAAAAAGAAAAAGGGGGGGATAGAAAAAGAGAAAAACAAGGACAAACATCAGCAGGAGATCATACTGGTAGAGAAGGTTGCTCAGGAAAGGGCTCCTCCATTAAAACATTTAAATGGGCAAAATATAAAATACATCTACTTGATGCCAAGGTTTTAACTAGTAGAGAAACTGAGTCCAACAGCTCAGTATGCTAATTTGTTCATGATTTCAGGGTTATAAAGGCTGGCTTTAAGGCTCTTAGCAAAATAAATTAGGTTCCTTTGTTTGTCAAACATTTGACTATTGCAAAAACTGAGGCTTATGGTTAAGGTTCACTCATTTGCTAATTTGTTCATGGTTTAAGGGATATAAAAGCTGACTTTAAAGTACTCAACCAAAGTAACTATGTTTCTCTATTTTCCAAGACATTAACTATTGGGAAAACTTAGTCTTAAGGAAAAGGTTCACTTACTAGTGTTTAATTTCCAAAGATAAGGTTCTCAATACCTAAGAACATTGTGACTTTAAAGATAGCTCCTGAGCGGGACATGGTGGTGCACGCCTTTAATCACTGCACTGGGGAAGCAGAGGTAGGAGGATCGCTATGAGTTCGAGGCCAGCCTGAGACTACAGAGTGAATTCCTGGTCAGCCTGGGCTAGAGTGAGACCCTACCTTGTTAAAAAGAAGGAGGAGAAGAAGAAGAAAAGAAAAAAAAAGATAGCTTCTGAGCTGGGCATGGTGATGCACGTCTTTAATCCCAGCACTTGAGAGGCCGAGGCAGGAGAATCACCATGAGTTCAAGGCTGCCTTGAAACTACTTAGTGAATTCCAGGTCTGCCTGGGCTAACCCTTCCTCGAAAAACCAGCCAACCAACCAACAAATAAACAAAAAGATAGCTCCGTCTGGAGAGATGGCTCAGTGGTTAAGGAGCTTGCCTGCACAGCCTAAGGACCTGGGTTGGAGTCCTCGGTACCCATGTAAACCTGGATGCACAAGATGGCCCATGCATCTGGAGGCCCTGTGGTGCCTATTCCTGCCCCTTGCCTCTTTCTCTCTCAAATAAATAAAAAAGTTTTTTTTTTTTTTTTGAGGTAGGGTCTCGCTCTGGCCCAGGCTGACCTGGAACTCACTATGTAGTCTCAGGGTGGCCTTGATCCTCCTACCTCTGCCTCCCAAATGCTGGGATTAAAGGTGTGTGCCACCATGCCTGGCCTAAAAAAGCATTTTTAAAAAGATAACTCCAGTTTTATTTATGCTAATTCTATCAAGTAGTTGTCACTATGTTTAATTATTTAAGTGACTTAATTTTAGTCATTGTAACTTTAATCCTCCTGTTAGGTAAAATATGTTAGTATAGCTTGCCTAACCTTTATCAATTTTAAGTCATGGGTAAAACATAAAATTGCTTTATGTTAATAAAATTACTGGGCTGGAGAGATGGCTTAGCGGTTAAGGTGTTTGCCTGCAAAGCCAGATGCACAAGGTGACGCATGCATCTGGAGTTCGTTTGCAGTGGCTGGAAGCCCTGGTGCACCCATTCTCTCTCTCTCTTGCCTCTTTCCCTCTCTCAAATAGATAAATAAAAATAAAATATAAAAAAATAAAATTTCTAATATAAATCAGATTAATTGCTATCCGAGGTGGGGCTAAAAGCCTTGCTTGTCAAACTGTTTTCTCTTTCAAAATAGGTTTATCAAGGGCTGCATTAGAGCTCAGCTGTTCAAGTTCAGCAATAACCAAGTTCTACTCTATTATGTGTAATCAAGTAGTTTCAATCAAGATTTTGTTTAAATAACTGTTTCATTTCTGGTATTTCAAGTTCATTGAATATTAGCAAATTAACTCTTAAGACATATTCCCTGCTTCAGGATACAGCCTCATGCTCAAACAAATTGTTTTCATCTGAGAAAAATGATTTCAAATTCTGCTGTTCTGTTTCCAACCTTCCCTGGATAATTGGTATCCACACAGTATTCAGACTAATTAAAGATGTCTTCAAATACAGGTGCCAAAACTTTATGCTGTCTTCCTTGTCTTTTCCTGACAGTTCCTAAGACAAATTAATTGGTTTAGATTTGTTGATAAAAATATTGTTTTCAAAGCCGGGCATGGTGATGCACGCCTTTAATCCCAGCACTCAGGAGGCAGAGGTAGGAGGATCACCATGAGTTCGAGGCCACCTTGAGACTATATAGTAAATTCCAGGTCAGCCTGGGCAAGAATGAGACCCTTCCTTGAAAAAAAAAAAAAATTGTTTCAAGCCGGGTGTGGTGGCACATGCCTTTAATCCCAGCACTTGGGAGGCAGAGGTAGGAGGATTGCGGTGAGTTTGAGGCCACCCTGAGACTACATAGTGAATTCCAGGTCAGGTCAGCCTGGACCAGAGTGAAACCCTACCTTGAAAAATCAAAAAAAAAAAAATTGTTTTCAGGACTGGCAACATGTTCTGTCTGTACTTACAGCTACCAGATATTTAAAGAATAAGACATGCCTACCTTCCATGCTTCAGATATGGTCTACATTGTCATAGGATAACTAAACTTAGATGTTAGAAAAAAATGGCTTTAGGCTTTTGTGCCATTCTTTAAGTAGATGTGTTTCACTAATCAGATGTAAGTATGTATGGACACCCTTCAAGGTTGGTGTGGTTTCCCTTCTAAGTGTTCTAATAACCTATGCAGAAGCCAAAGCCAAATGGATCCACTGGAGCTCAAAAGGCCAATGTTTTTGTCCCTGTTCCCAGGTCATGAGGCCACTGGAGGTGATGGGACACTTCTAACTGGCCCTCTGATCAGGGAGAACATGGAGACCCAGAAACAAACAAACAAAAAAATTGGTGGTACAGTCTAAAACAGGAGAGTCACAACCAAGGAAAAAAATCAATTCTCCAAGCTTCCCAATGGAACGAAAGCCACTGGGTTAGCGAGGCCCTGATTATTCATCTTAACAGGTAACACCAGTGCTGGAGAAGCCATAGTGCTCCTCCCAGGTCCCTACCGTCTCCTTTGGAGAGCCATTCGTGACCTCCAAAATTACATCCTTGATTAAATTTTGGCTACCTGCTTGGTTTTAAACACTTAGAAATGTATAACCAAAAATAAAGGAATGCCTCCAATAGTATATGGAGGGGCTATTAAGTCTATCAGAGATAAATAGGAACACAAGAATTTTCCAGAAAGGGGAAACAGACAAGGCCTTAAGGCACTTTGGCCCCTTCTCTGGTAGTTCTAATTCTACAATAATGGAAAGCAACCACAGACATCAGGGTCAATGACTTAAGTCAAAAGGGTTCCTCATGTCGGGAATGATGGTGAGTCCCTTCTCATCAAATTCCAAACATCAGAATGGTTTGCTACTATGATTCCCAAGGCCAAAAGTATACTGAGTAGCCCCTAATGGCACCCAGTGGCTCTGTGGTACCAACCTTGGCCTTGGCTACCCCCAGGATGGATTAAAAAGTACACTCTGGATTTCCTTGGATACAAGGGCAACAAACAAACAAACAAAAACCCTTAGAGTGCCCAGCCACTTTACTGGTTTTAAAGCACCAATGGGCTAAGGATGTTTTTCAATGGTTTGATCATTTAGTCTCAGTTTTTTTTTTCAAGGTAGGGTCTTGTTCTAGCCCAGACTTACCTGGAATTCACTATGTAGTCTCAGGATAGCTTCAAAATAAATGCGAGTTTTCCTACCTCTGCCTTCCAAGTGCTGGAATTAAAGGCACATGCCACCATGCCCATCTTACTTATATTTATTTATTTATTTTGAGGCAGGGATTCGCTCTAGTCTAAAATGACCTGGAACTCACCATGTAGCCATAGGCTGGCTTCAAATTTACAGCAATCCTTCTACCTCTGCCTCCCAAGTGCTGAGATTAAAGGCATGTGCCACCATGCTTGGCTCTGGCTAAAGTTTTTTTTTTTTTTTTTTTTTAAATTATTACTTTGCCAAAAAGAGAGCAAGAAAAAAAGAGAATGAATGGGCATGCCAGGGCTTCTTGCCACTCATCTTCTGGCTAGTCTTCATTTCTAAAACGCTTTTTTTTTTTTTTAAAAAAAAAAACATGTACTCCTCATTCTTTCCTGAATTGTCCTTTATTCATGGCTTTCTAACTCTGCTTTGTGTTACTGTTTCACAATCTTGCATCACTTCAAAATGCCTTTTAAGTCATTTTGGAATAGGAGGTTACGGTTCTGTTTTGTTCTGAGAAGAGTCTTCCTGGCATGCTTTTATGGTTTGTAGGGATAATATTTTGCTCCTTATTCTTTTGCTTAAATTAACTCCATATGTGATTTGTTCTCAAGACTTTTCTGTTGCTTGTATTTTCTTTCTTTTTCTCTTTTTTGTGAAATTCATTTTCCTGAACTTGGAGGAGCTGTACAAGATGACATTTCTGACTCGCAGAGTGACTTTCTCACGTGGTCTTCATGAGATATGCAAGATGATGATGGCCTCTTTGCTGAGGTTTCCTGCTTAGTTTATCTCACTTTTACTGGATTTTTTCCCCTTCTTTTAATTTAATTTAATTTTTATTTATTTATAAGACAGAGAGACAGGGAGGGGGAGAATAGGTGCACCAGGGCCTTTAGCCACTGCAAACAAACTCCAAATGTATGTGCCATCATGTGCATCTGGCTTATGTGGGTTCTGTGGAGTTGAATCTGGGTCCTTAAGGCTTTAACTGCTAAAGCCATCTCTCCAGCCCTATTTATTTCATTTTATTTATTTCTTATTTTTATTTTTATTTTTTGGTTTTTCAAGATAAGGTCTCACTCCAGCCCAGGTTGACCTGGAATTCTCTGTGTAGTCTCAGGATGGCCTTGAACTCACAGTGATCCTCCTATCTCTGCCTCCTGAGTGCTGGGATTAAAGGTGTTCACCACCACACCCAGCCTATTTTATTTTTTATTTTGGGGTCTGTGGTGTGTGCAGATGCACTTGCATGGACATGCATGCACGTGGAGGCCAGAGGAAGATGTCTATCACTCTTTTACCTCATTTTCTTTCAACAAGAGTGTTCATTGAACCTGGAACTCTCTCTCTTTTTATTTTCAGTTAGACGGGTTGGACAGTGAGTCCTAGTGATCCTCCTATTTCTTTTCTTTTCTTTTCTTTTCTTTTCTTTTCTTTTCTTTTTTTTTTTTTTTTTGTTTTTGTTTTTTGAGGTAGGTCTCACTCTGGCCCAGGCTGACCTAGAATTTACTGTGTAGTCTCAGGGTGGCCTTGAACTCTCGGTGATCCTCCTACCTCTGCCTCTAGAGTGCTGGGATTAAAGGCATGCACCACCACTCCCCCTGGTCCTCCTATTTCTCTTCCCCTCAGGGCTGGGGTTATAGGCATGTGTGGCCATACCTGGATTTTCCTGTGGGTTCTTGGGATTGAACTCAGGTCCTCCTGCTCACCCAGCAAGAGATCTAATCCAGCGAGCCATCTCCCCAGACCCTTCCTTTCTTTTTGATTGTTCAGATCCCATTTATCTTTATGTGAGAATTGGAGAGATTAATAAATTATGCTGCTGTGGCTTCTGTCTTCCCAGCTAGGTCAGTATTTTTTGGGACAGGGGGTGGTGTTGAGACAGTAGTTTTTGGGACAGGGTCTGGCCTGGAACTCATGAGCTTCCTGCCTCAGTTTCCAAGTTTTGGCATTACAGGCAGGCCACCACTTTAGCAGCCCATCGCCTTAACCCCTTGTCCACCTCATCCCTGATGTACCACTTTAGGTCAGGTTAGTTTTTTTTTTTTTTTTTTTTGAGGTAAGGTCTCATTCGAGCCCAGGCTGACCTGGAATTCACTATGTATTCTCAGGGTGGCATTGAACTCACAGTGATCCTCCTATCTCTGCCTCCCGCGTGCTGGGATTAAAGGCGTGCGCCACCACGCCCTGCTAGGTCAGTATGTTTAATACCAAGTTCCATATTGGGAGCTGCCATAATAAATGCCCAGCATCCTGTGAGCTAACCACTCCTGCCTCTGCTGCCGGCATCCAAGTCCCCCAACCCAGTTCCCGCAGGCTTGACCTCTGGTCCTTGTTCCTGGCTCAGACGATAGGTATAACGTAGGACCCACTCCTCTGATCATCATGCTATTGCTTTGCCTAGCTGGAGCCGCCAGTGTTTCCTCTCAGAGTAGGTTTCTGAGAAGAGAAAGAAAGCGCTACCACTATGCCCTGGTTGTGAAGCCCCTGCTATGAGCCTGCAGTGCCACCTGCTGGCACTTCATTTAATTGCAGAGAAGAGCAGAGTCAGGCTCTCCTTCCCCAGCCAATGGGGTGAATTAATTCTTTTTTTCTCTCCCCTTTCCTCTTCTACCCCCTTCCCCTCCTCTTCCTCCTTCTTTTCTTCCAGGTAGGGTCTCGCTCTAGCAGAGGCTGACCTGGAATTCACTATGTTGCCTCAAGGCCGACCTCGAACTCAGTGATCCTCCTACCTCAGCCTCCTGAGAGCTGGGATTAAAGGCGAGCGCCACCATGCCGGACTCCTTTTTATTCCTTCTAACTAAAATTAGTATATTTATGTAAATATAACAGATAAAAGGACATAAGGAGAAAGTTTCTTTATTATCTATATAAGAAACTCTTTTTTTCTTTTCTTAAAATTTATTTATTTATTTAAATATTTTATTTTTTATTTATTTTTGAGAAACAGAAATAGCCAAGAGAGAGAGAGAGAGAGAGAGAGAGCCTCCAGAGAGAACTCCAGAGAGCACCCCCTTGTGAGAGAGAGCCTTGAACCGGGGTCCTTAGGCTTCATAGGGGTTTACAGCCATCTCTCCAGCCCTATTTATTTATTTTTTGTGCCACTGCAGACGAACTCCATATGCATGAGCCACTTTGTGCATTTGACTTTACATAGGTACTGGGGAATTGAACCAGAGCTTGCAGATTTTGTAAGCAAGTGCCTTTAACAGCCCAACACCCCTTTTTTTTTTTCCAAGATAGGGTCTCACTTTAGCTTAGGCTGGTTTGGAATTCACAATCTAGTCTCAGGCTGGTCTTAAACTCAAAACATTAAAGGCTTTTGCCAAAGCCCTTGGGTTCCCTTGAGAAACAGATAGTAAGACCCTATTGCTGAAGACATCTCTTGCCTGAGAGGCAAGGTCACTGAGAAAGCAAGCTGGTGCTGAGCAGAAAACCTTCTCCCTGTAGACCAGCCAACTGAACACTGGAAAAAGCTGCACTGCATGCAGCCGTATGGGAGACAGAAGTCATCAGCAGTGAAAACAGTGGACACTGAACATTCAAGTTTGGAATGCAGCCGTATGGGAGACAGAAGTCATCAGCAGTGAAAACAGTAGACACTGAATATTCAAGTTTGGCCATACAGGCCCAATGACTGAACGGGTGCAATAGTGGCATGTCTACTCATGGAGTAACCAACTGCTCCACAATTGGACTGAAGGCCCTCTCTACAGGAGGGAATACATACCTGGTACTGAAAAACCTATGCAAAAGTCTATGGCAGGGGAGGTCATGAGCCTTAGGGGTATAAAGCCTGCTCTTGTCTGACTAAATGTATATTTTATTCCCATGAAGCTGCCCTGAAAGCACTACACTTAATGTTCATATTCACATATTAACGCTACTCTCACTTCTGGTTAGAGAAGCTTCTCTTTTCAGATGGTGATGACCACTGGGATGACCCAAAAGGCAACATAGTGCTGAGAAGAAGTGATGGAGGAGTGCCCAGCACTGAAACACCTCTGTCACACCCTACAAGGCTCAGGGACCATTTCGGAAGAGGGGGCGGATAGAATGGAAGAGCCAAAAGAAGGGTATGACCTCTTACAATGCAACTGCCCAGACAGAAACTGGCTTCAATATCCATGACCTTGCAGTGCCTAAGCAATACCTCCGCAAGACCCTCAAAATAGAAGAAAAAGATGATGACATCAAATTAAAAGAGAGACTAATGTAGAGAGGGCAGGGGTATGATAGAGATTGGAGTTCTAAAGTGGAATGGGGGAGGGGAGGGAAATATCATGTGTTTTTTTGTATGTAAGTATAGAAGTTGTCAATAAAAAAATAATAATTAAAAAACAAAATTGAAAAAATAAATAAAAAGCAGGAGGTGTCTCTCAAATAACTCAAATAACTGGCACGGCCTGCTAGGAGTGAATGGCAATAGTGTTTATGGCAATCACAAAACAGTCGTAGAGGGACTGCACACATAATCTTCATTTGCATGAAGGACTACCATAATTGGTGCCAACACCTTGCCACTCCCCCTTTTGACTATACAAGCATGCTGGTCAGTGCATTTTTTGAGGTAGGGTTTCACTCTAGTTCAGTCTCAGGATGGCCTTGAATTCACAGGGTGATCCTCCTGCCTCTGCCTCCCAAATGATGGGATTAAAGTTGTGTGCCACCATGCCTGGCTTTTTTTTTTTTTTTGAGAGAGGGAGAGAGGGAGAGGGAGAAGGAGAAGGAGAGAGAGAGAGAGAGAGAGAGAGAGGGAAAGAATGGGTGTGCCAGCAGCCTCTCAGCTGCTGTGAACGAACTCCAGCCCCCGTGTGGGCAAGTGTGGCATTGCGCCCTTGCGTCACTTGTTGCATCTGGCTAAACGTGGGACCTGGAGATTTGAACGGGCATTCTTAGGCTTGGCAGGCATGTACCTTAACTGCCAAGCCATTTCTCCAGCCTCCCCCCCTTTTTTTTTTTTTTTGGAGAGAGACACAGAGAGAGACAGAGAGAGAGAGAGAGAGAGAGGAAGAGGAAGACAGATAGAGATGGGCGCGCCAGCAGCCTCTCAGCTGCTGTGAACAAAATCCAGATGCGTGCACCCCCTTGTGGTCAAGTGCAGCATTGCTCCCTTGTGTCACTGCATCTGGCCAAACGAGGGACCTGGAGATTGGAACCGCCGGCGTTCTTAGGCTTAGAAGGCAGGAGCCTTAACCACTAAGCCATCTCTCCAGCCCCCTTCCCTTTTTTTTTTTTTTTTTTTTAATAAAAGAGAGTGAGAGCAAGAGTGTGAGTGAGAAAGAATTGGCACACCATGGCCTCCAGCCACTGTAATCAAACTCCAGACATGTGTGGCACCTTGTACACATGTGCAACCTTGTGCATACATCACCTTGTATGTCTGGCTTACATGGGATCTGGGAGTTGAACATGGGTCCTTAGGCTTCACAGGCAAGCATCTTAACCACTAAGCTATTCTCTCCAGCCTGGGTGTCCACCTCTTCTTGCTCTTTTGCCTGGTCTTGTTTGAGCTGGAGTCCCTGACTGATACCAGAGCTTTCACGAGTGTGGGTGATTCCCTGGTCTCTGCTCCTCTTTGTGGACTGGGGCTACATGTGTGCATGGCCATGTCTAGCTGTTTATATGGGACCTGCAGATTCAAACCCCAGTGGTTTCAGGCCCTCTCAGGCCCCTGTGCTTGTGCAGGAAGCCATCTCTCTATCCCTCAATGATTTTTTTTTTTGAGGTAGGATCTCACTTAAACCAAACTGACCTGGAACTCACACTGTAACTCCAGGCTGGCCTTGAACTCACAGCAGTCCTCTTACCTCTTCCTCCTGAGTACTGAGATTAAAGGCAGGAGTTACCGCTCCTTTTCAATGAATTTTTCTATAAACTTTATTCATATTAAAAATATTTTATTTTAAATATTTGTTTATTGATAACAGAGAGAGAAAGAGAGAGAGAGAGACAGAGAGAGAGAGAGAGAGAATAGGAATGAATGAATATAGGTGCACCAGGGCTGCAAACAAACTCCAGACACTATGGACCACTTTGTCCATTTGACTTTATGTGGTTTTGAGGAATTGAACCCAGGTCAACAGGCTTTACAAGCAAGCACCTTTAACCACTGAGCCTTTTCCCCAGCCCCCAATATCAACTTTTGTATTAGAAGATTGTTCTTTTCTTTTCTTTTCTTTTCTTTTCTTTTCTTTTCTTTTCTTTTCTTTTCTTTTCTTTTCCTTTCCTTTCCTTTCCTTTCTTTTCTTTTTTCTTTTCTTTTCTTTCTTCTTTCTTCTTTCTCTCTTTCTCTCTCTTCCTTCCTCCCCTCCCTCCCTCCCTCCCTCCCTTCTTTCTCTCTCTCTCTCTCTTTCTTCCCTTTCTTTCTTTCTTTCTTTCTTTCTTTCTTTCTTTCTTTCTTTCTTTCTTTCTTTCTTTCTTTCTTTCATGTAGGCTCTTATTCTAGCCCAGGCTGACCTGGAATTCACTATGTAGTCTCAGGGAAGCCTTGAACTCATGATGATCCTCTTACCTCTGCCTCCCGAGTGCTGGGGTTAAAGGCATGTACCACCACGCCCGGCTAGAAAATAATTTTTCTCCCTATTCTCACCAAAATAACATCACTAAGTATTGAAGAGAATAGGGACCTTCGAGACATGCACTCTGCGAGGCACGGACTTGAAGGATATTGACTGTCGCACTGGAGGTAGGGACGGAAACTTGGAAAGAACCCAAGAGTCACCATCGGGGGCACAGATGAATAAACTGTGGTGCAGATGGGAGATGTCAGCAGCAGGGTGACAGCCTCTTTAGTTAAAATGAATGGCCTCAGTGCACCAATGTGCAAAGATCTGAAGGGAAAAATAACACAGATAGAAAGCGAGCTGCTAAAGCATCTATCTATTCAGCATATTACGTATGAATTTATATTTGTGCAACAAAAAGTGACAACATGAACGGGGCGGGGGGAGGGGCGCCAGAGACGTCCACTGCGTTCGCTTATCAACGAAGAAATTAATGCCTCATTGTCTGTGTAAGTCTTGGTCATCTTTCAGATCTCAGTTCTTTGGGGAAGGAAGGCTTCCAACCCTCCCCCAGGGCCCCTGGACCAGGTAGTCATGTCAGTTTATGGCCTTAGAAGCATATCTTTCCTCAACGTCTCTTGTCACTGTTGTATGCTTACTCAATTAATATCTATCTTCCCCGGAAACTTCACTTGGGCAGAGACCCAGGCCATGTTCTCCAACATGGTTCCTCTAGTCCTAACTTACCTTGGTGCTCGGCTTTTGTTAGATGCCGAAGGGAATGAAGTTTTGAGTTCTGTCTCTCCTCCATCTAGGCTGTAAGCAACATGGACCCAGGGGGAGTGCCCACTTTCATTCTCACGGAATCTTCCCAGGGCGAGTGAGTAAAAAGGCAGGCTGTGGAGTCAGCTAGCCTAAGATCAAATCCTGCTCGGCCACTTTCTAGCTGTGTGACCTTGGACGAGTCAAGGAGTCCCGAGCTCAGCCTCCTTGTCTGTAAGAAGAATGAATCTTTTTTTTTTTTTTAGTGTGTTGTTCGAATTAAATGACATCATGTATGAGCACAACCCATCAAAGAGGCTGGAGTTAGGACTTTATTGTTTTTGTTGAGGGTCTAAATGTCCCTGTGCTAGAGACACTTGGGTCAGGATACTGTGATGACTGTTGGGGCAGATCAGGCCATCTCCCATATCACCACCAGGTGGCACTGTGGTCATTCTCATGGCTGCTGCGTAACCCATCAGCTCACACAAAGCTTCAAAGGGGCTTCCAGCACTTTGAGGTAGCTCTGCAACCTCCCCACCCCAGGCAGCCCTAGAAACTCTGCTCTAACCTGTCAGAGCACACGTAGACTTGGGACCCTATCCTCTGGGTGAGGGCAGCTGAACCTTGAGGACTGGAAGACCTAGTGGGCAGGTCATGAGGGACATGAGGAAGCATACAAGGGGTGTATAGTATAGTATATATATGTATATCTTCTTTAATTGTAGACAAGATCCCATGGTACTGCCCTCCCTCCCCCACTTTCCCCTTTGAAACTTCACTCCCCATCATATTCCCTCCTCCTCTCAATCAGTCTCTCTTTTATTTTGATGTCATGATCTTTTCCTCCTATAATGATGGTCTTGAGTAGGTAGTGTCAGGCACTGTGAGGTCATGGATATCCAGGCCATTTTGTGGAGTTTAGAATTTTAGGAGGTCTTGTGTGAGTTGTGTGAGCATGGGTGGCCTCAGAAGGCCACCTTAGGGCTGAGCTGTGAGTCAATCACACACCTTTAGTACTTCCTGTTGTGCGTTTGCCCACAATGACACAGAATGCCCACCCTGTGCCAGGTTGCATGTGCCACCCTGAACTCGTTTCTCCTCAGAGTCTTCCCTGGGAAGAACGGCTATTACCGCACTGCCAAAGTAGAACACTGACAGATTAATAAGCGTGCAGAGTAAAAGTGGCAAGCCTGGGCTGGGGAGATGACTCAGTGGTTCAAAGTGCTTGATATCCAAGCCTGATGACCAGAGTTCAGATCCTCAGGGCCCACATGTCTGTCATGTGCCTATGGCACCAGGAGACAGAATCAGGAGAATCCATAAGCTCGTGGGCCAGGTAGTCTGGTGTCCACAGCAGCAAACCACAAGAGGGACTGGACCTCAGACAAAGTGGAAGGTGAGGACTGACACTTCCAGGTTGTCCTCTGACCACTACACATGCGCTGTGACTTGTATGCGCACAACACACACAGCAAAGCTGAGGGTTGACTCCTCAAATTTCATTCTGCCACCAAGTACAGCTTTCCCCTCCAAGGCTATGTGGACTTGCCTGTCCCTTCCCCATCAGGTGCTGTTTTGTGCTAAGCACCTGCCAGTGAGAAGCAAAACCGATGCCCACCTTCATGGTTTTCACTCTGCCAGGCTGAGTCCTGGCTCAGTCACGTTGTTCTCCTGTAACTTTGACTTGGCAGGGAGGCTGGAGTGAGTGGAGAGTCCCTTCACCGTGGTTCTGCTCCTAGAGCTCAGGCAGGGCTGGGTGACGGCGTAGCTCTTCCCAGAGGACTGGGACCACTGGAGCCATGGCTGGCGCTGATTCTGGCTGGTTGTGTGGTTGCGGGAAGCCCTGGGTCTCTCCTGCTTCTCTGCTGAGGTTGATAATTCCTTATCCACCTTCACTTTTCAGCAGAAGAGTGTATTGTGATGTTTTTCTACTTATCACCGCCTTCCCCGGCTGCTTTGGCGTGGCTACTATTCTGCCAGCTTCACCGGAAGTCCTCTCCTGTAACTTTGGACATTTTACTTCGCCCAGTCGCTGTGTCTTCCTTATGGAACAGGTATGATAGCGCTGGCCTCCTTGGGTTTTGGGGAGGATGGAGAGGCTGAGATCTGCAGTGGAGCTTGGGAAGCATTAGCTGTCTCCATTAAGAGATCAGCATGGGGCTGGGGAGATGGCTCAGAGGTTAGAAGGGTCTTGCTTGTAAAGTCTGCTGGACGGGCATTTGTTTGCAGTGGCCAGAGAACCTACTGTGTGGGCATGAGCAAATAAATGAATTCTTCTGTAATTTTTTTGTTTTGTTTTGTTTTTCAAGGTAGGGTCTCACTCTAGTTCAGGCTGACTTGGAACTCCCTATGTAGACTCAGAGTGGCCTCGAACTCAGGATGATCCTCCTACCTCTGTCTCCTGAGTGCTGGGATTAAAGGCGTGCGTCACCACGCCCGGCCTTCTTTTGTAATGTTTTATGAGAGAGAGTGAGTAGTTGCATCTACAGTACTGAGAAGAGCCCTGGGGACACCTGACCTTGGCCATTTAGCTCTCTTCCCAGTTAGGCCAGGCTGGGCTAGGAGGGGTGTCTTTGTCCTGGCATGTGTGGCATTCTGGTGACTAGAAGTTCCCAACCCCAACGGCCTCGACTCATCCCTGGTCTGGGTGGAGGGAGTCAGGGCACAGCTGCTGAACCACTTTTCATCCCCACACTGGCAACAAGGTCTGTTTTCAGATTTGTATTCCCAAACTGAAAGGGGACAACAGGAACAAAAAGTGACAACAAATAAACCTCTAGGAGCCAAAGTCTTCCGCGTGTTCTGTGTGCATTTCCCGAGATGCTTGGGCCCCAGTGTACACTTGGCTCCATACCCCTGTGGGACACACAGTCAACCCTAAATCTCTCTGAGCCCATTTCCTTAGCCTTCCGATCAGGGTTCTGTTATTCACATGGAAGGAGGCAGGGGCACGGATGCATTTTGCCAAGAGGTCTTCTGATGATAATTTTATCACAGGCAGGAGACAGATGCACTCACACGCCCCCAAATCACTAATGGGGCCTCCCTCTGAAGATGGGCCTTGCTTCTTGAGCTGTGATTACTCAGTAGGCCTGTGTAATTATTTAATCAACCCAACCAAGTCCTCAGCGCAGAGCTGGGCGGCTGACCGGACCCCCTCCCCCTCCTCAGGAGCATAATCAGAGGCGGTGAGAGGGAACAACCCCCCACCCCCACCCCAGTACTTCTTTGTGTAACAACTGAGTTGTGGGGGAGAGATGGCTGGGACGGGCAGAGGCCAGGTCACCTTGGGGCTCCCTCAGTGAGGACAGGGTGGGAAGGGGCCTTTTGAGACTTGTTTGTGCTTATTTCTCTCTGAGGACATAGAGGACCAGAGAGGAAAAGGCAGCAGACAGGGACCCATACACAGCAGCTGAGCGGCACACCAGCTTCAGGGACTCCCTCCTCCCCCCCCCACTCCCTCCCCTCTAGTTTTACAAGTACTGGATGTGGGGGCTGGAGAGATGACTTAGTGTTTAAGGTGCCTGCCTGTGAAGTCTAAGGACCCAGGTTCGATTCCCCAGTACCCACGTAAGCCAGATGCACAAGGTGGCGCATGCGTCTGGGATTCATTTGCAGTGGCTAGAGGCCCTGGTGTGCCTTATTCTCTTTGCCTCTTTCTCTCTCTCCTTCTCACTTTCCCTCTCTCTCAAATAATAAATAAATAAATAAAATATAAATAAATAATAATAAGTAAAACAAGTACCGGACACACACACACATGCATTCCAGTTGTTAAACATGCATATAACATACAACAAAGCACAAGCCTCCTTCCTCTCTCTTCCCTCATCCACGCTCTCACCCAGCTCGCTAGAGACAACCCCAGCTCTCAGGCTGGAGACATTTTCAGAAGTTTCCCATACACTTACATACTTAACTCACTCCTATAGAAGCCCAATCTGGATGCTCTTTCATCACGCAAGCATCCCTCATGCTGTCTAGTCCGGTGGTTCCCAGTTGGGGGCTGACTTTACCCCTAGGGATCATGAAACAATGTTTGGATACGTAATTTTTTTAAATCTTTATTTTAGAGAGAGTGTGAGAGAGAAAGTGAGCAAGCAAGAGAGACAGGGTGGGGTGGGGGGGGGAAAGAGAGAATTGGCATGCCATGGCCTCAGTCACTGCAATCAAACTCTAGATGCTTGCACCACCTAGTGGGCATGTATGACCTTGCTCTTGCCTCACCTTTGTGCATCTGGCTTACGTGGGATATGGAGAGTCGAACATGGGTCCTTAGGCTTTGCAGGCAAATACCTTAACCACTAAGCCATATCTCTAGCCCCTCCCTTCCCCTTCTTTCCTTCCTTCCTTCCTTCCTTCCTTCCTTCCTTCCTTCCTTCCTTCCTTCTTCTTTCTTTCTCTCTTTCTTTTTTGAGATAGTTTCTTACTCTAGCCCAGGCTGACCTGGAATTCACTAAGTAGTCTCAGGGTGGCCTTGAACTCATGGTGATCCCTCCTACCTCTGCTCTCAAGTGTTGGGATTAAAGGTGTGAGACACCATACCTGGCATGTTTGATCCTCATGCTGTGATGGGGACTTCTTGGCATCCAGTGAGTAGAGGCCCAGGATAGCATTAAACACACTGTGTGTCCCAGGTCTGCTCCCAAAGCAGAGTATAATCCTTCCCAAATATCAGTGATGCTGGACAGAGGAATCCTGCTCTAGAATGTTTTCACTTCCTTTTCTCTAACAATAATGATGATGATGATGATAATAATATATCCCGGCAGGATAACAGATACCTTTGTCTTGTTCTTATTACTCTGTTTCTTCTGTTGGCAACATCAGAGCCCATGAATCTATTTTTCTTTTCTTTTCTTTTCTTATTTTATATAACCTTTATTTTTAATTCTTCATTTATTTACGAGAGAGAGAGAGAGAGAGAGAGAGAGAGAGAGAGAGAAAGAGAGAGGACACACCAGGGCCTCTATCCACTGCAAATGAACTCTAAATGCATGTGCCACCTTGTGCATCTAGCTTACATGGGTCCTGGGGAATTGAACCTGGGTCCTTTAGCTTTTCAGGCAAGCACCTTAACCGTTAAGCCATCTCTCCAGCCCTGTTTTTCTTTTGATATATTTCAGATTGACTCTGACCGGGGGTGATGAATGGCAGCATCCTTGTTGTTCCCTCATTAGACACTTGGGAGCAGGATTCCTGGGTGGAGGGGTAGCTATTGGCTGACTGATTTCCTAAGGTTTCAAACAAAAAAAAAAGCTTCTACTTTCAAATTGAATAGATCTTGATAGATCTTGCACCAAAGTACCTTCTTACTTTCCTTATGCCAAAGTAGATTTTAGGGAAGATGATAACATTTTTAATTCTTAAAATATCTTATTTATTTATTTATTTATTTGCACAAAACCAGAAAAATAGAAAGAATGGGTGCACCAGGGTCTTAGTCGTTGCAAACAAACTTCCATATACATGCTCCACTTTGTGCATTTGGCTTTACTTGGGTACTGGGGAATCGAACTTGGGTCGTTAAGCTTTTCAGGCAAATGCCTTAGCTGCCGAGCCATCTCTTCAGCTCCCAGTTTTTATTATTTTATATTTTATTATTTAGTTATTGATTAGAGAGAGGGAGAGGGAGAGAGAGCACTCCAGGGCCTTCTGTCATTTTCAAATGAACTCCAAACACATGTACCACTTTTTCCACTTGGCTTTACATGGGTACTGGGGTATCAAACCTGGGCCATCAGGCTTTGCAAGCAAGTGCCTTTAATCACTGAGCAATATCGCCAGCCTGGTAACATGTCATTTGTATGCAGTATGTGTGTGGAGTATACAAGTGTGTATGCAGATGTGCAGACCTCGTGCATACATGTATAGAGGCCAGAGGAGGAAGTTGGGTGTCCTCTGCTGCTCTTTTGCCTGGTTCCATGAGACAGACTCTCTCACTGAAACTGAAGCTCCCTGGTTTTTGGTTTGACTGGCTGATCAAGGAGCCCCTGTGATCCTCCAATCTCCTACTCCCTAGCACTGGAGTTATAGGCATATGTGGCTATGCCCACCTTTTTACATGGGTGCTGGGGATTGAACCCATGTCTTCATGCTTACATAGCAAGCACCCTTATCCACCGATTAATCTCCCCAGTCCCAAAGCCATATATATATATATTTTTTTGTTTGTTTGTTTTTTTGAGGAAGGGTCTCACTCTAGTCCAGGCTGACCTGGAATTCACTATGTAGTCTCAGGCTGGCCTTGAACTCACGGTGATCCTCCTACCTCTGCCTCCCGAGTGCTGCCAAAGATTTTTTTTTTTTGCGATATATTATTATGTTTTCAAGAGGGCTAGGGTGAACTTGACGGCCATGGTATGGATGGGCCCAGCTCTGCCAGTGTTATGTAGTTGGTAAGGGAGACACTTCCACTGTCACCAGCCTTGTGCACAAGCAGGGGGACCAGAGGGCCTGGCTGGGATCCTCTGCTTTGTAGGCATGTATCAGTGATGTAGTGGGATTTGAGAAGTCACATACCCTGCTCAGAAGACCTCTGATTAGCAGGTGGGGAGGAAGTAAGCAGAGGCAGGCAGGACCATGGCTACAGATCCTGGGAAACCCTGTTGTTATGGGCAGCTGAACACACTACCAGATCTTTTGTGACCATGGGACTGGGGTTGCTAGAGTGCACGGGGCTCATTCTTGCACTCAATAGTTATTCATTATTACTCGAGATTCAGATTTAACAGGAAAACTATTTTACCTGGCAACCCTACCTGAGGCTCCAGGGATGAGGAAGGAGGGAAGGCTAGGACCTGACATGTTTGTTTCTTGATTCCCCTCCTTAACCTTCCCTTCTTCAGAGCCTCAGCACCTCTATCTGCAAGCAGGCCCTTGCTTGTATGTAACTGGTGAGGCTGGAGTAGAAGACAGCAGACGTGGCCAGTGTAGCCCCGAGGGCCACACTGACCCCATCTAGCCCACATGGTCCATACTTGGAGCCCAGCAGCCACTGCAAGTGTAATTAGCTAATAAATCATCCCCAGTGATAAACAGAATGATAGATGCAGGTTTCACTTGATCACTTTTTTATTAAGGAGAAATAAATCAACACCACATTGTTGCTATAAAGCTTTCAAACTGGGCAGATCCTGCCTGGTAGAAGCTGATTAACATGGCCACATGTAGGGACCATTTGTAGCTGATCATTGTGCTCAATCCATCCCTGTCACTTTTCCCTCCCTGGAGGAAGCAGCAGAAGCCAGGTGTTGCACATGTCTATGACCCCAGTGGTGTGTGTGTGTGAAATCAGGAGGATCTCTGAGGTTCACTGGTCAGCTCAAGGTTCGGTGAGAAACTCAGTTCAGGGAAATAGGATGGAAGAGTGTTGGAGGAAGATGGCTGACCTCTTCCTTTGGTTTTTGCACATGGAGCACACACAAACACACACACACACCACACATAGATCACAAATACCACACACACAACACACACAAACACCAAAAAAAGAAAATAAAACAGAAATTATAAAACCCATTATTTTATTTAAAATAATCATAAATCCCTTTCAACTAAACAGGAATGATATTTATATTTTAAAAATTTTGTTTATTTTTATTTGTTTATTAGCAATAGACAGACAGAGAAAGAGGCAGAGAGAGAAAGAGAGAGAGAGAGAGAGAGAGAGAGAGAGAGAGAGAGAGAGAGAATGGGCACACCAGGGCCTCCAGCCACTGTAAACAAACTCCAGATGCATGTGCCCCCTTGTGTATCTGGCTTACGTGGGTCCTGGGGAGTCAAACCAGGGTTCTTTGGCTTTGCAGGCAAATGCTTAACTGCTAAGCCATCTCTCCAGCCTCAATATATATACTTTTTAATGAAAGAGTGAGCGTGAGAGAGAGTTGGTGAGCCAGGGCCTCAGCCACTGTAATCGAACTCCAGACACTTGCCCTACCTTTGTGTGTCTGGCTTATGTGGGATCTGGAGAGTTGAACATGAGTCCTCAGGCTTCACAGGCAAGTGCCTTAACCACTAAGCTATCTCTCTAACCCAGGAATAATATTTTTAATAAGAAAATCTAGTTTCCTAAACAATAGTATAGTGAGAAAAGTGGCATCATATATATATATATATATAGTTTATTAGCAATAGACAGAGAGAGAAAGAAGGAGACAGAGAGAGAGAGAGAGAGAGAGAGAGAGAGAGAGAGAGAGACAGAGACAGAGAGAGGGAGAGGGAGAGGGAGAGAATGAGTGCACTGGGGCCTCCAGTCACTGCTAACAAATTGCAAACAAACTCCAGATGTATGTGCCACCTTGTGCATTTGGCTTATGTGGGTCCTGGGGAATTGAGCCTCAAACTGGGGTCCTTAGCTACACAGGCAAGTGCTTAATTGCTGAACCATTTCTCCAGCCCCCGTCTTTTTATATTTTTGCAAATATTTTAAACACTTGGCCAAATACATCACTATATTTTTATGTTTGCTTCTGGCTTCATTGTGGTAAGCTGTATGAAAAAAAGAAAAGAAAAGAAACAACCTTGGTGGAAAAGGGTGTATATGTGTTTCTCTCTCTCTCTCTCTCTTTTTTTTTTTTGAGGTAGGATCTCACTCTAGCCCAGGCTGACCTGGAATTCACTATGTAGTCTCAGGGTGGCCTCGAACTCACAGTGATCCTCCTACCTCTGCCTCCCAAATGCTGGGATTAAAGGCGTGCGCCACCACGCCCGGCTGTTTTCCTCTTTTTGAGAAGGAAGACAAGGAACAGGCTGGGCTTCACTCCCAACACTCAAAATAGCTGTGACCTTGTGACCTCCCTAAAAGGTGCTACTGGGCCCCTGAGAACTGCTGAGCTGCGGCCACCAGCGGAATCAGCTGGACACAGAGCAGTCTCCTGCAGGAGCCCAGGCCTGTATCTGGGCAGCTCTTAGGGAGCTGACCTCTGACGTCCATGCATCCTCTGTCTGCCCCTTCCTCTGTCACCTCCTTCACCCACTTCTGACCCTGGCATTGACTGTGGGCCCCCTCACTTTTCAAGTTTTGGCTTCACCAATGGAATGTTCTAGCTGGGACTGAGGTGGGAGGGGGTTGGTGACCGGAACACAGCTACAGCTGCTGTTGCCTCTTTCTGGGCAGCAGGGACTGCTTCCCTGTCTGTCCTTTCAGGCCTTGGTGGTCAGAGCGCCTCACTGCTCCCCCCCCCGTAGGGCACAACACCATCCTGGTTGGTTGTCCTACATCCTACCCACTTTGTGTGTGTGGTATGCATACATGTATGTGTCTTTGTGTGTGTTGTAGGCACACATGTGTGTGCAGGAGCTTATGCACATGTATGTACATGTCTGGAGACGAGAGGTTGGCACTGAGTGTTCTCCTCAGTGGCTTGTCACCTTATTTTATTTTATTTTGCATGTGTGTGCAGAGGTAGGCACCCACGTGTGTACGCATGTGGAGGCCAGAGGAGAACGCCAGTTGTCCTCTTTTTTTCTTTTCTACATGTTCTGATTTAAAAAAAAAAATTTTTTTTATTTGCAAGCAGAGAGAGGAGAGAAAGAGAAAGTGTGAGAGAGAGACAGGATGGGCCCTTCAGGGCTTCTTGCCTCTTTGTGCATCAGGCTTTACGTTGGGACTGGGAATCAGCCTGGGCTGTCAGGCTTTGCAAGCATGCACCTTTAAACACTGGGCTCTCTCCAGCCATATTTTTCTTTTTAAAAATATTTATTTATTTATGACAGAGAGAGAGAGAGAGAGAGAGAGAGAGAGAGAGCACTCCAGGGCCTTCAGTCTCTGTAAATGAACTCCAGATGCATGTGCCACCTTGTGCCTCTGGCTTACATGGATCCTGGGGAAACAAACCTGGGTCCTTAGGCTTCACAGGTAAGCACCTTAACTGCTAAGCCATCTCTCCAGTCCTCCTTTTTTTAAAGGCATGTGCCACCACACCTGGCTCTACCCTCTTTTTTTTTCTTTTGTTCATTTATTTGAAGGAGAGAGAGAGAGAGAGAATGGGTACAGAAGGGCTTCTAGCCACTGCAAATGAACTCTAGACATATGCACACTTTGTGCATCTGGTTTACATGTGTACCAGGGAATCGAACCTGGTCCTTAGGCTTCGCAGGCAAGCACCTTAATCGCTAAGCCAGCTCTCCAGCCTCAGCTATATTTTTCTATGTTTAAATTTTATTTTTGAAACTTTCATACATTATGATCCCACTCTCTCTAATTACCCTTTTCCTTTCCCCCTCTCCTTTAGAGTAAAACCCTTCTTCTCATTACTTCCTCATTTTAGTTCATGTGTAATTTTTCCCTTTTCTTTTCTTTTCTTTTTTTCTTTATTTTTTTTGAGATAGGGTCTCACTCTAGCTCAGATTGACCTGGAATTCTCTCTGGAACTTTCTCTATATTCCCAGGCTGGCCTCAAACTCACAGTGATCCTCCTACCTCTGCCTCCTGAGTGCTGGAATTAAAGGTGTGTGCCACCACTATAATCGGCTTTGTGTGTATTTTGTTTGTTTGGGCTTTTTTTTTTTTTTTAATCCACTGAGCTAAATTTGGGTTGCTTGCATGATCATGGGTAGAAGGTTATTTATTTGAGAATGAGCAACCCAACAGACTGCTTCCCTGTCTGTCCTTTCAGGCCTTGGTGGTCAGAGCGCCTCACTGCTCCCTCCCCCGTAGGGCACAACACCATCCTGGTTGGTTTTCCTACATCCTACCCACTTTGTGTGTGTGGTATGCATACATGTATGTGTCTTTGTGTGTGTTGTAGGCACACATGTGTGTGCAGGAGCTTATGCACATGTATGTACATGTCTGGAGACGAGAGGTTGGCACTGAGTGTTCTCCTCAGTGGCTTGTCACCTTATTTTATTTTATTTTGCATGTGTGTGCAGAGGTAGGCACCCACGTGTGTACGCATGTGGAGGCCAGAGGAGAACGCCAGTTGTCCTCTTTTTTTCTTTTCTACATGTTCTGATTTAAAAAAAATTTTTTTTTTATTTGCAAGCAGAGAGAGGAGAGAAAGAGAAAGTGTGAGAGAGAGACAGGATGGGCCCTTCAGGGCTTCTTGCCTCTTTGTGCATCAGGCTTTACGTTGGGACTGGGAATCAGCCTGGGCTGTCAGGCTTTGCAAACATGCACCTTTAAACACTGGGCTCTCTCCAGCCATATTTTTCTTTTTAAAAATATTTATTTATTTATGACAGAGAGAGAGAGAGAGAAAGAGAGAGCACTCCAGGGCCTTCAGTCTCTGTAAATGAACTCCAGATGCATGTGCCACCTTGTGCCTCTGGCTTACATGGATCCTGGGGAAACAAACCTGGGTCCTTAGGCTTCACAGGTAAGCACCTTAACTGCTAAGCCATCTCTCCAGTCCTCCTTTTTTTAAAGGCATGTGCCACCACACCTGGCTCTACCCTCTTTTTTTTTCTTTTGTTCATTTATTTGAAGGAGAGAGAGAGAGAGAGAATGGGTACAGAAGGGCTTCTAGCCACTGCAAATGAACTCTAGACATATGCACACTTTGTGCATCTGGTTTACATGTGTACCAGGGAATCGAACCTGGTCCTTAGGCTTCAGAGGCAAGCACCTTAATCGCTAAGCCAGCTCTCCAGCCTCAGCTATATTTTTCTATGTTTAAATTTTATTTTTGAAACTTTCATACATTATGATCCCACTCTCTCTAATTACCCTTTTCCTTTCCCCCTCTCCTTTAGAGTAAAACCCTTCTTCTCATTACTTCCTCATTTTAGTTCATGTGTAATTTTTCCCTTTTCTTTTCTTTTCTTTTTTTCTTTATTTTTTTGAGATAGGGTCTCACTCTAGCTCAGATTGACCTGGAATTCTCTCTGGAACTTTCTCTATATTCCCAGGCTGGCCTCAAACTCACAGTGATCCTCCTACCTCTGCCTCCTGAGTGCTGGAATTAAAGGTGTGTGCCACCACTATAATCGGCTTTGTGTGTATTTTGTTTGTTTGGGCTTTTTTTTTTTTTTTAATCCACTGAGCTAAATTTGGGTTGCTTGCATGATCATGGGTAGAAGGTTATTTATTTGAGAATGAGCAACCCAACAGGGTTGTACTACTGAAGGACATGAGTCCTTCTCATCTAGCAATCATTTATTCCCACTATTTAACAGTAGACATGTAAGGCTAGGCCTAGCTTTTTTTTTTCCCTCCCTCCCTCCCTCCCTCCCTCCCTCCCTCCCTCCCTCCCTCCCTCCCTCCTTCCTTCCTTCCTTTTTTTCTTTCTTTTTTTTTGCTGTAGGGTCTCGCTCTAGCCCAGGCTGACCTGGAATTCACTATGTAGTCTCAGGCTGGCCTTGAACTCACAGTGATCCTCTTACCTCTGCCTACTAAGTGCTGGGATTAAACGTATGCGCCACCACACCCGGCTATGCCTAGCTTTTTATGTGGGTTATAGATGTTGTACTTACCTTCTCATTGCTGGCACAAAGCACCAGACCAAAAGCATCTTATGGGCGGAAAGGGTTTATTTTGGCTTACAGACTTGAGGGGAAGCTCCATGATGGCAGGGGAAAATGTGGCATGAGCAGAGGCTGGACATCACCTCCTGGCCAACATCAGGTGGACAACAGTAGCAGGAGAGTGTGCCAAACACTGGCAAGAAGAAGCTGGCTATCACACGAATAAGCTTGCCCCTGACAATACATCACCTCTAGGAGGCTCCAATTCCCAAATTGCCTCCAGCTGAAGACCCAGCATTCAGAACACTTAAGTTTATGGGGGACGCCTGAATCAAACCACCACATGGAACCTCCTCCCCCACAAGTGGTACCTGTATAAGGTTGAGCCTGTCAGTTCTCCACACAACTATGTGACAAATATTATTATCCTTATTTTACAAATGAGGAAGCTGAGGCACCATAAGGTTGAGTGACTTAGCCAAGATTACACAGCTATGATGTGACATAGATGGGATTCAAACCCAGGAAGTCTGGCTCCATAAACCCTCCTGTGTCTCTTTGTACCAAGTTATTTTATTTAAATCTGTTTTCCCAGCCAGAGTGTGAACCCAAGAAGGCAGGGATCACATTTGTTTGCTCATTATTTTGCACACTCAGGGTCTGACACAGTGTCTGACACACATTAGGTGGTGGAATGATTGAATGAACAGGATCCAGCAGCTGCTTTTAAAAAATATTGTTGTTGGGCTGGAGAGATGGCTTAGCGGTTAAGGCACTTGTCTGCAAAACCAAAGGACCCTGGTTTGATTCCCTAGGACCCACATAAGCCAGATGCAAGGTGGCGCATGCATCTGGAGTTTATTTGCTGTGGCAGGATGCCCTGGAGAGTCCATTCTCTCTCTCTCTCTCTGTCTCTCTGTCAAATAAATAAATAAAAATAAAATATTAAAAATATTTTTGTTAATTTATTTGCAGGGAGAGAGAGAGAGAGAGAGAGAGAGAGAGAGAGAGAGAGAAAGAAAGAGAGAGAGAGGAAGAGAATGGGTGTGCCAGGTCCTCTTGCCATTGCCAGTGAACTCCAGACACTCGTGCCCCCTTTTGCATCTGGCTTTATGTGGGTAGTGGGAAACCAAACCCAGGCTGTCAGGCTTTGCAAGCAAGTGCTGTAACCACCGAGTTATCTTTCTAGCCCAGTTGCTGCTTTGTGTTTTTTTTTTTTTTTTTTTTTTTTTCGAGGTAGGGTCTCACTGTAGTGAATTCACTGGAATTCACTCTGTATTCTCAGGGTGGCCTTGAACTCACGGTGATGATCTCCTACCTCTGTCTATCAAGTGCTGGGATTTAAAGGCGTGTGCCACCATGCCTGGCCAGTTGCTGCTTTTAAGTTGCAGAGTCCTGAGGCACTCTGCAGTCTTTATTCCTTCCTCAAGGAGTGCTCTTTGTGCCCCGGGGACCTTCCAGCAGGTACAGGGCCTTCACTCTGCCCAGGCCCAGATCTGCAGGCCTCTCCCTTCCCACTGATGTTTCTGGCAGCCACTTCCAGCCCTGAGGAAGTTTTATCACCACCAGTCCCCACTGCTCCGCAGCCGCCCCCAAGTGAATGACCCTGCTAAGAGTGCACTTTTCTCTCCCTCTCGCCTGAACTTTGATTTGATCAGGCCAAATCTGAAATGATGTGTGAAAGTAATGATATTTTGTAATTAAATCTCTGGTGACGGCCACCGCAATTTGTGCTACATGCATTGTTCATAAGGAAAAGACGCATCAATTCATTTTCTGACTGGCTACTCCAGGGACTGGCAATTAGGAGCAGCTCATCTCTCGTCGCTCGCATATTAAAGAGCTACTGAAACGCAAAGAGAATTTGGGAGCCCCCCCCAACCTTCTAATAATGTTAGCTTAATTAGGGAGGCTCAGTGATAAAGGGACAGTTTTGGATGAGTTGAGCATATTGTGGTGGAAGGAAAAGAAAGAGCAAATAGTGAGGAATGAAGGTGTGGGGCAAAGGGCTGTGATGGTTCGATTAGGGATAGTTCAATTCATGGCCTTGGCTGTGGCTAAGGACAGGAGAGTCTTGGGCATGCTGGGCACCATGGACCTAAGCTAAACCCTACTTCTTCCTGCCCATTTTGGTAGATATTTCTTTTGCACCTCCCTCTTTCCTCCATACCTCTCTCCTTCCGTTCCATTCCCCTCCTTTCCTCCCTCTGTCTGTTCCTTCCTTCCTTCCTTCCTTCCTTCCTTCCTTCCTTCCTTCCTTCCTTCCTTCCTTCCTTCCTTCCTCCCTCCCTCCCTCCTTCCTCCCTCCTTCCCTCCCTTCTTTCCCTTCTTTCCCTTCTTCCCACTCTTCCTCCTTTCCTCCCTCCTTCCTTCCTTCCCTTCTCCTCCTTCCTTCCTTCCATTTATTTTTATAATTGAGCTCTGTATTGTGTCCTATTCATTTATTCACCCAATGATGATGGCTACTCCTTTAATTTGGTTATTACTGTTGACATCTGGTCTAGACAAGGTTCCAAGGCATGTCTATTGTCCTTCCAGCAAAAAGACTTGCTCTTTAAAGCATATTTTTTTTCTTGGTGTGTGTGTGTACACATGCACAGGTGTGTGTGAAGGCCAGAGAAAAACCTCAGGTGTCATTCCTGAGTTGTAGTCCACTGTCTTTGATATTTTTTGAAATTTTTATTTATTTGAGAGAGAGAGAGAGAGAGAGAGAGAGAGAGAAAGAGATGAGAATGAGCATGCCAGGGCCTTCGGCCACCACAAATGAACTCTAGATGCAGGCATCACCTTGTGCCTTCCATGGGCCCTGGGGAATCAAACCTGGGTCCTTCAGCTTTGCAGGCAAGCACCTTAACCCCTAAGCCATCTCTCTAGCCCCCACTGCCTTTGAGACAGGGCCTCCCATTGGCCAGAAACTTACTAAGTAGGCTAGGTTAGCTGATCAGCACCCATCTCTACCTACCCAGTGTTGGAATTATGAGCATGAGCCACCGTTCCCAGTTTTTTTTTTAAATATGGGTCTGGAGATAGAACTGAGGTCTTCATGCAAGCACTTTACTGATTGAGCTTTCTCCCTAGCCCTGCACTTTAAAAAAAGTTGTTAAGAAATTTTTTTTTAGGGCTGGAGAGATGGCTTAGCGGTTAAGGCGCCTGCCTGCTAAGCCTAAGAACGTGGTTCCAATCTCCAGGTCCCATGTTTAGCCAGATGCAAAGTGACGCAAGGGCGCAAGGGTGCACTTGCCCACAAGGGGGCGCACGCATCTGGATTTTGTTCACAGCAGCTGAGAGACTGCTGGCGTGCCCATCTCTATCTGTCTCCCTCTCCCTCTCTGTCTGTCTCTCTCTGTGTCTCTCTCCAAAAATTTTTTTAGAGAGAGAGAGAGAAACACATAGAGAGAGACAGAAGGAGAGAGAATTGGGGTGCCAGGGCCTCAGCCACTGCAATTGAACTCCAGGCACTTGCACCATCTAGTGGGCATGTGCCATCACCTTGTGCTTGCCTCACCTTTATGTGTCTGGCTTACATGGGATCTGGAGAGTTAAATCTGGGTCCTGTTCTTAGGCTTTGCAAGAAGCACCTTAAGTGCTAAGCCATCTTTCCAGCTTGCCAGCCCTGCACTTTTGATCACATCTTCTCCCACATCCTGAGTGGAGCTCCCTGTCCCCCTCTCCCGTTCATTAGCATCTCTGCCTGGGGCCGCACACTATACTCCCCAGAGCCCATGATTTTTTTTTTTTGAGGTAGGGTTTCATTCTAGCCCAGGTTGATCTAGAATTCATTCTGTTGTCCCAGGCTGCCTAAAGTGACATGCCTAAAACTCTCATTAGCTTGGAATTATTCTCATTTCTATAAAACTTGATTGGTAAAATTTATATCAAAATAGTTCAATCAACGTTTTGACAACTACTTTTCTAAAACTATAATAGCTTCAATATATTCACTGAGTACTTTTGTACTGTGTTTTATTAATTTTTATTTTATTTTATTTTTTTGTTTTTCAAGTTAGGGTTTTATTCTAGCCTAGGCAGACCTGAAATTCACTATGTAATCTCTGCTTGGCCTTGAACTCACAGTAATCATCCTACCTCTATCCCCTCAGTGCTGAGATTAAAGGGGTATGCCATCATGCCCAGTTATAATTTGTTAATGGATATGTGTACATGTGTATATGTGTGGGTGTGTATGCATGTAGAGGCCAGAGATACCTGGACCAGGCATCTCTGTGGCAAATCTGTAGTCCGGATGGGTCTTTTTGTTTTTTTGCAACTTCTGGCTCCATGGCCCCAAAGATCCCATTCTTACTCTCTGTTTTGGTGAGCATGGGTTCAAAAGCAAGTCCCTTCCTGGGAGGTAAGAACAGTCTTGGTAAGGATCAGAGGAAATGGGGCAAGAGCTAACAGAGGTTTGTCATCCTTGGATCCCACTGGCTGTGGAGGCTTAAATTGACAATGTAACTGTGCACACCCTGGGGGCTGGGCTAGGGAGTGGGGGCATTTCACCACCAGCTCTTGGGACCGTGGGTATGATGTGTGTGGCTGGCTTGCCACTGAGGTGTACCAAATGCCCTCTGTGGACAGAAAACTCACCGGCAAAGAGAAGGCCCTTGGCAACAACATTCCCAGCAGAATATTGTAAAGATCCCTTACACTTGGCTAAGCCCCCGGCGTTGCTGGAAGCTCTGGGTCATCAGAAGAGAAGGTGACACTTCTGGTTCCAAACTTCTCCATCATCCTTAGAGACTCAGCTGCCTTTTTTTTTCAAGGGTGGGTCTCACTGTAGCCCAGGCTGACCTGGAATTCACTATGTTGTCTCAGGGTGGCCTCAAACTCTCGGATATCCTCCTATTTTTGCTTCCCAAGTGCTAGGATTAAAGGCATGTGCCACCACGCCATGATAAGACAGATGGTGCCTGGCTGATGGTTTTTGGAAACTGTAATCTACAATTCTGTAAAGGAGGTGGCTGGGGACCTTTGTATGTTTATAAAGAAGGCTTTTTTCTATGATCATACTCGTTTGTGCTTAAGGGCACAGAGTTTTGAGGAACATTCTAAAGGTGGTTAGCAACATCCCTTAGCATATAAACAACTCATGGGTTATAAATTATTCCATTGCCTTAAAGCAAATCGCTTAATCATGGAACGCAGGCATCTCTCAGCTTACTTTGAGTAACCAGGCACTTAGAAAAAACAACTACAAAAAACCTGTTTTTTTTTTGTGTCTTTTCAATGATTCAGGTTTGATTCAGAAGCCAGTAAGAGCTTCTTTTTCTTTTTTTTTGGGGGGGGGGAGTGGTTTCAAGGTAAGCTCTTACTCTGGCCAGCTTTTCTTCTTCTTTTTCTTCTTCTTCTTTTTTTTGAGGTAGGGTCTTGCTCTAGACCAGGTTGACCTGGAATTCACAATGTAGTCTCAGGGTGGCCTTGAACTCACAGCGGTCCTCCTCCCTCTGACTCCCGAGTGCTGGGATTAAAGGTGTGCGCCACCACGCTCAGCCAGATTCTCTTCAATTCAAGTTGGAGCAGAATCCTTCTGGGCCAGTGATCTTTCCTGTTAAATCATTCAGATGTTTACTGTTAAATTGTTCTTCCTCCTCCTGCCCTATCCCTTCCTAGGCTTTAGAGAAGTCAGACCTGTACCTCTGAGCTACTAGACTTTATTTAGAAAGTAACATTTATTCAGCATAAACTAAGTGTTATCTAGACATGCATCCCTCTTTGTTCATTTTGTTCTAACTACAGCCTTGCTTGGAAGGCAGACATTTTTTCCCTCTGATTTTACTATAAAACCTGAGCTCCCCAAGGAGAGTGGGTGGGAAGATTTCAGGGCTACTTTTCAGGGGCACAGTGTCCGATGCTTGGCAGCTGCATCATAGTCACCTGCACAACTTCAGGACATACTCATAATAATGGTCATGCGGTCCCCAGATGGATGAAGCCAGGATCTTTGGGAGTGCACTCTGGGGCTGGAATTTCAAAGCTGTGCAGATGGGAGTAGGAGGAGAATTTTGGCAAGCAGGACCCAGAAAGCACACAGCCTCTTTTCTGATACTTAACTCCAGGGTCATATTGACCCTGTGAACAGAGCCAGGGCAGACTTGGGTTTAAATCTTTTTTTTTTTTTTTTCTTTTTCCAAGGTGGGGTCTCACTCTAGCCCAGGCTGACCTGGAATTCACTATATAGTCTCATGGTGGCCTCAAACTCATAGCGATCCTCCTACCTCTGCCTCCTCAAGTGCTGGGATTAAAGGCATGTGACACTACACCCAGCTTGGGTTCGAATCTTGATCCTGCTACAAATTTGCTGTGAGCTTAGGCTAGCTATCTTGTCACAGGGAATCCACCCTTTGAACTATGAAAATATTATCATTAACAATGACACGACTTTCGGGGCTGTTCAGAAGGGCTCTGTGGAAGATCCTGAGGGTCACTCAAGATACTTAGGAGGTGGTGTGTCCCACATTAAAGGCCACTGTACCCACTTCTTCTAGCTGTGTCCCTGGTGGCCTGGTCCTCAAACCCTCTTTGGAAGTCAACCGCTGCCCTCGAGTGCCAGGCTGTCCACTTCTGGGGAAAGCCACCCTCTTTGCTAATGCCCGCATCGTGCTCAGTCGTGCCCATCCTCTCCCGAGGAGGATGGGATCGACATTTCAAAACAGTTTAATTATTCTGCGGCTGCCTGGCTATTAGCTGCGACAAGAGAGCTCAGGGCTATTTTTCAGCATTAATTTTCCATTTGAAATGAATTCCTTTTGGTTACACTTTTTAAATGTTTCTTTTAATTAGACGCAATTACTTCAGAAGAATTGCTTTTATTCCTCAGCCTGAGATCCCAGTGATAAAGTCGCTATCTGGCCCCACCGAACGGCCGGGACGGCTCATTTAGCCGCTCCACTAAAGTATATTGAACTAGGAAATTATACAGCGAATCAACTATTAATTCCTTTTATGATCGCTCACTCTAACATCTTGAATGAGATCTTCGGGGGGTGGGATTTAGTCACAATAGAGAGCATTGTCCTCTACCTCCAGCCGCCGGCCCAGCACCGGGGGTGGGGGTTGGCAGCGTGCGTTGCCCTCGCCATGTGCCAGGGACAGGGACAGGGACAGGATGCTACGGGGATCCTGGGGTTTCTTGGAGCTTTGGGGCAAAGGATAATAGGAGCGAGCAGTACAGCCAAAGCCTCTAGGCCGGTCTGGAGGTCTTCCTCAGCCCCATGAAACGGGGGTGCGGTGTCTCTGTGTGTGTGTGTGGGGCGGGGGGAGCGGAGAGTGTGCTGTGGCTCTGCAGAGGGAGAGGATGTGCACCTGGCTGCCTTGGAAAGTGAAGATGCTCGCTCCATCTCCGTGCAGTTCTGGAGGGAGGCCGGCAGCCAGTAGGTGGCGCTCTCTCCTCTGCGTTGGCAGTTCCACATGCGCTGATGAAAGACCCTTCCTTGATCCTCCGGAGTTGGATGAATCCCCTTAAGAGACTTTTTAGCCTAATCTACAGACAAGGAAACTTGAGCAGAGAAGGGCTTGGGGATAGGGATGGTGGTGGTGGGGGGGTTGGTGTCACAGACAAAGGCTGAGCCAGTTTCTTTGGTCAGTGGCCACGTCTCTAAATCTGGCCCTAGGGGTGTTCTGGATGGGTGGATGGATGGGTGGGTGGGGTGGGTTCTTGTGGGGATGGGGGAGGATGTTGATGGTAAAGCCAAAGCTCAGCTCATCTGGGGTCCTCTGCCACCCACGTTTCCCCAGAGGGGCTTCACTCCCAGCCTGGTAGAAGGAACACAGGCCATTGCTGAACACTTGGAAAGCAAAGAGAGCTGTGGGAGCCTGGGAGGGGGTGAGGCACGAAGGGACTTCCAGGCTGTCTGTGACCTCGGAGGAGTTAGACAAGAACAGTGGGGCAACGGGTCTAAGTTCATCTGGGATATACAGAGCCTCAGTTTCCCCATCAACCTTCTCTTAGAGGAGATGGATTTGAAGGATGGCTAGTTTTTTTTTGGGGGGGGGACAGGCACATTAAATAGAGGGCATTGTAAGCGTGCAGATGTGGAAGTGGGGTGAAGGCAAGAAGGCTGGGGTGTGTGTGGGGAGTGCTTGTGAAGCCCCCCAGAGGCTGTGTGCCATCCTGGGGAGTTTGTCTTGAGGACCATAGGGGTCACTGAAGGTTTGGGATAGGGAAAAGACATGTTTCCATTTGTGATGATCAACTGGGCTAGCCGCTCTGTGGAGGACAGACAGATGTCAATTTGGGAGGACAGGCTGCAGACCCTGCCTATGGCTTTCGCCTCTAGCAAGGTGAGAGGTGAACCTGAAGACAGACAGGGCAGTGGGGATGGAACACGGCAGGACTGTGACGTCTGAGGGCCCCAGACACCAGCTGATGCCTTTGTGGGTTTCCTGCGAGAAGAGACTTTGATGGGTTCTTAAACATTTGTCTTAGATGAGATAAAAAGTTCTTGCCTATTCTTAAGGTTCATTTCCTTTTGATTTTGAAGGAAATCAAAACATTGTCGTGGCTCTCTAATAATATATCATATCGTGGGCCTCAGGCATTGCTCCTGTGCCTGGTGGAAGAATCTGCTGGTTTGGAGGAAGAAAAGATAGAATTTGGAGCTTGGGCTTGCTGATGCGTGGCCAAGGGAAGAAATGGGGTCCTTGGCTGCTCTTTTTTCCTCAGCCCGTCCCCATCCCGTGGGTGCCCCGAGCCATGTCAGCAGTGACAATGACTACCGCTCCTTGGAAATTTACTACATCCAGAGCATATTACACACTGCTTTTCATTTACTCCTCAGTTATTCTTTGAGGGCAGGACTATTATCCATCTCACTTTGCTTTATTTTTTAAGAATTTTTGTTTATTTTTATTTATTTATTTGAGAGCAACAGACACAGGGAGAAAGAGGTAGAGAGAGTGAGAGAATGGGTGCTCCAGGGCCTCCGGGCGCTGCAAACAAACTCCAGATGCATGCACCACCTTGTGCATCTGGCTTAAGTGGGTCCAGGATCCTTAGGCTTCACAAGAAACACTTAGCCACCAAGCCATCTCTCCAGCCCACTTTGCTTTATTTTTTACACATGTGTGTATGTGTGTTCATGTTTGTGCAAGTGCATGAAGGAGTGTGTACATGTGTGTGTGTTTGCATGTGGAGGCCAGACAACAACTTCAGGTGTCATTCCTCAGGAACACCATCCACCATATTTTTTTTATGAGAGAGAGAGAGAGAGAGAGAGAGAGAGAGGTGAGAATGCACACCCGCATGAAAGAGAGAGAGAGAAAATTGGTGCACCAGGGCCTCCAGTTACTGCAATAGAGCTCCAGACACGTGCACCATCTTGCGTGCATATGTGACCTAGTGTGCTTGTGTCACCTTGTGTGTCTGTTTTACGTGGGATTTGGGAGGCTTCACATGCAAGTGCCTTAACCGCTAAGCCATCTCTCCAGCCTACCTTCTTTTTAAATATATTAAAACAGGCTCTTTCTTGGGCTGGAGAGATGGCTTAGAGGCTAATGCATTTGCCTGCGAAGCTCCGGGCCCATGTAAGCCAGATGCACAAGGGGGCACTTGCATCTGGAGTTCATTTGCAGTGGCTTGGCACGCCCATCCTCTCCCTCCCTTCCTCCCTCTCTCTCTCTGCCTTTATCTCTCTCATAAATAAATAAATAAATAAATAAATAAATAAATAAATAAATTAAATTAAAAAAACAACCAGGGTGTCTCATTGGCCATTTACGCTAGATTGGTTGGCCAGTGAGCTACAGGAGTCCTCCTGCCTCTGCCTCCTCCAGCACTGGAATTATAAGCACCATGCGATCATTTTTTTTTCTTATTTATCTGCAAGAAGAGAGATAGAGAGAGAGAGAGAGAGAGAGAGAGAGAGAGAAAGAATGAATATGAATGGGTGTGCCAGGGCTTCTAACCACTGCAAATGAACTCCAGATGTATGCACCACTTTGTGCATCCCACTTTATGAGGGTGCTGGGGAATTGAACCTGGGTCTTTAGGCTTTGCAGGCAAATGCCTTAACTGCTAAGCCATCTCTCCAGCTCTGTCCTTTATTTTTAAAAATATTTTATTTATTTATTTAAGAGAGAGAGAGAGAATATAAAGAATGAATGCACCAGGGCAAACCCATCATGTTTCCAGGGAGACAACCTGACCATTTCAGCCACTTGGAAAAGATGAGTTTGATTGGCTGATTAAAACAACTTTTAGTTGGGAGGCAGAGGCAGGAGGATCTGTTCGAGGCTACCCTGAGACTACATAGTGAATTTCAGGTCAGCCTGAGCTAGAGTGAGAACCTACCTTGAAAAACCAAAAAAAAAAAAAAAAATCTGGTCGTGGTGGCGCACGCCTTTAGTCCCAGTACTTGGGAGACAGAGGTAGGAGGAGGAGCGCCGTGAGTTCGAGGCCACCCTGAGACTACATAGTTAATTCCAGGTCAGCCTGGATCTTTTAGGTGTGATTAATGGGCTTTCAAATGTATTGTAGAATTGCTGTTTGAACTTGAAGGTACACTTTTTTTTTTTGAGATAAACTCTTTAGCCCAGGCTGACCTGGAACTCATTCTGTGTCCCAGGCTGGCCTTGGACTCACAGCCATCCTCCTACTTCTGTCTCTCAAGTGCTGAGATTAAAGGCGTGTGCTACCGTGCCTGGCTTGAAGGTACATTTATATTTATTTTATTTTATTTTTTTTTGAGAGAGACAGAGAGAGAGGGAGAGGAAGACAGATAGAGATGGGCACACCAACAGCCTCTCAGCTGCTGTGAACGAAATCCAGATGCGTGTGCCCCCTTGTGGTCAAGTGTGGTATTGTGCCCTTGCGCCACTTTGCATCTCGCTAAACGTGGGACCTAGAGATTGGAACTGGCGTTCTTAGGCTTAGGAGGCAGGCGCCTTAACCGCTAAGCCATCTCTCCAGCCCTATCTTTATTTTTTTAAAATTTATTTATTTATTTATATATTTGCAAGGAGAGAGAGAGAGAGAAAGAGAGAGAGGGAGAGAAAGAGAGAGAATATGAATATATGGGCACACCAGGACCTCCAGCTATTGCAAATGAACTCTAGATGCACGCACCACTGTGCATCTGGCTTTACATAGATAATGGGGAATTGAACCCAGGTCGTTAGACTTTGCAGGCAGATGCTTTAGCCTCTGAGCCATCTCTCCAGCTCTGAAGGTACATTTAAAGATAGGTTTTATTTGAGTCTTTGTGTAGTGTGGAGGTCAGAGGACAACCTTGAGTGTCAGTCCTCCCACCTTCTTTTGAGACAGTCTTTCTTACTGTTTACTATAAATAGACAATCTAGCTGACCAACAAGCTTCTTGATTTTCCTGGCTTCATCTCCCACTGCTGTAGGCTCACTGGGATTACAGACGTGTGTGCCATTTTGTGTCCAGCTTTACATGGGTGCTGGGCATTTGAACACAGGGCACAGTTAACTGTTGAACCATCTCTTCAGCTCCAAAGCCACACTCTCTGCAGCTGGAATTACGCTCTTATGCAGTGGGGACCTGAAGCGATTGTGCCTGTGAATTCCACTTTCCACTTAGGTTTTCTTCTGTGAATGGCTCAACGGAGAAAGTGCACACAATCACAGAACAACCAGTATCCAGAGCCCCAGAACCCAGGTAAAGCCTGGCACAGTAGTGTAAGCATCTGCAATCCCAGCATGCCTGTCACAAGATTGGAAATGGAGATAGGAGAATCTCCGTCCCCCGTCCCAAGCTCATGGGCCAGCTAGCCTGGTGAGTTCGGGGTAAACAAGGAGGGACCCTGCCTCAAACAAGGTGGGAGGCAAGGACTGACACCCAAGGTTGTCCTCTGACTCCCATACATATGGGATGGCACACATGTGCTGTGGCATGTATATGCCACACACACACACACACACACACACACCCCACATCATACCCACCCACCCACAAATAAATAAATAAGCCAGGCATGGTGGTGCACACCTTTAATCTCAGCACTCGGGAGGCAGAGGTAGGAGGATGGCTGAGAGTTCAAGGCCAGCCTGAGACTACAGAGTGTATTCTGGGTCAGCCTGGGCTAGAGTGAAACCCTACCTTGAAAAACAAAACAAAAAAACAAAACAAAACAAAACAAAACAAAACAAAACACAACACAAAAACAAAACACAAAGTAAAACATATCCAGTTCCCTTCCAGCTAGCCTTTGTGGTGCTACAGAGAGAACTATAGAGAGAACCCCACAGCTCTTTAACTAAGAAGAGTGGATATATACACCAATCTATCTCTCTAATAACTAGGCTTGTCCTCTTTTATTCAAACTGTTCTCACTTAAAAAAATTTTTGTTGGGCTGGAGAAATGGCTTAGTGGTTAAGGCGTTTGCCTGCAAAGCCAAAGGATCTCGGTTCGATTCTCCAGGACCCACATAAGCCAGATGCATGAGGGGCACATGCATCTGGAGTTCGTTTGCAGTGGCTAGAGGCCCTGGTGCGCCCATTCTCTCTCTCTCTGCTTGCAAATAAATAAATAAATAAAAAGTTAAAAAATATTAAATTTTTTTTTGTTTATTTATTTACTTATTTACTTGAGAGTGACAGACAGAGAAAGAGGCAGATAGACAGAGAGAAAATGGGCATGCCAGGGGCCTCCAGTCACTGCAAACGAACTCCAGATGCATGCGCCACTTTGTGCATCTGGCTTAGGTGGGTCCTGGGGAATCGAGCTTGAACCGGGGCTTCACAGGCAGGTCTTAGCTACTAAGCCATCTCTCCAGCCCTGTTCTCACTTTTGATTGGGGAATATGCTCTGTCTTACAGATGGAGGAGATTACTGGGGAGAACAAGGATCCATCAATACATTAAGAAGAGAGAGCCTACTGCCCACCATGAGATGGGTCACCTCCACCTCATCTGCCCAGGCCCAGAAGTCACTACAGAGGAAGCGGTGACACAAATACTGCTCTCACGGCTAGCCTGATAACCAGTCCCAGGGAAATGACAACAGACACTATGGTCACTCAAACCCTCCAAAACAAAGATATGGAATCTGCAGAGAAAGCAACACTAAATCAGATCCTTATCTTGCCCCCAAGGCTCAGGAAACATCTTGGAAGAGGTGGCGGAAAGATTGTAAGAGACTCAGGGTGGGAATGTCCTGAGGCATGGTGTCCCCCTTCCCTCCAGAGACTGACTGTGGCCTCTTGGTTCCCACAGTAAAGATCCTCAGCAGAACTGGAACAGGAGAGAGGGAGTCTAAGAGTATAACCATTTTCTATAAAAAAGCAATAAATAATAATAAAAAATTTTTTTAATGCGTGTTTGTGAGGAAGGTTAATGGAAGACTTCAAGCAGTTAAAATGAATTTATTTATATTTTTTGTATTTTTTTTAATGAGAAAGAGAGTGAGATCTACAGAGAGAGAGAGAGAGAGAGAGAATTGGAACAACAGGGCCTCCAGCCACTGCAATTGAACTCCAGATGTGTGTAACATCTTGTGCACATGTGCGACCTTGTGTGATTGTATCACTTTGTGCGTCTGGCTTATGTGGGATCTGGAGATTTAAACATGGGTCCTTAGGCTTCACAGGTAAGTGCCCTAACAGCTAAGCCATCTCTGTAGCTCCAACTGGAATCTTTTAAAAGATAGGGTCTCACTCTAACCCATTCCAGGCTGACCTGGAATCAGTATGTAGTCAGGCTAGCCTCCTACCTCTGCTTCCCAAGTGCTGGCATTAAAGGCATGCACCATCAAACCTGTTTTTTTAAAAAAAATATTTTATTTTTCTTTATTTATTTGAGAGAGAGAGAGAGAGAGAGATAGACAGGGAGAGAGAGAGAGAAACAGAGAGGGAGGGAGAGAATGGGTGTGCCAGGGCCTCTGGTCACTTCTAACGAACTCCAGATGCTTGCACTCCCTTGTGCATCTGGCTTATGTGGGTACTTGGGAGTCGAGCCTGGGTCCTTTGGCTTTGCAGACCAGTGCCTTAACCACTAAGCCAGCTTTCCAGCCCCAAACCTGGCTTTAAAATGGATTTGTTGTTGTTGTTGTTTTTTTTTTTAATTATTTTTTTTATTGACTTTTATACTTACATACAAAAAAACCCACGTGATATTTCCCTTCCCTCCCTCCATTCCACTTTAGAACTCAAGTCTCCATCATATCCCCTCCCTCTCTCCATTAGTCTCTCTTTTAATTTGATGTCATCATCTTTTTCTTCTATTTTGAGGGTTTTGCGAAGGTATTGCTAGGCACTGCAAGGTCATGGATATCGAGGCCAGTTTCTGTCTGGGCAGTTGCATTGTAAGAAGTCATACCCTTCCTTTGGCTCTTCCATTCTATCCGCCCCCTCTTCCGCAATGGTCCCTGAGCCTTGGAGGGTGTGACAGAGGTGTTTCAGTGCTGGGCACTCCTCCATCCCTTCTCTCAGCACTATGTTGCCTTTTGGGTAATCCCCATGGTCATCACCATCTGAAAAGAGAAGCTTCTTTAACCAGAAGTGAGAATAGTGTTAATATGTGAATATGAACATTAAGTGTAGTGCTTTCAGGGCAGCTTGGTGAGGATAATATATACATTTAGTCAGATAAGAGCAGGCTTATACCCCTAAGGCTCCTGACCTCACCTACCATAGACTTTTACTTAGGTTTTTCAGTGCCAGGTATGTATTCCTTCCCATAGAGAGGACCTTCAGTCCAATTATAGAGCAGTTGGTTACCCCAAGAGTAGACATGCCACTATTGCACCCGTTCAGTCATTGGGCCTGTCTGGCCAAGCTTGAATATTCAGCGTCCACTGTTTTCACTGTTGATGGCTTCTGTCTCCCATATGCTGCGTGCAATGCAGCTTTTTCCAGCTTTCAGATGGCTGGTAAAAATGGATTTTTTTTTTGAGGTAGGGTCTCACTTTGGCCCAGGCTGATCTGGAATTTGCTATGGTAGTCTCAGGGTGGCCTTGAACTCATGGCGATCCTCCTACCTCTGCTTCCCGAATGCTGGGATTAAAGGTGCGTGCCACCACGCCAGGCTTAAAATGGATTTTTTAAAAAAACAATGAATGAGAGTTAAAAAGCAAGCATCTAGATAGGAAAAGAGGCGAGGTATTAGAAAGTCTTATGATCAGAGGGAAATAATACACAGGACTATAAATTAGTCACTTTTCTCACCTCTGGGACAGAACCTGACAGAAACAGCTTAGGGAAGAAGTGTTTATTTTGGCTCAGTAGTTCAGAGGGAACAGTCCAACATGGCAGATGGATCAGCTTATGTCTGTGGAAGTGGGAGCATGCAGCAACTGCTTGTCAAGACCCACCCCACAGGGATCTGCTCCCTCGAGCCAGGCCCCACCTAAAGGCTCCACAACCTTCCTGAAATAGCATCACCAATTGAGGACCAAGCGTTCAAACACATGAGCCTATGGGGGGCATTTCACATTCAAACCTCACAACGTAGAAACCACAGCCACAAGGCCACATGAGGGAATGGGTGCCCAGTGTACTTCTTGGAATGGATTAGGATGAAGCAGGGAATGCTGCTTCCCTGGACTTCCCACTTGATAGGTGGGTGTGGTAGTTTGAATGGATGGCCCCCAGTATATTCAGGATTTTATTAAAGTTTCTATCTATCTCTGCAGCTACCTGGCTGGAGGAGATGTCACTGTGGGTGGATCCTAGGGTCCAGCCCTGAGGTGTGGGGGTGGACTTGGAATTCCAGTCTGAAGATATGCAAAGTGCTTGAGCTTGGCTTGGAGCTTCCTGAAGTGTGTATGCTTGCTTTTTGGCGCCTCTAGCTTTTCTTTCTCTGCTTGGACCTGTGGAAGTGGAGCCAACTTCTGCCATGCTGGAACTTCCCCTGGATCTGTAAGCTTCAATCAACATCCCTTCCTCCATCACTGTGCCCGGCTTGGAAGTTCATCCCAGTGACCCGAAGCCAACCACTTCAGTGGGCAACGTAGATATCTCAGTGTTGGGTTCAAGGAGTTAACAAAAAATATAGCACGCTGAGTGCAGCCCCTGACTCATGGGAAGGCTTGACAAATACAGGCTAATTGTCATCTTATGACAAAAATGATGCAGATGATCAGAGGAGGAACCTGAAGGATTCAGGGAGGGTCAGTTAGCACATTTCTCCAGGCCAGTGGGCCTCAGCTTGAGAGCTCATGAGAATGCCTCCGGGAGGCTCAGTCCACAGGACGCTTGGCCCTGCCCCATAGTTTGTGAGCCAGTGTGGGCCTGGGACTTCTCACGACCATCAAGTTCCCAGGTGGTGCTGATGCAGGAAACGGGTTTGGCGGGGAAGGAAAGGCTCTTGCTGGCTTTGAAGTGCTCTGTGAAATGACTGTGCAGGTGAAACCAGGGCACGAGTGAGGGGGAGGCCTGGGCTTCCACAGCTTCTACCCCTAAAATGGAGGCTGTTGTTTATGCCAGCTTGGGAGACAATAGTAACCTTTGATTGAACAGTCTGTGCGCAGAGTTGTTTAATGATGTATGGTATGATAATTAGCTTGATTGGAGTGATCATTTCAAAATGTATGTATGTATGTATCAGAACAACAAGTTATATACCTTTCAAGATATATAATCTTTGTCAATTATATATCAATAAAGCTGAAAAGATTGAATTGATTTTCCTTTTGGTCAAGGTAGGATCTCACTCTAGTTCAGGCTGACCTGGAATTCACTCTGTAGCCCCAAGCTGGCCTCAAACTCACAGTGATCCTTTGACCTCAGCCTCTTCAGTTCTGGGGCTAAAGGCATGCGCCACCACACCTGGCTAAGATTGAATTGGGATTGTTATAGGGGAGACCTTCTGGAAGGTACTGGTGAGGAAGTGGCTGGAGCCTGTTGGTCTGACTTAGAAACTGACCGATGGGAGCTGGCATTTCTGGAAAGGAAATGGTATAGATGTGTCATAGATGTTGGATTAGTTACTTCCTCATCGCTGGGACAAAATATCTGACAAAAATCAGTTGAAGGGGAGGAAGGGTTTATTTCAGCTTTCAGTACCAGGTTTCAGTCCCTCATGGCAGGAAAGGCATGGCGGCAGGAGCTTTAAGTAGAGCTGGTGACGTTCAGGCCTCAGCGAGGAAATAAAGAGCAATGAAGGCTACTGCTCGGCCCGCTCTCTCCTCATTAGACAGCCCAGAACCTCAGTCCAGAGATTAGTGCAGCCCACAGTTAAGGTAGGTCTTCCCCCTTGGTAAATTTAATCACGATAAGCCCTCACTCCAACACCTAGGGGTTATCCTAGGCTGCAGAGTCCTTCACAGGTGATTCTAGGTCAAGTCGACAATCAATGTGATCCATCACAGATGGACTCTTCCCTCCTTCCTTCCTTCCTTCCTTCCTTCCTTCCTTCCTTCCTTCCTTCCTTCCTTCCTTTCCTTTCCTTCCTTCCTCCTTCCTTCCCTTCCTTCCCTCCTTCCTTCCTCCCTCCTTCCTCCCTCCTTCCTTCCTTCCTTCCTTTTCTTTTCTTTTCTTTCTTTCTTTCTTTCTTTCTTTCTTTCTTTCTTTCTTTCTTTCTTTCTTTCTTTCTTTCTTTCTTTTGTTTCCCCTGAGATAGAACCAAGGGCCTTGTACAAGATAGGCAAACATTCGATTGCTGAGCTACAACCTCAGCCTCACGGGGTGTTGTGGAGGGTGAAGCATACAAGGGCAGCTCAGAAAGAAAACCAGCCCCCGGGCTAGAGATGGCTCAGTGGTTAAGGTCCTTGCCTGCAAAAACCTAAGGACCCAAGTTCAATTCCCTAGTACCCACATAAAGCCAGATGCATATATCTGGAGTTTGTCTGCAGTGGCTAGAGGCCCTGGCATGCACATTCTCATCCTCTTTTGATCTCTGCTTGCAAATAAGTAAAGTATTAAAAAAATCACTATAAATAAACATTAACAGAATTAGTCTTGTCAGGCTGATGCTAATGGGTCCAGGGGCCATGCACAGGTGGGAAAGGCGCCTTGAATGTTTGAATTTCTACTGCTGTCTCCTCTTGGAGCTCAGCTTCAGGGTGCAGCACGGGGGACTTTTTATTTTCCCATCCAAATATTAACCAGGCCCAACCCTGCTTAACTTCCAAAATCAGACAAGATGGGGCCCTTTCAGGGTGGTATGGTTGTAGATGGGACAGATTATTCTAATAATACCCACCCTGTTCCCTGTTCCAGCCAAGGGCAGATAGGAAACCCAAGATCCAGCTGGACTCCTGAGAACATATGGGCCTTGGAAACCATATTAAGAGGACGCCATCTTCTTCATTAATTGATTAATGTAATTAAAGAAAGATAAGTATGTCAATGCCGAGGACATTAGAGTTAATTTGTACAGGCAATTAGCTGCGCTCCTTCCTTCATGCTAAGTGCCTCAGATGTGCTGCGTACAGCCACCCTGGGGTCAAGCCTGGTCCCCAAAAACCATAGATAGGGACTAGAGCCAGCTCAGTGACCTGTTCTCAGTTTTCTTGCCTGTCCAATGGAGATGATGACCCTGGACTCCAATGGAGTTGTGGACACACAGAGAGGAGGTGTGTGTCCCAGGTCTTGGCAAGGATCAATGTGTCCCCTTCCTTCTGGTGATGTGATGTCTTCTTCTTTCAGACCTGGACACACCATTGTATTAGGTGAGGTTTCCCAGGGCTTGGTAGGTGATTCTCACTTCTTGGCACCTACTTTGTGTACATCCTCTCCATTCTCAGCTGCTCTCCTGCAGGGCTATCTCTGAGCTTATCTGACTGTATACACACACACACACACACACACACACACACACACACACACACACACAGCTCCTGGACCACCATGTTCTCAGAAAAGCCCACCTACTCTTCTTCAGATGTCTCCCAAAGTCATCCTATCCAAGAGTCTAGTACGTGTGGGATGTTTCCACCAGGGCTCAGCAGCTCTAAGTTGAGTCCTTCATGTTTCCTTCTCCATACCTAGAATCAAGTCCCTCGCGGGGTTTCCAACTTTTTATTAAATTTATTTTAAGTTTTATTTATTTATTAGAGATAGATAGATAGATAGATAGATGATAGATAGATAGATAGATAGATAGATAGATAGATAGATAGATAGCATGCCAGGGCCTCTAGCCACCTCAAAAGAATTCCAGACACATGCACCACCAAGTGCATCTGGCTTACACAGGTTCTGGAGAATTGAACTTGGGCCTTTGGGCTTTATAGGCAAGTGCCTTAATGGCTAAGCCATCTCTTCAGCCCCCAACTTATTTTTTTAAAAAATATTTTAATTTATTTTTAGAGAACAAAGAGGGAGAGAGATAGAGAATGGGTGTGCCAAGGCCTCCAGCCGCTGCAAATGAGCTCCAGATGCATGTGCCCCCTTGTGCATCTGGCTTATGTGGGTACTGGAGAATTGAACCTGGGTCCTTAGGCTTTGCAGGCAAACAATTGCTAAGCCATCTCTCCAGCCCCCCAACTTATTTTTAATTTTTCAAACTTTACTTATTTAAGAGAGAGAGAGGGAGAGGCAGGTAGAAAGAGAATGGGTGTGCTAGGGCCTCTAGCCCCTGCAAACAAACTCCAGATGCATGCATTACCTTGTGCATCTGGCTTACATGGGTCCTGGTGAATTGAACCTGGGTCTTTTGGCTTTGCAGGTAAGTGCCATAACTGCTAAGCCATCTCTCCCATCCCTCAACCTTTTTTTAATGATTAGATTTTTAAAAGTTTATTTATTTATTTTGACCATTTTATAAGGCATCCACTACATTTTGATCATAATCCTCTTTTTAAAAAATATTTTATTTATTTATTTATTTGAGAGAGAGAGAGAGAGAGAGAGAGAGAGAGAGAGAGAGGCATATAGAGAGAAAGAGAGAATGGGCATGCCAGGGCCTCTAGCCACTGCAAACGAACTCCAGACACATGTGCCCCTTTGTGCATCTGGCTTACATGGGTCCTGGGGAATTAAACCAGGGTCCTTAGGCTTTGCCTTAACCAAAAGCCATTTCCCCAGCTCACAATCCTCTTTTATTTATTCTTTGTGACACACCAAATTTGATTTGGGTTGCTTGCATTACCATGAGATATTTGCCAGAGCGTGGGCACCTTGCCAGTGGCTACACCACTGAAGAAAATGATTTCTCCTCCCTTAGCTAGCATTAATTTCTGATAGCTCCTCAGGGAGAAATGAGCCTTCATGAGCCCCTCTTCCATCTGTGGTAGAATGATGAAGGTCTCTCTCTTTTCTTTATTGAAAACTTTATTATATGAACATATTGTAAATTGACCATATTTCCATCTGCTTATACTTAATGTTCCCTCTCCCCTGCTCCTGTTCCACTGAGGGCTCCTTTCACTGGGGATATTGGTAATCACTGGGGGTCATGAATGTGCCAGTCAGTCTCTGTGTGGGGGACAATGACTCAGAGTACATCTTCCCATCCTGTGACTCTTAGATTCTTTCCATTGAAGGGCTCACATATGCGGTTCTTGTGCAGGTACCCACGACTGCTGTGAGTTCACGAGTGTAATGTCCATGTCACGTCCATAAGACAGCATTCCACAGCACTCCTCCCCATCCTCAGGCTCTTTTTTTTTTTCCAACTCCCTCCATAATGTTTTCTGAGCTTTGCAGGGGGTGAGGGGCATGTCCTGTTTAGGACCGGGGCCTTACTCTCAGTTAGGAGTTAACCACAGTAGAACTCCAACTTTTGGCAGCCTGTTTGGGAAGCCAGCACTTTCCAAGGATGCCACCTGGGTGCTCCCTTTCAGCTCCTCTCCTGCAGAAGTCCTACCTAAGGCACTTCTATCTTGCTCCTTTCCTCCTCTGCCTACCCATCCCTGCATCTGCTGCGGGGGCTTTCTCCTCCCATCATCACCTGCCCCACTGCTCCCTGAAGGATTCCTGCACCACATCTCCCCATTTCCTGTCCCATCCCCCAACCTGGGCTTGCTCTCTTGGGGCACTGGTACCATTGCTTCTTTCTCAAAGCAGTCTTCATTTTCAACTATAACCAAGCACCTTTCATCACTGAGCCATCTTTCTAGCCCCTCTGTCCGTCCTTCCTTCCTTCCTTCCTTCCTTCCTTCCTTCCTTCCTTCCTTCCTTCCTTCCTTCCTCCCTCCCTCCCTCCCTCCCCCCTCCCTCCCTCCCTCCCTCCCTCCCTCCCTCTCTCCCTCTCTCTCTCTCTTTCTTTCTTTCTTTCTTTCTTTCTTTCTTTCTTTCTTTCTTTCTTTCTTTCTTTCTTCTTTTTTTGGTTTTTCAAGGTAGGGTCTTACTCTAGCCCAAGCTGACGTGGAATTCACTCTATATTCTCAGGGTGGCCTTCAACTCATGGTGATCCTCCTACCTCTGCCTCCTGAGTGCTGGGATTAAAGGCGTGTGCTATCACTCCCTGCTTTCTAGCCCCTCTTGTCTCCCTTCCTTCCTTCCTTCCTTCCTTCCTTCCTTCCTTCCTTCCTTCCTTCCCTCCCTCCCTCCCCTCCCTTCCTTCTTTCTTCTTCTTTTTTTTTTTTTTGGAAGTAAGGTCTTGCTTTAGCTCCGGCTGACCTGGAATTCAATATGTAGTCTCAGGCTGGCCTCGAACTCATGGCAATCCTACTACCTCTGCCTCCCAAGTGCTGGGATTAAAGGCATGCGCCACTACATTCGGATGTTCATTCCTTTATATTGCTGAACAGTATTCCACTGTGTGGATGCACTACAATTTGTTTACTTATTCACCTGTTGGTGGACATGTGGGTTATTTTTGGTTTTGGACTATTCAATAAATATCGCCATGGAGGTTCCTGTATATGCTTGTGTGTGAACATATCATTTAATTTTCCTTGTAGCCAGTCACATGCTGGTGAATGTTGAACATTAAAAAAAAAACCTGCCCTTTTCCCCACCCTATTTAGTTGTATCAGTTTATACTTTCAACAGCATCATTGGCAAGATCCATGTACCTTTCCATCTTGCCTATATATATATTGTATTGACAACTTCTTTAATTGTAGACAATATCCCATGGTACTTCCCTCCCTCCCCCCACTTTCCTCTTTGAAACTTCACTCTCCATCATATCCCTTCCCCCTCTCAATCAGTGTCTCTTTTCAGTTTGATGTCATGATCTTTTCCTCCTATTATGATGGTCTTGTGTAGATAGTGTCAGGCACTGTGAGGTCATGGATATCCAGGTCATGGGTTTCCAGGCCATTTTGTGTTTGGAGGAGCACGTTGTAAGGAGTCCTACTCTTCCTTTGGCTCTTACATTCTTTCCGCCCCCTTTTCCACAATGGACCCTGTGCCTTGGAAGGTGGGTTTGAGATGTTTCAGTTCTGAGCACTCCTCTTTCCCTTTTTCTCAGCACCATGGTACCTTCTGAATCATCCCAAGGTTGCCACCATCTGAAAAGAGAAGCTTCTCTAAACAAAAGTGAGAGTAGCATTAATATATGGGTGTGGACATTAAGAGAAGTGCTTACTGGGCAGTTTGGTGAGCACAGTATATACATTTAGAGAGACATTACATCCTTAGGGCTCATGACTACCCCTGTCATAGGTTTTCAGTATCAGGGATGTATTCCCTCCCATGGAGCAACCTCCAGTCCAATTAGAGAGCAGTTGGTTTCCCTCATAACAGACATGCCACTATTGCACCCATTGGCTCATTTGGCCTAGCTGGCCAAATTTAAAGCTTGCAGTGTTCACTGTTGAGGACCTTCATTGGTGTTTTCTCTCTCCCATTGAACTGCATGCAGCGTAGCTTTTCCCAACTTTCTGTCAGCTCAGCTCCAGCTGGTTTTCTCAGTGAACTTGCTGCCCAAGTTTGTGAAGTCTTCAGCAATAGGGTGTTACATTTATTCTTGGTGGGGAACCAAGGGCCTCAGCAATGGCCTTTAATGTTTTGGGGGTATCTGTGACCTCCCTGGCCAACAAGTCACTGGAAGGTATGCCATCCCTGGCAATATTTTTCTGTGCAGAGTCCTCTGCATTTTGGTCATACTGCTAGGACTATGGTGTGTCTAATTATGGTTCTGATTTGTGCTCTCCTACAGGTAATCATGTTGAACATTTTCCATGTGATTATTTGGCACCCACATATTTTCTTTGGTGAATATTTCTTCTCAATTTTGCCTACTTAAATTTTTTGGATTATTTGTTTATTAGGGACTTTCATAGGTTTTTATACATTTGGAATACAGATGATTTATCATATATGCCACTTGAAAATATTTTCCAGAGTCTGTAGTTTATCTTTTCATTTTCCTAATAGTGTTTTTCTTTTTTAAAAAATATTTTATTTTTAGCTGGGCATGGTGGTGCACACCTTTAATCCCAGCACTCGGGAGGCAGAGGTAGGTATTATATATATATAATTTTTCTTTATTTGTGAAAGAGAGAGAAAGAGGCAGAGAGAGAGGGAGTGGGTACACCAGGGCCTCCAGCCACTGCAAACAAACTCCAGATGCATTCTCTGTTTTGTGCATCTGGCTTACGTGGGTCCTGGGGAATTGAATCTGGGTCCTTTGGCTTTGCAGGGTAAGAATGTTTTTCTAAAGGCTAAAGTTCTTAATTTTTTTATTTTTTAGTTATGACGGGGGGGGGGGAGAAAATTGGTGTGCCAGGGCCTCAGCCACTGCACTAGAACTCCAGATGCTTGTGCCATCTAGTGGGTATGTGTGACCTTATGCTTACCTAACCTTTGTGCACCTGGCTAACATGGGATCTGGAGAGTAGAACATGGGTCCTTAGGCTTCGCAGGCAATTGCCTTAACCACTAAGACATCTCTCCAGCCCTAAAGTTCTTAATTTTTATGTGATCTAGTTTATTAATTGTTTCTCTTATGTGAATCATTCTTTTGTTTTGCATGTGTATGTGTGTGGTGGTTGCATGCGTGTGCACATCTGGGTGGTGGCCAGAGGTTGATGCTGGGCGTCTTCCTTGACTGTTCTCTTCTTTATTAGTGAGGCAGAGTCTCACTTGAACCCAGGAGTCATTGATTCAGCTGGTCTAGCTAACCAGCTTGCCCTGGGGATCCTCTGTTTCCGTTTTACAGATGGCTACCATTCCTGCCTGGCATTCACGGGGGTGCCGGGACCAAAACTCTGGTCCTTATACTTGCACGACAAGTGCTTTCTCCACTGAGCCATGTCCCCAGCCTCTATGACTCATAACTTTGATGCCATTAAAAATGTATTTATTTATTAATTGAAGAGGGAGAGAGAGAACGAGAATGAGAATGAGAACTAATGGGCTTGCCAGGGCCTCTGGCCACTGCATGTGCCAATTTATGCATCTGGCTTTATGTGGTACTGAGGAATTAAAGCTGGGCTGTCAGGCTTTACAAGCATGCACCTTTAACAGCTGAGCCATCTCTCCAGCCCAGATGTTATATTTGAAAAAAAAAAAAAGCCTTTATCCTTTGTTTTCTTCTGAAGTTTTATAGTAATAGTTTTTATGTTTTGGGTTTTTTGTTAACAGCTTTATTAAGATAAATTCACATACCATACGATCCACTCATTAAAAGTGCACAACTTAAGGCTATGGGTAGAATATCAACCTAACATATGAAAGACCTTGGGTTTGATCCCCAGGCCTGCCCCAAACTAGAATTTAATGATTTTTAATATAGTCCCTGAGTTTTGCAGTCTTCATTAGTCTCTAATTCAAGATCATTTTCATCAGTCCCCAAGGAAATCCCATACTCAATGGTAATCATTTCTCATTACTTATTTTCCCCCCGGTCCTTGGAAACAAACCATGTCTATGGATTTGCTCATTTTGCATGTTTTCTGGAAGTTGAGTCATAATACATGTGGTCTTCTGTGACTGGCTTCTTTTGCTTAGCACAATGTTTTCACAGCTCATCTGTTTTGGAGGATGCATCATAACACCATTCTTTTTTTTCAAATAAATCATATATATATTCCAGAGTTTACTTTTTATTATTTATTTATTTGAAAGAGAAAGAGGCAAAAAGAGGGTGAGGAAGGGAGAGAGAGAGAGAGAGAGAGAAGAGAGAGAGAAAATAGGCATGTCAGGGCATCCTGCCACTGCAGACGAACTCCAGATGGATGTGCATCTGGCTTATGTGGGTCCTGGGGCATTGATCCTGGATCCTTTGGCTTTGCAGGCAAACACCTTAACTGCTAAGCCATCTCTCCAGTGCCAACACCATTCTCTTTATTGTTGAATGGTGCTCCACTGTATTGTTATACCACATCTTAATCTATTATCAAGTGTGGGACATTGGGGCTGTTTCCTTTATTCTGAATAATGATTCCATCAGCGTCTGGTACATTTTTTTTTTCATGGTAGGGTCTCATTCTATAGCTCAGGCTGACCTAGAATTCACCCTGTAGCCCCAGGCTGACCTTGATCCTCCTACCACTGCCTCCCAAGTACTGGATTAAAGGTGTACACCATCATGCCTGGTATGTATCTAAAAAGTTATTGGGAACCTTATTATATGAACATATTGCAAATTGACTTATTTCCATTGGGTTATCCTCTTTATTTATTTTTTAATAGGGTTAGGTTTATTTTTATTTATTTATTATTTATTTATTAGAGAGAGAGACACACACACATAGAGAAAGAATGGGCACACCAGAGTCTCCAGTCACTACAAATGATCTCCAGATGCATGCACAATCTTGTGCATCTGGCTTACATGTCCTTGGGAATCAAACCTGGGTCCTTAGGCTTTGCAGGCCAGTGCCTCAACCACTAAGCCATATCTCCAGCCCTTTATTTAATTAAAAAATATTTTATTTATTTATGAGAGAGAGAGAGAGAGAGAGAGAGAGAGAATGGGCATGCCAGGGCCTACCCATTGCAAATTAATTCCAGACACATGTGCCACCTTGTGCACCTGGCTTTACATGGGTACTTGGTAATCAAACTTGAATCCTTTGGCTTTGCCAGCAAGCACCTTAACTGTGAGCCATCTCTCCAACCTGGGTTATCTTCTTTGGTCACTTCTCTTCTATCCCATTCCACTGAGCCTCCCCCCAGTGGGGGGGGGGTTATTGGTAATCTCAGTGGGGTCATGAATGCAATAGTTAGTTCATGTCCAGAGGACAGTGCCCCACACTATGCTTTCCCCATGTGACTTTACATTTTTTCTGCCCCTTCTTCTGCAATGTTCCCTGAGCCTTGAAAGGTGTGTTAGAAGTCTCCTTTAATGTTAGGGCTCTCACATCTAGTGGGTATGTGTGACCTTATGCTTACCTAACCTTTGTGCACCTGGCTAACATGGGATCTGGAGAGTAGAACATGGGTCCTTAGGCTTCGCAGGCAATTGCTTTAACTACTAAGACATCTCTCCAGACCTAAAGTTCTTAATTTTTATGTGATCTAGTTTATTAATTGTTTCTCTTATGTGAATCATTCTTTTGTTTTGCATGTGTATGTGTGTGGTGGTTGCATGCGTGTGCACATCTGGGTGGTGGCCAGAGGTTGATGCTGGGCATCTTCCTTGACTGTTCTCTTCTTTATTAGTGAGGCAGAGTCTCACTTGAACCCAGGAGTCATTGATTCAGCTGGTCTAGCTAACCAGCTTGCCCTGGGGATCCTCTGTTTCCGTTTTACAGATGGCTACCATTCCTGCCTGGCATTCACGGGGGTGCCGGGACCAAAACTCTGGTCCTTATACTTGCACGACAAGTGCTTTCTCCACTGAGCCATGTCCCCAGCCTCTATGACTCATACCTTTGATGCCATTAAAAATGTATTTATTAATTGAAGAGGGAGAGAGAGAACGAGAATGAGAATGAGAACGAATGGGCTTGCCAGGGCCTCTGGCCACTGCATGTGCCAATTTATGCATCTGGCTTTATGTGGTACTGAGGAATTAAAGCTGGGCTGTCAGGCTTTACAAGCATGCACCTTTAACAGCTGAGCCATCTCTCCAGCCCAGATGTTATATTTGAAAAAAAAAAAAAAAGCCTTTCTCCTTTGTTTTCTTCTGAAGTTTTATAGTAATAGTTTTTATCTTTTGGGTTTTTTGTTAACAGCTTTATTAAGATAAATTCACATACCATACAATCCACTCATTAAAAGTGCACAATTTAAGGCTATGGGTAGAATATCAACCTAACATATGAAAGACCTTGGGTTTGATCCCCAGGCCTGCCCCAAACTAGAATGTAATGATTTTTAATATAGTCCCTGAGTTTTGCAGTCTTCATTAGTCTCTAATTCAAGATCATTTTCATCAGCCCCCAAGGAAATCCCATACTCAATGGTAATCATTTCTCATTACTTATTTTCCCCCCGGTCCTTGGAAACAAACCATGTCTATGGATTTGCTCATTTTGCATGTTTTCTGGAAGTTGAGTCATAATACATGTGGTCTTCTGTGACTGGCTTCTTTTGCTTAGCACAATGTTTTCACAGCTCATCTGTTTTGGAGGATGCATCATAACACCATTCTTTTTTTTCAAGTAAATTATATATATATTCCAGAGTTTACTTTTTATTATTTATTTATTTGAAAGAGAAAGAGGCAAAAAGAGGGTGAGGAAGGGAGAGAGAGAGAGAGAGAGAGAGAGAAAATAGGCATGTCAGGGCATCCTGCCACTGCAGACGAACTCCAGATGGATGTGCATCTGGCTTATGTGGGTCCTGGGGCACTGATCCTGGATCCTTTGGCTTTGCAGGCAAACACCTTAACTGCTAAGCCATCTCCCCAGCGCCAACACCATTCTCTTTATTGTTGAATGGTGCTCCACTGTATTGTCATACCACATCTTAATCTATTATCAAGTGTGGGACATTGGGGCTGTTTCCTTTATTCTGAATAATGATTCCATCAGCGTCTGGTACATTTTCTTTTCATGGTAGGGTCTCATTCTATAGCTCAGGCTGACCTAGAATTCACTCTGTAGCCCCAGGCTGACCTTGAACTCATGGTGATCCTCCTACCACTGCCTCCCAAGTACTGGATTAAAGGTGTACACCATCATGCCTGGTATGTATCTAAAAAGTTATTGGGAACCTTATTATATGAACATATTGCAAATTGACTTATTTCCATTGGGTTATCCTCTTTATTTATTTTTTAATAGGGTTAGGTTTATTTTTATTTATTTATTATTTATTTATTAGAGAGAGAGACACACACACATAGAGAAAGAATGGGCACACCAGAGTCTCCAGTCACTACAAATGATCTCCAGATGCATGCACAATCTTGTGCATCTGGCTTACATGTCCTTGGGAATCAAACCTGGGTCCTTAGGCTTTGCAGGCCAGTGCCTCAACCACTAAGCCATATCTCCAGCCCTTTATTTAATTAAAAAATATTTTATTTATTTATGAGAGAGAGAGAGAGAGAGAGAGAGAGAGAGAGAGAGAGAATGGGCATGCCAGGGCCTACCCATTGCAAATTAATTCCAGACACATGTGCCACCTTGTGCACCTGGCTTTACATGGGTACTTGGTGATCAAACTTGAATCCTTTGGCTTTGCCAGCAAGCACCTTAACTGTGAGCCATCTCTCCAACCTGGGTTATCTTCTTTGGTCACTTCTCTTCTATCCCATTCCACTGAGCCTCCCCCCAGTGGGGGGGGGTTATTGGTAATCTCAGTGGGGTCATGAATGCAATAGTTAGTTCATGTCCAGAGGACAGTGCCCCACACTATGCTTTCCCCATGTGACTTTACATTTTTTCTGCCCCTTCTTCTGCAATGTTCCCTGAGCCTTGAAAGGTGTGTTAGAAGTCTCCTTTAATGTTAGGCTCTCAGCAGCCTCTTATTTTTTGCTTTGATGAGTTAAAAAATATTGATTTTATTTATGAGAGAGAGAGAGAGAGAAAGAGAGAGAGAGAGAGAGAGAGAGAGAGAATGGGCATGCCAGGGCCTCCAGCCAGTGCAAATGAACTCCAGGCACATGTGCCCCTTGTGCATCTGGCTTATGTGGGTCCTGGGGAATAGAACTGGAGTCCTTTGGCTTTGTAGGCAAATGTCTTAACTGCTAAGCCATCTCTCCAGCCCTAATTAACTGTTAAAAAATGTTATTAGCCAGGCGTGGTTGTGCACACCTTTAATCCCAGCACTCGGGAGGCAGAGGTAGGAGGATCACTGTGAGTTTGAGGCCACCCTGAGACTACATAGTGAATTCCAAGAAAGCCTGGACTATAGTGAAACCCTACCTTGATATAAAAAAATGTTATTTATTTATTTATAAGAGAGAAAGAGAGAGAGAGAGACAGAAAGAGAGAGAGAGAGAGAGAGAGAGAGAGACAGAGAGTGACAGAGAGAGAGAGAGAGAATGGGCATGCCAGGGCCTCTAGCCATTGCAAACAAACCTGGTTGATGCTTAGGCTTTGAAGGCAAGTGCCTTAACCACTAAGCCATCTCTGCAGCCCTGATTAACTCTCTGAGGAACTACCACACTATATGTGAGGGTTCTGATTTCTGTGTGCCCTCACCCATGCTTGTCATTGTCCGTCTTTCTGTTTTTATAATTGCTTGTGTGTGTGCATGTGTGCTTGTATGTGAGTGCCTGCATGTGGAGGGCAGAGGGCAATCTTGAGTGTCATCCTCAGGAACTCCAGCTGCCTCTTTTAGAGATGGAGTTTTTCATTGGTCAATTAGGCTAGACTGGCTGGCCAGTGCGCTGGAGGTATACTCCTGTCTCCACCTCTCCCACTAGGATTATAGGCACATGCTGCCTCACTTGGCGTTTTTATATGGGTTTTGGGGTCCTCATGTTTGTCAGCCCCATTTTTTTGCTTATAGATATTCCAAGAGGTGTGAAACAGTAGCTCAGTGTGATTTTGATTTGCATTTCTCAAATGACTAATGCTGTGCATCTTGTCACGTGCTTACTTGGTGTTTTTAGATCTTCTTTGAAGCATGCCTACTCAAATCCTTCACCGGTTATTCATTTGGAATATTTGTCTTCCTATTGTTGGAAGTTTCTTTAGAGTTTCTGGAAATTAGAACCTTATTAGATACATTATTTGAAATACTTTCTCAATGTCTGAAACATTCTTTTTACTTGCAGTTCCAGTTTTTTTCTTTTTCTTTTTTTCTTTTTTGCTTTCGTACTAGTGTACTTTGAAGTCAGAATGCTTTTAATTTTGATGAAGTCCTCTCTTTGATCAGATTTGAGTCAATTTTTGATCATGGTACAAGATATGAATTAAGATTTTTTTTTTTTTTTTTTTTTTTTTTTTTTTTTTTTTTAAATCTCCACAGAACTGCTTTGGTATTTTTATTGAAAATCAGTGGACATATATATGAGGCTTATTTTGGAACAAGTTCTATTGATTTTTTTTTTGACATAGGGTCTTGCTGTATAGCCTAGATTGACCTTAAACTTGCTAAGTGTCTCAAGTTGCCTTCCTAGTTTCCATCCTCCTGCCTCAGCCTCTGGAGTGCTGAGATTGTAGGTGTGCCCATCATGCTTCATGAGTCCTGTTAATTAAAAAAATTTTAAAATATAAATTAAATTAATTTATTTGAAAGAGAGAGAAAGAGGCAGAGACAAAGAGAGAAAGAGAATGGGCATGTCATGGCTTCCAGCCACTGCAGATGAAGTCCAGATGCATGTGTCCCCTTGTGCATCTGGCTTACATGGGTCCTGGGGAATCGAACCAGGGTCCTTTGGCTTTGTAGGTAAATGCCTTAACCATTAAGCCATCTCTCCAGCCCGAGTCCTGTTAATTTTATCCTCAAAATATTTCTTCAATTTTCCCCTTTCTGTCTTATCTCTGCAGTCACCTCCGCCCGTCTGGGCCACCACCTACCACTTGCCCCACAGGCATGAAGCAGCTTCCTGTTCCTCTAATTCATTCTCCACTCAATAGTTAGAAGGCATTCTTATTAGACTACCACCTTATTCAACAATCGTAATTAGCTTCCTACTTCTCTCTCTCTCTTTTTCTTTTCCAGTCGGGTCTCACTCTTGCCAGGCTGACCTGGAACTTACTCTGTAGTCCCAGCCTGGCCTTGCATTCACAGTGATCTCCATACCTCAGTCTTCTCAGTGCGGGGACTAAAGGCATGTGCCACCACACTTTGCTCTGCTTCCTAATGCTCTTAAAATGCCAATGTTTAGTCATGGACACTTGACTGCATGATCTTTTCCTTGATTTCTTTTCTGATGTCACCTTCTGTCATCACTTTCTTTTTTGCTCTGTGGCCTTTTAAAAACTTTTTTTCCCCTGATTTTTCAAGGTAGAGTCTCTAGCTCAGGCTAACATGGAACTCACTCTCTGGTCTCAAGCTGACCACGAAATTATGGTGATCCTCCTACCTCTGCCTCCCGAGTGCTGGGGTTAAAGGCGTGCCACCATGCCCAGCTCTTCACTTTTGCATCCTTGTGTGTCTAAGAGCTATTCATATTTATTTCAATTTTAATTTTCTAAAGAAATGGACTCTTTCCCCTTTCCTCCATCTATAGCCAGTCATTATTGCTTATTTTCTTATCTCACTAACGCTCCTTGTGCTCTGTACTGCTAAGCAATTGCTGTGTCACAACACCAGAAGCAGAGACCCTCAGTGACATTCAACAGTAAATAGTTCATACGTGACTTGGTGGCACACTTCTCATCTATTCCCCTCCGGTCTCCTGAGATCAACAGGCTCTCACATTTCATGAGTATGACTCCAGTGTAAGCCAGGTTCATTGTGTGAGCTCCGTTCATTCCCTGCTATTGCCACAACTGCTCACATCTCACTGGCTAAAGCAAGGCTCATGTCGACCCACTATCATGAGAGGGAGGGACTGCAATATTATATGGAAAAGACCTTAACTGCTAAGCCATCTCTCCAGCCCAGAAAGCACATTTATAGGGTGGGAATGTCACACATAAGGATGCCTTTAAGTATGTCTCCTATTAGAGAATCTAACCCAGGCTGGGGAGATGGCTCAGTCTGCACAGGGCTTGCTGCACAAGCCTGAAGACCTGAACCTGAGTCACAGAAACTATGTAAAGAAAGCCAGGTATGGTGATGCTAATGACCCCAGCACGGGGAAGGTGGAAATAGGAGGATCCTGGGGCTCACTGATCAGGCAGTCTAGTCTACCTTGGTGAGCTCCAGCCAAACAAACAAAACAAACTCCAAACCAACAACAACAAAAACAAAAAAACCCTCTTGTTTGCAAAGTAATGGGAGTCACCATGCTGGCCCCTTTATATGCCTACCTCAGAAGTTAGACAGTTTTATTAACCCCATTTTATTTTATTTATTTTTAATTTTTAATTTTTAATTTTTTTTTTTTTTCAAGGTAGGGTCTCACTCTGGCCCAGACTGACCTGGAATTAACTATGTAGTTTCAGGGTGGGCTTGAACTCATGGCGATCCTCCTACCTCTGCCTCCCAAGTGCTGGGATTACGGCGTGCGCCAGCACACCCAGTTTATTATCTCCATTTTATAGTTATGGAAACTGGATGTTATATAGTTTGAATGTGAAATGTTCCTCACAGGTTCATGTGTTTGAACACTTGGTCTTTAGTTGGTGACACTGTTCTTGAAGGTTGTGGAACCTTTAGGAGATGGGCCCGAGCTGGAGGAAGTGGACCCTAGAGCTGGCATGATGGATTATCACTTGGCCGCACTTCTACCCAGGGCCACTGCTCCTGAATGCCACACGGTGCAACCCGTCACTCATGTTGTAGCCACCATGATTTCTCTGCCATGACATGTTGGCTGCACCCCAAACTGTGAGTTGTTTCTGTCAGGCATTGTGTCACTGAAGAGAGACGTCACTAGTCTACCATGGAGGGCTTTGAACTTACCAGCTTCAGGAGACCAGAACGCTTAGCCATATGAAGGCCTGGTTTCCTTGAGTCCTTCTCCTCTCGGGCTTGTTGCCCACTCTCTTGGGGGCTTGTGATAAGATGGTGTTACGTCATGGTTCTCTAAAATCTTAGGGCTCCTCATACTACCGGAAAGAGGAGGCAACCAGCCTTCCTCCAGGGAATGTGACCAGCAGTGCACTTATTCTATTCAAATGCTTACAGAGGCCAAGATCCCTGCAGGTTGCCAGGTTCGGTGTGGTCTTTGGACTTCTAAGAAACACTCAGCTGCCGAGTTGCTGTAAAACTTGTGCTTTTAGAAAAATTTCATAATGTGAAAAGAAAAAAAAAGCAAAGTGATAAAAAGCCATCTGAGAAGCATCTGTGACCATCTGCTGCCTATGCAGCTGCTTCTAGGGGGAGAATGCACCCCGCTCCTCTCCGCCATGCTGTGGAAGGCTTCTGGTCTAGGGCTGGTATGCTGTGTGAAGATCCAACACTGTTGAGCAGGAAGCCCAAGACATCCACGCAGAGTGCTCCCTCCCTCCCTCCCTCCCTCCCTCCCTCCCTCCCCTCCCCTCCCTCCCTCCCTCCTTTCCTTTCTTCTTCTCCGTTCTGCTCTTCTTTTTTTTTTTTTTTTTTTTTCGAGGTAGGGTCTCACTCTAACCCAGGCTGACCTGGAACTCACTATGGCATCTCAGGGTGGCCTCGAACTCATGGTGGTCCTCCTACCTCTGCCTCCCAAGTGCTGGGATTAAAGGTGTGCGCCACCATGCCCGGCTATCCTCCTCCTTCTTTTTGAGACAGGGTTTTGCTATGTAGCCCAGGCTAGCCTAGAGCTCATGACATGGAATTCACTATGTAGTCTCAGGCTGGCCTCAAACTGATGGTGATCCTCCTAACTCTGCCTCCTGAATGCTGGGATTAAAGGTGTGCACCACCATGCCAGATAATTGTACATATTTATGAGGTATATATGAAAAGAACATTTAGTGAGCAACTAGCAAGTTGCATGTGTCCACCTCTTTAAGCATTTGTCATTTGTGTGTGTTGGGTGTCTTCAAATTCTTGTCGTCCAGTTTTTTGTCAATATATGTGACTGGTGGTTGTAAGCTCTCACTACCCCACTGTGCTGCAGAGCAACAGGACTTACCCCTCCTAGCCAGCTGTGTGGCACAGCACCTCAGGCGTCCTCCAGATCTTCTCTAACATATCCCTTCCAGCCTCCAGTGAGCACTGTTCACCTTTATTGTATATTTTATGAGCTCTACTTTTCAACTTTCTCATACATGTGGCATTATGTTGTATTTGTATATATATTTTTTTTGTTTTGTTTTTTTGAGTTAGGGTCTCACTCTAGCCCATGCTGACCTGGAATTCACTATGCAGTCTCAGGCTAGCCTTGAACTCATGGTGATCCTCCAACCTCTTTAATCCCGAGTGCTAGGATTAAAGATGTGCGACACCACACCCAGCCTGTATTTGTCTTTTTGTGCCCAGATTATTTAACATGCTGTCCTTCAGTTCCATTCACATTGCTGTAGATGGCAACACGTCACTCTTGCACGACTGAAAAATATTCCACTGTGCATATATATGTACCACATTTTCTCTGTCAGTCCATGTCAATACTCCATACCTTGGCTATTGTGAACAGTAAATATTTTTATTTATTTGCAAACAGAGAGACAGAGACAAAATGGGCTTGCCAGGACCTCCAGCCTCTGTAAACGAGCTCCAGATGCATGTGCCACATTGTGCATCTGGCTTTACATGGGTACTGGGGAATTAAACCTAGGTTGCTAGGCTTTGCAGGCAAGTGCCTTAATTGCTGAGCCATCTCTCCAGCCCTTGTATACTCTTGATTTTACATAGTTAAGCCTTAGTTCCATCATCTATAAAATGCATGTACTGTTGGCCCAGAGAGCTCAGATAAAAGGATCCATTTTTGCCTTTGAATATAAAGTTGTATCTTCACCTGTCCTCAGGCCTCTAGTCCTTACAGGTCCATTGCTTGTTCCCGTAATAGGGGAGTTTTTTTTTTTTTTGGAGAGAGAGAGAGAGAGGGAGACAGATGGAGAATGGGCACATCAGCAGCCTCTCAGCGGCTGTGAACGAACTCCTGATGCGTGTGCCCCCTTGTGGCCAAGTGCAGCATTGCGCCCTTGTGTCACTTTGCATCTGGCTAAACATGGGACCTGGAGATTGGAACCGGCGTTCTTAGCCTTAGCAGGCAGGTGCCTAAACTGTTAAGCCATCTCTCCAGCCCAGGAGATATGTTTTTATGATCAAATTAAGGGGCTTTCTGATGTGGGAAGAGGAGGCTGTAGAGAATAAAGAGGGAGGTAACTTCTCTAGCTGGACTTCCTGTGCCTAGAAGGGGCTGTTGCTGGAGAGCTGAGCTGGGAGGGCAGAGGTGCACGTAGTGAGTCAGCTCAAGCAGGCTGAGCAGTGCTCGGCTTCTCTTCCTGATTAGCTTAGCTGTCAGCCGGATGGGTCTCAGCTTCTGCGACCTGTGACTAAATCAGGATGGGATTCCCTTAGGTGGTCTCTGTGTTCCTTCCTCAGGGTCTGGGGCAGGGTAGCACCATGACTCTCTGTATGGCATATATGTGAGTTTACCAGGCTAGTGAGGATTACCACAGGGGGCAAGAGTGAAGCAGAACCACAAGACGAAGGTCTTCTGAATTCAAAGGAAGGAGACTTGTGACACCCTCAGCGCAGGATTAATGTTGCCACTGTCACGAGTCACTGTTACTATCTCCATCATCGTCACCATTACTAGGGATGTCAAGGTGAGGTAAAGGTGGCTAGCCGACCGCCCAAAGTTCATGTTTCTTCTTTCACAGAACAGAGAGCCGCTGTCTAGACAGGAATTACATATCCCAGACTTCCTTGCACATAAGTGGGGCCATATGAATGATTTTCATTAGTGGACTACGGGCAGAAAACAGTGTCAATTTTAGGCCAAGGAAATTAGGAAGTGAATTTTCCTACTTCATTCTCTCCTCCTCTACTTCCTGTGTTCAAGTAGAGAATGTCTAGGCCCTAGCAGAGATTCTATTCATTTTGAATTCCACGACCACAGATTCATTTTGTCTATTCTTGAATATCATGTGAGTGGAATCATACAACATGGACTTAAAAATAATTTTATTTATTTATTTATTTGCAAGCAGAGATAGATAGATAGATAGATAGATGATAGATAGATAGATAGATAGATAGATAGATAGATAGATAGATAGATAAGAGAGATGGACAGAGAGAATGAGCATACCAGGGCCTCCAGCCACTGCAAATGGTCTCCCAATGCATGTGCCACTTTGAGCATCTGGCTCTACGTGGGTACTGGTGAATCAAACTCAGTCATTAGGTTCTGCAGGCAAACACCTTAACTGCTGAGCCATCTCTCCAGTTCTGAACATGTACTTTTTTATATCTGACTTCTTGTTTTTTTTTTGTTCACTTTTGAAATATTTAATTAATTAATTTATTTGAGAGAGAGAGAGAGAGAGAGAGAGAGAGAGAATGAGAATTGGCATACCAGGGTATCTTGCAGCTGAGGATGAGCTGCAGATACATGTGCCACTTTGTGTATGTGGGTTTGCATGGCTGCTGGGGAATTGAACCTGGGCTGGAGAGATGGCTTAGCAGTTAAGGCACTTGCCTGCAAAGTCAGAGGACCCAGATTCAATTCCCCAAGACCCACGTAAGCCAGATGCACAAAGTGGCACATGTTCGTTTGCAGCAGCTCAAGACCCTGGTGTGCCCATTCTCTCCACCCCTTTTCTCTCAAATAAATAAAATAAAATATTTTAAAAAATAATTCAGACAGGGCTGGAGAGATGACTTAGTGGTTAAGATGTTTGCCTGTGAAGCCAAAGGAGCCAGGTTTGATTTCCCAGGACCCACATAAGCCAGATGCACAAGGTGGCACATGCATCTGGATTTCATTTACAGTGGCTGAAGGCCCTGGCACACCCATATTTTTCTCTCTCTCTCTCTCTCTCTCTCTCCCTCCCTCTCTCTCTCTCTCTCAAATCAAATTAAATTAAATTAAATTAAATTGAAATAATTCAGACAGAGCTGGGTAGATAGCTCAGCAATTAAAGGTGTTTGCTTGCAAAGCCTTATAGCCCTAACAAGCTGTCTGAATTATTTTTAAAAAATATTTTATTTATTTGAGAGAGAGAGAGAGAGAGAGAGAATGAGAATGAGAATGAATGGGTGCACCAGGACTTTCTGCCACTGTAAAAAACTCCAGAAGCATGCACAAATTTGTGCATCTGCCTTTACATGAGTACTGGAAATTTAAACCAGGGCCCACAAGCTTGCTTTGTAAGCATGCACCTTTAACTGCAGAGCCATCTCCCCAGCTCGTATGTCTGACTTGTCTTACTCAGCGTGCTTTTAAAAAATTTTATTTTTTTCTTTTTAAAAAATATATTTATTTATTCATTTATTTAAGAGAAAGGCAGGGGGAGAGAGAGAGCGAGAGAGAGGGAGGGAGAATGGGTGCACCAGGGCCTATAGCCACTGTAAACTAACTCCAGACACATGTGCCACCTTTGGGTCCTGGGGAATTGAACCTGGCTTGTTAGGCATTGGAGGTAAGCTCCTTAATTGTTGAGCCATCCCTCCATCCCTCATGGTTTATTCTTCCACTCTCTCATTGTTGGAGGTTTGGGTTGTATCTAGTGTTTGATTACTCTGAATAAAGACATTATGTATATCTATGTACAAGTGTTTCTGGAAGCAATCCTCCTACCTCTGCCTCCCAAGTGCTAGGATTAAAGGTGTGTGCCACCACACCCAGCTACATTCTGCAGCTTTGAGTTCTAACAGGTGATTTGTGGAGCCTTTAATACTTCTTTTCATATAGGGCCATGTCATCTGCAAATAGAAAGATCTCCCTTCTCCGTTTCTGATCTGGAAGCAATTTTTTTTCTTGTGTAATTGCTTTGGCAGATACTTCTAGTACCTAGTAGAAGTTATGAGAATGAGTGCCCTCACTTTGTAGCTGATCTTAGAGGGCAAAGGTAGGAGGATTGCCATGAGTTCAAGGACACCTTGAGACTACATAGTGAATTCTAGGTCAGCTGGGGTTAGTGAGAGACTGAGAGACCCAGCCTTGAAAAACCAAAAAAAAAAAAAAAAAACAAAAAAACAAGCTGCAGAAAATTAGGTGTACTTCTGTCAATGCAGTCAAGTCTGAGAATTTTCTGCAATTGGAATTAAAAGCCTCAAAACAATGCAGAGATGAGTCCTATGAAACAGGTGGGGTGAGACTCCTGTGGGTGCTGAAGAGGTTCGAACTCAGGTCAGCAGGATTGCAAGAAAGTCCCTTTCATCACGAGCCACCACCTCAGACCCTAAGCTATCATAACAGAGTTTTATTTTTGCTTTCTGTTTTAAAGCTGACGTTATGGATTGAATGTTTATGCCCCACCCCTGAATGCATATGCTGAAATCCTAACCCCAACATATTAGGAGGTTGGACCTCTGGGAGGTGACTGGGTTATTAGGGTGCAGTCCCCACAAATGAAATTGTGCCTACAGAGACGTGGCTCCAGAGACCTCTCTTGCTTCCTCCACCATGAGATAACAGGAGTCACCAGTATGCAACCTGGAAAAGGGCCCTCAGCAGACCCTGAGCATGCTGGGCACCCTGACCTTGAACTTCTAGTCTCTCCAGTTGTGAGGAGTATATTTCTGTTGTTTGTAAGGCACCCGTGGTCCTTGGTCATAGCAGCTCAGATTGACAACTGCTCCACTTATCAGTCTGTGAGGCCTTTCTAGACCACACTGTGGGACTCTGGGGAGTCGGGCACTCTGGATACATGGAGTGATCCTTTGCTGGCAGGTGCTGGTACCTGGTGGGAACAGATCAATTAGGCAGGCCTCTTTTCTAAAACTTTTTAAAAATTTATTTTATTTATTTGTGTGGGAGAAAGAGGAAGAGGCAGACACAGAGAAAGAGAGTGGACATGCCAGTGCCTCTAGTCATTGCAAATGAACTCCAGATGCATGTGCCCCTTTGTGCATCTGGCTTATGTAGGCCCTGGGGAATCGAACCAGGGTCCTTAGGCTTCATAGGCAAACGCCTTAACTGCTAAGCCATTTCCCCAGCCCAGGCAGGCCTCTTTTGAGTGTGGGCCAGAGGCATTTGCCACACCAGTTATACAAGTGTCCCAGGGCACTTAGGGAGCAGAGAAGAGAGAGGATTAGCTCCCTTTGGAGATGTCTGAAAAGACCATACTCTCTCTCTCTCTCTCTCTGTGTGTGTGTGTGGCGGGGGTCTTTTTGTTTCTGGACTTTGAAGATTGAGTAAGAGGGAGTAAAGCAAGTGAGGGTGAGGAAGGACATGGCAGACACAGAAAATAGAAGGTGCAGGAGATGTGAGAAAACATGGTGTACTAGGAGAAGGGAGAGGGTCATTGTGCTTGCAGGGAAGTGTATTTGCTGCAGCTCTTCAGGAGATGCGAAAGGCCCTGAGTGCTGAGCCAAGGTTTGATTCCTGGACGAGAAGGGTCAAGAACAACAATAACAACCCCGATGGCAACAAGAACTGCTACTGAGCAGTTAGAAGGGGTGATATGCATGCACAGGTCCCACTAACCAAGTGGTAAGAGGGTAAGCACAGATGAATAAACCTCCCTCCCTCTTTATTCTCAGCCTCCAGAATGTTCTCCCCTCTACAGAATCAAGTCTCTGCCACCCCGTGCATCTAAGCAGAGATGTACATGTGTGTATATAGCCTCCGCCCGCTCCCCATCACAAATAGCAACATTCTAATCATCCTGTTCAGCACTTTGCTTTCTTGCGCTTAACAATATATCTTGGAGATTGTTTCATATCCGTACATAAAGAGCTGCCTCATTCTTTTTTAACAGCCATAAAGATTTCCATTGTCAGGATGTACTGCAATTTGTTTGAGCAGTCCCCTCTTGATGGACATTCAAGCTGTCTCCAATCTTCTGTTATTATAAGCTGTGCTGCAGCGAACAGCCTCGCACATCCAACTTTGCATACATATGTGCAAGCGTGTCTGGGGGAGCACTGGGATTTATGGGTCAATGGGCATGTGCATCCAAACTTTCTTAGAGTGCTGACTTGCCATCCCTGCAAAACGTGGCTGTACACTTGCAGTAACCTTTCCAGTGCTTGCCTTTCTCGTACCTCAGCTTGCAGTGTCGGGTCAGGCACTTAGATCTTGGTCAGTCTGATAGGGTAAAAAAGTGGTACTTCGTTACGGACTGAGAGTTCCAGGGCTGAGGAAATGGCTCAGTGGATGAAACACTTGTCAAGCTGGAGTATGGGAGTGCAATTCCCACATGCCATATAAAAAGCCTGAACTGTTGTGGGGGGAGCCCTTCTGTAATCTCAGTCTACTGACAGAGTAGTTTGGAGGCAGAGACAGGGGAATTTCCAGGAAGCTTGTATTGAGTGCAGCAAAGAGCAACAGTCCAGAGAATCCATATAGAGAAGATCTACCTCAAATGAGGGGCAAGGCAGAGGTCTCACCGAAAAGTTGTCCTCTGACCATGTATGTATGTGCCTACATTCACACACTCATCACTCACACATGCGCACACACAAGCTAATTATAAAAAGTTAATAAACTCATGTTAATTGAGATTTCCTGGCCCAGGCTGACCTGGAATTCACTATGTAGTCTCAGGGTGGCCTTGAACTCATGCTGATCCTCCTACCTTTGCCTCCGAGTGCTGGAATTAAAGGTGTGCACCACCACGCCTGGCTAAGATTTCGTTTTTATTATGATTGGGAGTGTCACTTTTTTTCCTTCCTTGCTTTGAGGTTTTGTAAATGTCTGGATCTGGGATCCATCTGCTGCATGATAGATGTGAACATCCTTTGTCCATTAAAAAAAATTATTTATTTTTTTGTGAGAGAGAAAGAAGCAGAGAGAGTGAGAGAGAGAAAGAAATAGAGTGTGTGAGAGAGAATGGGAAACATGAAGACAGAATAGGTGTGACAGGGCCTCTAGCCACTGAAAATTAACTCTAGACACATGCGCCACCATGTGCATCTGGCTTACATGGGTCCTAGGGAATCAAACCTGGGTCCTCAGGCTTCAAAGGCACGTGTCTTAACTGCTAAACCATCTCTCCAGCCCCCCTCCCATTTTTTTAAGTTGCTCTTTATTCTTACTGAATGGTCAGTACACTGTTATTGGTGGCCTGCTGGTAAATTTCCTCCTGCCCATGTCAGCATGGGCACCCCGATGCCCTGCTTTGAGAGTAGGCAGGAGCTGTATTGACCAGACAGAGGTTAGGAGAATGGGAATTTAGGCTAGTTCTTCCTTGGAGGGGGGACTCATGAGATGGGACCTTTTTATTGCTTGGTAGTGAAAGAAACCTTCTCACAAGTCGAATTAGGGCAGGTTCCTGCCGGCATCCCATCAGCTCTCTTCTTTTTCTCCCTGGTTCAATACCACCCTCCCTCCGCATGGCCCATGGGTCCTCTCTGCTCAGTTTCCCTTTTCCTAATATTAGCACAGGCACAGCCCCGCCTCCCTGTCACAGACAGCGATTATATAGCAAATTAACCACAAGCTGTTCCGTCCTTGTCCGGAGGCAGTTGAGGAAATACTACTGAGTAATGACTTGGGTAGTCGATGCTCTCATCTGTAATTTGCATGTGTAATAAACGCAGAAATAAAAACCGATCCATACGAAAAAGGGACCGGGTGGAAGGAGCCGGGGTGGGAGGAAGAAATCGTGAATTTTGTGGACTGCATCTTACAGTCTGGCTTCAATTTCCTCTTGAGTAATGCAGTCACTGCCTGTGTTTGATTGATGGCTGTGTTTGGCAAAAAGAATGGAGGCAGATAGATGGAGAAGCAGTGTGGGGCTTGAATCTTGATTCTTCAAAGTGTGTCTTGGAGAATAGGACAGTAATTCTCGGGAGCCTCAATTTCTTCATCTATAAAATGGAGATACTATTTATTTCTGGGTTGGGGGTGTGGCTCAGTGGGTGCATGCCTGAGACCTTCTGTTTAATCCCCAACATTGCATAAAACCAGATGTGGTTGGCCACGCCTGTAATCCTAACATGTGAGAGGAAGAAGTAGAAGTTCAAGGTCATCCTCAGCTAATAGCAAGTTACAGGCCAGTCTGAGTTAACATGAGATTCTGTCTCTAAAACAAAACAACAAAACAAAACAAAATAATATTTATTTCCGATCAGATGGCAAAGAGCTTGGGTTCTGGAACATGGTACATTCATGGTTACCTTTCTTTCCTTGATGGCTCTTTCTTCTCTTCCTCCCTACTTTTTTCTTTCCCCTTAATTCCTTCCTTCTATCATTCCCTCTCTCCTCTCCTTGAGCATATCATCTTAGGAATTAAAAAAAAAAAAAACTCAATGTTGGGGTGGGACATGGTGTCACACGCCTTTAATCCCAGTGCTCGGGAGACAGAGGTAGGAGGATCACTGTGAGTTCAAGGCCATCTTGAGACTACATAGTGAATTCCAGGTCAGCCTGGGCTAGAGTGAGACTCTACCTCGAAAAACCAAGCAACAACAACAACAACAACAACAACTACAAAAACCACAAAAACTTAATGTTGGGAACGTGATAGGTTTATACATAGTTGTAATAAAAAACAGAGGACCTGCGTGTCTTTTATCCAAATCCCCCATCTTGCAAGACAGTATCATAATCAAGATATTGTCCTTAACACAATCTATAAATCTTATTAACATTTCCCTATTTTAACCTGTATTTGTATTGTGAATTTAGTTATATCGAGTTTAATTTCACACATGGGGTATTGTGTATCTACTACCAGAGTGAAGACATGTACAACAGGATCCCACATATTGCTTTTTTTTTTTTTTGAGGCAGGTCCAACATATTGGCCTTTTTTTTTTTTTAAACGAGAAAGAGAAAGAGAGAGAGAGAGAGAAAGAGAGAGAGAGAGAGAGGGAGAGAATTGGAATGCTGGGGCCTCCAGCCACTGCAAACAAACTCCAGACGCATGCGCCAGTATGTACATTTGGCTTATATGGGTCCTGGGGAATTGAACTAGGGTCCTGTGGCTTTTCAGGCAAGTGCCTTAACCACTAAGCTGTCTCTCCAGCCTCTATTTTATTTATTCTTACAGGTGTGTAGTGGCATCACATTATGGCTTGTTTTTATTTATTTACTGAGAACTTTAATGTATGAATATACAGCAATTTGATGCTGTTCTTGTTCTTTTATCATTTTTTGTTATCCCCTTTCCATACCCCCCATCCCCTGAGAACTCTCCTCTTTTTGAAATTTTTATTTATTTATTTTGAGGGAGAGGCAGATTATATGTAGAGAGATTGAGAGAGACAGAGAGAGAGAGAGAGAGAGAGAGAGAGAGAGAGAGAGAGAGAGAGAGAGAGAGAGAGAGAGGGAGGGAGGGAGAATGGGCTCACCAGGGCCTCCAGCCACTGCAAACAAACTCCAGACACATGCGCCTCCTTGTGCATCTGGCTTATGTGGGTAGTGGAGAATTAAACCTGAGTCCTTTGGCTTCACAGGCAAGCACCTTAACTGCTAAGCCCTCTCTCTAGCCCAAGAGCCCTCCTCTTTCAAGGCAGTCCTTCCTCTGTTTTGTTACCTCCTTCCTTTTGTCCTCCTCCATCCTCCATGTCAAAATGTTGATGGTCTTCTAGAGGCATTTGATAACCACTGTGTGGTCATGAATGCGCCAGTCAGTTCATGTGGGGAGGACAGTGTATTTATTTAGTTATTATTGTTGATTTTGAGAAAAAGTCACACTATCTGGCCCAGGTTAGCTTCAAACTCATATCCTTCTGCCCAAGCATCTATCTTTTCCTAATTGCTAATGATTTACTTAACACCTCAAACTCCCTATGTAGCTGAGGTGGGCCTTGAACTTCTGATCCTTCAGTCTCCACCTCTTTTAAAAAAAATTATTTATTTATTTATTTATTTGACAGAGAAAGGGGGGATAGAGAGAGAGAGAGAGAGAGAGAGAGAGAGAGAGAGAGAATGGGCGCCTCAGGGCCTCCAGCCACTGTGAACGAACTCCAGACATGTGTGCCCCCTTGTGCATCTGGCTAATGTAGGTCCTGGGGGATCAAACCTGGGTCCTTTGGCTTTGCAGGCAAACACCTTAACCATTAAGCCATCCCTCCAGCCCCATTCTCCACCTCTTAAGTGCTAGGGTTACATGCCTGTGCCACCATATCCAGTTTATGCTGGGGATGGAACCCAGAGCTTTGTGCATGCCAGACAAGAGCTCTACCAACTGAGCAACAGCTCTGCCTCCCACTGTTGTGGGCACTGTGAGATCGCTGATGCATGTGTCACTCTGCATTGAGCTTTATGGGGGTACTGGGGAATTGGACCTCAGCCAGCAGGCTTTGCAACCAAGCATCTTTAACTGCTGAGCCATCTCTACAGCTTCCTTATTTTTTGAAATTTATAGCTACCCTAGTGGTCACATAGTGTTATGTCACTATAATTTTGACTTAGATTTCCTTATTAATGATGTTGAACATCTTTTCATGGGCTCATTGGTCATTTGTAAATATCAGAGAACTATCTATTCACATTTTTTGACCATCTTCAAATTGGGTTATATGTCTATTTTGTCAAGTTAGAAGAGCTATTTTTAAATCCATTTTTTTATGAGAGAGAGAGAGAGAGAGAGAGAGAGAGAGAGAGAATGGCCATGTCAAGGCCTTTATGCATGGTCAGCATGTACATCTGGCTTATGTGGGTACTGGGGAGTTGAACCTGGGTCCTTAGTTTCGCAGGCAAGTGCCTTAACTGCTAAGCCATCTCTCCAGCCCAAGAGTTCTTTACTCTGTAAACAAGTCTCTTGTCAGATATGATTTATAAAAGTGTTTACCCATCCCATGGATTATCATTTTTCTTTTCTTTTTTTTTTTTTTTTTTTTTTTTTTTTTTTTTTTTTTTTTTAGGTAGGTTCTTGCTCTAGCTCAGGCTGACCTGAAATTCACTATGTAGTCTCTGGGTGGCCTTGAACTCACAGCAATCCTCTACTTCTGCCTCCCAAATGCTGGGATTAAAGGTGTGTGCCACCACACCCAGCTCATTTTATTTTCTTGATGATATCCTTTGATGAACAAAAGTTTTTAAATTTTTTTTTGGTTTTTCAAGGTAGGGTCTCACTCTAGCTCAGGCTGACCTGGAATTCACTATGTAGTCTCAGGGTGACCTTGAACTCTTGGTGATCCTCCTACCTCTGCCTCCTGAGTGCTGGGATTAAAGGCGTGCACCACCACGCCCGTCATCTTTTAAATAATATTTTATTTGGGCTGGAGAGATGGCTCAGTGGTTAAGACACTTGCCTGCAAAGCCTAAGGATCCAGGTTCAATTCTCCAGGTCCCATGGAAGCCAGATGCACAAGGTGGTGCATGCATATGGAGTTTGTTTGCAGTGGCTAGAGGCCCTGGCAGGCCCATTCTCTCTCTTTCTCTCTGTCTCTAATGAATGAATGAATGAATGAATGAATGAATAAATAAATAAATAAATAAATAAATAATATGAGAGGAGGAGAGGAGAGAGAGAGAGGAAGAGGCAGGTATATACAGAGAAAGGGAATACCACATGGCCTCCAGCCACGGCAAAAGAACTCCAGACACATATACCACCTTGTGCATCTGGCTTATGTGGGTACTGGGGTATCGGACCTAGATCCTTAGGCTTTGCAGGTGAGCACTTAACCACTAAGCCATCTCTCCAGCCCAGGTTTTAAAATTTTAATAAAGTCTGATTATTTTTTATTTTGTTGTTTATGCATTTAGTGTTATATCTATGTACCATTATTAAGTATTTTTTCATAGGGGTGTGTGTGTTCATGCGTGTGAATGTGTGTGGGCATATGTGTTTGCAAGTGCACACATGTGTGGAAGTCAGAGGTTGATGGTGGGTGTCTTCATCTATCACGCTCCTCTTTATTTCACGGAGGCAAGGCCTCTCACTGGAGCCCAGAGCTCACTGATTCAGCTAGAACAACCAGCCAGCTCTTCCCAGGGATCCTCTGTCTCTACCTAAGTGCTGGGTTTACAGGTGGGCTGAGAGAGAGAATTGGCATGCCAGGGCCTCCAGCCACTGTAATCAATCCAGATGTGTGTGCCATCTTGTGTGCATGTGTGACCTTGTGCACTTGCGTCACATTGTGCTTCTGGCTTATGTGGGACCTGGAGAGTTGAACATGAGTCTTTGGGCTTTGCAAGCAAGCACCTTAACCATTATGTCATCTCTCCAAAATATTTTTTAAAATCACAAAATGGAGTTGTATCTTGTCATATGTCTTACCTGCATCTGTTTTGAGAGTCACATTTTGTTTTTTCAAGATAGGATCTCATTTTAGCCCAGGCTGACCTGGAATTCACTCTGTAGTCCCAGGATGGCCTCGAACTCACAGTGATCCTCCTACCTCTGCCTCCCGAGTGTTGGGATTAAAGGCATGAGCCCATGTCCAGCTAGGGAACCATGTAATTTTTGTACCTTGGTGATCTTAATATGTAAAGCCCACCTTGCATTTGTGGGGTCATTTCTACTTTGTCTTCTGCTGCTGAATTTAGCCTGGGTTCAGGATTTTTGTGCCTTATTATTGAGGGTTTTAAAATATTTTTTATTTTTATTTATTTATTTGAGAGAGGGAAAGAGGCAGAGTAAGATAGAGAGAGAATGGGCGCGCCAGGGCTTCCAGCCATTGCAAATGAACTCCAGATGCATGTGCCCCCTTGTGCATCTGGCTTATGTGGGTCCTGGGGAATCGAACCGAGGTCCTTTGGCTTTGCAGGCAAATGCCTTAACCACTAAGCCATCTCTCCAGCCCATTATTGAGTTTTAAGAGCTTTTTATATTCCAGATACTGTTCTTTCAGGAGAATTTCTTGGTTTCAAGCTAAATTGCACAAACTTTGGATAAAGCAAGCAAAATCGGCAATGTTTGGAGGCATGTCGTCTGTAAGCAGCTCTGATACAGTACAATTACTCAGGAACGAGTGACCAATTGGATCAAGGTAATTGTTCTTTCTGTCCTTTCATCACCCATTAGAAACTCAAGATCCCAAACAAACAAACAAACAAACAAACAAACAAACAAGCAAACGAAACTCAAGATCCTGGGCAGGAGCCCGATTGCCTCATGTGAACAGATCAGGTGGGACTTGAATGCTGGTCCTAGAAAAGTTGCATGTTTTGAAGGCTGAGGGAACTTGACATCCGTCTTAGGACAGGGCCAGTGGGAATTTTACTTTCAAATTGTAAAATTATAGCCGGGCATGGTGGCGCATGCCTTTAATCCCAGCACTCTAGAAGCACAGGTAGGAGGATCACACCGTGAGTTCAAAGCCACCCTGAGACTACATAGTGAATTCCAGGTCAGCCTGGACTAGAGTGAAACCCTAGCTTGAAAAACAAAACAAAACAACAACAACAAAAGAAAATTGTAAGATTATGATTTCTTCATATAAAGAATGGAACACACACACATGCATGTAAAGTATGGAGAAGGGAATACAGATGCTCTGCAAATGCACCAATCGGAGAACACAGCTGCTAACATTCAGGGAATGTAATTCCTATCCCAGTGCAATGGTTAATCTTGGTTGTGAACCTGACAGGATTTAGAATCACCATGGCAACAAATTTTTGTGAAGGCTTTTCTAGATTAGTTTAATTGAGGTGGGAAGACCGGCCCTAAATGTGGGCGTCACTGTTCCACGGGCTGGGGACTGACTCAAGATGAGAGGGTTAGCTGCCCGTCAGCATTCATTCTCACCTGACTGTGGATGGAATGTGACCAGCTGCTTCAGGCTCCTGCCACCATGCCTTCCCCTCCTCAGTGGACTGTAACCTCAAACTGTAAGATGAAATTCCCCCCTTAAGTTGCTTCTATTTTGTCACAGCAATGAGAAAAAATAACTAATATCCAGAAACAAGAATCTCAACTTCTCTACTACCATGCCAACACTCTTTATCCTCTTAGTTCTGATCACAGCCATGCTCAGATGTTTCCTTTGCATTTTCCTCATGATTAGTGATGCTGAATTCCTTTTCATATACCTGTTGACCATGTGCGTCTCTTCTTCCTCCCCTTTCCTCTTTCTTCTTTCTTTTTCTCCTCCCTCCCTCCCTCCCTCCCTTCCTTCCTTCCTTCCTTCCTTCCTTCCTTCCTTCCTTCCTTCCTTTCTTCCTTCCTTCCTTTCCTCTTTTTTTTATAAATTGTTTTTATTTATATTATTCTAATTTTACATTCATATTGGTGACTCTATTATCCTCCTCCCTGACCTCCCCCTTCCAAAGGGACCCTCATCAATGGGGAATGTGGGTCATGCATTGTGGGGGTAGTCAAGAGTTATGGGGGATAGGCCAAATCTCTGTGCATAATGCCCCAACTTGTGGCTCTAACATTCTTTTTGCCCTCTCTTCCGTGAATTTCCCTGAGCCACGTTGGGGTCATTTTAGTTCTACTTCAGTGGAGAGGTTTTGGGAGCCTCTGTGTCTCTGGATATCTGGCTTAGTGGGCCTTTCCTTTCCTTTCCTTTCCTTTCCTTTCCTTTCCTTTCCTTTCCTTTCCTTTCCTTTCCTTTCCTTTCCTTTCCTTTCCTTCCCTTCCCTTCCCTTCCCTTCCCTTCCCTTCCCTTCCCTTCCCTTCCCTTCCCTTCCCTTCCCTTCCCTTTCCTTTCCTTTCCTTTCCATTTTGGTTTTTTAAGGTAGGGTCTCACTGTAGCCCAAGCTGAGTGTTTCACTCTCACCCAGTCTGATCTAGAACTCACTCTGTAGTCCCAGGCTGGCTTTGAACTCCCAGCAATCATCTACCATAGCCTCCCAAGTGCTAGGATTAAAGGTGTGCACCACCATACCCAGCAACCATGTGTGTCTTCTTGAGAAATACGTCTGTTCAAGTTTTGCCTGTCTGTATGTATTTTGTTACTGTATTGTAGGAGTTCATTGCCATTACTTTCTTTTAAAAAATTTTTGTTTATTTATTATTTATTTGAGATCAACAGACAGAGAGAGAAAGAGGCAGATAGATAGAGAATGGGTGTGCTAGGGCCTCCAGCCACTGCAGATGAAGATGCGTGCGCCATCTTGTGCATTTGGCATACGTGAGTCCTGGGGAATTGAGCCTCGAACCGGGGTTCTTAGGCTTTACAGGCAAGTGCTTAACTGCTAAGCCATCTCTTCAGGCCACACTGTTATCTTCTTTATGCTGGGACAAAACACTCAACCTAAAGCAGCTTTTAGGAGGAAAGGGTTTATTTCAGCTTACAGTTTCCACCTCATGGATGGGGAAAGCATGGCAAAACCTGGCAGCAGAGCGTCACATCCTGTCAAACCATCTGGGAGGAAACAGTCGAAGGACTGGCTTTGGCGCTGGGCTATATGTCACCCCAAAGCCCGCCCCCAGCAACACACTTCCTCCAGAAAGTCTCCACCTCCCAAAGTCCCCACATCTTTCCCAAATTGTCACCAACTGGGGACCAAGTTCTAGAAACATATGAGCCTATGTGGGTGGGACATTTCATTCAAATCACCACAGAGTTCTTCATATATTTTGGCATTAACTTCTTCTCTTTTTTTTTGTTTATTTTTTAAATTTATTTGAGAGCCACAGACAGAGAGAGAAAGAGGCAGTTAGAGAGAGAATGGGCACGCCAGGGCCTCCAGCCACTGTAAATGAACTCCAGATGCATGCGCCACCTTGTACATCTGGCTTATGTGGATCCTGGGGAATCGAGCCTCGAACTGGAGTCCTTAGGCTTCACAGGCAAGTGCTTAATCACTAAGCCATCTCTCCAGGCTTGGCACTAACTTCTTATTAGACATGTGGCACTCTTCTTACTTTGGCCTCTTGAGTGCTGGGATTATAGGCATGTGCCACCACACCTGTCTGTAGGTGGCCTTTCCACCACGTTGATAGTTTCCTTGGCTGCGGTCTTGAGTCGGACGCAGCCCCACTTGTCTGTTTTTGCTTTTGCTGCCCATGCTTTTGGAATTCTTCTTATTTTTTTTTTTCGAGGTAGGGTCTCACTCTAGCCCAGGCTGACCTGGAATTCACTCTGTATTCTCAGGGTGGCCTCCTACCTCTGGGATTAAAGGCATGTGCCACCACACCTGGCTTGCTTGGCATCTTATCCACTGAGTCAATGTCAACATGAGTGACATGATGATTTGCCCTTAGGTTTTCTTGTAGGAGTTCTACACTTTCAAGTTTTGCATTTAACTATTCCATCTGGTTTGAGTTGGTCTTATCAGCTGCTGTAAGATAAAGTCCAATTTCATTCTTTTAAAATTTTTTTTGTTTATTTTTATTTATTTATTTGAGAGTGACAGAGAAAGAGGCAGAGAGAGAGAGAGAGAGAGAGAGAGAGAGAGAGAGAGAGAATGGGCACACCAGGGCCTCCAGCCACTACAAACGAACTCCAGATACATGTACCACCTTGTGCATCTGGCTTACATGGGTACTGGGAATTGAGCCTCGAACCGGGGTCCTTAAACTTCACAGGCAAGTGCTTAACCACTAAGCCATCTCTCCAGCCCCCAGTTTCATTCTTTTGTACATGGCTGTCTAGTTTCAGCAGTACCACTTGCTGAAGACACTATCTTTCTTCTAAGTATATATATTTTTCAAAGTAGGGTCTCTCTCTAGCCCAGGCTGACCTACCTGAAATTCACTATGTAGTTTCAGAGTGGCCTTGAATCATAGCAGTCCTCCTCCTTCTGCCTCCTGAGTGCTAGGATTAAAGATGTGCACCACCATGCCCAGCTCTAAGTGCCTTATATTCTCCACAACACTAGACGTCAAACCCAGGGCCTCACTCATGCTAGGCAAGTCCTTTTCTAGAATTCAATTCCATATTCCTGATATCCTCATAAAGGATCAGTGGGCTTCATTTAGATAAGCTAATATTTATACATGGTTAAAATTCTCCAAACAGGGCCAGAGAGATGGCTTGGTGGTGAAAGCACTTGCCTGTGAAGCCCAAGGACCCAGGTTCAATTCCTCAGTACCCATGTAAGCCAGATGCACAAGGTGGCACATGTGTCTGGAGTTTGTTTGCAGTGGCTAGCGGCCCTGGTGTGCCTATTCTCTCCTTCTCTCTCAAATAAATCAATACAAAAAAAAAAAATCTCTAAACAGCTCAGAGCATACTCATTAAATAGCAGATCTTGTTTTCTCCCTTAAATCTGGTTTCCTGTGTCTACTCCCCAGTGGTAATCAATGTAACCAGCTTCTTTGAATTGTTCCACAGTCATATAGACAAGTATATAGAATATGAAAGCATGTTCACATCTGAAAAGAGAAGCTTCTCTAACCAAAAGTGAGAGTAGCATTAATATATGGGTATGAACATTAAGAGAAGTGCTTACTGGGCAGTTTGGTGAGCATAGTTTATACATTTAGCCAGACACCAGCAGACGTTACACCCCTAGGGCGCATGACTACCCCTGTCGTAGGTTTTCAGTATTGGCGATGTATTCCCTACCATGGAGTGGGTTGCCATTCTAATGAGAGAGCAGTTGGTTTCCCCCATAACAGTCATGCCACTATTGTACCTGTTGGCTCATTTGGCCTGGCTGGCCAAATTTAAGGCTTGCAATGTCCACTGTTGAGTATCTTCACTGATGATTTCTCTTGTTCCTATTGAACTGTATGCAGCATAGCTTTTTCCAGCTTTCTGTCAGCTGGTCCACATGGAGGAGGTTTTCAGCTCAGCTCCAGCAGGATTTCTCAGTGATCTTGCAGCACAAGCATGCCGAGTCTTCAGCAATAGGGTCTTACCATCCATTTCTGGTGGGAAACCAAAAGCCTTAGCAATGGCCTATAATGTTTTGGGTGCATCAGGGATCTCCCTGGTCAACAACTCACTGGAAGGTATCCCATCCCTGGCACTGCACATTTTCTAATAACAATTTATGGCTTCTGGTTATACCACTGCTCAAAAAATTAGGTTTCCATATGACTAATTCATAGCCTCTTCGATTTTGATTAGCCCTCCCCCCACCTTTCCTTTAGGCCTTTCTACCCTAATTTATCTGTTCTTCTACTTACATTTATACAATACCATCCTATTGATCCCCCTCTCTCCCTTTCTATTTTGTTTATATCCCCTTTCTAGTTTACTGGCCTACTGAGTTTTATTTCAACTCACATAGAAGTCAAGTCATTTGTAGCTAGGATCCACATATGAGAGAGAACATATGACATTTGGCTTTCTGGGCCTGGGTTACCTCACTAAGTATAATCCTTTCCAGATCCATCCATTTTTCTAAAAATTTCATTTTTCTTTACCACTGAGTAGAACTCCATTGTATAATGTGCCACATCTTCAATATCCACTCATCAGTTGAGGGACATCTAGGCTGGTTCCATTTCCTAGCTATTGTTCCGTTTCCTAGCAGTGAGTTCAAGGCCATCCTGAGACTAGAATAGAGTAGCAGCAAACATGGTTGAGCAAGTATCTCTAAGGTATGAGATGAGACCTTAAGATATGCCTAGGAGTGGTATAGCTGGATCATATGGTAAATCACTTTTGGTTAGAGAAGCTTCTCTTTTCAGATGGCGATGACCTTGGGATGACTCAGAAAGTACCATAGTGTTGAAAAGAAGTGACAGAGGAGTGCTCAGCACTGAAACATCTCTATCACACCTTCCGAGACTCAGGGTCCATTGCGAAAGAGGTGGCAGAAAGAATGTAAGTGTCAAAGGAAGGGTGGGTCTCCTTACAACATGCTCCTCCAGACACAAAATGGCCTGGATATCCATGACCTTGCAGTGCCTGACACGACCTACACAAGACTATCATAATAGGAGGAAAAGATGATGACATCAAAATAAAAGAGAGACTGATTGAGAGGGGGAGGGGATATGATGGAGAGTGGAGCTGCAAAAGGGAAAGAAAGGGAGGAAGGGAATTACCATGGGTTATTGTGTATAATTATGGAAGTTGTCAATGAAAAACTTTTTAAATAAAAAAATTCTTGCATCTATATCTTTATCTCAGTTTAAAAAATATTTTATTTATTTACTGCAAACCTTGTACATCTGGCTTATGTGGGACCTGGAGAATCAAACCTGGGTCCTTTGGCTTTGCAGGCAAGCAAGTGCCTTAACCACTAAGTCATCTCTCTAGTCTTATCTCAGTTTTTAAAATGATATTTTTTAGTTACTTATTTGAGAGAGGGAGAGAAAGAAGAGAGAGAGAGCAGACAGAAAGAGTGTACGTGCCAGGGCCTCCTGCCACTGAAAAGAAAATCCAGATGTATGCACCACTTTGTGCATCTGGCCTTATGTGGGTAATCAAATGCAGTCAATCAGCTTAGCAAGCAAGTGACTTTAACCATTGAGTAATCTCCCCAGTTTCTCAGTTTTTCTTACTGTGCACATCTTCACCACCTTCTCTTTTCACCTAACAGTATGTCTTGGAGAAAACTCATTATTAACATGCGTTCTGCAGCCATTCCATGTTTAAATTGCTGCATAGTATTTATCTGCAGGGATGTAATAATTTACGAACTTTTGTGCAGTGAGCATTTAGTTTGTTTATAAATTTTTTCTAAACAGGATACTTTAAAAAAATTATTTTTATTTCTTTATTTTTATTTATTTTTTTAGAGAGAGAGAGAGAGAGAGAGAGAGAGAGAGAGAGAGAGAGGAGAGGAGAGAATGGGTGCACCAGGGCCTTCAGCCATTGCGATGAACTCCAGTCACATGCGCCACCTTGTGCATCTGGCTTACATGGGTCCTTTGGTTTTGCAGGCAAGCACCTTAAGCACTAAGGCATTTCTCCAGCCCTAAAAAGGATGCTTTATGGAACAACATCGTAAGACATCTTCACACCCAATAATGAGAATATCTGTGGAATACATACTCAAAGTGGACTTGCACATTCAAAATTTCAACATACAGTGCTGGGGAGATGGCTCAGAGGTTGAAGGCACTTGCTTGCAAAGGCTACCAGCCTGGGTTTGATTCTCTAGTACCCATGTAGATGCATAAAGTGGCTCATGGATCTGGAGTTTGCAGCAGCACGAGGAATTCAAGGCCAGCTTGGGACTACAGTGTGAGTGTCAGGTCAGCCTGGTCTAGCTAGATTGAGACACTGTCAAAAAAAAAAAAAGTATTTGATTGTGGTTTTAATTTGTAGTGATGTGAGGCATTTTTTAAACAATGTGTTTGAAAGCAATTTCATTTCATGAGATTTCATTTTATGGGAATTCTTTGCTTATTCTTCCCAAAACAAGTTTTTTTTTTTTTTTGCCATTTTTTAAAATTTATAAAGTCATCTTTAGGCAATAGATAAATTAGTCCTGTCTCTTTTGTGTTGCTGGTATGTTACCCCTGAGTTTATCACTCTTTTGTTTATTTATCTTTCAGTTTGTCAAATAGAGACTTAAAAATATGAAATGTCACTAAACCTCTCAGTTTTCCAAAATTCAATTGATTCTGGATCTTGTGTCCCGAATGTGACACAAAAAGCCTTTTCTTATCCTGAAATTCCTGGCTTCAATCCCCAGATCCTCAGGACCATAAAACAACATTAACAAGCACAATAATGCATCAAACACAAAATGTTCCTTAGAATTTGAAGACACCCTAAGATTCTACCAAGAAACTGGCTGCTGTTACTTCCTTTTCTGTTCCTCCTTCTGTGAAAAATCTCTTATTAATGACAGAAAAAAAAAAAACAGGTAATTGATTTTATTTCCTTTTTCACTTTGACTGTCAGGAAACTCAGACTAAATTAAATGCCTGAACATAAGAGATGGTGCAAGATCTTATGTGCTGCATAGATATTCATTTTCCCACTTTTAGTCTTGACATTCTTACCTAATTTGCATTTCTTTGTTCCTAATTCTTTCTTATTCAATTTTCACCATTCCCTGTACATCACTGAAATCTCTTGTGAGATAAAGTAGGACACACACACACACACTCCCCAGATACAGTCATACAAATATTTAAACATGCATTTTATGTTTATTATATTTGATATGGCCTTGCTGGGTCCTTGGGAACCTGGCAGAAAAATCGGGGCTCTGTAGTCCCTTCCCCTTGAGATTCTCTGGGAATGCCTTTACAAGTCGGTAGAATTTCTTCTAGAACTTTCTAGACTAGCTCTTTGGCCCTTGAATACCAGAACTACCATCCTGGACTTGGGCCACCCGGTGAGTAAGACACGAGTCTCCTCCATCCTGATCACGGGTAGGTGGCCCCCGAGGTCCCTTCTGCTGTCCAGCAAGTGTCCTTAGGGTCACTTTGTAGAAGAAGGCCAGGGGCAGGCCAGATTTGGGCAGGGCACTGCGGCGGCCCACGCAAGACACACACTGGGAAGGAACTAGATTGCATCTTTCCCCCGGACCAGCAAGATTCTATAAACATAATCAAAATGTAATAGAAACTTTTTGGAAATGCTGTTATGAGGAGAAAGCATCAATCTTGATGCAACTCCGCTCAACAGGCTTTGCGGAGCTAATCAATCATGGTCAGGCCCCGGCCTCCCCATCTGTCTGCGCCGGGGACCGCGCACAGCTCGCTCGCTCCCCAGGCTGGGGCTGCGTCCCCTCACCAGGCAATCCATCATGCTGCAGGGGGACGGCGGGAGGGAATAATAGCACGCTAATAAACTAGGGCCTTTTTTTTTTTTTTTTCATTCCCAACTAATTTTTAGTAAATGAGCCCAATCCAGACAGAGCAGGAAAAAAGAGCCTGGGGGAGATGGTGCGCTTCTGAGATGCGCCTGGCTGGCTGGGGACAATGATTCCTGAAAGGGAAGCAACCCAGCCAGCCCCGGGGCCCAGGAAGGACAACTCAGTGCTCAGCAGAAGAGGAAGCAGCCTTTGGAGGCACGGGGAAGAAATGAGCCCGAACGACTTCCGGGATGGTGACATGGACTTCCGGTTCTGGCGCCTAGTGCTGATGCTAAGGAATGCCCCTCCCCCCCACCCCCTCCCCAATACCTAAGTCTAGTTTGGAACTCAGCATTGAACAGGAAGGTGGCCAATGAGGGAAGCCAGTAGTTAAGTGAGTTGGTTCCAAGCCTTGATTTGAAGGTTGAGAGCAGAAAATGAACCCAGGGGTCAGAAGCCAAGGAAGAGGAGGAAGAGCCTGCAGGGTGGCCTTGAGACAGAGGCTGTGATAACCACAGGGCATGGGCTCATCTTCATCTGGCAGGATCTGCCTCTGGGGGCAAACCTTCCAGGTTACAGAAAGGGCCAAGGGCCAAGGATGGGATGTTCTTATAGAGTCCTGTAAATTTTTTTTTTTTTTTTTTTTTTGGTGTTTCGAGGTAGAATCTTGCTTCAGCTCAGGCTGACCTGGAATTCACTATGCAGTCTCAGGGTGGCCTTGAACTTGTGGCGATCCTCCAACCTCTGCCTACCGAGTGCTGGGATTAAAGGCGTGCACCACCATTGCCGGCTGAGTCCTGTAATTTTGGAGGACACTTTGCTTAGTGCAGATCACAGGAATACAAGAATCAGAATTGTCTCTGGGAGTACAAGAATGAATTGCTTGGATTCTTCAACTTCAGGTTTCCATCTTGAAGTATATTAATAAGCTCAGTCCCTGCTTTTCTCCTACCCAGGACCCTGTCTAGGACCAAGACAGAGACACAGCTTTAGAGAAGGTGAATGGATTTGTACTCTTGCTGTGTGACAGTCACCCCCACGCTAGCTGGTTTTGGACAATGATTATCATCTGTTTGAGTTGCGGTGGTCAGAGCTTCCGGGGTGGTTGTCTCCAGTCTTCCTATGCCTAGGGGGTCTTACGCAGTTGGGGTCTTCAGTTTTGCTCCCAGATTTTAGAGATGGTTGCAAATTGCCTGACATTCCTCTCCAAATTGGCCTTTGATGATTTCACCAATATAGCAGAAAGGATGCCAGGCCAGTTCTGGGCATAGTTTTTTTTTTTTTCCTCTCTCTCCCTTCTATTATTTTTCTCCCTTTCTTTTCCCCATTTTTCCTTTTCTTTCTTTTTTTTTTTTTTTTGGTTTTTCAAGGTAGGGCCTCACTCTAGCTCAGGCTGACCTGGAATTCACTATGTATTCTCAGGGTGGCCTCGAACTCTCAGTGATCCTCCTACCTCTGCCTTCCGAGTGTTGAGATTAAAGGTGTGAGCCACCACGCCTGGCTTCCTTGTTTCTTTTTTTATCATATATTTTATTTATTCATTTATCAGAGAGAGAGAGAGAGAGGGAGAGAGAGGACATACCAGGGCATCTAGCCACTGCAAAGTTACTCCATACACATGTGTCACCATGTGCATCTGTCTTATATGGGTCCTGGGGAATCAAACCTGGGACCTTTGGCTTTGCAGGCAAGTGCCTTAACTAAGCCATCTCTACAGTCCAAAGGCTGGCATCTTGAACTCTCCCAACCCAGCTGTTGGCTCAATATGAGCAGTCATTGTCCTATAGGGTAGGAAAATGGCCTATGGAAATGGTGCCTCAGAATAATATAAGAAAATGGTTGTTTTGGGCTAGAGAGATGGCTTAGTAGTTAAGGCGCTTGCCTGCAAAGCCAAAGGACCCAGATTTGATTCCCCAGTCCCCATGTAAAGCCAGATGCACAAGGTGGCACATGTGTCTGGAGTTTGCAGTGGCCAGACGCCCTGGAGCACCTGTTCTCTATCTGCCTCTTTCTCACTTTCTTTCTTTCTTTTTTTTTTCCGGTGCTGAGGACCAAACCCAGGGCCTTGCGCAAGTGCTCAAGTGCGCAAGTGCTCATCCACTGACCTAAATCCCCAACCCCTCTTTCTCTCTTTCAAATAAATAAATAAATAAATAAATAAATAAATAAATAAATAAATAAAAAAAAAAGAAAATGTTTTGAGTCATTTTCTTATTTATTTTTGGTGTATATGTACATGTATGTAGGACATATGTATATGTATATGAATGTAGGCATGTGCATGCCATGGCATGTGTGAGGAGGTCAGAGGATAATTTTTACATGTTGGTTCTTATTTTCACCTTTATTTTGAGACAGGGTCTCTCATTTTTCTCTGCTTCATTTACCAGAATATCTGATCTGTGAGCTGTCTCTGCCTCTTATCTTGATGTAGCTTTACAGGGATTAGAGACCCACCACAGCTTATGGATTTTTAAAAAATATTTTATTGATTGATTATTTACTTGAGAGAGGCAGACAGAGAGCGGGAGAGAGAATAGGTGTGTCAGGACCTCCAGCCACTGCAGACAAACTCCAGATGCACGTGCCATCTTGTGCGTCTGGCTTTTTTGTTTGTGGTTTGGAGATGTGGACTCAGGTACTCAGGCTTGTGCAGCACATTATCCACTGAGCTATCTGCTCAACCCCTAAAGTTTTCTAAGTTTTTTATTTTTCGAGGTAGGGTCTAACTCTAGCTCAGGCTGACCTGGAATTCACTATGTAGAGTCTCAGGGTGGCCTCGAACTCATGGTGATCCTCCTACCTCTGCCTCCCGAGTGCTGGGATTAAAGGTGTGTGCCACCATGCCTGGCTCAAGTTTCCTAAGTTTTAATTGATGAATAATAGTTTTATCCATGTATGGGGTGTAATGTGATATTGTATATACACAGTTAGAAAGAAAGTGACTGAACCTTTTTTTTTCCATTTTCTCATTCTGTAAAAATGAAGTCAAGGGCTGGAGAGATGGCTCAATGGTTAAAGGCATTTGCTTGCAAAGCCTGACCATGTAAAGTACCAGATGCACACAGTGGCCATGTAAAGTCCCCAGTACCCATGTAAAGTACCAAATGCACAAAGTACCCATGTAAAGTCCCCAGTACCCATGTGAAGCCAGATGCACAAAGTGACAATGAGTCTGAAGTTCATTTGCAGTGACAGGAGGCCATGGCATCCTCATAGTCCCTCTCTCTACCTCTCTTTATCTGCCTCTTTCTGTCTCTATCTCAAATAAATAAAAAAGAATTTAAAAAATGAAGTCAAAATAACAGTAACCATTTCTTAGGGTTATAGTGAGCATTAAGTCTCTAAAATTTACACAAAACTCCTTAAACACTTTTTATCGACAACTTCCATGACTATAGACAGTAAACCAGGATCATAATCTCCTTCCCCACACTGAATCCCTTCGATCCAGCCTCTACATGAAATTCTTAATGCTGTTACCTGTGAGAACTCGGTGAAGTCAGCTTCTCTTGTTTCTTCACAGCACTCATCCCTACCTTACACTGTGTCATAGACCCATGTGTTTTCTGGCCCATCTCCTTGTTCAGAAGGCCAGTTCCAGGTGTTCAGAGACTGTCTGTGTTGACCACTACTGTGTTCCCAAGTCTGGGAGAGTGTTGGGGCCATAGGAACGTTCAGCAAACCCGAACTGAATTTATAGCAAACAGTTTCGTCAGAGACTCTGGGCTGGGTCACTATTGCCCTCAGATATGCTATGACCATGAAAAAATATATAAATTTTTATATAATCTCTCATACAATTGCATGTAATTTTTTTTTTCAAGGTATGGTCTCATTCCAGCCCAGGCTAACCTGGAATTCACTATGTAGTCTCAAGGTGGCCTTGAATTTGTGGCAATCCTCCTACCTCTGCCTCCTGAGTGCTGGGATTAAAGGCGTGCACCACCAATCACATGTAATTTTTTTTCGTTTTCGGAGACAGGGTCTCACTCTTGTCCTATCTAACCTGGAACTGGAATTCAATCTGTAGTTCCAGTCTGGTCTCAAATTTACAGTAATCCTCCTACTTCTGCCCCTTGACTGCTGGGATTAAAGGTGTGCGCCACCATGCCTGGCTGATGGTATTTTTAAAATCTATTCCATCATCCATAACAAAATGCTGAATGGCTCTAGTATTATGCAGGTCTTGTGCAGGTTGCTGTGAGGTCATAAATGCACCAGCCACTTCATGTCCTCCAGAAGACAGTGTTCCACGTCACTTCTCCCTATCTCTGGCTCTTACTTCCTTCTACTTCCTCTTCCTCAATGTTCCCTGAGTCTTGAGGGCCAGAGATGTCTCATTGAGTGCTGAGAACTCAACAGTCACATCCTCAGCACTTTGATGAGTTTTTAAAAAATTAGAAAAGTTTATTTATTTATTTATTTGAGAGAGAGAAAGAGGGAGAGAGAGAGGGAGAGAATGGGCATGCCAGGGCCTCCAGCCACTGCAAATGAACTCTAGACATGTGTGCTCCCTTGTGCATTTGGCTTACGTGGGGCCTGGAGAATTGAACCGGGATCCTTTGGCTTTGCAGGCAAATGCTTTAACCGCTAAGTCATCTCTCCAGCCTCCAAAGGGTTAGTTTAATAGGGTGAAAAGAAGCCTGGGAAAGAATTATACAACGATGTGAATGAACTTAACAATACTGAAGGGTACTCCTAAAATGGCTAAGATAGTAATAATTTTTTTTTTGTCGTTTCAAGAAGTTTTTAAGTAGGAAAAAAGTTCTGCTTAACCACCACGTGATATAAAAGAAGGGCAACGAGAAACGTAACAAAGCGCCCATCATCGCAGCGCACAGGGTAAACAGTTCAGCCCTTGAAGAGCCTGCCAGACGTTTTCTACAATCGAATATCCAGATGGGAGCAGGCGTCTGTCTGAGTCAACAGAAGGAATGCTAGAACTGCTCTCCGTGCTGCTTGGTGACCAACTTCTTTCAACCCAAATTGCCTCGTAAGCATGCGTCAGAGTCAATATATCGAATGCCTGTCATTTTTAATGGCTGGATAGTATTCCAAGTTTTATGTATTCTAATTGTATCAGTTCATAATGCATGTAACAGAACACCTCAAAACTCAGTGGTCTAAGACAACAGCCATTTGTAACTGCTCATGGGGATTGTTGTGACAATGTTTTATGCAGGGTCACTGCTCTCAGAAGTGAAGTTAAGGAAACATGATAAAGTGGAGAAGAAAATGGACTTAAAATATTTAATTTAATTATTTGAGAGAGATACAGAAATAGGCAGGGAGAGAGAGAGAGAGAGAGAGAGAGAGAGAGAATGGGCATGCCAGGGCCTCCAGCCACTGCAAACGAACTCCAGACACATGTGCCCCCTTGTGCATCTGGCTTATGTGGGTCCTGGGGTGTCGAACCTGGGTCCTTTGGCTTTGCAGGCAAACGCCTTAACCGCTAAGCCATCCCCCCAGCTGGAAAATTGACTTAAAACTGCAGCTTGGTTCCAAGGAGAGCAAACATTGCACCCCAGCATTGGTCCCACCTGATGGTCCTTTGACGCATCCACCCATCAGCAGCCACAGACAGATCCGACAGGCAAGGGCAAATCCCCACAGGCCGTGGGGCGATTGGTAGCTTGTATTAAAGCAGCCTGGAGAAAGAAAAGATGGTAAGCTTTCTAACATTTGTGCTTTACTGCACAAACAAACAAACAACAACAAAAAACCCCATGGGGTATGTAGGGATATTTCACCTACAACACAAAGTGGTTACAGGACAGACTGTGCCAGAGAATCCCAGTATGGAGGTGTGGGAACAGACACCCATCATCTTGCTCATGATCCCATTTGCATTGTGGGGAAATTTTGCTGGCAATTGCAGTGGAGTCCAGTGGGCTCTCAAGGAAGAGGTGACTTTGCAGGGGACAGGAGTTGCCCAAACCAGGTTGGGCACATTGTAGATGGGTGAGATGGAGTAAGTGATGAAACAGTAGCTGTGTGAGTCGAGGGCTTACTGGATCTGAAAGCCCGTACAGTTCTCCTGTATGCTTTTGGAGATGGAAGTCTTCCACAAACCCTTCATTTTGCAGATGGGGAAACTGAGGCAGTGTGGAGGGGAAGTGTCTTGCTGGCCTTCAGACTCCTCTCTCTCTGCCTCCAGGGCCTTCCCGACTTGGGGGAGGGAGACAGAATCTGATCTGACCTTCAAGTGCGGCTGCAGGTAGACAGTGGCCTGAGCCTCTGGGTACAGTGAAAAGTAAATAGAAAACGACTTTTAAAAAGTTTGTTTGTTTGTTTATTTATTTATTTATTTATTTGAGAGGGAGATACAGAACTAGACAGGTAGAGAGAGAGAGAGAATGGGCACGCCAGGGCCTCCAGCCACTGCAAATGAACTCCAGATGCATGCGCCCCCTTGTGCATCCGGCTTATGTGGGTCCTGGGGAGTAGAACCTGGATCCTTTGGACTGCTAAGCCATCTTTCCAGCATGAAAACTCCTTTTTTTTCAGGGGTAGGTGGTTCAAGGTTAGGGTGTCACTCTAGCCCAGGCTGACCTGGAGTTCACTGTGTAGTCTCAGGCTGGCCTCGAACTCACGGTGATCCTCCTACCTCTGTCTCCAGAGTGCTGGGATTAAAGGCGTGCGCCACCACACGAGGCTAGAAGCCTACCTTTGGAAAGGAAAACTCTCCATTCTAACGTGACAGTGATTTCCCGCAGCCTTGTTGTGCCGGGCTTGTTTACCTGCAAGTGTTTCCATGTTCTGCTGAGGACAGAGGAGGGAGGACTGGAACCCTCCAGGGGCTGAGGATGCTGTTCAGCTCGCTGTGTAGCCTGACAAATCAAGTGGGTAAAACCCATTAATTAGCAGTTTTTGAAACAGTTGCAAAGTTAATTATTCTGCTTTCTGATGAAAGAAAGCTAATTTTTGGCATTTACCCTGACAGTGACATGAACTAACATTTTTCGAGTTGACATCCCTCAAGATAAATGATGCTGGGAGGTGCATGCGCAAACACCCCGCCACAACTCGCTGCGGAAGACTGCTTGCCATGGGTGCTTTTGCTACAGTGTTTGGCCCTACAAATTTTTTTTTTTTGGGGGCTGTGTGTGAGCCGAGCAAGGGGCTTCATGGGAGAAGAGGATGATGACAGGGGAGCCTGGTGGAGGGAATTGGCTTATTCAAATTTTGCTCTGCGTGAGAGAACAAGGACTACATTTCTATGTCTGTCTGTCTGTCTGGCATGAAATGCATATCCAGAGGAGGGGCCTACCTTTTCCAAGTGGTTGTTCATAAAATTACATCATTCTATAGACTTTGCTTTTGAATACCAGGCCCCTCTGCTTGCCAGCTTGCAGGCACCTCAAATTCAGCACGGTCCAATCAAACCCATAATACTCCTGTCGTGGCAAGCTTTTTGCCTGGGGAGACATGGACACACGTCTTCACCCCACATAGGGCTCAGGTGGCAGTCCAAAGTACCATCACACCACCACCAGCTCGGTGAAGCAGAGTATATTGGGGAGGGGGTCACTTACAGAGCATATAGGGAAGGTTACTTATAGGAGTGTGCCCCGCCCCCCCCCAAAGCAGCCGCTTTGATGGAGATTCCTGTGTCAGAATTACTCCTTGCATGCTCCTCCCTCAGCCTCAGGATGAGTGCTTTCTTATAGAGCATCCGGATCACAGAGCAGCCACACCATGAAGTCTCATCCCACCCTGAATGACGACTTCCCTGTGGCCACTTCTAGAAGCTCCTTGTCCCCGTCCAGGAGTATGAGACTCCAAAGCAGCACTTCCGTGGGGCCCACTATACCCGGATTACCCCCGTGGACGCTCCTCCCTCAGCCTGGGGGTAACGGCTTATTATAGACCATGGAGACTCCAGAGACAACTCCTCAATGGAGCTCCTTGGAGCTCGTTGTTCCTAGATCTCTTCCTCTCTCTCCACTCGATCTCCTGCCTGAGGTCATGAGATCTTGTGCATTATTGTATACAGCTGGTGCTATACAGCTGGTGCAGGGAGGCATCTAAATGTCAGGTGTGTGTGGGGGGTGCTCTGGCGACCCTCCCCTCTCCTTGTCTTGTGAGTTGACCCAGCTGCTTTTGATAAAGCCGGCAATAGCTGTTTATACCTCTCAATGCGGAGGAAATTTGTCATACAACAATTCCACAATGTTTAGTGTCTTTCAGTCTTCTCCATTCATGGAGATGACACCTTCATCAATTGAAATGCTCAAGCCAGAACCCAAACCATCCCCTCTGACAGTTGCCTTCCCTTCATTCATTCTTGACAGTCAGTTTTATCAGTAAAGCCTGCCATGGCTACTTCTCGCCTCTAAACGTCATTTCAGGTTTACTCTCTGCTTTTTGTAGCTCCCACTGCTGTCCTAGTCTAAGTCACTACCTTTCCTTTCAACTCAGTGTTGTCCCGTGTAAACACTCGGAGGACCACACATGAAGATGTGTACGTTTTCTTGGTGCTGCACTGAAAAAAGTAAAACAGAAACAAAATAGGTGACTTTAATTTTAATACTCCATTTTATTTAACTCATTACATTCAAACTATTATTGTAACATAATTGATGCAAACCATTATCGGAATACTTTACATTCTTCTTTATTTGGTCCTAAGTCTTTAAAATTCAGTGTGCATTTTACAGTTACAGCACATTTTAATGGGGATGCTAAATTTTCATTGGAAACATTTGATCTGTATTTAGATTTTATAAGCTTGACAGTTAAGATCACTTTCCTAAGCTATTCCAAACTTACTAAAAAGTTTTTATTTGTTATTTATTTTAAAATATTTTTATTTATCTGCAAGGAAAGAGAGAGAGAGACAAAGATAGGGAGACACACACACACACACACACACACAGAGAGAGAGAGAGAGAGAGAGAGAGAGAGAGAGAGAGAGAACAAGGGCCTCTTGTCACTGCAAACAAACTCAAGACATGTGCCACTTTGTGCATCTGCCTTGATGTGGGTACTGGGGAATTGAACCTGGACAAACAGGCTTTAAAAACAAGCCTCTTGGGCTGGAGAGATAGCTTGGCGGTTAAGGCGCCTGTCTGTGAAGCCCAAGAACACCTGTTAGATTCTCCAGGTCCCATGTTTCACCAGATGCAAAAGTGTTGCAAGCATGCAATATCGCACATGTGCACAAAGGGGCGCATGCATCTGGAGTTGGTTCACAGCAGCAAGCAAACAAGTTCCAAATGCATGCGCCCCTTTGTGTATCTGGCTTACGTGGGTACTAGGGAATCAGACTTGGGTCATTAGGCTTCGCAGGCAAGCACCTTAACCACTAAGCCATCTCTCCAGCCCATGTTTTTAAGTGTGGCTGGGGGACGCTGCATTCCACAGTGCAGTTTAAACATCCCATCTCTCAGAATTGCCCCTGTTTAACTACGTCTCCATGTGCAGCCATAGAGAGAACAGGCAAACTGGGCCATGTCCACAGACCTTGGATAGATGCTAATTCCTAGCACTGGGTTTGCAGCTCACTTAGTAAAGTGCTTGCTTAACATGCATAAGGCCCTGGGTTCCATCCCCAGAACCACATAAAACAAGGCATGGTGGCACATACCTGTAATCCTAGCACTTGGGAGGTGGAGGCAGGAATACCAGAAGTTCAAAGGCATAGTGATTACAAAGTCATTAGTTACATAGTGAGTTCGAGGACGGCCTGGGTTATATTAAAGAAAGAAAAGACAAACAGGAACTCTTCTTGAAGACCTCCAGGGCTTGGGTCTTACTCTTGCCTGCCTCACCTACCCGCCCAGTGTCTCTCTCCCTCCATTCAGCACATCCAGTCACTTTGGTGGTTTTTGTTTTCTAGTTCTTCAAACATCACCCTGTGTAATTGGAATGGAGGGCGCCAATGGGCGTTCAGGTGTCTTGCAGGCCAGGTGCTCCTAGAGGTCAAGGGAGATCCTGGAGTGGGGGTGGGGGCAGTGAGGGGACCAGGTCAGCCTATCTCCCTTTTTGACTGCCTCTCTGCTTCTCTAGCACTGAGCAGGAATCATGTGCTCTGGGCAGCATCCCTCTTAACACAGGCAAATTAATTGGAAACAGATGTCAAACGGTGGGAGTTAAATACAGACATCTCACCAAATGTCAGCCCTTCCCCTGGGCCATGATGGAGTCCTCACTGCTCACCCTCACCAGGGAATTTTGGTGGGGTGTGGGGAAGGAGCCTCCTTCACATGCTGGTGGCATGGTTGACCCCAAGGGTCTTTTAGCACTTTGCCAAAAATTCAAGGAAATGACAACTTTGAAAAGCAGAATTTACAAGGTTTATTTATATCAGATGCTACGAGGTTTATTTGTATCAGATGCATGCCAGCAGGAGCTGCTTTCTGAGATGCTCCACCTTTCCAGTAGCCACAGAAGCCCAGGTAGTGAGAGCTGCCAAGGAGCGTCTTGTTTTCCTACTTCAAAGACAGTAAAACTGAGGCCCCCTGCTCCTTCCCTTCCTCTCTCTTCCCTTTCCTTCTGTTTTCTTTCCCCCCTTCCTTCCATCCTTCCTTCCTTCCTTCCTTCCTTCCTTCCTTCCTTCCTTCCTTCCTTCCTTCCTTCCTCCCTCCCTCCCTCCTTCCTTCCTTCCTTCCTTCCTTCCTTCCTTCTTTCCTTCCTTCCTTCCTTCCTCTCTTTCACATGTATGGTATATGCATATGGGTGTACATGCATGTGTGTGAAGAAGTCAGAGGTTGATGCTGCGTATCTTCCTCAGTCACTCTCCACTTTAGTTTTTTTTTTTTGGAGAGAGACAGAGAGAGAGGGAGAGGAAGACAGATAAGAGATGGGCGTGCCAGCAGCCTCTCAGCTGCTGTGAATGAAATCCAGATGTGTGCGACCCCTTGTGGTCAAGTGCGGCATTGCTCCCTTGCGTCACTTTGCATCTGGTTAAACGTGGGACCTGGAGATTGGAACCGCTGGAGATTGGAACCTGCGTTCTTAGGCTTAGCAGGCAGGCATCTTAACCGCTAAGCCATCTCTCCAGCCCTCCACTTTAGTTTTTTGAGACTGGGTCTCTCAGCGAACCTGGAGCTCACCAATTTGGCTAGACTTGCCAGCAAGCAAGTTCCAGGAATCCTCCTGTCTCTGCCTCCACAGCGCTGGGATAACAGGTACATACCTTGCTCCTGGCTTTCACGTGGGTGCTAGAGATCTGAGCTCAGGTCCTCATGCTTGCACCGAGCCATTTCCCAGCCCCCAGAGACCAAATTTGATGTCATCTCCCTCCAAGCCTCTCTTTGCCTGGAGAATCAGCCCAAACTCCCAGGTAGGACTGGCAAGTACTTAATACCCGCCCTACCTCATCCTCACCTTTCCAGCCTTCTCTGAACAAGTGACTTCCTAGAATTCCTAATTGTGTCACCCAGGTGATTTGGTTTGTGATATTTCCTCTGTTCCTCCCCCCACCATGTAGTAAAGGCACAAACCAATTCTGATGCACCCTCCTGCTGAAGTCCCCTTGACTCCCAGGTCAAGAAGTCTCCTCATTCTTCAGTTACTGTGATTGCATGTTTATCCTTTTAAAAAATTAAAAAAAGTATTTATTTGAGAGAGAGGAATAGGCAGAGAATGGGCATGCCAGGGCCTCCAGCCACTGCAAATAAACTCCAGATGCATGCAACCCCTTGTGCATCTAGATTATGTGGGTCCTGGGGAATTGAAACTGGGTTTTTAGGCTCCTCAGGCAAGCGCCTTAACCATTAAGCCATCTCTCCAGCCCTCTCTGTACTCCGCTTTCTGCCCCTAAGTCTGAGCCCTCATGTCTAATTTTACTTTTGCTTCCCTGGAGCTCTGGTCCACAGTCAATGAATATTTGTGGCTTGGACATTACTGAAGCTAAAGGACTCTTCCCTTTGCTTTCTTGGCCTCTCTGTAGCCTCGGATGCCCCTGAGCCCTCCTTGCTATGCTCTTCTGTCTTGGCACCTATGGTTCCCTCCTGCCTGGTTTTCTTTCTCACCCCTCTCATTGTGCGGCCTCAGTTTCTGTGTTGGTTGGTTCTTTGTCATCACCAGAGGCAGGGTAACTTTATAAAGCAAAGAGGTTTCCGTAGCACACGGGTCTGGAGATTCAGGGGGCATGGTGTCGGCATCACCTTGGCTCTGATGAGGGCCTCATGGTATCTTGGCATGAACGTGTGTGGGAGGAAAAGACCATGTCTCCAAACAGCCAGGGAGGGGTGCAAGGGTCAAGCTTGCTCTTACCACGACTTGCTGTCATTGGATCTCAGGGGTCCCATGGGAGCTACCTTAGCCTCCTCCCAGGGCAGTTTCCATCAAGTGCCACCTCTTAAAGGTCACAGCACCTCTCAGCACCACCACACTAGGGGCCCCCTTGGGGAACACCCCAGTAGCCTGCTATGTGGACCTCCCTCCTCTGTCTCTTACAGGTGATACTTGCTCAGGGCTGTGTTTGGGTATTTTGCTTATTCTTTTTCTTTTCAAAAAATATTTATTTATTTGAGAGAGAGAGAGAGAGAGAAAGGAAGCAGATAGAGAGCAAGAGAGAATGGGTGCGCCAGGGCCTCCAGCTACTGCAAATGAACTCCAGACGCATGTGTCCCCTTGTGCATCTGGCTTAAGTGGGTCCTGGGGAATTGAACCAAGGTCCTTAGGCTTTGCAGGCAAGCGCCTTAACTGCTAAGCCATTTCTCCAGCCCCTTGCTTGTTCTTTTTTGCTTGTGCTTGTTACTTCGCTAGTTGCTGTGAAAAAAATATCTGACAAGAGCAACGTAAGGAGGAAAAGGTTTAGTGTGGCTCAGAGTCTACAGGTACTGTCCACTGTGGAGATGGGAGGGGACTAATGACGGCAGGAGCTCGAGGTAGCTAGTCACACTGCATCTGCACTCAGGAAGCAGAGCGTTGAATGCTGGTGCTCACCTCACTTTCTCCTTTTTAAAATACTTTTAAAATTAAAATTTATTTTTTTTTATGAGAGAGAGACAGAGAGAAAGAAAGAGAGAGAGAATTGGCATGCTGGGGCCTCTAGCCATTGCTTGAACTCCAGACCGTGTGCCACCTCATACACATGTGTGACCTTGTGCACATGCATTACCTTGTGTGTCTGGCTTACGTGGGTTCTGGGGAGTTGAACCTGGGCTCTTAGGTTTCATAGGCAAGTGCTTGAACCGCTAAGCCATCTCTCCAGCTCCATTTATTCCTTTTAAAAGAAATATATGTAGGGCTGGAGAGATGGCTTAGCGGTTCAGGCACTTGCCTGTGAAGCTTAAGGACCCTGATTCGATTCCACAGAATCCACATAAAGTGAAATGCACAAGGTAGTGCATGCATCTGGAGTTTGTTTGCAGTGGCTAGAGGCCCTGGCACACCCATTCTCTCTTGCTCTCTCTCTCTCAAATAAATAAATAAAACATAAAAAAATGAAAATGTTTGTATGTGTATATATGTATGTCTGGCTTGGAAATTGAACCCTGAACTGACAGGCTTGCAAAGTGCCTCTAGCTACAGACCAGCCCTGGCTTACTCTTCTTGCTCTCTCTCTTTTTTTTTCAAGGTAAAATCTTGCTGTAGTTCAGGCTGACCTGGAGTTCACTATGTAGTCTCAAGCTGGCCTTAAACTCACAGCAGTCCATCTACCTCTGCCTCCCGAATGCTGGGATTACAGTTGTGTGCCACCATGCTCCGTCCCACTTTCTCTTTTCTATCTATTCTTGCACCCCAGCCTCTGGATGGTGCCACCCACAGTTAGGATGGGCATTCCCAGCTCTATTAATCTAATCTAGAACCCCCCCCTTCATGGACATGCCCAGAGATTTGTTTCCTAGGTAGTTTTAGATCCAATGAAACTGACAAATATAAATCCACCCTTTGTCAACTTGGGATCCAAGTATATTATATTAAAGCCATAACCTTCCACCTCTTATCCAGTCCCAGCAGTATTCAAAAGTCCAAAGTCTCTTCTGAGACTCAAAGCAATTGCTTAACTAATTGAGAGTCAAGCCTCTGCTCGGTTTGAATCACTGGTCTCAGGGCCTTTGCCTGGGCTGTTTCCTTTCTCTGGGTCCCTTCTCTCTTCATTTCTGGTCCAACTAACTTCTTTTCAACAAAGGTGGCTCTGAGGTGCCTTACTGACCACTGAGCTTCCAGCCTGGGCTGGGGCACTGGCAGTGGGTAGGGATGTGAGAGTGAATTGAGTGGCAGGACTAGCGGAGCTGCATACTGGAGTCTGCAGATGGTAGCATCTGAGATCATCGGCTGGGGCTCCACTTCTCAATCCTGAGACTGGCAGGCCCCAGCACTGTAGGGTTATTAACTCCCCTCAGTAAACTTCCAATGAGTGTGATAAAACATTCAGCAGAATGCAGCCCGAGCTCATAAAAGCAGGATTTAGTGCCATTTTATAGATGTCAGGGCTGACTTCCACACTGAAGCTGGTGTATATTTAAAATTCATGCCTGACTCACTGCCTTTGCGGAGGAGGACTGAGGCCTTGGAGGAGGTGGTAACGGGAACCATGCTTACATTCTAGGTTTAGCACCCCAGGGGGACAGACACCTGAGTGTGAGGTCTCCTAGCAGGGATCAAGCTGAGCCAAGCTGGGCCTTGCCCAACCTCATTTCAGGAGGCAGTCTATAAGCAGGGCTGTGAAAATGGATGTTAGAGACAGACAGACCTGTGTTCAAATTATGGCTTGGTGACCTACGGTGCCTGCTGGCCCAGGATGTGAACTTCCAGGGCTCAAACCAGGAAAGTCCCAGGACAGGAGGACAAGCTGGCCATCCCGAACCCTGACTCTATGATTTCTTGGTTTTGTAAGCAAGATCTCTTTCATTTCTGAAATAACAGTGGCACCTGCTTTCTTTGTTAAGTTCATCAATACAAGCTTCTATGACGTGCATTCATCAGCTCGCCATGGCTTGACACCACACAGATCGCCTCTTGCTTCTGTCGCAGTACAGTGTGAGCTAAGTTGTCCTTTGCAGCAGTGACTCAGAGAGCCTGGCTGTCTTCTACAGAGCTCTTCTCAGGGAACTCTGCAGGACTTCTGAAATGAGCCACCTGAGAGTGGAAATCTCATGGGATTCTAAAATTTTAATTAATTATGGGCTGGAAAGATGGCTTAGTGGTTAAGGCACTTGCCTGCAAAGACAAAGGATCCCAGTTTGATTCCCCAGGACCCACATAATCCAGATGCACAAGGGGATGCATGCATCTGGAGTTCATTTGCAGTGGCTGGAGGCCCTGGTGCGCCCATTCTCTTTCTTTCTCTCTGCCTATTTCTCTCTCTCAAATAAATAAATAAAATATATTAAAATTTTTTAATTACATTTTTCATGGGATTAAAAAAATTATTTATTTGGGAGAGGAAGAGAGGGAAAGAGGCAGACACAGAGAGAGGGAGGGAGGAAGACACAGAGAGAGAGACAGAGAGAGACAGAAAGAGAGAGAGAGAATGAGAATGGGCACACCAGGGCCTCTAGCCACTGCAAACGAACTCCAGACACATGCACCACCTTGTGCATCTGGCTTACATGGGTCCTGGGGAATCCAACTGAGGTCCGTTGGCTTTGCAGGCAAGCACCTTAACTGCTAAGCCATCTCTCCAGCCTCAGAATTTTTTTTTTTTTGAAAGGCAGGTGGTGGCCAACTTCACCCTCCAGTTATTTTTTAAAATTTTATTTTATTTATTTGTCATAGAGCAAGAGAAAGAGAGAGAGATGGAGAGAAAGAGGCAGACAGAAAGAGAGTGAGTGTGGGTGAGCCAGGGTCTCCTGTCACTGCCAACAATTTCCATAAGCATGCCCCACTTTGCACATCTGGCTTTATATAGGTGCTAGGGAATTGAACTCAGGTTGTGGGGCTTTCAGACTTGGTAAACAAGCAAGCACCTTTAACCTCTGAGCCATCTTTCCAGCCTCCAGTATTTTAAAAAATAGTTTATTTATTTATTTGAGAGACAGAAAGAGAGAGAGAGAGAGTGAGAGAGAGAATGGGCACGCCAGGGCCTCCAGCCACTGCAAACGAACTCCAGATGCATGCACCCCCTTGTGTATCTGGCTTACATGGGTCCTAGAGTATCAAACCGGGATCCTTTGGCTTTACAGGCAAATGCCTTAACCGCTAAGCCATCTCTCCAGCCCAGTTTTTTTTTTTTAATAAATAAAGTTTTATTGGTACACAGGCACACACATTTGCTTTCATATTTCCCAGGGCCACTTGCATTCTACAATGGCAGTGTTGAGTATTTGTGATGGAGCCCTTACAGCCTGAAAAGCATCACATATTCACTACCTGGTCCTTTGCTGACGTCTATTTGAATGTATTAGACATACTTCTTTGGTTAAATCTGGAAGTTGTAACCATTACTTCCACCTTCAGTCCACCAGTGACCACCTAGCTGTAGGAACCTACTGCATCTCACTGCAAGGGAGACTGAGAAATGTTGAAGAGCAGATGGGTTTGGCTGCACTGACAATCCCCTGCCTTATCTGCCTCAGTGATGTTCTGAAGATATAATGAAACAGTGTGTGCCAAGTGTTCCTTACAAGGCCTGCCCTTAGCAACCCTTCCAAGTGGTACCCATGGCTCTCCCGGCCTCAGCAACACACTAAGTGGCTGGGATGTAGGATTGTGTGTGTGTGTGGGGGGGGGGTCCTTTCCCATCCTCGGGAGAAGAACAGCAATAGTTCGCTTAGATTTCTCTGTACCGGAAGCGTGAACTGAATGCTTCATTCCATTCAGCCTGAATTTGGGTTCTGGATGTTTCCCTGTGGAGAATGGGGTTTGGGAACAGGAAGAGCTCAGGGGTGTTTACTTGGAATCTACACATAACATGTTACAATGGGACAGGGTTCACCACGGTACCCCGACCCGATGCCTGCTCACAGTCCCCCCCCCCCAGCCTTATCCTTTACCACCATTTAAAAACAGCCAGCATGGGAAATTATAAAATACTTCCTATTAATTATCGTATGTGAAAGATATATAACATTGAACATATGTTATTAATGATATTTTTACTTTGGAGAGTAACCATAATAAAATTTATTTAAAGTATCGACTGGAGGTTAATTAGTCGTTAAGCTTGGTATTTTAAAGTTAACCCACTAATGTGGAGGTGATTATTCACTAATAATGAGGCAATTCTCATTTTTAGGCCCAAGCTCATGATGTTTCCCACTTCTTTGCATGCATTTTGCCTAAAAGCTGAGATCTCAAGTGCACAGAAATCTGATATTGGGGCTGGGGAGATGGCTCAGTGGGTAAAGTCTTGCTGTGCAAGCATGAGGACCCAAGTTCAGATCCCGACATCCATGTAAAAATGCCGGTGTGGTGTGGGTGGTGATGGAGGTGGGGGCAGAGACAGAGGAATCCCTAGGACTTACTGGCTAGCGAGTCTAGATGAATCAATGAACTCTAAGAGCTTGTCTCAAAAAGAAAAAAAGGTTGTGGGCTGGAGAGATGGCTTAGCGGTTAAGGTGATTGCTTGCAAATCCTAAGGACTCATGTTTGACTCTCCAGGTCCCATGTAAGCCAGACACATGAGGTGACGCAAGCATGCAAAGTCTCACTTGCACACAAGATGGCGTATGCATCTGGAGTTAGACTGCAGTGGCTGGAGGCCCTGTTGCACCAATTCTTTCCTTCTCCCCAACTGTCTCTCTCATAAAAATAAAATAAGGTTGTGAGTGACTGAGGAAGACACCTACTTGACCTTTGGCTTCTACACACACACATGTACTCGTATACTCCCACACACATGCATATGCACACACACATACACAGTATACATTGGCAATGAAAGCATACAACAGAATTATAGATTTGTTTTCTTTTTTACAAAATGATGGAAGATTGCAAGACATATATATATATATTTTGGTAATAGAAATCTAGAATCAAGGGAGCTGCTTGAATGTTTCACTTTAAGGCCACACTCTAGAAAAAGAACTTAATTCTTCTTTTAAAAAACTTTTGTTTATTTTTATTTATTTATTTGAGAGTGACAGGCAGAGAGAGAAAGGGGCAGAGAGAGAGAGAGAATGGGTGCATCAGGGCCTTCAGCCACTGCAAATGAACCCCAGATGCATGTGCCACCTTGTGTATCTGGCTTACGTGGATCCTGGGGAATTGAGCCTCAAACTGGGGTCCTTAGGCTTCACAGGCAAGTGCTTAACTGCTAAGCCATCTCTCCAGCTCAGAAGTTAATTCTTATAAAATGAAAGAAAGTAATTAAAGCATGATAACAATGAACAGAAACAGCGTGGCAATAATGTGTTTGTTTCTGGTAAGGTCACCCACCCATGGGAGGAGCCTTGGCCCTGGATCCCCCTTCAGTACAGAGTCACCAGTGGAGGAGGCCCACTGGACTCAGAAGAAGGAAGCTCCCTTCCTCGTCTCAGCAAGCTGTGTTCTCCCTGGTGACTGAAAGCTGAGTTCACTTTCCAACTCCTTGCTCTCAGCTCAGCTCATGTGGAGGTCCAGACTCCTTATCAAATGGCCCAGGAATAGACATGAGCTTTGAGGTATGGAAAGAGCTTCTTCCACACACAGAGGCACCCAGTGTCCAGTCTGTGGTGGGAGGGACTGGGGTTTCTAAATCAAATCCAACTTGGGTTCAGATTTCACTGGAGCCATTTAATAGTGTTGCTCCCTGGAGCAAAGCATTTAGCCTCTCTGTTCCCTCAGTGGGGAGGGACCTGGACATCTTGTACAACAGACATTCCATGAGTCTCTGCTCTACTCCCTCTGTCACATCTCTACTGTGCTGCCCATGAGCAGCCTTCAGTGATTTTGTTCAGTGACCACCTCTCTGAACCCTCCTCAAACCAAGTTAGCTGATTTTCTCTTCTGAAATCTCAGCAGAAAACTTTGCCACCACTTCGATGATGGTGTTGGCCGTGGTGATTGTGTTATGGTGTCACCTGGGTGGCCACACTTGGCTTCCTAAATGCATGACAGAGGCAGTGGACATGGTCTCATGAGATGCCCTCCAAATCTGTACGTCAGACCTCCTGCAACTAACAACTAATCACATTCAAATGAGCACATTCCACGGGGCAATTAATTATGCCAGGGAACAAAAAGGCTTAAGGAACTAGACTCCACTTCTGAGAGCCAGTATTGCTGGCAGTGGAAAGAGAGAAGGTGGTAGTTTAACAATGAGAGTGATCTGCCACATGCTGATAGGCACAGACTACCTCAGTGTCGGTCTCTGGAGCTGGTGGTGGATGGAAGATGGAGAGCTGATGGCTGTAGTGTCATAGAGGTTGGCCAGCCCAACCATGTTGCCCATTGGTGATGGGCTTCCTTTCATTTGGACCTCCTGTCTCTCTCTCTCTTTTTAAAAGAATTCATTTATTTGCAAGGGGAGAGAGTGAGAGAGACAGAGAAAGAGAATATGAGAATGGGTGTGCCAGGACCTCTTGCCACTGCAAATGAACTTCAGATGCATGTGCCACTTTGTGCATCTGGCTTTTGTGGGTAACTGGGAAACCGAACCCAGGCCGTCAAGCTTTGCAAGCAAGCTCCTTTAACCGCTGAGCCATCTCTCCAGCCCCTATGTGTTTCTTTTCTGTACTTCTTTTGAACTTGGCTAGGGAGGATGGTCTATGTCTGGATGCCTCCAGAGATGACCTGCAAGTGAAATAAAGAGTGCATTGAGCACCTCAAGACTGGGGCAAATCTCGAGGTTCCAGCAACCCACAAGGAGGCTCAGAAGCAAAAAATGTGATAGAGACAGTTAAAATCCGTATTGGGGTGGGGATGGGCAGGGGGAGATATGGCAGGATTCAGGATCCAATGGCAGAGTGTTTCTCTTCACCATCTCCCTTTTGTTGATGCGGTTCACATTCTCTTCCGTACCATGGAGGCCACTAAATGGAGAAAATGCTGCTTCATTTCCTCGCTTCTAATTTAGGGTGGCGTCTGCTCTCCCTAAGTTTCTTCTCATGTGTGTCATGAATCAGATGACCAGGTGACCAATTTAGCTAACAAAGTCCCACCCTGGTAGGCATGGTAGACAGGACTTTACAGAGTGTCCCTAACCTTGTGGATATTGCTGCCTTTCCCTTCCTGATGGGACAAGGATGGCACCTGCCTCCTGAGTTATTGCCAGGATGAAGTGAGGTTACATAGGCAAATGTGTCTTGGAGAATGTTGATGGCAGCTCTGCTCAGCTGTCAAGCAAGGGTGGCAAACTCCGGGTTAACCAGGTTGATTTACTGTGCAGTCCCTTGGAGCTCTGTATCAGCTCTGAACAATAATATTTGTTGCGACACTAGCAGGTTGTATTTCCTTAATTTATTTGATTCTATTTGGAGGGCATCTCACGGGACTATGTCCATTACCTTAACTGAGTATGTAGGAAGCCAGCTGTGGACACGTGGGTCCTGTGGAAGGCCACAGCTGATGGATCCTTCCTTAACCTTGGAGAAGCTGTCTTATTTGTGGTAGAAGGAAGACCCTGTGCAGAGGGAGTAGGGACCCCTTTTTTCCTCCTGCATTGCAAGAATTCCTCCTATATGCCCTCAGACATTTCCCACAACCCACGGGGGCTCATAACATGCAGACAGACAGCCCTGGCTGGGTAGAAATAAACCTGGAAGGTGGCCCTTAGGGGCCTGTCATACAGTGAGGCCACCATGCTATTCTCATATCCAGTGCTCCCAAAACCCAAGCCACTTAGAAGTTACCTCAGGAGTAAAAGGGAGGTTCCTGAATAGGAGACACTTTCTACGAGGGCTGGCTTGCTGAGCAGGCCCTGCAAGGCTAAGCCATATTGGTGGGTGGACTGATAGATGGAGCTCAAAGCTCGCCGATGGGGCCTGTGGAGATGACTCAGTGGGCCAGGGTGCTGCACAAGTATGAGGATCTAAGAGGGCCTGGTTCACCCTGAGTTCAATTTCCCAGCACTCATGTAAGCAGCGGAGTGGCTATACTTCCTGTAACCCCAGTCCTGTAGAGGGCGGAGGTGGGAGAATAGCTTGGGCTCCCTGGTCAGCCAATCTGACAAACAGGAAAAAAACCCCAGCAGCTCCAGGTTCCGTGAGAGACTCTGCCTCAAGAAATGAGCGCTGGAGGACAATTGCTATTCTGTTCTGACCTCCGCAGGTGCAATCATGGGGTGTGTGCATCTTCACACACACATGCATATACCATACACATACACACGCGCATCACACGCAGACACATACATGTGTATGTGGGGGAACCCCCTTAACCCCCAAAACCCCCACTGACAAAACCAGGCCTGCACACATCCATTCCTCATTCCCAAATTTTAGTTCTCCCTCGGAGAAAACCTCAGTGTCCTGCCTTCCGGGATGTGGTGCAACAATCTGGCCTGTGGCCGAGTTCAGCCTCTTTGCTGCATGGCCCTTCGTACGGCTGAGGAAGCTGTCCATGAGGGAGGCAAGCCAACTGGCCAAGGTTTCAGACATGAGATGGAGAGAGCACGGCTCCAAGCAGCCCGCCTCTGCCTTGGAATCTCCACTGGGGATGGGGCTCTCCAGGCTCTGGGATGAGCCCAGCCTCTAAGCAACAATTTTGGGTTTGTTCTTGGAGATTTTCCCGGGATATCCAATTCCTCTGCACCAGTGAAATCCGACGCAGGTGGCGCACCCTGGTGTCTGGGCTGAGGCCTGCTGGGTCAGGAGTCTGCTCGGTATGACTGTCCTTCCCTTTAGCATGGCCTTCGTGGTGACAGTGTCAATCAACTCGGGCATGAAGGACAACATGGAGATATGGGACAGAGGGTTCGTGGACCTGTCACTGACAGCACCGATGGTGACAGCACAGGTGATGGGGTTCCCTAGTCTCTGAGACGGAAACGGGGCAAATCGGGGCTGGAGGAGGAGAAAAGGAGCAGGGAAGAGGACAGTGTTTGGGGAGGAGGAAGAGGAAGGTGGAGGAGGGGAGGAAAGGACCTTGAGAACACCGGGAGGGGTGGGGCAGGTGGGAGGTGAGGGGCAGAAGGAGCAGGAGGTCCCTGACTGGGAGGCATTCAGGACAGGGTGACACATGAGTGACAGACACCCGGTGACTTGAGAGGGAAGAAGTTGGCGGCTTGAAAGGGAGGGAGACAGAAAGCAGGGCTTTTCAATATGAGCATTCATGTCGCTCTGACAGCAGTCATTTATCATAGCCTGAATGGGAGCGTAGGGCCCGGCACCCGCCAAAGGACTCTGGTTAAAGTTTTACCTGCCTGTGAAAGCGCCGGGGCTTGGCCCAAAGCAGCCCTTCCTTCCTTCTGAGGCTGCAGGGACAGCCCACGGGGGCCCATCTGTTGGAGCAGAAAGACTCTGGCATCAGGGGGTGACGGGTGACAGGATGTTTCTGGGTTCAGGGACCCCCTCCAGGCATCCCAGCCCTGCTGGGGTAAAGGGTCTGCTTACCACGAGGCCTTGGGAAGGCCCGCACCAAGCACTGTGCAGGGACCCTCTTTCCACATCAGCCTTGGGTGTGTGTAGGGAGGCTTGGGAAGGGGCCTGTAGAGGCATATTTTGTTAAATGATGCTATTGGAATCCAGCTATTTTTAAAAAAAAAATGCTATGTCACACAGGCCAGACACTGTGGGTCTTCCTCCTGCCCAGTCCCTTTGACATGTACTAATTGCTTCCGGGGCTGAACAAGGAGCCTGTGAGGAGCCTGCGCTTGTACCCTGCACAGGGGATATTAAGGAGGAGAGTCCCCCTCTGTTTTTCATGTCATTAATTGGTGATCTTCAGACTCTGAAATAGCATTTTCCTCTTCTTCCATCCCTTATTTCATTATCCTCAGTTCAATACACACCAGTGCGGCGTGAGGCAGCCTGCTCAGATAGATTAGGAATTATTTAAATGAGATGGGGATGTATGGGTAGTTAAAAACGCAGTCTTCTATTCTGCCCTAATTATGTATCAAATTACGTTACAATTATTCCCAAATATAAACTTGCTGAGAACCTCAAAAGGGGAGGTTCTTAGAATGTCAGGAGACAAATGAAATAAACATAGTGGCCGCAGAAGTCATGGACCCTAACTGTGTTCAGAGACCTGGGCAGAGTGTGTGTGTGTGTGTGTGTGTGTGTGTGTGTGTGTGTCTTTTTCTTTCTTCATTCCTTCTCTCTTTTCTTGATCTCTCCCCTTTCTTCTCCCATTTCTTCTCCTCTTTCTTCTCCCCCCATTCACATTCCTTTCTCTTTCTCCCTTTCTTTCTCTATCCCTTCTCTCCCTCTGTCCCTCCTTCCCTTCCTCCCTACCCCTTCTTCACTCTTTCTTTTTTTAAAAAAATGTTTTTAAAATTTATTTTCAAGGACAGAGAGAGAAGAAATGGGCACACCAGGACCTCTTACCACTGCAAACAAACTCCAGATGCATTCGCCTCTTTGTGTATCTGGCTTTACATGGGTGCTGGGGAAATGAACCCAGGCTTCAGGCTTTACAGGCCTTTAACCTGTGAACCATCTCTCTAGCCTCTTTTTTCCTTCCTTCCTTCCTTCCCTCCCTCTCTCCCTTCCTCCCTTCATTCCTTCCTTTCTTCTCACTGTTATCACTTCCATGCTGGGTGACTATCTCAGGCCCTGGCAGCCATGAGTGGGCAGAGTTGTGGGGGCAGGGGAGCTTGTCCAATCATTATGCCGAGTCAGAAACTATTCTATCAGTCCCTAGCTATGTGGCCTAACAGAAGTCATATAAACTCTGTGAAGTGGGATGCTGGTGGCAGCTGCCTAGTGCACAGAAAGCTCTTGGAAGAAGAGGTGAGGGTTTATCATTTGCACTGTCCACTAATCATCTGGGTTTTTCACTATCATTAGATTTTCTAAGGGCTAAGGGGCCTGAGAGCTTCCTTTACTCTCCACTCTGGCTCTCGCATCCTCTGCTCAGCTGGTTAGGCTGAGCTGGGCCTGGAGTAGTCATAACTGGGGGTTCAGGCTCCAGCCAGGCTCCAGCCTCAAGTTTCCTGTGAAACTCGGCAGGGTAGCACTCTGTGTGGGTGTTTCCTTAACACCTCTTATCTGATGCTTACTCCATTCTGGAAGGATGTTTCAGATACAAGCATGTCTGAGCTGGATTCATACCCAGCTCCTTCTCTGAGCCCAGAGAGAGCTGCTTGTCCCCAGGCTGCACAGCAAGTTCTCTTCAGTTTTATTTTTTGCCCACTTGTTTTGCGCTGTTAGCCAGATTCTTGGGCCATTCTTTGTGCATGTGTGTTTGAGGTAGGGTCTAGCTCTAGCCCAGGCTGACCTGGCATTCACTACGTAGTCTCAGGCTGGCCTTGGACTCAAGGCGATCCTCCTACCTCTGCCTCCCGAGTTCTGGGATTGAAGGCGTGCGCCACCACGCCCGGCTTCAGGCCGTTCTTGGGAAGAGACCTGCTTCATCTTTATTAACAACTTATTAATAATTATTAGTCGTCATGCAGCTGCTCATGCTGCAGGGTCTGGCTGCTCCCATCCCTCTCCTCCCATGTCTGCTGTTCACAGCCACTCAAGTTCTAGGCCTGGAGCAGGCTGGAGGCAGGGATGTGGCTGTCAGAGAGGTGTTTCTTTCTGCTGCCCAGTTATTAGGTAAGTAGGTCACCCGTGGCTGTCACAGACTCTTCAGTCCCAATCCCCAAACATGCTGGGACCTTATGGGTTGAATTGTACCCTGCCCAAAGCTGTTGTAGTCTTGGCCAATGGGAATGTGATCTCATTTGGAAATAGGATTTTTGTAGATAACCAGGTTAGACTGAGGACATTAGGAGGGCCCTAATCGAATAAGACTAGCATCCTAACAAAAAGGGGAAATTTGCACAGAGATCGACACAGCAGGGAGACTTTGGGGAGAAACACAGGAGGAGACCCTGGAGACTGAAGGTGGGTGTGGGGGTGGGGATGAAGACTTAGCAAGCCATGGAATCCCAGAGGAGTCCAGTGAGTGAGGCGGCGTGGAGCCTTCTCCTTCTCATTCCCTGGCTTGCATGGGTAACGCACTTGCCACACACACATGAGGACTCAAGTTCAGATCCCCAGCACCTACGGAAAAGTGGGATATGGAGGGTGCGTTCCTGCAATCCCGGCACTGGGGGGGGGGTTGTACAGACAGGAGGAACCCTAGGGTTTGCTGACTAACCGAGCTAGAAGAATCCATGAGCTCGAGGTTCAGTGAGAGTCGCTGTCTCACAAAAGAAAGTGGAAAAAAAAATGGAAAACCATTAAGGAAGACATCCTACATTGACACCCTGGCCTCTGGATGCATGCATGCATACATGTACCTGCACATACATGGACACACAAAACTATAACAACACACACACACACAAATACGCACACACATGACACCCTGCCCACACCTGGATCATGGGCCTGTAGCCTCCAGAACTGTGACATCGTAGATGCATTTTAAAGCTACTCTGTGTGGGACTTTGTTACAGCAGCCACAAGACCCCAATACAGAACTCAGTGGTGGCATGGAGGTCGAAAGGAGTGGGCAGCTACTAGCTGGCCACCAGTAGCCTAGCCTTGATGAGTGTCCAGTAAGAAAGTCAGGTCTGGTGTGGGCAGGCCAGAGACCATCTTTGTCAGTGGACAAATGAGATCTGTGGCAGCCAGAGTCCCAAAGCAGTGTTGACATGCCTTGTCAGGCATGGGATAGCTCTAGAGAGGGGGTAGTTCACAGAATGTGAGCGAGGGGAAGAGGAAGACTTGGATATAAGGGTGGGATAGGAGAAGAGAGGTCTAGGCCCCTAGAATCCCTCTCTTCTGCTTTATTTATTTATTTTTTTTTTTAGGGAGAGTGAAAGAGAGAGAGAGAGAGAGAGAGAGATCTGGCATACCAGGGCCTCAGCCACTGCAGTCAAATTCCAGACACTTGCACCACCTCATGGGCATGTGCGACCTTGTGCTTGCCTCACCTTTGTGTGTCTGGCTTACATGGGATCTGGAGAGTGAAACATGGGTCCTCAGGCTTTGCAGGTAAGTGCTTTAACCACTAAGCCATCTCTTCATTCCCTGTCTCTTCTGCTTTTATTTATTGTTATTCAATTTTTTTTTTTTTTTTCTGAGACAGGGTCTCACGTAGGCCAGGCTGACTTCAAACTGTCTGTGTATGAGCTTGACCTCCTGATCTTCCTGCCTCCACCTCCTCAGTTCTGAGATTGCAGATATGAGCCGCCACACAGGGTTTGTCTGGTGCTGTGGATCAAACCCAGGGCTTCATGCATGCTAGGCAAGCACTGAGCTACATTCCCAGCTTCCCCGTTTTTATTCCATGGGCCAGAATCACTCACATGGCCATGCTGAGACCCAAGGTTGCCAGAAGTGTGGTCTAACTTTGATACCAGTGCCCCTTGCCTCTAACTCCTTCTTGCCCATGGAAGATGTAAGAAGGATGGGCACTCACTGCTCCCCTTCTGGCCTGACAGCCCAATGCAGGGGACTCAGAGAAGCTTTGACATTAAAGGCACCTGGGTCTTGGGGTTCTTGCTTGGGGACAGCTGACCTGGAAAGTTGTCTTGTCAGCTGATACCCTTGGGAGCTGGTTACTGAGGGAGAAACCATTATGGCCACAGTGTTAAGCCACTGACTTCTGGGACCATCCCAGCAGTTTGGAGAGGAAGAGGTGAGGTAAGCTGGTCTGTGTTCTGGGTTCCGATCTTCTGTGATCTGTGCTGTCAGGCAAGCACAAGGACCTCATGGAGTGCAGTGGCCTCCTTCTTAAAGCCCATGGGTCTTTGTGAGGACCGTGTAGGACACCTAGAAGGGTCCAACCATGCAGATGCTCAGCAGAAAAGACATGTTTTCTCACTACTTATGAGTTTTCCTTCTGGGGTCTCACTTCAACTCTCCCCTCCAGAAGGGAGACTACTTAGAGCCATCCTTTTTTTCCCTAAATATTCTTTTCCCAATGAGATCTGTCCTCCAAATATCTGCTCTTAGATTCTCTGAGAGAAGCTGAGATCTCTGAGCCTGGCCTTGGAGCCTCTTTGATTTGCAAGTTTGCTTATTTTCATTTCAAAGGAAGTGTTTCTAATTAAGGTATCCAAAACCCATGTGTTATTTTTGGAATCAATTTCCTTTTTCTTATTTTTTTTTTTTTTTGGTAAGACAATTTGTACTAATTAGGTGTAAAAATTATTCCTGGGAAAATTATGTAATGGATATGCAGTTTACCAAATAGACCTCTGATATTATTTGTGCTGCTGCTTTGAAGTGCAATTAGCAAACAGCATGCATGATGGACCTGGGTCGGTGTGCTTCAAGGGAAGACAGCCTGGTGGCTGCAGCTCTCCAAGAGATGCTCCAGGTTCTTCACAGTGGAGGCCTGTCCTCCCCAGAGCGTATCAGACAGTGCCACCCAACTCCAGCCAGGCCCCTGGCTCTCTGAGTGCAGTTTTAGGATGGTACACATGTGGCTCTCTGAACGACTCAGCTCTGGTGCCAGTCAGGAGGGTCTCAATAGGGGGAAGACCTCTTGCACGATGCTCTAGAGGAAAGGGAAGGAGGTCTCCAGTGGATCACACAGACCTTTGTTGTGGTTTTTTAAAAAATATTTTTATTTATTTATTTATTTATTTATTTATTTATTTATTTATTTGAGAGAGAGAGAGACAGGGAGAAAGAGAGAGAAACAGATATAGAGAATAGGCCAGCACCAGCTAGTCTGGGTGAACAATGAGTGGCTGTAGCAAAAAAAAAAAAAAAAAAAAAAAAAAAAAACAAAACAAAACCCCGAAAAATGATCCAGTAGGTGCACAGTGGGAGAAGGTCGAATCTTACATCAGTGTGCTCACCAGCGTCCGTGCAGGAGATAACAAGCTCTCCTGGAGGACTTCTGCATGGAGAACAGTCTGATATCAGAAAACTGGAGAGGCCGAGAGTAGCGTCTTGGTGGAGAGTGCTGCAGGAAGCAGCCGCCTGGGGCACACAAAACACAGGGAAGAGGTCAAGACTGGGCTGGAGAGATGGCTCAGAGGTTAAGGCGCTTGCCTGCAAAGCCCAAGGACCTGGGTTCAATTCCCCAGGACCCACATAAAGCCAGATGCACAAAGTAGTGCATGCATCTGGAGTTCATTTGCAGTGGCTGGAGACCCTGGTGTGCCCATTCTCTCTGTCTCTCTCTCTTTTTTTTTTTGGTTTTTCAAGGTAGGGTTTCATTCTGGTCCAGGCTGACCTGGAATTAACTATGTAGTCTCAAGGTGGCCTCGAACTCACGGTGATCCTCCTACCTCTGCCTCCCAAGTGTTGGGATTACAGGCATCGCCATCATGCCCGGCTCTTCTGTCTCTCTCTCTCTCTTCTCTCTCTCCCTGCTTGCAAATAAAAATAAATAAAATGTTTTTAAAAAAGTTTGAAGCTTGGTGGAGGAGTCCCAGGATCCAGGACTCAGGCCTTGGAACAGGTGCTCGCTGGCAAGGGCTGGTGTTTCTGAGGTCACATGAGGAGGCTGGTCCCACAAGAATTGGGTTGAAGCTGGAAGATAGCAGCTTCGTATCCGCTACAATACCAGTCAACAAATATTTAATGCAGTTTGAGATTGCACTATTAGAAGTTTCAATTTTAACTTGAGGGAAACGATAGTCACCTTTTACTTTGAACTGGTCATCTCTATGGGTTCAGTTGTGTATGTGTACTATAGTCTAAACAAGGGCTGGAGAGATGGCTTAGCGGCTAAGGCGCCTGCCTGCTAAGCCTAAGAACGCTGGTTCCAATGTCCAGCGGTTCCAATCTCCAGGTCCCACGTTTAGCCAGATGCAGTGAGGCAAGGGTGCAATGCCGCACTTGCCCACAAGGGGGGCGCACGCATCTGGATTTCATTCACAGCAGCTGAGACTGCTGGCGCGCCCATCTCTGTCTCCCTCTCCCTTTCTATCTCTCTGTGTCTCTCTCTCCAAAAAAAAAAAAATAATAATATAGTCTAAACAAGGCCCAGGCTCTGTTGAGGCTACCTAGAGAAGGTAGCCTTTCTTAGGTAGGTAGGAGATTCAGACCTATGGCAATATCTGGTACATCCTATCAGAGGAACTAAATATCATCTTCAAACACATGCCTTCTTGAGTTAAAGAGGCTGTTTTTCCTAAAAAGTGAAAACAAAACATTTATTTTGATTGTAAAGTGAAACCTTAGACTATATTGATCACCAAGATGGCAGGTCAGCAGGGGTGCAAGGGAGGAACTATTACCTCTCTGTGCCAATTCCAGGTGATACCAGCTTCAGTCCGAGATGAAGCTCAGTTTGGAGTGCTTGTCTAGCATGGACAAAGCCCCAAGTTCAACCCCCAACACTGCATAAACTTGGCATAGTTGGCACATGCTTGTTATCTCAGGAGTCAGAGGCAGGAGGGGCAGAAGTTTAAGGTTATCCTCAGAGAGTTCGAGGCTAGCCTGGGCAGTGAGACCTTGTCTCAAAAACAAACACAAACAAACAAAAATCTGGGTAACAGTGGCACAAACTGTCATCCTAGCGCTTGGAAGGTGGAGGCAGGAGGATCAAGAGTTCAAGGCTACCTGTCACCCTGTTCAAAACCAACCAACCAACCAACCAACCAATCCCCAAACAAACAACTTCCCCGCTCCACATATAATGCAGGTAGTATGGATGGGTCTAAGATGCTGGGCTTCCTGCTGTTGGTGGAGGGCAGAAGCACCCTCCCGGCACACTGCACAGTCTAAAAACTTGAAGTTAGGATCACATGAAAGAGAATATATGGTGTTTGTCTTTCTGAGCCTGTGTTACCTCACTTAGTATAATATTTTATAGATCCATCCACTTTTCCAGCAAATTACATTTTTCTTTACACCTGAATAAAACTCCCTTGTGCATTTGTACCACATCTTCATTATCCAATCATCAGTTGAAGGACATGGAGGCTGGTTACATTTCATAGCTATTGTGAATAGAACAGCAATAAACATGGATGAGCAAGTATCATTATAGTAAAATATAGACTCCTTAGGGCATATGCCCAGGAGTGCTATGGCTGGATCATATGGCAGAACTATGTTTAGCTTTTTGAGAAACCTCCACACTGATTTCCACAGTGACTGCTGCAGTTTGCATTCCCACTCACAGTGAATAGGTTCCTCTTTCCCTGCACCCTGGCCAGCATTTGTTGTCATTTGATTTTTTTGATGTTAGCTATTTCAACTAAAGTAAGATGGAATCTCAAAGTAGTTTTTAAAAAATATTTTAAAAAATATTTTATTATTTATTTATTTGAGAAAGACAGAGAGAGATACAGAAATAGGCAGGTAGAGAGAGAATGGGCGCGCCAGGAACTCCAGCCACTGCAAATGAACTCCAGATGTGTGCTATGGGCCCCCTTGTGCATCTGGCTTACATGGGTCTTGGAGAATCGAGCCTCGAACCGGGGTCCTCAGGCTTCACAGGCAAGTGTTTAACCGCTAAGCCATCTCTCCAGCCCTCAAAGTAGTTTTAATTTGCCTTTCTCTGATGGTAAAACACACATATATATGTGTATATGTATATATATATATGTGTGTGTGTGTATACACATAGTGTCTGACAGGAGTAATATCTAGAATATACAAATAACTAAAAAAACTAAACAATAGAAAGAATATACAAATAACTAAAAAAACTAAACAATAGAAAGCAAACAACTTAGTGCGTGGTGTCCCACACCTTTAATCCCAGCACTTGGGAGGCAGAGGTAGGAGGATTGCTGTGAGTTTGAGGCCATCCTGAGATTACATAGTGAATTCCAGGTCAGCTTGGACTAGAGTGAGACCCTACCTCAAAAAACAAAAACAAACAAAAACAAAAACAAAAAAATGGGCTCTGGAGCTGAACAGCGTATTCTCAAAAATTCCAATATTTTACTTTCTAAATGTATTTATTTATTTATTTGAGAAACAGAGAGGAAGAGAGGCCAATAGAGGGAGAGAATGGGTACACCAGGGCCTCCAGGCACTGTAAACGAACTCCAGATGCATGTGCTACCTTGTGCATCTGGCTTGAGTACTGGGGGATGGAACCGGGTCCTTAGGCTTCCCAAGCAACTGCCTTAACCACTAAGTCACCACTGCAGCCCCCAGTAAATATTTTAAATGCTCAACATTCTTTGGGTTTTCTTTTGACTCAGTTGATAGCTTCCTTAGCTGTAAATAGCATTTTAGTTTCATGAGGTGCTATTTGTTGATTGTTTGCCTTATTTCTTGGGTAACCCAGGTCCTATTTATAAATTCCTTCCCTATGCCTATAGCTTGAAGTGTTCCCCCTACCTTTCCCTCTAGTCATAGACCATACTTTTGTGTGATGTAGGGCCTCACATGAAGACTTGTACATTCTTTTTTTTTTTTTTTTTTTTTTTTTTTTTTTTGAGGTAGGGTTTCACTCTGGTCCAGGCTGACCTGGAATTAACTATGTAGGCTCAGGGTGGCCTTGAACTCTCAGCGATCCTCCTACCTCTGCCTCCCGAGTGCTGGGATTAAAGGCGTGCGCCACCACACCTGGCTTAGACTTGTACATTCTTGATATATATATTATAATGCTGACTTCCAGTACTTTTTTTTTTTGTTTGTTTGTTTTTGTTTTCGAGGTAGGGTCTCACTCTGGCTCAGGCTGATCTGGAATTCATTATGTAGTCTCAGGGTGGCCTCAAACTCATGGCGATCCTCCTACCTCTGCCTCCCCAGTGCTGGGATTAAAGGCGTGTGCTACCACGCCTGGCTTAATTTGCACCTCTTATCCACCTTCAGCACTGAATATCATTACACACTTAAAAAGTCAGTTTAAGTGGGCTAGAGAGATTTCTCCATGGGTAAAGCACTTGCTGCATTAAGTGTGAGGACCCAAGTTCAGATCCCCAGAACCCATGGAAAGCTGGATGTGCTAGCATGCATCTGTCATCCTAATGCTTCTATAGTGACATGAGAGGCAGAGACCAAAGAATCTCTGGAAGCTTGTGTGCCAGCTAGCCTGGTGTACACAGAGGCAGACAATGGGAGATACTGCCTGGGGTGGTTTGAATCAGATGTGCTCCAGAGATGCATGTGTTCTGAATGCTTGGTCCTCAGTCAGTGGCAATTTGAGAGGTGGAACCTTGCTGGAGGAGGTGTGTTGTTCGGAGTGGGCTTAGGAGTGTTCGAGTCAGCTCCCCTTTGCTAGAGTTGGGTGCACTCTCTGCTGTTGTTTTCCACCTGCTGTGGCAGAGGTGACGTCCAGCCTCTGCTCATGCCATGACTGCCCTGCCATCATGAAGCTTGCCCTCGAGACTGTAAACCAAAACGTAAACCTTTTCTCCCATCAGCTGCTTTTAGTTGGGAGTTTAATCCCAGCAAGAAGACGATAACTCAACACTGCCTCAAACAAGGTAGAAGGTGGGGACTGTCACCTGAGGTTGTCCTCTGCCCTGCTTATGTCACCATAGCATGTGTGCACCCACATACACACATACAAACATCTCTCTCTCTCAAACACACACAAAGATAAACACATGTTTGATAGGGAACCATGATATCTTATTGCTACTTTCATTTGCTGTTCTATGAGTCCAAGCACGACTGAACATCTTTTCCATATGCATACTAACTGTTTGCATTTCTTCCTTTATGAATTATCTGCTTTGACCTTTGTCCCTTTTAAAAAGTGGTATTGATTATCATGCCCAAGTCTATAACAGAGAAATTTAAAATTTTTATGTAGTCACATTTATTATCCTTTCCTTCATCAAGCTTTCCATTATTTTTATACTTAGGAAAAAAAAAATCCTTTTTCCTATTCTCAAGTACCATTTACCTACATATTTTTGTTTAGTTTTCACCAAATTTTAAAAAGCAGTAGGGAATCCCAGATAGCTGAATCATTGTTTTAGTACCATGGATCAAACAATTCTTCAATTCTTCATTAAGCTTTGGCACATTTTTCAGGCTTTAATTATATATAATGTATGGGTATGAATACACACATGTGCGTGCACACACACACACACACACACACACACACACACAAGGTCTGCTCTAGAATATGTTGCACAGTCATTGCAAGATCCTGGGGGGCCTCCTCTTGGGTGGTAGTGAGTGGCCAGATTTTTGGTGGGAGGGGTGATGAGCAAGCAGAGGCTGGTCAGACATCACATCAGGTTGAGATCTTTTGTCCCTGGTATTTTGGAGTTTCTGAGGTCCCTGCCCTGCAAAGTCTCAACACTCCTGTCCCTCCTTTTTCTTGCTCTTCCTGCTGCCAGGACAGATGTTCAGATTGTTGTTTCTGTCATCATTGATGTCAGGGGCTGAGCCTGAGCTTTACCAGAGAGGATGGAGCTGAAGGATCCACAGGCCTCTTGGTGGGGCCACCTGCCCACACTGAGGACTCACACGATGTCCACTTCCCCAGAGATTCTTTGTCCTCACAGCATTGCCCTCAATTTATAATTATAGCTAAGTTAGTTGCTAGCCTCCCACTAGATTATAAACTCCAAAGACTCTCTTGTCACCTGGGCACATGGAGACTGGAGGAGTGGGACGAGAGAATAGATGTCTGGCTTGTCCCTTGGAACTGGTGGATGAGAGCCTTGGTAACCCCAGTGTCTGAATGAACAAGCAGAGACAGTTGTCTGACCACAGAAAAGCTCTGTTGGGCAATAAAGGGACTGACTCTCTGAAATCAAGGGCCAACTTAGAAAATTCAGACCAGCTGAGGCTGGGAGATGGCCGCCTCATGAATCTCAGGTCAGGATGGAGCCAGGAAAATCACCCGTTTGATCCTCAGCTGACATTCTGACCTCTCGAGCTGAATATTCCTCTTTGCCAAGAGCGTGTTCCCGACAAATGGGGTCGAGAGGCATTTGCATCCAAACCGCCAAAGCTCTTTAAATGCTGGAGCCTGGAGGCCCGATGGGTTTATTAGATTATCATTGTGGAAGTTAATAAAGAATTAATTTCTCTTCATGTGACATCCAAAGGCAGTTATTTCAGGAGCCTGTCCATTTACACAAAGACAAGTATTTGTCAAATGTCAGAGGCAATTCCCAGGTCCCAGCCCCCCCTCAATAATTCTGGATTAGGGATAGCCTGAAATGACATTACACAAATTTTCCTTCAAGATGCATTGAGCTCTGGGGACCATTGAGGAATTTCAGGTTCCTGAAGGTTATACTGTCAGCAAAAGGGTTGGGTGGGGGTGGCTGGAGAAAGGGTAGAATTCCAGCTGTGCCGGCTCTAGGGGGAGGGAAGGAACAGCCATGGATGGCTATTAGACTGTGAGGCCCATTTGCCTCCTGAAAACAACTCACTGTCCTTTGCTTCAAATCTTGATGGGTTTTTCTTGTTCTCTTCTCAGGCCCTGGGAGGGGCTATGGCCTGCCTGGGGCTGCAGAACTGGCCTCATGTCACCTTGTGACGATATATTAGGGGAGGTCAAGGCACCATTAATACCTGTCTTGGAGCTAAGTGCTGGGAAGTGGAACTATGGTAGGGACAGACTCACTGCTATATCCTAAAGCACATTGTGGAATAGCCAGGCACCCCGTCATCAGGGGGCAGTAGTCTTGGGCTGGGCTTGAGGGAGCTTGAGTCTGGTTCAATTGAGAGTAGCATCAGGAAACCACTAGAACAGCTTAACCTTCTGTCACAGCTCTGTATGTGGGCGTTTGACCATTTGCTGGGCATCTGTCTGGGAATATCCAATAGGATCTTCAGGCTGTGTATCCCCAAATCTGAATTCTGCATCATTTATCATTGCCCCTCTACCTGTTGCTTCTTCCTTTTCCCCAAGTGCATCAACCCTGTTAGACTTCTCCATCACCCTCCATCCTTGGAACCACTCTCCTTCCTTCCTGCATTTGTTAAGATCTGGCTCAGCCATCGCCTCCTCTGTGAAGGCCTCACAGGAAGGGTCAGAGTCTCCTGCCAGGGCCTGGGTAGATGCTTTGTACAAATTGAGAAAAGCCCCCATGGGGATGGAGTGATGGCTCAGTGGTAAAGGTAGTTGCCTGCAAAGCCTAAGGACCCAAATTTGATTCCCCAGTACCCATATGACACCAGATGTATAAGGTGGCACATGTGTCTGGAGTTGGTTTGTAGTGGCTGGAGGCCCTGGCATGCCCATTCTCTCTCTTTCTATCTGCCTCTTTCTCTCTCTTAAATAAATAAATGAATGAATAAATAAAATATTAACAAAAGAAAAGCCCCCTTTCCCTACCTGTGTGGTCACTTAACTCATGAGAGGATGAGAGGAGAGGAGAGAGAGAGAGAGAGAATGAGAATGGGCATGGGGCAAGCCAGGTCCTCTTGCTGCTGCAATAGGACTCCAGGTGCATGTGCCACTTGGTGCCTCTGGTTCTTTGTGTATCCTGGGGAATTGAACCTGGATTGGCTGACTTTGTAAGCGATCACCTCTAATTGCTGAGCTCCCCGGCCCATGGTTATATCTTTTTTAAAAAATAGAGAGAGTGAGAGATACAGAACTAGGCAGGTAGAGAGAGAGAGAGAGAGAGAGAGAGAGAGAGAGAATGGGCGCCATTGTGTATCTGGTTTATGTGGGTCCTGGGGAGTCAAACCTGGGTCCTTTGGTTTTGCAGGCAAGCACCTTAACCACTACACCATCTCTCCAGCCCCATGGTTTTATCTTTTAGTAAATGGAAATGCATATGTGTATGTTAGAAAAATGTGCTCCCCCAGTCTCGCCCTAGAAACAGTCTGCATAGGCTCATGGTGTGGCAGGCCGACTGAGGGCTAAGCTTCAGTCTCATTGACCTTGTTGGCTGCCTAATTTTGGTTAATGTGCAATCTGAATGATACTACAACCCTGCTCTTTCCTCTGAGCTCCTACAGGCCTGTGTTTTATGCTGCCCCTGAGTATGTTAGTTTCCTGTAACTGCTATGATACAGTGTCACAAGCGAAGTGCCTCAAGTGAGTCTCGCCAAGTTGAAATCAAAGGTTTGTTGTGGGCTGGAAGGAGGGCTTTGTGGTTAAGGCATTTGCCTGCAAAGCCAAACGGCCCACGTTTGATTCTCCAGGACCCATGTTAGCCAGATGCACAAGGGGGCACATGTGTCTGGAGTTTGTTTGCAGTGGCTGGAGGCCCTGGAATGTCCATTCTCTCTCTCCCCCTCTTTCTCTGCCAAATAAATAAATAAATAAATAAATAAATAAATAAACAAACAAACAAACAAATAAATAAAATATTTTAAAAAGGTTGGTTAAATGCCTACTACATCTATGGAGAAAACCTACTTCCTAGTCTTTTCCATTTTCTAGAAGCTACTTACGTTCCTTGTCTCATGGCCCCTTCCTCCATCTTTAAGACAGCAGCATAGCATCACCGTAGCTTTGACTGACAGCTACGTCCCTTATTTTCTCTTAACGACATCTGATTCCTGCCTCTTCTTTCACTCATAAGGACCTTTGTAATAAATTGAGACTCATCCAGATAATCCCAGAGCATCCTCGCGTGCAAAGATCCTTCATCATACTGGTCAGGTGCTTCTACTGTGTGAGGTCACATATTCACCAAGGACATGGGTATCTTTTGGGACATTATCCTATCTATTATACAACGTGACATCATTTTATCAAAATTGTTTTCTCTGCCAAGTTAACATCCCTGAGAACAAAATCCCTGGTGTATTAGATTATGTCGTCAGAGTCCTTCACAGACTGGCATAGATAGAAGTGTTCAAAGAATGCTTCTTGAGGGCACATGAGGGCACCACCAACCAGGGAACCTCCCCTGGGAGACTGAGGCAGTAGAAAGCACATGAACACAGCCCTCCTTCAGTAGGCTACCATTCTGCATTGTTTAGACCAGCAGTTCTCAACTGGGGATGAGTTTATCTCCTAGGATACAGATATTTGACAATGACTGGAGGTGCTTTTGGGTCCCAGGAATGCTGACAAACACGGTAGGATGCACGTGGGCATGTAAGATATAGCCAGCTACAAATGCAGAAGTTGGGAAATGCTGATGTTTGCTGAGCCCAAGTGGCTGGAAGGCCCAGGGCTGGGACAGGGTCTAAATAACTCTTATTCTCAACAGGCCAAGTTTCCCCAGCTTGCAGATGAGAAGGCATGATCCTGGAGGTGCAGCCACATTCCCAGGTGTCACAGATGGTTCCCCATGGGGTCACATTTTGGACTCATTCAGAGGGCCCGATAGAAGAATGACGTGGCCTGCAGAGGTGCTGACCACGCCTGGCTTTTCTCTCCCTCTGGTCACTCCTCTCTTGGTCCGGCTGCCTTTCCTGAAGCCTTAACCCTTGTGCTGCAGCTGTCCCTAGATTTAGTGCAATGTCCCCTTTTACTACTCTCCCTTGGTGACCTCCATTGCGCTTCCTGTGGGCTAGCTTGGGAACTTTTGCTTTGGCCCCAGACTCAATTTGTGTGTGTGTGTGTGTGTGTGTGTGTGTGTGTGTGTGTGAGAGAGAGAGAGAGAGAGAGAGAATGGGTGCACCAGCAGCCTCTCAGCTGCTGTGAATGAACTCCAGAGGAGTGTGCCCCCTTGTGGGCAAGTGCAGCATTGCACCCTTGAGTCACTTTATGCATCTGGCTAAACGTGGGACCTGGAGAACCAAACAGGCATTCCTAGGCTTCACAGGCAGGAGCCTTAGCCACTAAGCCATCTCTCCAGCCCTCCCAAACTCATTTAAATTTTTTAAAAAATTATTTTAGAGAGAGAGAGAAAGAAGGAGGGGAGAGAGAGAGAGAGAGTTGGTGTGCCAGGGTCTCCGCCAATGCCATTGAAATCCAGATGCTTGCACCACCTAGTGGGCATGTGTGACCTTGTGCTTGCCTCACTTTTGTGCGTCTGGCTTACATGGGATCTGGAGAGTGGAACATGGGCCCTTATGCTTCAGAGGTAAGCGCCTTAACCGCTAAGCCATCTTTCCAGCCCTGGCCCCAAACTCTTTCTAGAGCTCTGGTCCTACAGTTGGCAGTGCTAAAATAAAGTACCACAAGCCACAGCATAGTCCTGCTCTGGTCTGGCAACTCCTCAAAACCTTCACAGACACCCTGTGACGCTCACCTACACCCAGCAGCAAGGCCCCGCCAGGCTGAATTTTGCTTGTGTCAAACCTAAATGCTTATTGTTCTTTCTTTCCCTCCCTCCCTCCATCCCTCTCTCTCTCTCTCTTTCTTTCTTTCTTTCTTTCTTTCTTTCTTTCTTTCTTTCTCTCTTTCTCTTTCTTTCTTTTGCATTTTAAAAACTTTTTATTGACAACCTTCACATATGCACATAATGTATTTTGATTATAGTTCCTCCTATTACTTAGTTTTGTGGTACTTGACTCCCTTTCCACTGGACCAACTAGTCCTTCTTCCATTTTGTTGTCTCCCCCACATCATCCCCGATGACATGTTGATGGGTTCAATAGTGTGCAGGTAAGTGACAACCACGGAGAAGGCATGGATGCCATAGCCACTTTGTGTCTGGAAGATAGCCCATCACATCACTCCCTCCTCTCCTCCCCATGCAGTGGCTCGTACATCCTTTCTGCCACCTCTTCCACAATGTTCCTTGAGCCTTAGTGGATATGATAGACGTGCTTCATTTATTTAGTCCCAGCACTCTGACAAGTTTGGGGGTCTTCCTAGTAGTCACTGGCATTAACAAAAGGAAGGTTCTCTGACCCAAAGCAGTACTAATCTATTGGGCATAAATGTAAATATTTAGAGGGCAACGTGATGAACACAGTATCGCCAATTAGCCAAACAGTAGTAGCAGCTTCCCTGCTAGGGACTATGATCTTTCCAGTCCTAGGCTTTTGACCAGAGTTTCTGTTCTATCTCTCTCTCTTGCTCTGTCTCTCTGTGTACCTTGGGTGTCATTTCTCATATGCTATTTACCGTTCTTTTCTTGAAAATTATTTTTATTTATTTATTTACAAGTAGAGAGAGTTAGAAGATAGAGAAAATGGACGCACCAGGGCCATCCACCACTGCAAACGGACTCCAGATGTATGTGCCACTTTGAGCGTCTGGCTTTACATGGGTACTGGTCTTTAGGGCGCCTTAACTGCTGAGCCATTTCTCCAGCCCCTTTTCTTTTTTCTTTTCTTTGTGTGTGTGTCTGTGTGTTTCCCTGTATAAACACATGTTCATGTGTTTAGGTGATTTTCCTGTCTTCCACAGGCACACTGGAATTACAAATGCTCACACTACGGCATCAGGCTTTTAAAAATGTGAGCTGAGACGGGCGTGGTGGCGCACACCTTTAATCCCAGCACTCAGGAGGCAGAGGTAGGAGGATCACCACGAGTTTGAGGCCACCCTGAGAAAGAATACATAGTGAATTCCAGGTCAGCCTGAGCTAGAGTGAAACCCTACCTCAAAAAAAAAAAAAAAAAAAAAAAAAAAGTGAGCTGAGCCGGGTGTGGTGGTGCACGCCTTTAATCCCAGCACTTGGGAGGTTCGAGGCCACCCTGAGACTACATAGTGATTTCCAGGTCAGCCTGAACCTAGTGAGACCCTACCTCGAAAAACCAAAAAAAAAAAAAAAAAAAGTGAGCTGGCCAGTAAGCCCTAGAGATCCTCCTGCGTGTGCTTGTCCAGTGCCGGGATTACAGGCACATACCATCACCATGCTGGTATTTTCACGTGGGTTCTAGGGAATGGGACACAGGTCCTCATGCTTGCCAGGCAAGCCCTTTACCCACTGGGCTATCTCCTCATTCTCACTGCTCTTTCTTAAAACCCCTGTTTTCCCTGTCAAGCCTCTGTATAAGCTGTTCTCTCCACCCTGACCCTTGACTCATACCTCTGTTTTCCCATCTTAGATTCGCCTTCATTTCAACCCTCAGGGTTTACACAGATTTGCATCAAGCCTGTGGCTCAGTTTGTGGTTGGAGCAAAAGTACGAGGTTAAGCTGGGCGTGGTGGCGCACGCCTTAAATCCCAGCCCTTGGGAGGCAGAGGTAGAAGGATTGCCGTGAGTTTGAGGCCACCCTGAGACTACATAGTGAGTTCCAGGTCAGCCTGAGCTAGAGTGAGTCCGTACCTTGAAAAACAAAAAACAAACAAACAAACAAAAGTACAAGGTTGGTTAAATGATTACTTTATTTACCCAGTCCAGGCTTACAGAGTGTCACAGGCATAGGGTGGATTCTGGTATACGGAGAGGAGGGCATAGTAGTTGTGCTAGTTCTTGTAAAGTTCATAACCTCAGGGGAACACAGACAGGGAATAGCTAATTTGCTTCCCCACTATTTAATTTCAGTTGTGGTTGGGGTGCTGAGAGATGTTTCGGGTTGAGGAGAGCCGCAAGCGTCAGGCCAACGAAGTTTGCTGAAGAGGTGACATTGAAGTCCGGGGCTGGCTGGTTATGGTCTGGGTGTGGATTCTGCCTTGGGTCCTGGGAGCGAGCTGAGCTGTGGCTAGAGCTACCAGCGCTTAGAGTCTGAGGCCGGAGCCATCTGCCAAGGAGGGTAGCAGGGCCAGGGACCCTGTAAATCAAGCTGACCTCAGCCAGGCCCTGGGGCTCTGCAGAAAGGTTACTCCAAGCTGTGGTTCCTGGCCGGGTTGCTCAGGCGCCATTAATCCTGTTTCCAGGAAATGCATTGGGCTGGGAGGTGCCTGGGGCAGGCAGCAAGGGCCTGGCAGGCCAGGGCAGGAAAGATGAGGTTGAGGGAGAGCTGAACAGCCTAGGGAAGCCATTGACTTCCTACCTGGAGAGGAACCTAGTTCTCTGGGTTTGGCATTGTGTCTTTTCTCTGGTGACTTTCTTACAGGACTCATACCATCCTAGCACCTTGCACTGGGCACGGTGGGTGCTCTAAACACATTTGCCTCTCAAGTGGCCGAAGGGGGAGTGTTATGGGTTGAGTTGTGTCCCATGCAAGCTAATATGTTTAACCCTCACTGCCTCTGTTCGTGATTTGGAAACAGAGTGGGTACAGATGTAATTAGTTAACCTGGGGATCAAACAGGTGTGGGCTGAACCCCTAATCCAATATGATTGGGTGTCCTCATAACAGGGAAATTTGGATCCAGAATACTCTGTGATGATGAGAGCCCCTCTGCTCTGAGCTAAGGACCTACCCAGGAGCCAAAAGGGGGCTGTGAGCAGATGCTTCCCTTATATGTTCAGGTGGGCCCATGGCCTTGACCTCTGACTTTTAGCCTTTAGAACGGTGAGTCAATATCTATTTAAGTCACTTGCTGTGTGGCACTTCATTTCAGCATCGCTAGCCTTGTAACACCATGTCTTCTGGGAATTTTGTGTCCAGGGCTGTGTGTGTGTGTGTGAGTGTACGCACGCACACACGCATGCAATCACAAGAAGCCAAGCTCCAAATCCAGAGGAAGACAGACATGTCCTTTCTTTGGCCAAGCTTCTGCCAGTGGCCAAGGCAGGGAAGGGCAGAGTGGTGCTAACATTTGCTTCTGGATTTGCAAATCAAAGGCCCTCTTTGCCACCGGGAGCCCAAGCGGAAGTGTCCATCTTGCTAGGATGGATTTCAGGGGTCCCTTTGGGAAGGTAGCAGAAAGGGAAGCTGTGCTGGAGCCAGGTGCATCTGAAAAGGGCCTGCCTGGGGCCCTTGTTCCCTGTATGGGGGCTACCGGCCACCACAGACAGACATCCTGGTCCAAGTTAACCTTTAACTAGGCGGCTCCAGTCCTCAGCTGCAGGGCCTGGGCTCCTGCAGGCCCGGATCAGGTCTGCTTTTCTGCTCTTGTCTCCGACGAACCGGTGTCTCTGATGAATTGCCCTCATACCCCCATCCTGAGCCCTGCCACCATGTTGAGTGCTGGTGTCCCTAGTAAAGATGAATGGGTCCCACTAATGAGCTGGAGGCGGCGGCGCCATGACCCCTGACCCCACGCACTCTGAGCCAGCGGGCTGGGGAATGGCTGCCTTGAGCCTACTTAATGTGTCGGTCTGGCCTCTGAAGGAAAAAAAAAAAACACTTTATTGCTACTTAGAAAGGATTGATCTAATTGGGATGGAAACATTCTGCTGATGGAACATGGAATTTTTATGAGGAGGGTGACTCAGGTTCAGCCAGGGTATCCCAGCTGGGAGGAGGCTGGAGAACATTTCCAGGGATTTTTTTTTTTTATCCCAAATCTCCTTCTGGTTGATACCAAGTATCTGAAAGACATCTGGGTTTGAATGCCTGTGGTGGTGCTGCCCAAGGAGACTAAGTCGTGGAAAAATATTTGGTGTCTTCTCTCAGGGCTTAACTGTAAAACGAAACAAAACAAAACAGTAATTGCAGTGTCCTCACAGACTTGGGAAGAGAGAAATGACATTATAGATGCATCAAGCAGGGGCCCTACGTGCAACTGGAGACTGAATCCTATCAGACTTTCTTGAGCCAAGACGACACGTGGTTCCAATCTGCTTGGCCAAGTCCCCTGCAATTCTGTAACCACCCAGCCCAATCTTGGCTGAGGCTAAGATGACTCATGTGTGAGTCGTTTATAGATAGCGCTATGGTCACTGAGGTGGAGGGGGGGCATATCCCTCAAAGACTGCCTCAGGATCACCCGGGGCTACTGCTTCTCTATGCCTTATACAACCGAGGTTTAAGATTGCCCAACGCTTACTAAACTTCCCTTGACCTCATCCCACTGTTCTGGCCTTCATACAGGCCTCCATGGACACTGACCACTCCCCTCTGGCTTCTTATTCTGTTAGCTCTGGCCAAACCTCCACAGCCATTCTCCAAACCATTCTACCCACCAAACCATCCATCACCCTGCACACGGGCACATTCTCTGCAAGTGGAGGACTGTTTGGATTGGGCCAGTCACTGGTTGAAACCCTTCCCCACCACCTCTGCTCCCCAGCGCCTCATTCAAAATGCCTGAGCTGGTCCAGCTGGCCCAGTGGGCTCAGTGATGGGATAGCTATATAATGTGTCTTCGTGTAATGGGGGACCATGTCATCCAGGATAAACTGGAAATTGCATGTTTGCCCAGTCAATATGTACAGAGTAGTATTGTGTTCCCCAAGTGGTGGGATGTATAGTTCCCTCTCTCTACCATGGTCTGGTTTGGGCTTCATCTCTGGCCACTTAATGAGGTATATAGTATGCTTCTGCAAAGCCCCCCAATGCTGGCTCACTCTACCCACCTCTGCCTCAGCTCAGGCTCTTCCCTTTTCCTAGAGCTTCCTCGTTTTCTGTATTCAGCCAGTATTCTTTTCTTCCAGCCCTGTATCACTGGACATTTCTGCAGTTTTTTTTTTCCTGGCTCTCTCAGGCAGCAAAAGGGACCCCCCCCCTTTTTTTTTGTATTAGCTATCTGTGGATGCACAATGAATATCTCAGAATGGAGTGGTGCGGAATGTCTGTGGGTCAGGAACTTGGGAGCGGCTGGTTGTCTCTGACTCAGGATCTCTCTCAGGAGTCTGCAGCCAGGGTTCTTCTGGTTGTCTGAAGGCTTGACTGAGGTCAGAGGATCTGGTCAAGGTGGCAGGCACTCTCATGTGGGTGACAAGATGGTGCTGGCTGTTGGTGAGAGGGAGGTCTGGGTTCCTTTCCACTGGGGCCTTGTCACAGGGCTGCGTGAGCGTCCTCATTGCATGGAGGCCGTTCCTCTGAATGAGTGGTCCAAGAGAGTACAAGGAAGAGACTGCGTGTCCTTACCTGTAGGGCAGGACTTCTGTGTCTCCCCCCACCGTTAATGCTATAATTTCTGCTTTTTTTCTGTTTGACAGAAGTCAGCCACTGAGAGCAGACCATTCTCAAAAGGAGGAACATCGGATTCCACCTTTCAGAGGGAGGACGATCGGGCACGTGTGGACACAGTTTAAAGGTACTCACCTTGTTTCATGGGAGTTCCCCAGTGGACCACAGGGAACTTACATGTGACTCACCTGTGACACATTAAAAACAACAACAACAACGCCTCGTTTTTCTAGACCTCATCCCAGCAGGTTGTGCGGGAGTCTGAAGTGCTGGGAGCTGGGGGGATGGGTGGGGTAACGGGGCCAAGAATCTGTTTCTGCACCAATTTCCCCTGATGTTTGGGAACTACTGCCTTCAGAAACTGGCTACTGGCAGCACAGTGTTAGTTCCCCTGGGTTTGAATGGTAGCTCAACTGCTTACCAGAGAGTGTGACGTTATACCAGTGACTGAAGTTCTCCATGCCTCAGTTTTCCCATCTAGAGCATGGAGACAAAACTACCTCGCTGCTGGCTGGGGAGATGGCTCAGTGGGTAAAGCACTTGCCATCCAAACATGAAGACCTGAGTTCAGAGCCCCAGCACCCACGTGGAAATGCCAAGCCTGGTGCTACAGGCCTGTGATCTCGGGGACTCACTGTCTAGCTTGTCTAGGCAAATTTGTGAATTAAAAAAATATCTTATTCATTTATTTGAGAGAGAGAGAGGAAGAGGCAGATAGAGAGAAGAGAAAGAGAGAGAGAGGGAGCAAGAGAGAGAGAATGGCATCTGGCTTGTGTGGGTACTGGGGAATTGAACCTGGGTCCTTAGGCTTTGCAGGCAAGCTCCTTAATCACTAAAGCCATTTCTCCAGCCCCAAATGTGTGTATTTTAAGTTCACTGAGAGACCCTGTCTCAAAGAACAAGGTGTAGAGAGACTGAAGACGATCTTCAGTATCCGCCTCTAGTTTCCCTTGCACACTGCACACACATGTGCACCCACCCACACACATATGAACACACATATACTCATGTATTGACACCAAGCACCTATAAGCACGCAAAAATATTTTACTGTTGTTCTCAGGTCTAAATGAATTAAATTTGTGAAGTAACTAACCATTTCCTTGTAACGGGTGACAGAAATGTTTGTTAAATGAAAAAAAAAAAAAAAGATAAGCTGGGCATGGTGGTGCACACCTTTAATCCCAGCAGTAGGAGGCTGAGGTAAGTGTTCAAGGTCATCCTGGGGCTACAGAATGAGTTCAAGGTCAGCCCAGGCTACAGTGAGATCCTCTCTCTAAAAGCAAACAAACCATAACAACAACAAAATGGTAACACAAGCAAAAACCTGTAAAGAGCACATTTCATCATCGTTATTTTCCTGACATTAGGTAGAAGGTATATCTATTCACTCAGTCTCTGGTCTTTAACCAGTTTTCTGTATGTGTCTATGAATGGATTATGGGTAGTTCTCAACTATGGCTGTCTTTTATAATAAGCTGGGTGGGGCCTTAAAAATTATCAAAGCATTTTCTACACTCCAGGTCAAAAGAATCAGTCTCAGTAGGGTTTTTCTGCACATTTTAAACTGAGGTCAAGGTTAAGAGTGGGTGAGAACCAGGCAAGGGCATTGTTATGGAAAACAGGAAAAGAAGCAACCAGGCCAGGTGGCCAAGTGAGCTGAATGTTGCCAAGAGGCTAATGAGAGGGTTGGAGAGATAGCTTAGCAGTTAAGGCACTTGCCTGCAAAGCCTAAGAACACAGGTTCGATTCCCCAGGACCCACATAAGGCAGATGCATAAGGTGACACATGCATCTGGAGTTCTTTGCAGTGGCTGGAGGCCCTGGTGCACCCATTCTCTCTTTATCTACCTCTTTCTCAAATAAATATATATTTTTAAAGAGGCTAATGAGAGAGCTGGAGTGAGGGGATAAAGTGCAGAACAGCGACTCCCCCTTCTATGATCTCTGGTAAGTCCCTACTTGACCAAGACATTGTCTCAGTCTCAGTTTCTATGGACAAGGATTTTTTAAAAAAAGATATTTTATTTATTTATTTATTTATTTGAGAGAGAGAGCAAAGAAGAAAGAGCGAATGGGTGTGCCAGGGCCTCTAGCCACTGCAAACAAATTCCAGATGCATGCGCCACCTTGTGTATCAGGCTTACGTGGGTCCTGGGGCATCGAGCCTCAAACCAGGGTCCTTAGGCTTCACAAGCAAACGCCTTAACTGCTAAGCCATTTCCCCAGCCCCAGACAACGATTTGAGAGCAGAGGTTTATTTGGGAGGTGACCCCAGCATGCGCTTGTAGGAGAGGTGAGAATGGAGAGGAAAAGGAAGCCAACAGTGAGTGCTGATGACTGTGTGTGTGGATGAGCAGGCTGTTGCCATGAGCAAGGGGCATGCAATCCTACTGAGGTCCCCTGGAGACAGTGTAGTTATTCCTCTGAGTTATCCCATTCCAGGGGCAAAGAAGCTGGGGTTGTTTGTATCCTCTGGCTCACCGCTTATTATTGCTGGAGGCTCGCATCCCCGTGCGCTTGCTCCCTGCAACTTCCTGGTGCCTTTGCTGGCGGGTTCCTGAAGCCGCGGTAGCCATTTGGGATGGCTGCTAGTGGCGAGTGAGAAGTTGCCAGTAGGGTAGAAGAGCAAGAAGCATGAGCAGGAGATATGGGCAGGGTGTGGGGCCTCTGAGACATAGTGGCCCATGACTTGCCCCTCTTGAGACAAGTCTGGCTACTTCCACCAGACAGCTCTCAGGTCCCCGGCGGAGAGTGGCTGATGGAGAGTTTGCCTGGGACTCCACTCCAAATCCTTGAACACATGCGTTTCCAGGCCTCAAGCCCTGGAGAGCAGGGTGATGGGAGGGAGGAAGGGAGGTCTGAGGGTGTCAGGCGGACAGACTTTGGCTCTCTCCCAGACAGGAGCCTGCATGAGTGCTGAAGTGGGGATGAAAAACGAGCAGCCTCGCGTGCATTAAATATTTAATATTCTCTCGCTGGGAGGTGTCAGGGAAAGGACCCTATAATAAATGCTACACAGGACAATTCCATCATACAACTCATCAGTGAATGGCCTCGTTTGGTCTGACAGAAACATTACAGATGCCGGGTCTGGGGGACTTTTTAGGGAGGGTGCTTCTCCTGAGCCTCAGGCCTGAGAGGACGGGGGATCAGCTGGAGAGGAAGGCTCCCACAGTGCCAGCTTTTGCCCCATGGTTATGGCACGGGCAGGATGATAGCTATGCAGAAGAAAGGTTCACGGAACCACCAACATTGGCGTTCAGTAATGCAGTCAGTGCTCTCGCTACATTCAGTGGTTATTCCCATTATAGAGTAGTGAAAGTGCGGGTTTTTCTACAGGCTGGTCCCATTGCTCATGAATGGAACAGGTGGGATTTGAAACCAGGCAGGCCTGGCTCTCAACCACTGTGCCAATGCACTTGGGCCTCTGCAGCTGTAGGTTGGGGTTCTCTGTCACTTGCCAGCTTTGTGTCAGGGCAGTGTGCCTCAAGGCTTCTGAGTTTCAACTGCTGTGTGCAAAACTGGGACAATACTGGTCTTGTCTCATGGGAATTGCGGGAATGAGATGGGGAATCACGTGCAAAGCCTAAGTCCCCCCACATTGGTAAAAGTTAGCTCTGGTCATTTCTTCTTTTTAAAAAAAATTTAAAAAATTATTTATTTATTTGCAAGCAGAGAGAGAGAGAGAGAGAGAGAGAGAGAGATAGAAGAGAGGCAGACAGAGAGAGAATGGGCATGCCAGGGCCTCTAGCCACTGCAAACAAACTCCAGATGCATGTGCCCCTCGTCCATCTGGTTTATGTGGGTCCTGGAGAATCGAACCAGGATCCTTTGGCTTCGCAGGCAAACACCTTAACCACTAAGCCATTTTTTCCAGCCCAGCTCTAGTCATTTCTTGAACCCAATTTCTTGGCTGTGTGAAATTGTGGCAAGCTACTTGACCCCTCTGAATATTAGTTTCCTTATCTGTAAATGGAATTAAAAGCCTTGTCTCCCAGGGATACTGGGAGAGGGAACCCTTTGATCTCTGGGTCTTAGGCTAAGGAGCCAATGCTTTGCTTGGCCCCAGAGGTCCACTGTGCTCTAGGGCTCTAATGAAGGAGTCCCAGCATGAGTTGGTTGGCAGGGCCTTACCCAGGAAGTCTCATAAAGTCCCAGTGTGACAATCTGAATCAGGGAGTTCTGAGCGACTCTGAAGTCAGTCTTGAGTGCAAGTCCCAGTGTGTCTAATGGGACCGTCTAGAGTCAGGAAGTCCCCGGCACACCCTCAATGCCATGCCCTTGTGTCTTGTGTTACTGATGAGTGGTTTGCAACCCTTGAATTGTAGCTAAATTGATGGGTTATGGCAAGGCCCAGCCCCATTTGAGCTACATGTCCCAATTCCATGTCCCAGTAGATGTGCCAGACCCCCCTCTCAGCCATGATCCCAAACAGCTCTGGAAGCTCTGGGCTGGCCTTGGATGTCCTTCAACTCCATGCTGCCAGGTGTGACTGTTTTGTTGGCCCAGCTCTTGGCACAGACAAACACATCTGCTCCCTCTGGTCCAGGGTGAGAGGGTGGGATGAGGGTCAGTAAAATCACTCCCTATACCCAATGACAGCGACTCTCGGGATAGCAATGTTGCCAAGGTCATTCCAAAAGTCACAGTCTCTGAGGTGAGGGGAGCAGGCGCTCCTTGTCTCAGGGGTCTCATCCTGTTTGACACCTCCAGAGCTGAAGCTGGGGGCAGGATGGGAAAGGGGAGGCAGTGGGAGGGAAGAATGCACGGTCAGCAGTGACTTTATGGATGACTATGGGAATGTGAGGCGAAGGGAACCCCGCGCTCCTCCAGGCTTGTGCTCCAGGCTCAGCCTGCCTGGGAGAACCAGGATGTGCTTGGCTAATTTATATTAATTCAAGCCCATTAATGGTGAGCTATTGCCTCTCTCTGCTCTCTCCCCTCTCGTAGCGATGCTCAGATTCAAGTGCCCATTGTGGCTGGCCTCTGATTTCTTGTGTATCAAACTCAGGATAGGATAGGATTCCAAGTCAGGCAACTCGCTCCTAATTCTCACCCTGTCCCTTCTTTACACCTCAACACACAAGTCCTCAAGCCTCTTTTCTTTTGTGGATTCTCTCAGCTCTTTTCCTAATGAAGAAGAGGACTGTGAACCACCCCCCCCACAAGAAGCCCAGTGCTGATGTGAGGGTGCAGGGCCTCCCACAAATACAAATTCATTTGCCACAAGCATACAGTACAGCCTGCAAAACAGCCTTCTTGTTCACACTCATGCCTGAAACTTCCATAGTGACGGATGTTTCCTGTGGCCCTGTTTTGTGGGCTCCCTGCCCCCACCTTTGTTCCTGACCAAGAAGAATGTCCCACTGGTTCTATGAAGCAGTGATAGGGCCCACAGAACTCTCCATCTGACAGAGGAAGGAAGAGAAGACCCAAGAGAAACAAAATGGAGCCTAGAACCCAGGACTCTTGAATCCTTTTGCTTTCTTACAGCAGTGCGGAATGGAAGCCTGGGCTTTATACATGCTAGGCAAGCACTCTACTGCTGAGTTACACTCCTAGCCCTTAGCATAGAGCCTCTTGTCTGGTGACTTTTCCCATCTATTCACCCAAGATAGAGAGTATAGAAAGAACAAAGAAAAGATCCCATTGATGCTCAGCTTGGGGAATTAATGAGTTTATCAGGTTATATGAGTATGGCCGAGTCAAAGGCAACAGCACGATGGGAAAGCTGGCCAGGTGACTCACAGACCACTGAGAAGTCTTATCCCAGTTGTAGTTTCATGATGGCAGTTGGAATCTTGGGCTGGAGAAGGGTCTCATGAGTCTGAGCCTCTTCCACCGTAGGGCAGATCTCGTGAGTTTCCTGTTCCAAGACTGGCATGCTCATGCAGTTAAGTTAGATCTCTTAAAGCCACAGGGAGAGCTTCTCGTCCAATTATCTGGAAGTAATATTCAGTTTCCGAGGCTGCAGGACAAGGCCAGGCCACAGGGACACCGGTACTCAGGCTTGGAATGACAGATATATTTTTAGGGCACTGGGGGATAGTTCCAGTCTGTGGAGCCCTCAGAGACTGAGCAGGTGCCTGTGTGTACAGAGACGGGGGGGGGGGGAGAAGCTGTGTGGACAGGACAGGGAACCTGAGTCAAGAAGGGGGGGGTTCCGTCTTCCCACCTGGATGATTGCAGGATGGTGTATGTGGGTGTCCTATGCGTGTTAGCCTGGAGGTCTCCACATAAATACTGTGCTTCAGGAGGGAGGGTCTCCAGCTTCTCTGGGTCTCAATCCCCAGTTCCAGTTGTTGTAGTGTCAGGGGTGGCTCAAGGGGTTGCACAGACAGCCCTAGTCCTCCAGCTGCCCCCCGCCCCCCAATACCTCTACCTAGTAACAGGGGCTTAATTTCTGTTTCTGCTTTTTTTTTTTTTTTTTTTTTTTTTTTCCTGCTCCGGGTTGGAGATGTTACACTTCGGGGCATCTGAAACACTCACATACAAGCCCACACAAATGATTTCTCCCGACATTAACATATTTCCTTTTGAACCCCTCTGAGGCTTTTCTCCAAAGTAATGGATTTTCCCCCCACCCCCAAATGTATTCAAATCTGGCCTCAGTTAAGTTAGAAGATTCCTATCGGCCCAGCAGGGCTTCCCTCCTGTTTCCGTGCAAATCAGCATCCTTTTTATTTTCCTCTCAGATCTCTGGGTAAAAGGGAAGCTTTCTTTGCGGAAAGTTTCCCTGGGATGGACAGACAGACAGACTCGATGTTCCTGGGCCTTTGATAGCTAAGAACACAAGATCTGACTTCAGGGGGCTCAGAAACTTCATCAGCCAAGGAATGGGACAAAGAGAACAGGATCCTGCTGAACCGGCCCTTTGAAATTCCCCAAATGATGTTTGATGTGCCTCATGCCTTTCAGCTGAAGCCATACCTTTGGCATCAAAACAACCTTTTGAAAAAAAAAATTAGCTATTTTTTAAGGCACAGAAGGAGTAAATTTAATATTAAGTCTTAATAGCAAAAGTCTTTGAAAAGGCATTTCTGGGCTTGGGATCATTTCATACTTCCCCGGATCTAGGAGCACATCCGTCCTCCCTCCCCAGTCCTCCCTCCCCAGCCTCTTTAAATTCTTAATCTCTTGCTTTCCCAATTCCGGGCCACTGTGATGGCAGGTCGGGGTCTGGTGTTCCATGGGGAGAAGTGACTTCCAGTAAACGGAAGTCCTCCCACCCCCACATCTTCTAAAGCACCAGCCAGCCCTGGAGAATTTTCTTCTGGCTTTTAAAGGGATTGTTCAGGAGAGCAGAGGAGATGCCAAAGGGCTTCCCTACTGCCACAAGCTGGACCTGCAGTCTGCTTGACACAGAGGAGGACAAGACACCTCAGCGTGGCCTCCACTCTACAGGGGTTGTAGTCAGCGATGGAGAAGCAGCTGGTGGTGAATTGTGCACCACCCCACCACCTAGGGACTCGACCCAGTCAGCTCATCCTGGTCACTCCAGCCCAGGCTGTCCAGCTCCCCAGTAAGTGACTTACCAAGCCCTTCTGCCTGTCTTGGGGAGTCTGTCACCCTATTTCCTTCCCTGGATCAAGGCAGCTAGTACCACGGACAGCTCTGGGAGGACGGTCCTTTGTCCCTGGCCTCTCCCTGGGTGTCACGGAGGAGGCTTTGCTGGACAAATGGGAGTTGGACTTTCTGGGAGGGGTACCATATCCTTGCTAATAAGATCTGGCATTCAGACAAAGCAGTCCTAGGGCTTGTGAGGAATGGAAGAACTCCTAGGTTTCCTGCTTGGGCACATGGGGACATTTGATGGGAAGCAGAGGTTGGGGTGGGCCTGTTCAATGTAGCTGGAGGATATTTTTTTGAGGGGGGAGTTGTGTGGTTAGACCACTCTAGCTACCACCATATCTCACTCAAATCTTCTGACCCCCTCATTCCCAGTATACCATACCCTTGTCCAGGATTTGAGTTTTTCCGTGTGCAGTTCTTTTCATAACAGCCCTTGGCCCTCTGGCCTCAGGGACTGTGTCTCCAGCACTGGGCTCAGACATCTTGCACATGTTAGCTTCTTGAAGTGCAGCTTTTTGTGCCTCTGAGGACTTTTGAGATTAAGCCTGGACCTTATTAATGTTTTCTAAAATATTTAAATTATTTATTTGTTTGAGGGAGAAAAAGGAGGAGAGAGAGAGAGAGAGAGAGAGAGAGAGAGAGAGAGAGAGAGAGAGATTGGGCACACCAGGGCCTTCAGCCATTGCAAACCAACTCCAGATGCATGCACCACCTTGTGCATCTGGCTTACGTGGATTCTGGGGAACCAAACCTGGGTCCTCTGGCTTTGTAGGCAAGCGCCTTAACCGCTAAGTCAGCTCTCCAGCTCTGGACCTTATTAATCTATGAATCCACATCCTTCAGAAATCCAACCTGGTGCCCCTCAACCACCTTTAGTAAATGATATGAATCCCACTTTACAGATGACAAAACTGAAGCCCAGAGACTTTAAGCAACTTGCTAAAGGTCACACAGCTAGGATGTTGGAGACCCCATGAGAAGGGGGACCTACAGGAGAAAAGGTTCTTAGAGGTCAAAGACCATTTGAAGCCAGAGCTTTCAGAGGGCCCAGAAAGCCAAGAAGAAGCAGCAGCCTTTCCTTCAGGCAACACCATCTCATCCTTGTGCATCTTCTCCGATAGGGAAGGCTGCATTAAATGTCCTGAGAGTTATCTGGGCTGGAGGCATTCAGGTCCTGGCTGGTAGAGTTGGGGACCCTGAGGCTGTGGAAGGGAGAGGATCCTGCACACTGACCAGCCATGGGAAGTTCATGCTGCACCTTCTTGGTCTTGGAACACTGTCCATGCCTACTTCTGAGGAGGTGCTGAAGGAGGAAACCCCAGCCCACGGCTCCCACTGATTCATGCTGGCTCCCCCCGTCTGCCCCAAGGCATTAGCCCTTTATGACTTCATATTAATCTGCAGGCACTTATTGCTCTGCAAGGCTGTTTTGACAAAAGTTCATTATCAAGACTGCTAAATGCTTTTAAAGCATTGATTGGGCGAATTATTACATCACTGGGGTAGACACTGTGCTCGAAGATGGATGGCATTGTTCAGACCATCTGAATTTTTCCTTCTTTTAATTGGATCGATCCCCAGAATAAACGAAGTTTAATTGAATTTTGAGGAAAATTGAGCAGTTGTTTGTGAGTCTCTGTCGATAGGCATTATTTCAACTACATGGTGATAAGTGAGTGGGGGTGGGGTGGGTGGGTGGGGGTTCATCTGCTGCCCTTCAGGCTGGATGAACATTTCCCCGAAGTGAATCCTACCTCTGGTCTTGCTCATTCAGGAAGTCTGAAAGTGAACTTTGTGCCCCAGCCTAGCAACGGGCCAACTCTATCCTGGCGGCCAACTTCATTCAGATCATAGTATTGAAGGCCCTAAACACAGTCCCGGGTACCTCATATACCTGGATGCAGATTTGAATGCACTAGTGATATGGATTGTATACATCTTCTGAATCTTGGTTTCCCCAATTTGACAAATGGGAGTATGATGGCCTCTGTCACATGAGGTTGGAGAAAGATGCAGATACTATTCCTCAGCTGAATGTAGAAGGCGATGCAAGCCTAACCCCAGGCCAGAAGTAGTCCTGAACACACAGATGTGATGATGAGGGAACAGCTTCCTGTTATCATTTAGTTTTCTTTCTTTTTTTTTCTTTTCTTTTCTTTTCTTTTCTTTTCTTTTCTTTCCTTTCTTTTCCTTTCCTTTCCTTTCCTTTCCTTTTTCTCTTCTTCTTCCTCCTCCTTCTCCTCCTCCTTTTTTTTTTTTTTTTTTTTTAATAGACAAAGTCTTGCTGTGTAGCCAAGGCTGTGGGTAAAGACGACAACATGTGAAAAGGCCCTTTGGTTGAATGTACGATGTGTAAGAGTGTGGTAGTTTGAATGTAAAATGTCTCTCATAGTCTCAAGTGTTTATGATTAAGCCTCATTCTTTTAAAAACATTTTTTGTTTATTTTAATTTATTTATTTGAGACCAACAGACAGAGAGAGAAAGAGAAAGAGACAGAGAGAGAAAGAGAGAGAGAGAGAGAGAGAGAGAGAGAGAGACAGACAGACAATGGGCACACCAGGGCCTCCAACCACTGCAAATGAACTCCAGATGCATGCACCCCCTTGTGCATCTGGTTTACGTGGGTACTGGGGAATCGAGCCTCAAACCGGGGTCCTTAGGCTTCCCAGGCAAGTGCTTAACCGCTAGGCCATCTCTCTAGCCCCCATTCAGCCTCATTCTTAGTCCTCAGCTGGCGGGGCCATTGGGAGGGGGAACCGCACTGGAGAGGTGTGTTTCTGGAGACAGAACTTGAGGTTTATTAGGCCATAAGCAGCTCAGTCTCTCTACTACCTCCCTGCTCATGTGTGACCATGCGAGCTAGTTTCATGCCTGTCCCATGCTTTCCCTGGTGTGATCAAACTTTCCCTTGAAACTGTAAGGTGAAACAAACTCTTTCCTTTTATAAGCTGCTTCTGGTCAGGTGGTTTTGTCCCAGCAACAAGAAGGTAACTAGACAGGCTGTCAGCAGACCAGGGTGGTTGGTGCCTGATGAGAAAGGGAGTTTCCATGACAGCAACGGTCAGACCGACCATCAGTGAGGAGCTTGGGACTAACCCCAAGGCCACAGAGTTCTATGTGCAGCCTCATCCTGGGACCCCACACCATCTCATCAGTTTTCTTCCAGTTTCTTCAATTCCAGGTCAGACCCAAGTGCAGTGACCCACTGACTGTTTAGTGCTGTTAAGGGAGGTTAGCAGTGGACTTTGTTGAGATGGACCATGGATGCTCAGAACCTTTCTCAGGACTCCCTTTCTTTTTTATGACTCTTAAAATTTTCTATTTATTTATTTGAGGCAGGGGGGAGAGGAGAGGAGAGGGAAAGAATGGGCACACCAGAGTCTCTAGCCACTGCAAATGAACTCCAGATGCATGTGCCACCTTGTGCATGGGTCTTATGTGGGTTCTGGGGAATTGAACTTGGTTTCAGTGGTTTTGCAGGCAAGGACCTTAACTGCTAAGCCATCTATCTCTCAGGACTCCCTTTCTGACACAATCAAGATTCAAAACTTGGGATTGAAAGGAACTTGGGGGGTTCTTAATTTGGGGGTGATTTGTTTCCATGGGAACACTTAACCATGTCCAGAGACATTTTGGTTTTGTTTTGTTTTGAGGTAAGGTCTTGCTCTAGCCCAGGCTGACCTGGAATTCACTATGTAGTCTCAGGGTGGTCTCAAATTCATAGTGATCCTCCTACCTCTGCCTCCCCAAACAAAAACAAAAACAAAAACAAAAACAAAAACAAAAACAACAACAACAACAACAACCGCCTCATAGCTTGTGAGTGGAGAAGCTCGAGACCTCACTTTTTTGTAATATTTTCTTTTTTTTGGAGAGAGACACAGAGAGAGGCAGAGAGAGAGAGAGAGAGAGAGAGGGAGAGAGAGAGGGAGAGGAAGACAGAGATGGGTGCGCCAGCAGCCTCTCAGCTGCTGCAAACGAAATCCAGATGTGTGCGCCCCCTGTGGTCAAGTGCAGCATTGCGCCCTTGCATCACTTTGCATCTGGCTAAACGTGGGACCTGGAGATTGGAACTGGGTTCTTAGGCTTAGGAGGCATGCGCCTTAACCACTAAGCCATTTCTCCAGCCCTTTTGTAATATTTTTATTCATTTATTTATTTGAGAGAAAGAATAATAGATAGAAGATAGTGACTGTGGGTATACCAGGGCTTCTTGCTGCTGCAGACAATCTCCAGACACATGCACTATTTTGTGCATCTGGGTTTACATGGGCACTGGGGAATTGAGTCCCAGCTGGCAGTCTTTGTGAGCAGGATCTTTTAACCACTGAGCCATCACCCCAGCCCTCTCTTCTTCAAGCTGCCAGAAACATCTCCCCAAAGCTGCTCTGGCTCAAGGGCTTAACCTGGCCTGGCCCATCTTTACTGAGAATTCCCTTGACTGATTTCTGTGTCTTTCTGGTAGCTGTACTTCCTGGCTTCAGAGAGTGGCCCTGCCCTGGTTAAGGGCCCAAAGACTACATATAAAGGACTTTGGAGTCCTTCCGAGGGGTTCAAGTTCTTTCTGGCTGCATCTCTAGCTCTAGTGTTTTCTTGGAGCTAAGTACTTGGATAGCACACACCCTGTGTGATGTGGAGTAATTTGGATATTTTCTTCACTTGTCACTAATTGCAAACAATAAAATCAAACATCACATTGCTACCAAGACTGCACTGCCGTTGAAATCAAGTCCATTTCCATTTAAACAAGTTTGTGAAACACGCTCATTGGAACCAAATGTGCTTCCCCACACGTGAATTCAGAAGATGACAAATGGTTTTGTCCTTTCCTGAGTGTGTCTCGTTCTTCCCTGAGAACGTCTGGAAAATGCCTTTTTAACCTCTAGAGTTGCTTTCAGGCTTCATCCCGCTTCTAGCCTCTGCCCTGGGGATAGAAGTCAGAAGGCAGCCTGTCCTGGGGGTTAAAATCATGACACACACATGCGTGTGAAATTATGCTATTTCCATGCTCACATGGTTTTCCCTCACTCCAACAGACTTTCCCTCCTTTCCCCGAAAGCACTGTCTTCACGGGCATTCTTTCTTCTGCCAGAAATGCCTTTACAATCCATACCGATGAGGTGAGCATACACCATCCAGACTCCCTCGCTCCCCGTCTAGCCGGTTACATGCTCTGGAAAAAGCTTCTTTCATCGTCTGGGATTCCCTCGTTGCTACTTATATTCTCCCAGCACCATGTCCACACTGTTATGGGAGGGTCCCCAGTAGAGCAAATGCATATTCATTCAGGTAACCCACATAAAACCAAGGTCCTGTGTGGTCCAGTCCCAGTGTGGAATCACATCCAAAGAATCATACAGAGCCATCTAAGGAATTTAAGCACCTTAAGTATTTTTTTAATGTTTTATTTATTTGTGAAGAGAGGGAGAAGATGAGGGAAGGAGGGAGGGAGGGAGGGAGGGAGGGAGGGAGGAGAGGAGAGAGAGAGAGAGAGAGAGAGAGAGAGTGTATGGGTATAGCAGAGCCTCTTGCCACTGTGAAGGAACTCCAGATGCACACTCCACTTTGTGCATTTAGCTTTACTTGGGTACTGAGGAAGTGAACTCATGCTGGCAGGCTTTGCAAGCAAGCACCTTTAACCACTGAGCCATCTGCCCTACCCCAACTTAAATTAGTTATTGATAGAAATTTTAAATCATAATTCCCACTAATACTCCTTAAAATTCCCTGTCTTCACTTCTCTCTTCCCCTATATCTGTCTAGAGCCTACCCCCATTTTTTTTTTTTCCCTTATGATGTACTAAAATTCTCTCAGGGCAAGCCACTCATGCCTCTTGACTCCCGTCTGTTCTTCGCTTTTCTTTTCTCAAGTCCTTCTTGCCCCCAAAGTGGTTTCTCTTCCTTCCCAAATGTAAGTTTAAAAAAAGTTCTAGTGTAATTCCTGGCTAGCTCAGAATCCGCCTGGGATGGCAGAAGAGAAGGAGGGTGAGTGTGCGGGAGAGAAACTCAGTTATAGTTAAGTCATAATTAGCTTGGAAACAAGCCCCATGAGTGAATGTGTTTCAGCGCTGGGTACTATGGAGGGGCTAACGTCATGTGAGAAGTCCTGGCATCTTTAGGAGGTGGAGCTTTTGCTACAGGAAGTGGTTCTTGGGGGGCGGGGCTTGAAGTTTTATAGCCTAGCCCCACTTCCTGTGTGACTTCTGTTCCTTCTGCTCCTGTTTTCCTGCATTCCTTGTCATGATGGAAAGTATCCCGTTGAAACTGTGAGCCCGAGTAAGACCTCTTCTTCCTTAAGCTGCCTCTTTTTTTTTTTTTAAGTTATTTATTTATTGGAGAGAGCAAGAGAGAGAAAGAGGCAGATAGAGAAAATGGGCATGCCAGGGCCTCCAGCAACTGCAAACAAACTCCAGACGAGACGCATGCACCACCTTGTGCATCTGGCTTATGTGGGTCCTGGGGTATTGAACCGAGGTCTTTTGGCTTTGCAGGCAAATGCCTTAACTGCTAAGCCATTTCTCCAGCCCCTTAAGCTGCCTCTTATCAGGTATTTGGTCACAGCAATGAACGAGGTACCACTTTGAAGATTGGCTACAAACACAATTTCGTATATATTTCCACCCTGTGGTACTTGTCTCTACTGGTAAGCCTGAAGGTTCATCTGCCCCTCCATCCATGCGGGTCTGGAGCCCCATGCTAGTCTTTGTCACCCCTCGCACCCGGAGAAACTGAAGTACTGGCATGTTGGAAAGGATACACACTTGGCCTAGAGCTGGTGGATCCATGCGGGGGGACGTGGAGAGAGAGAGAAAGGTGGGGGTGGGGGTAGAGAGAGAGAGAGGAGATTTTCACCCTCCACTGGGTCTGCATCCTGTCGGAGTTCCTTTATTTTTCCCCCCTGTGGCTCACACTTACTTGTTTTTGTTTTTCATGTGTAAATAGAGAAATTATTTTTAACATTCTCTGCATTTTGAAACAGATTTTTAATTACACATTTCAACTGTTTTAACGTGAACATATGAGCAGCTATCAAAAGTGCAGATAAACGCACCACATTTCCAATTGTTTGTCACAATATTTGGTTTCGTTCTTTTGCAAACCATTCTGAGGATATGGTCTCCCACAGCCACATTTTGGATCCTGTTCTGGAATGTTTGCCAGTGGCACGGCCAGTGTTGTGAAAGCTGAGGAAGAAAGGGGCTGGCGTTTGTACAATCGTTGTTTGGGTGGGTTGTTTCTGGACTATGTTATAATAAATATCTCTGCCTAAGCTGTGTGTACAATAGGATTGGAGGTGGAGTTGACTTTAAGGATAGGGCTTCCAATGGTCCAATGAATAATGTGTGTGTGGCCCGGGGGGGGGGGGTTGGTGGTGCTGTGCATTCACTCACTCATTCATTCATTTTTCGTTTGTATATCAAAGCATTCTTGTACACCCATGAGGCGTTTGGTACCCAGGTTGGAAACAAGTCCTGACCAGAGGCTTTGGGAAATGGAAACTCAGAATCATGGGATTTGGTGGTATGCAGAAAGGCTGATCTAGACACATCGTGGAGCGCTGAGGTATATGGTCTGATGCACAAAGTGATGGGAGGTCCCTAGGCCTTCTGTTATCCCAAGGTTAGAGGAATATTCCATTTATTCTAAAACAGGTACAGTGGTCAGGCTAATATCTCCTTCTCTCCTCCTTCCCACATCCCATGTGAGGCCAGTCCTTACCTGCTCCATTGAATTAGCTCCTCTGTGCTTTCATATGGATTTGCAGGGCACAGGATATGCTTGACTTTGAGCTTTGGCCAATGGAACCCCATCAGAACCTTGTGTCTGCCCTGAAGCCCGTTCCTGTGCGTCCTCGGTTGTGAAGGAGCACTGGTGTCTGACAGGAGGGTCTGGCAGACACAAGTTGTGTCAAAGACTGCACCATGACCTTTCACCTGTACTTTGCTTTGACAGGCCACAAATCTCAGACTCCCCACTTGGCTTTAGAGATGATAACACACACTTGGGGAGCCGTGTCCCTTCTTCCTATCCAACAGGACTGTTGTTCTGTATGGCTTCAGCCAGGGAGGGTTTTCTTTTCTCTCTCTTTCTTTCTTCTCCCTTCCTTCCTCCCTTCCTCCCTCCCTCCCTCCCTCCCTCCCTCCCCCCCTTTCTTTCTTTCTTTCTTTCTTTCTTTCTTTCTTTCTTTCTTTCTTTCTTTCTTCTTTTTTTGAGAGAGAGAGAGAGAGAGAGAGAGAGAGAGAGAGAGAGAGAGAGAATTGGTGTGCCAGGGCCTCAGCCACTGAAATCAAACTCCAGACACTTGTGCCACCCAATGGGCATGTGCTTGTGCTTGTGTCACCTTTGTGTGTCTGGCTAACGTGGGTTCTAGAGAGTCGAACATGGGTCCTTAGGCTTCACAGGCAAGTGCCTTAACTGCTATGCCATCTCTCCAGCCCCAGTGAGTTTTTTAAATTTTTTAAAATTAATTTTATTTATGAGAGAGAGAGATAGAGAGAGTGGGCATGCCAGGGCCTTCAGCCACTGCAAACGTACTCCTGCCACATGTGCCACCTCATGCACCTGGCTTTATGTGGGTACTGGGAAATTGAACTCAGGTTTTTAGGCTTTGCGTGCAAGCGCCTTAGCCACTTAGCCATCTCTCTAGCCCAAGCATTATCTTTTTTTAAAAAAATGTTTACCTCTGTGCACATGAGTGTCCCATGTGTGCACATGTGTATGGATAGGCATGCCAGGGTCTCTTGCCACTGCTCATGAATGCCAGATACTTGTTCTACTTTTTTGCATTTGGCTTTCCGTAGGTGTTAGGCAATTGAACCTGGGATGGCAGGCTTTTCAAACAAGTGCTTTTAACCACTAAACCACATCCCCACCCAAACATTATTTTATTTAATATTCACAGCAGACTCACGAGGTAGTGTTTATTGTTATCCCCATTTTAGAGATTAGGAAATTGAGGCTGAGGAAAGTTCACCCATTTGCCCATATAACTAGGTTGTGATATGGTAACACCAGGTTGAGAAAACTTGGGACTGTATTAGGTTTTTTGTTGCTGCTGCAGGAAAAATACTTACTGGTTTAATACACAGAACTTTATTAGCTTGCTGGTGCAGAGAGGGTAGAAATCTAAAATAGATCTTACTGGGCTACAGTGGTGTCAGTAGTGATGCATTCCTCTGCAGGCTCAAGGAAAGAATGTTCTTTGAACTCTTCTAGCTTCTGCAGGCGGTCCATATCAGTTCATGGTTTCTTACTTCATTTTCAAGGCTGGCAGCACAACCCACTCTCTCTACTGCCCTTTCTCACTGGCCTCATCCCTCCTGTAGGGACTTGGTGCTTGGATAATCCCATATTCTTACCCATATTTGCAATGGCCCTTTTGTTATATCAGGATTTGAGCATCTGGATGTGGAGGTCTTTGAGGGAGTCATCATCCTACCTAACGCAGACTCTGGGTGCCCTGATTTGAATCATTTTTTTTTTTTTCCGAGGTAAGGTCTCGTTGTAGCCCAGGCTGACCTGGAATTGACTATGTAATCTCAGGGTGGCCTTGAACTCACTGTGATCCTCCTACCCCTGCCTCCCGAGTGCTAGGATTAAAGGCATACACCACCACACCTGACTGATTTGGATTAATTTTAAGAAGTATTTTATTTATTTATTGGAGAGAGAGAGAGGGAGAAGGAGGGAGACATATATAGAGAGAGAATGGGCATGCCAGGGCCTCTAGCCACTGCAAACGAATTCCAGATACATACGCCACCTTGTGCATCTGGCACATGTGGGTCTTGGGGACTTGAACCTGGATTCTTAGGCTTTGCAGGCAAATGCCTTAACCACTAAGCCATGTCTCCAGACCCTGGATTTTTTTTTTTTTTTGAGGATTTCAAACCAACCTGTAAAGTCTCTCCTTTGTCCTCATTAGGATCCATAACATACAATCTCTAGAAGAAACCTTCAAACCTACTAGTTGGGTGGGTTGATGGTCACAGTACAGCCCCATCCCCTTCTTGGAGGTTAAGGCATTGAGTCCTCTCCTTCTGCATCAGGACAGTGCCGAGGTTCCAGCCGGGGGACCACGGCTGTCCCTCGAGGCCAAGCTGATTCTCGAGGCTTTCTTTGATCCTTGCCATCTGGCCTACTGCACGGTGAGTCTTCACATGTACTTTAGGACAATTAAAATGAAGTGTTAACACACAGCGTGTTTCCTCTGTGAGGATGGGTCTCTGGCACTGCGTGTTGCTGAGCGGCTGGGTCCCTTGATCATCGCAGGTGGCTGGTGCCAGCCTCTAGGCTCATGGTCAGTCTCCCAGGCAGAATGAATTAATGTGGCAGATATCATTTCCCTGGGTCAGCATGCTTCACCCTGCAGATCTATCACGGCGCTAGCTTGGGGAAGGCTGAGTGAAGCCACCTGCTTGCCTCGCTACAGAGACCTTGTCTGGGTCTGTCTGCTGCTTCCCCACCCAGCTTCTGCTGTGTGCTGAGAATCCCACTCCTGCAGTAATCATAGGAGGGAGGGGACACATAATCAACTTGGGCGTAAAATTCTGAAGTCCTTAGGAAAATGCAATTGGAACAGAATCCGTTAACATTTCCTAGTTAATGATCATCAGCTGTATTTTTGGCATCAGGGCTGAGCTGGGAGGGGGCCAGGGGAGGGAGCGTTGGGGTGGGATCTTCGCCACAATACCAGTTTTAGGAGCCCGTTTATCTTGTCTCTTAGACTAATTATCCCAAACTCACCACTAGGCTGTCACACTTACATGCTCCAATAAATGTAGTTCTGAATCAGCCACTGACTTTGTGGCTGGGGTGGCAGCATCCCTGGTTCGTGTCTAACTAGGGCCATCCATCTGTAATCATGGCGCTGAGGGGAGGCGCACTGCTCAGCTCGTGTGAGTGATCATGCTTATTTATATGCAAATACGTCTGACAAATCAATAATGTATGATTTAGCTGTTCAGTGTGTGTTAGTCCATGGGCTGGCAATCCCAGGTAGGGGGTCCACAGAGGGGGTCTTTTGGCCTTTGCCCCATCCCACCAGGCCTTCTCTTACAGCTGCCTTCGTTCTCTGCTGCCTCCAACTTCCAAGATCCCCAAGTTCAAGGTTCTTCTTTGTTACAGAGCAAAATTTACCCTTGTGTTTTAGGTCTTCATCCATGTCTTAGGCTCTGCCTTAGTTAGGACTTTGTCCCTATTTTCTCTTGTCGTGTGTGTGTTATGTGTAGTATGTGGTGTGTGTGTGCACGTGTGCATGCAGATACATAAGTATGAACACATATAGGTGTGGACGCTAGAGGAGGATGGTCACGTGCTTTGCTTGTGCTCTCCTCTATGTCTCTTCCATCTTATTTCTTTGAGACAGAGTCTCTCAGTGAACCTGGAGCTCACTGATATTTTTTTGGTTAGACTGACTTACCAGCAAGTTCCAGCAATCCTCTTAGCTCTGCTCCCCTCAGTGCTGGGGTTACAGGTGTGTATGGTCATGTCCAGCTTTTTATATGAGTGCTGGGGATTGAATTTAGGTCCGCATGCTTGCATAGCAAGCACTTTTACCCAGTGAGCCAGTAATTCAGTAAGTATTTATTGCGCGCTTACTGCTGTATCACTGTCTAAATTCCTATATGAAGCAAACCCTTTGATGGCATGGGCTCTGCACCGGCACTGTTCCAGATATCAGATCATTTAATCCTCCTAATGAGATAGAGACTATTCTTGGGCCTGCTTTATTTTTATATGTGTTTTTTTAAAATTAATTAATTTATTTGCAAGCAGAGAGAGAGATAGAAGAGAGGCAGACAGAGAGAATGGGCATGCCAGGGCCTCTAGCCACTACAAACGAACTCCAGATGTGTGTGCCCCTTGTGCATCTGGCTTACATGGGTCCTGGAGAATCGAACTGGGATCCTTTGGCTTCGCAGGCAAATGCCTTAACCGCTAAGCCATTTCTCCAGCCCTTTTATGTGTATTTTTACTTATTTATTTGTAAGGAGACAGGGAGAGAGAAAAGAATGAGATTGAAAATTTGAATAGATGATCGCCAGTGTTTTATTAGTTTGTAGTTGAGATCTACAGCCATCTGTCTGGAGAAGGTGTCACTGGGTGGATCTGAAGGTGTGGTGGTGGGTTTGAAATTCCAATCTAAAAATATGGAAAGTGTGCCTAGCTGGAGTTCCTGAAGTGTGCTGTGTGGTTGTGGCTTTTGGCTTTTGGGCTTGTGGCTTCTCTCTCTGCTTGGACCTGTGAAAGCAGGGCCAACTTCTTCTGCCAGTATAGAACTTTCCCTGGATCTGTAGTCTTCAATAAATATCCCTTCCTCTATAACTGTGCCTGGTCTGGAAGTTCATGTCAGTGAACCTGAAGCTGTCTGCTATAGCACATGGGCACACCAGGGCCTCTTGCCCCTGCAAACAAAATCCAGATGCTTGCACTACTTTGTGCATTTAGCTTTATGTGTGTACTGAGGAATTGAACCCTAGCTGTTCAACTTTGCAAACAAGCACCTTTAACTGATGAGTCATCTCTCTAGCACTCAGGCCCATTTTATAGACATGAAAACTGAGGCATCCGTTCTGAGATGTAAAACCAGGCAGGTTGGGCCTGACTCTGCTGTAATCTGACAGGCTTTATAGCAAAGTACTGAGCTTGCAACTGGGGCTGCAGAAGTAAAATAGGCATTTTCAGAGCTCATGCAGCATTCGGTCTGGTAGCTAAAGAAGACAGAAGGAATAGAAATGAAACCAAAACAGCAAGGCCCATCAAGAACACGACTAATTGAGATGGCACAGGCTATGCTCCTTGCTGCAAATGAACATGACCACATGGTGGTAGTGATACAGTGGTGGGCGTGGCAATGATGGCGTTAGAAAACTTGCCTACACTGTGCCGTCGGAGAAATGGTCAGTTCAAAAGGAGGTCTTAATTCTGGCTTTACCTAATCCTGGGGGCTTCAGATCTGGTGCGGCGGCTGGCAATCAACCTGTCAAGGGAAGATTCTGGAGTGATGTCAGAGCTGGGAGAAGGGTGGTGGTGGGAAAGGGGCCAGTCTTGATCCTGGAGAGGAGACCTTTGACACAGGGGAGGAAGCACTAAGTGCAGGCTGTGCCTCAGCACCGACAGCCACTGTGTAAAGTACTTCATATAATGATCCCCACTTGAGAATTATGGGCTTGTGCAAGATTACATGGCCAGTAAGTGTGTGGGGAGTGGGCTGGCATTTGGGACAGATGGGCTTCCTCTGGTGAACCCTCTCTTGTTCTTGAACTTAAGTCAAATCCTCTCCAGAGTGTGTGCCTCCGCTGACTCAGGGTTCTGGATCCATCTTTCTCCCATGCAGACCTACCCTCCATTATTAGGATGTAGCAGGCCTGTGGCCGTCATAGCCTCAGGTAGGATGGTCTTCTCTTCCACCCTTCAGTAGCTCCCACATCTCTCAGGAGTCGTCCTGGTACCCAGAGCCTTCTCTAAGCTGCAGCCAAACGGGGAGCTTCCTGTTTCAGTCACCTGGCTTTTTCATGGACCAGGCTCAGGGCTGCTGGCCAGGCTGTTCCCTCCGTGGAACACTTGTCCCTCTTTCTCTTTTTTGTTTTAAAAACACTTTTTATTTATTTGCAAGGAGGTGGTATGTGTGTGTTGCGGGGGGAGAGCGCATGAGAGAGCACACATGGGTGTAGCAGGCCTCTTGCCTCTGCAGAGGAATTCCAGATGCATGTGCCACTTTGTGCATCTGGCTTTACATGGATACTGGGGAATTCAACGTTGGCCAGCAGGCTTGGCAAACAAGTACCTTTAACCACTGAACCATCTCTCCAGCCCCAAATTATATCTTAAATTTTTTTATTATTACTAACAACATATTTTGTATGGCTACATCCTGTGTTGGTACCCTTCTTTTCCGTCATCCCTGCCCCCATTCCATTGGGGACGCTCCTCTGTGGGGTTACAGGTATTCCCCATGGGGTTGTGGGAGCAGCAGTCAGTTTTTTTGGGGGGAGGTGGGGGAAAGGGATGCCTCTGGGGCATGATGTCTCAACCTGTGGCTCTTACAGTCTCCCACCCCCTCCTTCCACAAAATTCCCTGAGCCATGGTGGGTGAATTTTAAGTCTCCTTCAGTGGTGAGCTCTTAGGAGCCTCTGGGTCTGTGCTTTGGTAGGTGTTGAGTCTCCTCGGGGTCTGTGGAGATTATATGTTTTAAGTCTCTAAGCAGATATCCTTTCCTTGAGCAAGACTTGAAAGTGGATTCGTTGGCCCTTCTCAGGCTTGCACTTGCAAGTCAAAGTGATGGCTTGTGGCTTCTGTGGGTCATAGAAGGCACCGGCTCTCCATCTTTCTCTCTTGGATCGCATGCTTGGGAAAAGGCAGCTGCTATGGTATGTAGGCCCTCAAGGTGCTCTTTGGCGATGTCAGTGTGGTGAGGGTGGGGCGAGGAACTGAGGCTATCCTCCAATAGCCAGAGCTGTTCTTCTAGACCTGTGAGTGAGCTGCCTTGGAATCGGACCCTCCAGCCTCAGTTTATCCTTCCCGTCTCAGCTGCCCTGGTAGATACCTTGAGAGTCACCTCATGTAAAAGCTGGAGCAAACCCACTCAGCCAAACCGTCTCCAAATTCCTGACTCACGGGAACTGTGTCACATAACAAATGTTTATTGTTGGAAGCCACTAGGTTTGGAGGCATTCATGAAGCGGTTAATATATTTCTTTCCATTTTCCTTTGTGTTTTCTTTAAAAAAAAACCCTCAGGGTGTATAGTGTGCATTTGTGTGTATGATGTGTGTGTGTGTGTGTGTGTGTGTGTGTGCTCATGTGTGAGTGTGGGTATAATGTGTGCCACAGCGTGCACATGGAGGCCAGAGGATAACCTCAGTATTGGTACTCCTCTTTTGTATTGCTTGAGGCAGGATCTTTTTTAAATTTTTTATTTTTTGAGGTAGGGTCTCACTCTAGCTTTGGCTGACCTGGAATTCACTATGTGGTCTCAGGGTAACCTCAAACTCATGGCGATCCTCCTACCTCTGCCTCCCAAGTGGTGGGATTAAAGGCATGCATCACCACGCTCGGCCTGAGGCAGGATCTTTTGTTATTCTCCTCTGCATATGCCAGGCTAGATGGCCCAATCGTTCTGGGTATTCTCTTGTCTGCCTTCATCTTGCTGTAGGCATTCTGAGATTATAAACACGTGAGCTACCATGTCCAGCTTTACATGGGTTCTGGGCATCCAAACTCAGATCTTCACGCTTGTTTGGGAAGTGCTTTCCATGGAGCCATCTCTTCTACTCGTCTTCCCAGTGTTTTCACACTTGATTGTGAACTCTGTGAGGACAGGGTCTGTGTCTTATTCTCAGCTGTCTCCTCATCCCTTAGTAAGGAGTGCTTGGCAGAAAATGGAAAGATGATTTCTAGGCATTTCAGCAGGGAGGGTGTCCCTCAGGACCATGTCATTCTCTGTCTCCTGCTGATTTCTGTCCCATCCGTATGGCTTGGAAATCACTGCGAGGTGGCTGGAGCAGACTCCATTCTCTGAAGAAGTTTCTGAGCATCAGAAACTATGGGCAGGAAGCAGTTATTTTTCTGACTTGAGAAATCAGTGATAAGGCTGTGTCCAGATGCTAGGGGCTTCATCAATTCCAGTTAGCAGCTCCCCTCCTGGCTGGAAGGTTGTTCCTGGACACATCCCCAGATCAGTTCTCCTTAGCACTCATGGCCAGCCCCATCCCTGGACAGGGGTTCACAGGATATGAAATATTCAATGCCAATGACTATCCCCTCTCATATTTCTTTATATTCAGAGTGGCCACTCAATTGATATGTAAATAAAGCACACCAGCATTAAGCCTGTCCCATGCTGCATTATTTAAGCTGCAAACCGATGCATCATCCGTCATGGGGCCCATTGGCGGGACCCTGCTGGGCGCCGGGCAATAAAGCCCGCCAGAGCCTCATCAGAGGCAGCGGGTGGTCTAGTGGAAGTTCATTTATGCATGAAATATTCAGCCAGCAACAGTGCCAGCCTTAAACATCAGTAATTGGGAGGGGGGTTCTATTGCTCCTAACTAGTGCCTCTAAATTATGGCAAAAGACTGGCCAATTTACAAATTACATATATTTGTCATGCTCGTGTACCTTGCCTGAGCTAACGGAAATGGCCCGTGTTGTGACTGCACGCTCGCCATGGCGAGTAGTACCCAGCAGAGCTGACTCTGCCGTGAAGCAGAACAGAATGGAGGCTCCCCTCAGACAAGCAATCCCCGGCCTCTGGTCACCTCTGTCTCCTGATTGGTGGCAGTGCCCCCTTTTCTGCACCTATCCCTGCCTCCTTGCATTGTCTGAGGCCCAGAGGCCAAACACCACCCCTCCCTCACCCATGGGCGTCCAGAGAACACTTGACTCCCATATCTCCTCTCTTGGATGGTTGCTTAGCTCTGTATGAGGCCAATTTTTCGCTCAATGAGCATTTACAAAGAATCTTATCTGCCCAGGCTCTGGGTGAGATGTTGGGGTGTAATAGTGAGCTTTAGAGAGGTCACCTAGTCTTCAAGGAGCTCACAATTCCTTTGAGACTGCTAAACACCTATTAAGCATCACTTTCTGTTGGCTTTCCCTAAGGCGGACTCTGAGACAGGAATGTGGCTACAAATGGTTTATTTGGGAGGTGATCCCAGGAAAGAGAGGTGAAGACTGGGACATGGGACAGGGAAAGAAAGGCAGTTCCTGCAGGAGGTGTCCTTGGGACCGACAGCTGGGGCTTAGTCCCCCTCATTCCTCAGGCCAGACAGTGTGGAATGCACATGTGTAGCAGACAGCTTCAGGTCACTGGGATGAACAGTCACAATTATGGAGGAAGGGATATTTATTTATTTTAAATATATTTAATTAATTTATGTATTTGAGAGACAGAGAAAGAGGCAGAGAGAGAGAGAGAGAGAGACAGAGAGAGAGAGCGAGCACCAGGGCCTCCATCCACTGCAAACGAACTCCAGATACACTCACCCCCTTGATCATCTGGCTTATGTGGGTCCTGGGGAACCAAACCAGGGTCCTTTGGCTTTGCAGGCAAGCGCCTTAACCACTAAGCCATCTTCTCCTGCCCTATTTATTGAAGCTTACAGATCCATAATGGCAGAAGAAGCTGGCCTGCTTTTGCACATCCAAGCAGGGAGAGAAAAGCCACACCAAAAACAAACACACTTCAGGAACTCCAGGCACTTTGCATATCTTTAGACTGGAATTGCAAATCTACCACCACACCTTAGGGATAGACCCCAAGATCTGCCCAGTGACACCTCCTCCAGCCAGGCGGCTGCAGATCCAAACTACAAACTAATAAAACAATTTATTGGGGGGGGTCTATTCAGACTACCACAACACGGGAGTTTTTTCACCCACGTGGGGGAGAGGGTATTTACCCAAACGTCCACACTGAGGTGAGGCTCCCCCTTCTGAGACAGGTGCTGGCAAAGGCAGTTGGCCTGGCAACTTCCCTGGCATGACCCAGCAGGCTGGTAGCATCTTAAAATCCTCTGCAAGGGGTGGGGGATATTCTCTTTTCTTCCCTGGATTCTGGCATAGTCCCTATAGGTGGGATGGATGGGGGTGAGGAGGTATCTGCTGACCTTCCTGGCAGAGGGGCTCCTGCCCCTTAGTTGAGTGCTGCTTGCATTGGGTGAAGGTAGGAAGAAGAAAGAGGAAGGGAGGGACAGTGCTTATCTCATGATGCTGATGGGAATCTGATTATCCAGAGAGGGCCTTTTTTTTTTTTAATTTGAGAGAGACAGAGGGGAGAGAGAGAGGGAGGGAGGGAGGGAGGAAGAAGCAGAGAGAGAATGGGCATGCCAAGGCCTCTCAGCTGCTGTGAACGAACTCCAGATGCATGCAGCTCCTTGTGCGTGTGTGTGACATTGCGCGCTTGTGTCACTTTTGCATCTGGTTAAACGTGGGACCTGGAGATTCAAACAGGCATTCTTAGGCTTCACAGGCAGGTGCCTTAACCGCTACCCCATCTCTCCAGCCCTCAAGAGTGCCTTTTACCCAGCTGCAGACACAGCCTTAGGTTTCAGACAAGTGACCTCCTCAGAGAGGCCTTCTCTACCACCTCTCCAGTACCTTACCTGCTTTTCCCTCTGCTTGCCTCTGTTGTCCCTGCTCCTCCAAGAAGGCCAGGTTCCAACATCTGCACTCTACAGGGTTCTTGCCTAGCTCTGTGTGAGATCAATTACTCATTCAGGAAACATTTATAAAGCATCTTTTTAAAAAAATTATTTATTTATTTGAGAGACAGAGAGAGAGAAACAATGGGCATGCCGGGGCCTCTAGTCCCTGCAAACAAACTCCAGACACATGTGCCACCTTGTGCTTCTGGCTTACATGGGTTCTGGGGAATCGAACCTGGGTCCTTAGGCTTTGCAAGAAAGCACCTTAAGTGCTGAGCCATCTCTCCAGCTCTTATAAAGCATCTTAATGTGCCTTGGCTGTGGGTGAGATGTTGGGGGTATAATAGTCAGCCTCAGGTGAGTGTGACCAGATCTGTTCTACTTGGTCCTTGATTCCAGGGATCCACCCAGAAGCGGGCTCATAGAGGTCCTCGGAGGATGTTGCCCCTGGTCTGACTTTCTCTTCCAAACCCTTGGCTTCCCGTCAGCATCGATATCCCCTTGATCTGGAGAATCTATCCTCACCCCAGCACCCCAACCTGATGACCATGGCTGGCAGGCTAGAGTGAGGCTGACAGGTGGATAAGCTATTTCCTATCCTTTCAGGGACATGGTGTTGGATATCAATCCACAGGCTCAGCTATTAAAGGAACGCAAGATCCTGCATAGGAGAAAATATATAGGAAATCCTTCAGGGCCAAGATCCTTTTCTGATAATCTCCTTAAGGGCATTTTTTGGACAAATAGTGCTATCTTTCTTTGTCACTCTTGGCAACAGATTGGGAAGTTGTTTTTTTTTTTAAATTTATTTTTTATTGACAACTTCTTTAATTGTAGACAAAATCCCATGGTACTTCCCTCTCTCCGCTGGTGCTTTCCTCCCTCACTTCCCCCATTAGATTGGGAAGTTTTATATTTTCGGAAGTGATGCAGTGGAGTCCCAGTGGGATTACATAATTAAAAAAAATGTTTTTTAAAGTGATCTCAGATTTGCTAATTTATAAACAGGGTTTCACATTATAGTCTAGGTTAGCATAGAACTCACTGCGTAGCTTAGGCTGGCCTCAGACTGGTGGCAGTCCTCCTGCCTCAGCCTCTTGAGTGTTTGGTGTATAGATGTGAGTGATCATGTCCTTAGTATAACCTCAGGTTATAGGAAAGTTATACAGATTGCTGAATACTCTTTACCCAGATTCCCTCAAGCCTGACACACTGCCATTTCCTTTGTTCATTTTTGAGGGTGTGCATGTACACATAACAGATTTTTTTTTTTTTCTGAATGGATGGAGCTCTCCTTGCTGGTTCTGTGACCTCCTATGGCTTCTAAATCCCTGCATTTCCTCCAGACACACCAACCTGTTTCTTCTTCCACACTTTTGCATATTCTTTTTTTTTATTTGACAGAGAGAAGAGGAAGAGAGATAGAGAGAATGGACACATCAGGGCCTCCAGCCACTGCAAACAAACTCCAGATGCATATGCTACCTTGTGCATCTGGCTTATATGGGTCCTGGGGGATTGAACCTGGGTCCTTGGGCTTTGCAGGCAAGTGCCTTAACCACTAACCCATCCCTCCAGCCCCACTTTTGCATATTCTTGTTCCAGTGCCAGGAAAGTATCTCTACCCATAGGGTTTGGAAAATTCCCGTTTACCTTCATGTTTCATTTTAAACATTTCCCACCTCTGGAAACCACTGACCATGTCCTTCTCCTTCCCCCACCCCCTCCTTTTTTTGAAGTACATCATTTATTTTGCCCTGAACCGAAACTGGTTTTCTTTTCTAGCTCACAGCTCCCTGAGGGCAGGCCTGGTTCTCCTGCATATTGCATCCTTTCAGCCTTAGCTCAGATGAGCACATGGCAAATGTCTGTGGGATGAATTAGAATGATTGACTGTTTCATCTAGCTGAAAGATTTGGGCTCCTTTAACTCAAATCCACAAGCCAAAATTTTGTGGTCTTTGGTTTGCTAAGATTTCTGGGCTGTGGGGTAGGGTGGGGTGGAGAACTTGTGTACGGACAAAGGGTAACTTAACATTTTGGTCTGATTTGGACGTAATCATTGGCTCTTATTTCCTCCCCCCCCCGCATTCCCTCAATCTCTACATTTCTCCCTTTCACAGGGCTCTGGGTCTAGTCATGGGTGTTTCTCCTCCATTTCTAAGCGTCCCAAATAAACCTCTCATTAATGCTTGCCTGATGCAAATGTCAAATGGTCCTATGTGGATGCCATTAAAATAATGAATGCAGAAGGGGATAGATGAACATGGCTAGGAATCGATCTTGGACCCCTGATGAGATTATTAAGAACTGGGGGAAGGGAGGGGTATCACTCTCACAGGTTGAAATTTCACTAGTGTCCGTTCCTCCCCCCCCCCAACTCCTTTTCCCCTTCCTGTCCCCTTGCTGATTTATGGACTGGACGCCTCTCCCTTCCCCCATCCATTACCCTCAATGCAGCGCTAACTTACCATGGAAAATCTATTTATGTCAAATGGAATTTTTATCTTGGCCTAGGAATTAATGCTTTTTGTAAAAGACGTTTTAATCGTATCTTCTTTATGGAGTAAAAAAGAAAAGCTGTCTTAAAGACTTAGGTAGGTGTGGTGTGCAAAGTGTGCCTTGGGACCTTTGTCTAGACTTGGTCACACCTGAGCACTATGTGTGGAGGAGGAAGGAGAAACTGCACAGGGAGGATTCAGCTAGATGATGAGAGGGACATGGAAGGTTCCTCACATTAAATTCCTTAGAGCAGTTGCTTCTGTTATGATTGCCAACACATTCTTCTTGGAATTCTGCTCTCACACTTTGTAAAATAAAGAGGATTTAAAGCCAGATCATTTAATTCAGTTCATAAGAGCCCGAGGAAGGAGTAGATGTGGGGATAAAAGCCCGTGCATGCCCAGGTCCGAATCCCAGCAGCTCCACTTCCTGGATGTGTGAGGATGCCTCCCTGAGGTGTAGGTGAATGGGAATTACCTCCCTGTTGTATGAAGGGGACACGGTCGAATGGGAATTACCTTAGTGAGCATCTCCCTGTACCCATGGAACTTGACAAATAATAGATGACCAATTAAATAGGTGCTGAATGTGTTTATCAACAAATGAGTAAGCGGTACTTCCTTCCTTGTTGAGCCCAGCTTGTCTGTATTGGTGCCAGGAAAGCTCCGTGAGGCTGGTCTATTTCCAGAATGGCTTGTACAAAGATCTTAAAATTGTGTGTAGCCAGAAGACTGGGTGTAGCTGAGAACACTACTGAAAAGAGATGCTTCATGGCTTAACGTGGGATCTCTGAACATTGCAGACTGGGTTCGCTTCCTCCCTCATTTGACCAGCTTCTCAGTGAGTGTGGGAATTGGGGGGTGGGCAGAGAAGAAGCTAAGCCTGAGAGCAGGTCAGGAAAGGGCATTGGAAAGGAATTCTTGACTTAGGTACCTTACAACCAGCGGCCCCATGGAGGCTCCTGTCTTCAAGACATCAGGAACAAGGGAGGGCCTCAAATCCTGCTGCGTGATCTTGGGCCAGTCATTTCACCTCTCCGAGCCGGGCTGCCTTCCTCTACAAAATGGGTACTTACTTTTTGTGAGGTGGTGGAGAGAGGCTGATGGGATGGTGCGTGTGGAAAGCTTAGCCTGGTCAGGCTGGCATATGCCATCAGCGGGACAGCTTCATGAGACAGCAAGGTACATGCTGTCTTCTCAGTACAGTAAAGACTCAGGAGAGGGGACCATGGTATTGCCTTTCAGGGCTAAGGTGACGTTGGTGGTACACAGCTTTACGGGTCTGGGGTCTGGAAGAAGGCTTGGCATTTGGAAGGATGCCAGCCCATCTCCCAGTCTGTATGAGCTGCCCATCTGTCAGGGACTCAGACTGTCAGGCAGGATGGTGAGGGGGCCTGCAGGCAAGGGATGCTTCCCTGACAGGGGAGTCCTTCACTGTCAGCGGCTTCGCCTCGGTGGGTTAATAAAGCCATCCATCACCTGCTGCACGCCAGGTATCTAAATGCCTGCTTAATGCTACCCTGGGGAGCCGACTTTGCATCAGAGATGCTCACAGGTACCAGGATGCTGGCATGGGAGGAGCCTGCCTGGTGGGTGTTCAGATGGGAATCCAGCCTAGGGTCTCCCCTCTGCCTTGCTGGCTTGGGCCTTGCAAGGCCAACCATGTACAAGGCTCTGGTCTGACCCACAACATGGCGCACACTTAGTTAGACACTGAAGCCGCTTTGCCTCTTTGCCGCTTAGCTGCTTGTAGAGGAGAGGTGTGGGAGTAGGGACGGGTGTCTGCTACCCAGAGCTGCCCAGTTCCATCCCTGGCATGAAGGGGACGGGTGTGCGGGCATCATGGCGGGGGGCATCATCATCCATCCATGTCTGGCTGTTGAGAGAAAGGAGTTTGAGAAGCCTTGGTCGTGTCTTTGATAATTTTGGTTGCTTAGCACACAGTTGGCTTCACGGAGAGAAGCTGAAGGGACTTGAGCTTCAGCCCAGCTACACGCTCTTGTTTGCTGAGCACTTACGCAGTCATGGACTAGATGCAGTCAGTAATCCTCTCCCTCGTGCCCATGGCAGCACGGAGGTCCGGAGAAGTGAGCACAGAGCAGGAGGCACAGAGCTGCTATTTGAACCCCGGGAGCGTCATTCTTTATGGTGACACTTTTTTTTTCTGGCTTTCTGGGCTAGGTGCTTTCACAGTGCACAGTATCTCCATGAAGAGAAAAGCGCAACATGACAACGTGTGTCACATAAGGCCACGCAACCCAGAAGATTCAGAGATTCAGTCCAAGTCTGTGTGACCAAAAGCCTGTGTTATTCCCCCACCCCCCATCAGAATAGTGCATTTTCCAACACTTTTCTGCCCTCAACCTTCCTCCTGAAAAGAAAATCTGATGCGCAATTCTGATATCAAGCACAGGTGAAGAGGTGCCACTGTGGTTAAACAGGGGCCTGTTCTCCTTTAAACATGGTGACTTCAACTCAACTCAGTGACGATCTCGAGATCTTTTGTGAGTCAGAAATTCTGATGGGGCCCAGTGCAGATGGGTGGCCGCTGCACTACTATGTCTGTGGGTGTTGGCTGTGGGTTGGAATGCTCAGCTTCCCCCATGCAGCCTGTCTTCGTGAGCTCATTTGGACTTTGTCAAAGCCCAATGGTCGGAGTCCTACAGTGCACGGTAAAGCCAGAAGGCCTCTTAGGACCTGGCCCTGGAATTCAGGCAGTATCACTTCCTGTCCAAGGTCAGTGGAACAAGGAATAAACTGGCTAGGTATATGGGACTGGAAATACTGCTGGGGCTGGTATAAACCTTATGTGGTGTGTGTGTGTGTGTGTGTGTTGGCGGGGGTAGGGGTGCTAGGAATGCTGAGAAATGTCTCTTTGGTGGTCTCCCTATTCTGACCCTCCTGTCACCTCTAGGACCTTTACATTTTCTTTTGTTTTGTTGTAGGTGTGGGAACTTCTTTGCCTATCTCCTTCCCTCCTCCAGTTACACCCCCTGTTGGTCAGCTCAAAATAACCTCTGTCTTTAGCTTCCTTTGGGCTCTCCCCTGTCCATTCCATACACTTCTCTCTCACTGTTTGACCAGCAGCTGAATTAGTTAAAGTAATCCTGTCAACATATGCCTTTTATACCCAGAACGTGCCTGGTAAATTTGTTAGAGAATACCCCAGGCTAACATATCATTACACTCCCAAACTCATCTATCTTTTACTTCGGATTAATTCTCCCCCCTCCCCTCTTTTCACCTCCTCCATAAATCCTGGTGCACTTAATTAATTTCAGTTCCACTGTAAGGTCCATAATACAGAATTGTTCAAGCAAACACAAAATTAATTATTCTATTTACAGCCTTCTCATTGAGAGGAGCATTTCATCTTTCATAATTACATTTTGGAACGTCCAATTATGAATTCAGGCGCCTGCTGTTTTGCATACGGGGACAGTCCCCAAGTGTCTTCAAGGTAGGGGACTTGGGCTAGTGGTCTCTTATGTCTTGTGACGCTGACACAAGCACTGTTGGCTCAGCCCACAAAGGACCTTTTCTGAGGACATTGAGGTAGGGGCAGGATGGTAAGACCTGGAAGGGTGTGGAGCCCAGAGACGGAGGTAGAGGGAAGCAGGAAGAAGTTAGAAGGACAGAAGGCAGAGGATGTGCCCATATAGCTGCAACTTCATCAGAGTATCAAGAGCCCTCAGATGGGAGGAAACTGACTCTTTGTCTTGCCAGGTTGGCCAAGGAAGCTTCCTAGATTTCCTGCAAGTCCGTGATGCAGGCACTTAGGACCCACCTCATGTCTGGATAGCCCCTGGTTTCAGGTGGACACCATGGAGGCCTACCTTCCTCTCCTTTCTGCCTCTTGATTACAGAGGACCACATTGGTGGCCTGAGTTTCACCAAGTCATCTGGCTTGTAGCCAGGACACTTTGAGCAGAGTGGGAGAGCCATCCTTACTGTCTCCTGAGGGCCGCTCTCGCCTTTTGTCATGACGCTGAGACGATGGTGCAGTGGGGGAAGGGAAGGACGCTTTACTCTCTACTCAGAACCCAGCTCTAGACACCCAGGCTGACCCCGGTGGACAATCAGCTGGCTTTACTGGGGTGCTCTTGAACCACGGAGCTGTAAGATACTAAAGAGCTGTGTTAATTTTTTTTTTAAAATACCAACTTCCTAGTACTGTTGTTTGATTGAATGGATATGATATGGCTCATGAAACTGCCTCAAGAATTTATATGCTGTTTATGCCCATAGACCACTGCTTCTCTCACCACTGGTCAGAGAAGCTTCTTTTCACAGAAGGCAGGTACCTGGGCGACTCAAAAAATTGCCAAAGCACTGAGAATATGTGGCTGTTGAATGTTCAGCACGAAATGAGGGACCTTTAACATGCCCCCCAAGGTTCAGGAAACAATGTGGAAGAGGACACAGGAAGAATGTAAAAGCCACAGCGTGGGGAGGAGCACTTTGGGACACTATCCCCCATATGTGAATAGACTGTCATTTTCATGACCTCACAGTCATTAACGCCACAAGAGCTGCATCATATTGAGCCCGTCAACATTTCAACTTGAAAGATGGAGAGGGCAACAAATAATAATAAGATAAAAGGCATCGAAGGAGACAGACTTGTTGGAAAGAAGAAGAGGTTTAGTGGAAGGGATGTGGGGCAGGGGACAAAAGAAGGTAATGAGAGGGTATAGCTTGTTCATGTATGAAAATTTTCAATTGAACAATATCCATTTCCATCTGACTCACACATAGATGAGATTAAACATGCTTGTTTTAAAACAGGTCTACAGCTGACTGAAAGCTGGAAAAAGCTGCACTACATGCAGCCCTATGGGAGACAGAAGTCATCAGTGGTGAAAACAGTGGGCACTGGAAGCCTCAAGTTTGGCCAGATAGGCCAAATGACTGAGCAGGTGCAATAGTGGCATGTCTGCTCTGGGGAAACTAATTGCTCTCTAATTGGACTGGAGGCCAGCTCTATGGGAGGGAATACATACCTGGTACTGAAAAACCTAAGCAAAAGTCTATGGCAGGGGAGATCATGTGCCTTAGGGGTATAAAGCCGGCTCTTGTCTGACTAAATGCATATATTATGCTCATCAAAGTGCCCTGTAAGCACTACACTTAATGTTCATATATATATATATTAACACTACTCTCACTTCTGGTTAGAGAAGCTTCTCTTTTCAGATGGTAGTGACTACTGGGATGACCCAAAAGGCAGCATAGTGCTGAGAAGAAGTGACGGATGAGTGTCCAGCACTGAAACATCTCTATCACACCCTCTAAAGCTCAGGGTCCATTGTGGAAGATGTGGTGGAAAGAATGTAAGAGCCAAAGGAAGGGTACCATTCCTTACAATGCAACTGTCCAGACAGAAAATGGCCTCGATATCCATGACCTCACAGTGCCCAGCAATACCTTTACAAGACCCTCATGGTGGGAGGAAAAGATGATGACATCAAAATAAAAGAGAGGCTAACACAGAGAGGGAGGGGATATGATGGAGAGTGGAGTTGTGAAGGGGAAAGTCGGGGAGGGGAGGGAATTGTTATGGTTTATTGTCTGTAACTACAGAAGTTGTCAATAAGAAAATAAAAAAAAAACTAAAATGCTACACTAAAAAAAACCAAGTCTAATAATTTATTAGAACATCTATTAAGCAAGATGCCATGTGTTTGCCAGTAATCCCACTTCCCCAGGATGCTGAGGCAGGCGGATTGCAAGGTCAAGCAATCTGGGCTACAGAGTGAGACCCTCTCTCAAAACAAGTCAGAACAAAATGCAACAAAAATTTATTAAAAAAGCAAGGTCCACTTCTTGGAGTGGCCATATTCTGCTGGTGTCATTGGGGAGTGATTTTCCTTCCTCTGCTGCTATCCCTTCACCTCATTACAGACAGACTGGGCTTTCCTTTGACCTAAATAAAGTGTTTTTCTGTCTTTAAAACAACCTACTGAGTTCCTCCTACGTGCCAGGCACTATGAATAGGCAATTTGGTATAGATTATTTCAACCCCACGGCCACTCTGGAATTCAAGTGTGCATTTTTGATGCCTGGAACCCACATCTCAGACAAACACATGAAGAGGCTGAGGGATAGATCTTGCGGGCTGTGGAACTCAGGGAATTTATTTACAGCGCGCATGCTACAAGGTGTGGAGGTCAGCATAGAGTCCGCTCAGGCCTCCTTCACTTGAATCCCAGCCCCTCATGCTCACTAACTGGGTGGTCTAACTTCTTTCTGCCTCAGTTCCCCTTCCCCCCACCGTGCTAAACTGAGATACAGCTTTTGAGATAACCCACCTGCCGTCTGTGAGGTTATGTACGTGAAGCTGCCTCATGTGGGGGTGAATGAAGTATGAGATTTTGTGTCTCAGTTGTCCAACTATCTCATGAGTCAAGTTGAGTACACAGGCAAGAGACACATTTTGGAATAATGAATGTTCTGCAGGGTTCACAAAGGCTGGAGTGTGTGAGGCCTTCAGAGGCGGGTCAGCAGTGAACACAGAAGAATACGGCAGGGTTGAGAGCCCGTGGCCCATCCACTTATACGTCTGTCATTTTGATCAGCTCCCCCCTCCAACAGCTTTCCTGTTCACGTGGAAGAAAAATGTAGCCCATATGGACGCCCACCTGATCCTGTCTCTGCTTGCTTCCCACTTCATACTGTGTTTCAGCTATGCTGGTCTGCACTCTGGTTGCTGACACAGTTCCTACCCCAGGGGCCTTTCCACTAGCCATTCCATGTGCCACACACATTCCTCCCTTAGCTCTTAGCATGGCCTTGACCCCAGTTTTCCTCACAACACCCTTCTTCCTAAGTCTTATCACTATCTGTGATATTTTGTTTTCTTATTTATTGTCTATCTGCAAAATGCTAGAATATAAAGGCCCTGGAGACCAGCAGTCAACTGTCATGTTCAGTTCTTTTTTTTTTTTTAAGATTTTATTTTGATTTATTTATTTATTAGAGACAGAGAGAGGGGGAGAGAGAGACAGAGATAGTAAGAATGGGCACGCCAGGGCCTCTATCCACTGCAAACGAACTCCTGACGCATGTGCCACCATGTGCATCTGGCTTACGTGGGACCTGGAGAACTGAACTGGGGTCCTTAGGCTTCACAGGCAAACGCCTTAACCACTAAGCCATCTCTCCAGCCCCTTGTTCAGTTCTTTATCCCCTGGTTCAATGATTCATGGTATCTACATAATTTTGTTCTACGTGTGTATGTGTATGTGTGCGTGGTGTGCATGCATGTGTATGTGTAGGTCAGAGGTTGATACTAAGCATATTTCCTCAATTGGTCTCCATCTTATTTATTTTATTTTTGAGGTAGGGTCTTGCTCTAGCCCACCACACCTGGCTTCCAAAATGCATTTTTTAAGGGACTACTTGACTTTCATACCCACAGTAAGGCAGGGAGGAAGCCTTTGGAGCATCTACACTGGTGATTAGCTGCAGAAGAAAAGAACCAGGCTTCATTTTTTCCTTTAAATCAGTTTTCTGATCTTGAGGTGCCTTCTTCCATCTGAATAGACATTCAAGATAGCAAGAGTCATTCCTTGATTTAACTAGTTAAGTGATTTTTTTCCCCAGACCTGCCCACACTGAATAATTACTTGCCTTTGTGGGCTGAGAATGACTTCCTGTTGTTCCACCTGGTGGGTTTGTTTGGTTAGTGAATTAACTATTAATTGTAAGGGCCCCTAGGAATTGGAGGTGAAAAGGAGACAAGAGATGGGCTGGGGGGATCTAGGGCAAGCATGGACTCCCAAGTAGAATGTAGATGACCTCACTGGGTACTGGGCTAATTCATTTCAAATGGTGTCATGCCCAGAGAGTGACCGGGTTCCTGGGATGGTGAGTGATTTTGTTAATTAAGTTCTATAAACACCACAGCTTCATTTCCAGTCGTGGGGCTGCAGCTGGTGGGCGGGAGCCGCTGCTGACTGCAACTGGGGTTGTCCATGAAGGAATAGGACATGAACGTGGTAAGGCTGAGTGGGAAGAGAGGGATTCAAAGGTGGGGACTTCACTCTGGGTATTTCCTCTTCATTCCTCCTCCCATTATCCCTTTGTGGTCTCTTCCAGGGCCTCTAGCCACTGCAAACAACTCCAAATGCATGCACCATCTTGTGCTTCTGGCTTATGTGGGTACTGGGGAATCAAACCTGGGTTCTTAGGCTTTGCAGGCAAGTGCCTTAACTGATAAGCCACCTCACCAGCTCTATAATTTGTTTTGATATGGCTTATTATTTTATTTTTCTGAAAGCAATTTCAGTTTAAGTATGATGTTGACTTAAAGGGCCAAAAATTCTATAGGATTTATTGCAAAATTCTCAAGTAGTTTCTTCCCTATCTCTTTCCTTAGAGGGGGCCACCTTCCCCTCTTTCTATTTTGGTTTCTCAACATAGGGTCTCACTCTAGTCCAGGTTGACCTGGAATTCACTATGTAGTCTTAGGGTAGCCTTGAACTCACAAAGATCCTCCTACCTCTGCCTCCCAAGTACTGGGATTAAAGGTGTGCACCACCATGCCCAGCTCCACCTTCCCCTCTTTTAGCAGATTTAGGTATTTACCTGTTTCAATAAAATGTGTTTTATTAGTACATGCTGTTTTTCCAGATCTAGGCATTATGTTATGAGGGATGAGGCTTTATCTTTCTTTCTAAAATATATTTAGATACAGAGAGAGAGGAGAGGGAGGGAGAGAGAGAGAGAGAGAGAGAGAGAGAGAGAGAGAGAGAGAGAATGGGCACGCCAGGGCCTCTAGCCACTATAAGCAAACTCCAGATGCATGTGCCACCATGTGTATCTGGCTTATGTGGGACCTGGAGAATTGAACCTGGTTCCTCAGGCTTCACAGGCCCTTAGCACCTTAACCGCTAAGCCATCCCTCTAGCCTGAGGCTTTATCTTTCTGTCCTCCCCATCCTCATTTTCTGTACTACTTACTTCATTCACTGCTGTGAGCTCATACCTGACAAGAAGCAAGGAAAGGTTGATTCTGGCTTACTGTTTCAGGGGTGTACTATCCATCATGTAGGAAAGGCATGGTGGCAGGCGCAGGAAGCCCACTGATCACACTGCATGCCTAATCAGGAAGCAGAGGGCCAACAGGAAGTGGGGCTGGGCTATAAAATTTCAAGGCCTACCCCAACTCTAATGACCCACTTCCTTCAGTAAGGCTTTGCCTCTTAAAACTTCTAAAGCCAGGCTGGAGAGATGGCTTAGTGGTTAAGGCACCTGCCTGTTAAGCCTAAGAACCCGGTTCCAATCTCCAGGTCCCACGTTTAGCCAGATGCAAGGTGACGCAAGGGTGCAATGCCGCACTTGCCCACAAGGGGGCGCACACATCTGGATTTCGTTCACAGTAGCTGAGAGACTGCTGGCGTGCCCATCTCTATCTGTCTCCCTCTCCCTCTCTGTCTGTCTCTCTGTCTCTCTCCAAAAATAAAATTAAAAAAAAAAACAAAACTTCTAAAGCCTTCCCTAAGAGTGCCACCAGCTGGAGACCAAGTATTTAAACACAGGAGTCTATGGGAAGCATTTCACATTCAAACCACAGTACTCATACATCCTGTTAACCTACCCCTGTCTTCCAGGATAGTTCTATCATAATTCTGTTAAGATTAAGGCTTAATACTTAATATTGTTATGGCTCTGTAAACATTCCTCAGGGTGAACCAGGTGGAAAACAATCCTCTCTTTTCCCACACAGCTTGTAATTTCCTTGATGCTAATATTTGTCCCTTGGGTTTTTAAAACATAGTTCACTATGTGCTTATTATTGGTCCAACCCATACCCCTCCTTGCTAGCTGTGGTGGCTACCTATAACAGGAATGACTTGTGTTTTCACAGGGATATTACAGAAATAAGGGCCTAAAAGGCATGTGACTTCTGATTTATTTTCATAGGATTACCATTTCTTTTTCCTAAAATTTTTTTATTGACAACTTGCATAAACAAAGACACTATGCCATGACCATAATCCTCCTGCCACCCTTCCTTTGCTCCCTTCTAAATTCCCTCTCCTCTGAATCCCTTTTTCTTTCCAACTAGTCTCTCTTCTATTTTGATGTCATCATTTCCCCCCCTCCTAGTATGCTGGGCTTGTGTAGACAGCATCAGCCACTGTGAGGTCATGAATATCAAGACCACTTTGTATACCTGGAAGATGGTATTGTAAGCAGTTCTACCCTTCCTTTGGTTCTCATATTCTATCTGCCACCTTTTCTGCAGTGGTCCCTGAGCTTTGGAGGGTATAATAGAGATGTCTCAGTGCTGAACACACCATTGTCACTTTTTCTTAGCAGTTTGGTGAATTTTGAGTCACCCCAGTGGTCACTGCTACCTGCAAAGAGAAGCTTCTCTAACCAAAAGTGAGAGCAGCATTAATATGTGGGCATAAACATAAATATATAGAAGGCAGTTTTGTGAGCATAATATATCCATTTACAGTAATAGTCCCCCCCACCCCATGGGGGCTTATGCCCTCCCCAGCCGTATGCTTTTGATTAGGTTTTCAGTACCAGACAGGAATTCCCTTCCCTGAAGCGGCCTCAAGTCCAATCAGAGAGCAGTTGGTCTCCCCCATAACTGACCTGCCACCATTGTCCCAGTTGGTACATTTGACCTGGCATAATCACCTGCCACATCACAAGGATCCTTAAACAGCCTTTTGGCATCCTGCCAACGATATGAATTTTCCAGCCATGTGAGGAAGCCATCTTGGAAGTAGGTCCTCTGGCCCAGTCATACCATCAGATGACGGACTCTGGCTGAGGTTTTGATTATTCTAACCTCATGAAAGACCCTGGGGCCAAAGCCACTCCTGAATTCCTGATCCTAATCCATCAAAAACTTGTTGCTTCAAGCTTCTGTTTTGGGTTGATTTGTTATGCAGCCACAGATAATTAATACCATTGTCTTCTAGTTGTTGTGAGGTCTGAAGCATTTTTTATTTCTAATTCTTTATTTAATTCATATTCTCAGTGATTTTAATTTGTGTGTGTGTGTTTTGAGATAAGGTCTCATGTAGTCGAGGATAGCCTTGAACTTTCTGTGTAGCTGAGGACTTTCAACTTCTGATGCTCCTGCCTCCACCTCCCAAATGATGGGATTTGATTCATATTCTCTCTCTTTGGTCTCTTCCCCTATCTTGCCCTCCCTTCCTCCTTCCCTATCAAGAAGCTTGTAGGGTCTACTGTTTGTCTCCAAGGTTCTATCATTTCCTTATTTCATTATAATATACCTGGTGGGAGACTGTTTTCATTTTCTTTCTTTTTTAAAAGATTTATTTATTTATTTATTTGCAAGCACAGAGATACAGCCGGGGGGAGTGAGACATACAGACAGAGTATGGTCATGCCAGGGCCTCCAGCTGTTGCCAGGAACTGCAGATGCATGTGCTGCTTTGCACATCTGGCTTTATGTGGTACTGGGGAATCGAACCTGGGTCATTAGGTTTTGCAGGACAGTACCTTAAGTGTTGAACCATCTCTCCAATCCCATTTTATTTTTATTTTTAAAAATATTTTATTTATTTATTTAGAAAGAGGCAGATAGAGAGAAAATGGGTTTTCTAGGGCCTCCAGCCACTGCAAACAAACTCCAGATGCATGCACCACCTTGTGCATCTGGCTTACTTGGGTACTGGGGAATCAAACCTGGGTCCTTAGATTTCACAGGTAAGCACCTTAACTGTGAAGCTGTCTCTTCATCCCCCATTTTATTTAATTTTTAAAAAAATATTTTATTTATTTGCAATCAGACAGAGGAGAGAGAGAGAGAGAGAATGAGAATGGGTGCACCAGGGTCTCTAGCCATCGGAATAGAATTCCAGATGCATGTATTGCTTTGTGCATCTGGCTTTACATGGGTACTGGGGAATCAAGCTCAACTCATTACGCTTTGAGGCAAGTGCCTTAACTGCTGAGCTATCTCTCCAGTCCTGTTTTCATTTTCTTCATGTGACTTTCCAGTAGAAACTCTGATTCTTCCACCCTGGCAAGCTCTGTTGCGTGCATTCCATGACTGTCTGTACTCCCTTTTCTCACGCCTATCATTTGGGTGCTGGACATCCTCAACTTCATCCTCTCTAATGTCCTCACCTTTTCTCTCCTATTTTCTACTTTGGGATTTTTTTTTGTTCTTAAATTCTATCCTTAAATTCTTAATCTTTTTCTTGAGTTTTTATTTAAATTATACTGTACTTTACATTTCTAAGACCTTTAAAAATTTTTTTATTGACAACTTCTAAACTTACAGACAATAAACCATGATAATTCCCTCCCCTCCCTCACTTTCCCCTTCACAACTCCACTCTCCATTATATCCTCCCTCTCCATTAGTCTCTCTTTTGTTTTGATGTCATCATCTTTTTCTCCTATTATGAGGGTCTTGTGAAGGTATTGCTAGGCACTGCGATGTCATGGATATCGAGGCCAATTTCTGTCTGGACAGTAAGTAGTCGTACCCTTCCTTTGGCTCTTACATTCTTTCCGCCGCTTCTTCCACAATGGACGCTGAGCCTTGGAGGGTGCGATAGAGTTATTATTGAAAGGTATGTATTTATTCTCGCCATTTTTGTTTTGTAGTGCTTCCTATTTCCCTGTGTATGCTTTGCTTTCTTTTCAGCATGAAGGATTCCTTCAAGTATTTTCTGTAGAGCTGGCTTAGTTGTCATAAATTCCTTTAGCCTGTTTTTTGTTGTTGAATTTCCTTATTTCTCCTTCAATTTGGATAGATAGCTTTGCGGGATAAAGTATTCCTGGTTGACAGTTGTCATCTTTCAGACCTTGGAATACATCGTTTCAAGCCCTTCTGGCTTTAAAAATTTGTGTTGAGTAATCTGCTGTGATTCTGATGGGCTTGCTTTATAGGTGACTTGCTTTTTCTCTTTAACTGCTTTCAATATATTTTCTTTGGTTTGCGTGTTTAGTAGTTTAATTATAACATGGCAAGGAGAGGTTCTTTCCAGGTTTTGTCTGTTTGGTGTTGTAAGAGCTTCCTGTGTCTGCACTGGCATTTTGTTCCCAATTTGGGGAAAATTTTCTTCTATGATTTTGTTGAAAATACCTACTATGCCTTTGGAGTGAAATTCTTCTCCTTCCACTATACCCTGAATTCTTATGTTTGATCTTTTCATAGTGTCCCAGAGATCTTGAAATTCCCATTCATACCTTCCTATTAGTTTGTTTTTCCTCGTTGCTAGGCTGTATTAGATTTGCTACTTGGTTTTCTTGTTTAGCTATTCTGTTCTCTAAGCTGGGTGTGGTGGTGCACACCTTTAATCCCAGCACTCAGGTGCTGAGGTAGGAGGATCACAGTGAGTTCAAGGCCAGCCTGAGATTACATGGTGAATTCCAGGTCAGTCTGGACTAGAGGAAGACCCTACCTTGAAAAACCAAAATAAATGAATTTTAAATATAGATATTCTGTTCTTTCCTTCATCCATTCTACTGGTGAGACTTTCCAGAGAGTTTTTTTTATTTGACTGACTGTGTTACTCAGTGCTAGAATTTCTGCCTGGTGTTTCTTCAGTATTTCTATTTCCTTACTCATGTCTTGCAATGACCTCTTATTTCATTAAGCTGGTTTCCTATGTTCTCCTGGAATTCTTTCAGGAGTTTGTTTTCTTCTTTAATTCCTTTGTTTTCTTTATCAATTCATTTAATTTCTTCTTTGATTTTTTTTTGAATATAGATAAAATCATTTTTGAAATCTTCGTCAGGCATTTCATCTAAAACAGCCTCATTGGCAATTATTTCTGATGGATTTATAATTTTTGGTAGGATTGTATCATCTTGATTCTTTGTGTTCCTTATATTATAATGTTATGGTTTCTGTATCCTGAGTTGATTTGATGCTTGGATTTTCTAATAATCTGTGGTGCTTTTAGATTTGGAAACCTAACTTTATGTACCTTCAGAGTAGGCGTTTAAGGTACCTAGTGTAGCTCTTTTATTCTAACCCAACTGCAGAAGTAATCCTAGGTGTTGAGTTTGCCTGCTACTCAAGTATTCTAGTGGGCTGGGTCAAGCAATTTACTGGCAAATTCTAAAATTCAACTGAGTAATATACACATTCAATAAAAACCAGCACAGAGTATGCAAGCGTGGGGATTAAACCAAACATATAACCTTATAAAGCCAAAAACCATAAGGATGTGTGCTGCTCTATACCCTTAATCCTGTCAGCTGGGAGGTTTCTGTTCTGAAATGAGTTCTAGGTCAGCGTAGGTCTGAATCAGACCCTGCCCCCAATAATGACAGAAGAAAAAAACAAAGGCCCTATGAATCTGAACACATCAAAGGCAACAATAGTCAACCCCCAAATATAGCTTAATTGAAAATAGTAAAGCCAACCAAGAATATGTAACCCATAACCTACCCTGACATGGAAAGAGAGATTAGCACTTCCAGTGCAGACCTATGTACCTGCTTTTTTTGTCAGTTGGCCTCAGTACCTTTTGGGGTGGCTTCCAATCTCACCAATTCTGAGTGCCCACCTTGATCCCTCTGTGTTGTTCTGTGAATCTGCTGCTCTGATCAGCTGTGCTAGAGGCCCTGCTGCCGGGGGCTGAATGTGTTCTCCAGAGGGTCGAGGTGCTGTCGTTTGGGGATGGGAGAGTGCGGGAAGCCTAGAGTTGTACTGGAACTGCTCAGCTGGTCCCTCCTGTGTTCCTTCAGCAGCTCCTCAACTAATGTCTGCTATCTCCCCTTCAGGTTTCTTGACTTTGCAAGGAGGCTGTTGAGGTTGGAAAATCCCCTTGTTTGGTCTCTGCTCCTGCAGCTGGGTGCGGGGCGGGCACGTGGATCCACGCGGATTGGGTCTGGGTTTGCAAATGCCTTTGTGGGATTCTGGCCGGTTTCCTCCTTTATGATAGATCTTAGTCTCTCCTGCTTCTCTGCTGTGGCCAATAAAAACCTATACACCTTCACTTTTCAAACAAAGAGTGTATTTTGCTGTGGTTTTTCTTAAATCCTTCCTTAGGCTGGATTGGTGTGACTCCTATGGAGCCATTTTACCTGGAAGTCTCAAGACCTCTTTTTATGTATTTATTTGCAATCAGACAGAGAGGAGAGAGAGAGAGAATGAGAATGGGTGCACCAGGGTCTCTAGCCGTCGGAATAGAATTCCAGATGCATGTATTGCTTTGTGCATCTGGCTTTACATGGGTACTGGGGAATCAAGCTCAACTCATTACACTTTGAGGCAAGTGCCTTAACTGCTGAGCTATCTCTCCAGTCCTGTTTTCATTTTCTTCATGTGACTTTCCAGTAGAAACTCTGATTCTTCTACCCTGGCAAGCTCTGTTGCGTGCATTCCATGACTGTCTGTACTCCCTTTTCTCACTCCTATCATTTGGGTGCTGGACATCCTCAACTTCATCCTCTCTAATGTCCTCACCTTTTCTCTCCTATTTTCTACTTTGGGATTTTTTTTTGTTCTGTTTAAATTCTATCCTTAAATTCTTAATCTTTTTCTTGAGTTTTTATTTAAATTATACTGTACTTTACATTTCTAAGACCTTTAAAAATTTTTTTATTGACAACTTCTAAACTTACAGACAATAAACCATGATAATTCCCTCCCCTCCCTCACTTTCCCCTTCACAACTCCACTCTCCATTATATCCCCTCCCTCTCTCCATTAGTCTCTCTTTTGTTTTGATGTCATCATCTTTTTCTCCTATTATGAGGGTCTTGTGAAGGTATTGCTAGGCACTGCGATGTCATGGATATCGAGGCCAATTTCTGTCTGGACAGTAAGTAGTCGTACCCTTCCTTTGGCTCTTACATTCTTTCCGCCGCTTCTTCCACAATGGACGCTGAGCCTTGGAGGGTGCGATAGAGTTATTATTGAAAGGTATGTATTTATTCTCGCCATTTTTGTTTTGTAGTGCTTCCTATTTCCCTGTGTATGCTTTGCTTTCTTTTCAGCATGAAGGATTCCTTCAAGTATTTTCTGTAGAGCTGGCTTAGTTGTCATAAATTCCTTTAGCCTGTTTTTTGTTGTTGAATTTCCTTATTTCTCCTTCAATTTGGATAGATAGCTTTTATGGATAAAGTATTCCTGGTTGACAGTTGTCATCTTTCAGACTTTGAATACATCGTTTCAAGCCCTTCTGGCTTTAAAAATTTGTGTTGAGTAATCTGCTGTGATTCTGATGGGCTTGCTTTATAGGTGACTTGCTTTTTCTCTTTAACTGCTTTCAATATATTTTCTTTTGGTTTGTGTGTTTAGTAGTTTAATTATAACATGGCAAGGAGAGGTTCTTTCCAGGTTTTGTCTGTTTGGTGTTGTAAGAGCTTCCTGTGTCTGCACTGGCATTTTGTTCCCAATTTGGGGAAAATTTTCTTCTATGATTTTGTTGAAAATACCTACTATGCCTTTGGAGTGAAATTCTTCTCCTTCCACTATACCCTGAATTCTTATGTTTGATCTTTTCATAGTGTCCCAGAGATCTTGAAATTCCCATTCATACCTTCCTATTAGTTTGTTTTTCCTCGTTGCTAGGCTGTATTAGATTTGCTACTTGGTTTTCTTGTTTAGCTATTCTGTTCTCTAAGCTGGGTGTGGTGGTGCACACCTTTAATCCCAGCACTCAGGTGCTGAGGTAGGAGGATCACAGTGAGTTCAAGGCCAGCCTGAGATTACATGGTGAATTCCAGGTCAGTCTGGACTAGAGGAAGACCCTACCTTGAAAAACCAAAATAAATGAATTTTAAATATAGATATTCTGTTCTTTCCTTCATCCATTCTACTGGTGAGACTTTCCAGAGAGTTTTTTTTATTTGACTGGCTGTGTTACTCAGTGCTAGAATTTCTGCCTGGTGTTTCTTCAGTATTTCTATTTCCTTACTCATGTCTTGCAATGACCTCTTATTTCATTAAGCTGGTTTCCTATGTTCTCCTGGAATTCTTTCAGGAGTTTGTTTTCTTCTTTAATTCCTTTGTTTTCTTTATCAATTCATTTAATTTCTTCTTTGATTTTTTTTGAATATAGATAAAATCATTTTTGAAATCTTCGTCAGGCATTTCATCTAAAACAGCCTCATTGGCAATTATTTCTGATGGATTTATAATTTTTGGTAGGATTGTATCATCTTGATTCTTTGTGTTCCTTATATTATAATGTTATGGTTTCTGTATCCTGAGTTGATTTGATGCTTGGATTTTCTAATAATCTGTGGTGCTTTTAGATTTGGAAACCTAACTTTATGTACCTTCAGAGTAGGCGTTTAAGGTACCTAGTGTAGCTCTTTTATTCTAGTCCAACTGCAGAAGTAATCCTAGGTGTTGAGTTTGCCTGCTACTCAAGTATTCTAGTGGGCTGGGTCAAGCAATTTACTGGCAAATTCTAAAATTCAACTGAGTAATATACACATTCAATAAAAACCAGCACAGAGTATGCAAGCGTGGGGATTAAACCAAACATATAACCTTATAAAGCCAAAAACCATAAGGATGTGTGCTGCTCTATACCCTTAATCCTGTCAGCTGGGAGGTTTCTGTTCTGAAATGAGTTCTAGGTCAGCGTAGGTCTGAATCAGACCCTGCCCCCAATAATGACAGAAGAAAAAAACAAAGGCCCTATGAATCTGAACACATCAAAGGCAACAATAGTCAACCCCCAAATATAGCTTAATTGAAAATAGTAAAGCCAACCAAGAATATGTAACCCATAACCTACCCTGACATGGAAAGAGAGATTAGCACTTCCAGTGCAGACCTATGTACCTGCTTTTTTTGTCAGTTGGCCTCAGTACCTTTTGGGGTGGCTTCCAATCTCACCAATTCTGAGTGCCCACCTTGATCCCTCTGTGTTGTTCTGTGAATCTGCTGCTCTGATCAGCTGTGCTAGAGGCCCTGCTGCCCGGGGCTGAATGTGTTCTCCAGAGGGTCGAGGTGCTGTCGTTTGGGGATGGGAGAGTGCGGGAAGCCTGGAGTTGTACTGGAACTGCTCAGCTGGTCCCTCCTGTGTTCCCTTCAGCAGCTCCTCAACTAATGTCTGCTATCTCCCCTTCAGGTTTCTTGACTTTGCAAGGAGGCTGTTGAGGTTGGAAAATCCCCTTGTTTGGTCTCTGCTCCTGCAGCTGGGTGCGGGGCGGGCACGTGGATCCACGCGGATTGGGTCTGGGTTTGCAAATGCCTTTGTGGGATTCTGGCCGGTTTCCTCCTTTATGATAGATCTTAGTCTCTCCTGCTTCTCTGCTGTGGCCAATAAAAACCTATACACCTTCACTTTTCAAACAAAGAGTGTATTTTGCTGTGGTTTTTCTTAAATCCTTCCTTAGGCTGGATTGGTGTGACTCCTATGGAGCCATTTTACCTGGAAGTCTCAAGACCTCTTTTTATGTGACAATTTTTTATAATATTTTATATTTTATTTATTTGAGAGAGAGAGAGAGAGAGAGAAAGAGAGAGAGCATGGGTACACCAGGGCCTCTAGCCATTGCAAACAAACTCCAGACGCATGCATCCCCTGTGCAACTGGCTTACGTGGGCTCTGGAGAATCGAACTGGGATCCTTTGGCTTTGTAGGCAAATGCCTTAACCGCTAAGCCATTTCTCCAGCCCCCAACAATTTTTTTTTTTTTTTTTTTTTTTGCAGTGGGGTTATGTTCTAGCCGAGGCTGATGTGGAATTCACTATGTAGTCTCATGCTGGCCTCAAACTGCAGGCATGTGTGCCACTTTTGCATCCAGCTTTACATGGATACTGAGGGGGATTAAATTCAGGTCAGCGGGCTTGCAAGCAAGAGCCTTTAACCATTTAATCATCTCCCTGGCACAACAATGTTTTTTATTGACAGTTTTCATACGTGTGCCTTGCTGTGTATTTTTATCATAATCCTGCCCGTTAACTTTGTTTGTCCCCGTCCTCTGGCACTATCTTCTTTCCAAGTAGTTCCTCTTCTTTTCTAATGTCTCTCCTCCTCCCCTCTCCATAACCCATTATGGAATATTGATAGTGTTCAGGGCTTGGGCAGCTGCTGTGAGGTGAAGGATACAGTGAGCACTTCACGTCCAGAAGACCAGTATTCGAAGCGCGACTCCCGTCCTCTGGCTCTTACATTCTTTCCATGCCCTTCTGCAATGTTCCTGAGCCTGGGAGGGCCTGACAGAGCTGTCTCTTTGAGCACTGAGCACTCAACTTACTTTTAGCATTCAGATGAGTTTTGAGTGGCCCCAATAGTCATCACCATCTGCAAAAAGAAGCTTCTGTCTAAAATTGAGATTAGCATCACTATATGGGCATAAACATAATCTTAGAGGGCGATTTGATTGGCATTACATATCCACTTAGCCAAACAACGGCAGTAGCTTACTCCTAAGGTCTATGACTTTCCAAAGTACAAGGCTTTGAATAGGTTTTCAGTACCTGGCATGAATTCACTCCTGTGGAGTGGGCCAAAAACCCCATTAAAGAGTGGTTGGTTACTCCCATAAAAATCATGCCACTATTGCACCAGTGGGCACATCTTGCCTGGCTGGTTGGTTGTATAATGCACAAGGTGCACTGCTGGTTAAGACTATTGATGACGTTTCTCCTCCAGCAGCCTGCATGGAATTTTCTAGCACTATGACAGCCAGCAGGGAGGAGGCTTCCAGCTCAGTTCCAGCTTGATTGCTGTGTCCTACCACCAAAGTATGTGGTATCCTCAACAATAGGGAGAGGTCTATTCTATGGCTACCACAGAACCAAATCAAGTGTGTTAATTCCCTCCCAGGCTAACAGTAAACAATAGTAAAGGGATTTTCCTAAAAATAATAAAGCACACAGATGGAGAGAATAGGAAAGGCGATACATGAGATTTTGGAAGGTGGACATATATTCTTTAACACCTACCCAGAAATCTTTTGAAATATTTATTTTTAGTACTTCTTAATCTCTAGTAGATATAATCGAGCCTACAACATTGCCTCTGAGTACTGCTTTGGCTTCACTGCATTCTTAACCATGATTAATATGCCATCCTTCCACCTGGTGACAAGCATAGCCAGTTAGCAACACTGGTATATACTTGCCTACATCACCCGCAGCTTTTGTTTCTGCTTATGGCGCTGTATAAATGTAATCACGACAGGTGCTATTGTGCATCTGTTCAGAATGGCTGACTAGAACTAATGGGCCATTTCAGTTCAGTTGAACAGCTATTAATTGAGCTCTACCAAGGACTGTCTCTCACTGGAAAGTGGGAGCATGGAATGAACCACTGAGAGGGGCCATAGCAATAACAAGAGAGTCCAGTAAGCACTATGCTGAAGAAGGCAAAGTGTGGTGGCAAAATAGCTGATGAACCCTTGATTCAGCCTCTAACATTCATGGGAGACTTCTTAGAGAGGATAATGGAGGGGTGTGTGTGTGTGTGTGTGTGTGTGTGTGTGTGTGTGTGCAGGGCATGTGTTTATGGGTATATGGGTGTGCATACACGTAGGTGTGCATGTCCATGAAGAGGTGAGAGGACAACCTTAGGTGTCATTCTTCAGGTGCTATCCTTTTTTTCTCTTTAGATATATTTATTTATTAGAGAGAGAGAGAGAGAGAGAGAGAGAGAGAGAGAGAGAAAAGGGCGCGCCAGGGCCTCCAGCCACTGCAAATGAACTCCAGATGCATGCTCCCCCTTGTGCATCTGGCTTACGTGGGTCCTGGGGAATCGAACCTAGGTCCTTTGGCTTTGCAGGCAAATGTCTTAACCACTAAGCCATCTCTCCAGCCCCTGTCCTTTTTTTTTTTTTTTTGGTTTTTCGAGGTAGGGTCTCACTCTATCCCGGGCTGACCTGGAATTCACTATGTAGTCTCAGGGTGGCCTCGAACTCATGGCGATCCTCCCACCTCTGCCTCCCGAGTGCTGGGATTAAAGGCCTGCGCCACCACGCCCGGCTCTGTCCTTTTTTTTTTTTTGAGACAGTGTCTCACTGCCCTGATACTCTCCAAGTAGGCTAGATTGGCTTGTCAGTGAGCCCCAAGGATCCTCCTGTCTCCACTTCCCCAACACTGTGATGACAGGCATATTATTACACCTGGCTTTTTTGAACTTTAATTTAATTTGATTAACTTATTTGAGAGAGAGAGAGAGAGAGAGAGAGAGAGAGAGAGAAAGGGGGGGACATGAATATGGGAAAGCCAAGGCCTTTTGCCACTGTAAACAAACTCTAGATGCATGCTCCACTTTGTGCATCCAGGCAAGCAGGCTTTGCAAACAAGTCACTTTAACTGCTGATCCATCTTCCCAACCCTACATGGCTTTTCTGTGTAAGCTCTGGGGACTGAAGTCAAGTCCTCATGCTTGCCGGGGAAGCAGTAAACCAGCTTGGATGGTAGAGTCTTACTGGACAAATCAGAATATGTCAGCAATTGTGGGAAAGGATATTTGGAATAGAATGTGAAGCAGCCATGGTGTGTCCCACGAGTTCTGGGTAGTTCAGTGTTCTTGGTGCATAGAGTCTAGGAATAGGATAGAGAAAGGTGTGATAAGCCTGACTGTAAGGAATGTTGACTTAGTGAGGAGTTAGGACTCATTCTAAAGGCAGTGGCTTACCTGTCCTGTCCAACAGTTTTGACAGTTCCTGGGGGCTAGTGTTAGCCCTCTCCCCAGAACCCTAGGTGGTTGTAAGCTCTTTAGTGCAGAAGGGGCCGGAGGGTTTGGCAGTCTGTGGACATTTTCCCATGATGCTGCTCTCCTAACATCTCATCCTGTTAGGAGAAGCTTGTGTGCCTTGCCCTGCCTCCCGTCATAATTATCTCAATGGAACCACTCCTTTGCTGACACCATCTGTTCCGTGGTTCCCACATCTTAGCCTGCTAAGTGATTCTTATATGAGGCCGAGGATGTCTTGTGCATCGTAGACTCTGTTATTTGGCCTTTTAATGGAGAATGGCTTCTAGATTTTCCCTAGTGTCCCAGGAATCACCTGCTTATAAGAAGGGCGCTTCAAGCTGGGGAGATGGCTTAGCAGTTAAAGGCTCTCGCTTGCAAAGCCTGCTGGCCCAGGTTCATTTCCCCAGTACCCATGTAAAGCCAGATACACAAAGTAGCACAAACACCTGGAGTTCTTTTGCAGTGGCAAGAAACCCTGGCATGCTCGCACATTTCTCTCTCTCTCTCTTACAAATAAATTTTTCCTTTAAAAGAAGGGGTTTGGGAAGGAAAATGTGACTGGCATCAGACAGATGCAGTGCTAATTTGGCTGAGATACTTATGTGATGACAGACCTTGGACAGATTCTCTTATAAGCAAGTGCTGGCCTCTGTGCACGGTCATATGCTGGGCTATGGAGGAACAAGACAGGCAGGCTGACAGAGAAGAGTGGACTGAGCCATGTGAGCCCAGGAAGACTTAAGCCTCATGATCCTGGAGGAGGTGAAGTTGATCCTGACTCTGCAGTTGAAGAAGGTGAGGTTTTAAGAGGTCATATGACTTGCCCAGAAGGGCTGTAGCTATTTGTAGTATAGTCACTGTCCCCAAGGTCTGCCCAATAATGTCACAGCAGCAGTGAAAGTCCAGAGATGTACCCTCTATCACTGTTCCCTGGAGAAGATTGGGAAGTATGGGTGAGCCTGGAGGGATGGAGAATACCTCAGACCTTCAGACGGACACACCTTGGGTGACGTGGGTTGGTGGCCTGAGATAATTTCTGCTCTTTTTCTTCTTTACTCCTAGGAAAGTAGATCCCGTGTCTTGGAACCTGGGCGCGGTAGCACCGACAGTTCAGGTCTTAGGGGGTGGTCACGGGTGATTTTCTCTCTGGTGTATCTTGACTAGTGGGACTGGGCTCATGTGATCAGCTGTCAGGAAGAGTTATCTCCAGACAGGCCCTTGGCCCGCCTGCTTTCTCCTCTGCCATCCTCTCCTAATTCATTTTCTGCCTTTAATGTACTGTTGTGGAGCTTCCTCTCCCATTAGGGCCTGTAATGTGCACCGGTTCCCTTCAGCTTGACTGCCCTTAATAGGCAGCGTAAATAGAATTTAGTGTGGTGTGCACTAACATCTCTATCCATTGTCCGGAGATTAAATACTTGCCACCGATGGTTCATGCATCATCAGCCCCGAGCCCAGCTTCATAGCTTCCAACCAAAGGAGGATATTAAATTAATTTGCAGGTTGCTTTAGCAAAACCTAACAACAACAACAACAACAAAAACCTCTGCGGGAGAAGAAAGAGAGCCCAATACATCTGCTTGCCATCAATCAAGGGTGGGTGGGCATTGTTAGAAGCGAGGAGGGGCTCTTGCCTGCTGTAGGTGGGGGTCCTTCTACAGGGACTCACTGCTCGGTCACCTACTTCCATCTCAGTTCTCCATCTGGCCTATGTGCAACTGTTATTTTATTTTATTATTTTATTTGTATGTGTGTGTGTGTGTGTGTGTGTGTGTGTGTGTGTGTGTGTGTGTGTCAGAGTCTTACTCCAGCCCAGGCTGGCCTTGAACTCAGGGAGATTCTCCTACCTCTATTTCCCAAACGCTAGGATTAAAGGTGTGAGCCACCACATCTGTCAGCTCTTCTTTCCATTTTGGAATCCACCCTCTAGCCTGAGGAAGTGGGAGGGGTGGGGAATGGATGAATACCTGTGGTGGTTTGATTCAGGTCTCCCCCATAGACTTAGGTATTCTGAATGCTAGCGTGTTCCTGGGGGCGGGCTTATTGGTGTGATAGCCAGTTTCCCAGTGCCAATGTTGGGCACACTCTCCTGTTGCTATTGTCCACCTGATATTGGCTAGGGGGTGTTGTCCACCCTCTGCTCATGCCATTGTTTCCCCTTGAGTCTGAAAGCCAAAATAAATCCTTCCCCCCCCCAAAAAAAGCTGTCTTAATCAGGTGATTTCTGCCAGCACTGCAAACCTGACTGCACCAGTATCTATGGGGCATGAGTCCAAATTGAAGGGGATATTTCCTTCTTCTTAGAGGTATAGGCAAAGGACAGCAGTGAAATGGCCCTGTGGTCCTAATAAGATTCCTGGCACCTCCCTTTGGCCATTTGGATTCCCTCGACATCCCTTCTTATTGGGGCCCTGTCTGAGTGGGTGTGGTAGTTTGAACCATGAAATAGGAGCAACAAGACGGCAGGACAGCTGTCACTACTGGCCTTGTTGTAGGGTCTGGCTGGGGACATTCTTAGCTTTTTGCATTGGGCCTGGGTTTGTGTGACTGGCCACAGTCTCATGGGGGAGACAGACCTGCAAACACACTCTGGTGATTCAGGTCTGTGGGGGCTTTGGAATCCCACATTACAGCTGACACTGACTTAGGTGATCACAGTGGGCACAGCGGGCAGGTGACCTCTGAGTTGGGCTAAGCAGGAATTATCTGGCAGGGTTTGGAGGTATCCCTTGTATGATGTCAGAGAACCTGGACATTTAGAGTGGCTGTAGGGCATGGTGAGTGCAGGGAGAGATGGGACATGGGCTGGAAAGAGAGCTTTGTGTGGGGGCAACAAGGAGCTGTGGAGGGGTTTTCAGCAGGAGAGACACAAGATCAAGGGCTGTGTTTTGTGGAGCTCCTTCCAGGGCAGTGTCAGAGTAGCTCCTAGAAGCAGGAGGCTGGAGGTGGACTTGAATGAGTCCAGAGGAGACAGGGCTCAGACTGTGACTGGAAAGGTGTGTCCCAATCCTGGTCTGAAAGAAAGGTCCCGTCCCTCCTCTTAGTTCTGACATGTTCGCAAAACCGAGTCATTGTTTCGAGTTGGGCATTGAGAAGGAAGAATGCTGCATTTGGATCCCTGTCCCGTGGGCCTGTTTGCTCAGAAGCAACGTTCAGGACGAAAGGAGGCAGGAAAGAAGGGTCTGGCTCATTCAGACAGAGTAAGAATGGAAGCTGCCTCCCGCCTGTAAATGGATCACAGAAAATAGGACAGTAACGGTAGACTCAGCCCAAGCATGCCTCCCATCCAGGGTGGCCCCACTTTTCCACTGTTCTTTTCAGCACATCCTATGCATCAATGTCCAAGACGACCAAGCTGGGCCCATAGGGCCATTTTTTCTTGACCAAGCTCATAGAACCAGGCTACTACTTGTTTAACTCCAAATAAGTGTCCTTCCCCAGTGTTTCTTCCCCAGCCTTTTCATTTTCTCAGATCTTAGTAGAGGCTTCCATTGGTGGGTTCCCATGACAGAGGCATCGGAGGCAAGGCACGAAGAGGAAAAGAAGAAAAGGAGCCAAGATCTCAGGCAGTGGCTCAACACTGTACTGTGGGCTGCAGCTCCTCCCTCATGTACTCCTCCCCCAGTGACCTCCGCTCCTGGTGGTTTATTAATAGCTTTTAACATGATCATTTGGACTAATTGAAAATGGGAGTGATGCTAATATGCCCCTTACATTTCACTCCCTTTTTATTTCAAAAAAAAAAAAAGATGCTAAAAGCATTTATTGAATAGTTTCTGGGGAAAAGAAATTAAGAGGTCTCCCCTCTGGCCATTGGGATGGCGTGGTCTCCCTTCAGTGCCCCACATGGGGTTCTCATGGTTCATTAGAATGAGTGAAGGAGTACATTGACCCTGTTGCAAAGCCATCAGTGGGAGGTGTTGGGAGACACTCTTTGCTGGCTGGCAGTCCTGAAGGTGGAGGAAGGGGAGACACCATGGCAGCATCTTTTGGCCGATACCCCTTTACCTGGTCCTTCTGTGTCTGGTGTTATTTGCGGCGTGGGCACCCCTAAGGAAATGAGTGGCTTCCTCGTTCTTTGGTCTTTCTGGTTGAGATTAAAGAGCACAGAAGAGCAAGTACTCACAAGTCTCTTGCAGGGGCAGAATCCGTCCCGTGCCTTGGTCCAAGAAGACAGGGGTGCTTTTGTTCTCCACCTTTCTTACTGCCCTTCCTGGTTCTTCTCTCTGCCCTTCTCTGCAACCCAAAAGGCTGGCATCTAGATTACCTTTAGGCTTCTCACTGGGCTGGCTGATGGGAGGACTTGACTAGAAACTTCACAGGACTCTTCAAGATGCCCCAGAGATCCTCGGACTTTCAGTGGGACGCACAAACCACACTTTTATAGGCAGAGAACCTGGGAGCCAGGGAGGGGAGCTGGCTGATCCGTGGTCACCAAGAATCAGGCTAAGACTGGGTCTGTTTACTGAGAGTCCTGTGAATTGAGCCCAGGCTGTCAGGCTTTGCAAGCACCCACCTTAACTGCTGAGCCATCTCTCCAGCCCTGAAGTTTTTTTTTTTATTTTGAGAGAGAGAGAGAGAGAGAGAGAGAGAGAGAGAGAAAGAGAGAGAATGGGCATGCCAGGGCCTTAACTCTGTGAATGAACTCCAGACACATGTGCCCCCTTGTGTGCATATGCGACATTGCGCACTTGCGTCACTGTACATCCGGCTATGTGGGATCTGGAGATCTGAACATGAGTTCTTAGGTCTCACAGACAAGTGCCTTAACTGCTAAGCCATCTCTCTACCCCCTTCCCCCTTTTTTAAGAGAGGAATCCTGGAGTTCTGAATCTTGTCATTGTTGGCATTTTGGGCTGGATAATTCTATGTTGTGAGGTCTGTTCTGTGATTGTCAGATTGGTCTCTCTCCTAGAAACTCGATTCCAGCTTTGATCATAAAACATATCTCTAGATTTTGGCAAATGTCTTTAGGGAAAAAATGACCCCCGTGAGAACCACTAGTTTAAAGGGATGATGGAGCCTCATGTGCGTCTTGTCCCTAGAGATTTCACAGAACTCTCAGTATACAGACACGGACTTGGTCCTAGCCACTGTCACGCTGGAGCCTGGGGGCCAGGGCTGCGCTGGCCTAGCTGTATGAAACAGCAGAGTCCCGTCCTCTGAGCCTTTCCTGCTCTGGCGATGGATGTCTTCTTTAGCCAATGATCAGATACTGTCTGGATCTTTACCAATGGAAGCCCAGGCCAGCAGGTGAGAGGGCCAGGAGCAGCGTTGGTGGGTGGAGGGCCTCAAGGGAATGTGGAGGAAAGGCATTGGATCTTAGGTCACAAGGAGTGATCACTTTTTTTTTTTTAATGAGCTCTTCGGTGAATTATTTACAGTTTGTGTCTTGGTGTTCTCATTTTCACGATGGTGGCGATAATTATAACCTACCTCATAGAATCCTGGAAGGAAATAAATAGCACAATCAAGAGAGTTGCTAGGCTGAAGTCATCCCAAAGGGATTCTTCACGTGGCCAAGGCAGGACTGAGGACGTAAAAAGGGACTATGAGATAGCTTATGACAATGTTTGTATATGGTGTTGACGAATGAAGCCTCTGGGGGACAGGCTATGCTAACTAACCCTCTGCAGTTCTTACCTCTGGAGAGGCTGCAACCTGTTCCTTCAAGAGTTGGTGAGGACCGGTCTGACGTGGCTGTGGTATGGTCTCACCTTGGGGACTTTCACCCAGGCTGGCCTTACTCCATAGACATGTTCCCTGGAAGTTTAACTGGGCCTCTCCACCGTGGCTGGACTCTGCCGTCAGCTTCCTCTGGGGCACTTCTCAGCCCTGCTCCACCTCCCCTGCCCAGCCCTGCTCCACCTCCCCTGCCCAGCCCTGCTCCACCTCCCCTGCCTCTCTGGGTTCTTCAGCTCACATCCTTACGTCCTTACGTTGTGACGCTGCTTGTGGGCCAGAGGTGACAGCTGGCCTGGGTAAGGTTGGTCGGCTCCTGTTTTTGTGTGTGAGGTTTTTATTTTTATTTATTTTTTATTGACATCTTCCACAATTGTAGACAATATTCCATGGTAATTCCCTCCCTCACCCCCACTTCCCCCTTTGAAACTCCACTTTCCATCATACCCCTCCCCCTCTCAATCAGTCTCTCTTTTATTTTGATGTCATTTTTGAGATAGCATCTCACTCTAGCCAAGGTTGACCAGGAATTCACTAGGTAGTCTCAGGGTGACCTCGAACTCATGACAATCCTCCTACTTGCGTGCGCCACCACGCCCGGCTTGGTCCAGCTTCTTCTGTGCCCTGGATCCCCATGTGAGAGAAGAGACTTTCCTTTGATTTCACGAGCTTCTTGTGTTCAGTCCCATGGATACAAAGGATGGTGAGGTCTGAAGGGATCCCCATGGGGCCTGTGCTCCTAGATGACTTCAAGAGATACCATCTGGAGACCCACGGGTCAGTAGGTTCACCATGGCAATGCCGTGGGCATCTCATAGATGCCTTTCCACTGGGCTCTGATAGGTGCCCTAGGCAGAGGTTGGGTTGGGATTTGAGACCCTGGGGTTGGCACAACGCAGGAATGGTTTTGAATCCTTGTCTTCTCCATCCGTGGCAGGTGGCATGTGTGAGCTCAAGGGAGCTTAAGACTCTTCCCCAGCTCTAACTTGTCCTGAAAAAAGACAACTTTGAAATATATATTTCATACATATTATGTATGTATGTATGTATGTATGTATGTATGTATGTATGTATTTCAAAGTTGTCTTTTTGTGTGTGTGTCTGGCCTGCATCCTTCCTCATGGTCCCAGAAGCAGGGGTTCCAGTGCGGCCTTTATCTTTGTAAGATTTCTTCATGGGAGGAATCAAGATCCAAGCTTGAACAGCTTTGGATTGAGGCTGGTTCAATCCCCTGCACCCACACAGCTCCCTTGGGGATGGATGGTGGGCTGACCTCTGCCACCAGCTGGCTTTTGACAGGATTAGGATCACAGAGGTGTGTGTAATGGGGCTAGACCATGTCCGTAATGGAAAAGCCGACCTCCCCTTCTGTGGCAGTCACTAGGGACCACGATTTGAATTAAGCGTATGAGAACTTGGTGCCTAGTGCCTGTCTTATTTTATCCCAGTTTTGTCCACCCTAGGCCCTGTGGGGCTGGGGCTTTTTGTCAACGAGAGAACTGAGGCACCGAAAGGTCAAGGGCTGGCCCATGTCACACAGCTAGTATATGGTGGAGCTAGGATCTAAGCTCAGGTCTCACTGACCCCTGCACTAGCTCCCCTTCAGGGTCCTGACCTTCTCGCTCCGGAGGAGGAGTGGAGCTTGAAGGGGGCTGCAACTCCAGAAGAAGTCTGCCTTGGGAACGTTTTGCACATGAACTTCCCCCTGCCCCCCACCCCATGCAGCTGTGGAATGAGCCACATCTGTTACCACCACATGTTGCTCAGTGCTACGCAGATGTAAAGTCTCAATTTTTCTAATTAGCAGCAACACGAAGTCTATCTTAATTTTCTCCTCCCCTCCCTCTAATAAACGTGATATTAACAAGGTTACACTTCTGTGGTTTTGCTGGGTGTAATTGAATCAGGTTGCAGATTTGATTAGTGGGTGTGGGGAGTAGGGGGTCTGGTCAGGCTGAGGGAAAGATGAGTAGAGTCCGTGACACGGGTGGACCGTGGGATGAAGAGTGAGATGGAGAAAGAGAAAAGTGTGTGTGTGGGGGATGAACAGAGGGAGATGGAGGGAAAGAGCAAAAGAGAGTGGGCGAGAAGCCGGGATTCAAAGACAGAAAGGCAAAGATGGGAGAGAGGAAGAGAGAGAAAGCGAGGAGAGGAAGCCACGAGGGAATGGCAGAGTACGGAGGAGAGAGGGAATGGCAGAGTACGGAGGAGAGAGGGAATGGCAGAGTACGGAGGAGAGAGGGAATGGCAGAGTACGGAGGAGAGAGGGAATGGCAGAGTACGGAGGAGAGAGGGAATGGCAGAGTACGGAGGAGAGAGGGAATGGCAGACGGAGGAGAGAGGGAATGGCAAAGACGGAGGAGAGAGGGAATGGCAGAGACGGAGGAGAGAGGGAATGGCAGAGTACGGAGGAGAGAGGGAATGGCAGAGACGGAGGAGAGAGGGAATGGCAAACATGTGGACAGGGAATGGCACACAGAATCACAGAGTACGGAGGAGAGAGGGAATGGCAGAGTACGGAGGAGAGAGGGAATGGCAGAGTACGGAGGAGAGAGATGCAGGGTTCTGGAAAGGCAACGTAGAAGTCAGAGCTCACCCCCTGCTCAGACCTTCCTACCGAGGTAGGTGAGGGGGTCTTCTCATCCCGCCTCCTTCCCCTGGGATCAGGGTGGGTCGGAATGGAGGGGACAGGCAACCATAGAGCTTCTTGGCCTCTAGGGCGCTGAGCCAGGGGCTGTAGCCATGTGCTCTGATTCTTGGTGACCAAGGATCAGCCAGCTCCCCTTGGTGGTTCTCAGGGTCTCTACCTATAAAAATGTAACCTGTATGTCCCATTGGAGTCTGAGGTTCTCTGGGGCATCTTGACCTCATCAGCTCGGACTGGGAAACCCTGGAGGGACAAGTGGGAAAGGTGACAACATTTAGCAAAGTCTCAGCATGTTGAGTCTAGTGGAGATGGTGCCCCTGGACCACCGAGGGTGAAGGCAGTGCTCCAGGCCTTTCAAAGTGTATGATTTCTAATTCAGCCAGGGTATCCCCAGACCCCCCCCCCAACACTTCCATCGGCTCTTCACCAGGCAAGCCCAAAGCTCTGGGCAACCCCATCTCTGCTCACTGCTGTACCCCACTGTTCATCCTTTCATACCCTCAGGCTTGGTGTGTTCACACCTCTGCAACTTTGCCCCTGAAGTCCCTAATGACACCCTCCCACCTTCCCTGCCTTTTCCAACTGTCCGATCTGAACTCAAAGACCATTGCCTCCTGGGACCTTCAAATTGGCTTCTTCCTGTGTTTGATAGCTCACCTCTCCCCTTTCCTATATTATTATAGGACTATCTTCACTCACTGTTTCCACTGGGTCTTGTTGCTACCTGGTGGGTTCTCAGTGTGTGTTGGCACATGAGTGTGTGCAAGCAGGCATATCCACATGTGTGCATGCACAAGTGACAGTGTGTCAGGAGGGCCACCGAGGCTGCAGCCGTGGCGCCTGTGCGGCATTTCCTGCCGTGACAATTTCTCCTGCTGATGACTCTATCCCCAGGGCCTTGGGAGAGCTGAGAAGCTTCTGTCAAGGGGCAGTGGCTTTTCCCCCCTTGCTTAAATGAGATATGAATAATTGATTCAGCTCTTGAATAATTAATCAGATATTCAATAAGGAAAGTAATTGTTTGGCACATCCCCCATGGATGGCCTGGCCCAGTCACCGCCCCACACAGGCTGGGTAGCTGGTGGGGGGTTATGGGTCTGAGGATCCCAGTGCCAGCTGGAGGAGGTCACCTTGCCTGACACTTCTGGTACTCCATCCAGCTCACGATCTCCAGGGAGGACAGCGTTAGTGTCCACAGACCCACCAAGACTTTGGGCCTGACTGTCCTACTTCATTACCCATGTGTCTGGTTTCTTCCCTGCCCCTCCCAGCTCTGAGATGGCCCCTTTCTTCGGTGGGACATGGCACCCCCAGACACTGTCCTCTTCAAGGGGTGCTCTGCTCTGTCCCAGGTGCCAGCAGAGGAGACTGAGCAGGTTCTTTCTCCACTGTTCACCTCCTTAACTTTCCACCTGGGAGGCCTTGGAGTACGGTCCACTTTCTGTCTCATAGGGCCAGGCTGCATAGAGGAACCGTGGAGAGGAGAGCCACAACATAGGCAGACACACACACACACACACACACACACACACACACACACACACACAGATTTATGCACAACATCTACGAAACACACAGCAGATTCCTTCTATGCATAGGCACAATCAGACATAGCACACATGCATGCATCGGACACGTATCCTACACTGACGTATACACTGTACAGCGCACACACATGACACCTCTAACACGTACCGTGCACATTGCTTAAGCATATCTGTTCACATAAACATATCATCCCCTCACCGCCTTCGACAGAGGCTCTATGGCAGTGCTCAGACACGGGACACGGAGAGCTTCCAGGAGGAAGGGATTTTCTCACCAGCCATCAAGCGCTCTCACGTGGTCAGGGAAGTGCCGAGTTTAGTTCTTGTCCTTTACGCCCTCCCTGTGGAACCTGCTCAGTGTGCAGTGACGAGGGTTCACTCTAGGGGCAGCTGCTTCCGGGAATGAGAGACACATCAGGGCTGCTGCTTAGTGAAGGGCCGGAGAGCCAGCACTGTCATAGCTGGGTCGGGAAGGTTCCAAGTTTCCAGAAAGAGACATCAGATGGAGGAAGTGGAGAGAAAAGAGCCTTCTGGACTTGTGTGTGTGTATGGGGGGGTGCGTGCACATATGCAAGGAGGAAGGTGTGTGCACACATGTATGTATGAAAGTGTGTGCACATGCATATTGCCATATACAGGTATGCATATTCAGGCACACCCATGTACTCATGGCTGCATGTTCATGTGTGCACACACATACACACATATGTGGGTGTATGCATGTGCCCCACTTCACATAAGTGTGTGATGACACACACACACTAGTAGGTGTCTTAGTCCACTCTTGTTATATATAAAAAATACCTTAGACTGTGTGGTATTTTGAATAGATAGCCCTCAATATAGTGAGTGTTTTATTAGTTTATAGTTTGCATCTGCATCCATTTGGCTGGAGGCAATGTCACTGGGCAGATCTTAAGGAGTGGTGGTGGGTTTAGGATTTCAATCTAAAGATATGCAAAGTGTGCCTAGTTGGAGTTCCTGAAGTGTGCTGTGCTGTGTGGTTTTTGGCTTGTGGCTTTTCTCTCTCTTGCCTGGTCCTGAAAGAGCAGACCAGCTTCTCCTGCCATTATGGAATTTCCCCTGGTTCTGTAAGCTTCAATAAATCCCTTCCTCCATAACTGTGCCTGGTCTGGAAGTTCATCTCAGAGAATGTGAAGCTGTCTGCTCCAGACTGAATCACTTGATAAACAACAGAATGAGGCTTTTCACACTTCTGAGGCTCTGAAGTCCAAGGTCAAGGCTCAGGTCAAGACAGATTCAATGTCTGGTGAGACTGTTCCTTAGAGACGCTATGGCCTTGGTGTGTGCACAGGCCAGAAGAGATGGAAGGGCTGACAGCTTCCAGAAGCTTCTTCCGTAAGGATGGCACTCCCATCTGTGAGGCTGACCCCCCGTGGCTAACCACAGCTCCAAGGGCCCTTCTTCCTCTCATCACCTTGGGATGGAAGTTCCTTCCCGGTGAGTTTTGGACATTGCCTATACGTTCAGAGTCCCAGCAGGCTTGAGCACATGCATGTGGACACCCAGCTCCTTGGGACAGAGCAGCCTGGCATCTGGAACCTCTTCTCGCAGGCTGTACCTTTCCTGCTTTGCTCTGACTCTGTTCCCTTCAGGGCAAGGTGATGAAGGCCACTGGTGTCCCCTGCAAGTCTCCTAAGGTGTTCCCTTGTGAGTACCTAGCTTCTGATTGTGAGGCCAGCCTGGCTGGGCCCATATGCTAATTGGTAAGGACCGGAGCCTGCTGGCACTAGGTGTGGCATTTAGGCTGGAGCGCTTCACAGATCATCCCAGTGGGTCACAGACTTGGGTCTGGTATACTCTATATTTAATTATATTAATTAATTTATTTATAATTATATTAATTATATTTAATTATCTGGAAACTCTGTCTTGAGCATCTTCTGTCTTCTGTGAGCCCAGGGCTGCTTAAAGCTCCAGGAAGTCAGCAGTGAACAGAACAGAAGAAAGTCCCCATCCTGATTCAGTGAGGAGGCAAGTGAGGAACGTCAGTGAGAGACTGTGTGTGGGCCAGTGGTCACTGCTGACGAGAACAAGGAAGGTAGGGCTGGGGCTGGAATTGGGGCACATGGGCACATGGACAGGGCTGGGCATTTGGATAGGCAGGAGTACAGAATCTGCTCTAGATATTTCCAAGTCCTGGTTCAAAGTCCATCAAAGAATTTAAAGAAGAAGTTAGTTCTATTGAAGGAAGAGCTGAGGCACTGTGGGACTGTGAGACTAGTGGGGATCCTCCAGAGAGGGCTTCTGGCCACGATGGGTGTCCTGTGAACTCCGGCCATCCCTAGGTGCCTTTCCTCCTAGGGCATGTTTAGGGAGCCAGTGGGTTCCGACTGAATGTGCCCTGCCACGTAGTGCCTTGTCCTTTCACTGGCACTGTCCTCTTAAGGAAATATAGATCATGCCACTGCCCTCTCTAGGTGTCTTTGAAACCTAAGTGGCAGCATGGTGTCAGCTCTGCACAACAGAGTTAAGGATTTGTCCTCTCGGATGCCCCCCAAGAATTATCCCAGCGTGTAATAAAAGCCAGCCTTCAGGAACTCCCATTTAAGCAGGGCAGATGTCCCAGCTTCAGAGAAGTACCCCCAAACCTGCTCTTCTGAGTTCGTCCTGCACAAAGGAAGGGTCTTTCTCAGTAATGCTTTGGCTGGAAAGTCACCTCTGCTTTGCTGGTGTGGTGCTTCTCAGAGGCGCGAGGTGCTGTGCAGTGGAGGAACTGGGCTGGCGGTGGGCAGGCATGATAGGCGCTGAGGCTGGGTCCTAGGAGATGCTCTTGATGTCTGATATCAGATGCCCACAGCTTATCCGGTCCACCTGCTGCTGCAGACAGCTCTCATCATCTCTTAAATGTCTCGGCTTTCTCTTTGCATGCCTAATAGCTCTCTCTGGTCCCATAAGCATGGGCTCAGCTTCCAGGAGGCACCGATCTAAGCTGTGTGTCAAGTTAATGCCCTGGGAAACCCTCCCTCTGCCCTTGAGAAGGGTGGTCGAAAGGAATTTTATTAGTGTGAATGTGCATGCATGGATGCTTTTGGCATGTGCATGCATATAATGTGTGAATGTGCGTGCATATACGTGTGTGAATGTGGGGAGGCCAGAAAGTGATGAGTGTCTTTCGTGTTCACTCTCCTCCTTATTTATTTACTCAGGGTCTCTTATTTGAACTCAGAGCTTACCGAATTGGCTAGTTTAGCTCGTTAGTTTGCCCCTGGGATATCTCTCTCTCCCAAGTGTCTCCATCATCACGACTCCCTCCCAGCATTTATGTGGATGCTGCCGATATGAGCTCAGGGTCCTTGTGTTTGTGTGGCAAGTGCTGTACCCACCAAGCCACATCCCCAAATTCCACATATCTGCTTTTGAATTTAATTTAATTTAATTTTTATTTGCAAGCAAAGGGGTGGGGAGAGATAGAGAGAGAATGGGCCTGCCAGGGTCTCCAGCCACTGCAAACAAACTCCAGATTCATGTGCCACTTTGTGCATCTGGCTTTACGTGGGTACTAAGAGAATCAAACTGGGGGCATTAGGCTTTACAGGCAAGCACCTTAGCTGCTGGGCAATCTCTCCAGCCTGATAACCTCCTTTCAAGCCTCTGTCTTGAATATCCCGCCTGGGGAAAAACAAGCTATGCACCACCTTGTCTGCTTCTGGTCTAAGGTGATGAGAGCGACGCCCTGAACTTGCTTCTTCCTTGGCTCCATCTTCTGTTCTTGCGGTGCTTTCTCGAGTCCAGATACCAAGTGTTCCGCTTCCGACCTCAGACACAGTCTCATTCCTGGGGAAAGCAGAATATTTTTCCATCCAAATTTTCATCCTTATCAATGGAACAAAGCTCATTTGCTGGACCTTTAGTGCATGCTTGGCTTGAAAGCATGTGACCATCGTAGCTAGGACAGAACCCCACATCCCCTGATGCTCCCACAGGCCTTTTCTTAGTGAAGTGTCAGCAGGGACAGTTCTCAATGGTTCATGTTCCCGCTGGGTTCAAAAACCCTTCCTCAACCCAAGGCTGGCTGCATGGCAATCCCTTCTGAGTCTGGTTGGGATCTTCTGGAAGGGTTCTTAGCTCTCTCTTGTAGAGGTGGCTGCTTCCTTCCACTGTCCACCTTCACATGCTTCTTCTTGGGGCTGTCACATACATCTGCCTGTGACATTCTCACACCACACAACACTTCTAGACAGTGCAATTCACACCAATCACTATCCAAATGACAGCTCATAGACTTGTGTAATGTATATGGCAGCCTTGTCCTCGCTAATGGTGGCTTGCCCTGGGATCACTGGAAGTGTCTTGATTTTCTCCTGGGTCCTTCCTTCCTTCCTTCCTTCCTTCCTTCCTTCCTTCCTTCCTTCCTTCCTTCCTTCCTTCCTTCCTTTTTTGGTGTGTATGCACCTATGTACAGATGCATGCATCTTGTGTACACACTTGCAGAGGTCGGAGGAGAATGTCAGGTGCCCTCTATCACACTTCCGCTTGTTTCTTTGAGATGGAGTCTCTCATTGAACCTGCTAGTATTGGTTGACCAGAGAGCCCTAGCAATTCTCCTGCATCCACTCTTCACAGGACTGGGTGTGACAGGCACGTGTGGCCATGCTCATCTTTTCACACGGGGCCTGGGGTTTGAACTCAGGCCCTCATACTTGCGTGGTTAAGTGCTCTTACCTGCTGAGCCACGGATCCTGGCATGAGTTGAATAGTAACCTACATTCTTAGGAATTAACTCAGTAAAGTTTTTCCACCTGCACTTGCTGGAAGCTCAAAAGAGGCAGGCGCTGGAGAGTGAGCAAGTGTGTCATCTAGAATATGATGCAGGATATTCTTATACTCAGCGTGTAGATCCTGAGCTCCAAGGACATTTCCTTCACACTTGAACTTCCAGGGACATGTCACCTGCTGCCATGCAAACTCCTGGTCACTTAGGTGGGGTCTGTGAGCCTGTTGGCTCCAGCCTCACACCAGCTCCCAACAGTTCTTGACGCAATCCTGCTGCCTCAGATGTGCCAAGGGCCAAACCAGGAGGCCCTTGACAAGATTCTAGGGGAGAGACCTGGCTTTTGGAATCTTCCAGAAATAAAGGATGCGGGGAAAGAAAGGCGAAAGCATTTGAGGAAGGAAATGCCACCCAGGACCTAAGCTCTGGGTTATTTATGCATGTTCAGAGATGGCTTCACACATTCAGGCACAATGCAACGATTTGTCAATGAAGGCTGCTCGTGCCCTCTGCCTCCGCCCCTGCCTCTGATAACATTTACAGTAAATCTATTGCACTGACCATTAAATCTGAGGCCGCCTCGAGCGATTGCTTCCATGGGGTGCTGACAGGCTGAGAGTTAATAATGACGCAGATGCTAACCTGTTTATTGATTTGCTTTTTGTACCCTTCATCCTTGCTCAGTCCTTCTCCCTCTCTGAGGAGAAATCTTGGAATTAGTAATCAGGTGACAGTCTTGCTCCCCTCCTGTTCCCAGCCATGTCATCCTGCTTAAACTCCCCGAGATAAATTACCTCTACCTCCCCTGCCCCTGCCAGCCATTCACTCTCCAGTGACTCAGCACAAGACGCTACATCCGTCACTGGAGCCAACAGACAGAAAAAAAAAATTAACACAGACATGAAAAGCTTTTAACTTTGACAAGAGGAGTGCAGGAAAGTTTTATATTTAGCCCCTCTAGCAAAGGCCATGGTCAGTCCATTAGAGTGGCTCGTCAGAGTCAGGATGAGGTGGGAGAGGGCTGGGACCGTGGGGTTGGGGGTGGGGGTGGGCCTAGGGGTGTCACCAGCTCTGGTTGGAGAAGCATAGATGTGGGCTTAGGATGCCACTAAACTGCCCTCTTCTTAGCTGGGGTCCAGGGTGACAATTGTATGGCTGGGTGTTTAGGACTGAGGGAAACACCTAGATGTGGGCCTCTGTTCCTGAGTTAAACTGGAGAGCTCAACCTCCCATGGGAGGGCGCCAGTGTGTGGTGATCTGGTGGAACATAAAGCCCGGTTGCTCTGTGGGCATGACATTGCCGGCGCCCACAAATAACAGCTCTCTTACGGCAGCCTCAGCCTCAAAAACAGCAAGGGGAGGTGGGATTCACAGGAAGCGATGCTTAAATTGAAAAAAGAAAAAAAAAATGGCTGGGAGATGGTGCAGTGCTTGCTGCACATGTGTGAGCACCTCAGCTCAGATCCTCAGAACGGACATCAAGCCCCTGTGATGGGCTCGTGTCATCTTGGCATGCCTATGGAAAGGTGGGAGGCAGAGCCAGGAGAACTTCCTGGAAGCTTGAAGACCAGCTAGTCCGGGGAACACAGCAGTGAACAACGAGGAACTCTGCCTCAAATGAGGTGGAAGGCAAGGACAGACACCCCCAAAGTTGTCTTCTGATATCCACACATGTGCTATGTCATACACACACACCCCACTGCCACCACCACACCACCTTTGAACTCTCCTAAAAAGAGCCCAAGCTCTTTTTTAGCCCAAGCTCTCCTTCTCCTTCTCTCCTAAATTGTTTCTTTTTTTTCCCCTCAAAATGAGATTTTTAAAGGTAGATTTTTAAAAATTATTTTATTTATTTTTGGAGAGAGACACAGAGAGAGACAGAGAGGGAGAGGGAGACAGATAGAGATGGGCGCACCAGAAGTCTTTCAGCTGCTGTGAACAAAATCCAGATGCTTGCGCCCCCTTGTGGTCAAGTGCGGCATTGCGCCCTTGCTTCACTTTGCATCTGGCTAAACGTGGGACCTGGAGATTGGAACCAGGTTCTTAGGCTAAGCAGGCAGGAGTCTTAACCGCTAAGCCATCTCTCCAGCCCTAAAGGTAGATTTTTAAGGTGACCCAGGCTTATAATCCCAGATACTTGGGAGGCGGAGACAGGAGGATTGAAAGTTCGAGACCTGTCTGGCTATCCAGTGAGCTCAGGCCAGTCTGGGCAAGCCTCTGTGTAAAAAAAAAAAAAAAAAAAAAAAAAAAAGGGATGGGGGTTGAGCACATACCACGTAATCATGAAGTCTCTCTCAGTGTGAAGACCACCAATTTCAGAACCCACATAGAAAGCTGAGTATGGCCACACGTGCCTGTCACCCAGGTACACAGGAAGTGGATACCAGAGAATCACTGAGGCTCACTGGTGGGCAGTAGCTCTGGGTTGAGGGAGAGACCCTAACTCAGGAAAAGACGTGCATGAGTGATAAGTGAAGGACATCAGCATTCTCCTCTGGCTTCTTCTCCCTGCACTCGTGCACAAGGAATGCACACATACACGCACCACACATACTCTACACATATATACACATGGGCAAAAGAGAAAGGGTTGGAGGTATAGCTCAGTGTTAGAATACTTGCCAAGCTCTGGGCTCAATCCCCAGTATCATACACACATAGCCACCAAAAGGGGTTTCAGAAATAAAGAAGTTCAATGCTTGTCAACATTTTGAACTCCGCTTCCCTATGCCTTTCTCTAGTGGACGCCAAGGGCTAGCGATTGTGAGGAGGAGAGAGAAGGGGCACATCCAGGATGCACAGGTACATTACTGATCTAGGATAGGGATGGAGGGGAAGCTTTTGGGGAAAGACAGAATGTGAATAGAAAAAAAGAAAAGATTCTTTGAGTTGCTTTGGGAGTGGTGTGAGGAGAAGCTGGCATGGAAGCTTGGGATCGGACTCACAGCAGAGGCCAAGATGGGGCATAGCCTTGACACTGCTGAGAACAGAGCTCTTGAGCAGAGGCACTTGTGAGTAGACACCAGGTGATGGAGGAGCTTTGGGTGCTGCCTTGGGTAGGGCTAAAGATTTGGTCTAAGTGGCTTACTTGAGAGGTGATTTCCCAGAAGCCCCTGCTGGGGTTTGTGACAAGCAGTAGCAGTGGGAAGAGCAGTCGGCTCTTGGGTATTTACAGGCAAGCACGGGCACTAATAACCCTGGCTGCTGTCAGTCACCAGAACATGAGTTCTCAATGCATCTGCAATGTGAGGTGCAGCATGCCTGCAAGGGTTTAGAGCAAGGTCTTTTCATTTTATTTTGTTTTATTCTGTTTTTTTGAGGCAAGCCCCACAAAATACCTCTTTTTTTTTGAGAGAGAGAGAGAGAGAGAGAGAGAGAGAATGGGTGTGCCAGCGGCCTCTCAGCCACTGTAAATGAACTCCAGACTCATGCGCCTCCCTTGTGGCATATGTGCAACATTGCACCCTTGTGTCACTTTTTGTGTCTGGCTAAACGTGGGACCTGGAGGTTAGAATAGGTGTTTTTAGGCTTTGCAGGCAGGTGCCTTAACTGCTAAGCCATCTCTCCAGCCCTAGAATGCCTTTTTTAATGACAGAAGAGAGAGACAGAAAGAGTGAGTTGGTGTGCTAGGACCTCCAGCTACTGCATTCGAACTCTAGATGTGTGCACCCCCTTGTGTGCATGTGAGACTTTGCTCGTCTGCCTCACTGCGTGTCTGGCTTATGTGGGACCTGGAGAGTCAAACATGAGTCCTTAGGCTTTGCAGGCAAGCATCTTAACTGCTAAGCCATCTCTCCAGCCCTTTTTCTTTTTTTAAAAATGCTTTATTTATTTGCAAGCACACACACACACACACACACACACACACACACACACACACACAGAAGGAGGGAGGGAAGGAGGGACAGCAAGGATATGAATTATGAGCATGCCAGGGCCTCCCACCACTGCAATCAAACTCTAGATGTGTGTGCTCCCTTGTGTGCATGTGTGACCTTGTGCACTTGTGTCACTGTGCGTCTGGCTTATGTGGGACCTGGAGACTCCAACATGAGTCCTTAGGCTTTGCAGGCAAGCACCTTAACTGCTAAGCCATCTCTCCGGCCCTCTTTCTTTTTCAAAAAATATATTTTTTTAAAATTTGCAAGCAGACACAGAGGAAGGGAGGGAGAGGATATGAATATGAGCATGCTAGGGCTCCCAGCCTCTGCAAACAAACTCCACATGAATGTGCCACTTCGTGCGTCTAGCTTCATGTGGGCAGTTTGGCTTTACAGGCAAGCTCCTTAACTGCTGGGCCATATCTCCAGGCCTGGAGTAGGCTTTTTGATCTCCGTGGCTTCTTGGGCAAATGTGCAGCAAAGGAAACACTGCATGTGTCTATCTTTCCTCTGCAGAGGACTGCATTGTATTGATCTTTACCTTGTAGTGCATATTTACAGGGCGTGACTCTGGCAGGTAGTAGATGCTGGAAAATGTTGGACAGTTGCCTACGATTGGCATGCTTTTTGCACTCATTTTGTTTCTCTGTTGGAAGATAAACAGATGCTGGTCAGCTTTTAACTTTTCGAGTTGAGCTCAAAGCAGTGAACAGTTCAGGGCTTCATGGAGGGTTTGCAAAGATGTGAAGGAAGGAGAAACACAGAGAACTTTGTGGGAGACTTAGTAAGTGAGTTTGAATGGATAGGGCTGCTGAACTCTTGCCTGGGGTATAGGGAGATGTCTCAGCTCCAGGCAAGCAGAGGGAAGCCTTTCTTATGTTATAAGGGAAGGTCTCTGGGGTGAGGCCAAGGATAGATTGTAGGAGTGAGGAGGGGCTGGGACACAGGTGAGCTGGATACAAAGCATGGACCGTTCAGGGAGCCTCATCAGTAGGAATCGGAAACCCAGCCCCGCCTTGAAACAGAATCCTGGAAGATCTGCGGGGGACAGACAGGGCCAGTGGCCTCTCTTTCCTGATTTCCTATTCCTGACTTGTATACCTGGGAGGGTGTAGGAGATTCTGACCACAGCTTGGAATTTTAAACATTGACTCAAGGGTTCTGTATGGAGTCTGGGTCTCATTCCCACTCCAGGACAGCCACTCCTTCCCAGCACAACTGTACAACTGTCCCAAGGGCTCCTGGAAAAGGTTCCATTCCCTTCTTCAGGCTTAGGTGGATGTTTGAAGTGGAGCTTCTGTCTCCCTGAGCATGCTGGCCCCTGCTGCACCTTGTTTTATGGAGTCCAAATCTGGAAGGAACTGTAAGAGCTTCAGACAGCAAGGATGCTGGGTCTTGGGCCTGGGTGGGAAGAACTTCCCCAGGGCAGATGAGTATCCTATCACTATGCATATTGTGGGAAGGAGCTGTCTGGCTACTCTGGAAGCAGGGATAGCATTTCACCAATGCTAGATGAGGTGAGTCCTTGGCTGCCCGACAGGGCATAATGGCTCTTGCTTCACGTATGGTGATAAAGGCAGAGAGAAATTAAGCTGGGGCGGATCTCTGTCTCCCATAGCAGCCATAGCTGCTGAATCTGCTATTCTGAGAAAGTGAAATTTCAGTCCCTCACTTTCCCCTGCCTGGCTGGGTTGTCAGTGTGCGTGGAGGGGCGTCCGCTGAGCTCAGAAAGCATCTATGGCTGTCATGTCCAATGTGGTGATGTGGCCTAGACACATCTGGACCTTGGGGTGAGGGAATCTATGCACCCCTGTGTGTGGCCAGCCCTCTTCTTGGCTGAAGCTATAGTCTCCCCCAAATTCATCTGCTGAAACCCCCACCTCAGGTAAAAGCGCTCAGAAGTGACTGGCTAATGAGGGCTAATGAGTGTCATCTGTGTCTTTATCAATGGGGTTTCAGAGAGTTGTCTTGCTCCACTCTATAAAGACACAGCAAGAACGTACTGTCTGTGAGGAAGTGGGTCTCTCATCAGATACTAAATTTGCCGTAAAAGTGTTGTCGCTTTGGGGCTGGAGGGATGGTTTAGCAGTTAAGGTACTTGCTTGCAAAGCCTAAGGACCCTGGTTTGATTCCCCAGTACTGATGTAAGCCAGATGCACAAAGTGGCACATGCTTCTGGAGTTCATTTGCAGTGGCTGGATGCCCCGGCATGCCCATTCTCTCTGTCTCTCTTCTCTCTGACTCTGTCTTTCTGATTCCAAATAAATAAATAAATAAATATAAAAAAGTGTTGTTGCTTTGATTTTGGAGTTTTGAGCTTCCGGGACTGTGAGAAAAAAGTTTGTTGTTTGTAAACCACTGTTTATGGGATTTGACAGGGCAGCCTGATGGTATATTCAGGGTGAGGCACGGGGAGAGGGCAGAGGACCTGGATTCTGGGTGAATAGTGTTCAAAATCTTGGCTTACTTGGAGGACACTGACTTTCACTTTCAGGCTTCTGCAAAGATCTGCTATGCCCTTTCATCCTTTAGGGAATTGGGGATCCTTCCTTCCTTCCTTCCTTCCTTCCTTCCTTCCTTCCTTCCTTCCTTCCTTCTTCCCTTCCCTCCTTCCTTCCCTCCTTCCTTCAAGAGAAAGAGGCAGAGAGATAGTGAGAGGGGGAAAGAATGGGTGCTCCAGGGCCTCCAGCCACTACAAACGAACTCCAGATGTGTGTGTCCCTTGTGCATCTGGCTTACGTGGGTTCTGGAGAATTGAACCAGAATCCTCTGGTTTTGCAGGCAAATGCCTTAACCACTGAGCCATCTCTTCAGCCCCAGGGATTCTTTTTCTTCTTTTGCGTTTTAAACGTGGGGCATGGGGATCTGAACTCCGGTACTCAGGCTTGCACAGCAAGGGCTTTATGCACTGAGCCAAGGGCAGTAAGGGTGACCCCATCAGCCATCAGCTAACAGTTCTAAGTGTGATTCTAGAGCCTTCTTCTTGATGGTGTTTCCATGGTCTCTGGCATGCCTGAATTTGCAGCAGTGCCTGGGAGAGCACACAGAGGGCCTTCGTGTGTCTTTCAGGGGTTTTCTAGGCCATCTAGACTGAGGTGGCCATCATGTGCTCACAAGATTCAGGAAGGTCTATGATGCTGGTGGGTGCACAGCCTGGAATGTTATATCTTCTCATCTAGGTTAAAAATCCTCATTGTAGTTAACTTCCTGTTGCTGAGACAAAACACCTGACCCAAAGCAGCTGATGGGAGGAAATATTTTATTTTGGCTTACAGTCTTGAGGAGAAGCTCCATGATGGCAAGAGAAGGGGTTGCACAAGCCGAGGCTCGACATCACTTCTGCTATAGCAGGTGGCAAACAGCAGCAAGAGAGTGAGCTGATCTCTGGCAAGGGAGAGCTGGTATAACAAGTCAAAGCCAGCCCCAAAAGCTTCCTCCTTCAGCAAGGCTCCACTTCCTAAATTGCCATCAGCTGGGAATCAAGCATTCAGAACACATGAATTTATGGAGCACATCGGATTCAAACCTCCACAGCCCTAAAGGTTACCTTTATTGCTTCAGGTGGGCAAGGAGAGCAGAGATTGAGGTTCAAGGCTGAGAGAAGGCCACAGCGCTGACCAGGAAGGGAAACCACTCCTGCAAACTGGCAGCAGAACAGCTTGGCAGCGTGTGCCTGTGGCATGGGCTGAATCGTGTCCTTCCCAAACCCTTAAATTGGAGTGCTAACCTCTAGTACTTCAGAATGCTTGGAGCTGGGGGGTCTTCACAGAGGTAATTAAATTAAAATGGGTCCATCAACTCCAGTCTCTCTTCTAGAAAGGAGGATGTAAAGAGTTGGGGAGGGCTGGAGAGATGGCTTAGTGGTTAAGACACTTACCTGCAAAGCCAAAAGACCCAAGTTCAAGTCTCCAGGCCCCCCATAAGCTGGATGCACAAGGGGGTGCACACATCCGGAGTTCTTTTGCAATGGCTGGAGGCTCTGACATGCCCATTCTCTCTCTGTCTCTTTCTCTCTGCCTATTTCTCTGTCTCTCTCAAATAAATAAATAAAAATAAAAACAGATATTAAAAAATTCTTTATTATATCTAATAAAAAAAAAGAGTTGGGGAGAACATAGCTATCTCCAGTCACAGGAAAGAGGCCTCAGAAGGACTCAAACCTGTCCTCATCTTGATCTTCGACTTGTAGCTTTTAGAATGACGAGAAATAAATTTTTGTTGTTTAACATCTGTCCAAGCAACTCGTGGTCTAAGCTACTCAGCAGCAAACAACCTGACGTGATGCTCACCCAAGTGCAATAGTGGCACACAGCCATGGTGGGTAACCAACTGCGCTTGGATTGGCTAACAGACCCACTCAGTGGAACAAAACTGATAGCTGCAACTGGGAAACAAGTCAAAATCATATCCAAATAACAAGTTTGCTCTCCAATATCAAGCTCCCACCAATCTTGGACTACAAGAGGGCCTACACCTATTAAATTCTCTCTAAACTAATAATGGTTATCCCATTTATCTGGTGCTGACTTCACTCTCTGTTGGAGAATCTGCTTCTCTTTTTCAGATGGATGCAGAACCTGAGGAGAAAATCAGCCCATTGCACTTCACCAGGGCCCCAGCTGAAACCATACAGGAATTAGGGAGATGAGCAAGAGTGCTGCTTTCTTGGTGAACCTGGTATTAGCACAAGGGTGAAGGAGACAGACACAGAGGACACTCATCTCCTACCAAATCAGTGATCCAGAGACACAGAGGCTCCCTAGACCTCATCACTGAAATAGACCTAAAAGGAACCCAACATGGCTCAGGGAAATTCACGGGAGAGGGGGTGGAAAGATTGTTAGAGTCACAAGTTGGGACATTATGCACAGAGACATTGCCCCTTCCTCATAACTGATGGCTGTCCCCACAATGCACAACCCACAATCCCCATGGGGATAAATGGCATCCCCAATAAGGAGGGTCCCTTCAGGGGGGGGATAGGGATGAGGTTAAAGATGGTGCCAACATGTACTGTTTACACTGAGTATGTCCATAACTAATAAAGAAAAGAATGTTAATTTTGGTTGTTGTTGTTGTTTAAACCACCCAGTCTATAGCATGCTTTCCAGTAGTTTTAGGAAACTCATACAAACTCGAAGGCAAAGGAAAGTTTCTTAAGCTTCAGCATAGTAGATCCTCACTCTGGCAAAGCGGGACCACCACTGGCTGGTGTTGTGGATGGGGGAGTTGATAAGCATCTTGCATAAGCAGATGGACCAGAATGTGAACATCTCACCATAGGTCACTATGTTCAGAAACCCTACATAGAGTGCAGTCAGGGAAGGAAGCAGCATCCAGGGGACAGAGAAAAGGAACCAAGATTTGACACATATAGCAGGGCTCCTCAGCGTCTAACATTCCATGCACATATCCTGCCGCCCTCTGAGTTGGCCTGGCATAGGCCGATGGAGAACTTCCACACATCAGCATACCAACAAGCCTTGCAGTCTCTCATGTGCTGGTGCTGCCTGTTCCAAGAGTCCAGCTTCAGGACAATGCCATGGTTGTTTGTATAAGAGTTTATATCATTATTTACACAGTACTGTTCTTTTGTTATTTTATGGGAATAAATGGAAAAATACGTGTTTTGAAACTAGTGACAAGACATTTAGATCTCATAGATGCAACATGAGACAACAAAGTATTATTTCACATTCTATGGGTTTGAAATTCAGATGGACTTGGCTGGTTTCCCTGTGGATCACAAAGCTGAAATCAAGCGGTTGGCTGGGTTGGATTAGACCATGAAGCTCTGAAGAGAAGTCTGAAGAGGAGTGTCCAAGCTCATTCTTTTTTTTTTTTTTGGAGCGAGTCAGAGAGAGAGAGAGAGAGAATGGGCGCGTCAGCAGCCTCTCAGCCAGGGTGAATGAACTCCAGATGTGTGCTCCCCCTTGTGGGCAAGTGTGGCATTGCACCCTTGCGTCACTTTGCGTCTAATCGAACGGGTGTTCTTAGGCTTAGTGGGCAGGCACCTTAACTGCTAAGCTATCTCTCTAGTCCCAAGCTGATTCTTTAAAAAATATATTTTCATTTATCTGAGAAAGAGAGAGAGAGAGGGAGAGAGAAATATGTGCACTAGGGCCTCTAGACACTGCAAATGAACTCCAGACCCATGTGCCACCTAATGCATCTGGCTTTACGTGGATCCTGGGGAATTGAACTTGGGTCCTTTGACTTTGCCAGCAATGGCCTTATCCACTAAGCCATCTCTTCAGCCCCTTGAGCTCATTCTTGTTAGAGTCCAGTTCCTTACTGCTCTATGTCTGGTGCACCTGCTTGCTTGTTACCAGTTAGCATTGTTCTCTGCTCCCAAGACTGCCCACATTTCTTCTCCAATGGCCTCCTCTAGCCTGTGGCATATTTAAATCTGACTCCCCTTTCTGGCCCCAGCTGGAGAAAAGAGACTTAGAGCTGGAGCCCTGATTGTGTCACTCTTGTGGGGCTACCTCAAACTGGTCCCTTGAGGAGAGCTAGTTTAGGCCCACGTGGATAATTTTTCTTTGAAGGTCAACAGTGATTCTTATGTTTATGGGTTTAGGGATCATGGAGGACTTTTCTAGAAATTCTGACTATTCCATCTTCTAGGTGCCTAAATACCAGAGTCCTTTAGCACAAAGAGATTGTGCAGGTGTCTGATGACATAAACTAGTACAAATCAGTAAGGATACTCAGGGTGTTTTTTTTTTTTCTCTTTTACTTCAATATTGACATTATTCTAGAGTGCACTGCAACCACATGGCATAGCCCAGACTATCAGCTTTGCTTCCTGGGTCTCTGAGTATTCATGAAGTTTTTTTCCTCTATGACTTGTTTCCTATGAAGCTGAGGTGCAGCCAAAAGAAGGAGATTTAAATTTTGCTTCAACTACCTAACTCTCTACACGTAGAGCAGGTGGTTTCACCACCTGCCAATTGGATTATAAAACCTTATTCTTAGGTGTATATACCATTTTTCCTTTCTTTTTCTTTTTATTTATTTATGAGAGAGAGAGAGAGAGAGATAATGGGCATGCCAGGGCCTCTAGCCACTGTAAACAAACTCCAGATGCATGCACCACCTTGTGCATCTGGCTTATGTGGGAGCTGGGAACTTTGCATCTGGCTAAATGTGGGTCCTGGAGATTTGAACAAGCATTCTTAGGCTTTGTAGGCAGGCGCCTTAATCGCTAAGCCATCTCTCCAGTCCCCTACATACCATTTAAAAAAAATATTTTATTTACTTATTTTGAGAGAGAGAGAAAAAAATGGGTGCACCAGGGCCTTCAGCCACTGCAATCAAATTTCAGACACATGTGCCACCTTGTGCATCTGGCTTACGTGGGTTCTGGGGAATTGAATCTGGGTCCTTTGGCTTTATAGGCAAGCGCCTTAACTGCTAAGCCATCTCTCCAGCCCATATATACCATTTTTGAAGCAAGTTCTCACAAAGACCATGCTGGCCTCAAACTTGCTATATAGCTCAAGCTGAGCTCTGCCTGACCCTCTTGCCTCCACCTCCTAAGTGCTGGGATGATAATTGTGTGCCCACATGCCTGGCTCGATGTATTTGTACCCTCACAGGCTAAGATTCTTTAGAAAAGCAAGCTACGAGCAATTATGAAATTATTAATAACAGGAACTCCCTGGGGTTTATTTATTTTTTATAGTGGGCATACATTACTTTTGAAATCAAAAAAGTAATGAGAATAACTTTAAAAGGTAAATAATAAAATGGTATGATTGCAATTGCCTGACACATAGAAGGTCTCTCTCTCTCTCCATAGATATATATGGAAGAATTGGCACTTTACATATATATGTATATTCTTCTCTAGGGAGGCAGAAGAGGAGAAAAATCCTCCCTCTGAGCACAGAAAGCCGCAGCCAGACAGGGGAGAAGAAATCAGAGTACCATGGGCTCCTGCCTGACGGGCTGGGAACGAGAAAAGCAGCCTTCAGTCCTGGACTCCCAAAATAGTCCTGTTTGTTGACCTCAAAGATTTTAAGACAAGCCTCTCTTCCCCTGGGTTCTGGGCAGAGCACTTGTCTAGGGGAAGTGAGGATATAAAAGGTCTATTGTCAGAGTTCATTGTTAATATTCCTCTCTTAATTCCCTCCATCCTGTTTTTGCAGTTAGGGATGGAGTTTACCAAATGGTCTTTGGTAGATAAGCTTCTCTCTCTCTCTCTCTCTCTCTCTCTCTCTCTCAGTTAGGACTGCAGAGCAAGCTGCTGGTGCGTGTAAAAGACTTTTGCTTGTTTGTACTTGGTGGAGCCCTGGAATGACACATGGAAGGTGGCCCTGGGCAGAGCAAAGATCCCCACGGGGCTCTGCTGCTTCTTCACAATCACGATGATGGGGCCAACTTACCTCTGGCCCCGCCTTCTAAAATATCAGAGTTTCAGTAAGAGGTCCTATAGTCATTTCCAATATTTTATGGACACTGAAAAAGAATATCTTGAGGCGCAACACGAGGGTGCCAGCTTTGTATTTCACCAAGCAAGGACTTAAAGTAAGAATAGATGACCATTAGGTTGCAGAATCATCGGAGGAGGAGAGAGAAAGATGATAGAAACAGGCAGAGCCAGGCTCCTTTTGGGAGTGTTTGAAGGGAAACAGTGCACATATGGGAGGAGCAGGGGGCACGGGTGGGTATGAGGAAGGACACAGGCAGCAGGAAAGGGTGGGGGGATGGTGTGGAACTCTTTCTGTGGGCAGGACTCACACTTGCGGACGTAGTGTCTATGAGCTGAGCTGCAGAGGTAGGGACAGACTTTAACGTCACTCCCCTCTGGAATCCCAGGTCTTCTCTGGCCTGTTTCCCAGAGAGGTCAGAACTGCTGCTTTGTTCTAGCCTTGCAGCCAGGTGAGCCACTTGCCTAAGTTTACCTGGAACCATCCCAGTTTTGTTTGTTTGAGGTCCCATATCACATAACTCCTAATTTTTTTCATGTATATATGTGGGTGTGGTGTGTATATACGTACATATGCATGCCTGCTTGTGTGTGTGTGTGTGTGTGTGTGTGTGTGTGTGCGCGCGCGCAGGTGCTTGTGCACATGTGTATGTGTGCATGTGGAGGCCAGGAGTTAAGATGCAGAGTCCTCCTCAGTAGCAATCCATCTTATTTTTTTTGAGACAACCTCTCTCACTGAACCTAGTGCTCACTGATTCAACTAGACTATCTAGCGAGTGAGCCCTGGGGATCTGCCTGTCTCCACCTCCCCAGTGCTGGGACCACAGGTGTGCATTTGTATGTGGGGGCTGGAGATCTGAACTCACGTCCTCATGCTTGCATGGCAAGCACTTTATCCACTGAACCATCTTCCCAGTCCCCTCACAGATTTAAAAAAAAAAAAAAATATATATATATATTTAAAAATTTTTTGTTTATTTATTTGCAAGCAGAGAGAGAGAGAGATAGAGAGAAGAGAGACAGACAGAGAGAATGGGCATGCCAAGGCCTCCAGCCACTGCAAACAAACTCCAGATGCATGTACTACATTGTGCATCTGGCTTTACATAGTTGGGGAAATGAGCCTGGGTGTTAGACTTTGCAGGCAAGCGCCTTAACTGCTAACCATCTCTCTAGCCCCCCCCCACAACAGATATTTAATTATAAAAATATTATGTATGTACAAGTAAATATTTATGCAAACATATGTAAATGTTATGCATATCTATTAAGCATTGAAGAATACACAGATTTATGCTTGATTACCTAGAGATTTATCTTTACATTCTTTTTCCACCATCAAGCTATCAAGACTGCCACAAGGATGGTTTTCTAAGAGTTTGAAACTGGTAAGGGAAATTATTTCCATTTGGAAGCCAGCCATGAACAACTGGTAGAGACTGCCTATAATGAATGTTGTGTAGAGATGGACTGAGGCAGCCTCTGGACTGATATGAGAGCCATGGTTCAGTGATGTCTGTCAGGGGTATGAGGGAGGAACTGGTGGTAAGAGCACTCCATATTTGGGCTGGAGAGATGGCTTAACGGTTAAGGCCCTTGCCTGTGAAGCGTGAGGACCCATGTTCAACTCTCCAGATCCCATGGAAGCTGGATGGACAAAGGTGAGGCAAGTGTAAGGTCACACATGCCCACTAGGTGGTGTAAGCATCTGGAGTTTGATTGAAGTGGCTGAGGCCCTGATGCAACAATTCTGTCTCTCTCTCTCTAAAAATAAATAAATAAAAAAATAAAAAAAGAATCCTCCATATTTGCTATCCCTAGTCTAATGAATGAACCTGCTTAAATTTTCATTGCCTTCTTTCTTTAACCAGCTTCATTCTGCAATGGGCTGTGACTTCTCATCAGATATCTTGGTTCCTTCTGTGGCCGTTGTTGCTTATGTATGTTTGTGTGTAAGGCACACATGGGTGTGCATGTATGTGGAGGCCAGAAGTTGGCCTCAGGTGGCCTCCTTACTACTATTACTTTTGAGTCTCTTGCCGACCTAGACTCACTGATTCTGATAGACTTGCTGACCACTGAGCCCAAGGAATCTTCCTGTCCCTATCTCCCCGGTGCTAGGGTTACAGGCATGCGCCACCACACCTAGGTTCCGGAGATCTGCATTCAGATCTCGTGATGGTGATGGCAAGAACCTTACCCATTGAGCCATCTCCCCAATCCCTGGTTCTTTATCTCATCCCAAAGTGCAGGTATTTATGTTTTCCTGGAAAGACCTTCTGGTCTTACAATCTTGGCCGATTGGCTTCTGCACAGACTAGCTGTGATGTGTTCAGAAACTTAGTGATACTATGTGGCTTCCCCCTCACTCCAGACAGGGCTATTTTCCTGATTAAAAAAAAAAAAAAAAGAGTTAAATTGTCTTCAATTAATGAGTGGTTTCTCTTAACAAAAGTTTAATAATCTTTTATTTTGCACTCTTTTTACTTTTCACCTCTGCATGGTTTGTTTTTCTTCTCTTTTCTATTTTATTATTTTTTTCAACTTGTTTCCTAAAATATTTTTGTGGAGATTTTTGCTTTTGGTCATGATGGGAATTGATCCTTTTTCCTTGAATAATTAAGCATCCAAATAAGTCCAAAAAGTTTTCTGAGTTTAGGTGCCAGAGAGTATAGGACATCCATGTTGCTTGCAAAAGGGAAGCAAAAGAGGTAAACCTGGAATTTCTTCCGCCAGGAAGGGTCACTTTCAATGTTTGATTGATCAGTTATCTGCAAGTGACCATGAGGAAACTACCTGTAGATGGGCGACAAACATCAGGAGAGGAATAGGGAACTGTATAGGTCACGCATGGCTGGGAATAGGGGAAAGAAATTCTAATGTACAGAGTATTGAGTGGAATCGCAAAAGGGTCTTGTCAGATTAGCCCAAAACATGGGACTAGTAGCACAATAGACATCCTAGAAGGAGAAGTAAGTTAACTTGAAGAAACAGTAACAGAAATATCTAAAATAAAACTTAGAAAAGAGAAAAACTATAAAGAGAACAGATAAGTAGTGAATTGTGGGGTAATTAAAAAAACACTTTAAGATTATACTAAGTAATGGGCAGAAAGCTTGCTCAGTGGTTAGGATACTTTCCTCAAAAGCCTAAGTACCCTGGTTTGATTTCCCAGTATCCATGTAAAGCTAGATGTACAAAGTGGCACATGCGTCTGGAGTTTGCTCTTTACAGTGGCTGGAGGCCCTGGTGTGCCCATTCTCTCTCTCGCTCTCTCTTTCTCTTTCAAATAAAAATATAGCATTAAAAATATTTTTATAGATTAATTTAATTTAATTTGTTTAGAGGGAGAGAGAGAGAGAGAGAGATAGGTGCGCTAGGGCCTCCAGCCAGGGCCAACATACTCCAGATGTGTATTCCACCTTGTGCATCTGGCTTACGTGGTTACTGGGGAATCAAATCTTAGTCCTTAGGCTTTGCAAGCAAATGCCTCAACTGCTAAGCCATCTCTCCAGCCCCAGTTTTTTTTTCAAAGGAGACTAATGTTTCCTGGGCATCTGCCGTATGCCAGTTGTGGGATAAATACATTCAACTTTATTTTATGCATGGGGAAACTGAGGCTCAAGGGACATTGCCAAATCACTTCTGTTTTAAGCTGTGAGGCTGTGGATACATTCATGACCTCCTTAATTTTGCATTTCTGAATTTGTGAAGCGTGGCTGAGAAAACCTACTTTCTGGGTTGTGGCAAAAATTAAGTGAGGCAGTAATGATGTGGGCACCTGGTGGCTTACTTTCCAAAGTCAGCTTTTTGCCTTTTGGCATCTGGAGACTGGCTGCACTTTTAGCAAAGAAAGCCTCCATGGAAGGTCCCCAGGGAGAAGCACATCTCTGTTCTGGACTCTGAAATCCCTGGTGCCTACAACTTAATAGACTTACAATTGGTTAATTTTCTTCTGACATTGATCAGCAATGGGTCGTGGCTGGCACCGCTGGCCTGGCCCTTGGAGGGTAGGGGTGGGGAGGGGGTGAGCAGCAAGATGCCTGGCCTCCCTAACCAGAAATTCAATAACTTTTTTTCATATAAATTGTCCGTAAGAGAAAACTTCTTGTTTTCGGCAGTTGTCGCTGTTTCAGCATTTTTCTGTACAAGATGAAAAACTTTTGCATTGAGCAAAATACAGATTTATGGTCAATAAAGTGAAGTTTAACAGTTTATAGGAGCCATACTTTCTTTCTTAAAAACTGATATTAAAAGCCATTTTTCCCAGGCTTTGTAAAAATGGCTCTTCTATCAAGCAGTATCCCAGTTGGTTTAAATGATGGGAGAATTAGGAAAACCTCACTCATCAGACACACTGTAAACACGTGCCCATCACTTCTACTTGTCCTAAAGCTTTAGACTGGGTCGGGGTATCTCTTGGCACTGAACATGGCCAAACTGGAAACCAAGTTGATTTATTTTCTTTCTTCTTCTTTTGAGCTAGAAGTGAGCTGAACCTCCCTCCGATGGGGCTTCAAAAGTGGACTAGTGGAAGGTGGCTGTGCTGTGTGAGATTTTTTTTTTGTATCCAGCATGTGTTTGTTGTGCACACGCTGTAAGTGCTGTGCTAGACACTGTGGTGGTGGGGCAGGAGAATGAAGATAAATCACCTCTGCTCCTTACCCTCCAAGTGCCAGCTGTGGAGGAAGTGGGTCGAGCAGACAGTGGCGACAGAGGAGTCGGGAATGGGCATTGTGGTGACATGGAGGAAGGGTGTCTGTGGATCTGTAGATGCTCTGGGGACAAGGAGATGATGCCTGAACTTAGACCTGAGGCCAAGCAGAGAGGGGAGAGAGGCCAGGCAGAGGAGGTAATGGCATGGGGCGACAGCTGGACTTCCTTCTAGGCCGCCTTCCTGCAGAGCCATCTGGGCAAACAGGGCTTAGCCTGGCAGCGGCTGTTGAGACTCCTTGTAGTTCCTCGCCCTCCCCCCAGCTGCAACACGGACTCTGGTCAGACCCCAAATCTGGGAGCTCTGTTCCCATCTCTGTGAGGCTGTCGCTTAGGAGCACTATGCCAGAGAATCTACTTCCCTTTCCTGCCTTGCCAACCTCCATTCCCTTCCACCTGACCACCTGACCACCCAAGGCTCTTGCGAGCGGGGCTGCTTTTCCTGAACTGCTGATGGGACCTGATGGAAATCACATCGGAGGAAAGAAATATTTATGGCTCTGTGAGGAATGGCTGTCTAGAGAGTTCCAGGAAGAATACTGACAATAGAAATGTATTCTGAGCCTCTTTCTGCCTCAAGAGAAAAGTCATTCTCTTTGAATCTCCCTGGAGCCCAGCATCAGCTAGCTCTTCTTATTCGGGCACTCCCAACTCTCCCTGGTTCTGCCCCCTCCCATGACACCTGAGCCCACACCCACATAACACGGGTAACCTGAACAGCGACCCTCTAGTGCTGCCCTTTGTGGCACACAGTGGGGGAGTCCTTGATGCTTTGGTACCCCTCTTGAATTTTCCCATATGTCCGGGGCTCACCAGAACCTGGAAAATGGAGGTCCCCATTGCTGGCTACTTCTTAATGGCACTAAGACAGGGCTGATACTCTGCGGTATTATTTGTTTTAGGTTGGTTGCCACTTACAGATGAGGCATGTTTCCTGTTGCATGGTTTGCATCTGAAATGAGCCCCACAGGCTCATGGCTTGAGCACTTGGTACCCAGCTGGTGAGGCTGTTTGGGGAGTTTGTGGAGCCTTTGAGACATGTGGTCTAGCCGGTGGAAGTGGATCACTAGGGATAGGTTTGAAGGTCATGCCTGCTTCTAGGCCCTGATCTCTCTCTGCTTCCTGGGCAGCCACAATGTGAGCAGCAGAGACACAAACTCCAGCTTCCATAATGGACTGTAACCAGGAGCCAAAATAGACCTTTCCTCCCCGAATTTACTTCTTTCAAGTATTTTGACAAGTAAATTAACAGATACACTCCCTGACCCTTGAGCTTAGCAGAAGCCTAGGTGTGGGTGGATGGCAGGGTATTTTTCAACACCCTCCACCAAATGCAGGCCACGCATGTAATTGTCAGGTTTCCAGTGGCCATGTTAAGAAAGTAAAAATGGGTTGGAGAGATGGCTCAGTGGTTAAAGGAGCTTTCTTGCAAAGCTTGATGGCCAGGGTTCAGTTATCCAGTGCCCACTTAAAGCCAGATGCACACAGTGGCACATGCATCTCAAGTTTGTTTGCACTGGCAGGAGACCCTAGCATGCCCATACTTACTCTCTCGCTCTCTTTCTCTCTCTCAAATAAATAAATGAAGTATTTTTTTTTAAAAAGTAAAAACAAATAAGTGAAATGAATTAATTAAATATTAATATCAGCTAGCCAAAATATTACCATTTCAAATATGCCAAAAAGTAATAAAAAGTAGTCCAGTGATGGACTGGAGAGATGGCTTAGTAGTTAAGGCACTTGCCGGCAAAGCCAAAGGATCCAAGTTCAATTCTCCAGGTCCCATGTAAGCCAGATGCACAAGATGGTGCATATGTCTGGAGTTTGTTTGCAGTGGCTTGTGGCCCTTGTGTGCCCATTCTCTCCTCTCTCTCTCTCTCTCTTTCTGCTTCTTTCTCTCTCAAATAAGTAAATAAATAAAATATTTTAAAAATACTAATCAGAGAGATATTTTACATTTTTTCTTTTCAGACCAAGTATTCAATACTAAAAATCCAGCAGATATTTTATACTTATATGAAGTTTAATTCTTAGTTTCTAAGACAAAAGGCCTACTAGCTTCATGTGGCTTGTGGTTATTGCATTGGCAGCTTAGATGGTTAAGTGTGTGTGTCTGTGTGTCTGTGTGTATGTAGGGGAAAGGGGGGAAACATATAGAGATGAGACATCAGAGAAGTGAGATAGAGCCCAGACTTCACCCTAAAGCAGCTCTGCAATTGTGACCTACCAGATACTGGTCTGGACATGTGGGGTTTCTCCTGTACACAGCCTGTTTCCCAGATTTTTGGTTTCACCCACCCAGCTTGGCCTCTTGGCAAAGGGCTAAGACAGCTGGGTTGTTTGGGGAGAGGGAACAGGGGCTTGGGTGAAAGAATCGTGGCTAAGCTTGCCTTGTCTTAGAAACTATAGCTCATGGCTTACTTTTGCTGAACACCTGCCTCCTGGTCCATGTATGGTTCTTTCTCATATCTGGCTTCTAGTCAACGTTACAATTTTCTTTGCCTTCAAATTCTAGTTTGTTTCAGTGTTGGGGATCAAAACCAGGGCTTTGCACAGGTTGGTAAACGCTCTCCCGCTGAACTACAACCCAGGTCAGCCCTCACATTTTTTTTTTTAATTAGAGGGAGAGAGACAGAGAGAAAGAGAGAGAGGGAGAGAGGAAGAGGCAAAGAGAATGGGCACTCCAGGGCCTCTCAGCTGCTGTGAATGAACTCGACACGTGCGCCCCTTTGTGCGCATGTGCGACATTGCACACTTGCGTTACTTTTGTGTCTGGCTAAATGTGGGACCTGGAGATTTGAACAAGTGTTCTTAGGCTTCACAGGCAGGTGTTTTAACTGCTAAGCCATCGCTCCAGCCCTGCCCTCATATTCTTTATGAGAAGGTTGGTGACTCTCTCTTTTAATACCTGCACTCCTTATTCAGGCCCAGACAATGGGTTTTACCAGCTACTAAAGAGGTGGGAAGCTGACAGCAGCTCAGTCCTTGGGCACTCTCCAGAAGCCATTCAGACTGAAGGGAGTCCCGTCATCCACAGTCGCATCCTCACCCTGTACCAGCCTACACCCAGTAACTGGTACACACAGAGGATCAAGGCTTGGGATTCTTGCCTCAGGTTGGGGCAACCTTTGAGGAGTCACCCCAGCATCGGAGATCCACTTGGGGTGAGCTGGGACCCTGTTGTCACAACTACGTCACGGTTACGCTTCCCTCTGCCCACTCTTCTGCCTTCCCTTCCCCCGTGAGTGTGACCATGCCCTATGGGAATCTCCATCTTGTCTGCCTCCCAGAAATAAACTGAAGCACTTGGTTTTGACATTCATCCCAATCATACAATCCTAGCTCGGGTCAGATGATATTGCTGCCTGAGCATGTATACACACTCACAACCTTGGGCACTCACTCATCTGGTCCCCACGTCTCCTCTTTGGGTATCCAACCACCCTATGTTATTCTTAAATATATCTCCTCATTCTCCCCCTCTCCTTCCTCTTTGTCTCTCTGTGACGACAACGAAAATAACCCCTAGCCTCCAGGTGTCTTCCTTTCTCAGAGTCTGTCTCCCCTGAAAAGTGGGCCAGACACAGAGGAGAAAAAATCGCAGCACCCTTGATAGAGTCTCATCTTTGAGAGCCTGGGACTCAGAGGCAGAGGGTATCTGAGGGCTGTGTCCTTGGAGTCCCCCAAACAAGGCCTTAGAAGAGGGGGGCTGGGGAAGATTTGTGCAAGAATCTGGGATCTCAAGAGCCAGAGTCGCAGCTCACGTCCCCTCTGAACAATGAGGCTTGATGAATGGGGTGTGATGTGTGCTTGCAGATGAATATCGGGCTGGCTCCCTCCGACAGTCTCCATCGTGCACGTGTGAGAGGGAAACTGCGTTGTCCCAGGAGGCCTCAAGATGGGCTCTAAGTTTCCCAACTTCTTAGCTTCAAAATTGATGTGTAGGAAGGAAAAAAAAAAGCCAGAAGCAGCAAAACCCAAAATGCAATATTTCCCAAGGCGCAGCCTGACATTATGACCGCCTCTTTATGCACTTGTATTGCATATATATATATATATATATATATATATATATATATATATATATTCCTCTTTCAACTGCATCTTCTGACAAAGCTTTCTTGCCAAAAGAGACCGTTATAAAATTATGACTTGCGCATATGTAATGTTTGTGTTCAACAAGAAAACAGAAATGCCACCTTATTTTGTGGTTACAGCTGCACAATTCACATCCGGCAAGATTGATCATATTAAGGTTATGCAATCATCTAATTGCAGAGACAAGCCTTGAGTAATAACTCCAAATGTTCGTACTTCAATCTGCACGACAGAGTCATCACCGAGTCCTGATTAGAGCCTGACAGTGTTGGGGCCCCATTATCGGCTCTGGCATTGTCTGAATCTCCATTTGCAGCCAAAGCAATCTACCCACTAACTGATCTATGACAAACAGAGCCATCAGAGCAAAGCTGTCGGGGTTGCAGCTACATAACGTAACAAAATCAGACTCTTTGGGCTTTTAAAAATTTTTTCCAGCTCTTTGTAGCAGTTTCCTCTATCTCTGGAGAAAACAGCCTCCTCCACCTCCCTCTGTGTCCCTCTCCTCTTCTTATGTCAGGAAGTTGTAGGTGACCTGACAAGGAGCTTGTCAAATCATTACCCAATGAACTCCTACTGAAGTCCCAGGTCTTGGCTCGAAAGCAGCTGGCTTAACCACTTCTCCAGAATCACCATTAAGATAGGGATTCAGCACCTTGGAGCCTTTGTGTCACAGCTTTTAGGATTGCCTGAATCTCTCCTGCAATCCCCGGGGGCTCTACTTCAAAACCTCGCACGCACGTCTTGCCACCTTGGGAACCTGCCTCGAAAGGACGCCTCTCTCTGGATGGCTGTCCCCTCTCCTCGACAGCTCGTTTCCCAGCTTCTGCCCTCGTTTCTCAGGACACTCCCCACCCCCAATCTTTCCTCAGTCTGGGAGACACAGGTACTTTTACATTTCCATAATAATCTAGGATTAAAAAAATTGTAACTGAGATATAATGACCGTACATGTATATAGGGTACAATGAAATGTGCTAGTCCATACATTGTATAACGATGGAGACAGGGTAATTAGCATTTCCATCATGCCAAACATTCAGTACTTCTTTGTATTGGGAGCACTCATAATCTTTGCTATTAGCTATTGACAATGAATTACAAAATAAAAACTACAAACTATAAAATAAAAATATATACCATATAATTTATCCTACAATGCTCTAGAAAATGAAATCTTTTAAAAAAATATATTTTATTTATTTGAGAGAAAAAAAGAGGCAGAGAGAGAGAGGGAGAGAATGGACACACCGGAGTCTCCAGCCACTGTAGACGAACTCCAGATGCATGTGCGCCCTTGTGCATCTGGCTTACGTTGGCCCTGAAGAATTGAACCAGGATCCTTTGGCTTTGCGGGCAAATGCCTTCACCGCTAAGCCATATCTTCAGTCCAAAAATGAGATCTTATTCTTCGTTTGTTACTGAATTCTGACTCGTTATCCAAATGCTTCTGTCACCAGTCTGCTCCTGCCAGCCTCTGGTGTCCACCATTCTATTCTCTACCTCTGTGAGGAAGGCTTTGGCAGCTTGCCCATAAGAAGACGTTCTTTCTTTGAAATGTCAATCATTGGGAAGTTGAGGCAGGAGGATCTTGAAGTGACAGGCTAGCACAGGCTACAGAGTGAGACTTTGTTTGTAGCTTTCCCCTCACTCTGGGTCATTTCTCACCTCTCGGAGAAGCTCAGGTCCTTGCAATCGTTTTATGAGGCTGGACGTGATCTCAGGACATCACCTTTCTGACTTTATTTTCAATTTCTTTTTATCCCTTCTTACTCTAATCACAGTTGTCTTCTGGCTCCTTTTTGTTGTTTTAAAAATATCTTATTTAATGTTTATTTGCAAGTAGAGGGAAAGTGAGAGAGAGACAGAGACAGAGACAGAGAGAGAGAATGAGAATGAATGGGTGCACTGGGGCCTCTTGCCACTGTAAATGAACTCTAGATGCATGTGCTGCTTTGTGCCTCTGGCTTTATGTGGGTACTGGGAATCAAACCTGGGCTGTCAGACTTTGCAAGCAAGTTCCTTTAACCACTGACCCAGTTCCTCAGCCCTCCTTTTGTTTTTTGAGGCAATGTCTTGTTATGCTGTTCAGGCTGGTCTTCAACTCCTGGCCTCAAGCAATCCTCCTGCCTTAGCCTGAACTGGGTTATAGGTACCTGGTTCTTTGCATTTCCTTGAACAGAGCCATATATATATATACACTCTTACCCCAGGGCCTTTCTGTTGCTTTTCCCTTTGTCTGGGACGCTCTTCCCTCACACAATCATCCTGGTTTACTTTCTCAGACACATCCTCCCTGATTATCTCACCCAGACGGCAAACCCCTCCACCGGGGGCTACCTAACTGCTCCATCATTGCCAGTGCTCTGTCTATTGGGCAGTTGACTTATTTTGTGGGTGGTATTTTTGTCCTCTCTCTAGCTTCTCCTTGCAGAACACTTCTGCTATGATGGAAAAAGCTCTGTATCTGTGCTACCCAATGGGCTTGCTGCTCAATCTGTTGGCTCTGAACACTTGAAATGTGGCTGGCGAGACTGAGGCGTGGAGTTCTCAGTTGGATTTGGTTTTAATTAATTTCAGTTTAAGCAATCCCATGTGGCAATTCTGAATTGAGCAAGTGGGCGAGATCTTCTCAAAGGCAGCTTAGGAGCATTATTTTAAGGCTTAAAACTACTCATGCAGTTTGACTTTGTAGAGTATGTGTTTGTGTGTGTAAGTTTGTGTGTGTGGGTGTGTGCGTGTGTGTTGCTGCAGATTTATATGTGCTACCTAGGGCTTCATACATGCTACCTAAATGCTCAGCCACTGAGCTGTATCTCCAGTTCTGACCTAATAATCTTGCTTTCAAGGGTTTATCCTAAGGAAAAGTTTGTGTAGAAGAATGCTCATTGCACTGATATGGATAATTGTGGAAATTAAAAAAGAACCTGGAAATAAATCTAAGTGTCCAGTCATAGGGAATTGGGCAATCAAACAAAGAGTCCATGTGATAGAAATTATAAAACTGTCACCTTCATAGGATCCCTATTGGTGTCATAGATAAAATGTTTATGTGCATTGTTAAACAGCAAGAGATGCTTTGGTGGTTTGATTCAGGTGTCCCCCATAAACTTAGGTGTTCTGAATGCTAGGTTCCCAGCTGATGGAGATTTGGGAATTAATACTTCTGGAGGCAGTGTATTGTTGGGGGTGGGCTTATGGGTATTATAGCCAGTTTCCCCTTGCCGGTGCTTGGCACACTCTCCTGTTCCTGTTGTCCACTTTATGTTTGCCAGGGGGTGATGTCACCCTGTGCTCATGCCATCATTTCCTCCTGCCATCATGGAGCTTCCCCTTGAGCCTGTAAGCCAAAATAAACCTCCTTTTTCCCATAAGCTGCTCTTGGTTGGGTGATTTCTGCCAGCAGTTTGAACCTGACTGCAACAGACGCTAACCAAGCTGTGTTTTGTGTCACAATTCTAAGTAGAAGAAAATCTAACCAAAATTGCATGTACCACTTATTTTATTTGTTTAGTTATGTGAGTGTGTATGTGAGCACTGTGGCGTGCATTGTAGAGATCAGAAGATAGCCACAGTGTCTGTCTTTTCCTTCTGACTTCCTTGAGACATGATCTCTCTTGTTTATGCCACTGCTGTTTGCGCCAGGTTAGCTGGCCTGGGAACTTGTGGATCTTCCTGGCTCTTACACCCATTGCTGCAGGTACACTGGAATTACACACACATGCACCACTTTGTGTCCAGCTTTACATGGGTCTTGGGGAGGTTTGAACTGGGGTCCGCAGACTTGCAAGCAAGTGCCTTTAACCGCTGAGCCATCTCCCCAGCCTAATTAGTGTTTTTTTTCTTTTCTTTGATGGGTTTCTCTTTAGATCACAAATCTTTTGCAATGGAAATGTACCCCCAATTATCTGAAATATAAAGGTCAATGTAACCCTTTATTTAAAAAGTTGTAGCCTTTTATTTAAAAAGTAATGTTCTCCCAGTATATCTGATTTGGTGTTGCATTTAGGAACAAAGCTGATTTGGCCCTTGTCTCTCATTTTAATGATCTTATGCCTTCCCCAGACTGCTACCAGGTATTAATTTCTCCCTTCAGGATCCTCTTTCATTGGTCCTGAACTCCTGTTTTGCATCTTGGGTGACCACAAGATGTCTCTAATTCTTCCCCATGCTCCTAGAACGTGATGCCCTGGTAGGTGAGTTTGTGCGGAGCCCCTGCACTGGTCAGTGCTCACAGTCCTTCCAGCTCTGGGCTCATCATCAGGACTCCAGCACTGTGTGTCTTGTCAGCTTCTGTGGCTGGGTTCTGGCTGGAAACTTTCTCATCCAAAGTCCTGCAGGCTCTGCTGGCCCGTAGCAGTTTTTGGAAAAGTCCTTCCCTTTGTGTGGAAGGACAATGCCATTCCTAGGCTTGCAAACTTGCTCCTGTCTGGAGTTTCATCTTTTCCCTCTCTCCACTTATACACAAACAATGACTTGGAATGTCCTCCAAACCTACCTTCAAGCTTTATGCACCCCAGGTCCCCTGCCTGGAATGCCATCTCTTTTCTTTTCTTTTAAAAATTTTTTTTACTTTATTTATTTTTGGAGAGAGAGGCAGAGAGAGACAGACAGAGAGAGAGGGAGAGGGAAACAGATAGAGATGGGCGCGCCAGCAGTCTCTCAGCTGCTGTGAACGAAATTCAGATGCGTGCGCCCCCTTGTGGTCAAGTGCGGCATTGCGCCCTTGCATCACTTTGCATCTGGCTAAACGTGGGACCTGGAGATTGGAACCGGGTTCTTTGGCTTAGCAGGCGAGCGCCTTAACCGCTAAGCCATCTCTCCAGCCCTTTTCTTTTCTTTTTAAAAAATATTATTCATTTATTTATTTGCAAGCAGAGAGATATAGAGAGAAGAGAGAAAGAGAGAGAATGGGCACGCCAGGGCCTCCAGCTGCTGCAAATGAACTCCAGATGCAGGCACCACGTTGTGCATCTGGCTTTATGTAGGTTCTGGGGACTTGAACCTGGGTCATTAGTCTTTGTAAGCAAGAGCCTTAACTGCTGAGCCATTTCTCCAGCCCCCTGGAATTCCATTTCTGTGCTGAGTTTCTGCCTCTCTCTTTCCCGTGAGTGACTATTTCTTCTGCTGAGGACAGTTTCACTTCTAGAGTTCCTTTGCTGTTCAGTGCATGAGGTAAAGCACTTCCGTTCTTCCATGCTGTGTTGGCCTTTGGTGATGTGTGATGGAAGGAGCATGGAGGGATGGCAACAAGCCTTTGTTAGGTCCCTGCCATGTGCGAGGTATTTTGCAAAGGACTCAGTCTATCAGAGCAGACACACAGGTTAGAGGCTCCTGACAGTGCAGAGATAAGCATCCTGAAGTGTCAGCAAGATGCCATGGGAACAGTTTGCTGCCTGGATGAGGTGAGCTGTGAAAGGTTTCAGAGAGCACGTCCGTTCAAGTTGGACCTAACTCTATGATAGTGGACCAGGTTTCTTGCCTCTCTGAGTCTCATTGACCTTACTTTGTAATTCATGTCCCAGTCACCTCTTCAGAAACATTTTTTTAAACTTTTTATTTTTTATTATTTTTTTGGAGAGAGACAGAGACAGAGAGAGAGAGAGAGAGAGAGAGAGAGAGAGAGAGAGAGAGAGAGGAAGACAGAGATGGGCGCGGCAGCAGTGTCTCAGCTGCTGTGAATGAAATCCAGATGCGTGCGCCCTCTTGTGGTCAAGTGCGGCATTGCGCCCTTGTGTCACTGCATCTGGCTAAACGTGGGACCTGGAGATTGGAACCGCTGGAGATTGGAACCAGCGTTCTTAGGCTTAGGAGGCAGGCGCCTTAACCCCTAAGCCATCTCTCCAGCCCCAGAAACATTTTTTAGGCCTGGGTGTGAGTGAGCACGCACATGTGTGCACGCATGTTCGCATGGGTAGTGTAGTGTGTGTAGCGTATGCATGTGCCTCATGCGCATGTATGTGGAGACCGGAGGATAATGTGAACATCCTCCTTTATTGTCATCCCTGTGTTTCCCTGATACAGAGTTTCTCACTGAACCCGGAGCTGCTGTTTTCAGCCAGTCAGCCCTGCCAGTTCTCTGCTCTTCACTCCCCAAGGGACTTGGATTCCAGGTGTATGCCCACACCCAGGTGTATATGTTGTGCTGGGAGTTGAATTCAGGGCCCTCATGCTTGTGTGGCAAGTGCTCTTACCTGCTGAGCTATCTCCTTAGTACCCAAGCCATTTTTAAAAAAAAAAATTAAATATTTTATTTTTATTTATTTCTGAGAGAGAGAGACAGACAGACAGACAGATAAAGAGAGAATAGGTGCACCAGGGCCTCCAGCCATTGCAAATAACTCCAGACTCATGTGCTACCTGGGCTAATGTGGGTTCTGGGGAATCAAAGCTGGGTCCTTTGACTTTGCAGGCAAGTGCTTTCATTGCTAAGCCATCTCTCCACTCTCCAGTCCCCCCCCCCGCCCCCCAAGCCATTTATTTTTATTATTTATTTATTTATTTGAGAGTGACAGACAGAGAAAGAGGCAGATAGATAGATAGATAGATAGATAGATAGATAGACAGACAGATAGATAATGGGTGGGCCAGGGCCTCCAGCCACTGCAAATGAACTCCAGATGCATGTGCCACCTTGTGCATCTGGCGCCAAGCCATTTTTAAGGTCACTTATGCAGAAGATGCTGTTGATGCCCTCGGTGATACTTCCTGTTCCAGGACACCTGGGCACGAGTGGGTCAAGGACCGCTATGGAGTTAACGCTCTCAGAGGAACCTGTTGACAGATGGGAGTGGATATCTCAGTCCCCTGCTTGGCTCCCCTTCAAGCATGTCGACGCTGGTTGGGAGAGCACCTCAGGAGGATGGGGCCCCGCTTGCTCAGCAGAGATGCTCCTGGCCATGCATCCCTGACTGCTTCTCTTTTCCTCCAACTCTCACTTTCCCCATCATCTGCTGGGACTATTGGAAGGTGATGCGTTGCTCCTCCCTCTGACACCTCCTGGCCCTCTCCTTCCTTGGACTATACAGTGTGTTCATGAAGCCTGTGGTTTCTGATGAAAAAAAAAAATTACAAAAAGCTTCTGGAACATAAAACCCACAGACAAAGGAACCCCGAGGACAGGAAGGCTCAGCAGAATGCCAACAGAGTGGATTGTATCATCCCGTGTGTGTGGGAGGGAGGGCTTGTCAGGGGGCTGTCACCTCCCTCAGATCCATCACCTCATCCGTTCTCCAGCCCAGAGGCATGTGAAGCTGGTTGCATGCAGTGGGGGTAGGGGGGGGGGGGCATGACAGGAGTCGGGTCTATGTGTTGCTTGTCCTGTCCTCCAGCCACTCTGGGACTGGATGAAAGGAAGGTCTGTCTATGTTTCTGGCCCTGCCCCTGCCAGCATCCTCTTCCCTTCAGGGCTGGGGTTCTATCCTGGGTGGGGCCTTCTGGACAAGGGCCCTGAATCAGTGCTTTCACTCTTAGGCAGGAGGAAGTTGCTGGCTCAGCCACCCAGTTCAACTCCGCCCACGCAGCAGCTCAGCTCCCCCAACCAACCTCTCTCTCTCTCTCTCTGGTTTCTCTCTCTCCTTTTCTCTTTTTCTCTCTCTCTGGCCTATTCCCTGGGGCCGGCTGCTTGGAATGAATTAGAATCAACAAACAGGCAAGAACGTTTCCATTGGCGCCCAGCCTCCAGCTGGGAGCATCTGCACACACTATGTCCCAGTAAAGGAGGTGGCTCCTTTTCTTCTGATGAGGAAACTGAGGTTGGAAAAGAGGCATTAAAAAGTCTTGGTTGGCAGAGCTAGCCACCCAGAAAGTGTCCCTCTGCCATAGGGGGTGCCTACAGGGCCCAGCCCTGGCATCGCTTCCCAGTGCAGGCTTACCGGAACTTCATTTTTCAGGGTGTCAGTGGAGCCTGTGGTGTGTGGTGTTCCCACCAGCACCAACATCTGGGGCAGGTTGGGGGTGGGGCCTTCATTAAGATGCAGTGACTCTATTGGCACCAAAATAAACGTGACATTTATCAGAATCTGCTAAATCTATTCAGTGCTTGCTTCCTTCGGAAGTGCAGGGTTTGTGCCGTGGGCCTGGAGAGAAAAGGTATTTGCTACTGAGAAAAATGGGGCGACAAGATGGGAGGGAAGAAGGCATGGGGGTAGTGGCAGTGGCCAGGGCAGAGGGACCAGCGTGGCCTTGGACACCTAGGGAGTCTTCAGGTGAGATTCTGATATGTAAGGCAGACATCTGTCATATTGCAGTGGGTTTGTGTTGCCTGAAATCAAAACATCACTTCCTCTCCCCAACCTAAACCAAACCAAACCAAATCACACCAAATCACCTGCATGGATCTTTTAAATGTGGTTGCATTTAAAAAAAAATAGGCACCTTTATTTCTCCCGAGGACCTTTTTCATTCCCACCGTTCAGATTGGGAAATTGGACATAGGGAAGATAACTAACCCACATGACATCATCCAGCTAGCCACGGCCCCTCCTGCCCTAGCCATGTCACAGAGTGATCTCAATGCGGTTTGAGGAGTCAGTGCAGGACTGGGAAGTCACAGTAAGTCAAAGTCCCTGGTTCTGATCACCATGCCTATAGGTAGGTATGTGTATGCTTACAGACATCCACCATGGAAAAAAATTCTGAATTCAGCTTCCTCCAGTGAGGTGGAAGCTGATAGTTTGGCCATTTCTCAGAGGGAAGCAACATAGAGTGGGTGGCCGTGTGTGTGTTTGGAACTCAGCTCTGCTGCTTACTCGAGTGTTAACTGGAGTTGCTTAACTCTCTGAGCCCGAACTTACATCCTACTTTTGATGTGGTGAGAATTAGGAATAATCATTATAGCACACCTATGATGCGAGCATTTTACCCGGTGCTGGTAAGGGCTTCACATGCACAGCTTTTATTTAACCCCTATCACTCTTTTGTGAGCATTGATTTATGATTCAGCCCATTTTAGAGGTGAGACCGAGACCTGAAAGCTATTGTCATTTTAGATGTGATATAGGTTATGAATGCTGGAAAACAGTAGAAATGGGGAAAAAATCTTGCTTCTTGGTCTATGAGTTGGTAAATCTTTTATTTTTATTTATTTATTTGACAGAGAAAGAGGAGAGAGAGAGAGAGAGAGAGGGAGAATGGGCGTGTCAGGGCCTCCAGCCACTGCAAACAAACTCCAGATGTGTGTATCACCATGTGAATCTGGCTAACGTGGATCCTGGGGAATTGAACCTGGGTCCTTTGGCTTTGCAGGCAAACGCCTAACCGCTAAGCCATCCCTCCAGCCTGGTAAATCTTTTTATTATTATTATTAAGTTGAAACTTTATATGGATGCATCAAGTGTTGGTACCATTCCCTTCCTCCATGCCCCCACTCCACTGAGGGCTCCCCTTAGTGCGATTTCTGATATTCACTATGGAGCTGTGGGTTATGAGTTGTGAGAGCAACAGTCCGTCACTGTGGTGGGGGGCAATGCCTCTGGATATTCTGTCTTGTAATGGGGTGCTTGGGGTTCAGGAAAGTCCTTGAACCCTAAACCCTAGGTTCATTTCAAATTTTAATCAAAGAATTGAATAAAAAAGACTTAGAAGGATAATTATTAAATTGTTATATTTATTGAGGGAAGTACAGAGTCAAGGAAAGGCACCCGTGTGGCTAGAGATCCCGTGTGGACAGCTTGGGAAAACCATGGAAAGAAAAGAAAGTTTAAAGAGCTCCTGCCATGTGGAGAGTTAGAGGGGGTAAGGCGCCCATGTGGAGAGCAAGGGCCAGGGGGCTCTTCCCTAGGCTCAGCCCAGGTGGGCCTGGCAGAGGGAAACTCACCAACAGCTGGAAGTTCCCAAGTGGTCCTGCAGCACAGGGACTGTGCCCTCCCCTCACAAAGGTATTTATAATACCTTATGGTGGTGGGCTCTGCCTTCTGGTTCAGGGGATCCAGAATAACAGCTGGTTGGTTAGGGCTAGGGGCTGTCTCAGGAAGAGGTCAGCCTTGACACCAAGTTCTGGGGGCTGAACTTGACCAACCACAAGGCTTAAATCAAAGGCTTCCCTCCCAGGAGGGGCCCAGGTTGCTTGTGGAGAAACAGGTCTAGGTAAGATAAGAATTCTCGCAAGTGCAGGCTATCCTGTCTGCCCTTTTACTTTTAGGGGCCCAGTCACCCTAACTGCCTACTCCTCTCACACCCACCCTGTTGAGTTGGTAAGTCTTAAGGAATCCCTTCATTCCAGAGGCTGAACCATCAGAAGACCCAGAAGGTGGGAGTAGACAAAATAAAAAACTTCAACTCATACAGAAAGTGATTTTAAAAAGTACTTTATTTATTTGACAGAGAAAGAGGAAGAGAGAGAGAGAGAGAGAGAAAATGGGTGCGCCAGAGCCTCCAGCCACTGCAAAGAAACTCCAGACACATGCGCCACCATGTGCATCTGGATAACGTGGGTACTGGGGAATCGAACCTGGGTCCTTTGGCTTTGTAGGCAAACATCTTAATCACTAAGCCATCTCTCCAGCCCCAAAGTGATATATTTTTTAAAGACCTTCCTAATTTGGTGTGGTGGCCCATACCTTTAAACCCAGCACTCAGGAAGCAGAGGTAGGAGGATCGAGGCCACCCTGAGACTACAAAGTGAATTCCAGCTCAGCCTGGGCTACAGTAAGACCCTACCTCAAAAAAAAGAAGAAGGAGAAGGAGAAGGAGAAGAAGGAGGAGGAGGAGAAGGAGGAGGAGGAGGAGGAGAAGAAGAAGAAGAAGAAGAACTTCTTGGCTCAGAGTTAGCTAAGGCTAGTATTTGGAAGGGGGTTTCTTTGGCAACTTGACACTTTAAAAATGCTCTCAGGACATTTTGGGGACCTCTTGCCCCAGGGGTAACAGGGGTGATTTGGTGTGGAGCCCAGCACACACACACACACACGTGTTCTGGGACCTTTGAGTCTTGCTGCAAATCTTTCCTTAACCAGGTATTCAGACACTCACTCCAGAGTGAGCTGCTCTGTGGAATGTGCTAGAAACATCTGCTCTGGTGACCATGGACAGTCCCACCTCCAGATTTCCGAGGATGAGCAGAGTCACCATCAGGATCTGTGCCGTGTGCAGAGCTGCAAGCACTTAACCCATGACCTTGTCCTCTCCTCTCGGCTGGTTGCCCTTCCTACTCTTAACAGTTAACAGCAAGGAGATTAAAAACAAGTGCTAAGTGCAATTACGGCAGAACAGTTAATACATAATTGCATATTTTTGTAAACAAGCTTAGAGGCTTCTCCAGCGACCTCTCTGTGGCCTTGTGGTTTTTGAAGATAAATTCTCTTCTCTTTTGTTTCTCTTTTATGCTCTCATTTTAATAGAGAGCATGAGCTAGGTTCTGGCAGCCCTTACTTCCTGGTGAGAGAGAGAGAGAGAGAACAGAGAGAGAGAGAGAGTGTGTGTATGTGTGCGTGTGGTTTCTCATGTCTCCCTGTGGCCATGACAGAATAAATGACATGGATTCTTAACAGATTCTGCTGAGATCCCTCCTTTTCTTTTTCTTTTTCTTTTTTTCTTTTTCTTTTGAGACAGGGTCTCTGGTAGTCCAGGCTGACCTCAAACTAGCTATATAGCCAAGGATGAACTTGCAGGTCTGATCCTCTTCCCTCTGCCTCCCAGTTGACAGGCATGTTCAATAACTCCAGGATTTATGTGGTGTTGGGGATTGAACCCAGGGCCTTGTGCATGCTAGGGAAGCACAGTACCAACTGGGCAAGTTGGGGTTCCTTTGAATCTAGCAAGGAGGTCATGTCAGCAGGAGCAGATGACACGGAGCTCCTGTATGTGATCCTAAGCTGACTCTGTAGATCTTCTGAGATCAGATCCCTCCCTCCCCTGCTTACAGGTTCCTTCCTGAACAAGGCGGGTGGGAGCATTGTCACACTATATTTAATAGTTCATCAAGCTGCCCTCTGACCACACAAGTGACCAAACACACTGAGCTTTGCCCTGGGTGGACATTGGCTTAATCTACTTAGCCAGACAATTCCGGATTTGGGGCATGTCAAAGCCAAATGAATGAACGATGATCTGGAATACCTGGGGTGCTCTTCTGAAATGTGGGTGTCTTAGTGGGTGCAGTTATGGTGATATGGTAGAATAGGTGAGCTCTGGAGTCAGATTGCCTGGCTTCAAATCCTGCTTCTATTACAAGCCTGCTGTCCTCTCTGTACCTCACTTCTCTTCTTTATGATATGGGAATAGTAATACTTCATTTACAGGGTAGTTGGGAGGATGAAAAGGCTGGAGTTAATCCATGTAAAATGCTGAACACAATGCCTGGCACACAGTATTTAATAAGTGACGGTGCTGATGGAGGCAGTGGGAAGGTCACTGGGAATACAAGGACGGGCGAAGACCCTCACATCTTTGTTCACAGTGAAGGGCATTTGACCTTTCCAAATCTCCTCCCTGGAGCTCAGTTCCTCCTGTGGCCCCAGGTAATAGGAAGTGTATACACAGTCTCAGCATAGGGTGTAGGGAGGTTCCATCAGGCCAGAGGGGCCATAGACAAGGCTGTGTTTCTTGGGACCTGTTTCCATGGATTCTTCTTCCGGGTGGAGTCTGTCTTATGTGCCGGGACTGTCAGCTGGGTCCCTTCACCTCGTTTAGAACAGGCATAGCACCCCAGGATGGTCCTCAGGCTGGAATAATGGGGGCACTGAGACAGAAACAGGCTCCATGGAGAAGGTTTGTGCTTACGTGGCAGTGAGAGCCACTGATCTGAGCTGAGATGGCTGGAAGTATTCGGAGAGCTTTTGATGAGGAAGAGTCTTTTGTGACAGAGAACGAGCCCCTGGGGTCCACACAGCAAACACTCGGATGGGTCCTGCTGCCCACGGAGCGTCACTTCTGGAGGAAGTGCCCTCAAGCCCCGCTCCTGCAGATTCCCAGATCTGGATGTCTTAGCCAAAACAGGTACCTGGAGAAGGAAGAGGCCGGGTGGCAATCCTGAGGGCAGAGGGAAGGACATCTTTTGCGGTTAAGGTCCAGGGACCTAGAGACTATGCCTCTGCTTCTGAGCTAGCTTGGGAGCAGCCTGCAGGGCTTATGGGCAGCACATTCCCCTTAGGCTGTCACCATCTGTCATTTCCTAAAATGTAGAGGCTGGGGAGCCGGCTCCATGAGTAAAACACTTGCCATGCAAACATGAGGGACTGAGTTTGGATCCCCAGAGCTCACATAAAACAAACAAACAAACAAACAAAAAAAAAAAAAACAGGCTTGGTGATATGTGCCTGTATTGTCAGCACTGGGGAGGCAGAGACAGGGGAATGCCTGGGGCTTGCTGGCCAGATAGTCTGGATGAATTGGTGAGTTTTAGGTTCATTGAGAGACATTGCTTCCAAAAAATAACATTGAGTGTGACCCAGGACACCTGCTGTTGACCTCTGGCCTCCGCACGCATCAGAACGCACATGTGCCCACACACATAGGAACACACACAAGTATGATCAGCGGTGGTGACAGCCACAGTTCCCCTGCACTGAGGATTGAGTAGATACCAGGCATTATGTCTCTGGCTCTATCATTATTGGCACCTAATTGACACCTGGCTCTCTGGCAGACCTCCAGTGGGTATTGATTGCAAGGGCGTTGGCAGGGGGCAGGGGCAGGGTCATAAGTGCATCTGCTGAGCTTGGCTGTGGGAACAGTGCTTAGGAAGCCTCTCTACCCACCTTTGCCACCTTCTGGAGTCCCACTTGACCTCTGGGGCTCCCTGATGTTCTGGTCTGAGGTTGCTCGCTCCACCCCTCTTCTGTCTCTGGCTTTCATCCTGTCCCGGTCTCACTGCCCCATTGGGTTCCGTGGAGTGCCAAGAGGCACTTGGTCTGCCAGAGTCAGCAAAAGCCTTCAGCTCTGTCCACAAACTATTCCTACCTCAGATGCCTCCCGTTGCCTCTCACACCAGTTCCCAAGTTCCTGGCCTTTGCAGGTTCCCTGAGAAAGCTGGAGATGGGCGGTTCTGGATGGGTGGGGACAGGGGCTGGGCCCTATTCCCATGGGAAAATTTTGTGTGTGTGTGTGTGTGTGTGTGTGTGTGTGTGTGTTTTCTACCTATGTTCACATGCTCCTCTACCCAATCTGGCATGGTCCCCTTTGCTGGCTCAGCCGCCCCAGCCACAGACCGCCTAGGTTGCCCTGTGTATGGAGGGAAGTTGGGGCCTCAGAGCTAAGGGAAGGGAAGGCTGTGGTCCACCCAAGGGCATGCATGAGCTGGGATGAAAACCACCAGTTTCCTGGAGTATCTTTCTGGGGCTTCCAGCTTGGCGCAGGACCCAGGGAGGGGTGAGAATTTGAGTGTCCAGTCTTCACCAGGGCAGGAGTGAGGGATTGAGTATTGAATAGATGCCCTGGCTGTGTGTCTTCTGGCCAGGTCCCCACCTCTTTGGGGCTCCTGTCTCCAGGTACTCTGGTGGTGCTGAGACCACTAGAATGCTATGAGGAGGCAGCTTTCTTTCTTCCCTCCTTCCTTTCTTTCCTTTCTTTCTTTCTTTCTTTCTTTCTTTCTTTCTTTCTTTCTTTCTTTCTTTCTTTCTTTCTTTCTTTTGAGGTAGACCTGGAATTAACTATGTAGTCTCAGGGTGGCCTCGAACTCACGGTGATCCTCCTACTTCTGCCTCCTGAGTGCTGGGATTAAAGGAGTGCACCACCATGCCCGGCTTGACTCTCGCATTTCTTATTTCCTCTTTCCTTTTCTCTTTTCTGACAACGTATCCCAGGAAACTTGTGCTGAAGTAGAGACTGAAGAATTTCTCGGAAGCTTCTGGTGAGCCCAGCAAAGAATGGCAGAGAAACCCGGCCTCAAATGAGGTAGAAACTTGGGGACTGAACTGACCATTGTCCTCTGACCTCCATATGTGTGCCTATACACACACACACACACACACACACACACACACAAACACAAACAAACAAACAAACAAACAAACAAGATACATCCTTGTCTTTCAGGAGGTCTCAGATAACACAAACAGCACCAATAAGTTTCTGACAAGTTTGGGAGCTTCGGGCCGCACTTTAGACTAGCTAAATTCAGTTTGCTTCTCAACAAGATGCTCTGTTGCGTCAAAAACAGCTGGTTTTAGTCATGAGTTCAAGTCCTAGTTTCAGCCTGCCTCTATGACTTATAAGCTGTGTGGTTTGGAGCAAATTGATTAACTTCCCTGGGTCTTGATTTCCTAATTAATAAAGTGTGGAGAATAATACATAATTGTCCCCCTGGGGCCATTTCCGAGAATGAGATGAGATGTCGGTCTGAAGAGTTAATGGGGGAAATGCAGGAAGCTCCGTCAATGGGATGCACTGGCCTTGTCGCTTCTGCTTGTCTCTGCTGTCCTCTGGTTTTGCGGACTAATGGTGACATTCATTTAGACAACTGAGCAGAACAAGGAGTGAAGTTCACGGGCTCTGGAGCCACATGAACGTTCACAAGCCTTTGCTTGCCTGTCTGTATGGTGGGGCGGCATGAGCTTCACCGAGTTGGTCCTGCATAGGTTCTGTGCTGCTGACTTTTGCACTAAAATCTTCCTTCTTTTTTTAAAAAAAAAATTATGATTTTTTAAATTAGTTATGGACATACTCAGTGTATAAACAGCACATGTTGGTACCCTGCTTACCCTAATCCCTGTCTCTCCCCGCCCCCCCCCGTCTGAAGGGACCCTCCTCACTGGGGATGCCAGTTATCCCTATGGGGATTGTGGGTTGTGCATTGTGGGGGCAGCCATCAGTTATGATGGGGAAGAAGCAACGTCTCTGTGCGTAATGTCCCCACTTGTGATTCTAACAATCTTTCCGCTCCCTCTTCCGTGAATTTCCCTGAGCCATGTTGGGTTCCTTTTAGGTCTACTTCAGTGATGGGCTCTTGGGAGCCTCTGTGTCTCTGGATCTCAGATTTGGTGGGAGTTGAGTGTCCTCTGTGTCTATCTCCTTTACCCTTGTGCTGATATCAGGTTCACCGAGAAAGCAGCACTCTTGCTCATTTCCCCAGTTACTCTACTGTTTCAGTTGGGGCCTTGGTGAGGTGTGATGGGCCGATTCTCTCCTCAGGTTCTGCGTCCATCTTTCCTTTCCTGTGAGGTGAAGTGTGGTTAGGCAGATACCATCTTGACTGGAAGTCGAAAAAAATTTATTTATTTATTCATAAGAGAGAGAGAGAGAGAGAGAGAGAGAGAGAAATAATGAACATAGGTATGCCAGAGCCTCTTGCTACTGCAGATGAACTCCAGACTCACGCACTACTCTGTGCATCTGGTTTTACATGGAAATCAAACCCAGGCCCTTCAGGCTTTGCAAGCAAGTGCCTTCAACCAACTGAGCCTTCTCTCTAGCCCCACTTCCTCTTTTCATTTTCATTAATAATCTAGAAGAAATGGCAGTATTGGCCTGTAATAGAGGGACCCATGATGGAAGGCAGAAACTGCTGCCTCGGACTGGGGAAGGCAGAGGAAATGGAATCCAGGCAGAGGGACTGGGCAAAGAAGAGGCCTATGGGTAGGTATTAAAGCAGGCTTCCCTTTCCCCACTGCCCAAGGTTCCCCAAGCAGGGTGACATGGATCTGCAGGAGTGCTCCTCAGCAAACAGTGGAGCCAGTGAGTGTGAGCTTGGGCATGGGAGGGGCCCCAGCTGGTTTTTCTGGGGAGCACATCGGAGGCATCACTCCTGAACTCCTCATTTTCTGTGGCATTCTCCCCACTTTCATCTGGGAGACCAATTACAGAGCATTTTGCACCACAATTACCGGCGTTCAAACCTCTCACTTCCGTTTGATGAATTTTAGCAGCAATTGCACAGAGGAAGCTGACATGCAGGAGAGTGTCCCACTGAATCTGCCCACGTGAGGAACTGAGGATCCGGCCCTCCCCAAGCCATTGGGAGGGACCTTCACTAGGGGGCTTCCCACTTCCCTCTCATGGGGGGGGGTCTCACCCAGGCCCTATGGGAATAGTGACTGGCTGTGCATGGAGTATGTGAGGAACAATGAGTGCTGCTTCTAGCCAGATGGAGTCCCCGCTTCTCAGGCCTGGGATGGAGAGAGGATGGGGGCGTTACCTCCAGGCCTATGAACCTGGATGCTGTGATGTTTCAGTTCCGGGAGTTGGTTCCCGACTTCATGTATTATTTATTGAGCAACATTTCTTGTGTGCTGGCCAGGCCTCTAAGAGCATCACAAATAAATATTAACTTCTTTCTCCTTTTAACATCTTGAAAGTTGGACATCTCATTGCTGTTTCCATGGGTTGGATTAAAAAACCGAGGCTCAGAGAGGTTAATGAAACTACTCCAGGCAATTTGCTCAGGGAGGAAGTGGCCCAGTAATCGGGCTTCAGGGTCTTCCTCTGCTTCTTCTTTTCCGAGTTCCTTCTGGGGATGTGTAGAAGCCCTTTGAAGATGTCCTGAGTATGTTGGAGAAGCTGAGGCGTGAGGCAGGCCACAGACCCTGGAGGCCTGCTTGGTGATGGAAGCAGGAATTGGAGCAGAGTTCCTGAGGGCCTGAGACAGGACCCAGACTAGTGGTCTTGGGGCGACTCTTCACATGGAGGCTCCACGTGGAGGTTTATCTTAGCAGAAGAGGTCATGCTCCTGTCCCTGTGTGGTGTCTTTTGCCCTGTACCCCTAGCAGGAGCTCTGGGTCCTATAGCAGGAAGGAAGGACAGGGAACCATCTCTGTCTTCCCCCATCCTGATCCCTTTGTAGATTTGCAGGCAGATCAACAAGGGTGCCATGCCTAGGCCTTTGAGCACTTACAGCTGGAGAAACTGAGGCACCAAAGGAATGCGTTTGTTCAAGATTGCTTCAGATAGGCTCTGTCTCTAACTACAACCCTGTTGCATCCATTGCGACCCACCGACTCCTTCACGTAGACAGACAAGCCCATCGCTTGGCCATCAGGATGGATCCAGAGATGCTGTGTGGGGGTCATGACGAAAACAGTAGCTTGCTGGAACCTGAAAACCAAAGCAGGAGGCTTGGGAGTCTATTTAAATTCTCCCTGGAAGTCTGCTCCCTGTTGACTAGTTGTCATTATGCTAGAAAAACCTGTGCAGCCCAGTGGAATAGAAAAGTCATCAATAGTCTTAATTAGCAGTGGACCCTGCAAATTCCATGACTGGCCAGCCAGGCCAAATGTGCCAACTTGTACTATGTCTGTTATGGGGGAAACCAACTGCTCTCTGATTGGATTTGAGGAGCTCCATTGAGGGAATTCCTGCCCGGTACTGAAATCCTAATTAAAAGCCTATGGCTGGGGAGGTCATAAGCCCTACAGTAGAAACTACTACCGTTGTCTGGCTACATGAATTATAATTATGCCCACTAAACTTCCCTCTAAATATTTATGTTTATGTCCATATATTGATGCCATATATTAGAGAGGCTTCTCTTTTCAGACGGCGGTGGCCCCTGGGGTGACTTCAAAACGCACCAGAGTGCTGAGAAGAAGTGAAGCACCAAGACATTGCTATCCCACTCTCCAACACTTAGGGACTATTGCAAAAGAAGTGGCAGGAAAAAAAAAAGTAAGATCCAAAGGAAGGGGAGGAGTGCTCATAATGCTGTCATTGAGACACAAAGTGGCTGCAGTGTTCATGACCACACAGTGGTTGTTGCTACCTACACAAGACCCACATGATAGAAAGAAAAAAATGATGACATCAAAATAGAAGAGAGGCTAGCTGAGAAGAAGATGGGATTCAGTGGAAGGTAGGTTCAGGAGGGAGAAAAGAGAAGGTGGTAAGAGGAGACTATGATCATGGTGTATTGTCTATATGTATGGAAGTTAAACAATAAAACAAAATAAATCCTTCTTGGAGGGGCTCAGACCTTCCTGAGTAGTTTAGGCTGGTCTTCACCTCCAACCTTTATTTGAGGACCACCTCTGAGGTTTAGGTTTGGCTGAGAAGGGGTCGGGGCAGGAAAGCCATTGGGTTTGGTTCTTTCTGTTAGAAATGGCAATCCCTCCTCTGGTTCCTAGTGTTCCTTTAAAACCTCTGTCAACTTGGTCAGGGATTGGACTCGAGGCAAGGCTGCCCCTTGGGTGTCAAAGCTCTAGGGTCTCTCTCAGGAGGGATTGGGGTACCAGTCAGAGGACAAAAGAGTGTCTCTATCTTCGGGTGCAGTTCTCAAACTTTAATGGCATTAGAATCACATAATCACATAATAATCTTATTAAAATAGAATGGGGGCTGGAGAGATGGCTTAGCAGTTATGGTGCTTGCGAGCAAAGACAAAGGACCGAGGTTTGATTCCCTAGTACCCACATAAGCCAGATGCACCAGGTGGCGTGTGTGTCTGGAGTTTGTTTGCAGTGGCTAGAGGCCCTGGCACGCCCATTCTCTCCCTCTCTCTCTTTCTTCCTCTCTCTCTCTCTGTATCTGCCCCTCAAATAAATAAATTAAATTAAAAAATAAAAAGGTAATTTAAAAATTAAGAATGCAGGCCTCACCCTCAGAGAGTCTCCTGAGGAAGGGTTGGGTGAGGCCTGAGCACAGGCACCTGAGAAATAACTGACACAGAGGCTCCAGGGACCCGTCTCTGAGAATCACTGTGGCTATTGCTTTCATGACTCCTCCCTGGCTGGTGCTGGGCTGTGCTCCTGTCCCACCACACACTCAATCTGGACGCTGATGGCTGGTACAATGACAGCTATAGCCGGAACAGCTCAAGCAGGAAGCATAGAGCAGATAGGATTTTCCCACAAGGACCTGGAGAAGAGCTGGCAGTCAGGGGAGGCAGGCCATGATGTTCACACTGAGGAATGGTCAAATCAGAAATCAGGGCCCCACTGAAGGTTCTACAAAACTCTTCTGATGCACAGCTTGGAGGCTGTGTGGAGCCAAGGAAAGAGCACGCACCTTGAAGGCTTGGCCGCTTGGTCGGGCTGGGAGAAAATGACTTCCCTCTCTACCTCAGTTTCCTCATTAGTTAAGTGGGGTTAGTAAGCCTCCTTGGCAGTTGTCAGGATTTAATTGAGATTACAAATGGCTGAAGTCTCAGCATGGCACCTGCTGTTAAATGCAGGTTCCCTCTCCATGCTCTTCAGGGCCTTGGAAATTTCTTTAGCCCTTTAGCTCCCTTCTACTCTCCCCTAGCTCGCTTCCTTCCCTACCTCCCTCAAGTCCTCTCTAGCCACTGGACCATCAGCCTGCGTTATCATAAAAATAGAGGCTGGATTTTAATTTGTGGAATGTTTCTTTCTCCCCCCCACCTCCTTTTTTTTTTTTTTTTTTTTAAGAAAAGCCTAATTAGGAAGCCCGTTAAATGCCTGCAATTCCAATATAATTCTATTAAATTCTCCCTGTAAAGTTAATGTTACAGACTTTTTAACAGATGTTTTAATTAGGCATTGTTATTAAAGAGAATACTGTAGAAATTAAAACCAGACCCTAAATGGGGGAAGAAAGGCAGTTTTCTTGCACTGGGTAAATGGTGGCAGCCGCCCAGCAAAGAGCTGCTGGCAGCGGGTCACAAAGAAAAAAAAAAAACCGCACAAAGGAAAGGGGACGTTTGGCATAATCTGCATGGCTCAGCAAGAGGGACAGATCCTATGGCTGGGTTGCTGGGCCAGCACAACCTGGAGCAGGCCAGCACCAGCTTGCTGGATGGAAAGGCTATGCAGAGAGGAAGGGGTGAAGGGGCAGAGGCTGGCTGGCTGGATGGGTGGGGACTGGGGTGTCCTTTCTGCTGAAACTGCCCTTTTAGCTCTTATTTGCCCCTCCTGGCAATCCAGGAAGCAGGGATCACCCTTACCCACTTTGCAGAGGAGGAAATGGGGGCTCAGAGACAAGGGTCATCCCCCTGGGTAGGCACAGGAAGGGGTGGAGCTGGAGGTTGGATAGGTACTTCCTGCTGTGAAGCGCTGGCCTGTTTGCCTACCCGCAATAAAATCTAATGCTGGCAAGTGCCTGGCATGAGTTTGAAGGCAGAAAAACCCAAGATTAACTTCTCACTGGCTATGCCCTTAGGTATTTACTTTATCTCTTTGAGCTTCTGTTTTCTCATCTGTAAAATGGGGTGACCAAGCCTCTCTCAGCCTCATCTTCCTCTTCTGTCAAGTAGGGAGGGGTTACTTGATCTAGGCCCAGGGATTCTTATATAGACCAAATGTGGCCATGTGTCTGAGAGCGTCTGATTCATGGGGGGACTATTCTAATGGAAGTGGGCAGGGCAGTTTCTGTATGTGTGTATGTAAGAAATGCACAGGAGCCCGGGAGCTGGGCGTAGTGGTGCACACCTTTAATCCTATGCTTAGAGGCTGAGGTAGAAGGATCACTGTGAGTTCCAGGCTACCCTGAGACTACATAGTGAATTCCAGATCAGCCTGGGCTAGAGCTACATACTACCTCTAAACACCAAAACAAACAAACAAAACACAGAATACACAGGAAATAGATATGACAATTTTAGGAAACCAACTTAATAACACAGAGACCGCTAGTGGTTCTGAGAACTCTGTGGGTAGGATAAACAACTTTTCAAGCAGTAGCCACGTAGTGTAGCCCAGAAACTGGGCCCTAAGCAACTGGGTTTGAATTCTGGCTCTGTGGTTTATCAACCTATGACTTTATTTTATTTTTTTTCAATTTTTTTATTAAGTAGAAACTTTGTATGGACGAATCATGGGTTGGTACCATTACCCTCCTCTCTGCCCCATTCCACTGAGGGCCCTCCTCAGTGGGGATGCTGGCATTCACCATTTAATTTTTTTTTCTTTCAAGGTAGGGTTTCGCTCTAGCCTAGGCTAACTTGGAATTCACTATGTAGTCTCAGGGTGGCCTTGAACTCACAGCGATACTCTTACCTCTGCCTCCTGAGTGCTGGGATTAAAGGCATGCACCACCATGCCTGGCTAAAAAAGTTGTTTTAAAATTTATTTTATTTATTTGGGAGAGAGAGAGAGAGTGGGTACGCCAGGGCCTTCAGCCTCTGCAAACAAACTCCAGACACATATGCCACCTTGTGCATCTGGCTTACATGGGTCCTGGGAATCCAGCCCTGGGTCCTTTGGCTTTGCAGGCAAGTGTCATAACTACTAAGCCATCCCTCCATCCTGCATTCACCATTTCAAAAAATTATTTATTCATTTGTGAGAGAGAGAGAGAGAGAGAGAGAGAGAGGGAGGGAGGGGGATGGAGGCAAACAGAGAAAGAGTGTGCCTTCTGCCACTGCAAATGAACTCCAGATGCAGGTGCCACTTGGTTCATCTGGGTTAATGTGGGTACTAGGGAATTAAACCGGAGCCATCAGGCTTTGTAAGCAAGTGCCTTTAACTGCCGAGCGATTCTCCAGCCCAACCTATGACTTTAGGTAGTGTTTCTGAGCCTCGGGTTCTTATTTGTGACCTTGGACTAGCAGAAGGTACTTTCGGGGCTGTTCTGGGCAGGGTGTGGTGGTTTGATTCAGGTGTCTTCCATAAACTTAGATATTCTGAATGCTATTCTCCCCAGCTGATGGCAATCGGAAATTAAAGCCTCCAGGAGGCAGTGTATTGTTGGGGTGGGCTTATGGCTGTTACAGCCAGTTTCCCCTTGCCAGTGTTTGGCACAGTCTCCTGTTGCTGTTGTCCATCTTATGTTGGCCAGGGGGTGATGTCCACCCTCCGCTCATGCCATCGTTTTCCCTGCCATCCCCTTGAACATCCCCTTGAGTCTGTAAGCCAAAACACCCCCTCTTCCCCACCCCCCCACAAAGCTGGTCTTGGTCGGGTGATTTCTGCCAGCAATGCAAACCTGACTGCAACCTGGAGGGTGGGGGAGAGTGGACCCAGAGTGATACGAGGCATCAGGGCAATGGACTCCTGGATAAGCTGCCATTTGGGGACTTGGGTTTCCTGTGACCATCTCTTCCTTAGGAGGCTGTTGCATGGAGGTGTCACTCACTGGATGAGTGCTGTCCAGATGGCCTCTCTCTGGACACCAGCAGTGTCCTAGGCTCCTGGGGACCTGCTCTTATTCTCTTCAAGCTCCGTGTCCTCCATGGGAGGTGGGCTGAGCTGGACTCTTGGGGACCAAATGGAACTTGGCTGGGGTGTGGGAACTTTCCCTGACCTCCAGAATCTGTAGATGGAATCACTCAGAACAATCTGCAGGTCCGTCATCAAGGATCTGGTTGACTAAGCCTTGTGCCTCCATCCCCGGAACCTCCACAGCTTTTACAAGGGAACCAGACCATGTCTTCCAGATAGGTGAAGCGTTCCACACAGGTTAAGTGGAAAATATCCAGAGAATGAATGGCATGTACAACATGATCTCAGTTTTAGTGTGTGTGTGTGTGTGTGTGTGTGTGTATGTATGATGAAAACAGCCTTTGGGGGTAGCAGAGATGTTAACTTTAAAAAAAATTTGTTATTTATTTATTTATTTATTTGAGAGAGAAAGAGGGAGAGAGGGAGAGAGAGAGAGAGAGAGAGAGAGAGAATGGGCACACCAGGGCCTCTAGCCATTGCTCCAGATACATGTGCCAAAACAAACCCTCCTTCTTAGCAGCTTCTTTTAGGTAACGGTTACAGTGCTGACAAAGTCTGACTACTACAGAAGGCCCAGACCACATGACCCTAGCAGCTGAGGGAAAAAAAAAACACAAAAACCAAAAAGCAACCCCCCCAAAAAAAAAACAACCCAAGGAGATAAATTCTTCCCTAGACTTCAAAAAGTTACAGCTCTGATGACACCTTCATCTTTAGCCTTTAGGATGTATTTTGGACCTTGGATCTCCAGGACTATAAGATAATAAATCTGCATTGCTTTTTTAAATACCTTATTTATTTATTTGAGAGAGACAGAAGCAGATAGAGAGAATGGGTGCACCAGGGATTCCAGCCACTACAAATGAGCTACAGATGCATGCACCACCTTGTACATATGACTTTATGTAGGTACTGGGGAATCTAAGCTGGGTCCTTAGGCTTTACAGGCAAGCACCTTAACTGCTAAGCCATCTCTCCAGCTCCTTGTATTGCTTTTTAAGCCACCAAGTCTATGGTAATTTGTTACTGCAGCCACAGGACAGTGACACCCTAGGAATCTCTGTTTACAGCATCACAGTTTGAAGAATGAGGGATTGATTACATCACACACAACCCCCTGCTGCCACTGTGCCTTTGTGTGGCGTGAACCCCCAGCTCCAGCCAACACCTTGAACACAGGTAGGTCTCTGTGACTCCCAGCTAGAGCTAGAGTCCAGCTATGCAGTGAAGTAAGAGGCAGTGTTCTGTGGAACAGGCACAGTGCGGGTGCCCGATAGCATCTCTGTTTCACCCCCAGCACTTCCATTTGTAGCTCCCTGTGTAGGGATGATGACACAAGGCTGGCTTGCTTACAGCCTCACCACCTCTGCTGTGTGACTCTGAACAAGTGGTTTGATCTCTCTGAGCCTTCAAGTCTCCACTGTCTTCTGGGCACAGTGCTGTCTTTCAGAAGTCATGTGGTCTGTGGAGGCCCTGCAGCTGAAGTACCCGAGTGTTTCTGGTTCCGAGGGGCACTGAGCTTTCTGGCCCATTGGTGCAGGGAACAGGGTTCAGCTCCTACTTAATTGGCCGCATGAGTCCCTGCAAAGGCCCATCCAAGGTTATTCTCTTTGGATAATCTCTCAGGTCCATTCAAGGCTTACCTGCACTTGGCTTCTCCTGTCATTCCTTTGACAGACACTTTGCAGAGATGTCTCGTGAGTCCTCAGGCACCTTGACAAGAAGTTTTCTCTGGCCCGGAGGCCCTTTGTCTTTCTGGGAGGCACAAGTGGATATTTCTGAGCAGCCAGTAGGCCCTGTGCTGATCTCCAGACAGGAGTTACCTCTTCCCCGGTTCCTCTGCCCTTCGCAGCTGAAGCCAGGTTTCCTTGAGACCGGAACATCACTTCTCTGCCCTCATGAAATTCTGATGCAAGGAGCTCAGTGCGGCTGACTGGGAGTTTCAGGGGACCTGGAGGTGCTGTCGGCCCTGTCCAGATTCCAAAAGCTTCAGAGGACGTCTCTGAGATTTGCACCTGAACTCATGGAAGGACAGAAGGCACAAACCTGGCTTCCATTGGGTCTGGGAGAGATAGGCCGGCCTTGGCATTGGGAGGGCTGCTGGAGGACAGGTGTAGGTTGTTGGGCCCTCCCCCAGAGCTTCAGATTCTGTAGGTCTGGTATAGACTCTGTGGTTCTGGTTCTTGGATCTGATACCTCAGTGATTCTGCAGCAGGGGTCTGTGTGACATTCTTTTTAAAAAATTTATTTTTTTTATTTATTTACTTGAGACAGGGGGAGAGAAAGAATGAGAATGGGCACACCAGGGCCTCTAGCCACTGCAAATGAATTCCAGATGCATACACCACCATGTGCATCTGGCTTACGTGGGAAGAGCAGAATTGAACCAGGGTCCTTAGGCTTTTCAGACATGGGCCTTAACCAGCCTCGGTGTGCCATTCTTTGAGCATCATTGTCATGTGGTTATTGCAGGAGTGGAAAAAGACCACCTTCCCTTTATTTGGAACTGTGCTGCTGAGTTGCACGGGGTTAAACGTCTGCAGAACACTGAGCACAATGCCAGATTCATAGCAGGTGCTTGCTCAACCCACACTGGCCCACCCCAGCCAGTGCCCCAGCACTGGATGGATTAGGAAACAGAGAAGGCATCTTGCAGGGTCTGGAGGGGTTCACCTCAATACATCAGTGAGAATTCATCAGGGCCTTCTGGGCACAGGCGAAGGTGACCCACAGGAACAAGTTGTACATTCTGGGATTAATTGAGATGACTTTAACAAAATTGTTTATTTGTGTGCACACGTATGTACGAGTGTACCAGGCTTCTTGCTGCTGCAACTAAAAGCCAGACTTGCACAACTTTTTGCATCCAGCTTTACATGGGTTGTTGGGGGAATTGAATCCTGGGTCGGCAGGCCTGCAAGCAAGTACCTGTAACTACTGAGCCATCTCCCCAGACCCTGGGATCACTTTCCCAGAGGAACTCAAGATGGGCAGCCCGGCAGGGAAAGACTCAGCAGGGAACGGGAACTGATGGCACTGAAGTTGGGCATTTCAGGAGGTGGCATTCTCATGGATTTCTTGTGTTTCCACTCACTTGCTCAGCCTTTCTTAATCCTTTTAAGGCTCTTCCAGGGAAGTATGGTATCAACTGTATGGATGAGTAGAGATAGATTCATTGTTAGAAGCATAAAACAAATTCATTTTATCAACAAGGAAGCAAATGGAACCAAATGTTACAAAGGAGAAATGTGGCCTGTTGCCTTATTTCATTGTTTCATAACAAGTGAGACTTACTCTTTTGCATCTGTAAACTTCCCTAGTTGAATTTCAAGTCATATACATGTACCTACGTACATACATACATACATATATATGTATGTATATATGTGTGTGTGTGCTTTCTTATCAGAGCTGTAAAAATCTGGGAAAGGAAATTGGGGGATGCTCTGGGTCAGGAGGAAGAATTATAGTTTTTAAAATACTGATCTTTTGAAAAAATGACTTTAAAAATATTTTATTTATTTATTAGAGAAAGAGAGGAAGAGAAAGAGGCAGATAGAGAAAGAATGGGTACGCCAGGGCCTCCAGCCACTGCAAATGAACTCCAAATGCATGTGCCACCTTGTGCATCTGGCTTTACATGGGTACTGGTAGTTGAACTGAGGTCATTTGGCTTTGCAGGTAATTGCCTTAACCACAGAGCCATCTCTCCAGCCTTGAAATAGTAACTTTTTTTTTTTTTTTTTAAGATAGGGTCTCTCTGAAACCCAGGCTGTCATGGAATTCATTATGTATTCTCAGGTTGGCCTCAAACTCACAGAGATCTTCCTACCTCTGCCTCCCAAGTGCTGGGATTAAAGATGTGCGCCACCACGCCCAGCAAAAAAAAGTGACTATTGAGCAAAGATTTGCAAGGTCTAAAAGCCAACATGACTGGAGAAATAATATGAAATAATAAATGACTAGCGAAAATCACAGAGGTCAAAGTACCTGGCCTCCAAGAAGGCCCCGTGGACCCCGACATTCACACCCCTGTGAAGTGCCTTCCCGTATTGAGTAGGGTGACTTGCCTAGCCAATAGCATATGATGGAAATGTGATTTCCATAGCAGGGTCATAAAAGAGAAATGGCCTTGACTGCCATGATGTGGGGAGCCTCTGTGCAGTGAAGGTACTCAAGATGGTTCTATGGAGAGGTGCACCTGGGAGGAGCCGAGGCCTCCTTCCAACAGCCTAGCCTGTGAGACACGTGAGTGAGTCACCTCGGAGCCAGATTGTCCTTCAGGTGACCAGAGCCATGCTGACACCTGGTATACAATCTTTTTTTTTTTTTTTTTTTTTTTTTTTTTAAATAAAACCTTCCCTTTTAATGCACAGAACTCAGTAACAGTTTTGGCCTAGGAAATTCATGTTAGAAAAAAACCCATTCTACTTTTATATTCACAATATCTGAAAGAACATTTTTGACTATTATACTTAGCAAAAAGCTTAATATGAAAATGTACGTGACCTGATTTCACATCAATAGTAAAATAGGCCCTTTGAGAAGGGGGCATGAATTTCTCTAAACAGCCATTGTTTAAACTCGTTCCAAGGCTTCCAACATGATGATGCTATTTCCTCGTATGACCACCATCCCAATATTATTTTGCTGCCCACTAGTTGCCATTTACACACATTCATCGATCACAGGATTCATGAAGGGATCAAATCCCCGCAGTATTCCTTGGACATGTCTGCCACCATTTAATTTCAGTGATAACTTCCTGTCCATAAATTTATTCAGCTCGGGAGGGTGGGCCTTGCTCATGGTGTCTCTTCAGCAGATCCACGCTCCTTACAAGGGAGTTTGCAGCCGCCCTGGTATGCAATCTTATGATAGGCCTTCGGGCAGATTCACCCAGCTAGGCCATTCCCAGACTTCCAACATGTAGGGACTCTGTCAGGTTTTCCTTATAGTTTTAAGCAGCTGCAAGCTGGAGTTGTTTGTCACCCAGAGATATATAACCAGTATGCATGGTGGGGTGGAAGCACACCGAATGCTCAGGAACTGGCAGGGGGCAAAGTATTAGGTGCCGGATAGAAGGGCGAGAACATCAAGGTAGTCGTTTGAGTCCATTTTCTCCTAAAAACAACCTTCCTCTTTGCAAATATTTTTTTTTTTTTTCAGCACTTGGCTCTCCTGAGCTTTTCTCAGGCCCAGACCTTGGGAACCAGTTAGCAAGGCTTATTTGCTTCACTCCTCTGGTCTTCTGAGGTGGGTTTCCATCTCCTCTTTCCAGGAAGTCTGTGGTGGTGTCACCCTTCCTGAAGTGGTTTTGATGAGACCTCACAGTGAGACTGTGACAAGGACTTTTTGGGCATTGTTTTAAATAGGCCAGATCTATTTTTGTTCAGAGAAGTCATATACATGTGAACAGAAGAAGAGATTAATAGGAATATTAGTAATTGAAAAGAGTTGTTCAGAGAAACAGTTGTATAGGTTTATTAGCTCAAGAAAGGCTGGAAAAAAAAATGCCACCTTGCCTGGGCAATCAGGGCCCCATAGCCTGATCTGGAGAGTGAAAACATGTCTTTTTGGTGGATAGCATACCAACTTTGTCACATATGCCAAGTATGCTCACCCAAATTGTGTTTCAAGTTACAGACTAGAGAATGTGGAGGGTTCTTTTTGTGCTACTCTGAAAGGCAGTGAACAGACACATCTGCTGGGACCAAGGTGATGATGCTGGTGCAATGAAAGGGAAGGAAGCATCTTGGGGGTGGGTGTGCTAGTCCTCCCACTATGTACTACTCCCTCACTGTGGACCTTCTTGAAAGAGTATTGACTTCTTAGCATGCTGGGCCTTGGGTGGGTTGTCACGGAAGGTACCGGTCTATATTTGGAAATCAATGTGGGGGCTCTGTGTTGGCAAGCATGCATTTATTTTGGGGGGGGGTGGCAGAACAGTGTGCATATCCAGAGGTCCAGGGCCTGGCTTGATTGGCAGGTAGATTCCACAGTACCTTGCACCTCCACCTGGGATGAAATTTTAAGCACCGCCCTTCCTGTCTCCTACCCATCTCACAACATCACGTCCAAGCCCCTAATAAAAGATGCTTTGTGAACCACCACCTCCTCTGCTTGCCCTCACCCCACCCCACCCCCACCCCAGGCATCTGCTCTGTAGCTCCTGGCCTTGCCAGGGAGAGTGACCATAGACATGTTCCCCTGGCCAGAGGAGCCAGTTCTGCTGACTGGGCGGATGGGGCCCACGCTCTGGGACGGCGCGGGTGGGGTGGGGGGTGGGAGAGAGGAGAAAGTGGCTGAGCACAGCTCTGTGAGGCTTGGTGATTTATGAGGAGCAGCTTCGGTGGGCCATCTGGACCAGGAACTTCAGGAAGCACATCCTGTGTGGAGGCGCAGGCAGTGTGGGAGCTGTGCCAGAGAAGAGGGAGGAGGGCTGCCAGCGGGTGGGAGGAGGAGGGAAGGATGAGGAGGCAGGACTGGGGCAGAGGCGACATGGAAAGAATCCCAATGGTGAAATCAGGCAAATCAAGGCCCTTCTGCCTGCAGATACTTCAGATAGGCCCTTACCCCCCTCAAGGCCTCAGTTTGATCAACTTTAAAATGCAATGGCAATATGCCCACTGTGCTTCCAAGTATTGCTTCTTGGGTATCCAACCCAATGCCTTGAAGGAAGGAAGTGGATGCTGCTGAGTTTCTTTGCTGTGCCAAGTATTCAGTGAGGTGCTGGGAATGCAAAGATGCCTAGAGTTTACAGTCGCGGGATGAGGGCAGGCTCTTTTATAGCAAGTGAGATCCTTATAATCAACTCTGGGAACACGGAGATGCTATTAAATGCCTGGAGGTGGCATTTGAATTGGGTCGTAGAGGAGAAATAGGAGCTAAGGGGCCAGTGAAGAGGTGGTAGACTGAGGGACGTCATGTTACAGGTGTCAGTTCTTCGCTTCTATTGCTGACCCTGATGTTCCTTCACTGTGCCATGAGAGTCAATGGCCTCTTAACATCCACATCTGGATGTCTAGTGGCCGCATCCAACTTCTCATAGTCAAAACAGAGCTACTTCACCCCCCTTTTCCTCCCACCGCTGAGCATCACCCTTCTTTCTCCCATGTCTTCCTTCTCTAGGTAAATGGAAGCCCCACCCACTCGGCAACAAAAGCCAGCAATCTAGAAGTCACTCATCCATCTTTGCTTCCTTCTTTTTCTCACCACTTCTAGCAGTGCCCTGTTGTGCTCCTTTCTTTGTGAGCATTCTCCTGGGATTCTGCAGTGTTGTCCTGACCTCACCCCTCCTCCAAATTCAAGTCTAGCAGGAAGAAGATTGGCTAGTTCTTTCCCCTTGAGCACATCCGTATCTGTCTCCATCTCTACCACCACCCCTATGGGTCTGGTTTGCTTGTTGCTTATTTGAGACAAGGTCTCATGTAGCCTTGGCAGGCCTTGAACTTGCTATGTCACTGAGAAGGACCTTAAATTCCTGGTCCTCTTATCTCTACTTCCCAGGTGCTTGGATTGCAGGCATGTGCCACCATGCCCTACTTGGTGGTGGTGTGTTTTGAAATAGGATCTCACTTTTCTAAGCCCATGCTGGTTTGTAACTCAGTGTTTAGCACAGAATGGCTTCAGACTTGCGGCAATCCTTCTACCTCAGCTTCCTGAGTGCTACAAATACAGGCGTGAGCTGTGAACATGCCTACTTCCACCATGGGATTTTCCCCCAGGCAATTGCTGTGAGCTTGGAATTCATTGTTCTCTTTGCACATCTGTCTTGCACAATCTATTCTCCACACACTTGCCAAAGTGGTCTTTTAAACAAATCAAAAACATACACTTGCTTAAATCCTTTATCAGTTATTTTCACAGTCTTTCTGTATTACATGAAATCCGTTACCCGCCAATATGCATTTATTTCTTGCTCGCGTGTCTGACGGTTGAATGGGGTTTAGCTGATTTTGCTGGGGTTCAGCTCTGAGGTGTGAGCTGGGTCCAGTTCTGCCTTGAACATTTCTCTTCCTCTACGGCTATGGAGGCATGTCTTTCTCATAATGAAAAACTAGGGGCTCTGGAGGTCAAGTCCACCCAAGAAGGTTCCGAGCTTCAGCTCCCAAAACATCTACTCCCACTCCATTGCTAAAATCAAGTCCTGGGGCCAAGTTCAAATTCCCAGGGGAAGGAAGTATACAGAGTCACCCTGAGGCCATAGCAAAGGTGTGAATAACAAATTAAGAGAGTAAGAATAACAAATTAAGACCGTCATTCAGTTTTCAAAAAGGCCTTGAATGACTTTAAGCTAAACTTTACACTAAACTTGGTAATAAGGCCTAATCTTCACTGGCTGGATTGCATTCTAGGATGTTCCTCAGACCTGGCAACTCCTTTTCCACCTCAAGACCTTTGCACTTGTCACCTCTATCTGGAACCTACTGCTCCAAGATTGTCCCATCACAGGCTCCATACCCTCAGGCCTCAGGAAAAAAAAAAAGTCACCTGTGCCCATTTAGATTTAGAGATGTAGGGACCTAGACGCCATTCCTGAAGCACTGGCACAGAAGATCTTGGGTGGGTCTCAGGAAGCCCTTCTCACTGTTGATAACGCTAGTGCTTTGTGGACACGTTCAGAGAAACACTGTGTGAGAGAAGGTACTAGGGATGGGGTGAACAGCTTAAGTCTATTGGGGGTCAGGCCAGGTTCCAGAAGAGACACTGGCCAAGTCAAGGTTTGAATTATGTGGAGAAGGGTATAAAGCAGACAAGACGGTATATCCTGTATATCTTGGCATCATGGCACGACTTCTGGAGCTTCCTCTGGGAGCCAAGTTCCTCTCCCTGGGTCCCACACCCTGTTTAGCTCAGGCCTACCGGCACTGCCTCCCGTTGATGACATTATATACGACCCCCATGTGAGCCTCTTCAGACAACCAATTCCACAGGAAGTCTTAGAAAGCTTTTTCTCTCTAAATGATCTTTTTTAGTGTCTGTCACCCAGAGTTGTAGAGATTTTATATCATCTATGAAATCCTATTAAGATTTTATTTCCTTATTTTCCTTTTATGATGACTGGGATTCCCTTCCTGAGAGAAGGCCTCAGGAAGTGGGCGTGCCTTGGGGGGGCAGCCTGGCTCTGGGGAGGGTGGGTCGCTGTGGCAGCCTCCACTCAGCGGTGGTAGCTCAGGCATTCGGAACCTGCAGCATTCTTCAAGGTCCTGTGGCTCATTTGTTACCCACCATAGCCTGTGTGGAGCATCCCTGCCTCAGGAAACATAGCCACAGGGCTATGGAGTCAGGAGATATGAACCAGGGTCAGAGGATCTGATTTAAGGCCCAGCTCTCTTGACGGCGTATTGGAGTTACTTCGGGTAAGCCATTTGCCTCATTTTAGCTTAATTTGTTCATGCACATACATGCACAGGTGGGAACAGACACAATCACTGCTTGGTATACAGGGACTTTATCAGGACTGCTCATCCCTTCTGCAGTGCAGCACATCCAGGAATGGGGAATCATCTCCTTTGAATAGTAGAAAGCTGAGATCTGACTGGTCAGCTCCCATGAGTCAGCCGGCTAGGAATCTCTTCTGACTTCAGGTCCTTTCACATACGAACCTCAAACCTTGAGTGCTTATGAAAGCCACAGACCAAACACTGACCAGGAAACTATCAAAGACAGAGGCCGGCGACCTTGCTGGAGTCTTTATGTAGGCCATTTGCTCTCACCCTGCACTTTTTCTGAGAACACCAGGGGTGATAAGGTCACGTGCTCAATGCCTGGGCTTTCTCCCAGGTTTATTAGATTAAAAAACAAAACAAAAACACTCATGGAGGTGGCAGGGCACTAGTGTGGTTATGAAAACTCTCCAGATGCTTCTAATCAAGCATCCAGGGTAAGCGCCTCCTTTTAGGTACATTCAGGCTGATCTTGGACATACCTTCCAAGCCCCAGGATATGGAAGCTTGAGGATGCGGGAGAACACAGGAGGCAGGCAGGACTGTGTGGCTTGGTGGTGTCACACGACTGAGCAACCTGCTCTCATTTGTCACCTGTACATAAGGACATGTTAAAAGCACCTGCAGGGCTGGAGAGATGGCTTACGGGTTAAGGTGCCTGCCTCCTAAGCCTAAGAATGCTGGTTCCAATCTCCAGGTCCCACGTTTAGCCAGATGCAGTGATGCAAGGATGCAATGCCGCACTTGACCACAAGGGGGCACACACATCTGGATTTCGTTCTCAGCAGCTGAGACACTGCTGACGCACCCATCTCTGTCTTCCTCTCCCTCTCTCTGTCTTTCTCTCTGTGTCTCTCTCCAAAAAAAAAAAATAAATAAATAAAATAAATAAATAAAATAATTTCTTTTTAAAAAGCACCTGCAGAGTGGATGCTTGCTTCATGCCAAAGGCAAACTATGAAACTCAAACTTTATGTAGGTCCAGTTCAGGTTAAACCTGGGACCATATTCACAAAAACCACATGTTTTAATGGTCCTGGCCCCACTTTTGAGTTTCTGCAATGTTCTCTCACCTTTGGCAGGGAATCCTATGGGTGTTTATGAATAAGTTTCATTAGCCAAATAATAGAGTTTGTTAAGTTCTTTTTTTAAAAAAATATTTTATTTATTTGCGAGAGAGAGAGAGAGAGAGAGAGAGAGAGAGAGAGAACACACCAGGACCTCAAGCCATTGCAAACAAACTCCAGACACATGTGCCACCTTGTGCATGTGGCTTATGTGGGTCCTGGGAAACTGAACCTGGGTCCTTAGGCTTCATAGGCAAGCACTTTAACCACTAAGCCATCTCTCCAGCACCAGAACTTGCTAAGTTCTTAGTTCTTTCTTTTTCTGCTCCTCTTTTCTTGCTTGTACCCACTGCCCATGAATGGTGGTAGCACACACGCCTCACTACTTCTGTCTCTGTTAGTGGTCGTTGCCCAAATGCAAATGCCTGTGTCTAGAGGGCACTATCTCAGACAATAGTACCATTCCTTGTCATCTCTGCTGATGAAAACTGCCCTGGGTCTGATGTACAGATGAGAAGTCCTCTCTTGCTCTCTTGAGGCCAGTCTTACTTGTCCAGTAGGTCTTAGCAAGTTTTATGAATTCAGCCTTACCAGTTTCTTCCTCAGTACCCTTCCTAGAGGACCTGGGCATGAATACCTGGCTCAAGCTCAGCAAGTGAATAGACCAAAAAATAATTAAACTGAGCCTAACCCAAGATGACTTGTGAAAAAAATCACCTTCTGGTCTGCCTCAAAATTGGTTTTATAAGCCCAGTCTGCTAGGCACTCTTTCAAATGCAGGTCCCACTCAACCTCAAGTGTAAATTTAGGCTATTGGTCTGTCAATATAGTCTCACCACCAGAGGAAATAATAGTATTCGTGGTTGCTGTTAATTGTTGTTAATTGTGTATGTAGTGTGGAGTGGTGTGATAGTGTTCCACGTGGCTTAGCTCACTTCGTTGTTATCAGTGCTATATACAGTGGACGTCATTATGGCCTATCTCGTGGTTGAGGAAACAAAGAATTGGAGGTTGAGTCAATTCCCCCTTGTCACTTAGCACATGGGTAGAAGAGTTATGACTTGAATCCAGGTCTGTGTGACTCAGATGACAGGTTATGGGGTTTGATTATTCCTACAGAACCCAAGATTCCTGGTGTTTCTTTCCCAGGGCTCATGGATCATCTAGAAAATTAGCTTCAGACAGACAAGTAGTTCATGATCAACACTGAGGCTCCATATTTCCTATTGAAAATTGTTTGGTATTTTCTCATCTCATCTTCCGGCTTGCAGAATCCTCCACGGTTCCTAAAGAATTCCCTTAGGCCAAGGATTTAGAGTTGAATGTCAGAGTTTCAAAGCCAATAGTGTCTTTTGAGGCAGACCACCAAGCCCACCCTCTTCACTGTGAAACAGCAATGGACTTGTCTAAAATCACATGGGCGCATAGCAAGCTGGGTTCTTCTTTCTTCTATAGCCTTGTACACTCACTGTGTGGCCTTGCATAATCACCCATCTCTGAAGAATAAGTGAGGTAGATATCCCTAGAAGTAGTCTTAGGGTTAAGCAAAATTTTTAGGGCAGTGGAACCCTTTGGCCCACTGGAACCTGAAGAAGGGCCTTCTAATAGCCCAGAGCCAAGATGAGTGTGGATCTGTACTGCTCATTCTTTTCTGTTCTTCCTTTCCCCATGGACTGTTAGGCACATACGGGAATTCAAGAGATGGCTGATGCCAGTTAGAAAGCCGGGTCTTCAGATGTTTGGGCACATGGCAAGAGAACTGGAGCTGAATCTAGTCGTGGTGTTGATAGTTATTAGCAAACAGAAGCACACTCACACATTCTGTGAAAAAAAATGCTATATATGGCCCCAGTTTATAGAATTTTTACCATCTGCACGATGCAAATGTGCCGGCCAGTTTGAAGTTATGAACATGATGCAAACCAGCTTGCAGATTTTCTGAAAATTTAACAATTGGACCGTGTGAGCCGCTGTAAGATGACTGGCTTATGACTGCTTCTAAATCTTTAAATCCTTTATAGATCTGGATCGTTAAATGTTTGTGTTGAACCTGGATTGCTATAAGCATAAAATGAAGTGTAGGTGGGGACATTCAAGAGAACCTGAATGTCACATTGATGGGTCTTTTCCTGTGCCCTCATGGCCTCAGTTTCACACATTGATGAAAATGTCACAATTTTACTCTGTGATAAAACAAATAGTAATGTGACCTGTGGGCTGGAGAGATGGCTCAGCAGTTAACAGCATTTCCTGTGCAAGTGTGAGGGCCTGAGGAAGCCTGAGAGACCGCTTGACTTTGATCCCCAGGACTTACACAAACAACTGGGCATTGCTAGCACACACACACACACACACACACACACACACACACACACACACGACAGCCAGCTCCAGGATCAGTAAGAGACTCTAGCTCAAATAAAAATGGGAAGAAGAGCAATGGAGCGGACACCTGGTAGTTCCCTCTGGCCACTGCAGGCAGGTGGCCACTGCGGGCAAGCACACCCTGCTGTAGATGCCATATGGGCACATACATGTCCATACACCACACACATACACACATATTACACACACTCACAAGTATACTATACATGCTCACAAGCATGTTGCACACATTCACTAAGCAAAACAAGTAAGAAAGGCGATCCGTAGCTCACAACCTGTGAAGTGGATTTGTTATACTTTTGACACTTCTCTCACAGTGTTCATTTTTCCCCCCTTCTGAGATGACATGACATTGTCTTGGCAATTGAATTGGGAGCTGTTCTTCTCTGCTCCTGTCTGTCAGGCTACCGTCTGTCTGGGTTTATGCTCACCTAAGCTCAAGGCTTTAACACAGGACCCTTACACACATTTTCCCTGCTTGCGGCAGGTGCGTCTGGAGGAGGAGAGAGGGGACTCCATGGTTCTGAATCCCTCCTTGGCACACATTCTCAGGCATGAGTGAAGAGTCAGGGATTCCACTGGAACAGAGAAACTGCAGGCAGACGTACTGTACTCCCATCTGGCTATTCAGAGACCCAGCTGCAGTTGGCCACCCACTCTTTTTGCACCTGCCGGGGAAGGGGTTGTTTCCTTTATGATACGGACATCTTTGTCTGCTTGGAGGAAGCATTTTAAAGTCATCTTGTCAGAGATGCCAGGTGGGATCCTGAATGAGGACAGATATTTTCTTAAATCTGGGCTGACAGAAAGGTGGAAGGTATCCTGGCTCCCTGGCCAGCTCCTCACTCTAGCTGACAGAGTGCATGAGACAAAGCACAAACTCATCTTTATCCCAGTGACTCCCGTTGAACCTCTGCTACGGTTAGGGAACCCATTCCCCGGATGGCGACAAGCCAGAAAATTAGCAATGATCAATAAAAGGGGATGGATGATGAAATAAAATTGGAGTCTCAATTACACTCTCAATGATCAAGGCCATGTTCAGGCTTCCATGGAAGAGGGGCTGGGCATGGGAGGATGGACAAAAAGAAAACCAAAAAAAAAAAAACAAAAAAAAACGATTACTTGGAAGAATTTGGTGCCCCAGTCTGGACTAAGGCATTGATTTCCTATTTCAGCTCCATAGATGGACCATAAAGACTTGTAGAGTGCATGGCTCCCCTCCCCCAGTGCCCGCCTATATTCCCTCCATGATCTGCATAAAGGAAATGTGTCTTCCTTTGCCTTGCTTGTCTGTCCAGCACTATTGGGTCCTGGGTGAACTGAAGGGAACGAATGTCTGTGGGCACAACATTGGGGTTTCAAACTAACCAGCTGCTGGGAAGTGGGGTTTGTGGTTTCAGGGTACAGGAAGGTTCTATGAGAACCAAGGTCAATGTTGCTCTTGTAACATTATGCAAGTAATTTGTTTTGCTGAAAAGGAGGGATGGAATGTTTCTATGAGAATTCAGTAGTCTTATTTTTTTTTTTCAAAAGAAAAGCAAACTTTTTTTTTTTCTTAAACTGCTAAAAGGCAAAGTCAAAGTCATGGATGTTGAATTTGGTGATTTGCCCTAAAACAAATGCAATCATTGGGACAGCCTGTACCAGTCATTTCGGATGGGAACCAAATGTTTTCTTCCATCTATATCCATATCGTGAGACTAAGCTCCCATCTGGCAAAACCTCTCTGTAGAAATGCTCAGAGTGGAATTGCATTAATAAGTAGACATCAAGTGAGATTTACTATTTATGTACTTTCAGTGGTCTCTGGGAACCAAGTTGCATACCAGCCCGTATCAATACACATCTCTACCTGCGGGTTTTAGGACAGATTAGCCCAGAAGAGCCATTATGGGATCAAAGAAGAGGTCATGCTGGGAGAAAAATGAAATCAAACATTCTCCCATGCAAACACTTCCTTCCCGGATACTATTTGGATTTTAATTTCTTCTTTCTTTTTCCAAATATAAAATAAAATACAAGATGTTGGTGCTGTTTGGAGATAGCCCACATCTGTACAGCAATGAGACAATTCTCCAAAGTGCAGTTCTCAGTGGGGTATTTATTTAATTCATATTGGTTTTGGACCACAGCCTGTAATGAGGAAAGATATGGAGAGAGGCAGGAGACGCCAGTTGGAAGTCTCTACCTTTTTGAACATGAAAGTACAAAAGGGTCATGCATGTATTTAGGTTTTAGTGAAAATTCAATAACTTTAGCTGCAGACACTTTGCTCCGGAACACTAATAAAAATGGGAACGCTAATAAAGGGTCCCGATTTCAGCTTCCTAGAGATGGAAGTTGGCATGGTGCCAGGCTCAGCTGCCCCTGGTGTTGAAGAATGCCCTGGTATGATTTTGCACATGGGCCAACCGAGGGCTAGGTTAATTTTAAGGAGTCTCCCAATATCCTGGGAGCCCCTGATCCTGCGAATGTCAAACAGGCTCTGTGGAAATAGGATTCACTGAAGAGAACCTCAGGCGTGCTGGAGCTTTCCTGCTAGCAAATGGTCTGATGGAGGCCCAGGCCAGCGTTAGATACAAGAAGGTCTTTACTAAAGTCAAGCCATCCTCCACTGGGTGTTTTTGTCATTCAGCCGGACAAGGGACTGAGGGTCTCATCAAAGAGTTCCTGTGAATTCTTTAGGAAAGAGCAACAGGTAGTGAGGAGGTGTAGGAAGAAGGGAAGGGCTCGGCTTCTGTAAGATCAAAGGCTCAAGCTGAATGATCTAGCTTCATCTCATGTCCAGCAGGCACATTCCCACTTTCCCATTCTCGCTTATCTAAATTTATGCCCTTGAACCCACACCAAAGACATGAGTAGACAGCCTGATCATAGCCCAAATGAACCATAGGGGGTTTCTAGCCTACTGTCCCAGGAGGACAAGAGCAGGGTGGAGACAGAATTCTGGGATGGGTCTCAGGTGAGTGACTTGACCTTGTTTGTACAAAGCTAGCTGTGAATCTTGAAATCACCCCTCAGCCCCTCTGCTGCAGGCCAATGTTCTTCTGGCTTCTGGCGGAATGGGTGAACTTGCTATGTGCCCAGAAGTCTTCCCGAGGGAGAAGATCAGCAAGATTGCCTCACCCTGCACCAGCCCTGCCCGGTGTCAGAGCTCATCAGAGCCATGATAATAGCAACAGGCCTGATATGTGGCCTAGGACGTCCTATGTCACCAGATATCGCAACAAGCCCAAAAGAGGGCATCTTATTCTTGTATCACAAATGAAAAGATTAAAGCTGCCAGCATGCTATGATCCCAGATCTCCCTAAATTCAAGTCCGTGCGGTTTAATGCTGACCAGGAAGGCTGTCACTTGGAACATATTTTTATGTTCTCAGTGTTGTAAGCTGAGCTACACATGTGTGGGGTCAACAGCCTGACCCTAGGGAAGGGTCTTTGCCCACCAACTCATGACACCCCCAGGCTCTGTGCTGGACTCCTTTTGTCTGCCTGAGTTTCTTCCTTTCTCTGTGGAGTCCTGGAGCCTCTCACCCAGCAGAGCTGACCTGCCAATGATAAATACCATTTAATTACCGAACAAGCTTTTCTGCCATTTCTCTCAGCACGGCTTCTATTGCCGAAGATTAAACTTCATTCCAATACCACTGAATTACCTTTTTAAACCTATTATTTCAATGTGATTAACTTCACTTCTTTTCATTTAGCTGTAAGCAAAATCTTGTTTACAAGGCAAAAATAGTCCTTGCCTTAATATCGGCAATAATAATACAAACGAACATTGCAAGAAAATAATTTATGTGAAAAACAGGAAAAAATGGCATTGATACATGAGGCTCCTCTTCAATTAATAAAAAGGAGGAAATATTTAAAAACAATTTATCAAAGAAATATATACAGTTCATATATCATGCATTTGCAAAGAATGTAAGAATATTCATTCCACAAATAGCCTCATGACCCTGGGCTTCTAGTTCTTTTGTGTATGATGAGATCTGAGTTGTGGTTACAGTCTGGAGCTGTTTGGTTAACCAAGTGCCAAGACGGGCAAAGCCACGGACAGGGGAAAGAGGCTCGAGTCTGCAAGACACCTGTCATACCCTTCTTTGTGACTGTGGCCAAAACGCACCTGAGATTTGTGTGTGTTTGTGTGGTGGGTGTGCACATGTGCGCCTGTATTTATATGTGAGTGCGTGTACGTGTAGAGGCTGGGTGTCGATGTCAGGGTCTTCTGCAGTCACTCTCCACCTTATTCTTCGAGACAATCTCTCACTGAATTATGAAGATAGAGCTCACCGATTTCTAGTTACTGAACCCCAGGCATTCCCTGTCTCTGCCTCCCTAGTGCTGCCTGGAATTTTATGTGGTTTCTGGGGATCTGAACTCAGGTCATCATGCTTGTGTGGCAAACAGTTTGCTGACCCTTGCACCCATATTTTTAGTGAAAAAATTTTTTTTTTTGTTTGAGAGAGAGAGAGGCAGAGAGAATGGGCGTGCCAGCGGCCTCGTAGCTGCTATGAATGAACTCCAGACGTGTGCACCCCCTTGTGGCACATGTGCAACATTGTGTGCTTGTTTCACTTTTTGCATCTGGCTAAACATGAGACCTGGAGAATCAAATGGGCATTCTTAGGCTTGGCAGGCAGGTCCTTTCACCACTAAGCCCTCTCTCCAGCCCAAGTGAGATTTTTTGTTACTGCAGGCCTAGGTGGGCAACCTCCATCCTAGGATAGTTTTTAGAGTACATTTTCACCATTTCGTTTGTATGTTTTTTTTTTTTTTTTTCAAGGTAGGGTCACACTGTAGCTCAGGCTGACCTGGAATTCGCTATGTAGTCTCAGGGTGGCCTCGAACTCTGCCTCCCGAGTGCTGGGATTAAAGGCGTGCGCCACCATGCCTGGCTTGCATGTCTTCTTTTTAAGATTAAAATCCAAACTATAAAACAATACAAAGTTTTATTGACAATTGCAGGAGGCAGAAATGCTTGGTGAATTTAAAAAAATGTTTTTATTTGAAGCAAACCCTGGCAGACTGTTTCCTGCAAGTTGTCAAGGCCGGGTGGCCACTGGGAAGTGGTGGCATCTGTCATGTAGTTATGCAAATCCCCTCCTGTTGGGGCCAGTGTTTGGAGAGGGGACACATGGCTGTGTGTTGGCAAAACAGACACCGTATGCTGCCATCCGCATTTCTCCTTAATTTATTTTTACCATTTTTCTTTTATGGCCTTCCATGAGATGCAGTTCCCATGGAGTTCCTTTACAGGGCAATGCAGAGAAATTAGCATTTGCATCATATTTGACAGTTTACAGAGCTTCTCCACCCACACATAAAACAGTGTGCATTTATAAGGAAAACATCAATATTAGGGTGACTGTTTCCACATATGGTGTCCGTGTTTCGCTGATGTATAAACTCCTTGATGGTTTAAAAGGAGAAAATGGAGACTTCACAAAGGGTTTTTGTAGCCCAAGTCAGGGTGCCAGCTCCTGGTGCTTGGGCCACAGAGATTCTGCAGGGAGAAACTAACCAGATGGATAGACCCAGGGCTAGGGTAGTAGGCAGCTCTTATCCTGGCCTACAACTTCCTTCTCACTTGCTCTGCTTTTCTTTTCTTTTCTTTTCTTTTACCGTTGACAACTTCCATAATTATAGACAATAAACAATGATAATTTCTTCACCCCTCCACTTTCCCCTTCAGAACTTCATTCTCCATCATACCCCACCCCCAATCAGTCTCTCTTTTATTTTGATGTCATCATCTTTTCCTCCTGTGATGATGGTCTTGTGTAGGTAGTGTCAGACACTGCAAGGTCATGGGTATCCAGGCCATTTTGTGTCTGGAAGAGTGCATTGTAAGGAGTCCTACCCTTCCTTTGGCTCTTACATTCTTTCTGCCACCTCTTCCACAATGGACTCTGCTTGCTCTGTTCTTTGTGGCTCACCATCATCCCTTACCAGGCTTTCTTGACTTCCTCTCCTCTCCTCTCCTTTCCTCTCCCCTCCCCTCCTTTCTTCCCCTCCCCTCCTCTCTTCCTCTCTCCTCATCTCCCCTCCTCTTCCATCCCCTCCCTTCCTCCCGTCTCTCCCTTCCCCTTTTCCTCTCCCTTCCCCTTTTCCTCCTCCTCCCCCCCTTTCTCCTCCTCCTCCCCTCTCCTCCTCCTCTCCTCTCCTCTCCTCTCCTCTCCTCTCCTCTCCTTTCACCTCTTGTCCTCTTCCTGTTTGACTGTACTTATTCTGCAGCACCTGCAGTGGTCCAGGCTCTGACTGGGGTTCACAGGCCAGTCAATCTAGCCTAATTGGTGAGTTACAGGCCCATGAAAACTCCCAACTCAAAATAACGTGGATGTCAGTCCTAAGGAATGACATCGGAGGATGTCCAGTGGCCTCCACACATGCATGCACACGCATGCACACACCCACACACAAAACATCCACACATGCACAACCAGTGAGGCTGATTTCCTCCTCCGATTATGCACAGTGTCCCTATCCTTGAGTATCCTGGTGAACCCCCCGTGACAGAGGCCCATAGTGGCCAGGAAAAGAATCAGCGGGCTCCCCGTTGGAGTCTGGCCTCACCCTCTCCTGAGCTCACAGGGTCTTTCTTTTCTCCTTTAACTCTCTGTCTTGTTCAACCCAGAAGTTGTTAAATACTGCTTGTTGGGAACTTCAGAACTTCCTGTTGCAAAACAACTCCTGTCATAGAAGAGCAAGTGGAGGCAGAAGCAGGTTTGGTTGCTCGCAGTCGCCACTGGCCTCTGAGGTTTGCATGCTGCAGCCCAGGCAGCCCTCAGAGCGGCCTTCACTGCGCCTGTGTGGACTGCTGGGGTTTGTGCCCCACTTGCTGTCTTGGAGAAAGGTTTTGTCAGAGGGACAGGGGTTACAAAGCAGTAGGGACATAGAATAATCCATCCCTAAGAATAGAGGAGTCCATCTTCTGCTGTAGTAAACCTCTGGGGATGCCCCAGGATGCCCTCAAGTGGGGCCAGGACCCGCAACTCCAGAGAATGCTGTCTTCTTCCAGTGGCTCCGAGAGGCTGGGGGAAGTGCCAGAAACCATCAGGGCAGGTTGACAGCTGTGCTTCCAGCATCTGCCTTATTCCTGACGCTTGGCAGATGGGGTGCGGGGAACCAGGCAGCTGAAAACCTGGACATGATTCAAATCGCTCCATTTCCCAGGCTCCACGCATAGCATTTCCAGAGGGCAGCCATGGAGCCAGCAGCTTCAGGGGCCCCCAGCTGGAGCATATTGTACCGGAACCCTGCACAAAGCCTGGTTTTATTGAGGGGGGGTGGATTGTGGGGCCAAGCACACACCCTCTGGCTAATGAAATCCCTTATTTCTGCACTTGACTTTGTAGCTGCGCATTTCACCTCTGCGGCTTTCAGATAACTGGTAACTTTGAGATAGAATGCCCACTTGTCAGACGAGAGTGTCAGGTGGCAGGCTGACTTGACCTTCTAGAATTATGGGATCCAGAGCAGTTACCACCAGCCAGAGATGACTATTCCTGAGATAGAGTGCAATTGCAAAACAGGCACTGTGTTTGTGAAGGCTTCAAGGCAGTCCAAAAGAGACTGTAAGTACAACATAGTCGATGCCTTTCAAAAAAGAATGCAAAACATCTTAATCGTATGCTGACATCACTTATATATTGAAACGATATATTATATTATATATATTATATATATATTATATATATAATATATTATATTATATTATTATGTTACTTTTTAAATTTTTATTTCTTTAGTTATTAGAGACAGAGAAAGGGAGAGAGACAGAGAGAAAGAGAGAGAGAATGGGTGCGCCAGGGCCTCCAGCCACTGCAAACAAACTCCAGATGCATGCGCCACCTTGTGCATCTGGCTTACATGGGTCCTGGGAAATCAAGCCTCGAATCGGGGTCCTTAGGCTTCACAGGCAAGCACTTAACTGCTAAGCCATCTCTCCAGCCCTATAATGTTACTTTTACCTGTTTCCTTTTATTTATTTATTTTTGTTTTGGGTCTTGCTGTAGCTCAGGCTGGCCTGGAATTCACTATGTAGTCTCAGGGTGACCTCAAACTCACAGAAGTCCTCCTACCTCTGCCTCCGGAGTGCTGGGATTAAAGGCTATTCTCTTTTATTTGTTTTGAGTGTGGCTACTAGAAAGTGTAAAGTGATTTACACTGCTTTTGCATTCCTTTTCTTTTGAATATTTTGACATTGTGCCTCTATCCCCAGTGAAATTCCCCTAGATGCCTTTCTTTCAGAGGAACCTCATGCCCTGGGGACCTGAATCATCCTTTCTTCACTTGACCAGAATGTGAGTACATCTGGGTGGTTGGGGACCTTAGTGGGTTGTTTCTAAAGCAAGTGGCTGGCTGCAGGGGCCACTTCTGTTACACGGAGGAGTGTTTTCTGCAGAATTCCAACCGCCAAGAACTAGACCCAGCTCCTGAGCAAGGTCCCCAAGGTTCATGGTTATTCACTCTGGACCCAACGGGCAGGCTGCGACATCCAGTGGCCTCTCTTCTTGCTCCCCATGGTGGCTGGGGCTTGTACTTGACTGACATATAGGACCTCTGATGTCTTTAGCGGGGGATAGAATTTAATGTCTCCAAGGCTGGCTTTGAACCCACAACCCCTCCTGAATGCTGGAATTGTAGGTGTGTACTACCACACCTGGCTGTTTTGGTACCGTCTTGATATGATTTGAGTCTGGAATGTCCTCCACACACGTATTTGAACCCATGGTCCCTATTCTGGGAAGTTGTGGAGCCTTTATGAACAGGTCCTGACTGGTGGGAGTAGGTCATTAGGAGTAGGTTTTTGAAGGTGATGCCACCTCTGTCTTTGGTCTGCTTTTTCTGCTTCCTGCCTGCTGTGGTATGAAAGAGCAGATGTCTCTTGCCACCCTTCTGAGCCCTGGCAGCAGAGTAGCAAACAGAAACCATTCTTCTCTGGCCTCTCAGAACTCCTTCGAGCAGAAGAGACACGATCAAGGTCTCATCACACACTGCAGGAGCTATATGGCCAAGGATACTGGAAACCAGCCATGCCTTTGGTGGAGGTGCACAAGGGTCAGGGAAGGTGTATTCATTACCGTTGTTTGCTGTGACCAAATACCTGGCAGAAACACCTTCAGGGAGGGGTTTCCTTGGCTCATCGTTTCAGAGAGATTTCAGTCCATCATGGTAAGGCAGGAATGGTGGTGGGAGAGTGAAGTTGCAGTGGTTCACATCTTGGTAGCCAGGAAACAGAGACCACTACCACAACTAGGACACATATAAACTTCAAATGCCCATTCCCCAGTGACCTACTTCTGTGAGCCAGGCGCCACTTCCCAAAGGCTCCACAACCACCGCCCCAAATAGTGCCACCACCTGGGAACCACGTATTCAAAGCATGGACCAGTGGGGGAACATTTCGGATCCAAACCATCTAAGAATGAGTAAGAATCTGAGCAGAAATTTTGTCATATTTTGAAAGCCTGGATTATATTTCCATGCAGCTGTCTGTAAAGAACTGGAGTAGGAGCTGGAGAGATGGTTTAGCAGTTTAAGTGTTGCCTGCAAACCAAAGGATCCAGGTTCAACTCTCCAGTCCCCACGTAAAGCCAGATGCGCAAGGTGTACGTGTGTCTGGAGTTTGTTGGCAGTGGCTGGAGGCCCTGATGTGCCCATTCTCTCTCTCTTTTTCTTTCTGCCTCTTTCACTCATTCTCATTCTCAAATAAATGAATAAATAAATAAATAAAAAGAACTGGAGTTAAAACCCCCCCCTAAGAGAAGGGTCTAGAGATCCAGGTGAGATGGAAAATATTTATGAGCATGGCCTGAGGCAGAATTGTCTGGAAAGAAAATTTTAATGAGAACAGAGCAAAAAGGATTCAGAAAAATCAACATATCCCTGTCATTAAGTCTAAATAGTAAGACGAGGCTGCAGCTGGGAGAGGGCACCAGAGGTGGAATTCATGGTGGGTGGAAGCGAGAGGTTCAAGGCTAAGGTGATGAAGGGCAGCTGGGTATGTGCCTCCCTTCTGGGCGCGATGCCTCATGATACATGGTGATGACTTCACAGATCTGAACAGAGTCTCACATATGCTCGGTGTTTTAATGGGGGTCTCATGTTTTATTAGATCTCAAAAAAAAAAAAATAAATCCAATGATAGGGTATGCCTGATGGGATGCCCAGTGCAAGAAAGATTTCTGAACCAGGAGACCTGGTTCTACCCTTGAGTTTGCCCCCGCCCTGACCCCCTGAGTGACCCTGGAGGAGCTCCCTCCCCTCTCTGGAATGTAGCCTCCTCATCTGTAAAATAAGGGGGCTGGACTTGGTGACCTCCAAACTCGGGGTCCAGGACTCTGGGAGTCAATGACTTGCTTGGCTGAGCCGTTGCAGCCGTAGCCAAGAGGTCAGGGGTTCAAGCCTGTTACAGAGCTGCCACTCAGCAGCTGCCACTGACAATATTAATTTCTTTTCTCCCCACAGGGCATGGAGGGCTTTATGAATGACTCCAAGAATTGCCTCTGGCCTTAGGGACAGAAGCTGGCCCTGGAAGCAAATGGAGCTAAATCCTTAGAGCCCCTGTCTCCCAGGCTTCCAGTGACTTGACCCCAATCGTTTCTTCTTTGAGCAAGTTGTGGCTGAACATAGAATAGTGGACTGGTAGACTAAGTGCTTATTTACAAAGAAGTGTAAAATCATGGCTGTGGGACTGCTCAGTTGTGTGTAACCCACTGAGCTACTGATCAACCACTATGTACCTCAGTTTTCTCATCCATAAAATGGGTAAACTAGGGCTGGAGAGATGGCTAGCGGTTAAGGCACTTGCCTGCAAAGCCAAAGGATCCCAGTTCGACTCCCCAGTACCTACATAAGCCAGATGCACAAAGGGGTGCATGCATCTGGATTTGGTTTGCAGTGGTTGGAGGCCCTGGCACACCCATTCTCTCTCTACCTGCCTATTTCTGTATCTCTCAAATAAATAAATAAAAATTTTAAAAATATTTTTTAAAATGGGTGAACTACAGCTTCTCACCCTCAACAGATTATTAAGAGATGAAAATGTTATGTTATATTATATGCAACTATTTAGAAAAAGTTTAAAGGCTGGGACTGGAGAGATGGCGCAGTTGTGCAGTTAAAGATGCTTGCTTGCAAAGCCTGCCAGCCCAGATTCAACTTTCCAGTACACACATAAAGCCAGATGCACAATGTGGTGCATGCATTTGGAGTTTGTTTGCAGTGACAAGAGGCCCTGGCACATGCATACTCTGTCTTTCTCTCTGTCTGTCTGTGTCTCTCTCTTAAATAAATAAATAAATAAATAAATATTTTAAAGAAAAATTTAAAGCTGATTTAGATTATTATAAAATTAAAAATATATAGCACATTCATATGGAAAAAATAATTGTTATGGTTTGAACATAAGATGTCCCCATGGGCTTGTGTGTTTGAACACTTGCTCCCCAGCTGATATCACTGTTTGAGAAGGTTGTGGGATTTGGGAGATGGAGCCTTGCTGGAGGAAGTGCATTATTGGGGAGTGGCTTGAAGTTTTATAGCCTGGCCCCATTTCCCATTGGTGTTCTGCTTGCTGACAATACAATGTGACCAGTTGGCTTTCCACTTCTTGTTGCCATGTCTTCCTCACCATTATGGAAAGTATTCCCCAGAAGTGTAGCCAAAATAAACTCTTGCTTTCTTTTTTTTTTTAAAGTAATTTATTGCCGGGTGTGGTGGCGCACACCTTTAATCCCAGCATTCAGGAGGCAAAGGTAGGAGGATTGCCATGAGTTTGAGGCCACCCTGAGATTACATGGTGAATTTCAAGTCAGCCTGACCTGGAGTGAGACCTTGAAAAACCGAAAAATGAAAAACCAAAAAAAAAAAAAAAAAAGTAATTTATTTATTTGCAAGGGTGAGTGAGTATGGGTGCTCCAGGGCCTCCTGCCTGCATATGAACTCCAGATGCATGCGCCACTTTGTGATTCTGGCATTTCTTGGGTACTGGGGATTTGAACCCAGGCCATTAGGTATTGCAAGCAAGCACTTTAATCACTGAGCCATCATCTCTCCAGCCTGACCTTTCCTTTCTTAAGCTGCTTCTTGTTAGGTATTTGGTCACAGCATTGAGTAAAGTAATCAATAAATATCTCTAGAGTTAGAGATTTTATTGGTAGTTGTGATGGTTTGGATGAAATGTCTCCCAGAGGCTTGGGTGTTTTGAATGATTGGTCCCCAACTGGTGGCAGTTTGGGAAGCTTGTAGGGCTCTGGGAGGTGGAGCCTTGTTAGGGGACATGTATTGTTGGAGTGGGATTTGGGGTGAAATAGCCCAGTGGTTAGGTACTTCCTTCCTGAGGATGTGGAGATGTGACCCAGGGAAGACTTTTCCAGGTTTTGGGCTAATGGATGAGCTCGGAGTGAGGCAGGAAGTCTGTTAATGTGGGGCACTAGGGAAGGTAGCCAGTCATTGGCTGAGCTTTCTGTGAGGAGAACTTTCAACAGGCTCCCTAATTCCATTCCACACACATGCTTGATTTTTTTTTTTTTTTTTTTTTGTCCTGATATAGCACAGGCTACAGGCCAGAGGCCACTTCCTCTCCCAACTTTTTGTCCCTACCCTTAAGAAGTTCAATGGTGACCTGCAAAACCATGTCGGTGTCTATCAGGTATCAGCTAACACCAAGGTGTATGATTCCTTTCCTGCTAATCATGAAAAAGTGGGTTTCTTTGTGGGGGTGGGTGATAATAAATAAATAAATAAATAAATAAATAAATAAATAAATAACAAGCCCCCAGAAACAACACCTTATCAGAATAATAAAATTAAATTATAACAGGGCTGTCAGTGCCACAAAATGTGAGGGTGACGAGATGTCATCTCAGTAGAAACATCAGATCTGTCTGTTTATAGATCTAATAAATTATGTTAGAATTGCGCTCTTATAAATCCAGGCTGTCGAGGAAACCCAACAACTAATTCATCAGTTGCTCACCGAGAGGATTCCTTCTCCGTTCCAATTGCTCACCATGTAGATAACAAGGAGTCTTACAGGCCGGCTGGTTAAATGTCATTTGTTTCAGAGCTGTAACACGGCACGGATCATTGCTCACACATAGACACCCAATTATATTAACCTGTGCAGCAATACGGTGTAATGACATGACATTAACGCAGCCACTTCAGAGGGGCGGCAACTTCCCTCCTCGGCAGAGGACCAGCCCTGGGTTCTCCCCAGCAGCTCCCTTGTCACTTAAAAGCAAAATGCTGGCTTCTGAAAGGAGGGAGCCCAGAAAACCTCCTCTCTGGAAATCTCTAAAATCAAAAGTCTTCCTCTGCTTTTTCCTAGGCCAGCTCTGAGGACTGATGTCTCTTGACTCAGCCACTCAACTTTCTCAAAGGACAGGATTGCCACCCACTTTCCAGAATTTTCCATTTCTTGTCTTTGAGGGTGGTTCTCCTAAATATCAAACAACAGGATGACTGATTTGGGGAGTTGAGAGCCATGGTTGCAGAGGTCAATGCAAGGCACAGAGGGGGGGCTTTTGGAATGCCTCTTTTTTTTTTTTTTTTTTTTTTTTTTTTTGGTCTTGGGAAAGATAAAAGAAGATGAGCAGCCCTCCTTGAGTGGAAAGTCTCCAGTCACTCAACACAGTTGGCATATGCTGCTGGGTCAGGCTTCGCTGTGGAGGAGCCATCTTGTAGCATGGTTAATGGGGTCCCTGCTCTCTAGTCCTGATGCCAGCAGCATTTCCCTCGTACCCCCGACACTGTCAACTGTCCCCTGGGCAGGAGGTAAGCTGGGCTTCAAATCTTAGCAAAAGAAATCCGTAATGCAGCCACTGAGGACGGATTACGCTTAACCTGAGAAGCTCACACATTACCCGTGCAGGCCACTTCAATCAACCCCATCTAAGTAGAAACTTTGTATGGACAAATCATGGGTTGGTACCATTACCCTCCTCTCTGCCCCATTCCACTGAGGGCCCTCCTCAGTGGGGATGCTGGCATTCACCATTTAATTTTTTTTTCTTTCAAGGTAGGGTTTCGCTCTAGCCTAGGCTAACTTGGAATTCACTATGTAGTCTCAGGGTGGCCTTGAACTCACAGCGATACTCTTACCTCTGCCTCCTGAGTGCTGGGATTAAAGGCATGCACCACCATGCCTGGCTAAAAAAGTTGTTTTAAAATTTATTTTATTTATTTGGGAGAGAGAGAGAGAGTGGGTACGCCAGGGCCTTCAGCCTCTGCAAACAAACTCCAGACACATATGCCACCTTGTGCATCTGGCTTACATGGGTCCTGGGAATCCAGCCCTGGGTCCTTTGGCTTTGCAGGCAAGTGTCATAACTACTAAGCCATCCCTCCATCCTGCATTCACCATTTCAAAAAATTATTTATTCATTTGTGAGAGAGAGAGAGGGAGGGAGGGGGATGGAGGCAAACAGAGAAAGAGTGTGCCTTCTGCCACTGCAAATGAACTCCAGATGCAGGTGCCACTTGGTTCATCTGGGTTAATGTGGGTACTAGGGAATTAAACCGGAGCCATCAGGCTTTGTAAGCAAGTGCCTTTAACTGCCGAGCGATTCTCCAGCCCAACCTATGGCTAAAAAAACTACATCACAGGCTGGAGAGATGGCTTAGCGGTTAAGGTGCCTGCCTCCTAAGCCTAAGAACACTGGTTCCAATCTCCAGGTCCCACGTTTAGCCAGATGCAAAGTGACTCAAGGGTGCAATGCTGCACTTGACCACAAGGGGGCGCATGTATCTGGATTTCTTTCACAGCAGCTGAGAGGCTGCTGGCGCACCCATCTCTATCTGTCTTCCTCTCCCTCTCTTTCTGTCTCTGTCTGTGCTCTCTCCAAAAATAATAATAAATAAATAAAGGGTGGTAGCAGAGCTGAGTCTGCAGTCGAACCATAGCTTCGCACCATTAAAAAAAAACAACTACATCACTAAAAACAAACAAACAAACAAACAAACAAACAAACAACACATTGCTGTCTGCTTCCTCGCTGTGGGCTGACTGTGACCAGCTACCTCAGGCTCCTCCTATCACGCTTTTCCTGTTAGGGCGAACTTTGCCCTCTAGAACTATAAGCTGAATTCAAATGTTTCCTTCCCTAAGTTCATCTGGTCAGGGCTTTTGTCCCAGCAATGAGAACGTAACTCATGGGGCGTTGGCAGCAGGAGCCGATCACATGCAGTCTGCAGACGGGAAGCAGAGAGCAATGACTGCTGGTGGCCAGCGTGTGTTCTCCTTTCACTCAGTCTGTCCCTCGAGCCCATAGGATGGTACCAGTCATGGTTAGGGCAGGTCTGCCCATTTCAATTATCCTAATGTCGAAACTCCCTTACAAACACGCCCAGAGATTTGTCTCTTAGGTGATTGTAGATCCTGTCAAGTTGAGGGTTAATATGAACCGTCGCTTTTATTCACCACAATAACCCCGTGGAAAAGGTTCTATTGTCATCGTCTCCATTTTGCAGATGTTGAAACGGAAGCAGAGAAGAGTCTGGGAACTTACTCAGTGTCTTTTCATTTTGTACGTGGTGGACCTGGAATTAGAACTCAGGCAGCCTGCTTCCATTGCCTCCATTCTCAGCCAGGACAGTCTGTGGTTATCTCTAACAATGGTCTTTGGTAGGAATAGGAGGATCCCAGCTCTGTCGGGGTCGACTCAGGTCTAAGGCAAAGCCAGAGGTCTGGGAAGGCTGAGGCAGGGACCTCCCATCCATCACTGGAACTTTACTTCCCTGTTTTTCGTTTAAGTTGGTGACTCCTTTTCCCACATAAGTATTGCTATGTTCAACAGCAAATGAACCTGGAATATTTATCAGTGACATCCATGTAATTTCCAAAACTGAAACATGGATAAAATATTGAAGCAGCAAGGGGGATCTCTGGGGGCAGCCTCAACCTCTCCAAACTCCTTCTGTTATCTACACTGCTAAATGAGGCCTTCCTTCACCCGAGCATGAAGAGCCTTCCCACTTCTGCTTATTGGGAATTCTAGACTACTGACACCTCAGGAGTGCTTCCCATCAGCACAGCTGCAGCCCTGCATGGCCACTGGGGTTGGACTGCACAGGGCAGGTGATGCACATCGGGAGATGGTACTGACTTTGGGAAGTAGTTGGTTGTTGGACACCTGTGGGATCTCAGGGGTTGGAGCATTAATTTTACTGTGTGTACAGGTTCCTTGGCTACATGGGTCTACCTCATGGTAGTGCGGTGAGCTGGCTTCACTTCCAGGAGCCATCAGATTCAATAAAACACATGAGACTAAAAAGTGCTAGCGAGTCGGAAAGAGGGTTGGAGGCTGTCCTGAGCACCAGCTCTGAGGTGGACATTCTAGACTTCAGGACTTAAACAGAAACCAGATGGACAGCAAGGAACAGCCAAAGAAAATCTTATTTTATTTACAAGAAAAGTCCTAAGGCTGGACAGACTCTCCTTCCTTCTCTTCATTTATGGAGGAGAATGCATGAATGGGGGTGGGGGAGAAACATGTAGGTCTCTGAAAAAAACTGACATAAAACAGAGCACAATGCTTATAATGGGGAGGAACAGCTTAATGGTCTTAAACTAGAGAACATTTTAGAAGGCTTTGGACTGACCCCTTTGGCAAAACTGAAGGAAAATTTGCAGTTTATCATACAAGAAAAGAAGTATGAGATGATACACCAATATATGATATGAAGGGAGCAAGCAGAGTAAGGTTGGGAGGGTCTTGAAAATAGAAAGAAACTTGAAAACCCAAACTTTAAAGAAGCAACATTAAGGGCTGGAGAGATGGCTTAATGTTTAAGGTGCTTACCTGCGAAGCCTAAGGACCCAGGTTCAAGTTTCTCCAGATCCTACGTAAGCCAGATGTACCTGGTGAAGTATGTATTGTTTGCAGTGGCTAGAGTCCCTGGCACAACTATTCTCTCCTCCTCTCTCTATCTGTCTCAAATAAAAAAAATTAATAAAAGAAGCAATATTAAGATCATCATGAGAGGCAGCACAGAGCAGAAATGACAATGCAGAAAACGGTCACTTCTGTCTCAGGAGAGAGCACATGCTTAGCATACCCGAGGTCCTGGGTTCAATTCCTAGCACCAAAACCATAAAAAAAAAAAAAAAAAAGAGGAAGCCCTTGCCAAAGTGCTTTAAGCTGAGCAACTTTTTTTTAAATAACAGGGAATCTTTTAAAATAGTTTATTTATTTATTTAAGAGAGAGAGAGGGCTGGAGAGATGGCTTAGTGGTTAAGCACTTGCCTGTGAAGCCTAAGGACTCTGGTTCGAGGCTCGATCCACCAGTACCCACATAAGCCAGATGCACAAGGTGGCCATGTATCTGGAGTTTGTTTGCAGTGGATGGAGGCCCTGGTGTGCCCATTCTCTCTCCCTGTCTCTCTTGGTGTTGATTAGCCATGAGCGTATCAGCTCCACACATGCAGAACTTCCTTGCTCTCCCACTCGTTGCTGTGCCTAGATCCATGTGTACAGTTGGTTGGTTCTCACCTCATATTTGTGATCATGCATTTATAAACGAATGGCCTCTCTAGGCATCCAGGGAGAAAGGAAGTTTGTCCATCAAAGACAAAGATCAGCCTTCTGGAAGCTGTGAGACGACCTATGAAATGTTGAGAGGAAAAGGTTATGACTCAAGACTCCACTCTCGGGTTGTTCAGACTGTGAAGCTAAAAGACGTTGTACATGCGCAGTGTAACGTCTTCAAATGTACAAACGAGCAAATGAAATTCACAAAGACAGGTTTCGTATAAATGATAAAATCAAAGTTGATAACATGGGATTTGTTAAATCAAGATAAAATGAGAATTGTGAACATTAAAGTCAGTTAAATATTAAGCACAACATGATGGTGCATGTCTGTATTCCCAGCTCTAAGGAGGCTGAGGCAGGAGGAGAGCAAGTAAGAGGCCATCCTGGGCTACTTAGGAGACCCTGTCTGAAAACAAAACAAAACAGAAATCAGTTCAAGATGGGACTGTGAATTTTGTTTTAATAACAATATATATGGTTACATAGCAATTGCAATTACCTGTCAGCAGTTCTCAGAAAAACAGATGATATAAACAAACATAAAATTAAACATTAATAATCTGAGGCTACAAATTCTAGATTATGTCAATAAAAACTCAAAAGTGGTTTAGGAAAGATTGATGGTAAATTTACAAATGCCTTTTTACTCCCTGAAAGAAGAAGAGTTACAAAAACGATTTAATTCATTACAATGATGAACAATAGCAGTTCAAGTGGCTCTTACAAAGGAAAAGAGCCACTTAGTGGAGTCTGAGAGTGCTAACTCTTCAGCTTGAAGGAAATGAAGCCAAGAGACCAGTTTATGAAGAGATTTTTGTATGTTATTTCTATTGCTTTTGTATACTTCAATTTTTTTCACAATTTAGAAAAACAGGCACAGTGTTGATAGAAAATAAAACTAACAGCACACACACAAAAAAGCACAAAGGACAGTATAAAATAACAATGCAATGAGATCTGGAATTCTGGGTCTTTAAATAGAACAAACCTAATACAAAATATAAAGACTTTCAGATCAGATTCCAGCACGCAGACAGTCAGAAACCAGCTACAAGCATCATATAAGGTTTAAAATGAAATCAAAATGACAGAAAGCCAAGATAGACTCCAACATAAGAGACATTTAAAAAGGCGATTTTATTTTGATAAAGGGAGCAGTCCATAATAAGAAAAATCATAGTCATGAATCTTGATGTGTTAAATGACACAGTATTCAAATTTGTAAAATGAACACTGTCAACAACTTGAGGGGGAGGGGATAAAGCACAGTAGCTGCAGAAAAAATTAACAAAGGTCATGGAGATGAAATATGAATATGGATAATTTTGAGTTGAGTAATATATTTTTGCCTATATATCATATTGGTGACCTCCTTGGCTTTGGAGATTTAGACAAAATTTTTTCCCCAGTTTGTTTCCACTTCTATGTGTTAGGGCTGTGAAATACTTCCTGAAAAGTACAAGATCACCTTTTGCTACTTCACTTGGCTTCTTGTTCCTGGGTCTCTGTGATTTTTACACAGTTCGCAGCAAAATCCACCAAGCCAAGTATTTGTGGATTTAATGACTGTATAAAAGAGTCTGGGTCTGCCAGATGCAAGAATCCCATAGCTCATTATCACTGTTCTGTCCTTTGCCCCACATGATATTTCTATTTCTCTTTTCTTTTCTTTTCTTTTCTTTTCTTTTCTTTTCTTTTCTTTTTTTTTTTTTTTTTTTTTTTGTGATAGTGTTTCACTCTGGTCCAGGCTGACCTGGAATTCACTCTGTAGTCTCAGGGTGGCCTCGAACTCATGGTGATCCTCCTACCTCTGTCTCCTAAGTGCTGGGATTAAAGGCGTGCGCCACCATACCTGGCTCTATTTCTCTTTTCACAGGTACACATGTCCCCACAGATGAGATGACCCTGGGAAGCGGGGTCTAATCTACCTGGTTTGTGGGGGGCTCCTTTCAGACTTCTGTGAATCTAAATTACTTTCCTTACCTTTTTTTTTTTTTTCATTTGAATTTCAAAATCTCTCCACCACTTTAGAAAATTATTACTATTCATGGCACTATTGTCTCCAAACTTTCAAATGTGAGAAACTTTTTTGAAACACTTTTGAGTAACAATTTCAATATAAATGTATTTGGAAATTATTTGTATGAAGGTGTGTACACATACTCATATCAGGGTCTTTAAAAAATATGTTTACTATTTATTTATTTATTTTGGTTTTTCGAGGTAGGGTCTGACTCTAGCTCAGGCTGACCTGGAAATCACTATGTAGTCTCAGGGTGGCCTCGAACTCATGTGATCCTCCTACCTCTGCCTCCCGAGTGCTGGGATTAAAGGCATGTGCCACCATGCCTGGCCTTTTTATTTATTTGAGAGAGAAAGAGGCAGATGGGGGAGGGGGAAATGGGTGTGCCAAGGCCTTCAGCCACTGCAATGAACTCCAGATGCATGCACCACCTTGTGCATCTGGCTTGCATAGATACGAAGGAATTGAACCTGGGTCCTTAGGCTTCATAGGCAAATACTTTAACCACTAAGCCATCTGTCCAGCCCCCTCAGGGTCTTTTATTGCTGCAAAGGAATGCATGTCCATCTTTACAGAGGTGGCCTGTAGACTTTGTAAGTGAACACCTTAAACCACTGAGCCCTCTCCCCAGTCCTTCCTTATATTTGGTTATTCTATAGAGGTGTCACTGTACTGAAATCCTGAAAGTTTCTGCTTTTCAGATTGATCTTCTGTATTTGTTTTGCTTCATACATTTTATGTTTAAAATCTTCTCAAGGGCCTGGGGCCTCAGTCACTAAAGTGTTTGCCAACTGGGATGACCTGAGTTCAGATCCCCAGAATACATGTAAAGCTGAACATGGTAGCGTGAGTCTATAATCCCAGTGTGCCTAGTATGAGATGAGAAGCAGAAGCAAGAGAATTCCTGGAAGCTTGTGGGCCAGCTAGTCTGGCTTATGTGTGAGCCGAAGAAGAGACCCTGCCTTAAATGAACTGAAAAGCAAGGACGGACATCTAAGGTTGTCCTCTGGCTTCCACACATGTGCCATCCATACTCACACATATGAACACATACATATACCACACATACTCACCAAAAGATAAAAAAGAAACCTTTTAAAATGTATACAACAAAGATATAAATACAATTAATAATATCAATCTTCTATAGCACTATAAGACATGGGACATATGTAATAATAGATGACAGAAGGGAAAATATAAAACTAAATAATAAACGCAAGTTCTATTTCCTTCCTGTACTCTATTTAAGAATTCTATACAAAGTATGGACTATGTCCAAGAGAAAATTTTTCTTCTTTGAAACTCATGGTATATTAAGACAAATTGCTCCTATATTCACCAAAAAGAAAAATATCCATAATTTCCCCAAATGAAAGTTATATGTTAAGTTCTATGAACACAGTGTATAACAAAGGTAGGAAACCACAAGGAAAGATTAAAGTAGAAATATTTAATTAGTGGAAAAAAATCCAATACCTTTGGGTAAAGGAGTAGCTCAACTAGCAACTGTGGTATGTTATTTAGATTTTAAAAAATGGAATATTTACCAGAATTACAGACTATTTCCAGAGCTGTAACCAAAGGTGAATAAATTTCCTGCAGTAAATTAACTGTCAAAATAACTGTACAAAAATCAAAGACGTTGCTTACTCAAGAAATAACAGGGTAATATGTATTTATGTATTTATTTATTAGAGAGAGAGATGGAGAGAGGAAGAGAGAGAATGGGCATACCAGGGCCTCTAGTCACTGCAAATGAACTCTAGACTCGTGTGCCACCATGTGCATCTGATTTATGAGGGTTCTGGGGAATTGAACCTGGGTCCTTAGGCTTCGCAAGCAAGTGCTTTAACCTCTAAGCCATCTCTCCAGCCCCTGTAATATGTGTTCTTGATGTGTGTGTATAGTACGTGTGGTGTGTGTATGTATAGTACATGCAGATGTGTGCACACGTGCTGAGGCCGCGTCCGGTGCCTTCCTCTATTGCTCTTTCGTGTTGTTTCCTTGAGACAGAGCCTTTCACTGGACCTGGAGCTGCTGTTTCTGCAGTCAGACTGGCTGAGCAATGAGCCCTCGCGATTCTCCTGTCTCTGCGCTCCCCTCACAGGACTGGAGTTACAAGTGGGAATGGTCATGTCTGGCTATTTATGTGGGTGCTGGGGGTCAAACTCAGATCCTCCTGTGCTTGCATGGCAAGTGTTCTTACCTGCTGAACCGTCTCTCAGCTTGAAATATATGTTTTTGAAAATAGATAACAAGTGATATTCAAAGATAAATGTAGAAAAGAATTCCTTAGAAATTAGAAAACTGCCGGGCGTGGTGGTGCACACCTTTAATGCCAGCACTCGGGAGGCAGAGGTAGGAGGATTGCCTTGAGTTCAAGGCCACACTGAGATTACATAGTGGATTTCAGGGCAACCTGGGCTAGAGTGAGACCTTGCCTTAAAAAACTAACAGAGAGAGAGAGAGAGAGAGTGAAAAATGAGAAAACTGGGCTGGAGAGATGACTCAGCAGTTAACGTAAAGCCTGATGGCTGAGGTTTGGTTTGCCAGTACCCACGTAAAGCTAGATGCACAAAGTGGCACATGTGTCTAGAGCTTGCTTGCAGTGGCAAGAGGCCCTGGTGTGCCCATCTCTCTCTTCTCTCTCTCTGCCCTTTTCTCAAAAAAAAAAATAAAATAAAATTTGCAATTAGAAAACAACAAAATTGACAACTAAGTCCAAGAAAAGTTCCGGAGGTGCCAATGAAACCTTGTACAAAATAAGAACCATCTTCTAATAAGATGGTCAAAATATGGATACAAAATCATTAGAAATGGAAACAAGTATTAGCTTCACAAAGAAAGGTTTTAGAATGATTAAATCACTAACCAAGCCCAGGTGTTTTTATAGCTGTATTTTTTCTAATTTATAATCTAAACCTTTCAATACCATGATAAACTGACTCCAAGATTTAAATGGAGATCAAAATTAGTGTAAAAACAGAAACTTTGAGATCGATCTTACTTTTAAATGTAGGAACAACAACAAAAATATACAGATTACCAAGTCTAATCTTAAGAGTGTAATGCGCTATGATTCGATGATGGTGCCAGGATTCAAGGAGAGTCTCACATTCAGACCTCTGTAATGAAAGACAAAGTTTCTAGTAGTGTGTCATGTGAACGTGCCTGAGCACATTTGCCCTAATTTCAGGATTATATTTGAGACTATCTGTCCTAATATTGTCTCGTCTCTCTGCTACATGAAAAACCAATTTGTGGGACTAAGAATTCTGCAAGACCACCGGGACATTAGAGTCACTCTTAGAGCAGCTGAGGGCATGGAGGGGGCCTGTGGTCTCCATATTTAGCCATGAAAGCTCAAAAAAAAACAACAACAACAAACAAACAAACAAACAAACAAAAACAAATGGTGGCATCGAATGTGAGTGTCTATTGAAAGTCACAAGGGCAAACTCTCCAAATTGCTGGCATTGGTTGTACTACAGCTGTTTCTTACATGGGCAGTCCCTTGCAGTGTGCTACGGGGGAGGAGGCAGCAAGGACGGGTTTATTTAGCAACAGTCAGTAACTCTCTAAAATAGCATCAGTGGTCTCAAGATGGCCACGATGTTAAAATAAGACAACTGTAAAGGCAATATTGTTATCACGACGAGGACCACAAAAGCATTTGACAAAACTCCATCTCTATTTCTGATTTTAAAAATCTTGTTAATATGGGCTTAAAGCCTCTTTCCTCAACACAACTTGTTACCTTAAATAAATAGACAAATCTATACATATTGGTGAAAGACTAAAGGCATCTTCGTTGAAATAAGACTGAGATAAGAATGCCCCTCCACCCTCTAGATGTCAATATAACACTGGTCTAGCTGTGATAACCAGTAACACTTCCAGTCATTGCTGGATGTCCTGTAGAGTATAAAGTCATCCCTGGTTGAGAGCCACTGTTCTAGAAGTTCTAGAAAATTCAGTGGGATAAGGAAAAAAATTAGCAAATTGGAAGTGTTTTAAGAGAATTATGATTTCTTACAGAAAAATGTGTTTATCGTTCTAGAAAACTTCAAAGAATTAACAGAATTATTGGTAATGATAAGGATAGAGTTCAATTAAAGTGTGAAGAAAAAATGTATAGAGAACTTAAGCAAACTTTCAACAATGAGTTAGAAAATAGAATAAACAAAAGGATTTAATTACAATTCAACCCAAATAGAAACTCTTGAGCAATAAATTTACTAAGATACATGCTGAAATGCATATGAAGGAAGTGTACAGTTAATTGAAGAAGACAATCTTAGACCCAACTCTAGTGATCTTTTTTTTTTTTTTTTTTTGAGAGAAACACAGCGAGAGGGAGAGGAAGACAGATAGAGATGGGCACGCCAGCAGCCTCTCAGCTGCTGTGAAAGAAATCCAGATGTGTGCGCCCCTTGTGGTCAAGTGCGGCATTGCACCCTTGCGTCACTTTGCATCTGGCTAAACATGGGACCTGGAGATTGGAACCGCTGGAGATTGGAACCAGTGTTCTTAGGCTTAGGAGGCAGGTGCCTTAACCGCTAAGCCATCTCTCCAGCCCTCTAGAGTGATCTTTTGAAAGATAGAAATGGGAGCTGGAGCTGGGTGAGAGGGGCACACACCTTTAGTTCCAGCGCTCGGGAGGCAGAGGTAGGAGGATCATCATGAGTTCTCCACCAGCCTGAGACTGCATAGTGAATTCCAGGTCAGCCTGGGCTAGATGAGACCCTACCTAAAAAAAAAAAAAAAAAAAAGAAGAAGAAGAAGGAGGAGGAAGAGGAGGAGGAAGAGGAGCAGGGAGGAAGAAGAGGAGAAGCAGAAGTGAAAGCTGGGGAAATAGCTCAGTGGGTAAAGTGCTTGTCTTACAAGCTTGAGGGCAGGGTTTGGATCCTCATGTAAATAATGGTGGGTGTGGAGACCTGCCTGGAATCCCAGTGCACAAGAGATGGGCGCAGGAGCTCCTCAGGGTAAGCTGGCTAGCTAGACTAGCTGAGTTAGTGAACGCTGGGTTCAGGTGAGAGTCTCGGCCTCAATAAATAAAGTGAAGAGTAATCAAGGTAGATACCTGATATCAACTTCTGGCTTCTACATGCATGTGCAACCACATGTATACATACATGCATGTGTACACACACACTGAATAATAAATGGAAGAATGATTCTAATTATTTCCTATAGCCTTCAAGTTAGAAACCTCAATCTACCACACGTCTTCTTTGGTTTCTTTTGACCCACGTAGAGGTTTGTTCCTACTCACTTCCTGGGTTCCAGCAGGACCCCGGGGTACTTGAATATGGCATCACATGTCATCCAGTCATGTTGTTTGCCAGTTGTACATGCTCTCCACTGCTCATCTTTTCTAATTTAGTTTTAGCGCCCTGACCACCCCACGTCACTTCTCTGTATACATGCCATTGGCAAATTCAAGGTTCTCTTCAAATTATGGGGTGTTAGTCTGGGGTTGTAGTTCAGTCAGTGAAGTGCTTGCTGTGCAAGCATGCAGACCTGAGTTCAATCCCAAGAATGTACTTATTTTTAAAGCTGTACACGGTAGAGTACACTTGTAATCTCAACACTATGGAGGCAGAGATAAGCAGCTACCTGGGGCTAGCTCTGTAGTTAGTCTAGCCCGCTTGACAAGCACCAAACCAAAGAGAGACCCTTTCTTCTTTTTTAAAAATTTTTTTTATTGACAACTTCTATACTTACATGCAAAAACTGCATGATATTTCGCTCCCCTCCCTCATTCCCCTATAAAACTCCAATCTCCATCATATCCCCTCCCTCTCTACATTAGTCTCTTTTTTAATTTGATGTCATCATCTTTTCCTTCTATTATGAGGGTCTTGTGAAGGTATTGCTAGGCACTGCAAGGTCATGGATATTGAGGCCAATTTCTGTCTGGGCAGTTGCATTATAAGAGGTCATACCTTTCCTTTGGCTCTTCCATTCTATCCGCCCCCTCTTCTGCAATGGGCCCTGAGCCTTGGAGGGCGTGACAGAGATGTTTCAGTGCTGGGCACTCCTCCACCCCTTCTTCTCAGCACTATGTTGCCTTTTGGGTTATCCCAGTAGTTACTGCCATCTGAAAAGAGAAGCTTCTCTAACCAGAAGTGAGAGTAGCATTAATATGTGAATATGAACATTAAATGTAGTGCTTTTAGGGCAGCTTGGTGGGAATAATATATACATTTAGCCAGACAAGAGCAGGCTTTATACCCTTAAGGCTCATGACCTCCCCTGCCATAGACATTTGCTTAGGTTTTTCAGTACCAGGTATGTATTCCCTCCCATAGAGAGGGCCTTCAGTCCAATTATGGAGCAGTTGATTACCCTAAGAGCAGACATGCCACTATTGCACCTGTTCAGTCATTTGGCCTGTCTGGCCAAACTTGAATATTCAGTGTCCACTGTTTTCACTGCTGATGACTTCTGTCTCCCATATGGCATGCAGTGCAGCTTTTTCCAGCTTTCAGTTGGCTGAGAGAGACCCTTTCTTTAAAAAGGTGGATGGTGGGCTGGAAAGATTGCTCAGTGGTTAAGGCGTTTGCCTGCAAAGCCAAATGACCTCAGTTCAATTCCCCAGGACCTACGTATACCAGATGTACAAGGTGGCGCATGCATCTGGAGTCTGTTGGCAGTGGCTGAAGGCTGGAGTGCTTTCTCTCTCTCTCTCTCTCTCTGTCTCTTTCTAGCAAATAAATGAATAAAAATAAGATATTTTTTAAAACGTGGATGGTACCTGAGGAATGACACCTGAGGTTGTCTTTTGACTTCTCCACACACACATGCACCCAAACACACTTACACACACTCTCTCTCTCTCTAAATTTTGGAGTATAGAATTGAGTGCAATACCCTGAGTGAGATCTGACAAGGGGAAAGTTTAGTCCTCTTCTTCATCTTAATATTTTATTATCTATTCTTTAATGTAGAAATGCATGTGGACATGGGTTTGATTCATGGCTGTACCTTTTGTTATCAAGACATAGCAGCTCTTTGATTCTCAAGGTCCCCTTCAAAAGCATGGGGATAACAGTACCTCCCCACAGGGCTGTGGTATTAGCTACTGCATGGCACTTATCCTTATCCATTTTCTATGTCCCAGTTAGTCATCTACCATCTCCCCCCCGCCCTTGCCTCATGGTCACTGTTTGAGCCAACATGATATGTGGCCTGGGCTTTTATGGAAGCTGACTGGCTGGACTTCTGGCCTCCATTTGTTACCCTCAGGTCCTCTTTGTAGAAGAATCTTTGTCAAACACGGACAGTATAAATGATTTTCCTCTCAGTACCTTTGATGGTTTCCCCCTGTGTGCCCCAAAGTGAAACCTTCTTATCTGTAGTTGGACTGCATCTACCTTTTGGGCATCATTTTGTATTCACTTCCTCTGGGTATCCCATGCCTCGGTCTGGCTCAGCAACACCTTGACTTACAAAGCCATGGCTAGAGAAAGGAGACTATTTCCACTTAACATTCCTGTTTCAACTGTTCTTCCCTGCGAGGATTCTCCACTGAGAAGAAGAAGAAAGAAGAAGAAAAAACAGAGTAGAGAGTAATCCTTCAGAGCCATATCGAATTGCTTCTTGCCAGGGACAGGGACCAAGGAAAGGTTGTTAGGCTGGCTGGGGACAGCAAAGAAGATTCTAGGTGGGTTTCTCTCTCAGAGCTAGGGAGCTAGCCCTGGGGCTCTAACAGCCCCATTTTTTTTTTTTTTTTGAGCACAACAGCCTCCCCCTACCCAACACCTCATTGGTTACGGACACTTCTATTTCACGGTCAATTGGCCATAATTTCAATTATGTAGGAAGCTTTTATTTTGCATGCAAATTCCAAAACATCTCAGAAATCTGCAGAAAGGCATAGGTATGAGGGACTAGGGGTTTAAGTCTGAGATTCTGTGTCATCATCTTTCGAGGCCCCAGCATCCGCAGAGCACTGTGAGACTGATGATTGACGGGGTGTTGGAGATAATGCGTCTGGCACATAGCCAACATGAAATGTTACTGGTTGGTCTAGTGGTTTGTATTACTTTGTTTCAGTTAAGTCAGCTTGCTAAATGTGCACCTAAAACACACTTCTATCTTAAAATGCCTTGTATATTGACACACAAATTAAAAAATTACTTTTTGGCACACGAAATGTCCTGAGGGTTTAAATTCTGTGCCCCCTGTATTGTGGTAAGAGCACTGGACTTGAAAGCTATCTTCTTCAACAAATTTTCGAGTACTGTTAAGTGTTGTTTAGCACACTCTGGTGCTTACTCACCTTCTGAGGCTCCAAAGTCTCCCCCCCCCCATCGGTGTGTATTCATTACCTATGGAATTGGGTTACATAAGGGTACAGTCATATACTTTGAGCACATTCGCTCCCCATCCCCAGATCTCCCTCCCTTTCCCTCTCTTTCCCATTAATCCCCTTTATTTCCGCTAGACAGTTCCACTTCTGTTTTGATGTTATACGTTATTTTATATCTCTGTACAAAAATGTAGGAAACACCAAATGAGGGAAGCATAGCGTATCTGCCTCTCAGAGTTGATTCCCTTAACATGATGATCTCTTGTTCATGGTATCCATTTTCCCACAAATGACAACTTCTCTCATCTTCATGGCTGAGAAAGAAGTTCTGCTGTATTGTGTACCACATTTTCTTCATCCATTCCCCTGTTGAGGGGCACCTAGGTTGGTGTCATAACTTAACGATTGTGAATAGTGCTGCAGTGAACACTGCTGTGCAGGCATCTCTGTCATATGTTGAATTGGAATCTTTTGGGCAAATATCCAGGAGTAGTATAGCTGGCTCTGTGGCAGGTCTAATTTTAGTTTTTGGAGGACCCTCCACACTGGCTTCAATAGTAACTCGACTAGTCTACATTCCTACCAGCAATGGATAAGGGTTCCTTCTTGTTCACCTCCTCACATTTGTCTGCATTTATTGTTACTGGTCTTCTTTTTTTAAAAAATTATTTAATTAAATTAATTAATTAATTTAATTTATTAGAGACAGAAAGATGGAGGAAGAGACAGAGGGGGAAGAGGGAGAATGGGTGCACCAGGGCCTCCAGCCACTGCAAACAAACTCCAGACACAGGCACCACTATGTGCATCTGGCTTATATGGGACCTGGAGATTTGAACCGGAGTCCTTAGGCTTCACAAGTGTGCTCCCTAACTGCTAAGCCATCTTTCCAGCCTTTTTTTTCAATAATTTTTTTATTTTAGAGTGAGACAGAGAGAGAGAAAAAAGAGAGAGAGAGAGAGAGAATTGAAACTCCAGGGTCTCAGCCATTGCAATTGAACTCCCGATACTTGCACCAGCTAGTGGGCATGTGTGACCTTGCGCTGGCTTCACCTTTGTGCATCTGGCTTATGTGGGATCTGGAGAGTTGAACACGGGTCAAGCACCTTAACCACTAAGCCATTTCTCCAGCCTGTTATTTGTTGTCTTGATGACCACCATTCTGACTGGGGTGAGATGGAACTTCAAGGTAGTTTTGCTCTACTTTTCTCTGCTGATTGGAGTTTTTCAAATATTTGTTGGCCATTGGCACTTCACATTTTTTGAGAACAGTCTGTTCATTTCGTTAACCCCATTTATTGATTGAGTTTCTTGAGTTACTTAATTTCTTGCCGTTTAGCCTTTTGAGTTCTTTGTACATACTAGATGTGAATCCTTTGATGTATAGCTAGCAAAGATCTCCCATCCATAGGCCGTGACTTCATTCAACTCACTGTCTACCTTGTTGTACAGAAGCTTTTTAATTTCACGAGATCCTGTTTGTCAAGTGTAGTATCTTTTCTCTAACAGTTACAGAATTTCAGCTCTTACATTAAGGTTTTTGATCTATTTGGAATTGATTTAAAAAATTTTTTTTATTTAAGTCGTTAATTTTGGGTAATTTTTTTTAATTGAGAAACACAAACATACACATACGGAAAGACTGCAAATTAGGGTAGACTCAGTGGTTTTTATACCAGTTTACACCCCAGTCAGCACTGCTAAGAAATGAACATTGTGAACAGCCCAAAGCTCCTCTCCACCATCACTTCCCAGAAGAGACTGACCCTTGGAGGATGGTTTGTCTACCTGTGAATTTCATGGAAGCTGACTTGGATATCATGTTTCCATGCATGACTTCTCTTGAGCAACTGTGCATTGCTAATTTATCCGTGTTGCTTCGTGGAGCAGCACTCACTGGTATAATATTTGTGGAGATCAAGCTGTACCCTGTTCTCAGTTACCCCACATGGTGTAAAAACTGCTGGTTTTGCAGGCTGTGTGCCTGGCTTATTTACTTGAGAGAGACAGAGAAAGAGGCAGAGAGAGAGGGCGGGGGGTGGGGTGGGGTGGAGAATGGGCACGCCATAGCCTCCAGCCAGTGCAAACAAAATCCAGATGCACGTACCGTGCTGCCTTGTGCATCTAGCTTATGTGGGTCTTGAGGAATCGAACCTAGGTCCTTTGGCTTCATAGGCAAACGCCTTAACTGCTAAGCCATCTCTCCAGTCCTGAAATTAATTTTTACCCAGAGTGAGAGACGGGGTTCTAGTTCTTGTGCACATGGATATCCAGTTTTCCCAGGACCATCTGTTGAAGAAGCTGTCTTGATTCCAATGATCATTTTTGGTACCTTTGTCAAAACCAGGTGGTTGTAGCTACATGGGTTTATATCTAGGTCCTCTGTTGATGCTGTTTTTATTACTGCGGTTCAGTCATAAAACTTGAAATTCAGTATGGTGATACCTGCACGATTATATGTTGCTCAGGATTGCTCAGATTATCTGGAGTCTCTTGTGCTTCCATATGAATTTTAAGATGGTTTTGTCTATGTCTGTGAAGAATTACATTGAAATGCTCATGGGGATTGCATCGAATCTGCAAATTGGTTTTGGTAGTCTAGCTACTTTTACGATACTAATTCTTCCAATTTATGGAGGCTCTAATTTTAATGTGAAAATCCAAGTGTTAGGGGTTTGGCCTTGAATCGTGTGAATGTCTTCTCACGCCGTTCTGCTCTGGCTTAAGCTGACAAAGCAGACGCTTGGGGGAATGGCTGCAAAGCAGGCTGTGGGAGGCCTGGCTCTACAATAAACGATGGGGAGATTGTGGGAAAAAGGATTCTTGGCTATAGGTGCTCATTAGGACCACCTGGGTATCCTCTTAAAGCCCAGCTTCCCAGGCTACACTCTTGGGCAACTGATTTGAAGCCTGCAAAGGTGGGGCTAGGCATTGGGGCTGTTATGAGCCTTCCAGGGCATTCAACGCACAGCTGAGGTTGAGGACCAGCCCTATGTTGTTGCTACAATGCTCTAATTTTCCTTTCCTTTCTCTCTCATGGGAACGGTTCCATGAATATCACTGCTGTGGTGTGAATGTGTCCCTTCCAATATTCAGGTGTTGAAACTCAATGGCCGCTTTAGTGGTAAAAAGAGACATGAGGCTTGTAAGAGATGGTTAGATCATGAAGCTCCTCCTTCATGGGATTAAAGCCCTTTTTGTGAAACAAGTGCAACAGACTGGTCTTTTTTTTTTTTTTTTTTTCGAGGTAGGGTCTCACTCGAGTCCAGACTGACCTGGAATTCACTATGTAGTCTCAGGTTGGCCTCAAACTCACAGCGATCCTCCTACCTCTGCCTCCAAAGAACTGGGATTAAAGGCATGCACCACCATGCCCAGTTATCAGACTGGCCTTTTTTTATGTGAGAGAGCGAGAGCAAGAGTGACAGCGAGAGAACTGACGTGCCAGGGCTGCAGCCACTGCAGTCGAACTCCAGATGTGTGTGCTACCTTGTGCACATGTGTGACCTTGTGCCCTTGTATCATCTTCTTTGGCTTACATGGGATCTGAAGAGTCAAACACGAGTCCTTGGGCTTTGCAGGCAAGTGCCTTAACCGCTAAACCATCTCTCCAGCCCAAAGCCCTTTTCAAAAGACGCTTCATGCAGGCTTCAACTCTCTTGCCCGTCTGCCTTCTGCCATGGGAGATCATAGCATTCCTCCCCTCCAGGCAAGGCAGCAAACCAGGTGCTATCTTGGAAGCAGAGAGTGGCCCTTACTAGATAAGTGAACTCACTGGAGCCTTGACCTTGGACTTTCTGGTCTCCAGAACTGTGTGAAAGTCAGTGTGTTCTTTCTCACTGACAGGGTCTTGGGTATTTGCTATAGCAGCACAGGCTTAGACAACCACGATGAGTTTATCTGTCAGGACAGAAGAGGAATTGAGCATGTTAGGTTCTGTGCATCAGGCTCTGTGCTAGAATTCCCCTGTACCGAATGCATGGCAATGCTTTTGGTGGGAAGTATGAACATCTCCACTTCCAGGTGAGGAATCAACAGCTCAGAGAAATGTGACTTTCCCAGTGTTGCTTCAACCCACGTAAGTGGAGGGGCTGAGAGATGAAGCAGATCTGTTTGCCTCTAAAGCCTATGACCTTGCAGTTTCAAGATGCTTGCTGTGCCGCTCCTGGGAATGGGTTTTGATGACCTTGTCCTTGTCTGGAGGCTAAACTGAACCCTATTTACGCTCTTTCCTGATCACAGAAGGAAAGCACTAGATAAACAAGAACCTAGGCGCAGAGATAGTGTGCCCCGTGCTTCCTGAAGCTCCTGTAGTAACCACGGCACTCATGCCCCTGCCTTCTGTGTATCTCTACATGTACCCTCATGTGCAAAGATGCTGTCACTCATACACAAGCACAGATATGGACATATTTGCATGCAGTGACATTTTTATGAAGACACTTTCATGTACCAGACACTGGATATGGGTATACGTTGATTCTATAGGGAGAGAGAGTTCATTGAACAAGATGTTAATTGTAAAGCTCCAAAGTCACCTGGCTTGGATTTTGAGCCTGCTTCCCAGCTGTGTGAATTCAGCCAAGTGCCCTAAGTTGAAACTTTTTATGTTCTTGCAGTGATTATCATCTGAGAGAGGACACACACACACACACACACACACACACACACACACACCCCTTCAGAATATATGCTTCTAGCACAGGGATCTAGGGGACAGAACTCAGGCAGTGACCTCAGAGTCTTTCCCTGAAGTCATGCTGAGGCTTCAGTGGCGGCAGCAGCGTCTGCCCTGATCCCTCTCAGGCCCAGGTGTCAGTTTCCAAGGGGATCAGGTATCAAGCCAGGAGTGGCCAAGGCCAGCCAGAGGAGACCCACAGGCTGGGAGCGATGGTGTGGGCCTGTATCAGGATGCGGGATGAGGGTGTCACCCCCACCTTGACTCTGCCTTGAGCAATGGAAGGGGCAGATATGGGTACCTTCCCTCCCTCTTTGGATCTGCCTGGCTGATTCCAGGGCTGAAGCCTTGTCCGAAGCCTCACAGACAGACAGAAAGAGAACAAAGACAGACAGACAGACATTCCAAGTGAGGTAACCCAGGGCAGTGATTAGCAACAGAGTCTGTGCCCTTGAACTTGCCTTGGTGAGACTTATTGTCTGTGCTCAGCTCATGGCTTTGCACACAGGTTATAGAACTCTGATGTCCACTAATAAGCCTCTATCCACTCTCCTTGTTTTAATACTCTGGCTTGTTCAATTTTCCGGGTTTTATTTGTTTAAAACATGACAACTGGTTTAGAGAACTGTTTGGTCCTATCATAAAGTCATTTCCCCTTGGCTGTACTTAGCAGGCCTCTGTAGCGTCACAGTGGGAATGAGATGTGCTCAAGTAAACAGGCGGACATGCCCAGAGTCACCCTTAGGGAGCCATTTTGCAGCAGAACTGGGCTGGGGAGTCAGAAGACCTACTTTGAGGCTGGATTCCACCACTACGCAAAGCTGGGAACGTTACTCAGTCTTTCTGAGGCTCTGCTTCCACCTCCCTGCCTTGGGTAGTGGTCTCAAAGAAAATGTGTGGTTGTAAATAATTGATTTTGAAGTTGCTTCTCTGACCTCCTAGGCAAGGTCAAATTGCAGGTTTCACCCCCATGATCATGGGGTGCTTGTTTGGGGGACGATTTGATTAAAATCTATTCGACTCAATTATGCACTCATGAACAAGGGCTTTGGCCTGACTTGCTCACTAATCTTAACTTAGGCTAGCCCAGGGTCTGACAAGAAATAAGTGCTCAGCAAATATCAGTTGAATCTTAACTGTAGACTGGCCAACCTCACACGATCTCACTGATTTAAAAAATGGCCAGTGACAGGGAGGAGGTGTGGCTAGAAAGATTGCTCAGTGGTTAAAGGTGCTTGCTTGCAAAGCCTATTGGCCCCCGTTCAATTCCTAAGTCATGCACCTAAGCCAGACATACATACCACTAAGTAAATAAACAGATAAATGAATATTTTTCAAGTGGCCAGTGGCAAGGATTTTTAGAGGCATCATACTAATAAATATCCCAACAAACTGACCCACTTTCTTGAGTATGGAATTGGCTTCTGAGCCTGCAGCCTGAGCTGTCTCAGGAAGAATGAGATTGATGGGAAAGCCGGACATCCTTCCTCCCTGAAGGCCCATTCTTCTGGGATTTAGTGTCACCATGTGAGGGCTCCTATTCTTCCAGCAAGGACATTATGTCTACCCAGTGCTGCTGGGAAAGTGGCATTTCTCGGACAGAACCTGCTGTTGAGGATCCGGAACCAGAGCCCCAGTAAATGGCTGACAAAACTATAGACTCATTGGGTGCAATAGTGGCATGTCTGTTATGGGGAAAACCAACCACTCTCTAATTGTACTGGAGGCACACTCCTCAGGAGGGAATACATGCCTGATACTGAAAACCTATGACAGGAGAATCCATGAGCCCTAGGAGTGTAACGCCTGCTGTTGTCTGCCTAAATGCATATATTATGCCCACCAAACTGCCTGGTAAACACTTTTCTTAATGTTCATACCCATATGTTAATGCTACTCTCACTTTTGGTCAGAGAAGCTTCTCTTTTCAGATGGTGGTGGCCTCTGGGATGACTCAAAAGGCACCATAGTGCTGAGAAGAAGGGACAGAGGAAGGCTCAACACTGAAACATCTCTATCATACCTTCCAAGGCTTAGGGTCCATTGCAGAAGAAGTGGCAGGAAGTGTGTAAGAGCCAAAGGAAAGATAGGACTCCTTACAATGCACTCTTCTGGACACAAAATGGCCTGGATGTCCATGACCTCACAGTGCCTAGCATTACCTACACAAGACCAGTGTAATATGAGGAAAAGATGATGACATCAAAATAAAAGAGAGACTGTTTGAGAAGGAGAGGGAATATGATGGAGAGTGGAGTTGTGAAGGGGAAAGTAGGGAAGGGAATTATCATGGTTTATTGTCTATAATTATGGACGTTGTTAATAATAAATTTTTTTAAAAAACTATAGCCTCTATGGTAGGCATCTACTTGTCTGCTAATTGTGACAATTATCACAATCCTGTGATTTGAGAATCAAGTGATGATGGCAGTGACACTGGACTGTAGTGCATTGACTAGAAGAATTCTGTTGGTGATCACTGAATAAAATCATAAAAGGATGGAGGGAAGGGAGCACTCTTCTGTACGGTGGATAATGCCATCCAGGAAATGTAGAAGGCATGATAGATTTGAGACAATCACCATTTGCAGCCATCAAAAAGCAATAATTGATTCAGGGGCTGGAGAGATGGCTTAGCAGTTAAGGCATATGCCTGCAAAGCCTAAGGACCCTGGTTTGATTCTCCAGGACCTGCATAAGCCAGATGCACATGGTGGCGCATGTGTCTGGAGTTTGCTTATAGTGGCTAGAGGCCCTGGTGTGTCATTCTCAGTCTCTCTCTAACAAATAAATTAATAAAATAAAATAAAATAATTGATTCAGACAAGGACCATCAATGGAGGCAAAAATGAGGGGTGCAAAGATATTTACTGCCAACTCAAATCTCTCCCCACAAGTTACTTATGATTATTAAGGTAAAATGACAACTTTACAGTGGAGAAGCCTGCGTGACCACCTTAACTAAGTGACTGAAGTCAATATCACCAATATGGGGCAAATAAAACACACTGAGAACTTTAGGTCAGCCGAAAAGTGCATCATCGAATTGAATTATGAGGTGTCATTGAACAAACGTGGTAAGTATCAGCTGAGTCGTTTTCTACAGATAACCGCCTTGGACTCTTCAAAAGTGTCACAGTTATATTAGGATCTAACATGGCCCCCAATGCCCATGTGTGGAAAGCTTCGTCCCCACCAGTGGTTCTAGTGAGAGGTTATTGGATCATGAAGGTGTTAACCTTATTAGTGAATTACTTCATCGATGAATTCAACCTGCATGGGATATTAGGCAGTGGGGCCTTGTTGGAGGAAGCAGGTCCCTGAGGCCATGCCTTTGAAGGGTAGACCATGTCCCTGAGTACTTAACTTTCTTTCTCTGTTTCCTGGCTGCCATTAGTTGTTCAAGTATCTGCCCTGTACCAACATGCTCTGCCGCACCACAGGCCCTCAGCAATGAGGTCAAATGACTGTGACCTAAAACCTCTCAAACCATGAGCCAAAATTGTTGTGCTCAGGAATTTATTTTATATTTTATTTTATTTTATTTATCCATCTGAGAGGGAGGGGGAAGAAAGGCAGATAGAGAGAGAAAATGGGTGCTCTAGGGCCTCCTACCTACTGTAAATAAACTCCAGACACATGCACCACCTTGTGCATCCGTCTTTATGTGGGTACTGAGGAAATTAAATCTCAGTCCTTTGGCTCTGCCAGCAAGAACCTTAACCACTAAGTCATCTCTCCAGCCCAGTGCTCAGGAATTTTATCATAGCAATGGGAAGTGACTAACAGTCATGAGGGACAAAGGCAGGCTAAGGAATGGTTCCATGCTCAAAGAGTGTGACATGTCAATGCAAAGTGTATCCTGCATTGGACCTTGAACTCAGGAGATAATTGTTTACGCAGAACATCACTGGGACAAGTAATTGAATTTGAATATGAATCATGAACTAGGTAACAGTTTTGTATGGTTTTTTATTTCATGATTTTTTTTTTTTTCTGAGGTAGAGTCTTGCCCTAACCCAGGCTGACCTGGAATTCACTATGTAGTGTCAAGGTGGTCTCAAACTTTTGGCCATCCTCCTACCTCTGCCTCCCAAGTGCTGGGATTCAAGTTGTGCGCCACCACGCCCGGCTTTTTTTGTGTTCTTAATCATTGAACTATGTTATATGAGATGTTGTCTTCATTCCGATGAAATGCACCCTGAAATCTTTAGGGCTTGGGGGAAATTAGATGATATGAAGGAAGTTTTGGCTCCAGGTATGACTGGAGGTTGGGTACAAGGTTGTTTTCTTAAGGAGTTCCCACAAAATTGCCTCTAGACAGAGGAATTCAGCCATCTGAGACGAGATGAGGTGTTGTATAACCCTTAGGAGAGACGGAATCAGAGAGAATCGACCCTCAGAGCTAGGCCAGCAGCCAGCCATTTCTGAGGGGTGGGGTTTTTGTCCACAATAACCCCCAAAGTTTCCTCCCTTATACCACCAACTCCCTGTTACTCAGAGAACAGGCCAGAGGCAGAAGGCTCCACTGTTTATGCACTATCTGTGTTCCCAGTCAAAACCCACTAGAATATACATCGAGACAAAATTAACTTGACAGGGAAATGGATATTTGAATGAAGCCTCCGCTTCAGACAATGATTTATCATGTTCCACCGTACAGCTCCACAAAACTGGGACCACGGGTGGTTTCGCTGAAATGAGGGAATTCATTACTCCTGGAACATCACTGGGTCTCAAGGCGCGGGGTGGGGGGGCGGTGATGGGGGATGTGGGGAATGAGTGGGGGAACAGGACCCCCCACATGTGCCAGACGCTGGGGAGCCCTTTTTTTTGTGCACAGCCTCATTGAATGCATCCAGTGACTTCAGAAATTATCACCAATGTCAACCTTCACACAAACCAGAGACTCTGGTGTCGCCTGAGCCTGAGGTCACCCAGCCAGTGTTTAGAGGAGGAGAGACTCGCCCTTCCCTTCACCAAGGCCTGAGTGGGTTGCCTTGCTCTCAGCATAGCTTCTCGACTTCCTCTGTGAGCCAGACCTGTTTCTGAGATTGAGAGCCCTTGCGTGGTCTGGTTCCAGGACACATCCTCCTTCTAGGGGCTCTCACGAATGTCTGCCAGGTGCTTGGTAGCCATAGGCAAAGTGGAATGGGGAGTCCCAGTTCGATGGATCAAGAAGCTAGCCGGTACATCTTACTCATTCATTCATTCATTCATTCATTCATTCATTCACTCACTCATCCATACTGCAAACACAAATTAATCTCTTATTATGTATCAAACACTGAGGGTTTAACACAGAGCTTAGGGTTTAGACCTTCAAAATCCTATCCCAATACTGGAAGTGTTACCTGGGAACTTGCTAGAAATACAAATTCTCAGACCCCACCCAGACCTCATGAGTCAGAAGTTCCCAGAGGTGAGGTCCAGAGGGTCTTCTTAGCAAGCCTACTAGGTGATTCTGGTGCATGCTCAGGTTTGAAAACAGCTATACATCAAGGCATATACAATAATAACAAGTTGTACTAGCATGCTGGGGCTGGGGCTGGGGCTATGGTAAACGGAGTCCAGGACTGCATAGCAATGCCCTTGTCACTCCCACTCTGTCTGGGAGTCTCTTTCCTTGCCTGCAGCCTGAAGCTTAGTGAACTATCTGGAGAGTGACCCCTCGCTTCATTCCATCTGAGTACCTCTGTCCTGCTGAGGACCCAGACATGCTCGAAGGAACTCAGGCGGAAACAGCTGTCAGAAAGGGAGTCAATGCAGTCTCCAGAGAGCAACTCCGCCTTTGGTGTCTTTCTCTCTGTTAGGTGAGGCATGCCAGTGAGTCAACGGGAGTTACAGAAAACAGCAATCCAGTCTCTGAGCCATCAGACTGGGTGAGGGAGTGTGAGAAGTCTTTGAGACTAACAAATTTTTAGCGAGCAAAAAAAAAATATATAGTCGGGTGTGGTGGCACATGCCTTTAATCCCAGCACTCGGGAGGCAGAGGTAGGTGGATCGCCGTGAGTTCAAGGCCACCCTGAGACTACATAGTTAATTCCAGGTCACCCTGGGCCAGAGTGAGACCCTACCTCAAAAAAAAAAAAAATTTATCAGATATTCAGATTGTTGGGTCACACCTTCTGTAGGTCTCAGGAGACCCAGCAATTGCATTACCTACAAGCCTCAGGGTGATCTCCGTAGGCGGCTTTGAGGAGTACCCTTTGACAGAAATTGTCTTGTGAGATGTGCTCAAAGGGGACCCCAGCTCTTTCAGGCCCAGGCTTATCTCACAACCAACCCATCCTTGGCTTCTGGGCACCTGGAGAAAAGCCTGTGGTTTAACGTGATGTTCTCGGAAGAGAACAAGTAACTGCCCTCCTCTTGATGGGTGGTAGCAGAGATTAGAAGTGACTGCAGTCTGGTTGGTTAATGGTCTTGAATGCGGCAGAGAAATAATGAAGGCTTTCTCATTTCATAAAAGTTACTTTGAAATCTAATTAGAATATGAAAGTTGAGATCTCGGTCTATTTTTACACGAAGCATGAACTCAGCAGGAATGATCAATACCAGAGCTGTGAGCTGCCTGCCCATCAGCCTTCACTGGGGCTGGCATGAGTTTACTTTGGAAAGAGCCCTCGCTGATGGGACAACAGGCCCCAAGGGTCCAAGTTAGAGGCAGATGGGGCTCTACTGATGTGGAACAGGTAGGAGCAGCTCAGAACATCTCCAAACCCTCACAAATACCCACATGAAGCACATCTGAGGGCAAACTGAGGGTGGCTGAAGACGGTGTGCTGCATGACCTCCGATTCAAAGAAGCAATTGCATTGTTTTTATATTTATTTTTGGTTTTTGAGGTAGGGTCTCGCTCTAGCCCAGGCTGACCTGGAATTCACTAGGGAGTCTCAGAATGGCTTCAAACTCACAGAAATCTTCCTGCCTGTGCCTCCCGAGTGTCAGGATTAAAGGTGTGCACCACCACATCAGGCTGTATTCTATTCTGACCACTCAATTACTACAGGCTGATTTGGTGGTGAAGGGGGGGTGGTGGGAGGAATAGAGTGTGAATTTTTTGAGCCAGATTCTAAATGAAAGCTCAGCCCTGCTCGTTTACTGTGTGATTTGGGAAATCTTACCTCCTTACCTGACTCCAGTTTCTCCATTTATAAAATGGTGTCAGCAGTACTGAGTTTGAGGCGAATTCAAGTACCGCCGTGACTGTAGCTAGCACGGACTGAGCACTTACTGTGTGCAGGCCTTGTTTCACTCGGTGTTTCCATCAACCCTAGCAGTTTCAGGGAGGTGCAGGGTCTCGCCCTAGCAGCCTGAGGAAAGCATCTGGAGATGGTGTCTGGGAGACACTTGTTAATATTTGTTTCCTTCCTCTTCTCAGGTGACCATGAAGAGGCTTCTTTTCAGAGAACTGAGAGCTCTCATTGGCTGTATTTCCCTGGCAGACAGTGACAGCTGATTGTTTATGTCCCTTGAGCCACAGCAAAAGTTCCAGAACCACTGTATTTCTGAGACTGTCAAAAACAGGGCAGGCAGATTGGGGGTACTGGCTACACGAACCAGCATACACAGATTCCCAAAGACACTCATGTGACAACCGTGGGGTGGCTTCCCAGGAACATCCCACCCAGATCAGCCTTCTTCAATGAAAAGTAATGCAAAAGACCATATATATATATATATTTTTTTTTTGCTTTGAAATCGCTTTCATTCTATGTCTTAATAAATGCACATTTGTTGATTTGTGTAAGCATGATGTGAGAAGTCTGCAAATGGATGTAATCTACACGGAGGGCACGCGTAAGCACCAGCGAGCACTTTTGAATAATGAATCCCTCCCGTAAAAGACGGACGCTATTCATAATAATTCCTTGCTTTTCTCATTTTGCCGTGTACAGTAGCGATTAATCAATTTGCAATGTTATGTCACCCGCAACAAATTGCTAACACCAAGACAAATTTATTGCTTTATGATAAAAGAACTTGTTTTAGGTAGAAATAAATTAAATTTGGGGGTTGTGATTTGGGTTTGATGTTCACATAGGTGACCCATAGAGAATGGGCTGGGGAGGTTAGGGGTTCAGGCCACTCCTGCCTTGACTAAGCACCCCAGAGTGGAACACAAATGTAAGAGGGTGTTTATCTACTCACTGACCCCAACGCCATGCAGCTCTGATGGGAGAGAGGATCTGGGAGAGAGCGGGCTTTGGTCCTTATCTGTGGTCTCTGTGTCAGTAAGTTTAACTTGAAACTTTTCATAGAAGGGTTCAAAGTAAAAAACAAAACAAACAAACAAACAAACAAAAAAACCAAAAAACCTTCTTTCCCTATTTGACCTGAACCCTAGCCTATCAATTCACTTCCAATGGACAGTGAAAGAAATCTATATGATGGGAACAGGGAATAAAATCCAGAGATCAGAGGGCAAGAAAGACTCTAATGATTTTATTTATCACAGCTCCCAGTATATAAAAATATGGAAGAATAAAAGGCCCAAATGGGATCCTCAAAACTGTGGTGCAATAAATATTACATTCAGCAAGCAAATGCTTTGATGCATCCAAAATCAAGTTCTGTACAATTGTGTAATTAACATGGGCACTGCCAAAGCTCCCATGTGAGGCCTTTGATGATATAAGAGCTTCAGTGAATGGGCACGGGGGCCTCCGCTATGGTAAGGGTGACCTGGGGACATGCACACCCACTCCTCTATATTCAAGTCAAAGAACAGCAGCAGCTTGGGGAAGCACTTTGCCTGAGGACCCAGAGACAGGGGCACCAGAGAAGCACTGGGCTTCCAGGACACTGCGCACGTTTTATTTGTCATTAATTTATACTCCATTAATTTGGAATCTGCAGTGGAATCAGGAGCTGATGTATTAATTCGACTCTTCCCCATATATCCACATGCCCTGAAGCGCGCACACGCGCACGAGCTCTCTCTCTCTTACGTGCACACACACACACACACATACACACACACACACAGGACCAGGGCAGCTTCTTAAGCAATCTGATAGGATAAGTGATATGAAAAAAAAAAAAAAGCAGACTCAGAAAAGAACTGTGTCAATTCCATTGCCCCTGTAAATGGGTTTCCCTCTCCTCTCTCATCAAAATCCATCATCCAAAAGGTCCTGGGATCACCTCTGGGAACACCTTGATCTACCTGGGAAAGAGACCCATGGTGGATGAATATCCCAGCTGTGGTCTCAGCCATCCTTGTCTCATTTTAGCCCCGAAGGGAGGTGTGCAAAGTCTTCTGCAGCCACTCTGCAGTATCTATGTGCAGCCTCTTGGCCACCCCCCAACCTCAGTGCTCACATCCAGAGCCCTGCGGATAATGGAGAGTGGAGAACTGTAGCCCTTTGTAATGCGTTTCCCACTGCCTTGTGTATGGAGGGGTCAAAGGCGTGCATGGCATCCGCAAGGGGTGCCAGACTCACCTGGAGCTGGCTTCTTTTCCATCCTCCATTCTGCCTGCTCTCCGGGCTCCAGCTGGCCCAAGTTCTGTTGTGTCCCTTTCCTGGCCTGCCCACTCCTTGGCCACCTCCATGGGCCTGTACTTCTGGAGGGGTTCTTGGCCCTCTGTGGGCTGTGTTGCCCCTGCTCCTGCTGCCCGCCTGCTGGCTAATTCTGATTATTTCTCTTTCTCCTTGCTCTCTTGGGCGCCTTTATTCCTGACCGTGCATTTTCTCTGGACTCAGGATTAAAAAAAAAAAAAAAAAAAAAAAAACCCACACTGCTAATACCCTTGTCAGCCTTTTCCTGAATCATTGCCGCACAGCTCCAGGGAGCCACGGGCCAGTGCTCACTGACCGGCAGACTCTGTCCCTGGGACTTCTCATCCTTGGGGTCCTGGAGCCCCCTGTCTTTTTTTTTTTTTCCTCCTTGAAGCCAACACTCAATGCCCCTGTGAGAAATGTCCAGTCAGAGGAGGCAGATTGAGCTATCTGAGTATCTGGTTTGAGGCCTTACAGCTCACAGGTGACCACTCTCAAATGCTCTCAATTTTATTTTTAAGTTTAAAGTGCTTTCTTCTGTATGATCTCATTTGCTGTTCTTGTCTCTGTTTTACAGAGGAGCAAATTGGATGTCAGCAGGCTTTGGCGCAGACACCAAGGACCAGCACTCGACTCTCCACGTGTCTAACCGAGGTAAGGGGGCAATAATCACCCTTGTCTGACAGATGAGGCATCTGGGACTGAAGTTGCTGCAAAGACTTGTTGCAAATCACACCGCCAGGAGGTGGGGTTCCGGCAGCCTAGTGTCCAGGCCAGAGACGTAAAGCTGAATGTGGCTATCCACAGCCATCCTGGTGATGAGTCTGTCTTTTGGGGCCATGCATGGAAAGCCAAGTCAGGGTGGGCAGAGAAACCAGAAGGTACTTGAGGGTCCCAAAGTCTAGAAGGTGGAGGTTGCCGAGGGGTATTCTGCCAGCTGTCAGCCCCTCATATGAACACAAGGCTTGGCGGGAACTTGGGCTTATATTTTAGAAGAGAATGTTGGTTAATTGCTTCAGCTCAGCTAACTCTTTGGACCACTTTAGATGGCTCTAGGGACGGAGAAGTCACCACATGGAAGTTTCCAAGTTCTGGTCCAGGTGGGTCTTATTAGAAGCTTAGGAAGAAGGTCCCATTTTGCATATGTCCACAGCTCTAGCAGGTTTACATGCCTGTCTAAGGCTAAAGAAGCCCTCTCTCTCCTTGGTCCCCAGCCCCCATGTTTCTGAATGATCATATCTCTACGGGGGGGGGGTGGGCACTGTGGCCTCCGCATCCCTCACCTCAGCAGGGCTGTGCAGGGAAAACCCTCATGCCCTCACCTGTGTGTGAAGACAGTCACATGCCCACCCGTTGTCACTCACACACCTGTCTACCACCATCATCCTCACGGAGACATAGTTTGTGTCCACCCCCCCTTTCCCGGCCCCCGACACACACACTCTAGATAAGAACATGTCCCTTAGACATGATCAAAGAGTGTGCTTATGTCTACAAACATCCTGGTAACTTCTTCCAGGACGTGTACCTGCATGTCTTCCCTAGACCAAAGGCCTTAGCCGTCTGGCCTTGGGAGGTAGGGACTTGGCCTGCTTTAGGCTAACACTGACAACTTCTTTCTGGATGAAGATCTATTCTAGCTGGGGCCCCTCTTGGCCTCTTTTTTTCTCCCCCAGATAGCTCAGCTGTGACTATCTCTAGGAAGAATCTGCCCACATTGGTCTCTCAATCAGATAGGTGCCCCTCCTGTGGGCCCCCAGGGCCCCTGTCACATCGTGCCATGCCACCTCGGCACTTTCTCAATGACTTCCCAAGGTCGGCTGTTGCTCACTCAGCCATTTCCTCCCCCTTCATCCTGCTCCCTCAGACAGATACATGCTTATCGCTTGCCTGCCTTGAGAGCTGAAGGCTCTGGGACCATCGGTATCTAGCCTTTCATGGGGAGGAAGCACACAGGGTCCCCGCTGAACCTTGGCTTATTTCCTGCCAAGAAGATACTGTGAGACTCTGGAGGGGTCATAACGACAGAATATGCATCCTGAGGTCTGAGCATCTTGGGCTTAAGCTCTGGCTCCCCATCTTCCTGACTGTGTCACCTGGACAGTCACTTGGCCTTTGTATCAGTTCCTGTTGCTGTTGACTAGGTAGAGCCACTTGAGCTTTACAATGGGACACTCTACAAATAGGAGTGTATAGGACTGTGACCGCAGAAACATACCTGTAAAGCTGATGGCTTCTTAGTGCCCTCCTGTTAGGATGCTGACATTCAAGGCAGGGCCTGAGTAGAGATTCAAGCTTCCAGCCTCTGGCTGGGGAGGGAAAGGAAAGGCTGGGAGGCTGGGGAGGGAAAGGAAAGGCTGAGCTGGGGCCTGGGGTCTCTCATGCAAAGCAGGAGAGAGCTGGGTTAAAAAAAAAAAAAAAAAACGTCGCGTGTTAGCTTCCTTGCGGGCTGTCCTGGGTTCCATGACATCTGCAGTCATCGCATGCAAGGACCTGAGGATCATCTTTTTGCTGTGAACCTGCAAGAGAGAGAGGCCTGGTGGACGGAGATCTCTACACGGATAAGGACCACATCTATGCTGATCATTTTCACATATATTATCCTGTGAGATCTCACAACAATTAGGTAGAAGATGCTGAGGAAGGGATCTCTGGACCCTAAGTGACTGAGTTGGGTCTTGATTGTAAGTGGGTAACTGTGTGATACGGTGTGCATGTTCACGTGCGTGAGTGCAGGTGTGTACGTGCCACAGGACACCTGTGCAATTCATAGGGCACCTTTCAGGTGTCAGTCCCTTCCTTCCACTTGTTTGAGGCAGGGTCTGCCGTTTGCTGCTCTGTGTTTGCCAGGCTAGCTGGCCTGTGAGCTTCTGGCAGATTGTTCCCTCTCTATCTCCCTTCTTGTCCTAGGTGTGCACGGGAATGACAGAGATCACAGATGTTCACTACAGTGTGTAGCTTTGGTGTGGGCCTGGGGATCTGAACTCAGATACTCTTGCCTGCATAGCAACAGTTTTATCCACTGAGTCATTTTCCCTAGCTTTAAACCCTCAGTGTCTGACTTCACGTGCTGGGCTGTTCCCTTAGCCTCCTGCCTACCTAGAGAGTGAACAGCAGCTAAAGGGAAGTGGATTGAAATGATGAAGTCAGTGCCTAGTTCTCAGAGGCAGTCTGCTGAACAAATCCATCCTGTAAACAGTCCTTACAGCAGATCTTCTTCCACGGAACACTGTGGGCGAAGACCCAGTTTATGCAGCTGAATATGAAATATGGCTTGTGTCTCAGGACATTTGTATGCAATGACTATTTCTTTACCGTCACAGCTTCAAAGCCACCTCTGGTGGAGTCTTATCCTTACCCGGGGCTAAAACATCAGGCTCATCCGAAAGGCAGGAGGCTGGGAAATTTCTGTGAACTCACTGAGTGGGCCTCCCGTAAGTCTTGGTCTCTCTCAGAGCCTCAGTTTCCTCAAAAGGATGTGGCTTTGCGGAAATGATTTTGAGATGAATTAGATAGAGTAAGTTCTAATTCCTATTAAACCATGGCTACATGCGCCCATGAAGAATGTGTATTAGAACAACAACATATTTTTCTGACTTGTGAATGGGCCTTAGTAGAAAACCCTACCCCAGCTGACCACTTAGATAGCATCTAGTCAATGTGTGTAGGAAATGGAAGCCTAGGTCCACGTCAGGTGGAGGTGTGAACAGCCTTCCTGGTTTGATTTTGTGACTGTCAGAGAACGTTTTTGGTTCTGAACTTAGTGTCCTGTGACTTAAGTGCTGTTTTTTTTTTTTTATGTTGTTTGTTTGTTTATTCACTTACAGAAGGCAACAAGGTTCCCAACCCAAGGGACACTGTCCATCGTTCTCCCTGTTGGAGCTGACAGAAAACCTTTGCAGGGGTGGGGTGGGCCGTCTTTGGCTTTCTGCTGAGGAAGACACACCCTCCCAAGCGCATTTTCAAGGTAGCTTCGTGGGAGCAGGAAGAATGTCAGCTCTGGTTTCTGCTGCCAACAAGTCGATATGTTGGCAGAGTGGCTCTCTGTGTGTGTCCATTTAAACACCCGTCCTCCCGTGGTGGGATTTGGGCTGACCGACTCTGTTTGCCAAATGCAAATGCATTAACCTTCCAATTGGGTAATCTAATATAAAGGATCAATGGTCTGATTCGGTGCTTATGGAGTCATTGACTGCAAGCGAGAGCAATTTAGCCAGGACCCAGATGGGCGGCTTGGGGGGAGCCCAGAGAAAGAACATCTTCAGCCAGCGGGTCCTTGCTGTCTTCCTGCGGTTCTGCTGGGGGCTGTGATCCCTGGAGAGGCTGGGCAGAGTCGGGGCAGCCATGAGAGGGTGTTCTTTATTCATTAATGCCACTTTAATCACTTCGAGGTCCAATTAAGTATAAATCATTACTGGTATTTCAAGTTACTTTCTCCAGGCCCGTGCCTCACACACTTGACTGGCGGTGGGGAGCTTTCTGCGACTAGATTTAGCGTGCGACTGAACAAGGCAGTCATATGGGTTTTTCTGCTATGAAATTGATAAATGAAGCGGGCATTCGAGGTACAGCAGTAATTTCTGTGGCTCAGTCAAGTGCTTGCTCCCTTGTCTCCTCCAGCAATGAGGGCATGGGCCCCTTTAATACGGTGGCTTCCCCCAGGGAGCCCAAAGGCCAGGCTGGGCCGCAGGCCTAGGGTTGATTTTCTTGCATAGGTTCCCTGAGCTGGCCTTGGTTCATTAGTGGGAATATACCTGGGGAGAGAGGAAAAACAGAGAAAGGGGGAAGAGAAGGTTCCTTCACTCTCATTTGCCCACTGATATTGCTTTGATTTCTGCAGCCCAGGGAGCAAGCAGCCCACGAAGGACACAATTCGAGTAGCTCTACAGCTCCAGTCCCTATTTCCAGAGATGCTCTTGTCCCTCATGGCTTGCATCCCTGTCTGGAGAGCATATTTTCTCTTAATCGGTTTTATAGTTCTTTTAAAGTAATATGTCAGATCATTTTCCCCATATCCATAGTTAATGAAAGTAACCCTACAAATTCGTTTTAAATAGATGGAAGTTGTTATAACCCTGATCCAGAATTTATTGCGTTCATTACAATCTTGCTGAAGTAGGTAATGTAATGGACTATTACTTTTATTATCTTTTTAATCCCTCAAAATTATTAGGAACTGACTAATATTTGGCATCACCCTGTTAATGTTTAAACAGAAATTGATACTTTAATTCGCCTAATAAATGACGAGGGGCACTTTGAGTGGAAACAGTAGCCTGGTGGGATTTATCTCCATCAGTCCCAAAGACTTTTAAGTGCGACTCAGGGGTCTGAATGCAATTACTTCCAGGCAGGGCGTCTTCGTCAAGTACTCAGAAAGGACAGAGGAGTAGAGATGGAGCTCCTGACAGACCCAGACGACGACGAATATGACGACAAGGTAGAGAAGTGAGAGGGAGAGAAATTCCGCTTGTACATCCAAGTTCCAATTCTGCCGCACCAAAGCCTCGGTTACAGTGCGTTCTGGGTGGTTTTTCCTTCCCGCTCTTGTCTTGCTCTCCCCTCTTCACATTAAAAAGATTTTTTTATAACCATGCCTGCGAGTAATCAGCTTTATGGCTAAGAATTCTCAAGTGCTCTGGAATTGGTGGGTTGCGGAGACAAATAATTGTCCGTATTCTCCTAGCAAGAAGTAGAGACCCTGCTTTTCTGCTCCTCGGAAAATAATGATGGCTACTTGATTTACAAATTACCAAATCTTACTAAGTGCAATGGGTGGGGGACAGGAGGGACGTGCTGTCCTGTCTCTTCTGAAGAGGCTGCGTTTACCCTCTGCTTCCTGCTAGGCAGGTGACAAGCAGGATTTAGAAGAAATTGATTTTTTTTTTTTTTTTTGCACTTTCTGGTTCTCTTACAAGGTAAAAATGCAATGCAATGTCAATTAAAGATTATAATAAAGAAAAAAATTAAAAATCTGTTAAGTCTAATAGGGTTAGAGGAACAAAGTCCTTTTCTTTCTGGCTTGAAGATAAAAGATGAAAGAAGATAGAGTCAGGAAGGGAAAAGCTGGCATTTTGCATCACTCCAAAGCCAGGGTGTGTTTTCTAACAAAGAAAGCTCCCAGTTAGCAGTCACTAATTAGCACAGAGAAGCTCATTAGAATTTAAAGCTGTTTTACTGTGCAGCGTGGCTTTGCTCTCTCTCAATGCCCCGAGTTTCCAAAGCAAAAGTATTGATTACATTGACTCTTTGTGAAATGTGCCCATTTGTGCCGACCCATGGAGAGGTGTCGCCTTCTTGGTCTTCTTGGCAGGAAAGCCTGCCTGGTATCCCAGGAGTTGTGCCCAGGCAGACAGGCTGGGCACAGTGTCACACCTCCCTGCGTGTCTTAGTGGAGTCGAGGGGGCTCAACTGCCCATCCCTGAGTAAAACCGGTTTTGATCAATGGAGGGGAAATCTGTCTTTCCCCAGGTTTGTTCCCGATGCCTTGCAAATTGTGCCGGTAGCTTTCGTCAATGTTGGTTTGACAGGGGCAACTGATCGAGAGCTAAAAGGCAGCTTCTCAGCATGTTTATTTTTAATAGACATAAAAAATGAAAACAAAAACAGGCATTCTCACTCCTTGAGATCCTCGTTGACAGAAAAGTATTGAATAGACAGAAGTGTACAAATGTACAAATGAAGCTCTGGGCAGGTAGTTGCTTTCTCTCTCTCTCTCTGTCTTTCTTTCTTTCTTTTTTTTTATATCAAAATATCCTTATGAATGCAAGGACAGCTTCAGAACTAAGGAAGAGTGGGCTATGGATGGTTCTGCAATTTCCTTCCCCAACACAAAGTACCACATGCAGGGATTAGACACCAAATGTGTCACAGCCACCAGCACTGTCTGTGCGTCCCCATAAGAGCTCCCTCATCTGTTCCTACCTCATCTGTTAGAAACACGGCATCGTGAACGGAAGCTTTGTATGCTGTATATCACTGGAAACCAGAACCCTTTCTTTTTCCTGACTCTAATACACAGAGCTTCTCCTTGCTAGATGTGGATGGCATGTAAATAATTTTATAGAGACCATCAAGGCATAAGAAAATATAGCTTTAAAAGCAAATGTAAAAATACTCACAACATATATGTGACAAGGGCTAATATCTTTCATATAGGAATACTTCCAAATTAAATAAGAAAGCTGTTATCATCCCAACAGAGCTAGGGTAGGGAACTTAGTGGTAGAGAGCTTGCCTAGCATATGTGAGGCCCTGTGTTTGATGCCTGGTCCTGCAAACAAATAGACAGATAAATAACAAAATAAAACAAACAAATAAAAAACTCCTTGTGTATGAAAGAGAAGTCACAAAACAAGAGATTCAAGTAGCTAGTATTTACCGAATGCTAATATAGGCAATATAATTTACATGAGGACATCTATCACATTCTTTACAAAGACCTCCCGTGCTATTTGTCATATCCCTATTAAAATATGAGGAGAAATGAAACTCTGAAAAGTAAAATAACTGTTCAGGACCATACATATTATAAGTGCGGAACCAGGACACAAGATAATGAGGCTTGAGCTAGTCAGGACTCTTAACTGTGCAGTTACAACCCCAAAAATTTACAGATATAATTATGTCATAAGGTTGAAAAAAAGAGTTCATGCTACTAGTAACAAAGATATGTTCATTAAAAAAAATTTTTTTTTAAAGTTTCACTTACCCACTTTCAGGGAATTTAACAATGTTATTTTTCAATGTTGGGAAGGATTGATTCAAACATTCTTTGAATATAGATTGTAATTTGGTAATAAGTACTGAGAGTCTTAAAAGTGTTCAAGTCATTTGACTCAGTAATGCTACTGTGAATAATTTATACCAAAGAAATACAAATGTAAGCAAAGTTTGAGACACTCCACCAGGGCATTGGAAACAGCTAAATGTCCCATACTTAGGGGAGCATTCAGGACATTATGATCCACTCATTTAATGATATTGGTAACAATAAAAATGAAGCTGTCAGAGTTCCTAATAATGTGGGGAACTGCTTAATGTTAAGTTAAAAAAAAATCAGGATATAAAATTGCATGTATAATATCAACTGTATAAAATGTGGCTAGAAATAAGAACAGTAGGAAACAAGCTTATGAATCAAACCTACTTCCTTAGGCTTCGCAGGCAAGCACCTTAACCACTAAGCCATCTCTCCAGCCCATGGTCTAGTTTTTTGTTCTATAAAATAAATACTGAAGGCAAAATACTGGCATCATCTCAGGTCTGGTCTGGTGTGCATTGCATAGAACCAGAAGCCACCAAGAGAATGGAATCCCACAGTCCCTTCCGATGACATTCTCTAGATGGACCAAAGGACCTCCCCCTAGGTTCCACCTTTTAAAGGTTCCATATCATCAATCACTCTACTGAAGACCAATTGTCCACCCTCAAACTTTTGGGGGACACATCTATGTCATATCTAATCCATAGGAGGGGTGTTCTCTGTATGGTGGGATTGTGTGTGGACCTGGCTTCTTTTTAATATTTTCCAAACTTTCCACAGTAAGATTGTTTCATCTATCACTGAGGTGGGGAGGAAGAAAACCTCCTTTGTGGCTTAAGAATTACCATACATCTTAGATCTAATGACAATGCATCAGCCAACAGCCATTCTCCCATGAAAGAACATCAAATTAACCTGAAACCCGAGGTCTATTTGTGCTCTTGGTGGGCACCCCTGTATGTCCTTCGAATCTTGGGCCTTCTTGAGGTGTAAACAGCAATAGTCACAGCGATGCACCCACTGTGGCTTCTGTGGCTTTTGTTCTGTGATTGGGAAGCCGGGTCTTACATCCAGCAGACACCAGGAGGTGTGTATAGAATGTGATTGTCCTGAGTCAGGGCTAAAAGTATCTTCTGCTGAGGCTCACAGCCCCAGCACTGGCTCTGGCCTCCTGAATCCATGCAAGCCCTTTACCTGAGAGGTGTTATATGCTCCTATGTATGTGGTCCCTCATTCCATCCCCACGTCCTGGTCACCTCTGTGGGGCCTGGGCTACTGCCGAACCTTTTCACATATAAACTTTCACAGCCACATCTTCGAGAAGCAGGTTTTGCTACTGGCTCTGTTTTATGACTCCAGGACTGGAAGTCATTCTCCTGGGTCCCAGAGCACGCAGGGGTGGAGCTGGCATTGAAACCTGTCGGTCGGTCTGACAGGGATATATGTCAGAGAAGATTGGCCCTAATAGCAAAGAACATGAGCTTTGGAATTAGACAGACCAGGGGCTTTGCGTTTCTGCGTGGCTCTGAGTAAACAAGACAGTGCCTTGGCGTGCTCATCTGTAAGATGGGATCTATGGGGCTTGTATGCTACTGTTATCTTATGAAATGCCAATGACATTGCGAGATACCTTCTTCTCACATGGAATCTTAACCTTATATTTATGAAAAGAACTCTTAGACTTATTTATATTTTTCTCACATGGATCTAGTACCAACCTAACAAAGAATGATGCAGTGAAACAATTTGCTTTAAGGCAATCCCAAGACTTTTATATTCACAGGCTGACTCAACATTGGTGGTGTCCATATTTTTCAACACTCCGCTACTATCCTCAGGATTTTAAGCCAAAAATACTCATCTCATAAGCTGTGGCGTGTATTCCCAGATAGGGTGTTGACATCAAGACTGCCTGCCCACAGTGATGGTAAAGGCACCTCAAGCGCAGAGATGTTGAAATAGGCAAAAGGAAGTGTGCATCTGAAAACACATGAAGTGGGGTGCTGGGTAGGAGGATTAAATGAAGTTTTTGTTTGAAAAGTACACGGGCAGTCAGACTGTTACATAGTAAATGCCAAAAATCAGAAGTACCACCACCATCTCTACAACTTTGCCACCACCCTCACCCTCACCACCATCACCACAGTGCCTCCAACTCTGCCACCACCCTCACCCTCACCATCATCATCATCACCACCACAGCGCCTCCAACTCTGCCACCACCCTCACCCTCACCCTCATCATCATCATCATCACCACAGCGCCTCCAAGTCTGCCACCACCCTCACCCTCATCCTCACCATCATCATCATCATCATCATCATCATCATCATCATCACCACAGCGCCTCCAACTCTGCCACCACCCTCACCCTCACCCTCATCATCATCATCGTCACCACAGCGCCTCCAACTCTGCCACCACCCTCACCCTCACCATCATTACCACCACAGCGCCTCCAACTCTACCACCACCCTCACCCTCACCCTCATCATCATCATCACCACCACAGCGCCTCCAACTTTGCCACCACCCTCACCCTCACTATCATCATAATCATCATCATCATCACAGCACCCCCAACTCTGCCACCACCCTCACCACCACTGCTGCACCCATCATCACTGTGAGAACACTACATTGTTCTCTCTGGTGTGTTATGTACATGCGGGGCTTTGTGGAATCTGTCTTGAGATTCAGAGCCAACATGTATTACTGATGAGCTCCTGCGCCTTGGTGTGAAGTCTCCCGTCTCCCATTTCCCTTTCTGCCTTCCTCCACTCTTTCTACACCCCTCTCTCTCTCCTCCCACCTCTCCTGGCTTTTACCTATCTCCTTCTTCTCTGCCTCCTCTTCCTACCCCCTCACTAGCTCTTTTGTCAAGAAATGGCCCTGTCACTCTGGCTCTCTTGTAGGGTGAGGGTATCTTTTTGAAGAGCTTGTTCGGTCCGTGACGTTCTGGAACAGCTCAGGGCCAAGCTCCTTTGGGGTCCCTCTCTTCTGCCGAGGACCTGTGCATTCGGTTAATGTTTAGCAGGGCTGCTGCTAGGCCCCTGGAGCTTCATTCCACAGCAGAAGCAGCTGGGCTATGACCTCCACAGGAGGTCTGTGACAGGACTAGAGGGAGTGTCTGCCCTGCCTGTGGTGGCTGTAGGAAGACTGGCTAGGACATACCTTAGGAGAGACCACTTATTTCCATTTATGGCCCTTTTTTTTTTTTTTTTTTAATCTCACTACTTTCATGATAGGCCCTATACATGCATTTAATGACATTAAAGTGTTTGATTATGTGCATTAAGAAGAGGTCGGAGAGCTCACTGGTGTCCTTAGTTTTAAGTGTATTTTAACTGCCTGCAATGAAAGGAACGAGACAAAACATTAACTGAGGCAGTGTCCCCATAAATTGTGCTCTGTGACTGACACACCTCGACAGGCATCAGGAATGGTCCCGGCAGATGGACCTGGGGAAGAAGAAGGAGGAGGAAATGTGCCATCTCTATCTGCTCATGGCCCTGGGTGCCACAGGGCAAGAAGACAAGCCACCTCTACAATCATGTCTCTTCAGCCCACATCCAAGTACAGGAATGCTCAGGAGCCAGGACTCAACTCAGCTAAAGATCCGCTTTGCACCCTGCCCAGTGCTGGCCCCCTTATCTATAACACTTTGCTTAATTTGCACAAGGACATGTCATGAGCCCGTTTTCCAGATGTAGAAACCAAGTCAAGTGACTTGCTCTAAGCTGGCAAATGTCCGAGCCAGTCTTTAAAGATAAGTCCTGAAATGTAAGGCTTCGGCTATCTGCACAGGGCTGGGTGTTGAGTACAGCATGACACACCCGTTGGGGACCAATGAATGGAGAAGGAGGGAACAGGTGCTGAGGCAAAGGGAGCACAGGCCTTCAGCGAGAACCCTCTTCCTCCTGCTTGCTGGGCCCCAGCACCTTGGAGGCGTACATCAGGATAGAAAAAGCCACTTGAAATGAACTGCACCCAGACAGGCCGCCATGGTGGCGTGATTGATACTGGAGCATGTAAGTGTAATGAAACTGATGCCGGCTTCTCTGCACCTGTGATTTATTGAGGACAAATTTAAGATGAGAAAGGGCCCCATACCAGGAGTTGCATCTTCCCCTCCAAGGGAGGGTGGTCATCCATCACCAGCCATTGCAAGGGCCCATTGCAAGCGGCTCATCAGATGAGCCAATAGTCTCTTTGTTGGGGTTCCTAACAAGTGTTGGATCAGCAAAAGTCTATTTATGCTGGTGGACCTTTCAGGACCAATTTGTAGTGGGTCACTGATTCTGCTGGGGTATTATCTTCTTTACTACTCGGGCCAGTTGGAGAACGCGGCAAAGATTAATGGTTTTGGCTGCCGACTTGCCGCCTCAATCTACTGCTTCTCGACCAAAGATTAAGTTTTTTTGTGTTTTACCAGAAAGGACCCACCTTGTGTACGAGATGTGCTTTGATTTACTGACTTGCTATGGAGAAAAGAGTCCGTGGAAATGTACTTGGTGATGCCGAGGATTTGGCAGATGGCTGTATGGCCTGGCAGCCATGCTGTGCACCCTGAGTTCCCTAAGCTGGGAGCTGAGAGCTTCTGGTGCCCCAGAGCGAATCCTGTGAGCCCTGAGGTCTGCAGAGCTGAGGGGGAACCCTTCTGTGCACAGACTGCCATAGCCTAGGCTGGTACTCAGCAGTCAGCTCTGGGTTCAGAGAAGCAGGTAGCACCCTAAACTTTATGAATAAATAAAATAGCTATGGCCTTTTCTTATTATCTGGGATTGGATATGCTCTTTAAAATATATTCTTGAAGAAGAAAAACTTCTAAGGGCAAATAAAATCACACATAAGCCAACTGCACAGTGATATGGCTGTTAATATTTTGGTTTCCATTTTCTTCCAGGACTTTTGCTGTGTGCAAATGTTTGCATGCTATTTTACATGATTGAATGTGTATTCAATTTATGTGGTTTTTTTAAAAAAATTATGGTTTTGTAGCTTGCTTTTTACAATGCACATTATTCCATAAGCATTTGCCCATCTCTTCATTTTAATGTCACCTCTTTTTAATTTTTCCTCGAGTTGGGTTTGTTGTAACATCTCCAAAGCCAAAGGCCTATTCTTTTATTTTGCAAACACTGGCTGTGTGCTTCTCAGTCTAGTTGCTTGGACCATAGACCTGAGTCAGGCATGGTGCTCTGGAAGACAAGGAGCTGGAATCAGCCCCCTGGGTCTCACATGGACCATGGGGTGTCTCCTCACACACATCTCTCATGAGGGCCCAAAACACTTCACATGGCTTGGAGGTTGGGGCTTGTCACCTCTGACATCTTCCAGGTCCCAGCTTTTGGTTCTGTATGAGAGGAGCTTGCTATAGGATACGTGAGCTTGCTGTGGGATACATGAGCTTGCTGTGGGATACGTGAGCTTGCTATAGGATACGTGAGCTTGCTATAGGATACATGAGCTTGCTGTGGGATACATGGATTTGCTGTGGGATACGTGAGCTTGCTGTGTTTGTACAGTGAACTGAGAACTGGAAGGTGCTTCCTTCCCATCACAAGGACATCAGCATTTCAGTCTTAGAAAACTGGAGAAAGAACCCCAAGGAAACAGACATACCAGGCAGCTGCAAAAACTTCCAGGGATCCGTTAGGACAGTTCAGAGAAGCATGGCCTTGGAACACAAACAGATCTGAGGTTGAATCTTATAGCAGCTGAGTGAGACCTTCATTTTCCTTATCTGAAAAATGGAACTTATCCCCCCACCCCACCCCAGCTCCTGGTCTCTGGTGCTCATTCGCTGCCTATGGAAACTCACGTGAAGGGTGTGTTCAGCCCATAGCAGCCCTGTGCCAGGCCCAGTTTCAGGATGCTGTGCTGCCTCAGATAGATGGATGGCCTCTAATTGTTGCAACAACACGTCTGAGTTGTGTGGGGGCCCTTTCCTTGTGAGCCTTTGTCTCAGGGCCATAAATCACTGGTCAACTGTCCCTATGGTTGGCTAGGATGGCTCTGCCCTGATTGGAGCTGGCTGTGTGCGAGAGGAGGGCACAAGGGGAGCCTTGGCCTGCTTTCTCCCACAGGTTTTAAAATCCTAATGTGGAGTATTACTTACTCAGCGGTTCCAGTGTCCCCCTTTGTCACAGCCTTTTCTCTTCGCTAGGGTGACTGCCTCTCTACCCTGCTCCCAAATTAAAATTCCTGAAGGAAGAGGAGCATTTTTTCTATAGGAGACAAACACACACACACACACACACACACACACACACACACACACACACACGAACTTTCCACTACCAGACTTAATCCGTTGTTGCAGGCACATTGGTTCGCAGCCCAAGGTCTCTGCCTGTACATGGCATATCCTGTTTATGCAAGAGGCCTTTCCCTCAGCTTAGGAGCAGCAGTTGACAGCCCCACACGTTCCCTTATCTGCAGGCCCTCCCATTGCACTCTGTTCTAGGCTTTCACTCTGTTCTGAAACCTTCTCTTTAAATTCCCCCTAATTCCTTCTTGTTGGCCCAGGTCATTTGGTCTTACTGTTTCCCTTGCTTGAATGTACTATACTCCCTTGGGTCTTTTTCATTGTTCGAGTCCTCAGGTAAATGAAGTCATGCCCCTCCCCCATGTTAAACTCCTTGATGGCACGCAGTCACCCTTTCTCAGGGTTTGTGGGGATGGACTTGTATAATGGCGATTCAGCAAGTACGTGACTCTCCCCTCTACCTTAGCCCCGCCACAAGGCCAGGGTGGTGACTGGGGCATTTCCACGTTTCTAGTGACTTTCTCAGTGTCAGGCAGGCTGTATGCTTGCAACAAATGGGAAGCCTGACTGAACAGACAAACGATGGGTAGGCGATTCGGAGAGTGAGTGGACAAATGAACTCCATTCCTTAATTCCTGGGCCATGTGCCTGGGAATAGACGAGGCACATCCAAGAAAACAGCCAAGGGGCTGAAGGGGCTTCCCAGTCCTCCCACTTCATGGTGACAAATAGCATTCACCCCAATGCTTTGGGACTTGCATTCGTAGCTCCTCCTACTTGGCTATCTGCTGTCACCCTCTCTCCTTCTTTTAAACTCTTTATTAGAAAAATTTTGTGACCACACAAAAGGGAAAATTACAATAATCCCTAAAGCTCCCTTAACTACGTTCCCTTGTAGGATATTCCAAACAAATCCGAGGTACAAGCTCATTTCAGACATAAATATTTTAGAAGGTATAGATCATCATAATAATAATATTTAATTTAGATAATAGAGATAGACTCAGAATTTCCTCTAAGAAAACTGTAATATCATGATCCTATCTACTAAAATAAAAAAGCAGTTCTTTTCATATCTAATACCTAGTTGATACTTAAATATTCCTGATAATCTCAAAAATATGTTTTTACATTCAAGTTTGCTTGAGTCAGGGTATCCACAGTTGCATGTGATTGCTGTGTCTCTTGAGTTTTTTTTTTTTTCTGATCTGCCTTCTTTCTTTTCTCCTCACATCTTAAAATGCCATTTCTTTCTTTTTTTGTTTTTAAAGTGCCAAGTGCTTCTCTTCAAATTGCCTTCTAGTTCTGGTGGCTCTGAGACTTGCACCCTGCAGACAGTCTCCCCTTTGGCCTCCACATGGTGCGGTTCAGCCTGCTATTCCATCCCCCGCGCTTCCCGGAAGCTCGATCCCGAGCCCGACCCATCATATGTGATCTTTGGCTGGAAGCCTTTGTAGATAGTGTTGTGTCTCCTTGTTGACTCTCATCCTAATGACTGGTTGTCTCTCTTTGAACGAGGTTAGGATTGATCCGTGGCTCACCCTGCCCTTAATTAACTCCCACTCCCATCTCTGTTTCCATTGCTATACGAACTTGTTTTGCAAAACAAGTCAGTTAAGAACATTGATCATATCGAGCAGAAGTGGGAACAGCAGGCCCAGGTGAGAGGTTTAATCTCTCCGCCTCCCAGCTCCTTCGAGTCGGCGTAGCGGTGGTGAGTGAGGACAAGCAGAAAGGGAAAGGGTTAGTGCCTAGTGTGTATTTTCTTCACTCCCGTGACACTTGGATGAGGAGTGTACTGCTATTAGTTCCTGTAAACATGGGTGGAAGAAAAGGAGACATAGGGTAAACCCCTTCCTTGCCTAAGGCCACCCAGTGAGTCAAGGCAGTGCTGGGACTTGAACTTAACATCAGGCTCAGAGTCTGTGCTATTGGACACAGTGCTGTACAACATATGCCAGGTTACAGAGGGCTCTTCTTGCTCCCCACCTCTCAGTGTTTGTTGAGCCATTATCAGGAGTGGGCACCTGTTAGTCCTATCCTAAGGTATGCACAGACAGGGTGGAGTAAGAGAGCCCCCAGTGGCCGGACCGGGTACTGCGCTTTTCTCCCAGCTTTCACAAAATGATTTCTTCCCCCATCCCTGTCAGAAAGGAGGGCCAGAGCCAATAACCATAAGGGGGTGGGGGGGGGGGAAGGAGTCTGGAGAAATATAAGGTCTCATCTTCATTCATGTGGGATTTCACTTCCCCATAAAAATAACTCTTTTGGATCTCAGAAGTTGTGACTTGCCCAAGATCATACAGTAAGCTTGCCACTGACATAGGCTTAGAATCCCAGACTCCCCAGCAATTGTATTTGGATCTCTGGATCATTCCATGCCCAGGTAGAGAAGGATTTCCCTCTGTTTCCAATCCTACAATCCTTGAGTCACTTTCATTTTGGGCTAGAACTCCTCTGGAGGGGGCGGGAGGAGTGGACATGGACAAACAGACCCACCAGACAGACTGTAAGCTATTCAGTGCTTGCCTGCCATGCCAGAGATGTTTAGTTTTGGTTACCACAGTGTAGGTGGTTGAGCCCGCTAACTGAAACCTCTCAAGGCAGCCTGAGAGCCAGCCTTTCCTGTCACCTGGTCTCAGCCTTGAAGCAAAATCACAAAGGTGCAGAACTCAGCTAGGCTGACTCAGAAGACCCGCAAGTAAAAGTGCAGTCTTGGTTATGGACAACTGTGCATCTTCCAGGGTGAGGGAGGTGGGGCTCAGGGAGGGCTGACAACCCATCAAGTGCACTGTGTCATGGGCAGTGTGGGCTGCTGCACAGAGGCCAGGCCTCCCCTGAGGCTTACACCTGTATCCAGCCCTTAAGGGGTAGCCAGTGAGCTTGGTAAAGCTGGTCTTGGGGCTGGAGGGGTTGCTTAGGCTAGGAAACAGCTTATGGTCCACGGTCCCCTTTGTCTGATTCCAAAGGCCAAGATAATAATTGAAGGTGGCTTTGGGTTCCCTGGGCAGACTCTGGCGCCGACGCCTGGGGGCTGTATTGGCGCCTCACACCCCGGGCATTCACTAATGGACTGTGGCTGATCCCAGGTCTGATTGGCAGCCGGCCCCACGGGCTTCAGGGAAATTCTGGAAACTGTGGTCTCCAATCTGGAGACACTGTCCCTTTGGGGAGTCCCTTGAGGGGGAGGGTTCAAGTTGGTCCAAGGCTGAAGTGCTTCTGAGTCCCATGGGTGAGACAGAAGGAAGATGAGCTGAGTCCCTTCGTCCCTCAACCACCTGGAAATCACATGAGGTGAACTTCTAAGCACTGAAATGCAGCAAGCCAGCCTCAAAATGCCAGCCTTGTTCCCTCTCCCCATGGCCTCTCTGCCCTGCTCCCCTGGGCTGGCAGGCATCATCCCCCACTCTATGAGAGTGGCAGGAGGGCCAACATGAGTGCTCAAAGAGATTATTGAATAACACATTGGCATGTGGGGGACCCCAAGACAATCCAGAGCATGTTACCCCAAGGACAGAAGGGAGGATTAAACTCTTCTGAGGACCCCTGAGAACTAAGGACTCCCTTGTGTTTGAGAAGGGTTCCAGGACAGGGAAACAGCACAAGCAAGGATGAGGACGCATACAGGGAACAGGACAGGATGGCTGGCAGGAAAAGCCTCATAGAAGTGAGACCAGAGGGCAGACTGTGACAGTAATGCAAACATATATATATAGTCATACCCAGGGGCTGGAGAGATGACTTTTTTAGCAGTTAAGGCATTTGCCTGTGAAGCCAAAGGACCGTGGTTCGATTCTCCAGGACCCACGTAAGTCAGTCATGCACAAGGTGGTGCATATATCTGGAGTTCATTTGCAGTGGCTGGAGGCCCTGGTACGCCCATTCTCTCTCTTCTTTTTCTCTCTCTCTCTCTTTGATTCTTCCTCTCTCTCAAATAAATAAATAAAATAAAATATTAAAATAAAATAAAATAACAATCTCAGACCTTACCTTGCTGGCAATAGGAGTATATGGAAAGTTTTAAGGAGAGGGGAGAGAGGTACCTGGGGTCGGCCAGGGCTGTTTCTGAAGTACATTAGAAAAGTGAAAGAAAAATACAAAACTGACTCATCTGACCTTTTTCTAGGACATTCAATATTCAGGCAATCTGTGCCCAAATTTTACTTGTTTACTAAGAGTGAGGAGAAGGCGCTTTAGGAGACTGCTATAAATCCAGAGCAAGTCGCCATGGTAACCTGATTAGCAGCTAAATTAAGTTCATGATTAAGAAGAAATAAATAAAAATAACTCTCCTCCTTGGCTGGGACTACCCGCTGGGCCACTGGCAGCTGAGCAGCTGCCGAGGCCTGGGAAAGCTGGGATACAAGACTGGCCTTAGCTGGGATACAAGAGTTGGGCTGGGAGGCCCTCTCTGGCCTCGGGGGAATGAGGCCCCTGGTGGCCAGACTTGGGACTGCAGGCTGCATTTCCACAGGTCAAGACAATGGTTTTCCAGGCAAGGGTTCTATGTGGGGAAAGGTTCTCCAAAGGGGTGCTTTGCTGTCCGGGACCAGACTTCTCTTGTGTGGTAAGCATCCTGTCCATGGCTTTTCACATCACGCAATGGGTGCCAAGGATATTGATGGCTTGGGTTCTAGAAGAGCTGAGTTTAGCCATGGACAGAGATGTCATAGAAGCTTTGGGTGTAGGGGGTAGAAAGGATTACCAAAACCACCAGTGAGCCAGGGGGCTTTCTAAGGGTCAGTGCCCGTGAAGAAGATAGATGTGTGGCAATTGGAGAGAATCTATTTTCTTTTTTAAAATATTTATTTATTTATTTATTTATTTTTTTTTTTTCAAGAGAGAGAGAGAGAGAGAGAGAGAGAGAAGAGAGAATAGGCATGTCAGGTCCTCCAGCCACTGCAAACAAACTCCAGACACATGCATCACTGTATCTCTAGCTTTTTTTTGGGGGTACTGGGCAATCAAACCAGGGCTGTTTGGCTTTGCAGACAGGCGCCTTAACTGCTGAGCTATCTCTGTAGCCTGAGAGTGTCTACTTCTGAGGAGCATTCTGGGCTTCTGCTTGGAGCTGACCAGCAGGCTAGTTTGAAAAAGGGCTGACATTGTCTGTGATGAGACCAGAAGAGCCTTCATGAAGGATGAGTGAGTAACCAGAGGTGAGTGCCCAGAAAGAAAGAAGTCTCCCAGGTCTCTTCCCTTTCAGGGCTTCCTCCTTGGCCAAAGCAGTCTAGAGCAATGTGAGGAATGAGAGTGGCACTTGCTAACTTGGTCTCTAGCGAGTGATTTACGTCATGTGAGCCCCGGCCCTTTGCTTATGAAATGGGAGTAACCATGATCATGGTACCTATCTGTGCTGCAGGCTGCAGGGGAGGATGAAATGAACAATTAGCATGGCCTTTCACAGTCAGACAACCTTCAGTTGGAGGCTCCCTGTTGACAAGTTTAACTGCCTGGAAGAGGTGGACAGGAAGTACCCTGCTAAGATCTCCTTCTGGGGAGACCACTGCTGGAGCATGGGCAGAGGACAGCCCCAGCTGCCCTCTGGGCTCCATCTGTGTTTGGCACTGGGCTGCACTTACAGCTGCTGTCAGCCCCTGGCTGAGCACTGGTGCTGGAGCTGGTCCATTCCCATGAAGTGTGGGGCTCTCAACTTTGGGGGGTACCCCACACAAGCCTGTTGCAGCTTCCCCATGGAAGGCCTCTTCCTGGCCAAACCCTGTCCTCCTGCTCTTCTAAGCATGTCTAGGGTCACCCTACCGCTCCTTCTCCCTCCCCTTCATGTGTCCTGGTGAAGCCCTTGCACAGTGAATCCCATTTTGGCTTTTGCTTCTTAAAAGACTGAAGATGATGCAGAGCGTCTCAGAGGGAGAGTCCTACAGGTGAGTGGTCACAGAGGGAGAAATGTGACCAGCATTAGGCCACGCATATGCGTATAGATCAGAGATGTCTGTGATCCTGGGCACGAAGCACCTGTCTCTCAGTATTCTGTCCTTATGTGTACATCTGTATAGGTCCCTGTGCATCCAGAGACCCCGGGATGTGTGTCCGCTGCTGGGTGGTTTTTGTATTGGCAAAAAGAAACAATCTGTTTGTTCTTAATGGAAGAGCAAGAGCACACTGTCCATTCTTAACACTAAGGCCCGCAGAAGACCTTGGGCGCCATGGATGCTCTATCAAAACCAACCCAACCTGAGTACCACTGGGACCCAAATTGGTCTTTTTTCTTTGCGTCAATTTTGTTTTCATGTTTTGGTGGTTTGGGGGTTGCAGCATGCTAAGTGAGCTTTGTAGCCCTTTATCAATGTGACAGAAACATACACAGAGACATGTGTACCTTGCCACCGTCACACTAGAGCGGTGCCAAGTCTAGATTCAGGCCCATCTTCCTGCCCCTTGTCTTGGAGAGCAGTCTGTCCTTCCCTTTCAAGAATGAGCATGGACTTTGTAGGCTGGCCTGGGCTGAGGGAATCTGCTCAGCTTCAGGGTCCTCCACGTCTTTTCTCTTCTCTTTCCACCTCCTGCCTTTCGCTCCTTCCCCCAGCCTCTTCCCCCGCGCCCCCCCTCCCTGCTTGTCGAGATCAGGGAAGCTGCAAACCCAACCCTTACATCAAAAGGGAACTTGAAAAATACTTGGAGCAAAATCTGCTAACTGTGCATCCCTGCTCCGTGCTAGGCTGATATTAAATCAGGAAATGGCACTGAACAGCCGTTCCAAACACAGAAACAGGGCTTGTCAACACAGAAACCAAAAGCAATCTCTAACAGGCAGAGGTGAAAGGGACCTGGCATGAGGCCGGGATGCAGGAGGGAGTGGAAACCCAGGAACGGGTTCCTGAGCTGGGCTTGTTGGAGCTGTTTGTCCAGCATTCCGAATAGTATTGGTCTCCTGGGTTCTGGCACCGGTAGATGGAAGAGAATGAAGCAGGCTGCTTTACATACCTTTGTGTGTGTGTGGGGGTGGTGTCTCCTTTTCTTTCTCATTAAGTATGTATTGAGCACTTAGTATGTGGCTGAGAGTGAACCCAAAAGATGCCTGCCCATGTAGTGATGATGGCATAACTCTGGGGACAACTGTGGTGTAGCATTCTTGGCCCCTCAAGTGTTGGGCCTGCAGAAGCGTGCCGCTCTGTCCCCAGCCTCCGTGAAATAGATCCTCAAGGGTGTGAGCAATGGTACCCTTGCTGGCACCGCTCTCACCACTAGGTCTTCCAGAATTTGTGTTTGGAAAACTCCTGCTCAGCCCTCCAAACCCTAGATAAGTATGACCTACTCTGCCGTATCTGCCAGGGCTATGCCCTCTTTGCCAACGGTCACTTGCTTGAGACCGGTCAGCACTGTGGATACCTGCTCATTGCAACCCTTCTCCAGCTACAGTGGGCAGGAATATTTTCGATTGCCTGCATGAAACTCTCTTCTGCCAACAATGGTTACAGAACTGACATTAAAAATGAAATATCTTGCTGGGCGTGGTGGCGCACGCCTTTAATCCCAGCACTTGGAGGCAGAGGTAGGAGGATTGCCATGAGTTTAAGGCCACCTTGAGACTACATAGTGAATTCCAGGTCAGCCTGGGCTAGAGTGAGACCCTACCTTGGAAAACTAACTAATTAAGTAACTAACTAACTAACTAATAGTCTTGATAAACTTCACTGTTGATGGAGTACTTTCCTAGCTTTCAAATGGGAAATGAAGTAGGCACAATGTTGTTGGAGGCTAATGTGACAATATTATGGTTGACAATACCGCATATCTTTCAAGCTAGCAATTCTTTGCTTTGCTTTGAAGAGAAATGCTCCCACCTGTGCTAAGAGGAGCATGAAGAAAAGATGTTAGTTACAGTGTTGTTTGCAATAGGAATGCTTAGAAATGGCTTAGAAGTCCATATATATGAGACTAGATTAAAAAAAAAAAAACCACAGGGACTCCACTGGCAGAACACTGCATTAGTTAAAAAGAAAGAAGATCTCAATGTATTGACACAGAAATTGCTGAGTAAAAATGAAAAGCAAGCTGTAGCTGTAGAGGTAGATGTGAAATTACACTGTTGCATTTTTTACTCCCAAAAAGTGGTCTTGTGCATCTATCACTTATATTTCACTTTAAAAAGAAGAAAGGGAAAAATAGCTAGTGTCGCCACTGCAGCTCCTGGCCAGCAAGAGCTTGAGCTTTGCTATAGCCCAGTAATATCATTCCATCAGTCCTGGGCAATGGAGGGGAGGGTACAACTCACTTCCTTTGTACCTAGAAGCTGGCTCCCCAGGCTGTGATGAGCATGTGGTGGGGAGCTGGAAGAGCATCTGGGTGTAAGAGGAGGGCACTGATAAGGCTACTAGGGTGAGGGACTCAGATCATGTGCTGTCTTTGAGTTAGTCTTTGGTGTCAGGAAGAAGGAAGAAAACTTGGTTCAAGAATGGTAAGGAGGGGGCTAGAGAGATGGCTTAGTGGTTAAGGCATTGCCTGCAAAGCCAAAGGACCTCGGTTTGATTCCCCATGACCCACGTAGGCCAGATGCACAAGGTGACACATGCGTCTGGAGTTCATTTGCAGTGGCTGGAAGCCCTTGGCACACCCATTATCTCTCTCTCTTTCTCTCGATCTGCCTCTTTCTCTCTTGCTCTCTCAAATTAATTAATTAATTAATTTAAAAAAGAATGGTAAGGAACTAATGGACACTAGTGGGCTGCAGGAGAGGCCTGAGGGCTCTGAGGAGAAAGCTTTTGAGTTTACCCAGCTGCATTCATTCATTCATTCATTCATCCATCCATCCATCCCATAATGGTAACCCTCCTGCTATGGACATTACACTGGCTACTGGGCACATAGAAATATTCTTCACTAGCTCAAGGTCATCCCATCTAGGTTTTTCATTTTTTTTTTTTTTGGTTTTGCGAGGTAGGGTCTCACTCTGGTCCAGGCTGACCTGGAATTAACTATGTAGTCTCAGGGTGGCCTCGAACTTGTGGCAATCCTCCTACCTCTGCCTCCCGAGTGCTGGGATTAAAGGCGTGCGCCACCACGCCCGGCCCATCTAGGTTTTTAAAGTGTGTTTCTGGGACCCTGCATGGAGCAGAATTACCTAGGGAACTTATTAAAATGCAAGCTTCTGGGATCTCCCAAGACCTATAAAGTCAGACAGTGACTTGGAAATCTGTGTTATTTGTTTGTTTGTTTGTTTGTTTATTTATTTATTTATTTTCAAGCAGAGAAATTCAGGGGAGGGGGAGGAGAGGGAGAGAGGCATCCCAGGGCCTCCAATCACTGCAAACAAACTCCAGACACTTAACGCCACTCTGGCTTATGTGGGTACTGGGGGAATTGAACCTGGGTTATTAGGCTTTGTAGGCAAGTGCCTTAACTGCTGAGCCATCTCTCCAGCCTGGAAATCTATGTTTTTAATATATGTTCTTAGGTTAAAAAAAAAAAAACATTTGGGGGCTGGAGAGATGGCTTAGGGGTTAAGGCACCTGCCTCCTAAGCCTAAGAACACTGGTTCCAATCTCCAGCAGTTCCAATCTCCAGGTCCCACCTTTAGCCAGATGCAGTGACGCAAGGGCGCAATGCCGCACTTGCCCACAAGGGGGCGCACACATCTCGATTTCCTTCGCAGCAGCTGAGACACTGCTGGCGCGCCTATCTCTGTCTTCTCTCTCTCTCTCTCTCTCTCTCTCTCTCTCTCTCTGCCTCTCCGTGTCTCTCTCCAAAAAATAATAAAAAATAAAGTTTCAAAAAAGACAAAACATTTGGACTAGCTGATCACACCATTTTCCTTGAACTCACCTGTGTTGCTTCTAAAGGCCTAAGGTCAGCTCTGAGATCCAATTGCAAGAAGGGAGGGATAGGGCTATGAACCTTGTCATATGACTCCAGCGTGTGTGATGTTTCTAGAATAACAAAGATATTTTCTTGACCAGCCCCCTCCTAGTCCTTCCCAGGCATGGGCAGAGTCACCTCTTTAAGTCCCAGTCCTTTAGATACAAGCAGTTGGCTCATTCTAGGCAGGTGTTGGTGTCGTGTGCAAAGACCCCCAGGGCAGAACACCAGAACCCTGTGGAAGAACATGAAGAAGTCAGTGTGCCAGGTGCTATTGGGGGAGAACAAACATAAACAGACGTGAGGTGGGAGAAGTTGGCGGTCCACATCATTCAAGGATCTGAAGAATATGCTAAGAAGCATCATTCTTTTCCAAATGTCAAATAGATTTATATTTAAGAGAGGGGGTGGAGAGTTGAAGATAGAATGATCAATTTCATAGATTACTAAAACATGAAGACTGGCTTTACCACCCTATGAAGAAACAAAAAATACAGAGCCCAAACCTTTGTTGTTTGTAAGCCACAGATGAGCGCGACTTTGGTGAGGATGAGGGTACCAGATGTAGAACCAGAGCTTTTAAGGTGGAGGGAGACAACTCTGATGGTTGGGCTATGAGAGGTGGGAGCCGTGATGTTGTTTCAGAAGGTCTAATGATGACCATGGGGTTATGAGCAGATAGAGTGGGAAGGGAGTGGGTCGGGTTATCCCTCCCTGAATTGTGGCCTTGGGCAGCAAGCATCAGCTTCTGACCTCCTCCACTTCTTCCTCTTGTTCTCCATCTCCTTCTGTCTTTCCCCTCTCTCCCTCTTCTCCTACATCTCTTCTGGTATTCAAGAGAGAGGTTAGTTGGGACTGAGAGTCAAACTCAGGTCAGAGGCAGGGCCAAGGATGAAGGCTAAAGTTAGGACTCAAGAGCAAAGATCAGAGGTTGGCCTTACATTTGGGTGAAAGGCTGAGAGGAGTCTGCAAAAGCTTTCAGCCTGCCTTGGTTTCTCATTTGCCTCACACACAGTAAGGGAAGAGAGTCCTGGGGTGCTCGTGGCATCCACAGAAGGTGAATTCAACCTGTCCCTTAGAATTGGGCAGATGTTCTTTGAGACCTGGACCACGTCACTAATCTCATGGACAGCTGGAATTCCTGATCCAGATATTAGCTGGAGAAGAACCAGACAGGTACCTTGGATCTCTGGACTGCTACCCACTCCACACAGAGACCCTCCAATTTCATAAGATTCAGAGTTCTGGACTAGGGGCCAGAAGTCCCAGTTCATCACTGCTGTGCAGTTTCAAATTAACACTTAACCTCTGAGAGCCTCTGTCTTTGTATGAGCTGGTAATGATTCCACCGAACTACCCTTCCCCTCCTCCAGGACTGAGTGAGCTGAGGTGCCCAAAGCTGACCTAATCTTTGTAAAGTAGGAATAACAATAGAGTTGTGAGAATCCCAGTGGCAAAGTGAATTATAAAGCACCTTGGAGATCCCCATGCAAATGGGAATGAATATCATCCTGAGACATCCGATCTGAGTCCTGGCTGCCCACTGGTTATGGAATGTGAGCCTCGCGTGTGGTTGAATTTTTTTCTTGTACTCAAAGTAAAAAGAAACAGGTGGAATGGTTAGAATAATAAATTCCTACTCCCCTGCGTGCGTGCGTGCGTGCGTGCATGCGTGTGTTTGTGTGTTCCTTGGTTCCCAGGCATCAGCCAGGCAAAGGGCTCTGCAGAGCCAGTGTGACTCCACAGCTGCAGATACTTGGTTTTTTTTTTTTTTTTTTTTTTTTTTTTTTTTTTTAGCACCAGGAGCCGGGGAGTGGTGGCGTGCGCCTTTAATTCTAGCACTCGGGGAGGCAGAGGTAGGAGGATCGCTGTGAGTTCGAGGCCAGCCTAAGACTACATAGTGAATTCTAGGTCAGCCTGAGCTAGAGCGAGACCCTACCTCGAAAAACCAAAAACAAATAAACAACAACAACAACAAGCAGCAGGACCCCTAACTGGCAGCACAACCTTGTGGGAAGCGCTGCTCTGGAATCTGGCGGTGGTTGTGTGATGCCGGGTAAAATACACGTGTCTGGATGTCTTGGGGGCGAGGGAGAGGTAGGGCAGTAAACCTCCTTGCCTCTTGGAAGGCCCTGAGGGAAGGCTAGCAACAGAATCCCACTGGGTCTTGTGAAGCCAGGCGCATTTCTCCAGCAGGACTGAACAGAAAGCAGTGGCAGGCTCTGGGTGCGCACAGGGACGGAGGAAGGAAAACTTCCCTAGCTCTGCCTCCCTCCCCCCACCCCCCTGCAGCACCGTAGCAGAACTCAGGCCCTGGGGTCCTTGGGACCAACCGCCTCCACTTAAGGACCTTGGATGGTAGGACCCTGTTCACCAGGGAGCTCCGAGGCTGAGTTTCTGCCCAGCTCTTGCATCTGGAGTGCTGCGCTTCTCACTCAATAACCGCCCCCTCCACACACCCCACACCCTCCACACACACACACACTCCTCCCACGCACCTCCAGTCTCACCCCTGCTCGCACAGAGACTTCAGATCGATCACCAAACACCTGCCGCCCCGAGGGGAAACCTGGGTGAACAGCGCACCACAGGGCTGGCTGGCGATGCCTGGGGTGCCACGCTGATCTGAGAACGCACAGGAGGCCCGGGGGCTTCAGGTTAGCCCCGTAGGCTGGGCAGAGGCAGGTGGGAGCTGCGTTGCGAACGTCCTACCCCCGCCCCCCACATCCCAGGCTAGCAATATGATCCGTGGTTCTTTAGGGGAAACTTTTTTTTTTCTTCTACAACCAAAATCCACCTGGGCCGAATAGCCTGTGGCAGGAGAGGGGCTTGCTTCGGTGTGAAAAAATCTCAAACCGGCTTTTGGGCTGCTAGATATCAGTTCAGTAGAGAGGTTTTTGGCCAGCGCGAGACCTCAGCTTTCCTTCTTCGAGGCTTGGGGGATTTTGCGCTCTGTTTCGGGGTCTCCCAGACCTTTCCTGACTCTCCATTTCTTCCACCGTACCTTCTCGTTCCTACAGTGCGTAGAACTCCCAGTCCATGGGTAAACTGTATCCCTAGATCCCTCCTGTCCAGTCCTGCTGGAATACTTAGAATGAGGAACCCAGGGGTGCCGATGAGGACCCACCAGTAGCCGTTCAGGGGTAAAGATCAACAGCACCTGGGGTTCTGAGGCCCTGAGGACCTGTGCATCAGGCATGAAGTGGGGTGGCTGTTAGCAAGGGCCTCCACTTTGAGGCAATTCCCATGTCCCCCACACCTGCAGCCTGGTAGATGTGGGGATGTTCCAGTCTCTCCCTCCCTCTCTCTCCTCTCTCTCTTTCTCCTCACCCTCTCCCTCTCCCTCTTCCTTCTGTTGGGGGATGGGAAAAGGAGGGAGGGGCTATGTTGGCACTGGCGCAAACAAACGGATTGGGTGGGGGTGGGAGTGTGAACCTAGGGGCCCACAGAGATCTCTCAGTCAAAGCCTAGATGTAGAAGTGGCCTCAACAGAGACAGTCTGGGGACAAAGAAGAGCACAACAAAGGCGAGCACAAGTGCCCGACCCGCGAGACCACAGCAGGACCACAGGGGTTTTGCAAGTACTGGTCTGGGGACGCAGGAGTCGTCCGGGACCCACATTCTTGGAATTTGGGTCTCAATCCTTGGGTCAGACCCAAGGGGTCACGTGGGGAGCCGGCAGAGCCCTGTTACCTTCCTTGGTACGCACGAATCGAGCGCAGACTAAAAGCGGTGGTCTCCGATGACCCAGAGGAATGGAGTTTCCCCGCTGGAGTCCAGTTAAGTACCAAGAGACCCCGAGTGTGTGCGTGGAGGCTGAAGTCAGCACGGACTCATTATCCGTCCAGGGTGGCCGCAAAGCGTTCCCCACTGAGCAGAGGTCCGAATGTGCACTCACAGCGCGCGGACGCGACAGGGACACTTATAGTACCAGTGCGTGTCCCCAGCGTCTAGTTTTGGATAGGGGAGTCACAGCAGGACGGCCCAACCTGTCTAGGCGGCCGAATCTTCCCCCCCCCCCGCCCCCAAGAGCACGCTTCTCCAAGAGGTTTCAAGACCGATTCTCCAGCAGCACCATTGCTGATTGAAACCTTTAGGTCACGTTTTTTGTTAAAATATATTCCTTTTGTTAAAAAAAAAAAAAAAAAAGCTACCAAGATCACACCCTACCCCACCTTCCCTCAAAGACTCAAGAGAATAGAGGGGTTCCAGGTTCATTGGAGGCGTTTCCCCACTTTCTTCTATTAAGGGAAAAGGGCGTGTTCTCATTGCGGTGGGCTACTAGACCCCTACACGCTGCGCCAGTTGTGCGGGGTCTTGTCTCGTGCCCACAGTGGCCAGGACTCACTCACCCAGCGCACCTTCTCCAGCCTTTCCCTGCGAACCCTGAACTGCAAAGCCGAAGGCGACGCGGGAGGCGGGTCAGGCCTCCGGATCCAGCGAATTCGCTATTTATCCGCCTCTGGTAATCAAGTCCGGGTCTCCGGGAGACCCCATATTTTCGGCTATCCTGGTCCAGGTTAGGGAGGGTGCGCCATGCGCCAGCCCCCTCCCCCTCGCCCTGTTTGAACTCCGAGTGCACTGCGCTCCCGTCTCCCGGTCTCCCCGTCTGCGTTCCTGGGAGGATTGTCGCGGGACAGCCCTGAGATCTCTGGAGGTGGCATTTTCACTTTAGGCCACCGGACCTTTTGCAGTTCAGGACCTTCCCCAGAGTGGTGTCCAGGACAAGCACCCTCGAAAGCTGGGGTAAGGAATTTCAGCGAAGGCAACTCAGGCAGGGCTCGTGGTTAAGTGTGAAGATGAGATAGGAGGACCAGTGCGTGGCCTCCGGGGGCACCCGTCTTGGGTCCCCGCGGTGGGCACACAGCCAGCGTTCTGGGTTGGGTAGGTTAGGGTTGGGGAGAGAAACCTGTCTTGTTCCCGGGCCAAAGCTGTCCAAGCCTTCCAGCGATGAAACCCGCAGTTCGGGGCGCCTTTGCGCCCCATCGCCACTTGGGGTCGCACTTTATGCCTGTTTGAGTCTCTCCACCGTCGGCAGAAGCCCGGATCAGTTTAATCCTTACAAAACGTTCAGACAAAAACAGGGCCCGTTTGGTGCACCGACCCGGGCGTAAGGATGACCCCGAGCCTCGGAGCGTTCAGGTTTCTGTGTGCCTGGCCGGGGAAAGGGATTCCGAGTCTTCCAGCCGATTCTTGTTTGCTTCCCCTAAGAGGGGAGCGTTTGGAGGTGGGGTGGGTGCAAGGGTCTTTGAGAGCCCAGTGGAGTCCATCAGAGCTCGACTACAGAACCTGCCAGGAGAGGACCGGGGTCTCTTGGTACGCCCCCTCCCCAAAAAAAAGCTCCCAGGAGGTTAAGAGTTAGGTGTGAACACAACTCTTGAAACCTCAACCCCGCCTTTCCCCAACGCATAAATACGCGCAGACCTCTAGAAACACGGGCACGCACGACACACAGTCACGCGGCCCGTGGTCGAGAGGACGCACCAAGCGATTGTCGCCCACTGGGCGGGGGCCGCTTGGGAACAAAGGGCCCGGGAGGTGTGCAACCCCCCCCCAAGAGCTCCTTCTGAGCCGACTTTGGGGGTGACACTGGCGGAGAGTGGGAGTGCAAAGAGTCTTGAAGGAGGTGAGCGTGTGGGGTGGAAGCGGTGGCTTGGCCCAGAAGTAGGGCGCCCAGCGAAGGCGAGCATTGGAGGGGGAACCCTGCCGGGAGGTTGTGGGGGTGGGGGGTTGGGTCCAGGCCGGCCGTCCCACTCGGCTCCAGCCCGCTGCCAGGCTCAGGCGACTCCGAGGCTGCTACGGCGGCCGGTCAGCTGACACCGGGGAGGGGGACGGGGGAGCTGTCAGGCACGCCCCGCCCAGCGCCTCTGGGCCGCTGGATCCGTGCAGCCATTGGCCAGGACTCCGGGCCGCCCGGGCCCCCGCGCCCCAGTGACATCAGGAAGGCGATAAAAGGCGGCGGCCGGCGCCGGATCCTGCACAGCTGCACCGCCAGGCTGCGAGCGGCTGCGAGCTAGAAAGCCCTAAGGCCTGAGAGCCGGAGAGCCAGCGGCGGGCGCTCGCCCCGCTCCTCCCCTCCACCCCATCGCGCGCCTCGCCCGCTTCTCCACTCCGCCTGGCCTGGACCCCACTTGGTCCCCGTGCGGCCACAGCCCCCAGCTCTGGGCTAGCGCAGGCAGCCCCTGGGACTCTCCCGAAGCGCCGCCGCGTCCCCAGACAAAGGCTTGGCCGGCGGCCCCGGCCGGCTGCGCCCTCTGCTCCCCGGCTGGCCGCTCGCTCTTCGCCCCCGCGCTTGGCTCGGCTAGGCTCGGCGCGTCCCGGCCCGCTGCAAAGTTTTTCCCCCCGCGGCGGCGGCGGCGGCGGCGGCGGCGGCTGAGCCTCGCGTCAGTGATGGCCGCGGAGCTGAGCATGGGGCCAGAGCTGCCCACCAGCCCGCTGGCCATGGAGTACGTCAACGACTTCGATCTGCTCAAGTTCGACGTGAAGAAGGAGCCGCTGGGGCGTACGGAGCGTCCTGGCCGGCCCTGCACGCGCCTGCAGCCAGCCGGCTCAGTGTCATCCACGCCGCTCAGCACGCCCTGTAGCTCGGTGCCTTCGTCGCCCAGCTTCAGCCCCACCGAACAGAAGACCCACCTCGAGGACCTGTACTGGATGGCGAGCAGCTACCAGCAGATGAACCCCGAAGCACTCAACCTGACCCCGGAGGACGCGGTGGAGGCTCTTATCGGCTCGCACCCCGTGCCACAGCCGCTGCAGAGCTTCGACGGCTTCCGCGGGGCGCACCACCACCACCACCACCATCACCCGCACCCGCATCACGGGTACCCAGGTGCTGGCGTGGCGCACGATGAGCTGGGTCCCCACGCGCACCCGCACCATCACCACCATCACCAAGCGTCACCACCGCCGTCCAGTGCCGCCAGTCCCGCGCAACAGCTGCCCACCAGTCACCCGGGGCCGGGGCCGCACGCGGCGGCCGCAGCAACTGCGGCAGGTGGCAGCGGTAGCGTGGAGGACCGCTTCTCCGACGACCAGCTGGTGTCCATGTCGGTGCGTGAGCTGAACCGTCACCTGCGGGGCTTCACCAAGGACGAGGTGATCCGCCTGAAGCAGAAGCGGCGGACCTTGAAGAACCGAGGCTACGCCCAGTCGTGCAGGTACAAACGTGTCCAGCAGAAACACCACCTGGAGAACGAAAAGACGCAGCTCATTCAGCAGGTGGAGCAGCTTAAGCAGGAGGTGTCCCGGCTGGCCCGCGAGAGAGACGCCTACAAGGTCAAGTGCGAGAAACTCGCCAACTCCGGCTTCAGGGAGGCGGGCTCCACCAGCGACAGCCCCTCCTCTCCAGAGTTCTTTCTGTGAGTTGTGGCGGGTCCTGGGACCCCCCTCCAGACCCCGCCCTTGCTTTGGCCCAGTCCGGACTCCCTGTCCTGTGTCCCTTAGTCCTGGATTCCCTTGGACCCTGCCCTTGTCATGGCCCCAACCTTGACCTGTTTGACTCGAGCGAGCGAGAGGGAGGAAGGACGAGCCGGCGACGGGCGGGTGTGCGTGCGTGCGGGCGGGCGGGCAGGGGACCTTGGCTAAGGCGAGGGTAGCGCACGCCAGCAAAACCACCTCCTAGACTCGGGCAGAGCCAGAGAGACCAGGGGGTGGGAGGGCCCACAGCAACTTTTCTTCAGGCTGGAAGGCCGAGTGGCACGTACTGTGGAGTCGCCAAGGCTGCCTGGAGACTCATCCTGGCTTTGTGAACTTTGAGTGCCAGGGCCTCTGCTTCGCAGTCTGCCCCAGGAAGAGAACAGAGGCGAGAAGGAAGGACCCTGGAGTCCCCGCAGGCGCGAGGCAAGGCTGAGTCCAGGGAGGAAGAACAGAGGGACGGACGGACGGACCGGACCTGTCTGTCCAGAGTCCGGAGAACACTGGCTCTCAGCCGGGAGACGCGGGCCTCTCAGTAAAGACATTTTCGGCGCGCAGAAATCTCATCAGTTTTATTGCCTGCTCTGATTATATAGAAAAATACGAAAATCTGCATTAAAAATATTAATCCTGCATGCTGGACATGTATGGTAATAATTTCTATTTTGTACCATTTTCTTGTTTAACTTTAGCATGTTGTTGATCATGGATCATACCGCCCCCCCCCTTGTTTCTTTGGGTGAGAAGGGATCGCAGTTCTGAAACTCCTGCGCCTTGGAGCTGAGTTTCAGTCCCAGCCGGCTTGTAAATACCCGCCTGGCACAACCCATTGAGAACGTGGCAGCAAGCTGAGGGTCTTTGTTTGGGTTTATTAATATGTCATTTTATTTGTAAGTCAAAAAAGAAAAGAAAAGGAAATGTGTACTGGGCATTTGGCATTTCACAACCAACTTTGTCCAGGGGCGTCCTTGAAAGTTGGGGGGTGGGGGGTGGTTTCTCCCCTCCCTCTGTTCACATTCGGTCTACTCTTCCTTCCCACTTTAGTTTTCAAATTTCTTGGTGTTGAGGGTAAGAGTATAGGAGCAAGACAGCTGTGGCGGTCCAGGCCCAGAGGGAAGGAATGTGTCCTGTAGCCCTGGCTGGTCTTCCGGCCAAATGGACACCCCTAATAAGAGAGGGAAAGAAATCAGATGTGCATCTCCGTTTTGCACGTGCCCCTGTGGAATCCTCCAAGCAGGCGCTAATTGCAAGACCTCCCCCCCCACCCCACCCCACCTCACCAGCAGCACGCCTGGAGTGAGGCTTCACTCCCTTGACACTGGCGATGGTGAGTAGATCTTGCATTGAATCGACTGCCATGCTCAGAATGTACCAGACACCCAAACACTGGCAGATATTTTTTGCATCTTTCAAGAGCGTTCTTTAGACCAATTCATGATATGTTTCTTTCCCTGCTTTAGAAACAGCAGGAAGAGTTATTGGTGGTGTCCCCCTCCCTTCGGTTGTACAGTAGTTATAGGGAAGGTTTGGGTATTTTTCTTTATTATTACTTTTATTTCTGCAGGTCAGTAAAAAAAAAAAAAGGATTTAAGTTGCACTGACAAAAAATACCAAAATAAAAGCGTATTTTTTAGTTCCCATTTGAAATTGCTGGCGCTGCTGGCTGGATGCATTTTTTTTGAGTTTGTATTAGTTGATAAATTAACAGTAATAACAAGATTGTATGAACCGCATGGTGCTTGCAGTTTTAAATATTGTGGATGTTCGTCCCGCATCAGAAACGAGCTTTGGTTTTTACCGATTCAACTGTGTTGAAATCAAACTTGCAGCAACAGAAATTGTTTTTATTTCATGTAAAATAAGGGATCAATTTCAAACCCTGCTTATGATATGAAAATATTAAAACCTAGCCTATTGTAGTTTTAATTCAGACTGGTTTCTGTTTTTTGGTTATTAAAATGGTTTCCTATTTTGCTTATTAAAAACCACGGAAATGGTGTTTATTTAGGACTCCGTGTTTGCATGTCTTTCAATCCTATTTCTTCAAGAGTTATACCAACTTTGGGATATTTTTTGGCAATGGAAACAAACCAAGGGCAGTCAGACATCTCCTTCTAGCGTGTGTGTGTGTGTGTGTGTGTGTGTGTATGAGTGTAACATATTCTCTGCTTCTCACCCTAGGATCAAACCACTGGTCAAGAATCCTTGGTCTGTAAGACAAGAGGGTGCAGAGCTGAGAGGGTGCTCATCCCAAAAGGCACACATCACTTATTCTGTGATCAGAACTGGCCTGCTAGCCCATCTGCTGTGAGGTAGTGAGTGGCAGACAAAGATGGGAAAGCCAGATCTTTTTTGGTACTCGGGCCCAGCTGACCTGCAAGCCCTTGCCTTCCTGCCAGTGTGTTGGGTCTCTCGGCTTTCTTGTGTCAGGCATCAGAGCTGCTCAGGGCTAGGCTGCCTTCTCTGACCAAAGTTGATGGAAGGAGATGAAACCTGGCACCAGTTCTTGGGGCACAGAATCCTTCCAACAAGAAGCCTGTCCTTGGGAATCTCTTTGCAGGGTAAGATAATTCCCAAGGCACCTGGGCTCCACACTGCAGTGGAGCCCAGATTTCAACAGCATCTCAGATTGAGGGTTGAAGGGTTTGGGTCATTCTGATGCAGCAGTGAGTCTTACCCAGAAGATCCCAGACCTGATGGGGAGCTGGCCCTGGGCCCTTTCCTTTCTCTGATCTTTGGAAGAGCAGTGACCACTTAGGAAGCCTCAAACTATCTCAGCCTACTCCTCAGCATGTGGTCTGTGACTTAGGTGTTGGCCTCAGGCCTCAGAGACTTCTTGGAAGTGTACTAGAACCCCCAGATCTCAGAAGAGGTCGTCACTCTTGACAATGGCTAGCTGCAGACACTTCCACTTTCCCTATAGACTTAGTATTTGGTCTTGAAGTTCCTTGGCCTGCAGTTCCTGACATGGAATTTCAGGGATGAGATGGAGGTGTAGGTGACTCAAGCTGAGGAGCCCCAGCCAAGAACCAGAGCAGAGCCTGGAAGAAGGAAGGGGAGAGTGAAAGTAAAAGGGGATGGATTTTGCCCAGGCCCCTTGGAGACTGTGTTGATGGTTGAAAGTCTGAAAAGAAGTCATAGAAACCTAAAATGTAAAGATATAAATAATAATAGCTATAGTGTGTGTATATGGCATTGTTTAGTGTGACAGAGCTTAGGATTTCAGCTTGGATTGAATTCTCAAACCTTTTCTATCTGATAGGGGAGGCTTTGGCTGGGATAAGGGTGGAGGCTTCAGAGCCCATTGCGGCCACTTTGCCCTCCTGTGTTCAGGAGAAGGAACAAGGGGCCTGATGGTTCTTAGTTACATGTGCAAAACCTCCAACATACATCCTTTGAGGGCGAACAGGCCTGCTAGGATGACGTGGTTCATCTAAAGGAAAGCCACTGTGTGACTCCCACCCACCGCTGTGACCAAGAGATTCCTTGTTGGGGAGGCCCTAAACCAGATGGCCCCTGACTACTTTTGGAAACATAAACAGACTGGCATTACCCACCTCTGGTGTCAACTAGATTTTTTTAAAAAGCCTCTGCTCTGACTCCAGAGCATCCGGTTTACTTTCTTAGGGCAGAGACACTGTGCATCCAGAAAAGACAAGTGACCAAGAAGAAGGCGACCCCCCCCCCGCGCCACAGCCCTAGTGACACACTGACGCACAGAGATGCAGGCACACACACCCTACACCCACACTGATGCCCACGCAGGCACCGTCAGTCTCTGCACCAAGCTGCTGACTGAGCAACTACCCCGGGAGATCCGGGCAGAGCCCGCCCTGGCCGGCCCCTCTGGCGAGGAGGTCAGGGTTTGTGGAGTGTCCTGGGCGGGTTCCCACTGCGTCTTCACTCGCCGCCCACCCCGCTGCGATGCCCCTCTCCACACACACACACACACACACACACACACACACACACACACACACACACACACACACACGGGGGAAGAGGAACTAGGTTCGGAGGACCTTAGGCGCATGGAACCCCAGCGACTTTTGGCAACCATCAACTTCCTTTGAGGTTTCCAGGGCTCCTTGCGGCTGCAGGGCACCTGATCTATCCTAGTCTCCAGCAAAATCCTCCCGGCGCTGCAGTCTTCCAAGCTGGTCCTGGTCCCCGGCGGTCAGGCGGGCGCCTGCTGCGGGAGATGCACGTGGAGACAACGCATACAGACACCGGGACCCATGCAGAGGGCACCCGCAGGTCCCCAGAATGGGGCTCAACACTGGCCAAGATCCTTGCTAGCTAGCCTGGGTGGCAATGGTCTCGACCCTGGCTAAGCTCGCTTCCTACGCCCTGGATGCACTGGCTTTCAGATGGCTTCCTGATTGGGGTCCAAACACATCATCCCTTTTCCCCTTTCCTGCTGTTCTCTTCTCCCCTCTCTCCCTCCCCTTCCTTCTCTCCCTGTCTCTGCTTCCTTCGCTTCTTCCTTTTCCCCTCTCTCATTCCTCTAGTCTCTCTTTCACAGTCAATCTCTTCCATTTCAGAAAACTTTCAAGCCTCTTCTGTTTTATTTTCTCCTCTGTCGTTTATCCCTGTGGCGGCTGCCTGGCAGGAAGGGCTACCCAGAGCCAGTCCTGAGGTGCCTGGAGCCAGCCCCTGAAGAACCAGAGGATGGAGAGGTAGGTCTGTATTTCCTGAGTGTTCAGAGTCACAAATCCTCGTGCCTGCTCTCCATGGCTCTCTTTCACCCTCCCTCACAGAGGTTGGCCGGGGACTGACTTGTCTGGCTGGCTGCTGGCCGGCCAGAGAGCAGATCTCTGAGGGGGAAAAAAAGCGATCTGAGGAGACTGCAGATATTCTAGGTCCGTTTTGCAGTCACCAGTCAGCTTTGCTTGGTCCCTAGCCTCTGGGTGGGTATTTCTGTGGCTGGACAAACCCCAGTAGGCCAGAGTCTTACCCACCATGCTAGCCAGTGCTGTCCAGGGGCCTCTGCACCCACACTCATGGTGGAAAGTGACAGGCACCACCTTTCTCTGTGACGGGAAGAAACAGCAAATGCTTACTCCCTTCTCCCATGCCGGGTCCTCAGTTTGTTCTTTGTGTGGCGGAACCCTGGAGCAGCTGGCTGGTGGAGAGTTTCTAACTAAGATGACTAACTTGCAGGCTTTAGGATGCAGAACTCATATGCACTCTGGACCCTTCAGTTTTCAGGAAGGAAAACCTTTTTCCCTGTGCAATTGTCACCCTTCCCTCTGCAGCCTGCACTCTGAAGGCCTGGCCTCTCAGCCCAGAGATAGCTGTGTTTGGGTTTATTATGTAAGGACCCTCTCTCCCTTCACCAAAATAAAAGTCCTCCAAAGGCACAGCTGGGTTGCCCTGTGGAGAGAAGTCAGTTTGGATGGAAGAGCTGCTCTGTGCAGGTGCTGAGGACTGCATGCTGGGAAGACAGGCAGGCACAGTGAAGGGACAGTCCTGTGGCCTTGGTGCACCTGGGCTGCAGAAGCAGCTGCCACTGGCCTTGGCTTCTCAGGCTGGGGCTTTCCTGGCTCAGAAGCGTAACCTCTTTTCAGAGAAGAAGCTACTGGTAGAATTTCTTCTTTTCTACAGTTCTTGTCTCTTCCAGTTGGGGAGCACCCCTTCACCAAGCTCCCCACAAGTCCTCGGCATCCTGTACACCTCCCCCCATCTGTCTGAACACCTTCTTCTATTCTGTACAAATTTCCACAGCACTCATTTCTTAATACTTTGCTCCCTTGTCTGACACATGCTATCTTAAATGATGCATTAGATAAGATCAGAGCTAACTGTTCTCGCTTGGAAGAAATTAAATCTCCAAGAAAAGTAGTGGCTCCGGTAAGAAAAACCACCTGAATTAATGATAAGGATTTGTTCCAAAGCAACACTTAGTTTTAGTGGCCTCTCGGCATTCTTTGCATGCGGAGATACTTAAAAAAACCAGCACCTATTCATTACATATTCTGTTTCATTTGAATCAGAAGTGGATGCTATCTTTGGGCTGGAGGGGCAGCGATGGTGACAATGGGAGGAGGAGCAGAACTTTCCAGAACCAGCAAGCTAGTTTTGGCATGAGAAAGCAGATTCAGTGTTTATGGTGCCAGGCTTTTCTATGTGCAGCTCGTGCATCTTACTCGGGTTTGAACGTCCTCTAGTAACTGAATAGGGGTGGATCCTAGAGGGGGCCTGGTTCAGAGTTTGGGTGTGAAGTGAGCATTGGCCCTGCGCTAAGATGCTATGACATTTGGGAGCAGAGGCCCTTGGCTCACATGCAAGTTCCCTCGTCTCACGGTTCTAATTCTGCCAAGGTTCCAGGCCTCTGATACTGCCAGTGAGGTGAAGGGTCCTGGGATGGGCAGGCCTGCCTGGAGTCAGCTGTGACTGCCTAAAGTGGGCAAAGAAGGACACTACTTCCCAATTTAGGGTTCAAGTCCTGCCCTGTCTCTGCCCTTCACTGTGTCCTGGGAATATGCAGAGCCAGGTACACACGTCCCTGTCCATGGACAGGGGCGAGCAGATCACAGAGAAGAAGAGATGTGGCTCAACCATGAATTTAGTCTCCTGACACTTCACTCTGCAGTTTATCCATGGGTCATGGAGAAGGGACAAGGTACAGTGTGGTCATTTTTTGCTCAAGGCACCAAGGATGGTGGGGGGGGGATCCAGGACTTAAATCCATACTTGTCTGGTGCTGAAATTTCATTTTTGCCACGGAACTTCATAAACCCTTATATAAATTCGTCATTGGAAACACTCAAGCCTGAGAAGGATGGGGTTGTGAAATAGCTTGCATTGGGGGCAGTTTCTTTTCTAAGTGTGTTTGCAGAAGGTAGTCAGTCTTCAGTCACGGGGCTCCCTGGCCGGCACGCATCTAGACAACAAGGGTGTTTGCAAAAGCTGCAGCTGTTTTGTATTTCATCGTTGGAGAGAAGAGTATGGTGGTACCGAGGCCGTGTGTGTGTGTGTGTGTGTGTGTGTGTGTGTGCGCATGTGCATCATCTTGGGACATCTGTGCTGCTTATGATTAACAAACAATCCTCTCACCCTCATCTCCTCTCGACTGAACATTCCAATAAACAGATGATCATGGCCGAGCAAGTGTTCCTCACAGAAGTCACCTCTAGGTGAGGCAATGTGGATGCAGTGTTGCACAGTTGAACACAAGCTGTTTCTGGGCAGCGCTGAAGCTTTGGATCGGCACATGTGTGTGCTTCAGCAATGAGGGCAGGCCCGTGCACACACTTGTGCTTACTTACACACCGAATCCGCATGTGTTAATCTGCTAACATATACACTCTTATGTTCATGTGTATGCTTACACACACACATACATGACACATGCATGAATTCATGCTATGCACATGCCTGTCCAAATGCTCATACTCAGACATTTGCAGCATGCCTGCAGTGTAGATCATTATGCATCAACTATACTCATGGATATTCACATTGAGACGCAGGTGATTATACGTGTATACACGCTCTGCCAAAATACAAAATGGATCCTGTGCATCCTCAAAGGCTCACACACACACACACACACACATATGCGTAAGTGTGTAAGTGAACACGTTCTTCGTGCTCTTTCACACACAGACACCATGTAGCCAGGGAAATGTGGTGCTGGTGGGGTTAATGGAGGCCCCAGACTCCCATAAATATTTATACGAAGCACTCAAGCTCTCAAAGTGGGAGATGAAACCTCTTCCCACGAGCCCCTGTAAATCATGCAGCTGTTATGTGTTCCCTGTCAGATCTGGGCTTGTGCAGTCCAATACTTGCTCCACGGAGGCGACATATATGTTCTGGAGCTCACAGTGCTTCTGATGTCCCTTCTGGCATCCCAGCCAATGTGTCGGGTCTGTTCTTCAAGCCACAAAGGAAACATTTAGTATAGGGATGCTGGGGTAGAGAAGTAGCCTGTAACTATCTGAGACCTGACTGCCTAGCGGAGGGACAGCACCCGGGACTGGGCGAGAGGGCGAGGGGTTCTGGTAAAGTTCAGGTTTTCGTACAGGGGCTCCAATTCCTGAACTGCTCTCTCATGAGGTTTGGGTCCCAGAAGACACCTGGACCCCAGGGTTCACAGCCGCTGTGATGCTGTGCTCAGTGTGTCTAGTCCAGTCAGCTGAAACGGACCATTCCTGTACCAGACACTGTTCTAGGTGTTGACAATACAACAGTGAGTGGAAGCAGAAAGCATCCCAGCCAGCCCTCAGAGGGTTCCAACCTGAAATGAGAGCAGAGACGTCCGTCCCTCAGTTAGCACGCTAATGAATGCACAGTGTACCAGAAAGACACCTGCTATGGAGGAGAGCAACCCCGATCCTTGAGGATAGCCATGCAATATTGAAGCTGACCTATACAGAAAGAACAGTCAGGGAGGGCTTCCTGGAAGCAGCCATGTTTGGACTAAGTCTGAATAGACATGATCCAATCAAATGTGTGGGAGAAGAACCGTAAAATCCGCGCCATCCCATGGAAGCTTCCAGAATGGCAGGAATTTCCAATCTTTTCTGCCATCTAATAAAGTAGCCACTATCCAAAAGTGGCATCGAGCTTTTGAATGTGGCACATGAAGTTGAGAATCTGAATTTTAAACTCTGCATAGTTTTCATTCATTTAAAAAATCTTGTTCATTCATTTATTTGCAAGCAGAGAGTGATAGAGAGAAGAGACCAGAGTGAATGGGTATGCCAGGGCCTCCAGCTGCTGAAAATGAACTCCAGGTGCATGTGCCACTTTGTGCATATGGCTTTATATAAGTACTGGGGAATTAAACTCAGATTATTTGGCATTGCATGTAAATGCATTAACTGCTGACCTATCCAACTGGCCTGGTTTCCTGCCTGTTTCTGGAGCAGTCTTATTGCTGCCCTAGGTGGAGCATTGGTGGGAGCTACTTCCTCTGTCCAGGAACCTGGTGTAAACTCCCTTACCTTCTCCAGGTTCTTGCTCAGACCCAGCTTGTTTGAGGAAGTTTATCTGAACATCCTGTTCTGGTCTGACACCCTATTCTCCCAGTCTGGCCCTCTGGGCGTGCTCCATTCTTCTTCAGTATTCCTTTCTCTCTCCTTTTTCTCCCCTTATCCCCTAGTGCTAATCACTCTGGAATAATGGATTGTTTGTTTATTTATTGCTTATTTTCCACCTTTGCTTGTTGCACACATCTGAAAGGCCAGTATGTGATGTTTTGTTCACGGATACTCTGAACAAGCATGAATGGACCTCAGCTTAGTACCTTAGACATAACTTCAACAACCCTATGACTGACTGGGTGGATGAAAAGGTGCTGAGTGAAAAATACTTAGGGAAGGAGTCATCTTTTTCTTTAAAGATTTTATATTTATTTATTTATTTATTTATTTATTTATTTATTTATTTATTAGAGACAGAGAGAGGGAGAGAGAGTGAGAATGGGCACACCAGGGCTTCTAGCTATGAATCTAGCAGATGAATTCCAGACACATGCGCCACCATGTTCATCTGGCTTACGTGGGACCTGGAGAATAGAACCGGGGTCTTTAGGCTTCGCAGGCATGCGCCTTAACCACTAAGCCATCTCTCCAGCCCAAGGAGGAGTCATCTTTGAGACTATGGCTTCTATCTATTGATCAACCTATTTATAATCTATCTATCTATCTATCTATCTATCTATCTATCTATCTATCTATCTATCTTCTATCTACCTATCTATCTCTCTATCTACATCTTCCATCCATTCCTTTTTTCTCTTTGTTTTCTAGAATCTTAAAAAAATACAAGCTGTAAAAAATTTCTAAACAACATGCTTGTGTATCACTTTGGGATACATATTTGGGCCTCTGTGAGGCAAAAGGGGCTGATGTCTGACATGAGAGGCCACTAGGGTGATCAGAGAAGGCTCTTCTAAGAATTCAGGACTGGGTAGCATCCTACATGCTTTCCGACCTTTCCCCGCCCCAGTTTATCATTTTCCCAGCTCTAACCTCATGCAAAAAACCAAACCAAAACAAAACAAACAAAAAAAAAAAAACCCCAACATGAAACAAAAACCCAAATAAACCACCATTCCCCTTACATTTTTTGTGAGCTAAGAAAGCCTCTTAAATACTTTTGTTCTCTTGACAAGTTATTTTCAAAAAGAATTAATGTGTCTACATCTAATTTTTGAAATGATATTTCTCTTGAAAGAAAACTCTGGCCAAGTTAACAGCTCACTGTTTTAAAAGCATTTGCAGGAGTTGGGAGAGGGGCTCTGTAGGACCCATGCTTTGTCAACACCAGGAAGGAGTCTCCTGGGTCTTGAGGTCACAACTGGCTCTCTGCAGTGTCCACTGTTAGGAGAACAAACCCTCTGAAAGCAGTGTGTCCATGGAGGGGTGTGATATGCTTTCAGGAGGACATTTCCTCTGCTGATTGGAGGTGGGGTGCTTTCTCTGGAGCAGTCTCCTGCCCCCTTGCATTCCTCCAAGGACTTCGATGTTTTCCTCCTGTGATAAGAGATCCGGGCATAGATATCACCACCCCCACATCACAGCTGGAGAAGTGGAGTCGGGGAAATCTTTTTCCTCAAGCAGAACTGGGAGAGAATGTTTCTCCACAAAACTGCTGCTGCCACCAGGCCAAGTCAATGCCTCCACATCCTTGCTGCTCCAGTTCTTGAGGAACGAGCTGACTTCCTCTCATGTGTGCTGTTCTGGAAGGTTCCTGCTCTTTTCCCGGCAGTTACCAGAGCCTTATAACTCAGCTTCCAGGCCCATCCTATCTCTCTGAGGCTGCCTGGGGCGGGGGGGCGGGGGGGGGGCGGGGAGGGATCCTCTTTCCAAAGACTTACCTCCCAGCACATTACATCACTGCTTTGCTTGTAAACTCAACAAGTCACTGGTCTGACTTTGCCCCAAAGGGGAACAACTGCTAAGTTCAGATTCTGCGCCCATTTGGGGACTTGGGCTATTTGAGGAAGGTCAAAGGGCAGAGGCTACTTGGAGAACACCCTAACATCTTACTGCCCTGACCCTCAAGTGACTTTTGCAGGGCACTCGGATCTTCCTGCTTATTGGCCTGTCTAGCCTCTGTCTCCTTCAAGGTCAACAGAATGATCTTGGAACTTATACCTTTGAACATATCATTTGAACGATAGGTGCCATGGATCTAAAAATCTTTCTTTGGCTTGAGGTCTCTAAAAGGAGGTTCTATTGTATCTGTGGGGGCCACCTCTCCCTCTTTGCACGGGGAAAGAGAGTTGGCCAAAGGTCCGACTCTGAAAAAGTTGAGTTATTAGGTTGAAGCTGATGAAATCATTGATGAGTAATGGCTTTTTTTTTTTTTTTACTGTAGTTTATGTACCCATGAACTTGAAAGTTCCAGTCATGTTATTAAAAGGATGGTGAATGGGCAGCAGATATCAACAACTATTTTAAAAATATTTTATTTGTGAGCAGAGAGCATGAGAGAGAGAGAGAGAGAAAGAGAGAGAGAGAGAGAGAGAGAGGGAGAGAGAGAATGAGAAAGAAAGGAGAGGATGGCCCCTCCAGGGCTTCTTGTCACTGCAAACAAACTCGGGACACATGTGCCACTTTGTGCATCTGGCTTTACCTGGGTACTGGGGACTCAAACCTGGGCCTGTAGGCTTTGGAAGCAAACCTGAGCCACTCTCCAGCCCCCATCAATAACTATTATTGGGATCTAGGAAGCGACTACAAGGAATACATCATGTAAGACCTGTCCTATTTCCATCTTTATCAATGAGGAGCTGGGGACTCAAAGATCCTGATTTAACCATTACTTTTCATGTGCCTGGCACTATTCTTTGCTCAACTCCTCACAATAGCCCTTGGAGCTTGAGCAATATTATCCCCACATTGTGTATGAGGAAACAGAATCAGAGAGAAGTTAAACAGCTTGCCCAAAGATGTACAGCTGAGACGTGGCAGTGCTGGTGTCTAAACCCAGACACTCTGAATATAGGATCTGTATCTTCTGTCAGGATTTTTTTCTGAGGCCAGAGGCTGCGTAAGTGAATTTATAACTGGCTAGAAAATGCTTCTTGGATTATATTCAGTTAGACTTCTCTATGACATGAGGCCCTTCCCCCAACCTGACCACTAGGCATCCTCCTCTTAAGATAATGTGCTCCTTGGGGGCATTGCCTCTGAAATTATTTTTTAAAGATTTTTATTTATTTTCAGAGAGAGAAGAGAGACAGAGAGAATGGGGGTATCAGACTCCAGCTGCTGCAAATGATCCCCAGATGCATGCACCACTTTGTGCATTTGGCTTTACATGGGTACTAGGGAATCAGACCTAGGTCATTTGGCTTTATAGGCAAGCACCTTAGCTGCCAAGTCATCTGTCCAGTCCTGAAATAATAATAATAATAATAATAATAATAATTATTATTATTATTTGACTAGTCCTGTTCTGAACTTGTCTGGGTCCCATTGCTTTCACGACGTATTCTAATACTCAAGGCATCAAGACACTGCAGCTATGGCCCCTATCCTTCATTCTTTTCTCTTCATCCTGTGCTCTGGACAGACTGACCCCAGAAGCCAGCTGGGGTGCTCTGGCCTCCACACATTAACTTGAGTTGTTTTCCCACAAAGTTGTCTGCCACTCATAGTCTTGGGCTCTTTAGGTCACTGTCCCCAGCAATTAGTACTAAAGGGTCTTTAGCTTTCAGTCCTGGAGCCAGTACAGGAACATGGAGGAACTCAACCTGTGGAGCAAGGTAGGACAAAAAGCCTCTCCTCCTCTTCCTTTTCATATTATCTATTTATTTATGAGAGAGAGAGAGAGAATGGGCACGCTAGAGCCTCTAGCCACTGCGAACGAATTCCAGACACATTGCCATCTTGTGCATCTGACTTATGTGCATCCTGGGGATTTGAACGTGGGTCCTTAGGCTTTGCAGGCAAGCGCCTGCCTTCACTGCTAAGCCACCTCTGTAGCCCAAAGCCTCTCTTCTTACTAGCTTGGGGAACTTGGCACTTAACCTCTTTGAACCTCAGTTGCCTGTTAGGAAAATGGGGAGCATCCTGCCTGTCCACTTCTGGTTTCCAGAGGTCTCTTTTGATATCTCAGTGGTGGCTTTGTGTGTGTGTGTGTGTGTGTGTGTGTGGTGGGGGGAGAGTTTGGGCAGTCATAAGTGGTGGCTGCTGTGGTCATGGCTGACATAGCTGGGCATGTCATTATCTCCATAGGACCTAGGACCCGTGCTTTCTTTCATAGTTCCTGTGGTGTTCAGAGGCAAGCCTGACAGGGGAGCAGAAACACAGCACAAGCTGGGAAGCAGCTTCAGAGACCTATCTGGCAAGTCTAACCGGTTCTCCTTTGGTCAGGATCTTGGGCTCAGTTAGCTCTGAAATTGATTGACAAGGAAAACCTGGAAGGTGTTGTGCAAATCCCTGGAGTGGCTCTGGAGAAGTGGAGCTTAGAGCTGCTGAGATGGGACTGAAGCAGGAGTTTCAGCCCTGAGCGTGAACATGCTCACCTCCGCAGGGTGACTGACAGACTTGCCAGCAGTATTTTCTCAGGAAAGGGCATTTGGTAGGCAAACGTCCCTTCGCCTTGGGAATCGTGTTTTAGAGAGCATATCTGCGTGTTTGGACCTTGGGTTTCGGTCTCTAACTTGATAATATAGCTGGTTTTTGGCATTTGTGTTTCTGAGAGTTGGTGTGGGATAGTTGTCCTGGTATACATGCATGTGAGCTCATGAAGAACACATGTGCATGTGTGTATACAGCCACAGAACAACAGTGCTCTGGAGGTTATGTAGGGTTAGTGATCATGGCTCCCTTTCTGGTGTCCATGGACACTAAGAGGGACATGGCTTGGTATTCAGTGCACTCCCCAGTAGCCCAGAGTGGAGCATCTCTATGAGTTAATGAGCATATGTGGATCAGCATACACAAATCCACTATTCGCTCAACACTTGGCACCTGCTCCACACTTAGCCTTCACGCTCCAACCTCACTGGTTTCAGGGTAGCCCCCTGCGAACACTCCGGGGCTGCAAGCAGTGCTCACAGAGACTGAGGGATTGGCCCAAGTCCCACTGCTAAGTGATGGGTTCAGGATTCAAACTCAGGTCTATCTCATGTCCAGGCACCTACTGTTGGCTCCACCCTCCAGTGAACACTTATGAGATCTCATGGTGTAGGGCTAGGAATGTGGGATGGGAACCAAGAAGTGATGAGGGTGGTAGAGGGAGTTCAGAAGAGGAGACAGCTTCTGAGGTAGCCATCAACTAAGATGCATAGAGCCCAGAGGAGAGGTACTCGGGGGGGGCGGGATAAGCTCTTGGGAAGTGAAGCTCTCAGAATAGCAACTGGGCTAGCCTGATGTCCTGGGAGGATGGCTATGACCAGGGAGAGGAGGCCGTGTATGGTCTGCTGAGGCTTTGAATGCCATGTAGAATTTGGTACTACTCTGTCCTGATGGAATCTACTCTCCCGGACACAGTTGTTCGACCATGTGGAGCCACCATTGATTTCCTGGGAGGTTGGGGTTTGGATTCTGGGCCGTGATGGGAGCTGAAGTGGGAGAAAAGTGAGGGTAGACAGCTAGAGTAATCTAACCCAGACCTTGTGAGTGAGAAGCCCTAGAAAGAACGGAACAGATGTGTGGAGGATGCAGAAGAGGTTTAAGATGGCTTAATGCAGCTGGATATAATACGGTGAGTCAGATCATCCTATAACTTAGTGAGAAGAAACAAAACACAACAAAACACATCCCCCAAAGAAAATGGGAGGGGCAATGACAAACAAGGTAGATGAGTCAGGTTGAACAGAAAGTGATCCCATGACATAAAGTTTGTATAGGGCCAGGAGTTGACCATGAGACTCCTAATAATTGATGGAAGAGGGGCTAGAGCATCTGTTAGGTCTTATTTGTTTCTCCAGGCAAAGCAAACCCACTGCTTGGGAGAGACATAAACATTTCTGGTTTGGGGGCAGGACAGATTGTGTTGGTGGGCTGTCAAGTATCTGAGCTAGGTTTTGGTCAGAGAGGAGGTGAAGAGAGACAGCTGGGTCTATTCTGGAAGTCAGGAAACTGGTTCTAACCTCATGTGTGACCTTGGGAGGTGGCTTAACCTGTCTAAATCTTCCTTTCCTCTATGGTAATGAAGGGACCCTTGCCTTCCAGGGCTATGAAGATATCTCCCAGGGGCCATAGAAGAACTGGACACGCAGTAGCTGATCAATAAGGCCAATATGCTTCCCTCCTGTCCTCCAAAATCTGCCTCTCTTTAATTAAGGTTTTTATTAATCTTTTGCTCTCTCCTGCCTTGGGCCAGCTCCTCCTCCTGCCCCTGGGAACAGGGCACAGCCAAACTGCTGGCAGAGTCCTTGCTGAAATCAACAGGGCCCCAGGTCCCCACTGGGTTTGTGTCCGCAGCTGACCTGCTCTGAGGAGCCAGGATCCACCAGCTCACATAGGCCATGACTTCCCCTGCTCCTTGCCCTGGGCAGGGCTGAGAACTCTGCCCCTAGGTCCAGCCCAGCTCCAGCACGTGCTTTCTTAGTACCAACTATGCCACCCCCATCAAATCCCAGGAATAGATAAACAATGTGTATGCAATCCACCTCCTGGCTGGAACACATGTAGCTCAAGGGCATGGAGTTTATACCCTCCACTGGCTTGGTGGTCTGTAGGCCCTGTTCCACATCCCCTAGAGAGCTTGGGCTTGAGGTATATTGAGACCAATGAATGAATGAATCACCTGATTGAACATTTAAAATGGTGAGTCCTGTGCTATAGCAGAGGATCTCCATTTTATGACTAAGGAAGCAGAGTTTTTCTTTGATCTTTTTTATTTTCTATTTTTTTAAACCGCTCTTCCAGGATAGTTTTTATTCATTCCAAAGGCTAAAACAAAACTTCTTTAGGGAGTGAGTCACTCACTCCAACTCTCCTCATCATTGTTACTCCTGCTTCTCCAGGTTGTTTTCAGATTCCCTTCTCCCTTGTATTTATCTGCTGGGCTGGGAGCATTCATTTGTTGTCACGATCCTCTGAAGTCTGAATTCCACTGGTTGTATAATTTGTAGGGCCCAGTGCAAAATGCAAATGATCAGCTTCCCACTTAAACATCAGTGAGGTTTTGGTATGGTGATGTAAGCCTGTAATCCCAGCACTGAGCAAGAACTTGGAGAGTTCAAGGCCAGCCTGAGCTACATAGTGAGTATGAAGGCAACCTGAGCTATATAGAAAGAATCTATCTCAAAAAAAAAAAAAATCTTGTCCTTTTTTTTGTTAAATATTTTTATGTATTTAAGAGAGAGAGAGAGAGGGAAAGAGAGAGAATGGGCACACCAGGATCTCCTGCCTCTGCAAACAAACTCCAGATGCATGTGCCACTTTGTGGATCTGGCTTTATGTGGGTACTGGGGAATTGAACCTGGGCTGTCAGACTTGGCAAGCAAGTGCCTTTAACCACTGAGCCATCTCCCCAACCCTTTCTTTTATTTTTAAGTGAGAAGTTCAAGATGGCAATAGCAGAACTTTAAATCCGGTACTACTTTTCTAATTGCAGAGCAAACAGGGCAGTGAGAACATAGTGGGTCTGGGGTAATTGGAACTTCCTCCTGTTTCATACCTTATAGAGCCTTGTCCTTATTAACATCTCATTTAAATACCAAAGGAATGAATGAATGAAAGCCGGTGGATCAGTAGAAAATACATAACCTCTCTGAGCTTTAGTTTTCCCATCTGCAAAATGGGATTATCTTGTTTCCCAGGGTGGTAGCGAGGATCCTCTGAGTTTAGGGCCACTAGATTGTGGGGCACATGTCCTGAAACTAGTGAGGTCCAGGTAGCCAGAGGACAGAGGTCGACCCTGCATGGGGAAGAGTGAGGCTGACCTGATAAGATGGGTGGACTCTGCTCCCAGCAGGGAGCCAGCAAGCCTCTGATGACGTGGGTCTGCTTGGCCAGAGCCCAAGGACTGGAGAGAGACTGTGTGCCTTCTTGCTAAACTCATCTGTTAGCCCTGATCGGGGATCAGGCACACGTTAATTTGATACTTTTACAGACTTCATCTCTTTCACCTTCATCTTGCAGATGGCGAAAGAAGGAGAAGGCAAGGGTCAAAGAATGAAAAAAAAAGCAAGTCCAAGGTTAGTCAGCTAGCCATGGACGCCAGATTGGTCACAGCCTAGATCAGTATGCTGCCTGCTGGGAGTGACAAAATACGTTGAAAGCAGGGGGCAGGGGGTGTGTGAGATTTGTTCATAGAACTGTGTGTGTGTTCCCATGCATACACTCAGGGCTGCAGAAGAGGCTCAGTGTTTTAGCTTTAGATGTCCTGACTTTCTCTGAGGCCAGGACAATGTCTGTCTATCCAGCAGGCCTGTTGTTATCCTGGGGCTGGAGGTAGCCTGGATATCTGACCAGCCTTGGTGAGGGTTGGTATCAGGCATCCCCAGGCCCTTAAAACAATGAAACAAACTTTGTTTTTTTTTTTTTTCTGTGATGCCATTCTTCTTCTTTTTTTTTTTTTTTAAGTAATTTATTTTTTGGGAGAGAGACACACAGAGAGAGCGAGAGAGGGAGGGAGAGGAAGACAGAGATGGACATGCCAGCAGTGTCTCAGCTGCTGAGAACGAAATCCAGATGCGTGCGCCCTCTTGTGGTCAAGTGCGCCCTTGCGTCACTTTGCATCTGGCTAAACGTGGGACCTGGAGATTGGAACCGCTGGAGATTGGAACCAGAAACTTAGGCTTAGGAGGCAGGCGCCTTAGCCCCTAAGCCATCTCTCCAGCCCTGTGAAGCCATTCTTACATAAATATTTGGCTTGCCTTTAAATTGGATGATCAGAGAAATAGTGTTTTAAAATTTAAAAATAATTTTTTGAGGCAAGCCAGCAGACTGGCCCTTTAAAAAATTATATATTTTTATATTTATTTATTTGAAAGAGAGAGAAAGAGGGAAAGACAGAGACAGAGAGAGAATGGGAGCATGCCATGGCCTCTAGACACTGCAAACAAACTCCAGACAATTGTGCTACTGTGTCCTTTGGCTTTTCAGGCAAGTGCTGAAACTGCTAAGCTATCTCTCCAGCCCTGCCCCTCCTTTTTTTTTAATGTGAGAGAGTGAGAGAGAGAGAGAGAGAGAGAGAGAATTGGCACTGCAATCGAACTCCAGATGTGTGTGCCCCCTTGTGCTTATGTGCAACCTTGCATGCTTGTGTCACTGTATGTGGCTTATGTGGGACATGGAGAGTGGAACATGAGTCATCAGGCTTTGTAGACAAGCCTAAAGTGCTAAACCATCTCTCCAGCCCAATTAAAAAAAAAAAAAAACTCAAAAAAGATTTATTTATTTATTTGTGAGAAAGAGGGAGGGAGAGAGAAAGAGAGAGAGAGAGAAAGAGAGAACTGGGCACCAGGGCCTCTCGCCACTGCAAACAAACTACAGAAGTGTGTGCCATCATGTGCATCTGGCTTACATGGGTCCTGGGGAATTGAACCTGTGTCCTTAGGTTTTACAGGCAAGTGCCTTAACTGCTAGGGCATCTCTTCAGCCTGAGAAATGGTTTTTATTTATTTTATTTAGTTTATTCATTTTAATTTATTTATTTGACAGAGAAAGAGGGAGGGAGGGAGAGAGAGAGAGTGAGAGAGAGAGGGAATGGGCATGCCAGGCCCTCCAATCACTGCAAATGAACTCCAGATGCATGCTTGCCCCTTGTGCATCTGGCTAATGTGGGTCCTTTAGCTTTGCAGACAAATGCCTTAACCTCTAAGCCATCCCTCCAGCCACCTAAGAAGAAGTTTTTAAGCTAAAAAAAAATGAACCAAGACCTAGATCTACCCAAGTCTACTTTAAAACATTAAGGAGTTGTGTAATGTAGGCAAAAGGGGACTTTAGGACTTTTAAAAAGTCTTCTCCCTGCTGTAAAACCATCATAAATGTACCCACATTGTCCCTACATAAACATATATCACCCCACCATACAATATGTATTGACTACACACACACATGCTGTGTATCACGGCATACACATGCTTACACACACATCCTTTCCCAGATAATAGAACAAAGGCCAACTACCTGCTTGGAACCCTGGATCTGCACGTTTTCACACAGATCATACAGAGGCTTCACACTGCCCCGGGTATTACAGCATTGACTTCCCATGCTGTGCCTGGGAAGCATTTGCATTCTGAAACTTGGCAAGGTTTCTTTTCTTTTTTTTCTCTTCCTCCCTTCCTTTCTCTTTTTTTTTCTTCTCAATGAAGAAGCGTTCACCCTGTACTAGGTGTTAAGATACTCACATTTTGCTTTTGCTTAACAATATGTTTTGGATGTCTTGTCTGCGCAGCCTCTAATCTCTGCTTTATAATCTCTGCCTGATGCTCTGGGTGTTGGCAGCTTGAAGCATGGCTTCTTCTGATAAGCTCCATAGCAGATGTAGTTTAGACTAGAATGTGTCACACAAGAGACTTCAAGGAAATAGTCTTGCCTGGGACAACTCAAGGTGACCAGACTCCCTGAACCACAGGGGTCTGGATGCTGGCTTTGGCATTCAAGGGAAACTTGGAGAGGAAGATCTGGGCTGAAAGAGCCCAGAGCGAGTTGTTTTTCCATTCTGGAATCACTCTCTTTCACACTGACTTCCCCTCCTCTGGTCACACATGCAACACACACACACACACACACACACACACACACACACACACACACATTCATGCACACACTAGAATCTAGAGTCCCTAATATCTAGAGAGCCCTTCCTGCCACATGCCCTACCTCCTGCTGTGAGTGTGAATCAGACCTCCAGGCTGTGAAATGGGCAGGTTGAGACACTACCCAGTAGGCACAATGTTGTCGCAGGAAGCTCGTGTGCAGGCATGTGTGGTTCTCTGAGCCTTTCCTAGATGAGGACGTTTTGATACCATGCAGATTGCTGGCCTGATGGCCTTCAGCCTCTTCCAGCATCCAGAGCCCCAGCAGGGGGTCACATCCTGATGCAATCTAACCACATCAGATGTCAAACTGACAAAGCCTTTTCCCATCATGCTCTGGAAATGGGGGCAGGACAATGGTCCAACAAAGATGTTCACGTCATAATCCCTGCAACCTGGGAACATGTTTTCTTATTTGCAAGTCTGATCGGTTGATGCCTTCGAGACAGAGGAGGCACGTGTCATCACAAGGGTTCCTACGTAGAGAAGCGTTTTCCCAGCTGCGGTCAAAAAAGATGTGACTAGCGAAGCCACATTTGGAAATGTCACCCTGCTGCTGGCTTGGAAGCTTGAGAGAGGTGGTAGGAGCCGCAGAGGAGACCTCCCAAGCTGGAAGAGGTAAGGAACAGACTTCTCCCCTACAGCCCCCAGAATGGGAACCCAGCATGGGTGACACTTTGATTTTAACCCAGTGAGATCCACAAGAAATTTCCAACCCTTATAGGAGTGTAACTAAAACTGTAACAGACCTGCAATTCAGGCCTCCATCCACCCATACATTATCTATAGTTCCCTTCCTCTGTCTTATCACCCACATGGACACATTCATCCATCCACAGTGCCCCTCTCCAGTCATATAACATACATGTAAACACACAAGTGAGCTCAGCATGAGTTCTGACCAAACCAGGCATGGTCTTGAGGAATAATAATGATAATAGCATTGGTGCTTTTAATGCTAATGTTTTTTTTGGCATGTATATGTGTATGATATGAGTGCATACATCCCCTTTTGTATGCATGTGGATGCATATCTATGTGCGTGTGCGCCTGCACGTTGGGGTTAGAGGTTGACATTGGTCACCTACTCCAGTGACTTTCCACCTTCGTTTTTGAGACAGACACACTGAACTTAGAGCTAACCCATGTAACTAGACAAACTAGCCAGCAAGCCCCAAGGATCCTCCTGCCTATGCCTCCCCAGCACTAGGTTTTTAGGGATGTGCCACTGTGCCCAGCTTTATATGTGTGTTCTGGGGGTCAAGACACAGGTCTTCATGCTCACCTCTCAAGCACTTTACTGGCTGAGCCATCTCCCCAGCCCCAGTGCTCATGAATTTATGTCGATGGCTGACGCTTCAACCCCCACCCCCAGTGTGTGCATTCTGCTGTGTTTCATGTGTGTTAGCTGACTCAGTCTTAATAAGAACACTAGGAGGCAGGTTACTCTTCCTATACCTATGCTACATTTACCAATTTTTAAAAATTTATTATTTTTTTTTAGAGAGAGAGAAAGAGACATATATAGAGAGAATTGGTGCACCAGAGTCTCAGCCACTGCAATCAAACTCCAGATGCTTGCACCACTAGTGGGCATGTTTGACCTTGTGCTTATCTCACCTTTGTGCTTCTGGCTTATGTGGGGTTTGGAGAGTTGAATATGGGTCCTTAGGCTTCTCAGGCAAGTGCCTTAACCACTAAGCCATCTCTCCAGCCCACCTTTACCAATTTTATACATATGGGAAACTAAGGCCCAGAAAGAGGTTCAATCGATTACTGAGGGTCATATAGCTAAGAAGTGGAATCTGGGTCACATTTATTGATTTATACACTTACGCACACACACACACGCACACACACATACACGCACGCACACACACACAGTCCATCTCAATCACACTTAAAATCATCCTCCTTCCCCCACTCTCCCTCCCACTGCCCCTACCCTGCCCCCTCACTGGCTAAGGGGCTTGAAAAGACCTGGTGGGTGGAGCCCAGTCCACAAACTGGCTTGGTAAGGACATTTCACTGTTGGGTCTTGTCAAAACTTCCAATAATGAGTCCATCAAGAAAAAAAAGTTCCTATTTTTTCCATTGAATTTTACATCTTCTTTTATGACACTTATCCATTTCAGGCAGATGATCGGCACAATGTGTAATTAAAACACGGTGAGTCAACATGTCAGGCTTGGCATAAGTCTTCAGACTCCTCAGCTCAGAGAAGTGGGGCCATCCTGGCTTGGCAGGGTCTTGCAAGAGGTACCACTTTTGGGGGCATCCTGCCTGCCATTTGGACCCCAGTGGGTTGGCTGGTCAGGTTAGGGACTGCTGGGCACTCAGGGAATAGCCACCTCCTTCCCTGGGGCGGGGAGGGGGAAGCACTGGGCCAGAACCTGTTTTGCTGGTTTGGAGGCTGTTATTACTTGGTGCTCTGGGAAGGATGGAGACCCTGGGGAGCTAGAAGGAGAAAAGGGGGGTGGGGAAGGGGGCCAATTGGGATGAGGATTGAGAGGGAGTGTGAGGGCAGAAGAGATGAGGACAGAGGTGGCACCCCAGTGGGAAGGGTTGGGCCAGGCTTACTCTGCACTCACCTATCCCTCTGCTTCCTTCACACCAATTCTTTTTGTTTTTAATTTTACATTTTTGTTTTTATTTATTTATTGAGACAAAGAGAGAGGGAGGGAGGGGGAGAGAGAGAGAGAGAGAGAGAGAATGGGTGCCCCAGGGCATGTAGCCACTGCAAACAAACTCTAGATGCATGCACCACCATGTGCATCTGGCTTATGTGGGAACTGGAGAATCGAACCGGGGGTCCTTAGGCTTTGTAGGCAAATGCCTTAACCGCTAAGCCATCTCTCCAGCCCCTCACTCCAATTCTTGAAAGAAGCTTCCAATGATGAATTCATCAAAGGATACACCCTCTGGGACCCCCCGCCCCACTAAACCGGAAGCCCACTGGTGCCCATGTGCCTTGGAGGAAAAGGATAGTAGGAGCATGGAGCTCACTGCATGGGCTTTGCCAGGAATGGACCTCTGCACACAGGTAGGTTACTTGGGCTCTCTTGCTCACTGTGGGCACCCTTCTTCCTGAACCCCGCTGCTTGGAGGCTAGTGACCCAAAAGTGTGAGGCTCAAGTCATTTTCTATTGCTACCCTCCATGGTCCAAACCCACCAACCTGCAATTGCTTTCTGACCCATGGGATTCTTTCTCCCACTCCCTCCATCTTTCCCAGGGCATCATCTGATGGGCAGTCCTATGCTGCGGGTGGGTTTGGGTTTGGGATCAGATGAAACACTGATCATTCAAGCCCACAGCCCAGGGGCTGTCAGAGCACATCTCAGAATAGTGATGAGAGAGCCAGGCTCGAAGGCTGAGCCAGCAGGTCACACAGGCCTGGTAGACCACAAACCTCAGTCACACAGAGCATATTTAGTGGTCTTAACCTTTCTTTCTTTCTCTCTCTCTCTCTTTATTTGAGAGAAACAGAGAGAGGGATAGAGACAGAGAAAAAGAGGCAGAGAGAGAGAGAGACAGAGAGACAGAGAGAGAGAGAGAGAGAATGGGCACACCAGCAGCCTCTCAGTGGCTGTGAACAAACTCCAGATGTGTGTGCCCCCTTGTGGGAAAGTACAGCATTGCGCCCTTGCATCACTTTTTGCATCTGGCTAAACATGGGACCTGGAGAATTGAACGGCATGCTTAGGCTTGGCAGGCAGGTGCCTTAAACACTAAGCAATCTCTCCAGCCCGGTCTCAACCTTTTGGGTTGAGGGAACCAATGCTCAGAGAGGGGATGGCTTGTTCAAAGGTCATATGTTAGACCTAAGGGCAGTGGTGGGATTCAGACCCAGGTCATTCTGACTCAAAACCCCCCACCCATCTGCTAGAGTGCTTCCCTCTTGGGAAGGTATTCCAGGCTGAGGGAAGATGAGGGCAGGTGGAAAGCCATGGCCACTGGATAGCTGGGGCCTGGCACCTTGTGGGGACCTTAAATGTGTGATTGTGTGGGCAGGCCTTGGGAATCTGGGCCTCAATTAAGAGGTAAAAGGGAGACATTGAAGAATTTTCTCTACCAAGTAGCAAGGGCAGGGTGGTCTGGTGTTTGGAGCATGGGGCTCCATAGAAGGCTGGGCTCAAATCCTAGCAGAGCGGTCTGCTGCTGCTGCTTCTGCTGCTGCTGCTGCTGCTGCTGCTGCTGCTGCTGCTGCTGCTGCGTGTGTGTGATCTGGAGCAAGTCTCTTGACCTTGGATGGCTCCTTCCTGGGCCATAATAATATTTAAGGAGCTGCTATGAGTAAGTGTATTGTTTAGCCCAGAGCTGCGTACGCAGAAAGGGATGCAGGGTCCACACTTGGTGTTCAGAAAGCTAACGACAGGGTTAGTACAGAGGCTGTTAGGAAACCCTATGCAGGGAAAGTCTCATGCCGGGCCCAGCAGCTTTTGGGAGGCTGGGCTGGGCAGCATTCCCCTCCCCCAGAGCCCACTTTTCCTTGCCTGGAGCTCCTGAGCCTTAGGGCACAGGGAGGGGTAAGAAGGAAGAGAAGTTCCAAAGGTCATCCATGGGGTGGACTCTCCCAGGAAGCCAGTAGAGGCTGCTGGACTGACTAGGAGGAAGAAGAGGAGGACGGCTGAGAGTGGCCACAATCTCTGTCCACCTGAAGGCTTGGGCAGGGCTGAGTGTTTCTGCTGCTTCTCTATGAGCTTGACTTTGGCCTTGATTGACTCTCCAGGCAGCTGGGCCTTTTGTCCCATCCATTTGAGGAGGTGAAATGAAAGGATCTTGAGAGAGAGGGAGAGAGTGCCATGGCCTGAGGAGTGACCTGCTGGAGACCCTGGCAGTATTATGGAGTACCCTCTGATCCATTGGGCAGCCTCCAAGGGCCACCTCCCTTCTCGCAAGAGTGGCTTTGGTTATTTGGGAAGGTGACTAGTTGCCATCTTAAGAGCAAAGACATACCCCAGCTGACTTTCCCAGCAAGCAGAGGGCACTGGACATTTCCATAGAGGTCTATGGAAATGCTTTCATTTCTTTGCAACTAGAAATAAGAAAGCAGAAGTTGGGCTAGAGAGATGAGCTGGCTCAGCAGTTAAAAGCACTTACTTGCAAAGCCTGTTGGTCTAGGTTCAATTCCCCAGTACCCACATAAAACCAGATGCACAAAGTGGCACATGTGTCTGGAGTTTGTTTGCAATAGCAAGAGGCCCTGGTGGGACCTTTTCTATTCTTATTCTCTCTCAATCTTTCTGCTTGCAAATAAATAAAAAATATTTTTAAAAAGAAACAGGAAGAAACAAGAAACTGTGTGCCAACACCCACAAATTGGAATTTTAACATTTTTATGGAGAAGGGCCTCACAAATGCTAAAGTTCCTGGGGTCCATGAAAGCCATACACAGTGCAGTCTTTACATCCCTTCTCCCATGAGACCAGATCCCAAGAGACACAGAACTAGAACTGGATTTGAGCCCTGATTCTTTTCCTTACTGGTCCAGTGACCCTGGCTAAATGGTTCAATTCCTCTGGGCCCCAGTTTTCTCATCTGTAAAATGAACGCATGAAAGGTCTCTAGGATGGGTGCCTCTGAGCAAATGAAAGGGACAGAGGCTCTCAGCAAAACAAAGGCACCAGCCTGGTGCCTACTCACTTCCGAGAATCTTTCGAGCACCTGCTGCTGTGGGTTCCGTGCTGAATGGGCATCTTCTCAGTCTCTGCCTGAGATGCTTCATACCTGTATCCCCAACACCCTACTCCTGGCTTTCAGAGATTTGATGGCCAGTCCCTTCCTTCACCTTTACACACTTGTCTGCTACTGGACCCTTGGAATCTGCTGCCATAGGCTCACCTTTGACTCCCCAAAGGAGGAGATTCTGTCACACCCTATGACTCAGTGGGTCCCATTTGGATCTAGAACCCACAGCTCCTTCTCATCTGCAGAGCCACAGTCACTCAGCTTGCCTAGAGCTGGCTACTTTAACATTCCCCCAGCAATCTGCAGGAACATGGGCCAGGCAACCTCCCATCTGAAAATGTTGACAAGCTGTGCGTCCTCATAAAATAAAAGCCTGTTTTCTATCTTTTGTCCTGCCAAAAGCATGAGGATGATTGATTGATTGATTTAAAGAAATTAAAACATGTCACATATTTTATAAGCGACTTAACCACCTGTGCTGGAGCCTGGGTAACTGACATAAAGATGCTGGCTTTAAATGCAGAGATAAATATTTTTCAATACCCAAATCAATGTCAGATATGAAAATGTGAATAGCAAGCAAAAATTCTTTCTCTTAAGTGGTACTCAGTGCATACTTCTGAAATCCTGGAATTTTCAGCACGGTGACATGGCTTAAAAAAAAAAAATCATAAAATCTTAACCTTGAGTGCCACCAAAGGTACTTGGTCAAGGGGTGGCAATATGATTTCTTCTTACGTGCTGACAAATCTTCCCACCATTTGGGGGCACCTATAACCCTCTAGAAAAAGAAAAGAGAGGGGGAGGAGAGGGAGAGAGAGAGAGAGATAATAGATGCACCAGAGCCTTTAGCTATTGCAAATGAACTCCAGGCGCATGGGTCACCTTGTGCATCTGGATTTACATGGATACTGGGAAATCGAATCCAGGACCTCAGACTTTGCAGGCAAGCACCTTAACCGCTGAGCCATCTGTTCAGCCCCGAGCTCTATAGTCTCCATTCCCAAGACACACCTCCCTGCTCTTCTCTTAGCCTAGGACACTGTCTCCTTCCTTTAGGTCTTCTTGCATGGAAGTGCCCAGAAAGTAGAAATCCTCTACCCTTTACTGAAGGAACCCAAGCTCCCCGTGCCAGTCATTCCATAGTTGCTTGTTCACCATTTGGAGGATGAATGGCCAGCCTAGAAAATGATTCAAGCTTCAAAACCTCAATCCAATGCTCTTTGCTCTTCATACCATCCTTGTGCCCCAGCAGGACCTGGAATTGGAGTCTCTGCTTCCACATTGCATTACGTTGACTTCTCTTAGTCTGCTTATTACACGTTTATAAAACAAGGGGCATTCTGTCTATTGGAGCCACCAGATCTGTGCCATGATCTTATTTCTGTCCATCCATCCATCCATCCATCCATCCATCCATCCATCCATCCATCCATCCACTTTTTCACAAAGATTTACTGGGCATCTGCCTCTAATGCCAATCACTAGAAATTAAGTGGTCAACAAAGGCAAACTGGCACCTGCTTCTGAGATCTTTCCGCAGGCATGCCCACTAGCCTTCCTGTGTCTCAGTTTCTTTAGCTGTGACAAGGGCAATATATTCCTTTCCTTTTGAGGGCAGATTCAGGCAGAAGGCCCAGACAGGTGCCTGGTGCCTGTGAAGTGCTCAGTAGACTTTGCCCAGGCCTTGGCTTCCTCTGTGCACTCTGAGCGCCTCTGAGCTCCTTCTCAGGCCAGAGGCGGTTCCTGTTTCCTTTCTCTTCCCTTGGTCACACAAGGAGAGGTGGTCAGTGTTGCCTGGTACTGAAAGTGGCAGTCTCCATGCCTGTCCCATTGTGGTTCTTTCTGCAACACACATGAACACACGCACTCATGTGCATGTGGTCAGGCTCTTCCAAGACCCAGAATCACCCTTCCCCTCTGAATGGGCCAGCGCCAGGACAAGCAGAATGCCAGAAGTCCCCATGAGTCCCAGATATAGAAGGATACAGGGAGGCCCATATATGACCCGAATTGGCTCAGGTTCAGAGTTCTGGCATTTTTTACCCAGTTTCTCAGGATCTCTGGGGCACAGTGACACGGGGCAGAGTAAAGAAGATCCCCAACTTTCCCCCACATCTGTGCTTCTGATGAGCCATTCACACTGCAGTCCTCACCATGATGGCTGCCCAGAGTCAACAGCAGTGCCTGAGAGTCTCAGGACTCCTGCCTCCACACTGCGGGGGTGGAGAGGCAGACACGGTCCTGGTCTCCTGGCTTCTAGTTGTTCCTCAACTTCAGCCTAGGTCTGATGCACATCTTTTCAGTCTTAGGCCTCAGTTTTCCTGTCTATACTAGGGTCTGGCTGGTCAGTAGGAGGAACAAGGCTCAGAGTTTCTTTTCTTCTTCTTTTTTTTTAATAAAAGAAACATGTTTATTATTATTATTATTTGTTTTGTTTTTTCGAGGTAGGGTCTCACTCTGGCCCAGGCTGACGTGGAATTAACTATGTAGTCTCAGGGTGGCCTTGAACTCACGGTGATCCTCCTACCTCTGCCTCCCGAGTGCTGGGATTAAAGGTGTGTGCCACCACACCAGGCTTATTATTATTTTTAAAAGTCAAATTCATGGGTTTGGGGTTGAAGGCAACATGTGGAGCCTTCATATTTAGATTCTGCATGCATTCCTCATGGATCTGCCACGTGCTGGCCTCAGAAATTGCTGGAATCACCTCTAAGCTCATTTCTCTCCTCCAGGACTTTTGCTACTCTGAGACCCTCTCCAGGTTTGTGGAAGAGACTGAAGAGAGGGGTGTCAGAACTCCAGGATCAAAACAAAGCAGTGAGCTTCTTATTTAAGAGCTGGGGGCTGGAAGGATAGCTTAGTGGTTAAGGCGTTTGTCTGTAAAGCCAAAGGACCCAGGTTTGATTCCCCAGGACCCATGTTAGCCAGATGCACAAGGGGGCGCACGCGTCTGGAGTTCGGTTGCAGTGGCTGGAGGCCCTGGTGTGCCCATTCTCTCTCTCTCCCTCTTTCTTTTTCAAACAAACAAATAAATAAATAAATAAATAAATAAATAAATAAATAAATAAAATATTTTTTTTTAAAAAAAGATCTGGGCTATGGACATCTCTGTATGTGCAGGTGGAAGGGCATGCTGGAATTCAAATTGAAACTGTTCCATAATCTAATTTGAAGTTATACAATTTGATAATATTTCAGAGTGACAAATCTCAGAAAGTAACGAGTGTGAATCTTTGCTTCTTAAAGGGGCTCAAAATTAAGCTGAACCTTTGCAATTACTTTTTTTTTTTTCCCTTTCATATTTCAATTCTGGGTTATCAAGGAGTGCACGGGCTGCTGGGGACTCCTGGGAGGAGGGAAGCCTTGCCCTGTGGCAGTGACGGGGGGAAGACGAGTGGTTAGAAGTGGAGAAAAGGTCATCAGGGATGGGAAGCAAGAGGGCCAGCGCCAGGAAGAAGGGGTGACCCGCGGGCCACAGCTTGGGACTTGGTGTATGATGGAAACACAGGTGGGATGTCCTGCCATTGAGCTTCTTCCCAATTGTCTGTTGTCTTGCCTTCTGCCTTGGGGGCTTTTCTCAGGGTGCTCTGGGCCACCTTTCGTGCCCTTGAATGTCCCCTGAGCTCTCTCAGCAAAAGCCTCTGCCAGGCTCTTCTCTTTTCTTCTGTCCTGGCCTCTTCTATGTCAGATGGACATGGACTCAGAGGCTCTCATATCTGTCCTGTTATATATATATATTTTTTTGTCAAATATGGTTTAATGCCCCTGAGGCTATGTCTTCGTTTCTCACTTAAAATTCAGTGTCTGATTTCTCGTTCCTGGACAGGGCCATGGACTAAGGCCTGTGTGAAGCCTCTGTTTATTTTGGCTATCACTGTCACTTTGTCCCCAGCACAGGGGCAGGCACGGCACAGGCAACAAGGCAGTAACTCCCGAGCATCAGATGGACAGCTGCCAATAGCTTCAGGATGCTAGAATCCATGGTCTCAACCAAACCTGGCCTCTGAGCCAAAAACCTGGGCTGGGCAAGGACTTTGCAATGGCCCACAGGGAGCCTCTGACTTTGGAAATCAATGTGAGTTTACACGGATGAGTTCGGATCATTGGGAAATGAAGGCCTGTGCCGTCAGAAGGTTTCCTGATGATGTAAACCTTTGACAACTGGCTGGGTGTCAGACAGGTTCCTTGCGCTACGTACACAGGGTCTGTGAGCAGGAAGGAAAGGACACAGAGGAGACAACTCCTGTCTACTCTACAGTGTTTGGGGGCGGGGTTCAGCTGGGGTGATGCCCATGTTAGGACTGGGGATCCAGCAGGTCCAAGATGCTGCTTCACTCCTGTGTCTGGAGCCTAGGATGTCACCTGCAGGACTGTCACTGTGCCTTCTAGTGTTGTGGTCTTAGGGTACTGGCAAAGTAGGATTTTTTTTTTTTTTAAGATTTATTTTTATTTATTTATTAGAGACAGATAGGGGGTGGGGAGAGAGAGAATGGGCATGTCACGGCCTCTAGCCACTCCCAATGAACTCCACATGCATGCGCCATCACGTGGGACCTGGAGAATTGAACCTGGGTCCTTAGGCTTCTCAGGCAAGTGCTTTAACAGCTATCTCTCCAGCCTGTAGGGTTTATTGTGATCTTTTGGCTCGTGGGTGTGTGTTTAGTGCATTGTTATGCGGTGTGATGCAGGTGCCCCTGCAGTGCCCTGTGTGTGTGCCAGAGATGGGGAGCTCTTGCCTGACTGGTGGTGGCTGGAGCAGCATGGTGGGCGTCCTATTCCATCGCTCTCCTGCCCATTCTTATTTGAGCAGGAGTCTCTTACTGAACCCTGAGCTGGACTTTTTCCCACAAGCTCTGGCATGTTCTGGGGTCTCAGCTCCTTTGTGGGACTGGGGTTACAGATGCATGTGTTCATGCCCAGCTACTTTTGTGAGTCCTGGGGATCAAACTGGATCAGTCTCTTGGGTCTTCTCAGTCCCTCATGCTGTCACAGGAAGTGCTCTTGACCTCCGAGCTGCCGCTCCAGCATGAGATTTCTTCATGTCAGCTAGGGCTTCTCAGTGGTCTGTTTGACCACGTGGAAGCTGCATGGCGTGCTGTGACACCGTCTGGGAAGTCATCTAGTGTTGCTTCTGTATTCTGTCCATCAGAGATATCACAAGCCCCTCCAGGCCAAGATGAGGGGACCCCGGGCTCCACAGCTTATGGGAGGAATGTGGCAGGATTTATAGCTATGATTTCCAATTGCCTTGCAGATCTCTGAGATTGGACAGGCACGTGAGCAAGCCACACACTGGATGAACAGATTTATTTTCTACATTAAAAAAAAAAATATATATATATATATATATGGTAGAAAGAAAGAGGCAGAGAGAGAGAGAGAGAGAGAGAGAGAGAGAGGGGAGAGAGAGAGAGAGGAGAGAGAGAGAGGGGAGCCTCCAGCCCTTGCAAACAAACTCCAGGTGCATGCGCCCCCTTGTGCATATGGCTTACGTGGGTCCTGGAGAATCAGCCCAGGATCCTTTGGCTTTGCAGGCGAACGCCTTAACCAGTAAGCCATCTCTCCAGCCCCCTCTTCTACAGTTTTTCACATTGGGAAAGGACATTTAACCAGCTAGCTAGTGGGGGAACGAGGCTTGGAGCTTCACACCCTGGTTTTAGGCTTCAGTGTCCATGGGATCTTGGGCCCATGAGTTTCAGTTGCCCTCATCTGAAGAGGGGAGGAGTGACACGTTGGCAGGCTGATGCCGTCAGTGAGGATCTAGCGAGCTACTGGAGAAGGGCCTGATGCTTGGTAAGCGCCCCCATGGGCTCCCTATTAGGTTCATTCATGCTCCTCCATGTAGAGTGAGTTGGAACAGATGCTTCATTAACTATCTTCCTGGGTGTAGGCCAGTGGTGAATAGAGGGGGATTCAATCTATGTCCTTGGGCCAGGTATCAGGTAATGACCTGGAGATACAAAGAGGACCTGGCAGAGCTGTCAGCCCTCTGGGCTTCCAGTGGACAAGGGAAGAGGGAAGGAGCAGCTGGTCATAGAACACTCCCCTGATCAGGAGACCACCATGTCCTTGATGGTCAGTGTACCAAGTGGTTCCCCTCTGGTCAGCTCACGCGTATGTATCAGATCGGTGAAAGTCCAGCAGCTGGCTGGCCTTGCAAAGACCAATGATGGGAAGAACCGTTGTGTGAACGGAGTAGAACTAAGGCTTTTAGCAGTTTTCTAATGCTGTGTAATGTATATTCGGTAGTGTGACAAGTGCTTTCATGTACAACTCCATTCAATCCCATTAATAGCTTTGTGAGGCAGGTCCCTGCATTGTCTCCACTTTATGGACAGACACAGACTCAGAGAAGCCAAATGGTTTGAACCAGGCCACATGGTGTGTGTCTTGAGCTACCCAACTGCTCAGGCAGCCCCTGACTGGCTGCACATAACCAAAGTCCTAGACGGGGAGATCACACATTGTGTTCTGTACTGGTTGGGCCATCTTAGGAAAGGTTTTCATGTAGTTTGGATATTGGACTCCATCCAGGCAAGGGAAAGAATAAGACCTTGAAGACAATGGAGCTCAACCTCATTTCCCACGGGAGGACACTGCCCTGATATAAGAGACAAAACAAAACAAACAAACATAAAAAAAAAAAAAAACAAATGATGGGGGCAGAGCTAATTCTTCACATCTCCAGGTAGGTGTTGTGGGGGCCAAGAGAGCTTCACACTCACCAGTTAGAACTGTCCGAAACCCATCAGGTCCCCTCCAGATGTGGTGCACCTTCCTTCCCTAGAGGGTTCGAGAACACAGTGAGCTAGGCGTGCTGTTACAGGCAGGTAGCATTCTTGGATCCATGCTACTCTTTGTACACTAAGGAGATAAGAATTATTTTAACGATGGCCAAGCACCTCACACTCATGATTTCATTTGAAATCTGGATAACTTCTGATAATGGAGATAGTCCAGGCCCTGTGGCTCGGCCTCTTGGATTTTTGGGTTTTCCAGCCAAATGTGGGTCTCCAGGACTGCTGGTGGGCTTAGAGAATCACTCTAAGCAGGACATACATTTTTTTAATTTAATTTTTATTTATTTATTTATTTGAGACAGAGAGGGGAAGAGAGAGAGAGTGAGAATGGGTGTGCCAGGGCCCCCAGCCACTGCAAACTAAATCCAGACGCATGTGCCACCATGTGCAGCTGGCTTACATGGGACCTGGAGAATCGAACCGAGGTCCTTAGGTTTTGCAGGCAAATGCCTTAACCGCTAAGCCATCTCTCCAGCCCCAGGACATACTTTGGATTAACCACATGTTCTTCTGTTCCAAGCATTAGGTTAAGCCTTGGGACTATGGCTACAAACAAAAGAGAGAATCCTGGAGAGGCCATGGCAGTGCACAGCATTGGGCTGTGATGGACATGGGGGCTGTGGGTGGTCTGGCCCTCACGTACCTCCGCACCCCAGCTGCTGCTGTCAGGGTAGAGAAGTGACACCCACCAGGAATGGCCTCCAGTGAGTGAGTGACAACATAGTAGGTTCATATCAAGACTCTTTCCCCCATGCCAAGGGGACTTCAGAGTATGTTCTGCCCTGATTTCAGAGCTCCCAGCAGAAAAGACCTCTAGCTGTCCGTGTGGTGTGTGTGTGTGTGTGTGTGTGTGTGTGTGTGTGTCTAGAATTCAAATGGCTGAGCTATAAGGCAAAATGAGAGTTTGTAAACCAGCTGGAATGGTGGTCCAGACAGAGCCTCAAGGAGTCTAAAGTGAGACCCTGGGGTGAGCAGGAGTTAGTCAAAGGGGAACAGGAGAGATGGAGAGCCAGAAGGAGGGGCAAGTGTTCAGGTGACAGAGGGGGGCTGAGGCTGTTCAGTGGCAGGTTTGTGAATGGTGGGGTACCTCAGGGGTTGTGAGAGGCAGAGTTCACCCCAGAGGCCACAGTGCACTGTTTGTACTTCGTCCCACACATCTGTGGCAGCAACTGAAGGGTGGCTGATCGGGAAACTGTGAGGGTATCTCGGGAGTCACGTGGGTCTGCTTTCAAAGCTTCTTGTGAGGAGGAAGGAAGAGACTGTGCTGAGAAGATTTCTGGGTTCCCCCCCTTCAAGAAACTTCTTTTTGTTGCCAGTCCCTACTCTCAGGAGCTCATAAAGCTGGGTACCTTGGCTAATTACAGGTTGGGAGAGGCCCAGGGCAGGGAGACTGGGGACATGTGGGGGGGGGGTAGGGTGCCCCGGACAGGAGTGGTCATGCTGTCCAGGCTGCCAGTGAGGGATGTACAGACACTAAGGCCCCCACCTTGGAGCAGGCCCTTTTACAGGCATTCCGGACCGCAGCATGACATCACTGTGAACCAATCAGGGGCTCCGCAGACCGTGTTTCTTCTTTGGGGCCTGTATCTGTGGTTGGTGAGCTAGATTTTTGGTTAAGTGGATGCTTGCTTTGGGAACGCGTGGACCCAGTGAGTTTTGTAGTCCATGTGGAGTGAGCCCAGCTCTTCCCAGGCATAAGTGCCTTCTAGGCAGATAGAAGAGTCCACCAGGAGTTCCCCTCCAGCCGCAACATCCAATGACTTAGCTTGGAATAGAATCCCTTGAGGGAAAATAAAACACATGGCTTGAGTATCATAGCAAGAACTACAGAGACTGGAGCCAAAGAGATGTGGATTTGGGTCCTACCACTACTCCCTACCCTCCCTATTGCTCTTAGACGAGTTTCCATTGCTTCAGAAATTCAGTTTTCCCATCTGTGAAATGGACTGACAAGATCCACTTTGCAGGGCGCTTGGGCAGACCAGACTTAATGGATGGGTATTAATATTTGACAACCATTAGCCAGTATTTCGATTTACAGACTTACAAAGGCTTCCCAGGTCTACTTCCCACACTCTATTTACAGGGTAAATGATCTTAGGGAAGACGGAAATGAGGCCCAGACAGACTGAGGGTCTTGTGAAAGCTTCTGGCTAATTAAGCTGTGTTTGTAGTTCTTTTGTGAACCACCATCATTTGTTAGCTCCAGTTAAAAGAAACTATAAAACCAATACAGAACCCAACTGAAAGCGTAGAAAACAAGGCAGGGGGTGGGGAGAGTGGGTGGAGTGGAACCTTCTCTCCAGGACCATCAGCCTAGAGTTGTAAGTGCAGTGACTTCTATGTCAAGCCACAATGAGTACATGCTGGTCTCAACCATAAACCTGAGCATGGTATGGTAGTGCCTTCACTCCTCACACCAGATGTCCACAGTACATATTATCATATTCATGGTTACCTGTGGCTTCATCAAATCCATGCTAGATTTTGTTGACTTTTGCTTTCTTTCCTTTCCTTTCCTTTTGGTTGTTTTTCAAGCTAGGGTTTCACTCTAGCGCAGCTGACCTGCAGTTCACTATGTAGTGTCAGGGGGGCTTCGAACTCTCGGCGATCCTCCTCTCTCCAGAGTGCTGTGATTAAAGGCATGTGCCGTGATGCCTGGCCCAATTCTACTTTCATACTTTCAATGGAAGTAATGTTCCATGAGCATTTTTTTTTTCTTTCCACAGAGAGTTTCTCTTTATTTGTCTTATTTCCTTAGGATAAATTCCCAGAAGCAAGACTCAGAGGGACTCAGGGGCTGGAACATTTTTGTGGTTTGTGATGCATATTTTCCAGTTTACTTTCTATAATGGCTGTCCTCATTGACCTTGTCTATAGCAATGTTTGCCTGTTTGGCAACTTCAGGACAGCCTTACCAGCATTAAGTATTATTGTTTAGTGTTTGGTTTGCTACAAGATTAAAAGCTCATTCCTTTTTATAGTATTATAATTCACTTTTCTTTGATTATTTGCAGATTCAAAAATACATGTATATATATCATGTGTATAGGTGGATTGTTATTCTCAGTTTAACATGTTCTAATGTTTTTGGTAATATTACATAGGATAAGGCTTTTGCTAGAAAATGAAGAAAAAAAAAAAACCAAAACAAAACACTGCTGCATGTTTGTGAAGGCAAGCATGTTGAGTCCCCTGCCAGACAGTAATAATTGTAATAAAGTGGGGCTGCCGCCAAGGTTGAAATAAACAAATGATTACAGCACCCAGCGGAAGCTGAGACGGGACCCTGATGAATGAAATTGTTAATGTGGCTTCCGCGGGTGAATATCAGCCAAGGGCTTCCCCTGTGACTTACATTAGATCCCAGTGACAGCTGTAAATGTGGGAGGCCCCGGGATGGGATGTGGGCAGGGTGGGGCAGGGTATTCTTTGGGGAATCTGATTTCTACAGTGGCAGTGAGACAGATTGGGACAAACCTCACAGGGAGAGGTGTTGGTACGGGTGCAGGCCAGGACACGGAGTTCATCGGGAGTGCTTGAGATGGGGAGAGGTGGTGGGTAGGTTCCCAGCCCAGAACTGAACACACCCCTGTTGGGTCTGATACAGAGTGTCAGAGTTGGGAACAGCCAGGCCCAGGTTCCCAACTTGGCTTCAAGCCACTGAGATTTGTGGAAGCTGTCCTTGTGGGTTGAGGGTCAGCCAGGAGCCCAGGGATTGTCCTGTCCCCTTTGTCCGTGACCTTGTCCCCTCTCTAGGCTGCGGTCCTGGTGCCCTTAGTCTGTGCAGCCTGGCTCCTTGCTTGGACTCACAAGGCCTCTCGGATGCCCTTTCTCCCTTCGGGTTCTCAGGCTTCTTGGATTTCTGAACTCTTGGTCTGTACCCCAGATGGGGAACAAGCAAACCATGCCGGTTTGCTTCTCTCACTAGAGAATAAGCCCCTTGCTCAGATCAAAAAGGTGAGGCTCCAGTGCCCACACGTATACATCCTTGCAACACCAGTGCTGACTCCTCTTCCTCTAAGAAGCTTCCTTCACCTTTCCAGCTGTCTACTAGCCCATCCTTCTCTCTCCTGTGTGGAAGCTTTATCACTGCTCTTACGTCACCTCGCTGGTCTTAAGGTCCGCCTGAGAACCCAAAGGGAGAAAGGGCGTTCGAGAAGCCTTGTGAGTCCAAGTAAGGAGCCAGGCTGCACAGACTAAGGGGACCAGGACCGCAGCCTAGAGAGTGGGACAAGATCACCGACAAAGAGGACAGGACCTAGCTAGTGACATAAGAACATGTCCTTCCCAGATGCCCGCTATATGGCCACACGTCTGTCTCCCTCACCCTCCCATGGGATAACTTCATCCCTCACTCTGGCCTTGGCCCATGGAAGACTCTCTCAAGGAACCTTTGCTGAGTGAGTGAGTGATGAAATACTCCTTCAACTATTGATGAAATGCGCCGACCTCACGTTATCAGCCTCACCGCCCAGACCGATAGGGAGTGTGTCATCATACCATTTTACAGAAGGTGCTGATGATGCTGGTTGACCCGCGCTGCAAGTCTTAGAGGGCCAGCCCCGGTGCTCAGCACTTTACAGGCAGTGTCCTGTGTAACCTTCTCAACAACACAAGGACACAGGACGTGGTCTGAGGACTGGCTGAGGACAAGTGATTGACCAAGGCTGCACCATGAGGAAGGGACGGTGCTGGAATCTGACCTTCGCTCTGTGTTCTGTGCTCAAGTTCCCAATTGGCCATGCTGCTCCTCCTAAGGGCATCACCTCTCCTGTTGTGCCCTCTGGACCTTGAGTTCTAAAGAGAAGGAACAGTGTCTTATGTGTCCTCCTGGCCTCTCCGGTGCCAAGCACAGGGCTGGGTACAAGTAGGCGTCAATAAATGCTGATGAAAGGGGTAGCTGGATGGACAGACAGCTGGTGTCTGCCCCAGCTCTGTTGCAAGTGGGGAGACTCTGCTATTGTGCAGTGTAGCTGGCAGATGGGGGTGGGGTTTTAACTCGGGGCTGATCTTGTACCTGAGTTGTTCTGGTCATAAAACGCAAGGTGTGTCCTCATGGGGACACAGTGAGCAATGTGCTTGCAGCCAGTGGCATCAGATATGTCTTGCCAAACACCAGGCAAAATGAAATGTCCCGGGAGAGCAAACAGCCACCTCCCTCCTGTGCCAGGTGAGCAGGCTCTACACACAAATTCTTCTGGTGGCCCTGCTGATGGCCTTGAGAGATAATGTGTCCCGAGTGTGTCTCTATGTTGGGGGTCAGATGTGGGGCACTGTGTAAGGTCTCAAACATCTGGCTGGGTGGGCTCACTTTGTGTCTAGGCTCTAAGAGGAGTGGGATTCCCCCAGCTTGACACTCTTAATGTCAGATGGAGCCTGCTCAGATCTGTGTGTTCTCCACCCACCATGGTGGAGCCTGAGTGGTTGGTCCAGGGATTGTAGGTGGAGCTGGGATTGATTCTTCTGGTTCAAGTTCAGCCTGTGGAGCCTTCTGGCTGGATGTGGAGCTTAGCTGCTGATCAGCACCTGAGGTCTAAGTGCAAAATGTGGGGGTGCTGATTTTCACATGTGCCTCTTCTGGTTTTCCTTGTCAGCCCATTCAGCTGGGATCATGACACCCTTTTTTTTAAATAAATATTTTTATTTATGTATTTGAGAGAGAGAAATAGGCAGGAGAGAGAGAGAGAGAGAATAGGCATGTAGGCATGCCAGGGCCCTCAGCCACTGCAAACAAACTCCAGATGCATGTGCCCCCTTGTGCAGATGGTTTATGTTGGTCCTGGGGATTTGAACCTGGGTCCTGTGGCTGTGCAGGCAAGCGCCTGAACATCGGACGCACAATCACAGCACAGGGAATTACTTACGAGCATCTGCTTCTGCTCTGCTTTCAGCCCTTGCCTTGGGGAGTCTCATTCAGGCAGTGAATAGCTCAAAGTGGCTCACCACATGAACCTGAGTGTGGTAGTTTGATTCAGGTGTCCCCCATAAACTTAGGTGTTCTGCATGCTAGGTTCCCAGCTGTTGGAAATTGGAAATTAACACCTCCTGGAGACAGTGTATTGTTGGGGGTGGGCTGATGGGTGTTATAGCCAGTTTCCCCATGCCAGTGTATGGCATGCTCTCCTGTTCCTGTTGTCCACCTGATGTTGGCCAGGGGTTGATGTCCACCCTCTACTCATCCATCATTTTCCCTGCCATCATGGAGCTTCCTCCCTCGAGACTGTAAGCCAAAATAAACTTTTTTTTTTTTTATTCCCCACAAGCTGCTCTCGGTTGGGTGATTTCTACCAGCAATGTGAACCTGACTGAAACCTGATAGTCCAACTCTCTGCTAGTGGCCATGCCTGGGGCAGGCCTCTTCACCTGGCTGAGTGTGTCTCCTCACATGTAGAATGTTCTGGTGCCTCCCGGGTCACTGGAGAGCTGCACACGTGTGCTGTTGTTCAGGGTTGGGGTAGCTGGGGTTCCTTTGGGAGGAGGATGGAAATGTTACTCAGCCTGCCACTCTCTTCCCCACACCGCAAGGTGCTGATAGCCTGGCATCCTGGCTACCTTTTGACCCTCCTCCCACTGGCTGTTCCAGACTCTGGCCTAGGGGTCCTGTCCACCACGCGAAGCCTCGCTTGCTTCTTGGACTTGAGCATCTGTTTTTGGTGTTGAGGGGAACTCACCAGTGGCACTTTCTTTCTTTTTCTTTTTAATTTTTTTTTTCCTTTTTATTTGAGAGAGAGAGGGGGAGAGATACAGAAATAGGCAGTTAGAGAGAGAGAGAGAGTCCCCTTGTGTATCTGACTTACATAGGTCCTGGAGAATTGAGCCTCAAACCGGGGTCCTTAGGCTTCACAGGCAAGCGTTTAACCGCTAAGCCATCTCTCCAGCCCCACCAGTGGCACTTTCTTTTTTTTTTTTTTTTTTTTTTTGTTATTAATAACAGTTTGATTGCTCACTAGAAACATAAAAGGAGGTCTTATACATATAGGTGTGGATCTAAAGTCAATGGTCAAAAGGAACCTGTTAGGAAATAGAAGCCATTATCAAAAAAGGCTAATTCAGTGGAAAAAGGCACCATAGGTAACCCTAGTGTGGAGTTAGTAGTAAAAAGAGCAGGGAGGAGACTAGAATTTGAAAGCGGTAAAGGAAAAGGCCACGTTTTTACAATGCTCTAAAACTGACGAGCTTTGCCTTCAGCCCTCTGTAGAGAGGTCATCTCCAAAAATACGCCCTGCAGTTTGAATAAGTCTATCAACAAAATCTGCATAGGGTTTATTATTGCCCTGAATAACCTTAGACAGTTGTCCTTGTAAATCCCCAGTATCCGAAAGAGTTCTCCATGCTTTAGTGGCTGCTACACTAATCTGTTGATACACTGCTGGATGGTCTTACTACAATTTACCTTCACATTTTCTTTAAATGTGGCAGAAAAGTTTTGTTGGTAAGAGCAGTTTTTCTATGACCCTCCAGATAACATAGACATTGAAGATATATCTGTGCATGCGCCCATAGGGTTGCATACCAACCAAATATCAAAAGGATCTGGAGTGATCATTTGGGTGGGATTTTGTTTAGTGAAATTATATCTACCAAAGGACTCATTTTTATAAGTAAGAAAGTTTGGAGAAAAGGTGAGGGAATGCCCTTTGTCAAGAAACACTGATTGTGTTGTGGCTTGACATCCAGTCCATACTGGAGTCACCTGTTAACATATCTAGATTGAGGATTATCGGCAGCTGCGTTGCGCCAGGCAGTGTCAGCGCTTAACTCTTGGTTGGCTACTTTCTACATCAGATATTGTCCCCCAGACAAGCATGCCCTTGCTAGATTAGCCCAATCATCGGGTTAAGATTCTGGGTAGTCATACTGTCTAACAATGAAAGGGTGAAGGCTACGTGTACCCCGTAAGTCACCACTGACTCCTTCCTTACCAGTGGCACTTTCTATAGCACCTGTTGGACTTTTCCCTGGCCTACGGTCATGGCACTTCTGTGGTCACTCATTTCCTTTTCAGAGCCTTTACCATGCCTCCTGAGGTTATTTTCTTCTGGTGTTTTATTGTTTCTGCAAGTGTGTGTGTGTGTGTGTGTGTGTGTGTGTGGTGCATCTGGATATTGGTATACATGGTGTATATATGTGGTATGCCTATTTTTGAGGTGTGTATATCTGTAGTGCTATGTATATGTGATGCATGTATGTGGTATGTATGTCAATATGGTGATGTATGTTGTGGTTTATGTGGTGTGTATACATTGTATGTGGTATATGTGTTGTATATGGTGTCTGGTATGCATGTTGCATGTGCTATGTATATGATGTACATGGTATATACATATATATATTGTATGTGGTATGTGTATGTGGCATGCATGTTGTATGCAGTATGTGTGTGTTATATGTTGTATTTGTGGTGTGATATGTACTGTGTGTGACTGCTGATTCCGTGAAGATGAGTGTGGCATCTTCTATGCTCTGTGTGGTGCCTGGGTGTGTGTTCAGGTGAGCTAAAGGCTGTATCTGTGGCTCAGATCTGACTGTGTTTGATTGTATAACCAAGGGTGTGTGCTTAGTGAACATGAAGGAGTGTGAGGACAGAGTTGCACTATCATGGGACTCTGGGTGAATAAGTTTCACATGAGCACATATGAGTGTGCCAACATCTGGGCAATGTGTACAAGCGTGTGTGTGTGTGTGTGTGTGTGTGTGTGAGCTGATGTGTGCTTATGTGTCTATGTGGTGAATAGGAAGGTGTGATTCCATTCATGCCCATGGGAGCAAGAAGGGATGCAGGGGCCTTACTTGGGGGCATTCGACTCCGGCGTGTGTATCAGTCTGAGAGCAGGCCGTCCCCAGAGGGCTGAGTCGGTGAGGGATGTGTGTGAGCGTGTGAGTTTGTGGCACTCAATGGGGCGGTGCCTCGGGCTGGGGGCCAGGGCATCCACCAGTCAGTCCTTCCTCTGCACTGCCGGGGGCTTACCTGGCTCTGTTCAGAAACCTGGGCAGGGCTGGCTTGAAACCCTTCCCTGATAGAGCCTGGCTCCACGTTTGCATGCCTACTTTCTGTCCCACATAGCTGGTACCAGAGAAGTTCCAAGATTCTCTCTGCTTCTTGGACACCAAGTCCAAGATCTGAGAAAGAACAGAGGAGGAGGAGGAGGGCTGGGGCTGAGGCAGGCAGAGACAGGAGGACCTTGTCCTGCCCTCAGCCTGGCCTTCTCTAGCCTAGATCTGAACTCACTGCTCCTGTTTCCAGCCAGGCTCTCTCCAGTCCTCTGTGCTGTTTTCCAAACAAAGTTGGGAGACCCAAAGCATTTGACAGTGGCCTCTTTCTTTAGTCTCATCACAAAGCATGGATGTCAGTGGTCCTATCACCAATGTCCTCATGAATTTTCTTGCTCAAGGAAAAAAAAAAAGAAGTTTGTTGATAAATGAGAATTTATCAAGTTTGTGAGAATGTTTATGGGTGCCTGGGGAAGAAGAAATGATTTGAAGTGGTCTTATTCTACAACACAAGGAACCAGGCATGCGGTCACACTGGATCGTGTGTGTGTGTGTGTGTGTGTGTGTGTGTGTGTGTGTGTACATATGTGGGTGTGCAAGAAGGAAGGGAAGAAATCGGGTGAACATTTTCCTCTAGCAAGCATGGTTGTTCCTAGAGCTGAGCTTTCCCAGGCAGGTCATAACCTCCATGGTCCGCTCCTCTGCGTAGCAGGGGGATGGGATGGGTGACCAAATGTCAGTCTAGGGTTTCTGTTTTCCTGGGAGGGGGTACCCATCCTCCTGGGGGATTTGTACTAGCAGCTAAGCAGATAATTGCTTGTCAGGTTGATTGAAGGCTTTTCAAAATGTCTTTTCCATGAAATACCCTCCCATCCCCCCCTTCCCCAGTGAGCAGATTATTTGAGTTGGAACTGTTTCCCCTCAGCTTTTTCCCCTCCCTTCTCAAAGCAGTAATTACTGCCGAGTAGCCCTCCATGGCGCTTCCTGTCATTTGGAGGCTGAGGCCAGCGGCTGTTTCCTCTCTTGGGTGAACGACAAGCAGGCCAATTAGGGGAACACCCCACCCCCAGCCTGGCCCTGAGCCCCAAGGGCTGCTGGTGGCCTCCATGGGGGTGAGGATCTGAGATGGCCTGACTTCTCCTGTGGGGATGGCTGATAGGAAGGAACTGGCTGGCTGACCACTAGCCAGCCCCTGGCTCTCTTCCAAATCCTAACACTTTACAAGTTCTTTTCGTCCTTGTTCCTAAATGTGTATGCGTGCATGCGCGTACACACACACACACACACGTGAACTGTGTACAGCCTCTTTGGTCCCAGTAATAACTCCATATTCTGAGTCACCTACAGTGGTTTTCCCGAGGGAGTTGGGTCTGGATCATCAAGGCAAGAGGACCAGAAGGAGACGAAACAAATATCATACAATGCAAACTGCCAAAGTGATGGCGTTGCGCATGTCCACAATGCTTTTGACGTTTCCAAGGTTCCACGATACACACCATCATGTGTGGGTTAAAACTCTGCAAGGGCACTGTCCACATCCTGTTGCCCACCCTACCCACTCTGGATGTACGATCGCCAACTGCCTTGTTCTAAGTTTTCTTCTCTTTCTCCTCTTCCTTCTCCCTCCTCTATCACCACTCCATCTTTGCCTCTTTTTTTTCCTCTTACAACATTCTTCTAAGTCACAGAGGCCAAATCTGAGCATCGTTCAGTCTAAGACGACAGGAAGAGCTGAGACTCATGAATAGAGACAACTTGGCCTTGAGTGTGGCACCTAAGTACCGTGCCTCAGTTTACTCATCTGTGAAGTGAGGCTAATGACAATAAGTTCTTGAGGCTGCAGGAAGGGTGGAATGGGAGGATGGATGCACATAAAATGCTTAGCATAAAGCTTCAGACCATGCTCTGTGGGTGGTGAACAGACAATTGAAACAGAGCTCCTAAGGGGATGTATGCTGTGGAAAGAGACAAACGGAAATACTGCACAGGTGAGTGAGGCAGGGATCATGTGTGTGGATGTTTCTGGAAGCCCAGAGTGGCTGGATTGCAATGCAATGGGTGAGATGTGGAAGGGTAGCAATGAGCATTTGCTGGAAGCACAGTACCAAGAACATGGTCCTGAGGACGGGAGAGAAAGTTCTATCTCTAAAATACTTGCCTCCCAAGCATGGGAACCTGTGTGTAATCCCTAACACTTATGGGGAAATGCCCAGTGTGGCGCATGTGCCTGGAGTCCCAGCACTGTGGAGGTGGAGGTAGGAGGATCCCTGTGGTTTCCTGGCCAGCCTGTCTAGTTGAACGGGAGCTCCAGATCAGTGTGAAACTCTGTCTTAAGAAAAAAAGTTGGTAGGGATGGAGAGATGGTTTAGTATTTAAGGCATTTGCCTGCGAAGCCCAAAGACCCAGGTTTGATTCTCCAAGACCCAGATAAGCCATATGCACAAGGTGGCACATGCATCTGGAGTTTGTTTGCAGTGACTGGCGGCCCTGGCGTGCCTATATTCTCTCTCTCTCTCTCTTTTTCTGACAAACAAATAAATAAAATACTTTTAAAAATAAGGTTGACAGTGCTTCTGGGGATGACACCTGAGGTTGACCTTTGACCTCCACACCATGCCAGCCCCACCCCTGACACCTGCACACACACACACACACACACACACACTCATACACACACACAAAGGGATCTGGTCCCTGACATGTGATAGCCCTATTCTAACCCCAGTGCTGTCACTCACTGACAATATAGCTTTTGGTAATTGACTCAAGCCCACGTCTTACCTCATGTGTGAAAAGGAGGACCCCGAAGTTTCTACATTAGGTGATTGCATTAACTGAGTTAGTAAGTGTTGAGAACTGGACCATGGGCAAGTGGGATAAAAGTGTTTGGTATTCTCATGGCGTATGGACATGTTCTGCATGCGGCTGGCTCACGTGTCCACCTGCAGCCAGCGGCTCTCGCCGTGGTGTATTTGTGTGCATGTGTAGGTGTGTGGTAGAGACAGGTCACGGGAAATTTCACTGAGGCTTTGGGGGAAAGATTCATTGTTCCTGGACAAAGGAAACCTTCAGCATGAAGTTGGGTCCTTACAGTAACGATAATCTGTGCCATCTTCCTACTGAAAAGCTTCTAGAAGCCCTCTGCCCACACAAATACTGTCCCCTCACTGGTACAGTATTGACAGAGCACCTCTTTGTACCAAGTCTGATTTCTTTGTACTTGCTGTTGTTCATACATAACTAGGTCTTCCATGGCCTTCTAGATGCCAATCAGATATCACAGCTTCTGTGATGCCTCCCTGGCTAAAGAAGTATAGCATGGGCATTCAGGGTTTTGCGTCCACTGTGAGACAAGCTACTCTCCAGCACCCTGCACCAGCCACAGCACAAGGGTTTTGAAGGAACAAATGGGTGGATGGATGAATGAATGAATATATGAATTCTTTCCAGGTGAGGACTCTAATAAGTGATGTTGAACAGGGAGGTTGGGATTTGAGGTTCACAAGCTTCTTTTATTTATTATTTATTTTTATTTTTGGAGAGAGAGACAGAGAGGGAGAGGAAGACAGATAGAGAATGGGCATGCCAGCAGCCTCTCAGCTGCTATGAATGAACTCCAGATGCGTGCGCCCCTTTGTGGGCAAGTGCGGCATTGCGCCCTTGCGTCACTTTGCATCTGGTTAAACGTGGGTCCTGGAGATTGGAAACGGCATTCTTAGGCTTATAGGCAGGTGCCTTAACCACTAAGCCATCTCTCCAGCCCTATTTTTTATTTTTTAAAATAAATTTTATTTATTTATTTGCAAGCAGAGAGAGATACAAGAGAAGAGAGACAGACAGAGAGAGAATGGAAACACTAGGGCCTCTAGCCACTGCAAATGAACTCCAGATGCATGTGCCCCTTGTGCATCTGGCTTACGTGGGTACTGGACAATTGAACCTGGGTCTTTTGGCTTCATAGGCAAATGCCTTAACCACTAAGCCGTATCTCTAGACTCACAGGCCTCTTTTAAAACTTATTTTTATTTATTTGTTTGCAAAAGACAGAGAGAGAGAGAGAGAGAGGGAATATATCAAGGCCTTTTGCCACTGCAAATGAACTCCAGATGCATGTGCCTCTTTATGCATGTGACTTTATGTGAGTACTGGGGAACTGAACCCCTGGCCAACAGGCTATATGAACAGGTGTCTTTAAGCACTGAACAATCTCCCCCAGGCCCCACAAGCTTCTTCATTCCTGTCACTGTCTGGTCTTTGTCTACCACTTCCATGTATTCACCAGGACAAAAACCCCATCGGAAGCCAGACAGCTTGGTAAGAGTTAAAGGAGCAGCCGGTGGCAATGAGTTTCTCAAGGCTGTTGGAAGTGTTGGAAACAGAGGGAAGCAGGACAGGAAAGTTGTCAGTGGCCTTTAGATAAGAGGACATTTGACCTTGGCTGAGCCCAAAGTCCTCCCTTGGAGGCCCTTAGTGTGCCAGCACAGCCCCAGGGGAGGCCAAGGAAGTTGCCTTGACTGTGGCAGCCCTGCTCAGTGTGGGCTGGACATTGAGCCCCACTTTATCTCCTCATGCCACATGCAGCTGAGCCACGCTGGGCACACAGGACTTGGCCTGCTTACAGGAAGCTGGAGGAGTGTCTGTCCCTTTAGGGTCAGAAGTGAGTAGAATTTGGCAGCTAGGGACATGGGAACTTCCTGTAACCCTCCCAGAGCTGAAGCTGGCAGCAGAAACCAGACAGAGCTGGTGGTTGAGAAATGCCAAAAAAGATGATTTTCATGGCCTCTTCCCCCTTCAAGTCATGCGATGGGACTGGATCTCACAGCGTGCATGTATAGAGCTGGCATGCACGCACATGCATGTACATATGTCAGTGTGCCTGTTTAAGTGCGAGTCAAGAACTCGGGGTTTGTGTGTTGCTAGGTGGACGTGTATTTATGCTTAGTTTTGACTGTCTGGCTGCAGATGCTCATGGCATATGTGTAAAGCAGGGATGTGTGTATATGTGGCCATGTGTGTGCTTATGTATGTAAACATGCATCTGATTGGGGTATAGATGAGCCTGTGTGCTGAACAGGTGAGTATGCGTGTATAAGGGGCACAATTGCAGTGTGTGTGTGTGTGTGTGTGTGTGCGCGCGCATGTGTGTTGCATGTCCTGAAAAACTGTTTCAGGAGCCAGCAGGATGAAGCCACCGAGGGAGGGGCTAAACATTCACGATGCTGGAAACATCTGGCCTTTTGTATGGCCTTGGGGTCTCCAGAGAAGGTTTTGCGTTTTCCTCTTTGCCAACAAACGTGATACTTCTCACTCAAATATAAGAGTGCCACATGCTATGAAATGTGCTTCCCAGTCCGGCTCAGTGTGGGCCTATTAATCAGAGGGTGGGGGGAGCCTGGAAGGAGTGCCAATGGGTTCCTCTCCAGGGGTGAGGGGTAAGCAGAACTTCTCCTCCACTTGTTGGGATCCCAGGTCTGGCAGTGAGCCTAGACCACTGCCCACAGTCTAGTCCCATCTCGTCCCAGGGGTAAGAGCCCCTGTGAGCATTCACAGCAGGAACCTGCCTGAATGTCCTGAATATGAGTCCTAAACCCAGGGGCTTTCAGAGCAATGAAGGGCCACTGATGGAAGGACCCTTGGGAAGGGGCACTTGGAGTAGTAGAATCTTCATTTCTGTAGCGTTTAGGAAAGTCTGTGGACTAGGCAGGGGTGAGGAGGCGGGGCTCAGGGGTAAAGTGCTTGCCTAGCATGTATAAAACAAGGGCCTGATCCTAGCAAAAATCCAAGTTTGTTATTTATGGTTATTTTGCATTGTTGTGCCTTTTGATCAATATCTGTTTCTAACAATAGACTAGAAGTGTGACCCACTGCCTGTCATTACAGATAAAGGCTTATTGGAATTTAGCCTTAAATATACTTGTGTGTTTATATACTTCGTATGGCTGCTTTCATGGTATAGTAGCAGAGTTGAATAGTTGTGACACGACACCATGGCTCTTAAGGCCCAAAATATTTGCTTTTTGGACTTATGCAAAAAGAAAAAAAAAAAGTTCTGGCCCCTGCACGAGAAGGTATTTCATGAAGAGGAAGAGGTATGGTGAACGTGATGCATAGTGAATGCTTAACTGATTATCAGTAAGTGACTGAATGGCTTAGTTAATTTTGTAGAATGTAATTCCAGGCAGAGGAATGGTGTGTGCCTAGGGGGTGGGACCAAGAGTCAGCCCTGAATATTCTGGAGATGGATGATGGAGCGCAGAGAAAACACACATACACACACACACACACACACACACACACACACACACACACACGAGGCTGTGGCTGCCCAGAGGTTACCAGAGCAGAGACAGGTTTGTGGAGAGGAAGAGAGGAGGCTTCCCTTTGGAGGTGACATTCACTGGGCCCTATAGACACTTCGGCATCTTCTGGGCAAAGATGGGGAAACACACTCCAGGTGGAGAGGCTACTGGGCACAGCCAATTACATGAAGCCTCAATGTGAATATGTTGGGGCCAATGGGCAGATGCTTGAGGTCAGTTTTGTGGGGCACAGAAGGGATGCTACTGAGGAGTTTAAACTTCATTCTCTAGAGAATTATAGATGTTGTCCAAAGAGGCTCCATGGAGGCCCAGGTAGACTAGCAATGCATCATCTGGGACAGGCCACCAACCTTCTCTGGACTGTAGTCTCAATGACACAAGAGGACCCATGGTCTTCAGACTAGGCTAAGGGTGATGAGAGATTGAGATGTGAGCAAGTCCCATCTGGATGAAATAAATATAGGACACAGTTCAATTTGAATTTCAGATAAATTTCACACTTTTCCTCTGTTTGAGATTATAACAAAACCATTCTACAAAATTAACCAAGTCATTCATTCATTCATTTTTAAAATATATTTTATTTATTTATTTGAGAGAGAGAGAGAGAGGGAGAGAGAGAGAATGGGTGCTCCAGGGCCTCCACCCGCTGCTAATGAACTCCAGATGCATGCACTCCCTGTGCATCTGGCTTACGTGGGTCCTGGAGAGTCAAACCAGGATCCTTTGGCTTTGCAGGCAAACGCCTTAACCACTAAGTCTTCTCTCCAGCCCCGTTCATGTTTTAATAATGCTTTATCCCCTGTGCTGCATAGGACTTAATTAAAAGATGGTTCATTTTTTTTCTGGAATCTGAATCTGATTGTCTTGTGTTTTTATTATTATTATTTTCCCTAAATTCAGCAATCCATTTGTTCAGGGAAGCTGGATGAGTGTGGCTCTTGGTTGGTGGATTTAAGGTTCCAAACACTGCCTGTGGAACAAGAATGACAAATTGTATGCCTGACTACCGGGCGTATGAGCATCATGGAGCCCCATCCTCTCAGTTTCCTCACAGTGAGGAAAAGGGCAGGGTCCTGGGATTCTGCACTTCTCTGTGGCTGCTTAGCATCCTCTTGATGGGACAGGCCAGAAGCAGAGAATTCTCAGAGCTCCGAGAGTGGCTTCTAGAACCTTCAGAGCTATCCCTGTCCCAGCGTGTGATCTCCACCACATCCCTTACTCCATCCTTGCCTCAATTCATCCAGTCATAAAATGGGACTAATTACACCCACCTCACAGGGGAGTTGTGAGGATTAATGAATGTTTGTAAAGGCTTTGTGATCCTTGGATGAAAGACGCTCCTTACATATAAAGGGTCATTATTTTTATTATTATTATACAAGTGCCAAGTATTATTACCTTAATTAGCTTTTCTAGATATCAAAAGCAATTAGAGGGATCACTTGTTGAATGCCACTTTGGAAACCTAAGTCACAGAGATGCACACATTTGTTTTGTTAGCTCAATTTCTGCCCAGGGCCTGGCATGCCACCAAAGGGGGCTGAAATTTGTCTTTCGCTCTGCCCAAGTTTCATTTCTATTGTCAAATTTTTGCAGACACTGAAAATTCTTTTAAAACAGTTTTTTTTAAACTTTATTTATGTATTTATCTTTTTAGTAGAAATATATTGATAAAGGAGCATTGTGTCTATTTGGTGAAGGAAGGAAATAAATAAGTCTTGTCTCCTTACATCCAGAGAAAATTAACCTCCAGGAAACTTTTACGGGGGTTCTCCAGGTCAAGCCCTAACTGGTGGGCGTGTGCTGTTATCAGTCCTGTATGGTCCATAGGAGCTTTCTGACCCTCCTTTTTAAAATAAATTGTTTATTTTTAGTTATTTATTAGCAACAGACAGAGAGAGAAAGAGGCAGAGATAGAAAGAGAGAGAGAAGAGAGAGAGAGAGAATGAATGGGCACACCAGGGCCTCCAGCCACTGCAAATGAACTCCAGTTGCATGAGCCACCTTGTGCATCTGACTTATGTGGGTAGTGGGTACTGGGGAATCGAGCCTCAAACCGGGGTCCTTAGGCTTCACAGGCAAGCGCTTAACTGCGGAGCCATCTTTCCAGCCCCTGACCCTCCTTTTTTAAAATGAGGACTCTGGCTTAAAGAGATCAAGTGATAGCTAGGGAGGACAGGAAGAGAATGCAAAAGCAAGTTTGCTGTCATTCCTTGGCTTGGGTCTGAGAGACTTATTACTATTGAAGAGGATGGCTGGTGCCATATAGGACTGACTAGTTCATGTGGTGCTTGGGGCCTGTTACAACCAAATCCTGACAAATCTGCCCAGGCCTTCATCCACTGTGACTTTGCCTCCCTAGGGTCGATAGACCTGGCTCTGAATACCAGGGTACATGCAGAGGAGGTGACTGTGTCCTGGATGTGCCCATTAGGGCAGGCAGGCAGGACAGGCCAGGGCAGAATCAGTGGGGCGAGGCCTCTGTGCTGTCCAGTTAGCTGGGAGGGTGCAGAGCTGGCTGTAATTAACTTTACCAGCGTCCTTAGCAGAGGTGAGAGGACCTTTCCCCCACTTCCCTTTCTACCCTGTCCAGCTTCCTTGGTAGTCTCATGGACCCTCCCAAAGCCTTGACCAAGCCAGAGACTACTAGACAGACTGAGCTCCATTCCAGTGTGTTCTCAACTGAGCTTACACTTCAAGTCTAAAAGCCAATTTTATTTTTCCTGACCCTCCCTGAGGGCTGGGTTGGGTCCAATGTCTTGAAGTCAGTGGGTGCATTAACAAGTGGCTGGAGTGTTGTCGACTTGGTAGGTGATGGAGGGGACACAATGTTAGCAGTTCAGGGAGAGGTTGATGTGCTGAGCTAAGGGTTGCTCAGAGAATGGGTGAATGAGGTGGTAGATGGGATTAGACACTGGTCGATTTGGCACGGGCACACTATTGTATGCATAGATGCAAGGAGGGAGACATGGGCCAGTGAGTGTAAGGGCTGGTATGTGGGTTATAGAGATTGATGGGGGTCATAGAAAATGCAATAGAAAACAGAGTATTTGGAAATTTTGGTGAGGGCTGGTGGATGTGGAGAGAGATGGGGGAGGGACTGACAATACAGTAGCTGAAGGAAGGGAGAAGATTGTCAAATGTTTGGAGAAGTTGGCGGATGGATGGAAGGGTTGGTGGCATGTGGAAGATGAATGGAGAACAGTACATGGCTGGAAAGAATGCCAGGTGGGGAAAGGATTGCGAAATACAAGGGTTTGACGGACGAAGGGGCTGGCAGATGAGGAGAGGAAGTGGGAGTGACTGAAGGTTCCATCTGAGGACACTGGAGTTGGTTCCGGGGGCGGAAAAGTTGGTCCGTGTCATGGACGTGGGTGGATGGGAGCAGGGTTGTCAGCGGGACACAGAGGCTGATGGACTGGGTCATGGACCTTAGGTGGATAAACACTCTGATGGATGAGTAGAGACGGTGCATGGGGGGTGTAGGCAGGTGAATGGAGGAGGTAGCAGGCAGGATCAAGTATTGGCTTATGCATAGAGTAGTTGGCAAAGATGTTGACAAGATTCAGATGGGCAAAGAACTCAGTGGAAGCACATAGCCGTTGGTGGAAGGGGTCTGGGGGAGGTAATTTTCTGAACGATAGAAGAGTAAGTAGGCATAGGTAGGCATTGTGGCCTGGGCACTGGCCCAGAATAGGTAATGGCACATTCTCCATGGGTGGCTGCTGTGACCAGCCTCCCTCCCTCCCCTTCCACATTCAGGCTCTCCCTAGGCTCATAAATCCCCCATCCAGCAGGCTTTCTGTAATTATCCTTGGAACAGTAGCCCAGGAGGTGGGGCAGGCGGGGCCTGAAGAAAGGCGCTGACTCAGAGGCAGACGTCTGTCCTCTTTTGGTGGCGTGTCAAATGTGGCCCATGGCCAGAACTCCAGGGGTTGCGCCCAAGGCATCTCCCTTCTTGCTGGCATTCTTGAGCCCCATTCTGGTTGCCTCTGAAGAATATTCAACCAAGAGGAAAAGCCTGTTAGCGAAGAACCTGGACCCCACCCCACTCCGCCCTCTTGCTCTCATTCGCCGTTTCTTCTATTCTTACTTCTTTCATACTCTGCCTTCCACTTCCTTTGTACTTTCTCTCTCATCCATTCTGTCTCCATTTGTTTCTGTCTGACTCTATATAATCTTCTTGTCTTGTGCCATGTTCCTTTTTTCTCCCTCTTCCATCTCTGGGTTACTTTTATAAAATATTTTATTATTATTTATTTATTTATGAGTGAGAGAAAGAGAAAGGGGTGGGGGGGGGAGAGGATATGGGTGTTCCAAGGCTTCTAGCCACTGCAAGCAAACTCCAGGTGTATGGGCCATCTTGTGGCATCTGGTTTTATGTGGGTGCTGGGGAATCGAACCGGGGTCCTTTGGTTTTGCTCTTACTGTCTTTGCTTACTCTCTTCCTTTTCCTTGTCCTATTTGTTCAGTTTCCTTTTCTTCTTCTTTTTCCCTGGCCTGTATCACTTGTCTCTTCCTGTACCTTTCTTCTGCAGCCATCTCTTCTGTCACTGTGTGTCTTTGCACAGAAGCAACTTGGCTTTGAGGGAGGCTTTCTCTTGAGCTTTGAATCAGGGTTAAAAATGTCCAAGAAAGCAGCTGGGGAGATGGCTTAATGGGTAAGAATACTTGCTGCATAAGCATGAGGGCCTGAGAGGGCTGAGTTTGATCCCCGGCACTCCAGCATGTCAAAAGCCAGGTGTGTGGCCAGGGAAGATAGCGCCATGGTTAAAGGCACTTGCTTGCAAAGCCTTCTAGCCTGGGTTTGATTGCCCAGGGCCCATGTAAAGCCAAATGTACAACATGATGCATGTACCTCATTTTCATTTGTAGTAGCAAGAGACCCTAGTACATTCTCTTTCTCAAATAATAAATAAAAAAATCAGATATGGCCACCCATGCCTGTGTGAGGTAGAGCTAGGAGAATCACTGGGCTTGTTCATCAGCTGTTTTGTTGGAAAATTACAAGTTGGTTTCAGTGAGAGACTCCATGTCAAAGACATAGCAGGGAAGAGCAATAAAGGGGGACACCCAACATTTCACTTCTACGTGTGCATGGGGTGCGTGCATCTGCATTCACACTTGCATTATGTACATAACACAGCTGACCATTTCCCCCCTGAATAAAGAAATGACCAAGAACACGTTTTCTCTTCTCTCCTTGATTCATGAATGAAAATGGTGTCATTACCTGGCTGAGACCCTCTGGCCAGATCCGGAGTGGCAAAGTTGAAGACAGGGCCATGTCCTCTCTGTAGATGGCAGGTACATGTGCTCTTTCACCTGAACCATTCAGGGGAACCTTGGGGAGGGGATGTCAGGGTGCCAGGCATAGGCATAGGCATAGACATAGTCAGGAACTGGATGTGAAGTCATCCACCTCAGGAGGTCTAGTTTTTTCCTCAAAATACCATAGTTGGGGGGGGGTGTGTGTGTGGCGGGGCTGAAGGGATAGCTTAGTGGTTAAGGTGCTTGCTTGCAAGGCCAAAGAATCCAGGTTCAATTCCCTAGGATCCACGTGAGCCAGATGCACAAGGTGGCACATGCTTCTGGATTTTGTTTGCCGCAGCTGAAGACCCTGGAGCGCCCATTCTCTCTCTTTCTCTCAAATAAATAAAATAAAATAAATAAAAATTTTAAACTACCATAGTAGGTAAGAGCAACTTGGCATCTGAGAGGCCTGAGTTCAAATCCCAGCCCCAGCATCCTCGCTAGCTGTGGGGTCTTGCACCAATGATGTGTCCTCTCATATCCTCACTTTGCTCATCTCTAAGATTTTCCTCGCAGGGTGGTTGGGAAAATAAGTGAGAATGCTGAAAGAAAAGCCTCATGTATCCGTCCAGACTGACCCAGAGCAAATGCAGAGACCACTTGGAATGCCACGACTTAAAGGCTTTATGAGGAGGGTTTGGTTCTGTGTAATATGAGAGCTGCCTCAGCGTCTATAGGAGGTTGTGGCTTCTGTGTTTGGGGATGAAGCCAAAAGGGCAAGTGTTCAGGAGGGAAAGACAGATAGGAGACAGACTAAAGACAAGGGAATCTGGCCTGGGCCACACAAGCCACATTGAATCTATGCTGGCCTCTCATCCCCTCGCAGTGTGCATGTTTGAAGGTGCCCGAGACCAGCTCGAGAGGCTGGAGCACATTTTCGTGTCATCTTACAGGCTCTTGGCACAGAGTTGGGGAAGCTGGAGAAGGCCTAGCAGGAAGTGGAGGAGCTGCAGGCCCATGGCTGCTCTGCACCAACCAGGGGAGCCTGTGGATGAGCAAGGAGACATACTATAGTAGATCCATGTGGTCACAAGAGTGCATGATGTGTGTGTGTGTGTGTGTGTGCGCACGCGCGTGTGCGCGCACACACGTTCTCCACCCACCCATCTATCTGGGAGTACAAAAGAAGTTGGGCTGCTATTCTACTCCTTCATGACCATGCCTCTTAGGGCCCAAGCTGACTCAGAGCCATGCTGGGGGGCATCTGGAAAACACAGTTCTAGCTGAATGAACTTGGCTGCATATGCATATGTGTAGCATCCCATCACATCTCAATACCCCCAGCACACCCCAGTATCCCCTCAGCTGGGTGATTTTAGGCCTTGAATATCTTTTCTATTTTTCTGGACATCTTTTGGAAAGGCATTATAAATAACATATGACTTCTCTTTCTCTTCATTTTCTTTTTTTTTTTTTTTTTTTTGCATATGGTGTACACGAATGTATGTGTGTGTGTTTGAATATATGTGTCCATGTGTGTGCATGGGGATATATGTGTGTGTGTGTGTGTGTAAGCCAGAGGTCAATGTCAAGTATCTACTTCAATCACTCCTCTCCACCCTAGTGTTTGAGACCTAGTGCTCACTGATCTGGTCAGACTAGCTATATTCTGGAAGTTGGACGAAAAGCTTGAACCCTCAACAAGACCATAGGGGGAGCACCTGAATCGAAGGTTCCTGGAGAAGGTGAGATAAAACCTAACATTAAATTGCTCCTGTTTCTCTGTCTTTTTTTTTTTTTTCTGTCTTTTTCCTTTTTCTTTTCCCTTGGCACTGGCCTGTAATTCTCTGTACCAGGACACGGTTAAAATCCACAAAGAGCTGTTGATCAGAGAGACCTATAAGGTCTATTAAAACAGACAAGACAGACTTCTGTCAGAGCACTTGATTATCCACCAAAGGATCATGGTAAGACCCTACTGCTGAAGACACCATATGCTGTCGGCACAGACCATGGAGAGACCTGGTTGGAATTCGGAGGAGAGCCAGTCCCCAGACAGTTAGCCCATCCAGTGCTGGAAGGCACTACATGAGCTACCAGGGGAAAGTGGCCAACATCTGTCTGAGCAACTCAAAGTCTAAGCTGCTCAGAAGCAAACAACCTGACGTGATGCTCACACAAGTGCAATAGTGGCACACAGCCATGGTAGGTAACCAACTGCTCTTGGATTGGCTAACAGATCTGCTCAGTGGAAAGGAAACCATATCTGCAACTGAGAAACAAGTCAGAATCATATTCAGATAATGATTCTGCTTTCCATTGTCAAGCACCCACTAACCTGAGACTGTAAGAGGGTCTACACCCTTTTATTTCTCTCTAAATTAACAATGGTTATCCCATTTAACCAGTGCTGACTTCACTCTCCATTGGAGAATCTACTTCTCTTTTTCAGATGGGAGCTGGGCCTGAGGAGATAAACAACCCAGTGCACTTCATCCTGGCCCCAGCTGAAACCACAGAGGAACTGGGGAAATGAGCAAGAGTGCTGCTTTCTCAGTGAACCTGATACCAGCACAAGGGTGAAGGAGAGAGACACTGAGGACACTCAACACCTACCAAAGCAGAGATCCAGAGGCTCCTAAGAGCCCATCACTGAAGTAGACTTAAAATGCACCCAACATGGCTCAGGGAATTTTGCGGAAGAGGAGACGGAAATATTGTTAGAGCCACAAGTTGGGACATTATGTACAGAGACATTGCCTCTCCCCCATAACTGACTGCTGCTCCCATAATGCATGACCCACAATCCCCATGAGGATAACGTGCATCCCCAAAGAGGAGGGCCTCTTTGGAAAAGTGGCAGAGATGAGGGAAACAGTAGTACCACCATGTGTTGTTTACATACTAAGTATGTCCATATCTAATAAAAATAAAATTAAAAATTTATTTATTTATTTTAGTTGATGAAAGTTGCATATGTTTATAACATCCAACATCTTGTTTTGATGTATGTATATATTGTGAGATGGCTAAACTGAACTAATCAACATATACATTACTTCACATACTTTTTTTGTGTGTGATGAGAACACTTAAAATCGACTCTTCTAGCAATTGTCAAGAACGGAATTCATTGTTATTAACTGCAGTCACCTTGTGGTGCACCAGCCTTCTTGAACTTATCTCCTTTTAATTGCCATAAATAAATCCTGTGCCTGAAATCAGCCTGCTTTGTTCTTCAGGTAATTTGGAGCTTTAGGGTAAATAGAACATCGTTTAATAAACACTTTAGTGTGTTTTAGACATCCACAGGTGATTCTAACACACAGCTGGGCATGGAAGCCATTTGTTGACAGGGACTAGGTGTGGCCGGGTTTACGTGGTAAGACGTTCAACAGACCCCAGGGCCGGGGAGGTCCAAAAGCTCACAACTAGTATGAGACAGCTTCTCCACCTGGCCCAAAGTCTACGGTTCTGTCCTGCGGAGGACAGGGCAGGGGACAGAAAACGACAGGTGTCACGAAGGACTATAGGGAGGAGATGGATCTTGGTATTTGTCTCTTCACCAAGCTCTCCTCCTCCTTCTGCTTGGTCTGCCTCATGCTCTGAAAAGGGGAGATTTTTCAACTGTCAGAATCTGCTTGGAGAGGTGGTTGGGCTAACTTGCTTCCCAGTGGTCAAGCCTGGGGTGTGAAGTTGGTGCCGGGACTTTGTACGTGGGACAGCTGGTTCAGCACTGAAGATCTGTGCCTCTGTGTGTCTGGGAAGAAGCAGCTTTCCACGGGGAAGGAACTGCCCATTCAAAGACCGAGGCAGAAGGCATTGTGAGCCGAAGCTGTGCGCATCACGGTCCGGCCAACCAAGCTCATGTTGCAAGAAGATCTTCGCCACTTGTATGCTCATGTCCTGGGGGAGGTTGATTGAATGTGACCCTGATGTCGCATTCTGACTACAGCAGAGCCTCCGCTAGCTCAGGCCACAAGGGACTGGATGGAGTGGAGCCTTCTACTCTTGTCAGCTGGGAGGCCCTGGATTGGACAATTACTTGAGCAGAAATCAACTTTCATGGCGATAAGCCATCTGAGACCATTTGCTGCAGTATCTGGCAATACAGGAACTCAACATCACTCAAAGCATGGGCCCGCAGCAGGCTCATCAGTAGCCTTGGGGGTACTTGTGAAAAATACAGATTCCTGGCTGGAGAGATGGCTTAGTGGTTAAGGCATTTGCCTGTGAAGCTTAAGAACCCAGGTTTGAGTCCCCAGGGCCCACCTAAGCCAGATAGACAAGGTGTTGCATGTGTCTAGAGATTGTTTGCAGTGGCTAAAGGTCCTGGTGCGCCCATTCTCTCTCTCTCTTTCACTGCCTCTTCTTCTCTCTAATAAATAAATGTTAAAAAGCAGATTCCCAGTCAGCTGAGTCTGAAGATTAGGGTTGAATACCCAACCTTTGGGTCTTGAAAAATACCCAAGGTATCCCAAGTTCTGACTTGTTAGAACCCCCTTTCCCAGCCTAGTCACCATTTCATTCATATTTCCCCAGAGGGAGAGCCAGGCTCAGGGCTTCTCATCCAGCTTCCTACCCTTCTCCAAGGTCATGCTCATCCTCAGCCCTACATTGGCCTCCCAGGGGCCTCCTGCAGAAAGACAGCAGGGACTCCTGTTTTAATTCTGGACACAAGGGCAGCCTGAGAGCCAGCATTCATTCCCTCTTCACTCTTTTTCTTCTCTTGGCAGCGCAGAGCAACATTGGCACTAGGCTGATTGGAAGTTTCCCTGAGCAGCTACAAAGGTTTACACCAATAGCCCTATAGGTGTGAGGCAGGTCAGGGGTAACAAGACTCCCCAAAAGTAAAAGCAAGAAATATTCTTTATCTTGTAAGGAGGATTCTGGTTTTTCTTTGTCTTTTTCCTTAAAACTGAGTCCCTCCCTAGATCTCTCTTTCCTTAAACCTGAGTCCCTGGATCTCTTTTTTTTAAATCTGAGTCTCTCCCTAGATCTATTTTTCCTTAAACCCAAGTCTCTCCCTAGATCTATTTTTCTTTAAACCCGAGTCTCTCCCTAGAAATCTTTTTCCTTAAACCTGAGTCCCTCCCTGGATTGCTCTTTCCTTAAATCCAAGTCCCTCCCTGGATCTCTTTTTCCTTAAACCTGAGTCACCTTATGGATCTCTTTTTTCCTCACCACTTTCTATTAAAAAACAGAATCTGTCAGAATTACTAGACAGATCACCCACTTGAGAGCCCTCCTGTTTTGTAGGGGCTCTGCCTTCTTTCCTTCTTTTAATCTCTAAAAGACCACAATCGGGGACTCCAGGTGGGCTTTCCCATTTTCCAGAGGCCCTTCCTGCCTCCTCTTGGGCAAGAACTCCACATTCATTCTTTCTTTTAAATTATATCTAGAATCTCTGTAATAAAATCTTTCTAAACTTCACCCTCTATGATCTATGGATTTCATTCTCTGAGTTCATAAGATAAGAACCTTGGAGGCCAGTGACTTAGTGAGTTTTATTTCTTTCTTATTTATTCATTTAACAGAGAGAGAGAGAGAGAGAGAAAGAGAGAGAGAATAGGTGTGCCAGGGCATCCAGCCACTGCAAATGAACTCCAGACGTGTGCGCCCCTTGTGCATCCAGCTAACGTGGGTCCTGGGGAATCGAATCTGGGTCCTTTGGCTTTGTAGGCAAATGCCTTACCCACTAAGCCATCCCTCCAGTCCTCCTCCCCTTTTTTTTTGCAGTAAGGTCTTACTCTGACCCAGGCTGACATGGAATTCACTAGGTAGTCTCAGGCTGGCCTTGAACTCATGGCAATCCTCCTACCTCTGCCTCCAGAGTGCTGGGACTAAAGGTGTGTGCCACCATGCCCAACTCAGTGAATGTTTTGATAGGACATTGAGAGGAAATTTACTTGCCACATTTTTCTGAGTTTACTAGACACAGGTGTATGTTTGGTCTATGTCTCTGACTATGAATTCAATATACCCTAAGAGAGCGAATGAATGAATGAACTAATGAGTGAATTGATGGTCTTGTGGTTTGCTTAAGCACTCCAATGTCACTTTCCACATCTAGAAACTGCTTGCGTTCCTGCAGAGGAAGAAGAACTCTGTCTGCAAAGAAGCTGGCGCCCCACTGAAATTGCAGCAATTATTTGCCTAGTGCAAACAAATGGCCAGGGTGCTCCATGGGCTGAGAATGACAGGGTGCAAGTTAGGACAGTGGTTCTCAAACGTGAACATGCGTCAGAATCACTGGGGCGGCTTGTTAAAATACAGGTTCCTGCAACCTACCTCTAGAGTTTCTGATTTGGTAAGTTTGGAATTGGGCCAAATTTCTGCATTTTTAACAGTTTCCTATGTGTTCCCGATACTGCTGCTTTTAGAACACACTTTGAGAACTACTGGTTCAGATAATGCTGCTTGCTATAACAAATAAGCCCCCTGATGTCAATGGTGAAAGTGTATTTCTCACTGATGACTAGAGAAATGGTCAAGTTCAGTGTGATACTGCTTGCGATATAGCAATTGGAAAGAATTGGATATAAATGTGTTGATCCAAAGTGCTCTCTATCATCTGTTGACAGAGACAAGTAATGTGACAATTAAAAAAAATTATCAGCCGGGCATGGTGGCACATGCCTTTCATCCCAGCACTCGGGAGGCAGAGGTAGGAGGATCACCGTGAGTTCAAGGCCACCCTGAGACTACACAGTTACTTCCAGGTCAGCCTGAGCCAGAGTGACACCCTATCTCAAAAAACAAAAAAACAAAAATATATTATCAACATTTTTCATGCATGTATATATTTTGATCCTAATCCCCTCATTATCTTTTCTCATTCCCGCCTCTGTACTCCTTGTACTGAACCCTTCTTCTTTCCCACTCGTCCCTCTTCTACTTTAATGTCTCTTTCTCTCCCCCTCCTCCAGCATTCATGACAGACTGTTGATGGGCGTGATATTGTGCAGGTCTTGTGCAGGTAACAGCAGGAGACAGCATTCCAAAGCTCTCCTCCCCATCCTTTGGCTCTTAGATTTTTTCCCCATCCCTTTTTCTGCTGTGTTCCCTGAACCTTGGAGAGCATGATAGAGGTGTCTCACTGAATGCAGAACACACAACAGTCGCTAATTCTCAGCCCTTTGGAGGGTTGTGAGTCTCCCCAATAGTCACCACTAACTGTTAAGGGAAACTTCTCCAACCAAAGGTGAGAACAACATGAATCTGTGGGTATAAGCATACATATTTAGAGGGTCATTTGATGGGCCCTGGTGTGTCCATTCTCTATCTGTCTCTCCTTCTCTCTGCTTCTTTCTCTCCCTCTCTCCTCTCAAATAAATAAATACAGAAAAATAAAATATAAAGGGACAGATTCAAGTCTGTTTTGTTCCTTCTGACAAGGGTTGGGTCACCATTTCTTCTGTCTACAGGGCAAATTATATTGAACTTTGGAAGTTCTGACAAGAATGAATGACCATGTCCATAATATATGCACACTCTGAGGCTCTTGCTCTTTGGGAGCTGGGGATACCACGGGAACCAGTCATCTATGAGGTTCCGGGGGAGAATGAGCTGAGAAGGCAGCTACTCCTATATCCAAGGTAGGAGGATCAGAGTGGTTCATTCCTGAAACTGAATGGTGAATGGTAGGAGCTTCAGCCCTGATGGGCAGGGCTGTGTCTCTCCCTGGAAAGTAGATGAGACCCATTAGGTACCAAATTCAGAGTCTTTGGGTCCAAAGTATCTGACCCAAACAAAACAAGTCCAAGACTGAAGGCTCCTTACTTGAAGTTGCAATCTTTTCTTCCTGGTTGAGTGGTAGGGTTGGCCCTAGCAGGGGCATTGGAGACCTGGCTCCTTTTGAGTTGAGGGTGAGGAAAGCCAACTCCAGACTGGTCCGATTGAATTTAAGCTTCACTTAATTATCTGTGTGGGTGGTCTTAGGTGGCTTCTGGGTGTGAGGGTCATTGGCCACATGTTGTGGTCTCTTGTCAGTCATCCTGGGTGCTGACAGTCAGAGAACCTGGATTGCATTGTGAAGCTATGGCTGAGAGGACTTTTATTAAATATTTTACTTTTATTTATTCATGAGTGCATGAGAGAGAAAGAGAGAGAGAGAGAGAGAGAGAGAGAGAGAGAGAGAGAGAGAGAATGGGCCCACCAGGGCCCCCAGCTGCTGCAAACAAACTCCAGATGCATGTGCCACCTTGTGCCTCTGGCTTATGTGGGTCATGGGGAATTGAACCTGGGTCCTTTGGCTTTGCAGGCAAGTGCCTTAACCACTAAGCCATCCCTTCATCCCTGGCTAAGAGGTCTGTTATGGGACCTGAGGAGGGAAAGCCAGCTTGAGACACAGTGGTACTTACCCTGTAGGGTGAGGGGGGAAGTCAGTTATATGTAGGGAAAGCAGTGGAGAGAGAAGAGAGACTTTCTAGAGGGAAATCTCTGGGGAAAAGATCTCATCAACAGCAGAAAGTCCCTTCACAGGAACCAAACACACAGTCAGGAAATTCAGCACAGTGGACTGAGCCTTGAACAGGAAATCCAGATCCCACTTCTATCAGCTCTTAGCTGTGGGCAGGATTCTGCGTAGGTGATCTACTGGCTGATTTCATGTTTGCACTGTTCCCTACGGCAGGCATTGCTTTTACCCGTGGATGTCAATGCTGAATAGCTCACGGTTCTCAAGTATCCGAATTAGTCTTGGCTCCAGGGTCCATGCTGGTTCCTTCCTTCCTTCCTTCCTTCTTCTTTAACTTCTCTGAACCTCATTTCAGCATCCATCTATAAAATGAATTTATGTTGTGACATGTGAGTTTCTCTAAGAATTCCAGGCAGAGGAGGCTTAATACAGGGAAGTAGTGTGACTGAAGAAACAGAGATGGCCCAGATTTTGGCAAGCGCCTGTCAGGTTGGAAGAATTCATGGGAAGTAGTGCCATTACCAGATCCCAGGAGCCTAGGCTGTCCCCCTAAAGCTAAAGTCAGGGTGGCTTATGGCCAGTGGGAGGTGATACCATGAGTTTCTAGTGCTTCTCACTGGTTGAAACTACCAGTTACCCCAGGAACAAGGGACTCTGGGGACATCTGAGGGTGATTTCTGAATGGGTTGTTGGTCTAAGTTCAGAGATCAGTGTCAGGGATATGGGAACATCGAGAAGGATAGGACACACCATGACACGTGCGGGGCAGGTGTGATCAGCCTGGCTGCCACTCTCATTCGATTGCTAGGAAACAGACATTGAAGACATCCTGGGTTCTTCAGCATGAACAAGCAGTTTACAAGGGATACACGGAAGACCTTGTCCATTGCCTCTGAGCTGCTGACAGCCAACTCAGCTCCAGTCACTGAGGTTATACTTCCACTGCCAATTCGCTACCTCCACCTAAGAACCCAGTGGCTGCTGGGAGATTTGGCTGCTGGTTCTCATCAGCTGGCATGGGCATTTTGGCTGGCATGTGTGTAGGAGGCACACTGAGGGCATCAGATCTGGGTCTACAATTTAGATATTCCCCAGACTCCTTTGACTTCCAGGACTGGATGTGGGGGCATGGTTAGCTTTCTCTGCCTACCCTCTGATCATCCTAACCTTTGTTCCGGAAGCAGATCTGTCTCTGTTTAATCTTTGTTCAAAATGTTTGGAGTCCCTATGGTGACCCCACTCTTTCATCCTTCCCTCCGTCTTCTTCTCTTTTCTCTATGCCTTTCAATATTTTTTGATCACTTTCAACATGTCAAATATGCTATGACATAAAAAATCATAGAATGTAATGGTGAGTAATATAATTTTAACAAATAGATATACTTTTGAAATTTAAAAGTCCACCTCTGAATAACTCTTGGCTCAAAGGAGAGGTCATAAAGTATGTCGCATAGGAGAGCTCTATAACTGAACAGCAATGACATTTCTACATATCACGATTTGTAGACTGTACCTAAAGTGGCATTTGGAGTGATATTTATAGTTTTAAACATTTCTAATGAACTTAAGAAGAAAGGAAAAGAAAGTAGATTCAATACCTAAAAGGTTCAGTAACATAGGAAGAGAATAATTAAATAGGAACAAATTTAATAATATAAACACAAACCATGTTAGGGATTATCAATAAGCTAAGAGCAGTGTCCAAAAATGCAAGAAAGGAAAAAGGAGGGTCAAACAACAGGCAGATATTGAAACAATAAAGGAATATCTGAATCATATTATATCAACCTTCTAGAATTCTTTGTGGAGAAGGATACTTTTAAGAGAAAAAACACAACTTACCAAAGCTGACTTAAACATTTAAAAAAAAAAAAAAAACTCAACTAGGCTTATAACCACTATCTTATTCCAGATCAAATTTTTTATAACTCCTATTTTATGAGTAATGGAATGGAGGCTCAGAGAGTGAAAGAAAAGGCTGCAGGGTGGCTGGGGTGGAGAACTGGGGTGTGTCTGGGTGTAAGGGTTCTCCCTCCCAAGGGGGGAGGCGGGGCTGATCTGAGGAGGCTTCTGCTGGGAAATTCCCCAGAGATGCCTGCTGTTGGATTGCTCAATTCCCAGACACGTTTAATGCACCTTTAGGAGAGGCATTTGGCACCTGAATTTCCCCTGAACATTTCACCATCGCTACCTCCAATTACTGCACATGCAGGCGGCAGCGCACGCTGCCAGGAGCTCTCTCAATACCGCCCGTCTGAGAGGAGCAGAGTGAACTGCCCAGTCTTGGCCCTCGGGCCTTTTGACTCAGCAGCCTCCCAGCACAACTGCAGCCCAGGTCTCTAGGGCAGGCCTCTTCTTGTGGGCAAACAGGTGAGAGACAGACTCACACAGTCGGAGGACCCCAAGAAGCCCACACAATCCATGCGTGTGAAATGAGGCTTGAAACAGGAATTGGTGCTGTGGCTTGGCTCTGCATGTCCCGTGTGTTCTTGGTAGTGTTTCGGAGGTGGTGGCCCCTTTCGGAGGAGGAGGAGTCTTGAGGGAGATCTTCAGATCACTGGGGGCATGCCCTTGAAGTGAAATGTAGGCCCCTCCTCAGTCTCATTTGCTTCCTGGCCTGTGAGAAAGATGAGTGGTTTTGCTTTGCAACATACTCCCACCCTAACCTCTTGGAAGCAAACAAGGCCAGCTAGTGACGGACTGGAACTACAGATGCTGTGAGCCAAAATAATTTATAAGCTGGCTATGTCCCATATATGTGTGTGTGTGTGTGTGTGTATGTGTGTGTATTATTTTATTTATTTATTTGAGAGAGGGAGAGAAAGAGGGAGAGAGAGAGAAAGAGAAAGAGAGAGAGAGAGAGAGAGACAGAGAGAGAATGGGCACCCCAGGGCCTCTGGCCACTGCAAAGGAACTCTAGACACATGTGCCACCTTGTGCATCTGGCTTACATGGGTACTGGGGAATTGAACCTAGGTCCTTAGGCTTTGCAGGTAAGTGCCTTAACCGCTAAGCCATCTCTCCAGCCCAGGTATATTGTTATAGTGACAGAAAGCAGTCTAACACAATTGGAAACCAAACGGCTGACCTGAATGCTGGCAATCCTTCTGAAGGTGTCTATGGCGTCTGTCTGTTTTGTCCTGTCTCTTCAGAGCATAGTTTCACCCTGCGTTTGGATTCTGCTGGGGATGCCAAAGAGAGAATCATTCCATCCCTTGCCATGGGACTCAAGCCCACGAGAGCCCTTCCTTTAATTGTGACATGTGGATCTTCCTTCTTTCCAGCAGGTTGGGCTAAGTAGGAGTGAAGTAAGCCTGTTTTTTTTTTTTTTTTGGAGAGAGACACAGAGAGACAGAGAGAGAGGGAGAGGAAGACAAATAGAGATGGGCGCACCAGCAGCCTCTCAGTTGCTGTGAACGAAATCCAGATGTGTGCGCCCCCTTGTGGGCAAGTGTGGCATTGCACCCTTGCATCACTTTGCATCTGGCTAAATGTGGGACCTGGAGATTGGAACCACTGGAGATTGGAACCAGCGTTCTTAGACTTAGCAGGCAGGCACCTTAACCGCTAAGCCATCTCTCCAGCCCGTAAACCTGGGTTTTTTCTTTGGGCGGAGAGGGGGGGGCGTCATGTCCATCACCCTCTGCATCACCCCACCTAAGAAAATGAGAGATCACACGGAGGCAAATCAAGTGAGGGAAAAGTCGAGATACCTGACAGGCCTGCTTGAGCTCCTGGATCTGGATATGCCACAGGCACATTTCCTCTCCTTCATATAGGGAGTGGGAGTCAATACCATCCCTTTGTTCTTCACTGTGTTTGACCTGGGCTTTTGTCTCTTGAAACCCAGAGTCCTGACTAACACAGCAGTTTGTCTTGGCTTCCCTCTGTCTTGGTCCCTTTGGAGTGACTCATCTCCCCAACACCTTATAGCCCCCCCCCCCCGTGCTCCCCCTCTGCAGCCAAGTCCTCCTCTTTGGAAACAGGCTGCGACACATTCAGCTTGCTGCTTCACGTCGTTGGATGTTGAGCTTGGTTCTGAATCTTTTAATGACAGACTTAATGATAAGAGGTCATAACAGAGAGCCTGCCAAGGTAAGGATCCAATAAAAACCCATCTGCTCGGGGCCACGACGACGTCCACAGCTAACACTGAGTCAGGAATCATGGCACGTACTGAAGTAAATTAGCTTAGTTCATCCTCACGGTAACTCTACACACAGCTTCTATTCTGCCTCTCATTTTACAGAGGAGGAAACTGAGGTCACGGGCCTTAAATAATTTGCCTAGGGTCACAGAGTTAGGAATCCGGAGAGGCCAGATTATGGGCTCAAGAATTTTACTTACGAACTCGAGAATTGCAGCTCATGTTCTGAGCCATGGTGTTGACGAAGTGTGTGACTTTACGTTACCATGGTTGAGTTGCTTGGTGAGAAGTGGTTTTTAAGCCCTTTCCAAAATTACCCTCAGTGTCTTTTATATAGTTTCCTCATCTTTCAAGGAACGTGAGTAAAAAGGGGAGGGGAAAGGGGAGAAATGCTATGAGTTAAAAGGAGACACTAAAAGAAATAATAAGTCCCGAACAATCTTGCCACAGAATTAGTCCCCTAAGACAAAAAAGTAGTGCTGTCCTCTTTTGAAAGGGAAGGCTGTTTGTCATAGCTGGTTTCTTCCAGGAAGCATTTACCTGACATTCAAAACCTTCTAAAGTTTAGTTCAAAACATGTCCTCAAAGTTGTCCACTGCACCCTTTCTCCAAGGGAACTTCCCTGTCCAGCTATGGACATTTCAGCTTGACACCCTTGTAGGGGGTCCTTGCGATGTGTCCCTATGGCCATATGTTTCTGCAAATTTTCCAAAAAAAAAAAGATACTGAAGTTGAGATAGGTTAAGGCCATTCTCTGGTATTTGTATAATTCCCCTCTGTCTTCTGTACTGTCACCATGGCTCCAGAGACTTTGGGGGATTTGGAATAAAAGAAGTTAATTTGGAGAATACACTTAGTTCAGATTTATAGATATGTGATTTGCAGTTACTTCTATGCATAAGTAAAGCATGGCCAGTGATCTCCCTGTGGAAATCGCTTCCAGGAACACTGGTACCACCTACTGTGCCAGCTCATGGGTGACAAGGGAATATTGTGACATAAACATTTGAGGCCAGAGGCTGTGACACGGCATGAACGTGTCCTGTGGTGTCCAAATTATGGTGGAGAAACCAAGCTTGAAATGTACAGCGTCGGAAGCCTCTCTCTCCTTCATTTCTTTCTGGCTCTCCTCCCTCTCCCCGCCCTAAATGCTAAGTATCTTTTGGAATAATGAATACAGGCATCTTTGTCTGAAGAATGATAAACTATAACCTCTGGTAGACTATAACAAATGTTAAAAAAAAAAACCCTTTAGTATCATTTCAAGAACTATTTATTCCTGATTACAAAACCACGGCCAGTGTTTTCTCAAAAAATAGAAATGGGAGAAAAACCACAGCATAGCTACAATCTTTGCACCCAGAAATAGCTACTGATAACATTTCCCTTCCAGTCTTTTTTTCTCTTCACATGTATTTTAAGTAAATCAGGGCCCCCGCTGAATAATGGTCTGGGTCATTCTTTTCCTGATCCACACTTTATCATGAGCTTGCCCTTAAATTCTTAGGCATCTCAAGGGCTGTTTCCCATTCTCCTCATTGCCTCAGTAGATATCGAACCAACACACCTAGGGCATATTGACTTCTTAAAATCTTTTCACCAATACAAACAATGGATATATGTATTTGTTCATATAATTTATATCTTTGATATTTCCTTAGCATAAATTCTGAGAAGGGGAATTCAGTGGTTAAAGGATAAGTGAAGATCCGTATACCTGTTAAAGAAATTCAGGAGTGGTAAGGCCCCAGGATGAATGATCAAAATTCATTTTTTTCTTGTATATCCAACCATGACACAGGTCTTATTCTTTTGTCAATTTAATGGGGGAGGATAAAGCCGGGTGTGTGTGGTGGTGCACACCTGTAACCTCTGCACTTGAGAAGCTGATGGAAGAGACTGAGAGTTCAAGGTCAGCCTGGTCTACGTGGCAATACCTTGTCAAAAGGAAAAAAAAGTGAAGGGAAGGGAAGAGAAGGGAAAGAAAGAGAAGGGAAGGAAAGGAAAGGAAAAGAAAAAAAGGAAGGACAAAATAAACAAAGAAAATGGCATCTTTTTTTTTTCTTCATTTTTCGGTTTTTCAAGGTAGGGTCTCACTCTAGCCCAGGCTGACCTGGAATTCACTCTGTAGTCTCAGGGTGACCTCGAACTCACGGCAATCCTCCTACCTTTGCCTCCTGAATGCTGGGATTAAAGGCGTGTGCCACCACGCCCGGCTCATCTTTTTAATTTGGATTTTTTTTCACCAGCTTTAATGACTTTGAAATTATTTTTGAAAATTCATTTCCAAAAGAGGAGATCTTGCACCCTGCCATGTGAATAGCTCAGACATTTCCAAAGACTTCTGGATTTCTGATCTTTCCTGCCAAGTCTCTACTCCCAAAGTCTTCCTATCACACGGCCACGGGCCCACCCCCTTCTCAGATCTGGTGCTCAAGCTGTATTCAGTTAGGGTATTTGTGGAATGAATGATCCCTGTCTTAAAGGTGAGCACTTGGACATTTTGGGCATTGGTTCTGGTTGCTGGCAGTAGACTGAATTCTCAAGTGTCAGTTTCAGAATATTCCCGTGCCTGGTGGGAGATTCTCTTGTCCCCCCGACCCCCCAGTTAAATATTGTCTCCCAACTTACCTGGAAACCTCGAGGCAAACCTACTTACCTCCACCCACCGAGTCTCTCTTGGATGATTGGCACTGACAAACATATATTGCCTAGTACTGGTCTGGTCATGGTAGTCCCTTACCCACGGCTTGGTCCTGGCTCTTGGAGATGAGTGCTCCTGGGACCCTGCAGGACCACCGTGGGCAGGGGATCCTCCATGGTACCCACTCTTTCCTCTCACCAGCCCTTTTGTGAGCTCGTGCTGCCTGGTGCCATCCTGCTGGGAGCAGGGAACCTCACCTTAGGGAGGAAGGGAGTTGAACATCTGGGCAAAGCAATCACCGGCTACCAGGAAGTTATCTGCAAGCTAGTTTCTGCCCCAGCACTTTTCCTAAGGTATCCATGAATATGCAGGTGGGTCAGCAGTTCAGAGTATGGTGGCAGCAATCAAACAGACCTGCTGTGAATCCTGCCCCACCACGCGCTTACCCGTGTGTCATTGTGGATGCCATACTCACTTTGCTGTGCCTCGCCTGCGTCCGTCAGTGTGTGATAGCCATCATGCTACTTGACTGGATTTTGTAATGAACTTCTGATCTAGTTTACATCTGTACAGTGCTGACATACCAGGGTGAGATTAGCATATTGCCCAGCACCACGGGGACTTCTCAGTCGATGATGGGAACCAACCAAGCATGCCAGTCCAGGTCAGCTCCCAAGAGATTCTTCCATCATGGTGTGAGTTTCTTAAGCTGTGAATGACAGAAACCCACTTGTCCTAGCTTAGCTGTCAAGACGGGAGGATTTATTGCACGTGCTCAGGGCTGTTTTATGGGCTGTAGTCTGGCTTCAAGAAGGGACTGGAATGTGAGAAGGGGCATTCTGGGACCCTGGGAGCACCGTCATTCTGTCCCTTGTGTCTGTTTCAGGGTGACCTCTCCCCTTCCTCTTCCTACAGGTCAGCATTCTCTTCTCTGGCGATGGTGGGTGGGTAACCTCATGCTCCCCAAGATTGCTGCCCTTCCAGTGGCCAGCTCAGAGTGCTCTGGAGTTCCACATTCCTGGAAGAGATACGATTGGCCTGGTTTGAAGGAGGTGTTAGCTTCTGTTCTGGCCAGCTGTGACTGAGTAGATAAGAGTCCTACAGTCGAAGCATGGCTAACCCCTGGAATATGAGCTGTGAGGAAGTGAGTGGTCCTAGCCATTGTCCACAGTTGGTGGTTACAGACTTAAAACAAAAACAAAAACAAAAACAAACTTTTCTTTTACTATTCTATGTAACAGATGATAGTAATCAGGAAAAAATTTACTGTTTATCAACTGGGAGAAATTATTAGAATAAGTTTTAGGCATGGGAAACATGCTTTTAAAGAAGAAATCCATGAAGGGACATGTATATATAGAATGATTTTTCATGTTTCTCTTAATTCATTTGTTTTTATTAGCATACATATAATTAGGTTTTGTTATGTTGTACGTTAAACAAATTTTGCTTTTTTGTTTCCCTTATCTTTTAGTCTTTTTGTTTACGCCTCCCTTCCTGCCTTGTGCCCTTTCCCCACCAAAGCCTTCTTTCCACTCACATGTTACATAATTCCTTTTAAAAATAATAAATTAATTAATTTATTTGAAAGAGACAAAAAGACTTATATAGGGAGAGAGAAAGAGAGGATGAGAGAGTGAGACACACACACAAAGAGAGAGAGAGAATGGGCATACCAGGGCCCCTAGCCACTGCAAATGAACTTCAGATGCACGTGCCACCTTTTGCATCTGGCTTAACATGGGTCCTGGGGAACTGATCCTGGGTCCTTAGGGTTTGCAGGCAACCGCCTTAACCATTGAGCAATCTCTCCAGCCCACATAATTCCTTTTGTTCTCCCTCCCTTTCTCATTGTCCCTGTTCCTCTCTCATTGTCTTCTATCTTCATTCATCATCTCTATTCATTATCAGATTTCTTTCTTTCATTTATTATTATTTATTTTTGTGTGTGTGTGTGTGTGTGTGTGGGGGGGGAGAGAGAGAGAGAATGGGCATATCAAGGCCTATAGCCACTGCCAATGAACTCCAGATGCATGTACCACCTTGTGCATCTGGCTTATGTGGGTCCTGGGGAATTGAATCTGGGTCCTTAGGCTTTTTAGGCAAGTACCTTAAGTGCTAAGCCCTCTCTCTAGCCCCTCTTTATTTACCTATAAACATTGATAATTGGGATCCACATATGAAAGTGATCATGCAATTTTTGTCTTCCTGGGCTTGGGTTACCTCACTTTGTGTAATGTATTCCAATTTCATTCATTTTCCTGCAAATTTCATAATTTTATTTTTTCTTTATAGCTGAATAAAACCCCATTGTGCATATATACCATATTTTCATTATCTAGTCAGCAGTTGATGGACAACTAGGTTGACTCCCTTTCCTAGATATTGTGAATAAGGTAGCAATGAACACGGATGTGCAAATATCTGTCCTAGGACATAGAGTCCTTTGGGTATATGCCCAGGAGTGGTATATCTGGGTCATTTGGTAGTCCTGGTTTTAGCTTTTTGAGACACCTCCACACTGATGTCCCCAGTGGCTGCACCAGTTTACACTTCACCCGTAGTGCTGAGGAGTTCCCCTCTCCCCATATCCTCACTAGCATATTCTTGATGACAGCCATTCTGGCTGGAGTAAGATGAAATCTCAAAGTGGTTTTTAATGTGTAGTTCTCTGATGGCTAAGGGTGTTTAAAACATCTGTTGGCCATTTGTGTTTCTTCTTTTGGGAACTACTTGTTCATTTCATTGGCCCGTTCATTGTGTGGCAGTTTTGGTTTTTGGTGTTCAGTGGTTGCAGTTCTTCAGCTGTCAGAAGACTGGCTGGCAAAGATCTTCTCCCAATCTGTAGGCTTTCTGTTTGTTCTGAAGATAGTTTCCTTTGCTGTAAAGACAGCTTTGAATTTCGTATAATCCCTTTTGTTGATTCTTGGATCCTTTTCTGTGATACCAGAGATTTCTTTTTAGATAGTTCTTACCTGTCCCTCTAGAATTAATCACTTAACTTTTTGGCCTCCTGAAACTCCAGATGCATGTGCACCACTCTGTGCATCAGGCTTTACGTAAGTCCTGGGGAATCAAACCTGGGTCATGAGGCCTTTGCAAGAAAGCAGCTTTAAGTGCAGAGCCATCCCTCCAGCCCCACCTTACCTACACCTAGAACCTCCAACATATTGCCCATGTTTCCCTCAAGTATTTCCCGTGTTTCTGAATTTATATAACTGTTTTTAATTGGCTTTGGTTTTTTTTTTTTTTTTTTTGGTGCAAGGGGTGAGATATAGGTCTAATTTTGTTCTTTTGCAGGTAGAGATAGAGTTTTGCCAGTACCATATATTAAATAGGTTTCTTTCCCAATTTGGGGGAAGTTTTCTTCTATGATTTTGTTGAAAACACCTAGTATGCCTTTGGAGTGAAATTCTTCTTCTTCCACTATACCCTGAATTCTTCTGTTTTATCTTTTCATAGTATCCTGAATATCTTGAAATTCCCATTCACACCTTTCTATTAGCTTGTCTTTCTCTTTGTTGGACTGTTTTAGATCTTCCATCTGGTCTTCTAGTTTAAATAGTCTGTTTTCTCCTTCATCCATTCTACTGGTGAGATTTTCTACAGGGTTTTTTATTTGACTTACTGTTTTTCATTGCTAGTATTGCTGACTGGGTTTTCTTTATTATTTATATTTCCTTATTCATGTCTTGTATTGATCTCCTTATTTCATTTAAATCGGCTTCCTGTGTCTTCTTTGATTCCTTTAATTTCCTCTTTGATTTCTTTAAGCATATTTATAATCATTCTTTTGAAAACTTTCTCAGGCATTTCCTCTAAATCAGTGTCATTGGTGGTAATTTCTGATGGATTTATAATTTTTGGTGGATTCATATTGTCTTGATTTTTTTTTGTGTTTCTTGTATTACAATGTGGAGATTTTTACATCTTGGATTAATTTGATGCTTGGGTTTTCTAATTATCTGCAGTATTATTAGATGTATCAATCATCTGACATTTATATATCTTCAGGGTCAGAGCTTAAGGTGCTAGGTGTGGCTCTTAAGACTTTCAGAGTAACCAGAAAAGTGACCCTAGGTGTTGGGTTTGCCAGCTATGAGAGTATTCAATTAGGCTGAATGGAACAAAATACAGACAAATTCTAAAAATTTAAGTAAACAATGTACATAGTCAAGGAAAACCAGCAGAGTATTTATGCAAGAGTAGGCATGATGACAACAGACCCTCTAACAAGGTCAAAGTCCCTAATAATATATGTTGCCCCACACCCTTAATCCTGTCAACTGGGAGGCTGAGATTTCTGGTCTGTAGAGGATTCCATGGTCAGCTTGTGACTGAGTGAAACCCTGACCCAATGAATGACAAAAGAGGAGACAAAGGCACTATAAATCAGGAAGAAACAAATGACAAACCCAAAATATAGCTTATTTAAGGATGGCAAGTCCAACCATCCATCAGATTTAACACATAATTTACCCTGACATGGAAGGTGCAGTTAGCACTTCCAATGCAAGCCTATACACCAGGGTACTGCCTTGGTGTAAGCCCAGTTGTCTTTTGGGATGGCTTTGGTCTCACCGCCAAAGCTGCACGGCCACTTGAGTCCCTCTTTGCTGTGCTGTGGGCTGGGTAGGCTGGCTGGGTCACTGCTCTGATAGTCTGTGTGGGTTTTGTGTAGGTGAATTTTCATCCCCAGGTCTCTGATGCTGGCTGCCGCTTGTGCTGGCAGTGGGGAGGAGGCTGTGGATGGTGGTTGAAGTTTTCCCACTGGTCCTCGTGATCCTCTTCCCCTTAACCTGCTTAGCTGGTCCCTGCTGTCCTCCCCTTCATGTTTCTTGAGTTTGCGAGGAGGCTGATGTGAGTGGAAAATCCCCTCATCTGGCTTTTCCTGCGGCTCAGGCTGAGCCCGGGGTTGCGGCTGAATGGACCTGGTGCTGCTACTGCTGGAGCCACTTCTGCCTGCTTCTGTGGTCTCTAGGTGCTCTGGATCTCTCCTACTTCTTTGTTGTGGTTGATAATTTCTTAGACACCTTCATTTTTTAGTAGGTTTTTTTTTTTTTTTTTTGCTTTTTCTCCCTTAGGCTGTTTTGGTGTTCCTGTACCGCCATCTTAACCAGAAGTCTAGAATACATCTTCTGACAAGACAGATGTGAATTAATAATGCACAGATCTCTGGATAATCCCCAAATGTCTTGGCTAGCCTTGGGGTCTCTGTGTTTCTGAGGCCCTTGCCCACTCAGAGATGTGCAGCCTGGGTGAGGAGGCACTGAGGGAGTATGCCAGGGCTTTGAGGCCTCGGAGCCTTGTCTCTTTTCAGTGTATGTTTTTGACATCCTGATCAAAAATCAGGTGACCATATCTGTGTGGGCTTATATATGGGTCCTCTATTCTATTCAATGGCTTACATGTCTCTCTCTCTCTTTGTTTTTAGTTACAGTACCCTGCTGTCTTTGTCACCATGGCTCTGCAGTATAATTTTAGAGCAGGAATTGTGATTCCTCTAGCATTATTCTTTCTGCTTAGGCTCACTTTGGCTATTCATGGTCTTCTGTGTTTCCACATGGATTATTGGATTTTTTTTCTAGTTCTGAGAAACATGTCATTGAAAATTTGTTGGGAATTGCATTGAATCTATATATTTATTTTCACATTATTGTATTTTTCCAATCCAGAAACATAAAAGGTCTCTCCAACATCTGGCATCTTCTTTTATTCTTTTTTTATTCTTTTTTTTTTACTACCTTGAAGTTTTATTTGAGAGACCTCTTACATCCTTGGAAAGGTTTATTGCTAGGTACTTTATTGTTTTCAAGCTATTGTGAATAGAATTTTTTTCTAATTTCTTTCTCAGAAGCCCACTATTGGAATATATGAAAACTACCAATTTTTGTGTGTTGAGTCTGTATCCCTCACCTTTACTGGAGGTATTCATTAAATATAAGAGTTTTCTGTTGGAGTTGGTCAAGTCATTTATATATAAATCATGCCATTTGCAATAGAGATAGTTTCATTTCTTCCTTTCCTATTTTACCTCCTTTATGTGCTTTTCTTGTCTTGTTCTAGCTAAGGCTTGAGAAGTATGTTAAATAAGCATAAAAATAGTGGGCACCCTTGTCTAATTCCAGAGGAAATATTTTCAGTTTTTCCACATTCAGTTTTATGTTGGCTATAGGTTTGTCATATATGGCCTCTATTATTTTAAGGATTTTTAAAATCTATTCCTAATTTCTCCCGAACTTTCATCATGAAGATATGTTGAACTTTTGTCAAATGCCTTTATTGTGTCTATCAAGATAATTATATGATTTCTGTCCTTCAGTTTATTTATGTGGTGAATTATGTTTGATGTATATGTTGAACCAACATTGCATGCCTGGGATGAAACCAACTTGGTCATGGTGTATAATTTTTTAAATCTGTTCTTGAATTCTTTTTTCAAGTATTTTGTTGAGAATTTGTGCATCTGTGTTCATCAGGGAAATTGGTTTTTATCCAGTTTTGGTATCAGGGTGATACTGGCTTCATAGAATGAGTTTGGCAGTATTTCTTCTTTCTATTTTGTGGAACAGGTTGGGAAGTTTTGGAAGCAGGTCTTTAAAAGTATGATAGAGTTCAGCAGTGAGTCCATGTAGTCTTCAGCTTTTCTTTGTGGGGGAGATTTTTACTTACTGCTTCAATCTTATTGCTCATTATGTCTGTTTAAATTATTTTTATCTTTTGTCTTTAACTTTTGGTAGGTCACATACATTTAGAAATTCATCCATTTAATATAGGCTTTTTAAGCTTTTTGAATATAAGTTTTTATAGTACTCCATAATGATCTTCTGGATTTCATTAGGGTCTATGTTAACTCTTTTCATCTATTAATTTATTTATTTGGGTGTTGTCTCTCTTTCTTTTGTTTAGTTTGGCTAGGGGTTTGTCAATATATATTTTTTTCCTAAAGAACCCACTTTGGTTGATTTGTGTATCATATCATTCTTTTAGTCTGTGTTTCATTAATTCTGCCCTAATCATTATAATTTCTTGTTGTGTACTGAGTTTGTTTTTGTTGTTTTCCTAACACCTTAAAGTTATATCATTAGTTTGCTTATTTGAGATCTCTCTGAATTTTTAAAAAATTTATTTTATTTGTTTAGTTAGAGAGAGAGAACAAGAGTGAGAGACACAGAGAGAGAAGAGATAGAGAAGAGATAGAGTATTGGCACACCAGGGCCTCAGCCACTGAAGTCAAATTCCAGACATTTATGCCACCTAGTGGGCATGTGCACCCTTGTGCTTACCTCACTTTTGGGCACCTGGCTAACATAGGATCTGAAGAATAGACCGTGGGTCCTAAGGCTTCTCAGGCAAATGCCTTAACCGCTAAGCCATCTCTCCAGCCCCCTCTCTGAATTTTTAACTTAAGCACTTATAGCTATGGCTATGAGCTTTCTTCTTAGGGCTGCCTTAATTATATCCAGAGGATCTGGTAGGGTATCTTATTTTCCATAATTTCTAGAAAAATTTTTAACTTTTTTCCTTATTTCTTCAGTGGTCTGCTGTTCATTCAAATGGGCATTGTTCAGTCTTTAAATATTTGTACAGTTACTAAAGTTTCTCTTGCTATTGATTTCTAGTTTTACTCCACTGTTTTCTGGTAGGATACATGCAATGATTTTTTTTTTTTTTGTTTGTTTTTTTGAGGTAGGGTCTCAGTCTAGCTCAGGCTCACCTGAAATTCACTCTGTAGTCCCCGGGTGGCCTCTAATTCATGGCAATCCTCCTACCTCAGCCTCCCAAGTGCTGGGATTAAAGGTGTGTGCCACCATGCCCACCTTCATGATTTTTATAACTGTTAAGGCTTACTTTGTGACATATGATGTGGGGAATTTTCTGTGTATGGCCTAGAAGAATGCACATTCCCTATCTCTTGGATGGAATGTTCTGAAGATATCTGTTAAATCCATTTGGCCTATGGCATAATTTAGTTCTGTAGTGTCTTTGATTTTGTTTTGTTGTTTTGTGTATGGAGGACATATCTAGTATACGAGTAGGGTATTGAAGTCTTTTTAGTATTCTGTTAAGACAAGGGTGACATATTTATGCCCTTTAGTGTTTATTTTATGAAATTGGTGCCCCAATATTTGGTGCATAAATGTTTCAAATTTTTAAAAAATTATTATTTTTTTATTGACAACTTCTATACTTACAAACAAAAAAACCACCTGATATTTCCCTCCCCTCCCCCCATTCCACTTTAGAACTCCAATCTCCATCATATCCCCTCCCTCTCTCCATTAGTCTCTCTTTTAATTTGATGTCATCATCTTTTTCTTCTATTTTGAAGGTCTTTCGGAGGTATTGCTAGGCACTGCAAGGTCATGGATATCGAGGCCAATTTCTGTCTGCGCAGTTGCATTGTAAGAAGTCATACCCTTCCTTTGGCTCTTCCATTATATCCATCCCCTCTTCCACAATGGTTCCTGAGCCTTGTTTCAATTTTTTATCTTGATTAATTGTTCCCTTTATTAATATGTCGTATCAGTCTTTGTCTCTTTTTAAATTCTTTTATTATTTGAAAGAGAGAGAGAGAGAGAGAGAGAGAGAGAGAGAGAGAAAGAGAGAGAGGAAGAGGCAGAGAGAGAGAGAGAGAGAATGGGCATGCCAGGGCTTCTCAGCCTCTGTGAACGAACTCTAGACGCATGTGCCCCCTTGTGGACAAGAGCAACATTGCACGCTTGTGTCACTTGCATCTGGCTAAACATGGGACCTGGAGATTTGAATGGGCATTCTTAGGCTTCACAGGCAGGTGCCTTAACCACTAAGCCATCTCTCAGGCCCTCTGGCTTGAAGTCTATCTGACTGGATGTAAGTTTCCATTTGCTTGTTAGGTTGATCTCCATCCTGTGATGCTCAGTTTGTGGATGTCTAGGTGGGTTTCTTGGAGATAGCAGAGAGTTGGCTTTTGTTTGTTTATGTTTTTATTTATTTACACCTGTGTTTGTGTGCATATGTGTGTGTGTACACGGGCACACTAGCACCTTCTGCTACTGCAAACAAGTTCCAGATGCACATTTCACTCTTTTTTATTTTACTTTTTTTCTTGTAGGTAGGGTCTTGCACTAGACCAGGCTGACCTGGAACTCACTATGTAGTCCCAGGCTGGCTTCGAACTCACAGTGATCCTCTTACTTCTGCCTCACAAGTGCTCTGATTAAAGGCATGTGCCTCCAAGCCCAGCCATGTTTCACTTTTTGTATCTGGCTTTATGTGGGTTCTGGATAATCAAACCTAAGTCAGCAGGCTTTATGAGCAAGTGCCTTTAACTGCTGAGCCATCTCACCAGCTCATATTTTCATTTATATTTTTTTACTTATTTATTTATTGTGTGCACATGCTGTAGCATGTGTGTGGAGGTTAGAGAACAACATCAAGCAGTGCACCACCTTCTTTGAGACAGTTTCTTGCCACAGCAAATGGGGCTGCCAGACTGCCAATGGAATGTCAAGCTAGTTTTAGAGATTTGTTGGTTGGCTGCTTTAAACCTGCTTGATTCATTTCCAGATCTTTCTTTCTTGGTGGATATTCTTACATGTGTTCTTGTAGGTGAGACTCTTCTTCTTCTTCCTTATGAGGTATCCCTGAATTTTCTGTAGTGTTGGCTTAGTTGTTGTGAATTACCTTAATTTGTGTTTGTCTTGGAATATTCATATTTCTATATCAATTTAAAATGATAATTCAGTGTAGTGTAGCATAATGATAATAATGATAATTCAATAGATATAGCATTCTTGTTTGGAAATTATTTACTGTCAGGACTCAAAACATATCATTCCATGCATTTCTGGATGTTAGGGTTGCTAATGAAAGTTCTGAGGTTATTCTCATGTTCTTATTTTTGTACATGAGTTGGCATTATCCATTTACAACTTTTAATATTATTTCTTTTAAAAAAACTATTTTATTTATTTATTTGTAAGCAGAGAGATAACAGAGAGATTGAAGACAGAGAGAGAGAGAGACAAGGGGAGTAAGAGAAAGAGAGAGGTAGATAGATATATAGAGAGAGTGAGTTTGGCCATGGCAGGGTCTCTAGCCACTACAAAAAAACCCTCCATATGCGATCAGGATTTACAGCAATATTAGGGAATTGAACCTGGGTCATTAGGTTTTGCAGGCAAGTGCCTTAACTGCTCAACAATCTCTCAAAGCTGATGTTATGTTTTTTACTTGCTATTTTTGACATCTTGACTATGATGTATTGTGGAGACATTCTTCTCTGGTCATGTGAGTTTAGGGCTATAAACATGCACGTTGTTTGCAAGTTGACTTCTCGAGATTTGGAAAGTTTTCTGCTATGATTTCATCAACTAATCCTTCAATTCCTTCAGATGTATCTCAGTTCCTTCTTTTACCTCCTGGATTATTTTTTAAATTTTTCTTTTATTTATTTGAAAGAGAGAGAGAGACAGAGAGAGAAAGAGAGAGAGAGAGAGAGAGAGAGAGAGAGAGAGAATGGGTGCAACAGTGCTGTCAGCTGCTGCAAACGATCTCAGAAGCATGCATCACCTTGTGTATCTGGCTTATGTTGGTCCTGGGGAGTTGAATCTGGGTCCTTTGGCTTTGCAGGTGAGCACTTTAACCACTAAGCCATCCATCAAGCCCTATCCTATGGGCTCTAAGGCTTGGTTTCTTGAATGTGTCTCAGACTTTATGGAAGTATTGTTCCTTGATTTTTTTTCTTTATATGTGTCTGTGCATATTATTTTCTTGATTTTGTCTTCCATCTCTGAAATTTGATCTTCTGCATAGTCTGGTCTGTTGATGACAATCTCTGCTGTGAATTTTATTTGAGTGATTATTTTTTCATTTCCAAAATTCTTGTTTGGTTCTTTTTTTTAGTGTTTCAATTTCCTTGCTGAATTTTTCATCCATATTTTGGATGTTTTTCCTGCCACTTGCTAATAGTATTATTGACTTTGGATTTCGCCTTGTAAAGGTCTTGAATGGATTTCCTTTACTTAGGTATCTGCTGATTTGCTGCCTCTCTGTGGTTACTGATCCTTATTAGAAGTAGGGTTCTAAAGTATTTCTCTGAAATTTTCCTGATTTTCAGTGGTTTTGGTTTCTGTTTTATGATGGAATGGATTTTTTTTTGTGTGTGTTGCATTTATTGAGAAGAAACAGAGTTAACTAGATAGAGGGAATAGATAAATGTAGTGAACCAGATGATTGTATTGTGGTTGGTAAGGTAAAGAGAGAGGTCAAGAGACTTAGTCAAGAACAAGAAATTATCTAGGCTATACTCAAGAGGGAAAATAATTGAGGTGGGAATAGAAGCACTTTCCTTAGAATATAAGAAATGAGACTGTGTGAAAGAAGGCTCAGGTTGTGAATTACTCAGAGAACTGCTGGGCCTGTATTTTGGGTACTGTTCATGTCTATGATTCTTTAATTTGTTAGTTCATTTGGTTGTCATTTATCTTTTGAGTGCATTAGAGTTACAGTGGGATCTGGCTTCCACAGACCAATTGTTTGGGAATTCAATTCAACTGGACAATTCATCCATTCACAAACCTAGCCTATACTCATTATCTTTGGAACAGCAGGATTTGGGCTGGGGATATCACAGTGATTAGGATGGGCGGAGCCTTGTCTTCATGGAGCTTGCACTCTAACTAACTAAGGAAGAAACATTTTGGCAACTTTGACTCATAACTAAGGACATGGACCAAAACTTGGTACATGGAAGTCAGACACTCAATAGGTATATGTGACATTTATTGAATGAATGAATGAACCAACTGATGAGATGAGATTACCGAAATATTGTTAGCTGCCAGAATTAAGCCCTAAGTCATTCTCTCTCTCTCTCTCTCTCTTTTTTTTTTTCCCCCGAGGTAGGGTTTCACTCTGGTCCAGGGTGACCTGGAATTAACTATGTAATCTCAGGGTGGCCTCGAACTCATGGCAATCTTCCCACCTCTCCCTCCCAAGTGCTGGGATTAAAGGCGTGCGCCACCATGCCCGGCTCATTCTCCCTTTTTTTTTTTGTTCATTTTCTTTATTGACAATTTCTATACTTACATACAAAAAAACACATATTTCCCTCCCCTCCCCCATTCCACTTTAGAACTCCAATGTCCATCATATCCCCTCCCTCTCTCCATTAGTCTCTCTTTTAATTTGATGTCATCATCTTTTTCTTCCATTTTGAGGGTCTTGCGAAGGTATTGCTAGGCACTGCAAGGTCATGGATATCGAGGCCAATTTCTGTCTGGGCAGTTGCATTGTAAGAAATCATACCCTTCCTTTGGCTCTTCCATTATATCCACCCCTTCTTCCGCAATGGTCCCTGAGCCTTGGAGGATGTGACAGAGATGTTTCAGTGTTGGGCACTCCTCCATCCCTTCTTCTCAGCACTCTGTTGCCTTTTGGGTCATCCCAGTGGTCATCGCCATCTGAAAAGAGAAGCTTTTCTAACCAGAAGTGAGAGTAGTGTTAATATGTGAATATGAACATTAAGTGTAGTGCTTTCAGGGCAGCTTGGTGGGAATAATGTGTACATTTAGTCAGACAAGAGCAAGCTTTATACACCTAAGGCTCATGACCTCACCTGCCATAGACTTTTGCATAGGTTTTTCAGTACTAGGTATGTATTCCCTCCAGTAGAGAGGGCCTTCAGTCCAATTATGGAGCAGTTGGTTACCCCAAGAGTAGACATGCCACTATTGCACCTGTTCAGTCATTGGGCCTGTATGGCCAAACTTAAATATTCAGTGTCCACTGTTTTCACTGCTGATGACTTCTGTCTCCCATATGGCTGCATGCAGTGCAGCTTTTTCCAGCTTTCAGTTGGCTGGTCTACATGGAGAAGGTTTTCTGCTCAGCACCAGCTTGCTTTCTCAGTGACCTTGCCTCTCAGGCAAGAGATATCTTCAGCAATAGGGTCTTACTATCTGTTTCTCAAGGGAAACCAAGGGCTTTGGCAAAAGCCTTTAACGTTTTGGAGGCTACCGTGACCTCCTTGGCCAACAACTCACTGGAAGGTATCCCATCCCAGGCACTGAAAATTTTCTAGTAACAGTCTACAGCTTCTAGATGTGCCATTCTTCAAAAAAGTAGGTTTACATAAGTCTTATTCACAATATCTTGAATTTAGATTGACCCTTCCCCTGCCCTTCTTTTACACATTCTCTTCCCAAGGCCTCTCTTAGGCCATTCCCCTCCCTGTAATCTGTTCTACTAACATATGTGCAATACCATACACTTAAGTCCTTCCATTTCCTCCCTCCCTTATAGCCTTTTACCAGTTTACTGGTTTCCGGTTCCTATTTTTGGTTCCAGTTCACACACAGTTCACACATACATTTGTAGCTAGGATCCACATATGAGAGAGAACATATGACGTTTGGCTTTCTGAGCCTGCGTTACCTCACTTAGTATAATCCTTTCCAGTCATTCTCCTTTTTGATCTTTATAGTCACCTGTCTAAATGGCTTTGTGTGTAAATTCACAGATGGTATATATTATTTGTAGCAGTTAAAGGACAGTGATTTTCCTTCTTTCTTTCTTTTTTGTCTCAGTCTGTCTTTTATTTTGATGATGTCATAATCTTTTCCTCCCATTATGATGGTCTTGTGTAGGTAATGTCAGACACTGTGAGGTCATGGATATCCAGGCCATTTTGTGTCTGGAGGAGCATGTTGTACGGGGTCCTACCCTTCCTTTGGCTCTTACATTCTTTCTGCCACCTCTTCCACAATGGACCCAGAGCCTGGGAAGATGTGATAGAGATATTTCAGTGCTAAGCACTCTTCTGTCACTTCTTCTCAGCATCATGGTGTTTTTGAGTCATCCCAAGGTCACCACCATCTGAAAAGAGAAGCTTCTCTAGCCAAAAGTGAGATTAGCATTAACATATGAATATGAACATTAAGAGAAGTGTTTCCAGGGCAGTTTGGTGAGCATAGTTTATACATTTAGCCAGACACCAGTAGACATTACACCTCTAGGGCTTATGACTACCCCTGTTGTAGGTTTTCAGTATCAGGCATGTATTCCCTCCCATGAAGCGGGCCTCCAGTTCAATTAGAGAGCAGTTGGTTTCCCCCATAACAGACATGCCACTATTGCACCCGTTGGCTCATTTGGCCCCTTCTTTCTTATAAATATCACACACACTATCTAATTTGCTGCTGATTGGGGCACATGAGCCATAAGTGACTGAAAATAGGTTCCGATAGCCTGGTATTTCCTGGGTCTTATTTAAACATCTCTAAGCAGAAGTGCAGCTGACTTGAGGAAGCCTTTGGAACTGTGGCATCCTTCCTGCTATGTCTTTCTCATCTTTTGAAGGGAATCCTTCATTCCTGAATACAGTTTAGGACAAGATCATCTGACTTCCATTTGCATTGTGGACACATGGATACATTTATCTCAGAAGAAACACTCAATCACCAGAGTGAAGAGACAGCCTATAGAATGGGAAAAATGTCTGTCCATGAGAGACAGCACACAGGGGGTTAATATCTAGAGCACATATATAGCTGAAAAACGTTAAGCAACCACTCTCCAAACCATTCAATCAATGCATGGACTAATGAACTGAAAAATAGTTACTATCTCATGCCTATATATAATTGTGTGTATCTGTAGTGAGTATTGGGAAATTAATACCCAGGAAAGGACATGTTGTACAGAAAAAAGCTTAGGTAACTCAAGTCTGTCAATCAAGACAGAGAATCACCCAAACTATGTTCCACCTTGTAACTAGCTCTTTTTATCAGCCCTCATAAAAAGAAGCCCCAAGCAGTAGCTGTAGCTCAAGGATCCTGCTGGTCCCTTGCAGCATATCTGCCTCTTCCCCTTTGTACTTTTGCTCTACCCTCTAATAATTTTTTTTTCTGCTTTCTTATATTGTGCACTTCTTTAGTTCTTTGACTAACACATCAAGAATCTGGATCCAGACAGAGACCACCTGGTAGAGCATCCATAGTTATTGCCGAACTACTTACAGTAGATAAGAAATGGAACCTGCATTGGTGTCCATCAACAGATGGATGGATGTGGTACATGTATGTACACAAGGGAATTTTGTGCATAGTAAAGGAAAGTGAAACTATGACATTTGCCGGAAAACAGAGCTAACTGGAAATTGTTAAGTTAAGGGGCAAAAGGCAGGTGCAGAAACATGAATAGTGCATGTTTTCTCTCATATGTAGAACCTAAATTTAAAACTATATGTATAAAATCATGAAACAACACCATGATAGAAGAGTTATTGCTCTTAAGGGAGGAAAGAGAAGATAATGGAATTTATCTGACATGAAAGCAGAAGCAAGAGGTCTATGGTGTGGTGACAGAGGTGAAGGGAACCAGCTGGAGTGAAACAGGGGACATAGGAGAGCAATGTGGGAAGGGACTGATTATAACAGATTATAATGACATATGCATATGAAAAGTGCCATGATAAAACCCATGATTTTGTATGCTAATTTAAAAAATTATAAAGAAAAGAAAAGAATAACTAGTCTGGGGATTATACATAGGAAATTACTAGGAAAAGGACATCTGTGACAAAAGGGGGAAAAATGAACCACTTTCTAGGTGCTAGTGATGGTTCGTTGTGATTGTCAATTTGAAGGGTTTTAGAATCACCTGAGTGAGTCACTTCGGTGTGTGTCTGTGAGGGTGTTCCCAGAGAAGTTTTACTCAAGAGGAAAGACCCGCTCTGAGTGTGGGTGGCACCATCCTATAGGGTGGAGTCATAGACTGAATAAAAGGGGGAAAAGAAGGAATCCAGTTGAGCCTCAGCATTCATCATCTCTCTGCCTCTTGACTGAAGACACAATGTGACCAGCTGCCTGCTGCTGCCATGCCTTTCCTGTCATAAGGGACTGTGAAACCTCTCAATCCCTAAGCCCACGTACGCCCTTCCTTCCTTCCTTAAGTTGTTTTTGCCATGCGTTTTGTCACAACAAAGCGAAGAAGTAACTAATGCAGCCTTCACTATATACTCTGTGCCGCTCTTCCGTGGTGCCAGCTAGCCATGCGTCTATAGAGCAGTGCATTGTAGGGGCTCCAAAGATCACTTGGAAAAATTCCAGTTTAAAATTGTATCTGGCTAGCTGAAACTGGCCTGGATGCAGCATCTCTTGATTTCCAATTAACCTCTCTAATGAGACATAGAAACAACACAGCTCACCATACTAAAAGTGGAGCTAAGCTTTCTCGCTCCTTCTCTTTGCATTGGCTTGGAGAAGCAGCACCTGTAACAATTAAACAATTGGATGGCCTGCTTTCTAGCCTGGGGGGATTGCTTTTGAAGGCAGCCATATTTTCTTGTTGGGATTTGTTAAAAAAAAAAAAAAACAAGACAGGAAATAAAGCTGGGGTCATAAAACACTGCTGTTGGTTGAAGTGGTCACTGTAGGCATGGGTGTAGTTGAGAACAGAGATAAGGAAGACTGAGGAGGAGGGCTGAGGGCTTCAGAGGACTGTAGATTTTCATATATCCTGAGGCTTTTTTATTTTCTTATTTCTATTTGACAGAGAGAGAGAGAGAGAGAAAGAAAGAGAGAGGGAGGGAGAATGGGCACTCCAGGGCCTCCAGCCACTGCAAACAAACTCCAGATGCATGTGCCCCCTTGTGCAGCTGACTAACATGGGTCCTGGGGAATCAAACCTGGGTCCTTTGGCTTTGCAGGCAAATGCCTTAACCACTAAGCAAACCCTCCAGCCCTATCTTGAGGCTTTTGAGTGTCAAAGAAGCCAAAAGGAGTTGGGAAAGACTCTGTCTCGGAGCTTTATTAGGTAACAGGAGAACAGATAAATAAAATATGGAATTACCAAGCAATAAAAATGTTATTAAACATGCAACAACATGGATGAATCTCAGACTATTTTGTCATGTGAAAGAGACCACCCATAAGGCTGGATAAGCATGATTCCAGGTGTATGTGGTTTTCAATTGGGCAAAACTCATTTATGATAGAAAAAAAACATGTGGCTGACTCTAGGTGTAGGAGATGGACTCTGGTAAGAAGGAGCATGGAAGAATTTTCTGGAACAATGCACTATTTACATATTGATAGAGATTTGGTATATGTGCTTCTCAAAGCTCAGCAAAGCATTAACTTTATCAAGGATGAAAAATCCTATTAGGAGAAGTAACACAAGCTCCGAAAGACCAAAACTGCATGTTATTTCTGATTTGCAAGTCTTAGCTTGTGATATCTATAAGTATGTATATATAGGGGGCAAATGTGACTAAAACCTATAAAGATAGAATTATAACCCTATGTGAATATTAAGAGATGAGCTGGGAGAGGGAGGAGGGAAGGGCAAAAGGATATATGAGACATCTAAACAGGAGGGAAGATACAGCAGGGAGGGGACATAGGAAGGGGGAAAGAATCAACAAAAACAAATTGTATCTGAAAATGCCAGACCAAATGATACCTAAATCTCTGTATGCCAACTAAAAAAAAGACACTTGTGCTATTCCTTGTAAATTTTACTACTACAGAAAAAAAGCTGAAAAGGTTAAATTCTTTTTAATGATAAATATTTTGAAATATTTGGGGGTATGTCTATTGATCTATGTATGTGATTTAAAGTGCATCAGAAAAAATTCAAGATGGATAAATGGACAGGCATCTGATAAAGCAGGTGTTATTGGTAGAATCTATATGAGTGAACATTAGGAAATTCTTTCAACTTTTTTTTTTTAAATGAGAGAGAGACTGAGACTGAGAGAGAGAGAGAGAGAATTGGTAAGCCTACAGCCACTACAATTGAACTTCAGATGAGTGCTCCACCTTGTGCACATGTGTGACCTCGCATGCTTGTGTCACCTTGTGTGTCTGGCTTATGTGGGTACTGGAGAGTTGAACATGGGTCCTTAGGCTTTGCAGTCATGTCAATTGCTAAGCCATCTCTCCAGTGTCTCTCAACTTTTTTTTGTATACCTGAAATTTTATTTTATTTATTTTTTTTGTTTTTTGAGGTAGGGTCTCACTGGCTCAGGTCGACCTGGAATTCACTCAGTATTTTCAGGATGACCTTGAACTCAAGGCAATCCTCCTACCTCTGCCTCCCAAGTGCCGGGATTAAAGGCATGCACCACCACACTCTGCTCTACTTGAAACTTTTTATTAGAAAATATTGGAAGAGATTAAAATCAAAGCTGCAAATTTTAACTGGGAAGAACATATAAAAAGAATTTATGGTAAGACAACTATATACCTAATTGGAAATATTGTATTTTGTAAAGAGATTAGCCTCACATGAACCCATACATTTAACAGTTTTGGACTTTATATTTTCAACACTATCACTACCCCAAACTGAAGTAAGAATATCACTATAATATATTTTACATTACAATGGTTATGCCACAACTAAAATATAATGTCATGAAATGAAAGGAAGACTCTTAAATTTTATGGTAGAATATCTATGAGATTAATAGGTAGATAATAGGAGATAAAAGAAAGGTTAACTGTTTTAGAAAGGGATGGATTATTCCATAATATACATTGAATGTCTGTTAGAGTGAAATAAAATTAGAACTTCACATCATCTCAAACATTAAATGATAAATTGACTGGAGAGTTAAAATTTAAATATACAAGCAGTTTTTGCTTTGGGCAGTAATAATATGTAACACAGCATGGTGAACAGGTAAGATTCCTTGCATTAAAAACCCAGAATAATTTATAATAGATACTGATTCTCAGATGATGAAAGACATTCTAAACCCAAGAGCTGTGGTAAAACTATCTAATGGCTTAGAATAACATATTGGACATTAAAGAAGGAGAAGTCCTATGCCTTCAAAAATGTTATCAGCAACAATAAAGTAACAATGTCAAATCTGCAAAAATGGACTGGAGAGATGACTTAGTGGTTAAGGCACTTGCCTGCAAAGCCTAACAACCCGAGTTTGATTCCCCAGTACCCACATAAAGTCAGATGCACAAAGTGGTGCATGCCTCTGGAGTTTGTTTGTAGTGGCTGGAGGTCCTGGTGTGCCCATTCTCTCTGTCCGTGTCTCTTCTCTCTATCTCTCTCTGTCTGCATGTAAATCAATAGAAAATATATTTTAAAAAATTGGAAAAATATTTGTAATAAATATGACAAAAGGGAGGCTACTCTTAGTAGATTGCAGGGTGTTGGGGTCCCCCCTAGGGCCAGCCCAGGAGGGATGGTAGGGTCTCTGCCAAGTTGGGGTGAGCAGCGCAGAGTCATGACACAGACTCCGGGAGTTGGGTGGAAGCAGCAGAGGGTGAGTTGCGGCAAACTCCTTTATTGAGGAAGTACAAGAGCTTGAAGGGGCTTGGCTGGCCAATCATTGTATGGGGTGGTCCCCTTTTGTGACCAATGACAGCCTGTCTCTGGACAGGTCATCTCGTAGCAGGTTTCTCGCAAGCATGGGACTGTAGCTGTTGTCACACCAGGCCTGTGCAGAACGCCATGTTCACAAAAGCCACTTCCTGGTTTCTCTGCCATGCCGTCTGGCTAGGGCCAGGCCTGCATTGTGCCATACAGCACTGGTCTTGTGAATCAAAAAGAAAACCAAGCCAGGCGTGGTGGCGCACGCCTTTAATCCCAGCACTCGGGAGGTAGGAGGATCGCCGAGAGTTCGAGGCCACCCTGAGACTACATAGTTAATTCCAGGTCAGCCTGGACCAGAGTGAAACCCTACCTTGCAAAAAAAAAAAAAAAAAAAAAAAAAAAAAAGAAAACCAAACAGAAATGGCCATAGGACTTATACATATACTTTGTGGAAGCATCAAATTAATGTCCTCATAAAAATGACTCATTAATTATTGAAACATTCACATCCTAAATGAAAGGTGCAATATTATTTTACATTTACAAAGAGAAAAATTCAAATCTTCCATGAGATAGCTTTGTTAAACTTGAGCTTTTCCTCTTTTGCTAGTAAGGTTAATATTGTGGTATTTTCATGACTTTGATAAGAACGCTGATTATTTCCCCAGGGGAGTTATGCATGTCGTCGATGTTTCTGTTCAGGTGATACTGTCTTCTTCCTTAGGTCAGGTGGTGAGCACATAGGGTTTGCTATATGCCTATCTTTTAAGGCATTTGAAATGGTACCTAATGTATTAGATGATTTCTCTTTGCAAAAGACAGAAAATGTCCCCAAAATATAAACAGTAGCTGTCAGTGGGTGATATTACTATGGTTACTTACTCTTTTCTTTTTTATTATCTTTCTTATTTTTTATTTTTATTTATTTATGTGTTTGGTTGAGAGAGAGGAAGGGGAGAGAGAGAGACAGGGAGAGAGAGAGAGAGAGGGATTGCTACACCAGGGCCTTTTGCCACTGTAAAGGAATTCCAGACTGCACTACCTTGTGCATCTGGCTTATGTGGATACTGGGGAATTGAACCCGGGTCCTTAGGCTTAACAGGCAAGCACCTTAACTGCTAAGCCATGTCTGCAGCTCTCTTTCCTATTTTTGTAAACACTAAAGAATAATTTCAAAAACAAAGAATACACTGAGGCTATTAAATTGAGCTGGCGTTTATTTCAGAATTGGGTGCAGTGCCTACCATATAGCAGGTGCCCAATACACTTGGTAAACTGCTTCATGAAGATTTAATTTGTTCCCTATACAATTGACTCTTTGAACGTACAGGTGGTTCTTCACTTGCCGTGGCTTGATTTATGACTTTTGGACTTCATAATGGTTTGAAAGTGATTTACATTCTGAAAAAAACATACTTTGATATTTGAATTTTGGTCTTTTCCCAGGGTGGCAATAATGCAGAAAGTTGTTCTTTTGTGATGCTCAGCAGAGGCGAGCCTTGGTTTCCAGCCATCAGGAGGGGAAGCAGTCCACATGCTACAGTAAGTGATGTAGCTAAGTTATGATTTTAGGTAGGTTAGGAGCATCTGATGCATTTATGTCTTAAAATATTTTCATTTTTTGAGGGATTTATTGAGATGTAGTCCCTTTGTAAATTGAGGGGCATTTGTATACTATTCAACAGCTTCTAATACAGAATATATGTATATGTATATATATATATATATATATCCTGTATTATTTATATATATAGATTGTATGTATATATACAATTCAACAGTTTCTAATTCAGAATATATCTATTCTGTATAATATTTATATATGTGTGTGTATGTGTGTGTCCATCATCATACATTGAGAGCATTTTAATTATCTTACAAAGGAACTCTACACTCTATTTATCACTTTCCCCCCTTAGTTCCCCCCAGTTCTAAGCAAACACTAATCTATTTCTGTCTCTATAGGTTTGTTTATTCTGGCCATTACCTTCACAGAGAGTTTAATAGTATGTGGTGTTTTGTGACTAGCTTCTTTCACTTACTTACCACAATGTTTTCAACATCATCAGATATATACCATGATATCACCCATTTTTTGTGGTCAAATAATATTCCTTTGTGTGGATGTACACATTTTGTTGACATATCATTAGTTGATGGCTGACTTGTTTCTCCTTTTTGACTGTCATAAATAATGTTGCTATGAACATTTGTGTAGAATGACATGTACGCAATAATCTACTCCTACTTGCATTTTTGTTTTGTTTCAGTGACCAGCTGTTAAGTATGGTCCAAAATAATTCCAGAAACACACAATTCATAGATTTTAAATAACTTTTATCATAGTATGTATAGTATTGTACAGTATATGTACAGTATAGTATATAGTATGTTATTCTATTTTGTTATTAGTCATTATTAATCTTTTATTGTGCCTAATTTGCAAATTAAACTTTATTAGAAGTATATAGGAACAGTAATAGTATATGTATATCTACTATCTGTGGTTTCAGGAGTCCTCAGAGTTTCTTGGAACATGTACCCTGCTGATAAGAGGGAACTAATGTATTCATTTCCCTGGTGGTTATATCTAAGATTGGTCAGGTCTTTTGGTAACTATTTAATGTTTATTATGATCTTATTAGTATATGTTAATTATACATAATGGGTTTCATTATAGCATTTACGCACACACATATATAATATACTTAGATCACACTCACCCCCTCCCATTATTCTCTTGTGGCCCCCTTCCAGTGCTCTTCCTTTTCCCACTTACTTCTACTTTCTTGTCTTTTTTTTTTTTTTTATTTTGGAGGAACTTCCAAGTTGTTTTTCAAAACAATCGCACCACTTTACATTCCCACTAGCAGTGTATGAAGATTCCAGGTTTTGTACAGCTTCAGCAGAGCATCTTGCAATTTTTCTGAAATGTTGACGCCTAGGCTGTCCTTGTGGGTGGGAAGTGGTACCTGAGTGTGGTTTTGATTTGCATTTCCCTGATGACTAACACTGTTAAACATCACTGTGTTTATTGGTCACATGTTTATCTTCCTTGGAAAAGAGCTCATTCTGATCCATGTTGGTTTTTTAATTAGATTATTGTCAGATTGTAAGACATCGTTACCTGTTCCAGTATAAGCCCCTTATCAGATAAATAATTTGCAAATGTTTTCTTCCATTGTGTGATGGTCTTTTCACTTTCTTGATGGTGCTTTTAAGTATACAAGTTTCTAATTTAGATGGAGTAAATTTTTTAAAATTTAATTTTGAATAGAGAGAGGGGAGAGGGAGGAAGGGAAAGAGGGTCAGATGGAGAGAGGGAGAGGGAGGGAAGGGCAGGGGAGAGAAAGGGAAAGAGAGAAGGAAAGACAGACAGACAGACAGACAGACACACACACACACACACACACACACACACACACACTTAGAGAGAGAGAGAGAGAGAGAGAGAGAGAGAGAGAATGGGCACTCCAGGGTCTCTCACTGTTATAAATGAACTCCAGACATAAGGGCCACTTTGTATGTCTGGATTTATTTGGGTACTAGAGAATCAAACTTGGGCTGGAAATTTTTCCAACCAAGTGCCATTAACTGCTGAGCCATCTCCAACCCCTGATGGAGTAAATATTTTTGTATTTTTTATTTGTTTGTACTTTTGGTGTCAATTCTAAGATGTCATTAGCAAATATCAGGTATAAAATTTATCTCTAGTGTTTTGATTATTATAGGTTTAGCCCTTGTATTTAGGTCTATTTTAAATTAGGTTTTGTACATAGCATGAAGTAAGTATCCTCCTACCTTTTCTATCTTTTCTTTTGTTGTATGTGGCTATGCAGGGGTCCCAATGTTATTTTTCATGATGATTCTTACTCCATTGAAGAGCCTTGGTACCCTTGCCAAACATCTGTTGACTTCAGGCACTTGGGTTTCTTTCTCTGTGCTCAGTCCTATTCTGTTGTCTATAATGTCCATTTTTTTATTGTCATGTATAATATGTGTGATGGTATGTATATGCATGGTGTATGTACACGAATAAGCAGATGTGTGCGCCTGTGTGTGGAGACCAGAGGAGACTGTTGAGTGTCCTTCCTCTATTGATTTCCATGTATTTTCTTGAGACAGAGTCTTTTTCTCAATGCAGAGTGTGACTTTCATGAGCCCCAGTCTCTGCTCCTCAGATGTGGCGACCGTGCTCAGCTGTTTATATGGGTCCCAGGGGAATCAAGCTCAAGCAGTCCCAGGATCTCTGAGGTTTTCATGCTTCCAGAAAGTACTCTTCCCTGCTAAGCCATCTCTCCAGATATATAAAATCTATCCTAAGAATATGGCCACACTGCCTTGATTACTGTTGCTTTGTAGTTAGTTTTGAAATTTGGGAAATGTGAGTTCAACTTTTTCCCATAATGATTTAGGTATTCTGGGACCCTTGTGGTTACACATACATGTTCTGGTAGTGACTGGTTTGAATTTGTAAATCAGCATTGCTATCTTAACAATACTAAATTTCCCTATCCATGAACATGGGATGTTTCCTTAGTTTAATGTCTTTCATTGACTTTTAACAATGTCTTGCTGTTTTCACAGTATTTCATACTTCTATTGTTAGATTTGTGACTAAATCTTTTGGTATCTATGAAGCTTTTATAAATTGAATTGCTTCCTTAATTTTATTATTTTAATTTTAGGATATCAATTAAAAATAAAGAATTAGAATTGATTTTTGTATATTGATCTCATATCCTGTAATCTTGCTAACTAATTGATGTTGGTTTGTTGTAATTTATTTTCAGTGGATTCTTTGGCATTTTCTGTGTACAAGATCATGCCATCTAAACATAGGGATAGTTTTGCTTCTTTCTTTCCAACATGAATGTTCATATTTCTTTTTGTTTTCTAAGTGTCTTGCCTAGTACAATGCTGAGTAGAAGTGGTGATGGTAGACATCTTTGTTGTGTTCTTGGTCTTGGGGAGAAATCATCTGTTCCTTCACCATAGGATATGATAAGAGCTGTGGAGTTTTCATAGAAGCCTTTTATCAGGTTGAAAAAGTACTCCTCTATCCCTAGTTTGTTGAGTTTTTAAAAGTCATAAAAATGTTTTTTTCTGTATCTATTGAGATGATCTTGTGATTTTTATACCTTTTATTTTACTTTGTTTAGTTTTCTCCTTAAAAATTATTACAGCAGTTGACATTAAGATATTGTGAGTACATTTTTGTAATATTAATGTAAATTTGAAAATAAAATTGAAGTCATCATGTGGGCTGGGGATGCAGGCTGTGGTGAGGCTGTTTTCAGAGAGGGAATCTCGTACTCCGGTTTCTAACTGCCCTTCCCTGGTTCTCTTTTCAGTGCCGACGACACAGTTCCTTAACACCAGTCAAGTCCAAACTTACACCTCCAGCCAGGTAGACGTGTTTCAGGTTAATTAGGGGCCTCAGTCAATTTAGTTCATGGGCTGTAATTACAAGTACCTAAGACCTGCAATTTCTGTTTTAATTAAAATAAACAATGTGGAGGGGCTGACATCACACCAGGGCAACTGGTGTGCAAGGAATTGGTAATTACACCAAAGCAGAGCCTCTCTCCAAGAGGCAGTCTGCTGAGATCCACAGTGGAACACTGGGAATGGCTGTCCTGGTGAGTGCTAATTACCGCTGCCAGCCACAGTTCAAACCAGACGGGTTGCTTAGTCGTGGTGATAACATTTGAACAGGCTTCTTTCAAGTTGGAACTGAGCTACGACCTTTGTGGTATGCATGAATTTACATATATGATGTCCCTTTAAATATATCCATCTATGACATGATTCTGCATATGGATGTGATCATAGAAAACAATTCTTATTTTAGTTGTTGGTTTTAAAGAGGCTCCTAGGGAGGGAGTTATCTTTGCTTAGGAATTTAATGGTTCATTTTGAAGTTGAAAAGGTAACACATATCTTGACTGGTCAGCCTTAGGGATGACAAGATATGAGGATGGAACACAGCAGTGGCAAAAGGATTGGAGGCAAGCAGGAATTGGGGAACAAAAATTCAAGTCTGAGAAAAAGATGGCCATCAACATCATTGGTTCCCACAGTGACTCACGGACACATGAAAACAAGCTATTTAATGCTCAGTTTAAAATGTTCCTATTCCATGATGTCAATATCCACTGGCATTGCAAAAGTTCAGTAAAGTTACTAACATACACGCGTGTTTTACATGATTTGTGTGTGTGTGTGTGTGTGATGGGGATCAAAGCAGGATTTAATTCTGCACTTAAGTAAGAACATAGGAGATCACACAGAAGTGAGAAAGTGGATACAGACGATGTGGACACAGAAGTGATTGTATCTCTGGGGCCTTTCTGAAGTCTTGAGCAAGGGAGTGGACTTACCACAGGATGAGAGAAGGGTCCACATCTATTTAGGAAAATAAATACCATCATGGCACTCTGCCACTCAGAACCTTCTAGCAACTCCCCATTGCCATCAGGATGAAGCATATGTTTATTTAGATGGTGTGGTTAGCTGAAAAATTATCCCCAGAGATATCTGGTCTTAATCCCTGAAACCTGTAAATATTACTTTTGTTTTTCTTTTGGAAAAAAAAGAAAAAGAGTCCTTGCAGATGTGGTTCAGGATTTCGACAAGGGAGATGATTCTGGATTGCTTAGGTCAGCTCTAAATACCATCACATCTTCTTTTAAGAGAGAATCTGAGGGAGACTGTGCCACACACAGAGACAGAGAGAAGGGTCGGGGGGGGGGGAAGCATGTATCTGGCAGAGATTATAACCACACAAGTGAGATTCAGGAATTCTGTCAACTCCCCTGAACCTCCAGAGGCAAAGAATAGGTTCTTCTCGACTACCCTGGAGTTTGGGGGGAGCGCAGCCCAGCCAATGCTATCAGTCCTGTGAAACTGACCATGGTCTTTTGTCTCTGGAACTGTGAGAACATTTGTTTCTGTTGTTTTAAGCCATCAGGTTTGAGAAATTAGCACAGGAGGCCTTATCAGACCTTTGGGACTAGCCTCTGCCTTCTCTTCAGTCCCATTGCCCACTGTTCAGTAGACCTTCACTTCTTCCTTATAACATCTGGAACATGCTTCTGGTATCTTCCAGCCCTGAGAGATGGAGTGAGCTAGTCCAGTTTCCAGACAAGGAAACTGAACATGAAGGGCAGCCATGTCCCCCTGAGCTCTGCTAAGCTGGTCTTGCAGGCACTATCTTGGGCTGAGATGCCACGCTCAGACACAGACAGACTCCCTGGCAGAGCCTCAGAGCGAGGCAGGTTCCGTCACAGATCTACCTATGACTTTTCCAGGTGCCTTCGAAGTAGAAGCTTAGACATAGTGAAATAAATGGGGTTTGTTGTAAAATGTAACTGCGTCAGGAACTTGTCCTCTGCTTTTGTGCTGTGACCTTGTGTCGCATTTAAACTTTCTTATACCCCAGTTCTTTCACCTGCAGAATCTGGGTTATACAAGTGAATTTTAGGAGCTGGGGAGCTAGCTCAGATGGTGAAGTGATTGCCTTCCAAGCATGAGGACTCAAGTTCAATCCACAGAACACATATACAAATGCCGGGCATGGTGATGTGCTCTCATCACTCCCACACTGGCGAGTTGGAGACAGGTGGATCCCTGAGATTTCCTGGCCAATCAGTTTAGCCCATTTAGTGAGCTCCAGGCTGATGAGAGACCTTGCCTCTCAAAAACTGATGGATGGCGATCCAAGGTTGTCATCAGGCCTCCGCGTGCATGTGCACACATGTGTACCACCCCACAAACATGCACACACATGCATACTCACACATTAAGAAAGTGACTTTTGGGCTGGAGAGATAGCTTAGCGGTTAAGGCACTTGTCTAGGGACCCATGTTCAACTCTCCAGATCCCATGTAAGCCAGATACACAAAGGTGAGGCAAGTGCAAGGTTGCACATGCCCATTAGGTGGTGCTAGCATCTGGAGTTCGATTTTGGTGGCTGAGGCCCTGGTGTGCCAATTCTCTTTCTCTCTCTTTAAAAAATAAAAGAAAGTGACTTTCAAGAGATAGTGATGAGACCCCCTCACAGACTCCATCTCCTCTGGTCTGTCCACATTGCATGAAGTTCTCTTCTTAGGGGTTGCGTCTGGCTCAATGATGCAGCCTGAGAGGAATCCCTGATAGAACACTTTTGGGTCCAGAAGAGGTCAGTGGACTTGCTCTTCCAACTAGGGACTGAGCATGCATGTAGTCCTGAACACAGCGTTGGGATTCCAGGCACACCATAACCCAGGCCTCCACAACAGGGTTTCCAAGCATGGTAGGCAGATGGGTATAATGAGTGAGCTCTGAATGTGTTTCCTGGATCCACAGTACCTGTCTGGGACTCTCATGGGAGGAAATAGATCTAACTGGGCATGTTCACAAGCAAATCCATCTGTACACACACACACACACACACACACACACACACACACAGACTTGGCTTCTTGGGGCTCCCACATTCACAGGCACACATGTGTACATACTCCTGCTCCACACTGTGTACATATTTGTGTGCTCCTTTCTTTCTAAGTAGGTGTTCAGAAACAAAACAGCAGAGGAAACTGTGGTTCAGAGATGTGAGGTATTCTCCTCAGTCATGAGGCTTTCACGCAGCAGAGTTAAGCCTCAAGCCCAAGACTGACAAATGTCTTCAACAGAATTTGTTGCCTTTCTGCACACACATGCATATGTGTGCATGCGCCCGCATGCACACACACGCACACACACTTGCTCATTTGGACAACAATCTACTTTGCACAAGGCAGGGGTTCTAAGTGGTGGGCAGACGGGTGTGGCGGGTGAGGCCTCTCGCTTCTATGAGCATAGGTTCCAGACCTTCCCTCCTTTATGATAGTTTAATTAAAAGGAGGAGAACTTGAGCAGGCACTTCACTTTGCTGCGTCTGTGTAATGGAGAGGATGAGAGAACTTTATTTCATACAATTGTAATGAACGTGGAAAGAGATCACGAATTAAGGTTCAGGATATGTTGCTATAGCACAGTAGATGCACAATAAATGTCTATTATTTTCACTCAAATGTCTTTGTAAATACCAGAATTCCATCAAGTCAAGCCTTCAGTTAGAGATTGCTGAGACATTGATTGTTTTATATTTATTTTCATATGTGTATGTGTGTGTGTGTGCACATGTGTGTGTGTATGGGTGGGCCAGGTCCTCTTGCTGCTGTAAATGAACAGCAGACTTGTGTCACTTTGTGCGTCTGACTTATGTGGGCCACTAGGGAATTAAACCTGGGCTGGCAAGCTTTGTGAGCAAGTAGCTTTCTGCTGAGCCATCTTCCCAGCCCCCACATGGATTGTTTGAAATGTGACTTACCAGGAAAGGCCACAAGCTGCTCACAGCCCAAGTTCTACAGAGACCAAGAAAAGCCCAGGGCAGAGCCGACGCCCATCCCGGTGCTGAAGTGTCCTCCAGGGTCTGCTCTTGGGGACCTTTTCTATCCACCATTCTAACGTGTAGGCCCTTGCTCAGGTCACTTCAGTCACTTGAGACTGGGCAGACCTAGAGGGATGAGCCTCCAAGTACCCAGGGTGGCTTCTTGCCAGTGCTAGGGACAGGAGGGCCAATCCTTGATTCTCTCTTCCCAGAGAACTGCACAAGCTGCTACAAGTTCTCAGAGGGCAGGAGGCAGCAGCGCCTCCGACGCCTCTGCGGTTTGTCTGGCTGATCATCTCTCTTGCCATGGCTGGGCTGTCTGTTCCCTGGGGCCACCTCTGGATCTGAGCACCCAGGATCTGCCGTATTGGACATCCTGTTCTGTCCTCCATCCCCCCACTCCAGATCCAAAGTCCAGAACAAGGACTATTTCTGTGGCTGTTCACAGTGGCCATGAGAACTGCTTTACACCCCTGGCCCAAGGGAGGTTCCTGATGTCCCTACATCACTGTGTCATCATGCATATTAAGTGAGAGAAGACATGAAGCACACTAATTTTGACACATGATTGTTCCCCATGAATGTTGCTGTAATTATTTTCATTGTTACTATTATTGCTGTCGTCATCATCATTATCATCATTATTGGATCCTCAAGACAGGCTGACCCAGGATTAGAACCAGTTGCTAGCCCTGTGACATCAGGTGAGTAACATGTCTATGCCTCAGTTTCCTGTTGTGTGGACTGACTGCTCCCTCCAGCCCCAAAGTCTCCAAAACTTGTGCTGAACAGTTGTAATTGCCACCTCTCCTGTGAGAGGCTAGGCCAGTGGTGTGACTTCTTTGAACCTCAGTTTTCTCATCAAATGAATGGGGGCAGATATAATAATTTGTTCATGGTGCCATTAGGAGGCTGAAAGAGACAACTACTGGGATTTGCCATGCCCACTGCCTGGCCCACATGGCAGCCGCTGTTCAGTCGTGTCTTCTGTGATATTCACAGATAAGAGGCTGGAAGGGGAGGGTTTTGGACTAAGCCTTGTGGAAGCACAAACAGTTCTTGGTTCTGTTGTATCTTGGCCTACAAAGCTCAGCCCTTCAGAGCTGGTGCCCATTTTATTTATTTATTTATTTATTTTGAACTTCTAGGGTTTTCCTCAGTCTCTTTTGACAACTACTCTTCCTCAATTTTTGAGATAGGGTTTTGCTATGTAGCTCAGGCTGGTCTTGAACTTGTGATTCTCCTGCTTCTACCTGTAGATTCCTGAGATTACAGGTGTGTGCCACCATGCCCAGCTCTCTCAAATAATCTTTTTAATAATCTCTTAAATAATGTGTGCATTATGTTCACGTGTGTGTGTATGTATGTACATGCACATGGAAGTCAGAAAACACTCTCGAATTTGCTTCCATCTTTTTTGGGACAGGGTGGCTCACTGGCCCGGGGCTCACTAGGCAGGCTAGCCTGGCTGGTCAGTAAACCCCAGGCATCTGCCTGTCTCTACTTCCCCAGTGCTGGAATTACAGGTCTGTGTCCCAGTGTCAGCATTTTTACATGGGTGCTAGGAACCAAACTTAGGTCCTCATGCCTGTGAGGCAAGCACTTTACCAACTGAGCCACCTCCCTGGCCTCTCAAGTCATCTTGTCCCACAAGTCATCTTTTAAGGACTGGGAATTTTTCAGAAGTCCAGTCTTTGTCCATCTGTTCTTTTCACTAAGGACTTCCTTCCATTCACAAAGCTCGCTTCACCCCAAGTCAGCAGCTGAACTTTCCCCTGGACTTTGAATCAAAGAGCCAACAACCAACTGAAAATTTGTGTTCAGACGTACAAGAGAAAACTTGAGCCTGACCTTGACTCATCATCTTCTGTGTATCATGACTCAGGGATATCTTCACCATCCCCAAAGGTGACTTGGAAATATGTGATCATCCTATATTCCTTCCTCTCTCATACTACATCCCCATCTTCCTTCCTCCCATTCCTCCTTTCTTCCTTCCACTCAACAAATATTTTCTGTATTTACCAGGTGTCTGCAACATGTCAGTTACTGCACTAATTTGAAGACTATTAGGCCATTGAATCTTATCATAACCCATAAATGTCTAAGAAATTGTACTACCCCAGTTTCTCAGCTTCAGATGACATAGGTGCACCCAGAAAGAAGAGACATGGTGAAACTTTATCACCTGTGCCTCAGAATTAAGAGATGAGATGGAGAAATTGGATTGAGGCCAAGCTTCTCAGAACACCCCAAACCACCTTGCATAGCTGGCTTTCCAGTGAACTGCACTTACTGTTGCTGAAGCTGCCCCTGAGTAATGAACACCCGAAACATATCTGTGTTGGCAATTTGCTTTGGAAACTATGCTTTCTTGAGGCTAAAGGCTTTTCTTATTTCCTACACCAGCAACACTGAGGGAGCTCCGAACAGAGGCCAGTTCCTGACATGAAGCCCCTCTCAGCTGGAGTGTCTAGCTGAGGGATGCTGGTCAAGGTCCATGTGTTTATGGCATAGTGATGAGGGGACCTGGAGCATTTGATCTCTGACTTTGACATCAGAGACTGGAACTCAATGCCATGCTTTGCTAAGTAGTAAAAACGTGATGGACAGCTACCCAGAAAATGATCAATATCTAGTCAAGGGATTCAACTTGTGACCTTTAGCGTCACGGTTGATGGCACACCTCCTCGTCTCATTCTCATCTGTGTCTAGGTGATCCCTCCCGTCCGCTATTGAGGCATCTCCTGTGCACACTGACCAGTCTTGGTGCCACCCAGTATGACCTTCACGATGTGTCTTAACGGAGCCATGGTAGATTCTGCTGGCTGCAGGCACAACCTGCGCTTGTCCTGGGGACGACTGAAGCATTGGTCTTCACGTATTTCATACACTTGACGAGAAATCTCACTACTAGGGCTCACACAGTTGGGTTCAGGGGCTCTGTGTATGACTCCGTGTGTGTGTGTGTGTTACATGCGATAAGGATGTTTGTATTTGTGGGTATGTGCATGTGGAGGCCAGGGGCTGATGTTGTGGATCTACCTCAGTTACTCTCCACCTTATTTGTTGAGACAGGCTCTCTCCCTGAACTTAGGATTTACTGATTCTGCTAGTCTAACTGGCCAGCTTGCCTAAGAATCCACCTGTCTCTGTCTTTCCAGCACTGGGATTATAGGCACATGCTGCCATGTCCAGCTTGTATGTGCTGAGAGTCCAAGCTCAGGCTCTCTCTCATTCTTGTGTGGCAGGCACTTACCAACTGAGGCGTCTTTCCAGCCCATGGCTCCTTTAAATGGGAATCTCTTAAGCAGGGCGTCCCATGCTTGAGTTTTATTTTTTTTTTTTTTTTTTTTTTTTTTTTTTCGAGGTAGGGTCTCACTGTGGCCCAGGCTGACCTGGAATTAACTACGTAGTCTCAGGGTGGCCTCGAACTCACGGCGATCCTCCTACCTCTGCCTCCCGAGTGCTGGGATTAAAGGTGTGCGCCACCACGCCCGGCTCAATGCTTGTGTTTTTGAAGAGAGGAATGTATCTGTGTCTGTCTCTTTGCTTCCTTCTTTCTTCACCTCTCTTCCACTTCCTAATCTCCAGCCCCAGTGCTCTCCTCTCCATCCCTTCAGCCTAATGGAGTAAAAACCAGGAGGCAGCTAACCAGGGAGAACCAACAGGTGGGGACAGGGATTAGAGTAAAGCTTCTCACCCAGTGAGCCTGGGCCACCCATCCTCTGTAAGCTTAGCGTGAATAATTGTTTCAGGACTAAAGTCATGATTACAGGGTGTGAGCTCACCCTGCAGAGTCAGGGCGGGGGGAGGGGGAGGGACATTTCCAAAGAGAACCTTCTTGGGGATCAAAGGAGAGAATTGGAGGTTTGAGGCAGGCAGCCGTGTGCAAACTGCCCATTCTGTCAGGAGTGACTAGTCTCTGATTGACTGGAATGGTTACCTAAAGCTCTCCAGGCTGGTCTCCTCCCAGAACCATCCCCTCAGCCCTACTCAATCTTTGATCTATGATGAGCAGTGCAGAAAGTGTATTGGAAACCTTAGCTCCACCTTGGGTGGGGAATGGCTTTCTCTGGTACCTGGGGCCCAGGCCAGGTGTGCGCTCCTAGGATGCTCACATGCTTCATGCTGTAGCCTGTGTGTGCTCCTTCCCTCTACCTCACCTTCAGACTCTGCCCAGCTCTCCGCTGGCTGGGACTGTGAGAGAATCTGCCCCTTTCAGCTGGGGTCCTGACGCTTTCCCCAGCCCCTGGTCTTGCACGCTATCCTTCAAGTTAGAGGCACCTCACATGGTGATGACCTTGACCCCTCCAGATAAACTTTAAGCACCACCTCTGCAAATAATAGCTTAAGAACCTTATCAGCAGTAACCATCTATTGAGTGACTATTACCTGAGTGTATGCTGAAGGCTTCCTCTGCCTTGGAGGCAGTGTGCTTGCTGTAGTCTACCCAAGTTCTAATCCTCGTTTACTTCTCAGCAGTGGTGTTTGGCTACATTGCCCTATGTCCATCCATAAGCCTGTTTTCTCTCTGTGAATTGGGGATAACATTAGTGTGCATACAACTGAAGATTACTAAATTAAATGAGATGATGCATACACAAGGCTCAGAAGAGTCCCTGGGGTATAGTGATGATAATAAAACAAATAGCTTTTATTATTTGCTTGTGTTTTGACATATTCTCTACATTAATTTCTATATTTCATAAATGAAATATTTTTTAAAAGCTATTTTCAGGTATTCAAAGGGTTTGAATATCTTAAAAAGATTTAGAGAAAAACATTTGAAATAAATTTTAATGTGAATGGTATGATTTGACAAATGCCTATAATGGGGCTGAGAAGATTGCTCAGTGGTTAAAGGCTGTCAGCATGGGTTTGATTCCCAGTATCCATATAAAGCCAGATGCACAAAGTGCTACATACATCTGAAGTTCACTGGAAGTCACAAGAGGCCCTGGCACACCCATAACTCACTCTTTTTTTCTCTTTCTTTCTCTTGCAAAAAAGTAAATAAAAATAAAATGGCTGTAATTTACACACACACACATTGAATAGGGTAATATGGTGTGATAGTTAAGTTTTGTGTCAACTTGATCTGTTTAGGAATCCATAGACATTTCTCTTGAGTGGGTCTCTGAGGGTTACTTCAGGAAGATTTAAGTGAAGGAGGAAGTCCTTTCTCCAGGATGAGCCCTTTCCCCAGAGTAGACAGCCCTTCTCATAGGTAGGAGGGGCTTTATCTAAGGAAGCTCTGGGAGCAAAATGTTCCCCTCCTCCCACCTGGCTGCCTTCCAGTGTGTGCTGAAGACCAGCGTGGGCTGAAGACCAGCAGCCCTCCAGGAGCCTCCAGTCCTTCAGTACTGGATGGGGACTGCTGAGGCATCCAGCCTCTTGGACTGAGTAGCTACTGGGTTCCTTGACCCTCAGGCCTGCAAACTTCTGTTGTTGGCCTGCCTTAAACTAATCCAATAAATTCTCTTTTAATACAATTCATTCAGTCGGTTCTGGTCCTCTGGAGGGCCCTGACTAATACATTTGGTAAATATGGTATCACAAGAAATGTGACTCCGGGTACCACTTGATCACACTGTGACATGACTTAAAATATTCTCTTTATTCACAATTAAGTTTTACATCACTCAATATGCTCATGCTCAATGTCCAGTTCAGTGACTGTATCTATTAACTACTACCATCTATCTGTATGTGCAAAATTTCATCTCCAGAAGTGTACTCGTGCCTCTCCCTAGTCTGGTGCCTCCTGCCTCTCACCTCTGGCCCCAAGCAGCCACTGCTCTGCTCTCTGTCACTTTAGGGTAGATTTATCCTTTCTGTGGCATGGATCAATAATAGCTCCTGTTTGTTATGAGGTGTGATGGCATTTTATGAATTGCACAATAGCTTGCATCTGCTCACCAACTAGTGAGGATTTGAGTTGTGAGTTTGGGGTTACTACAAAGCTTCTACCTAAATATTCACGTATGTCTATGGAAAGACACCTTTCATTTCTTTCACATGAATACCTAGAAATAAGGCATTGGGGTTATAGTGTGTATGAATATAGTGTATATTTAACTTTATAAGAAACCACCAGCTTTCCTCTAAAGTGTTTGTACCATGTTGCAGTCTAACAGCAATGGATGAGGGTTCAAGTTGTTCTATGTACTTATCACCATTTGGTACTGTCAGTCATTTTTAAGTTTAGCTAATTGTCATGCCATATTATATAATTTTGCTTCTAACTTATATTCCCAGTGTATAATAAGGTTTCATGGACATATTGACTATTTTCTGAGAAATTTTTGCCAATTTAAAAATGATCAAAGCATTATGAGTCCTTTAATAGAAAGCATATTAGATGTATGTGTTATGAATACTTTCCAAGCATTTGCTTATTATATTAATAGTCCCCTTTAAAGAAGACATCTGTAATCTTGATAAAGTCCAACTTTTATGATGAAGTCCATTTTATAAAAGTATATATGATGGAATCCATTTTATAGGAATGAATCATTTTTAAAATCCTATGCATGAGGCCTTTTCTGGTGTTACAAAGGTTTTATTTCTTATAGAGCAATACTTTTAACTTTTATAGTTAGGTCTATGATCAATTTTTGTATTACTTTTTATGTATGTTATGAGGTGAAGGTTGAAATTCTTCTATTTATTCCTTTGCATAGATATGTCTAATTATTTCAGTATCATTTATAGAAAAAGCTATTTGACTATCCCATTTGTTTACCTTGGAATAATTGTCTACAATCAACTGGTCACATATGTATGGACTTTTTTCTTGAACCTGTATGGTATGCCATTGATCTGTATAACTCTCCTTATGCCAGTACCACACTGTATGAGACCTACATAATAGGACCTTCAAAATAGCCTTTCATTGTAAAATCATTTTGGGTCTTCTAGGTCCTTTGCATTTTTAACAAACATCACATATACTTTAGAAACAGCTGATCAGTTTCTTTTAAAAACACTTTTGGATTTTGGTTGGGATTGCATTAAAATTGCTGATTAAAGGTGAATTTAGATTTTGACAGTCTTCTCCATGAATATAGTGAATCCACCAATCTATTTAAGTTTTCTTATTTTCCGTTAGCCATAGTTTATAGTTTTGATTACTAAGTTCTTTTGAAAATCTTAAGATTTTTATTTTTATTTATATATTTACAAGCAGAGAGATATATACACAGAGGGGTGGAGAGAGAAAGAGAAGGGGCGCACCAGGGCCTCCTGCCACTGCAAACAACTCCAGGCACATGCTCTACTTTGTGCAGCTGGCTTTCTATGGATTCTGGGGGATTGATTCCAGTTCTTCAGGCTTTGCAAGCAAGAGTCTAAAGCACTGAGCCATCTCTCCAGCCCATAAAATTGTTTTTATTGACATAAATATAAATAATATGCCATTATCGTAATCCCCTCCCACTACCTCCCTTCCCCCCAAATCCTCCCCTCCATTGAATCCTCTCTTTTTTCCAACTAGTCTGTTTTGATGTCATCATTTTTCTCCTCCTGTTATGCAGGTCTTGTGTATGCATCAGCCACTGTGAAGTCATGAGTGTCAAGGGCACTTTGTGTCTGGAAGATTGTCTTGTAAGCACTCCTCCCTTCATTGGGCTCTTACACTCTTTCTACCACACCACCTCTTCTGCAAAGGACCCAGATCCTTGGAGGGTGTGACAGAGGTGTCTAATTTCATGCTGAACCCTCCACTGTCATTTCTTCTCAGCACTTTAATGAGTTCTGAGTCTCTCCCCAGTGGTCAATGCCATCTGAAAAAAGAAGCCTCTCTAACCAAAAGTGAGAGTATCATTCATGGATGGGCATAAACACAAGTATTTAGAGGGCAGTTTGGTGGGCATAATAAGTCCACTTAGCCAAACAACAGTAGTCGTTACTCTGCTAGGGCTTATGACCTTCCCAGCCATAGGCTTTTGATTAGGTTTTTAGTACTAGGCAGGAATAAGCTCTTGTGGAGCAGGCCTCTATTCCAGTCAGAGAGCATTTGGTTTCCCCTATAAACGACATGCCACTATTGCACCCGTTGGTAGATTTGACCTGGATGGTTAGCCATAAGGCTTGTAGGGGAAAACTGCTGGTTAATAGTGTTGATTCCTGTTCTCTCCAGATAGAGTGGGTAGCTCTTTCCAGCATCTGATAGCTAGCCAACAGGGAGGAGGCTCCTAGCTCAGCTCCAGCTTAATTTCTCAGTGTCCTGCAGCTCGAGCATGTGGCGGCTTCAGCAACAAGGTCTTACCATCTAGTTCTGCTTGGCAACTAAATGCCTGTAAGGCAATATCCTGTAATGTTTCCAGGACATCAGGGCCCTTGCTGACTAACAACTTGCTGGAAGGTATCCCACCCCAGGACCAAAAATTTTCTTAAATCAATCTGTAGTTTCTGGGTATAACATTATCAATGTCCATAAGACATTTCTGCTTTATTAACATATATATTATTAGCTAGTGAAGAAGGAGTTTTCCATATGGCTTATTCATAGATCTTAAATTTTGATTAACCCTCTTTCCAGCTCTTCCTGTCCTTCATCCCCTCCTCTTGATTGTTACATTCTTGTTCAGATTTTATTAAATTTTTCTCTAAGCATTTAATCATTTAAAAATCAATAGATTAAATCTTATGAAATAATATTTCATGCTGGATATGTAGCCCAGTGGTAGAGTACTTGCTTAGCAAGTGTCAGGCCCTAGATTTTCATCCCCAGAGACACAAATATGAAAGAAACAAACAAAACAAGACTTGTATATGAAATGTTGAATTGCAATTTGCAAGGATATGTTGTGAGTATATAATATGCAGAAAGGCAGCTGACTTCTGCATTTTGACCTTGTGTGCTATGTTATTTTAAGTCCATCCTGCTAGTAGTTTCTTCAATTTCTATGGACTTTTCTGTTTATTCCATATGTGAGATGAGTACAATGTGAGTACACCTACATCAGAGAGGCCCTGTGAACAACAAAATAATAAAGCAACATACCTAAAGGATTTGTCTTGGTCCCTGCTCTACACTGAGTAATCATAATAAAATGAATAGCACCAGCTTTACTACAGGCAAAACTCACTGGTGTGGATAGAGTGTGAATAGGGGTTACTCTTGGGAGGTAACCAGGAGGCTTAGGATGGGGGGCTCTAGATGTCAAGGATACCTTTTTTTTTTTCTGGAATTGAGTGTGGGTTGTGTCAGCTGTGTTCAGTTTATGAGAACCAGGGAACTATCTACTTGTGATATATGTTTTTTTCTGTGTTCATGACACTTTAGTTTAAAGCCCAAGATTAACAATTAATGTTCTTTGAGGTCTTGCTGTGTCACTGGTTCTGGTATATTTCTTTTTATGGGCATGATTTCATCTCACCCTGCTGGCTGTTATCACCCTCCCCATTATAGAGAGGACAACATTGAAGCCCTAAGGGAGTCCAAGTCTCTGTCCAAGTTCACAGAGTGGGTGAGTAGGCAAGATGTCTTTCACTCTAGTTCTTATTCCTTTACCAACTCCACACAGCCTGATGTTACAAGTTACCTGGGAAGAATATTGAATCCTTGGATCCAGACCCAGATGCATGCTGTATATTTTGCCTTCCCCAGGCAGAATGGGGCCTGTCTACAATGGACAGGCTGGTTTGGGAGTGGAAGGGGAAGGGGGAGAAGGGGCCAGAAGGAGCCTGGGAAGACCAAGCTGACCAGCTGTGTCCCCTCATTGACATTATTCCTCATTCCCAGGCTGGTCTCTCAGAACCAGTGCACTCCCCACACAAACACTGTGTAATTGCCGATCTGGCCTGGTGAACAGAGTGTGGATGGAGAGACGTTTATTTTTCATTAAAAGGTCTGAATGAGATGGTGGGAGGGGGAGCTCTGAAGCAGGGAGTTGCTTCACAAAATGTGCTGACTACTCCAACCTTACTGGCCCCAAACAAAAGTTTCTGGTACCTTCTGCCACTTGTCTATATGAGCCTTGCATTCTTCATCCAAAAGAGTATTACCAACCTTAACAGGGCTGTAGGGTTGATTGCATGAGACAACCTGGGGATGGAAGTGAGAGGAAGGATCCCCACATTTAAACTCTCTATCATACATCGAGTGGATTTGCAATGAGCTCCTTACACCTCCCAACCTCAGCTTCCTAATCTGGACACTGGGATCGACCATCTTGTTCTCAGGGTTGTTCTTAGAGGCCTGCTTCATGGTCTCTCTTTCCTAGCTGCCTGGCTGGAGGAGGTGTCACTGTGGGCAGAGCCTGCAGTCTAGCCCTAAGGCTGATCTGAATTCCAACCAAGGATATGCAAAGTGCCGGAGCTTTGTCTGGGGTTCCTGAAGTGTGTTTGCTTATGGTGATGGTGGTGATTTTTCTCTCTGCCTGGACCTGTGAAAGGGGATCAGCTTCTTCCGCCTTATGGAACTTCTCCTCCATCTGTAAGCTTCAAATAATCCCTTCCTCCCTAACTGTGCCTGGTTTGGACGTTCATCCCAGAGACCTGAAGCTGTCCCCTACATACACTATGCAAACAAATCCTGGACTAGGGCTGGAGAGATGGCTTAGTGGTTAAGGAACCTGCCTGGGAAGCCTGAGAATACTTGTTCAAACCTCCAGGTCCCACGTTTGGCCGGACACAAAAGTGACGCAAGTGTGCAATGTCACGTATGTGTACAAGGGGGCGCACGCATCTGAAGTTTGTTCACAGTGGCTGAAAAGGCCCTGGCACGCCCATTCTCTCTCTGCCTCTTTCTCTCTCTTTCTCTCTCAAATTAAAAAAAAAAAAATCCCGGACTATGTCTTAGGGAGTAACAAGGTAAGACACGAGTCTCTGTTTCTGAAGAAATTCAAAGTCTTGATACAAAAGCATATAGATCAGGAAGAATAAATGGGACTTGCTTCTCTGGAATGACAAGGAAAACAGGACTCCTGGAAACACGTTCAAAGATCCTGGTGATAGAAGTATCTGGTGTGATCAGAAATCTGGAAGATACTGAAGTGAGAGAACCCTGGGAGAGCATGGGGAAAGTGACGGCCAGAAAGAGAGAAGAGCCAGGCTGCGGCCGGGGTCGTGAACCTTTTGATAAGTGGCATCGAGTTAAGAGGGAGACTTGACCACTTCCAAGCAGAGAGTGAAGTTGTCCCACATGTGCTCCCACCCTGATCTCGCTGGCAGCTGTGAAGGTGAAGGCCGGAAGCAAGGTCAAAGGGCAGAGGCAGGAGATGATGGTGTGGCATTGTGAAAATGCCCACCTAGGGCCGGCTGTTTTCAGAGAGGAGGACACATGCGCTAGTTTCCAGAAAGGCAACTTTTGCAAGACAGATTTGGGTTCTTTCCCTTGGTCCCCTTGTCACTAATGTTGAATGGTTTCCCCCACCCCCAAAAAACCCTGCTCAGGATAAACAAGTGTAGACTTAGACCCCAGGGAGGAGCAGCATATGGCAAGCGCAGCCTCGTGGGCACAATGAAGGGCAATGACTTCCTTCTTTTCTTCACCATCTTGTGCCTTGCCAGGATCATGTCTCATCCTGGGAGCTTCTGAATGAGCTGGAGAGAGGAAGCCATACTGGTTTCAGGATTAGGCCTGAAGTGCCTGGTTACTTTCGTAGAAAACTCTGAAAACGTGTTTTCCTCTGAAGACGTTTTCATCAATCCAGAAAATGTGATCACACTTGATGCTGTCAGCTGGTTTCATTGTGGACTTCAAACACATCCTTCCAACATCTTGCCCTTGATTTCTTCATTTGAAACTGGGGAAGGCATAAAGAAACCTAAGGCCCTTTGTGATGGTTAATCTTGTTTGTCAACTTTATTGCATCTAAGATCCTCTAGGTGTTTCTAGATTAGGTTGATTGAGGTGTGAAGACCCATCCTATATGCGGGTAGCACCATTCCAGGGGCTGAGGTCCCAGAACGAGTAACAAGGAAAAAGCATGGAGCGGGAAGATGGCTCAGCAGTTAAGACCAGCTGACATGTAAGCGACAAGGGCCTCTTGGTGAGGATGGCATGTTTGACTCCCCAGAGCCCATGTGAAAAAGCTGGGCATGGCCATGCAGGTCTGTTAACATTGGTCTGAAAAAGGCAGAGACCAAAGCAGCAGTTTGCTGATGGACAGAAGCTGCGGGCTGAGGGAGAGTCGTTTCCCAGAGAAAGAAACAAGGAAACGATCACTAAGAGAAGGACGGACACCCTTCTGGCTTCCACACACACGCACACGGGGCACAGGCATCTGCACACACGCACGCATGCACATACCACACACAGATGCTACAGACACAAAACCATCCGAGTACAGGGCTTCGTTGCTTTCTGCTGCCTTCCCATGGATTCTGTATGACCAGCTGCCTTCTCTTCCTTGCTGCTCTGCCTTCCCTGATAATGGACTGTATCTCCTAGAACTGTGAGCCCAAAATAAACCCTTGGTCTGAAGGGATGGCTTAGTGGTTAAGGCGTTTTCCTGCAAGGTCAAAGAACCCGGGTTCGATTCCCCAAGACCCACGTTAACCAGATGAACAAGCGGGCACATGCGTTTGCAGTGGCTGGCGGCCCTGGAGCGCCTATTCTCTCTCTCCCCCTCTTTCTCTGTCAAGTAAATAAATAAAAATAAAATAGTAAGAATAAAAACCCTTCCTTCCTTAACTTACTTTTCTCAGTTTGTCTCAGCAGTGCAAAAAGGTAACTAGCATGCCTGTCTACCGCTACTTGCCTAGAGGTCTGAGTTTAAGGTCCCTGGATCCTCCATGTTCATGGAGATGGGCTTGAGTGACTAACCCTGATGACTAGTTCCTCAGCAGCATCCCACTGACAACAGATGCCAAACTCATGAAGTGAGTCTCCCTCCAAACCAATGACTGAGCTCCACTTTCTTGACTCACGGGGGCTCCTGTGTTGGGCTCCAGAGAAACTTTACAAACCCCGTTGAGGATGTACATTGTGCTTTTAGTCATCACTGGAGAAGAAAAGAGGGAGTCTGTGCACGCGCACGTGTGTGTGTGTGTGTGTGTGTGTGTGTGTGTGTGTGTGTGTGTATGGTTGATTATGAAAGCTCAGCCGAGGAACTGGGTGTGGTTTCCAGTACTTGGAAGATAGTATAGTCTGCATGCCCAGTTTCCTGAATTTTAGCTCCAGACTTAAAAAAACAAATTTGTTTATTTTTATTTATTTATTTGAGAGAGAGAGACAGAGAGAGAGAGAGAGAGAGAGAGAATGGGGCGTGCCAGGGCCTCCAGCCACTGTAAACGAATTCCAGATGCATGTGCCACCTTATGCATCTGGCTTATGTGGGTCCTAGGGAATCGAGCCTCAAACTGGGGTCCTTAGGCTTCACAGGCAAGTGTTTAACCACTAAGCCATCTCTCCAGCCCCTGTCTCCAGAATTTTATTCTATAACCATTCACTGAACTTCACAGTTTCTCAGATTCTCCTGAGTCTCCTCCCATTTCTGAATCTTCTCGGTTCCATGGTCCTCTCCAGGGCAAGCACCGCCCCTAACTTCTTATCATGCTCCCTGGCCTCCAGCTCCTTTAACTTAGCAAGTCCCAGCCTGAAATGATTCTCTTTCCTGCCAAACTTGCTCCTCCTGCTCTGTTCCCTTTTTCAGGAATGACACCATTCTCCATCCAGTCACCATGGGTAGAACCTGGGAATTATCCTGGGCTCCTCCCTGACCCTCACATCCATCAATCACAACCTCCTGCCTGCGTAGCACCTGAACATGTCTACAGTCCGCCCTCCATGGACTTCCCAACAATTCACCACCCAGCAGAAGTTCCACCTTTCCTCAGCTCCTCCTGTGGAAGTAATCTAACCTCCTGTAGGTTTCTCCCTCTTCCAGTTTGAGTGCCCATCTGCTCTGCGGCTACTGTCTGTCTTTTACTGGCGACCTTGCATGGCATCTGACAGCTTTGAAGTTCATATTCTCTAGGTTGACATATGAAGTCCATGAAATCTGGCTTTGCTCTGTGCACAGGCTCCTGTCCTGACTTCCTATAAACTCACGCAATAGCAAGACCCTACTTGGGGTTTCTTGGATGTGCTTTTTCCTTCAACATATTCTTCCTGTAGCTTGGTTTGCCCAACCTCCCCACACTTTTCTACTTGAACCTGTTGATCTATGACCCCTTTGTGCAGTTCTTGCTGCTGGTTCCCAGAATGGTCACCTCCTCCCTGACTAAGGGTCAGATGCCTTCCAGTACTTTCCAGAAGTAGCTACAATCATCTCCTCCATGGACTGTTGGGATGGTCCATGGGCCTCTCTTACTTATACACACCCTCTCTTGCATCTGATGGATATGTTAGGTGCTCCCCTCGCTTGGTGGGTGTTCATCCATGAAGACAAGGGATATAGGCATTTCTATGTGAATGGAGCCATTCTTGCTTTAAACGTGGCTACTCGCCTGTGCCTCATGCTGGAAGACAGTAACATAGCCCACATGGAAAGAAATCATGTTTTAGAAATTTCATAATTAAGACAGAAATGACTCTAAATGTTATTGGAAAATAGGTTTTTCATTTTTATAAGCATTTAAAAATTTATTTATTAGAGAGAGAGGAGAGAGAGAGAGAGAGAATGGGAATGACAGGGCTTCTGGCCGCTGCAAATGAACTCCAGACACCCACGCCACATTGCGCGTCTGGCTTACGTGGGTCCTGGGGAATCAAGGCTCGAATTGGGGTCCTTAGGCTTCACAGGCCAGCGCCTTAACCACTAAGCAATCTCTCTAGCCCTGGATTAAAAATGCTGAATTTGATATAACTAGAAAATAAAGTTTCCTCCACATTTTCTTCCTTGTTCTTTGTAAGGTTTGTATCTGTGGTCTTCATCAGTGAAGTTAAGAAAGCATGGAGAGATGGAGAGATGGCTCAGCAGTTAAATGTGCTTGATTGCAAAGCCTTCTGGTCTGAGTTCAATTCCCTAGTACCCACATAAATTCAGATGCACAAAGAGATACATGCATCTAGAGTTTATTTACAGCAACAAGACACACACACACACACACACACACACACACACACACACTCGAAATTTCCCTGTCTCTCTTCCTTTCTTTCCCCTCATAAATAAAATAAACAAATTGTTTTTAGAAAAGAAAGGAGCGTTGAGTCATTGGTAGCTATATTCATAAGTGACAGGTGATCCAAGCCAATGCAATCAGCATTAATAATAATGCCAGGGAATGGTTTAGGCACAGAGATCTGTGCTGCTTCCACATAAGCAAGTTCTGAAACATCTCTGGAAATGAGAACTGGCCCCTGTGATGGTGGACACCCAGAGGTCTATTGTCAGCAATCTGGAGACAAGAGAAAGCCGGGGTATAATCTGTTAGGACCCAAAGGCCTAAGGATCAGGGGAGCTAATAGTGTAAATCCTAGTTCAAGAACAAAAGAAGACCGATATCCCAGGTCAGTCAAGTAGGCAGAGAAGGAAAAGTGGCGAATTCCTCTTTCATCCACCTTGTTTTGTTGTCTTCACACCATGAAAAGAATTGGATGACTCCCACGTCAGTGGAGAGCGCCACCTATAAATAGCACAGGATGGTTCCAGGACAAGAATTGGAAGAGACAGTGGCAGAATGCTATACGGGCTCTTCCTGTGCACTGACTGGACAGCAAACGAATATGTTATTGCCTCTTCTTGACCCACTGATAAATCACTCATGAATTCTGTACTACATTTTAAAATTAAATTGGTTATTTGACAGAACTCCACCAGTACAATTTTACCAGCCTTTCCCACATCTGAGGCATACTCCTGCTCTGAGGACAGGCTCGGGTATGTTTTGCAGTGCCCCTGCATCTCCAAAGAGAACATTATGCATTCTACATAAACTACATTTGATATTGGACTACTAAAAAAAAAACCTTTTCAAATTTGGTGGGTATTTATCTGCTCTTTTTTTGGTGTGTGTGTGTGTGTGTGTGTGCTGTATGCACATGTACATGGGCACACATATTTGTGGGTGCGCATGTGTGTGAGTGTTCTTGCACATGTATATGCCTGTGAAGGCCGGAAGTTGGTTTCAGGTGTCTTTCTCAATCTCTCTCCTCTTTACTTTAATGAGGCAGGGTCTTTTGCTCACAGATTCAGCTCATCAAGCTCACCAGCTTATTACCTCAGGGATTCCTTGTCTCCACTTCCTGCTCACTGGGACTATAGGTGCCTGCTATGCCTTTATGTGTGTGCCAGGGATCTGAACTCTGGTCTCCATACTTTCATGGCAAGTGCTTTACCACTGAGCCATTGTCTTACCCTCTGTCCATCTGTTTATAAAGGATAGGAGAGCAGGAGAGTGGACAGACAAAACTCTGCTCAATGAAATAAAAAATGTCCAAAAACCATAATAATAAAAAGGAGTGCTACAAACACCTCGTTGTGCAGTCTGCCATAGTCAGCATGTGACTTCCGTTGTATAATCCAGATGTGGATGAACTGAAAGTCAGTGTAACACCACAGCATCTGTGATAAGTGTGGGCTTTTTAAAAGAGTTTTTTTTTTTTTTAAAAAAAACATATTTTATTTTATTTAATTATTTGGGAGAGAGAGAAAGAGGCAGAGAGGGAGAGAGAGAGAAAGAGAATGGGCATGTCAGGGCCTCCAGCCACTGCAAATGAACTTCAGATACATGCGCCCCCTTGTGCATCTGGCTTACATGGGTACTGGGGAATTTAACTGGGGTCCTTTGGCTTTGCAGGCAAATGCCTTAACTGTTAAGCCTTCTCTCCAGCCCAAGCATGGGTTTTTAAAGGCAAGTGTCATATAAACAAAAAGGGGAAGGATATTGGAAGGGGAAGGGGCAAGGGGGAGGGATTTGGCGAGAGGTTGGCGGGGGTGGGGTGGGGGGACTGAGAAGCAACTAAACCCAATTGTTTTTGCAAATGCCAAAATGGTGCTTGAAATTCCATGTTCCAACTACAAAAATAAAACAAAAAATTTAAAGCAAATATTAAGAAAGTGTATGCATTCAAACATGTGGAAGAATCGAGTCATATCTATAAGAAATGTGTCAGAAAGGCTAAACTCACGAAGAGAGATGCCTTTTAAAAAACACCGAAAATAAAAAATGAGGATTTTACCCTGCTGTCTGGAGACAGGCGCTGGGGAAGGATGGAGAGTCTGCAGCAGGGAGGACGGTATAATGTTGACAGTTATTGGACAAAACACCAAGTTGCGCAATTCATCAAGGGAAAAGGCTTTTAATCTGGAAAGATTGTAACTAAAGATAGGGCATAGGAGAAAGGCGGAAGGCACACCTCAATGCTCTTAATTAATTCAAGTCTGAATCCCACATGAATTATAGCCCAGGGTCCTGAAAGGACTTGCACAAGTCTTTGTAGAATCTGTCAGTTTTATTTGAAACTATGACTGGGAGGGAGAGGGACGCCAGGGGATTGGGGATGGGCACGTCTTATCTTGATTTTCAAAACCTGGGTTCTAGAATTTATGGGCTCAAAGCCAGTCTCTGGCAACAAGCTAAAAATAGTTATTTAAATAGCACAGGCTTATGTGCACATAGAAGGAAAGAGCAGTTACTCTTCTTGCTGGGACAAAACACTTAACCAGAAGCAGTTCATGGAAGGAAAGGGTTTATTAAGGCTTATAGGCGAGGGAAATGTCATCATGACCTGGAAAAGAAGAGGCTGGGCATCACATTGTGCCCCAGCATTGGAAGTAGAAGCAAGAGTGAGCAACCTTTGCAAGTGGGGTTTGGGCTGTAACACCTCAAGGTCCTCCCCAAGTGACACACCTTCTCTAATAAGCTTCTATCTCCCAGACGGTCACCCGCTGGAGATTGAGTATGAGGCTTAATCAAAACACGTGAGGCTACGAGGGACATTTCGTATTGAAACCAACGTATCAAGGATGAATAATCAAAATGTATTCTTATTCTTCTCAGAATGAAACAAGCTTTCAAGACTGATGAATGGGCCTTTGTTGTCATTTACCATTTCTCTACCATTTGGAATAATTGGGGTGAATGCTCTTTTTTACATATCTCGGTAAAATGTGACTCTATCTTCCATTATAAAGTTAAAAATATGGCTAGGTGTGGTGACACATACCTTTAATTCCAGCAGCTGGGAGGCAGAGGTAGGAGGATTGTTATGAGTTCAAGGCCATCCTGGGACTATAGAGCAAGTTTCAGGTCAGCTTGGGCTGGACTGAGACTCTACTTTGAAAAAGAAAAGAAAAGAAAAGAAAAGAAAAAAAAAAAAAACAAAACCCCAAACTGAAACTAGTATAGCCTCCCAGCCTCCTTTGCAGCAGAGGCATTGGCTGGAGGGAGCTCCAGATCTGGCCAGAGACAATCACTCATGGCTTGAAGTTGGTTTAACTATTGCAAAGGAGGCCAGTGGTGGGTGGAGAAAAGAGCCAACTCCACAGAATGAGTTTCTAGGGGCAGCAGTAGCCACAACATTCCAGAATCCCCTGTCCATGCCAGTCAGATTGAGAGATAGATAGATAGATAGATAGATAGATAGATAGATAGATAGATAGATAGATGATAGGGAGAGAGAATGGACATGCCAGGGCCTCCAGCCACTGTAAACTAACTGCAGACACATGATCCACCTTGTATATCTGGCTTTAGGTGGGAATTGAACCTGAGTCCTTAGGCTTCACAGGCAAGTGCCTTAACTGCTAAGCCATCTTTCCAGCCAGTTATAAGCACTTATACCCAGGTCCTACTGCATGAAGGGGGAGGTTGTTCTTGGCTGTATGATTCCTGGCCAGCTCTTCATCCCTCTAGAGAAGTCGAGAGTTTCAAAATCAACTTTCAATAGATATTTTCTAGCTTAAACCAGCCAGAGACATTTTCTGTTACTTGGAAGAAATAAACTCAAAAGTATAAACATATCTGGCATATCAGGGTGAGTTAGGAAGTGTATTTTTAAAAAATATTTTTATTTTATTTTATTTTATTTTATTTTATTTTATTTTATTTTATTTTATTTTTATTTTTTGGTAAGGGATTAACTAAAATTCCAATGGGATATCTCAGGGATTAATGAAAGGAAGCATCAGGAAAAGGAACAGATAGAGGCAATGGTATTCTAGGACCATCCCTCACATTGCCATCAGAATAATGCTACCTTGCTTCATCTTACAATGCAGGATTCTAAGAAAAATATTTGAAAGCCACTACTTACACCCTAAATAAAGATGTTAATAATCATAATATCAGAAAATATTTATTAAACATTTATATGAGCCAGATACTGCTCATAGCTATATATACATATGTGCATATATACACATATATGTAATCTTATTTAGTCCTCTTAATAGCTCCAAGGTTTCATCTTTACAGATGGGGAAACTGAGGCTTGGAGATTTCAAGCATCAAAGTGTGACTATTTCCAGGGATTTGATCAGGTTATTTTTTGGCTTGCTACAAAGAAGTCTTTCCACTGAGTGGAAGGTCACCACCTGCTGGGAGTGTTACAGGTTTCTAGGGCACTGTGGAAAAACACAATTTATTCAGAAGAATGGACTTCCTTGTGTCATTGGGTGACCTCTGTAATGGGTAATGGTCAAGGAAAGAGCTAGTTTTGATCCAGAGAATTATATTGAAGGCTCCTTTTGGATGTAAGATCCTAAAAAAATCTAAGTTAAAAAAATATTTTATTTATTTATTTGAGAGAGAGAGAGAGAGAGAGAAGAAGAAGAAGAAGTGGCAGAGAGAAAGGGGGTGCTAGGGCCTCCAGCCACTGCAAACAAACTCCAAACGCATGCACCCCCTTGTGCATCTGGCTTACATGGGTCCTGGGGAATTGAACTGGGGTCCTTAGGCTTTGCAGGCAAACGCTTTAACCACTAAGCCATTTCCCCAGCCCCAATCTAAGCATTGTTTTTTTTTTTGAGCAAGAAACCAAATGTTTCCAATCACTACTGGTTAACTGTGAGCAACCCTTTCTCTCCTGGACTCACAGACAGAGGCAATCTTAGACTCACAGATTCAGCCTTAGGGTGGGCAACCAAGTTTTATCCTAGAGGAAATGGGGTTCCAAGTGTGAGAGACACACAGTTCTAAGCTGGGGCCGCAGCAGACAGAGCCAGAAATCTTGGGCTGGGGTGAGAGGAGAAGAGGGTGGAGTCCAGGGCAGCACCTAGGCCAAGTCTGGGCTGGTAAAGCTGTCGCGAGGGGCGGTGCTGCTACCTGCAGGGTGCAGGATCACCAGGGCACATGAAGGTCCACAGGGAAGCATGTCTGGGGAGGAGCACTGTGGGAAGCGGGTCAGAGTCTTGAATGACTCCACAGAGAGGTTAGCCAGAAGTGGGTCAAGAGCTGGAGGTCAGACATCAAGACAGGTGGAGTACCTTCATCTGCACCCCACCTGTGATTTAGGGACCAGGTGAGGACAGATGTGAGTCTGGCTGTGGCATGAACCTGGTCTCTAAATCAGATATAAACTTCTGGGTGGGAGGGAGGCAGCAGAGAGCAAGGTATTGCCTGGCTATGGTTCCCATTGACTTGGTAGCCCAGTACTATTACCATCCCATCCCCATCTCCTTGATGAGTCCATATTAACCAGACACAAGGTGGGAAAAGAACCACAATCCTTGCATATTATTTCCCTTTCCAGAAAGCCTTCACTAGCCACCACCTTGCTCTTGGCCTTCAAACTAAACCTACCTCACTTATCTCCAAGAATTCAATCACAACTTCCTATCCCTCTAGGACAATCATGTTTTGATCTGTTAGTTTTAAAATTTAAAAAAATTATTTATTTGAAAGAGAGAGAGAATGGGCACTCCAGGGCCTCCAGCCACTGCAAACTAACTCCAGATGCATGTGCCACCTGGTGCATTTGGCTTACGTGTGGGGAATCAAACCAAGGTCCTTTGGCTTTGCAGGCAAATGCCTTAACCGTTAAGCCATCTCTCCATTCCCAGTTTTAAAGTTTTTAATCTCATGAGCTCTGCTTCCCCCTGGAAGAAACCCTCGGTGTGTCCGTTTCATTACCTGTAAAGTAAAGACAATAGGAATGATGACCACTGTGTAGACAGATAATGCATGTGAAGTTCTGCACGCAGAGGAAGTGCTTCATACCAGTTGTGGTCAAGGAGGAGATCTTCAACCAGGGATGTGGAGTCAGCCACTGTCCTAGTGTCAGGAGGAATTGAGTAGCCCTGATAATGTATAAGCAGACCTTGTGGAAGAGAGAGGTGTAAAAATGGACCGAGCAAGAGGAACAGAGTCAACAGGGAATAGGATGAGTGTCTGGGGTATGCCAACTCCAGAGGACCGGGTAGATTAAGGTCACATTACTCAGGTGTATCTTGCTTATGATTCTACTCAGCCTTTGAGTTTGACTCTCGGGTAATCTCAGAATGGGGTCATTTCACACACATTCACACACATATGCATATTGTCATCATCTGTTTAGCGTGATGAAGCTAGTTCTATTTCTAGTTCTTTTATTTTTACCATTTTATCTGATATGACTTTGTATAGTTTACTTCCCTTCTCTCTGTGTAATGTCTTGTTGGGTTGTCTCCACCATCCTCCCAAATCTCGGTTGCAAGGCTAGTAATGTAGTCTGTCTTAGCACCTGGAAAAAAATTCAGTCAAACTGACAACTTTAGAAGACCTTTATTGGAAGCCTACAGTATACCAAGTCATGGACAGGGTATTTTCTTTGTGGTAAGCATATTTGATCTTCAGAGCGTGTCTACAAAAGTTCTGAATCATCCACGAAGAACACCAATAACATATCACTATCTCTATTTCTTTTCATGTCTTATTGCATTGGTTGAATTCTAGGATCTTTTACGTGCCCTTAAATCTTCTCAGTATTGACTCCTATTCTTTCTAAGCCCCAAATTTCCCCCCGAAACTCTTCCTGATTCTGCTGTCCCCTCCCAGTTCTTTTTCTTATAATATTCCTGGGCAGGGGCAGATATTATCTGTCCAGCATGGCATAGAAAACACATGTCTAGGCATGGTTAAGATATCAGTTGTACTATACTTTCAGATATCTTTTTAAAAAAAAAAAAAAAAATTTTGCCGGGCGTGGTGGCACATGCCTTTAATCCCAGCACTCGGGAGGCAGAGGTAGGAGGATCACTGTGAGTTCAAGGCCACCCTGAGAATGCAGAGTGAATTCCAGGTCAGCCTGGGCTAGAGTGACACCCTACCTCGAAAAAAAACAAAAAAATTTTTTTTAATTTATTTGGCAGAAAAAGAGGGAGAGAGAGAGAGAGAAAGAGAATGGGTGCGCCAGGGCTTCCAGCCACTGCATGTGCCACCTTGTGCATCTTGGGTCCTGGGGAATCAAACTTGGGTCCTTTGGCTTGGAAGGCAAGGGACTTAACCACTAAGCCATCCCTCAAGCCCAATTTCATATATCTTGAATAAGAGTTCTGATGGTGCAGAGGAAATTGAGACTAGGGATAAATATTTGCACACTGAACTGAAAAAGATCAAGTCAGGGCCAGAGAGCTCTAAGCAGGCCGACTTATACTGGCCAATGAGGATCATAGCTAATATTAATTAAACATATATTATTCTCATAACATTGTGTTAAACTATGGATTGACAAGCAGGGATGACTTTAGTCAACTTTTGAAAATTTTTTTTATTTCTTATTTTTTATTTTGTTAATTTTTTTTTTTTTTTTTTTGAGGTAGGGTTTTACTCTGGTCCAGGCTGACCTGGAATTCACTATGTAGTCTCAGGGTGGACTCGAACTCACAATGATCCTCCTACCTCTGCCTCCCAAGTGCTGGGATTAAAGGTGTGCGTCACCACACCCGGCTCAACTTTTGAAAATATCTGGAGACAGTTGTCATAACTAAAGGGAAGGTTTGCTACTGGCCTGAAAAGGGTAGAGGAAATGTCAATAGTACTGAGGTTGGGACACTTGAGTTAAACTCTGTGTTATCTGATTTCATCGTCAGGCCAATCCTGGTAAGTTTTTGCTACTATTACTACTGTTGCCACTAGTAATAGTAATATGGACACTTTATAGATCATAAAAACGAGGATTAGACACGCTAGAAGGAGACAGAACTCGGTGATGATGCTAAGTTTGGCCGACACGAAAGCCTGTGCATTTGGTCACTTTGCTGGAAGCTCAAAGGTCAGGCAAGCTGAGCATGTAGGGCAGGATGGGGAGTATGGCCTGGGCAAATTCAGAGAAAGCTGAGGGATTCGGGGACTCCCTATGGCCCAGTAACTACTAAGTCTTGCTCCCACTGCAAGAGAGCAAGCAGGCCTCAGCCCTACCTGCAGTGGACAGCTCTCTCTCTCCAAGGGCTCCTTGCAGCGACCTGAGGATTCATCTGGATTGTTCTTGACCAAGCTGAGTTGCAGAAAACAGGGTCCTCATCCTAACGACTTTGGCATCACAGTCCTGTGCCTTTCATTTCCGCAGCTTTGGAGGGAGGAAGCTGGCTGGCTAGAGGTGCATTAGAGTCGAGGAGGTGATGCTGGTTTGGCCAAAAGCCAGATCTTCTTTGGCTTTACCTGTGATTGTGCTCAGAGTATAGAACGATATAGCATAATATGGGGCTGACAAACACATGGGCATAGGTCTAGACCTCAACAAAAAAAAAGAATGAGTAAATCCAGTGGGTGAATAAATGCACCCTTCATGAGGCTGAGCCTTGGACTTCTGTAGAGCCGCTGGGCAGGATCAGAGGGGAGGCAAAAGCTGGACCAGTGGGTGATGCACTGGGGGAATGGGATGGGCAAGTCCCCCAGGGGGCCAGCAGCACACAGCTGGACCTGCATCTTGGAGCACAAGCACAAAGCACAAAGGCTGCAGACGGGTCAGGCTGCAGGCACCTTGGGGGCTTGGCTGAGTTTTGGACTGCATCACTGGAATGTGTTGGCAGCCAGCCTTTAAACTTGGTGACCTCCAGCCCCAGGGGTGGCAGAGCTGGAACTTTCCTCCCCAGGACCTCTCTTGGGTGAGGGTTGAGGCCGTGGATGGACTCAGGAATTTGGTTTATTGTTCTTGAGGTGGGAATAATTCTCAATATTCTGGTTTTCCCTTTCCAGATCCTTTCAGAGATTATATTTATAGACAATAACTGGCCACAGGGAATCCAGAGAAAGCAACAAAAAGTCACATAACAGCTCCTAGATCATTGTTGTTTTTATTCATTTATGGAGGTAAGGAGAAAGAGGGAAGGGCAGAGCAGGAGCTGAAATTCACTGATGGTTTATTTTGCATTGAGAAAACTTCATGGTCAAAATGTGGAGGTAGCAGTGTGCCCTTTCCTTCACATAGTGGAATGCACATTTGATCACTAGTGACTTGGGTATGGGTGATCACTGCCTTAAGCCTCAGTTTACTCATCTGTAATATGGACATATTTATACACACGTCATGAGCTGATGCCCAAACTGCTTAGCCCAGCGGCTGGCATAAAATAAGTCTTTAGTAAATGTCAACAAGCACCATCACCATTTTAAACTTAGTAGCTTCCACCACACTGGGAGGGAGACTCATGGTGTCCTATTTACATATAAGGAAGTCGAGGGGCTGAGGGGTCACTGTGAAGTAGCATTGCTCTCAGTTCCTCTGGCAAGTCTCTGCTGACCTCCAGGCCAGGTTGGTGCCCTTTTCTATGTTGTCTTGCCCCTGCACTTCCCTCTCATCATGAACTGCAGCATGATGTGTCAGCTCAGAGTTCTAGCCACAACACCCTTGGGGACTCTGAGGACCAAATGTGGTATTCCCCTCACCAGCAAGACACCTAGTACATGGGAATGTTGACTCTGTATCACCTGATGGAAATGTTGTCCATGACATGGTTTTGCGTCTTTTACAAAGTAACTCTGTGTGTGTGTGTGTGTGTGTGTGTGTGTGTGTGTGTGTGCATGCCTGTGTTCATTCTTAGAGAAGTATCAGTGGGAAACCTCACTTCTTCTCTGTTTTCTTTTTTTCTTTTCTTTTTGTTTTTTCCAGGCAGGGTCTCACTCTGGTCCAGGCTAACCTGGAATTCACTATGTAGTCTCAGGGTGGCCTCAAACTCATAGCAATCCTCCTACCTCTGCCTCCCGAGTGCTGGGATTAAAGGCATGCACCACCACACCTGGCTCTTCTCTTTTTTCTTGATGTCTGCCTCTCTCCTTCCATTTCTGAAGAATCCAGAGCAAGCTAAGATTCCCAAAGCAAGAAGATAAACGTGTGTCATCTGTTCAGAATGGAATAAGAGTCATTTTTATATTTCCTGGTGCAGAAATATGCAAATTATGATAGGTCCTTGCAAATTGCAGGGAAACAATGGTTGCTTTCAGCATAAGGTTTTTAATCTTTCAACAACTGTTTATTTCTTCCACTTTTCACTCCCTAGCTCATCCAGTTCTCCTATCCCTCATGAGGATTGCTAAATATGGGACCTTAGCCAACTCCCCCCACGCTCCCGCAGAAGAGCCATTGCTTATTCATTGATCATTGACTCATTTATCCATCCTATGGTTTGAGCTATTCTGTGCCAGGTCCTGGGCTTAAAAAATTGCACAAAAGGAGACATGTTTGTGCACTCTAGAGGTTGCCGTTGGTAAGAGACAGTCATGCCAGTGAGTCCATGAGTACAAACTGATGTTCTTGCTTGGGAAGAGAAAACGTAGCTCTTGAAGGACTTGACCTCGACTGGATGGTCAGTGAACACTTTTCTGTGGAAGTGAAACTGACCCCGGGGTCTGCAGAAGGGATAGGAGCTGGTTAGTGGTTTTTAGTGGGGGAATGTTCCCAACAGCACTATGTGCAAACACTTGGGAGATAATTAGAACACAGAGAAGGCCATGGGGTAGGAGCATGGACATTGGAAGCCCACTGGATGTGAGACAGGCTGGACAGATGAGCAGTGATGGACTAGGTGGAGTCTTGCAAGGCCACGATAAGGATCTGGGCTTCTATTCTAAGATAAGGGGGAAAGAAAGAAAGAAAGAAAGAAAGAAAGAAAGAAAGAAAGAAAGAAAGAAAAAAAGAAAGTTAGTTCTGGAGAAGCTGTGAGACATACATGTGGTTTAGTTTTTGAAAGTATTCTGGCTGCTTTGGGGAGAATGAAGCATGCCCGAGGGAGTGTGGGGAGACCAGTGATGAGACACGTGGATGTCCAGGGAGAGATATTCAGTGGAGGCAAGAGACATTGCCAATAGACACTTTCAGGTCTTTAGTTTGGCAACTAGAAAAATGGCAACTTCCCAGAGAAACCAAGAGTGCTGACAAAGCCTGAGGCTGAATGAGTGGGGGAAGCAGGTGGTGACCATGGCCTTGTGCCCAGTAGACTGCAAAACTTGTGGGGCATCAAGTATAGATGCTAGTGGGCGGTTAGACGTATACGTGTGCCTTTTCCACTACAAGGGCTCTAGAGATCCGACTCTGGAGCACATTTGTTTTTTTCCAGTTTCATTTCTTTGTTTTCAAGTTTGGTCCAGCCATGGTCAAAGCATGTGCTATTTTTTTCCCCATAGAAAGGTTTCAGGGTGGAAAATGTAGGCTCCTGACAAGAGGGGAACATGATTCTATTTGTTTCTACTGTTAAGGAAATAGGATGAGATGACATCTTGAAAGGGATTCATGTGAGCTCTGAGGCAACATCTCCCAAAGAGAGCTCTCTGAGCTGAGATGAGTCTCACTCACTTTAACAGGAAGAGGCTATGAAGCCAGAGTTGCATCACATCTACTTTAATTTTAACCAAATCGATACTCCGTATCTTTCTTTGATAATTCTTTCTTATTATTTGAGAGAGAGAGAGAGAGAGGAAAAGGCAGAGAGAGAATGAGCATGCCAAGGCCATTTCAGCCACTGTGAATGAACTCCAGATGCATGCACCCCTTGTGCACATGTGCGACATTGTATGCTTGTGTCACTTTTGTGTCTGCCTAAATGTGGGACCTGGAGATTTGAACAAGCATTCTTAAGCTTCACAGGCAGGTGCCTTAACCACTAAGCCATATCTCCAGCCCATCTTTGATCATTTTTAATAGTGCCATTCATGTGTTTGTTGGATTCATTTGGCCAACTTTCACTGAATGTACTGTTTTGGATACTGAAGATACCTGAGAATCAGACAAGTGGTGTCTCAGCTTTTATGAAGATGACACTCTATTTGGACAAAAATCACCTTGGTTTCAGGGAGGAGAATGGATTAGAGAGGCCAGAAACAGGATTAGGAAGCTGCCATAGAAATTTTAAGAAGCTGTGCCAGGAAAATGGCTCAGCAGTTAAAGGTACTTGCTTGCAAAGCTTGCTGGCCCAGGTAGGATTCCCCAGTACCCATGTAAAGAAAAACCAAAACAAAACAAAAAGAAAGAAATCCCAATGACCAGTCCTTGGATTTAGGCCCAGGAGTGGGGATGGGGAGAAAGCAAACAACATGGTGGATATTTAGACTTTTAGACCAGAAAGGGAAGATTCTGGTGGCTGGATGGGTATGGAGGTACCAGGAAAGTAGTTAAAGAAGGTTTGGAGAATTCCAAGGTTTCTAGGCTGAGTGACATTAAGGCACTATGAGCAATGTGACAGCAGATTAGTATAGTTAAAAAAAATTGAAAAGAAATTACAAATTGCCATCAAGCACACAAGATAATCTGCTGGATGCTGAGGCGCCATGGAGTTAAAACACATCTTTCTTGACCTACCTGGCTGAGACAGGGCAGCTGATGTATAAACAAGGACTGCTTTGTGGAACCTGGCCCACATCTTTGATGCTCACAGTGATGAACTATGTGATGTCATTTAGTCACTAAGTTCACCTGTAACCTGTCAGAGAGCAAACATAATATGATGTGGGTATTTATGAAATTGATATGACATTAAATCCACTTGGAAGGTGTGAGCTGATGTCCTGGTACAGAAGCTTTATTAGACACCGAGGAGCTTGGGGAGGATGCATTAGAGAAGAATCTTGATAAATCATGTTCAAAATTCTCAGTTTTTTTTAATGGTATGTATTTTTTTCCAGAAAATTTACCCATTTTATTGATGCACTGCCATTGCTTTACATTTTATCATATTATGTAGAAAATACTGAAAATAAAGCTACTTTGTAAAACTGAAGGCATTGAATCCAAAGATAAACTATGTTTTACAACCCTTTGCCCATAGATAGTATTAAATTTTAAATAACTATTTCTTTTGTTAAATGATTATTTTACATATATTTTTATTTATTTGAAAGGAGAGAGGAGGGGAGAGAGAGAGAGTGAGCATTCTAGGGCCTCTTGCAAACAACTCCAGACACATGTATCACTTTGTGCATCTGGCTTTCATGGTTACTGGGGAAATGAACCCTGCACAAGCAAGTTCTTTTAACCAGTGAGCCATCTCTACAGCTCCAGTGTGTGCTTTCCTAGAAAATCCATGTCACCTCTTTAATGATGTTAGTCCCAACCCTTGTCATCATGGATGTCATGCTAGATTTGAAAGGCACAGGGAGACCAACACTCACAGTTTGCTTGAAATTCCCTTAAAATATCCCATACCTGGGGGGAACCTTCTTTCTTTTTGTTGTTGTTGTTTTTGTTTTTCGAGGTAGGGTCTCACTCTGGTCCAGGCTGACCTGGAATTCACTATGTAGTCTCAGGGTGGCCTTGAACTTAAGGCAATCCTCCTACCTCTGCCTCCCGAGTGCTGGGATTAAAGGCCCGCGCCACCACTCCCAGCTGGGAACCTTATATCTAAGAAAGCCAGACAGTGGACCACCCTGCACCTCTGCTTCCCTTTGCTGTTTGTACCCATGCCCCCACCCCCCTGCATCAGAAGACGAGGAAGCTTTTGCACTGCTGTGAATCCCAGACCTAGCAGGTCACAAATGCCCATTAAGTGTCCCCAGCTAGAAGTTGATAGGAGAGTCATTGAACCCAGGTGAGCCCAATACTTGTACCTGATCCTGTTCCTCTATGCCTGCTGCTTCTGGGGTGGCTTCATACACCACATGCATACTGTAGGGCGACAAAGCAGAAAGCTATCTACAGACACACTTAGCAGCAGGGTATACCTCTTCACTGGGATGAGCTACGAATGTGTCTACTGAGTTCGGACAGAATGACAGAAGAACCCACCTCTTCCTTGGCAGCTCTCTAGGTATCAATTGGTGGCTTGGGTCACTGGCAACCCTGATCTAACCCTAGGAGACAGAGGAGCTGTCACCTCAGACCTCTAAGTGTCCATAGAAAGAAGACTGACTCTGAGAGGCAGACCTCAAAAAAAAAAAAAAAATCCAGAAAAAGATGACATGTGGGAAGAAGGGAAAGAGACAGGAATAGAGAACGGGTTCATCTCTTTTAGGAACCTTGTTGATTATTTGTTGTTAACTCTTTGTTTAAAAAAACCATTTTTCATACATTCAACATTCCAAGCTGCTGAAAATTTCCTCCTGTGATGAGACGCATTCAAAACAAAACGTGCGGCCTGATTTGTCTTTCCCTGAAATCAAAGGCAGTATTCTACAGAGACTGCGTCTGCCACACAAAGGTGGCAGATGTTTGCGGAGATTATAGCTGCACAAGCATTCCACACATTCAATCTTGAGAGCATTTCAGTTTTTGAAAAGAGAAACTGTTTCGTGTCATTCTGGATGGCAGCAAAGCCTCTGGTATCACCAGTATGGAGCCACTGCTCAGGTGGGGTGTGGATGAGGGCAGGTGCCCCACAGAGAGATTCCTGAGGGAGGCTTGGGGTATTTCTCACCTCTGGTGTTGGGGATCAAACCTATGTCTTCATGCATGCTAAGCACATGCTCTACCACGGAGCTAACTACACCCCCCCCACAAGTTTCTGGATAAGACGGGGTGGAAGCACAGTGTGGGTACAAGTCAATGTACCAGAGGCTCCTTGAGCACCCATGTGCACCCAGAGGAGTGTTAGGGCTTCTAGGTGAATAGTCAAGGCCTTTGAAAGCTGTGATCCTAACACTTGTCTTCATAATTTTCCTTGCTTAGACCTCACCCATTCAGAACGCTGATTCCAAAGCTGAGCTAGTTTCAAACTTGCCGAATCTGCAAGTTCTCCCCTTTCGTCCTCTTGGTCTGTATCTTATACTGGAGATCCGACAGTCTTTCTCGTCCCCTCTGGGATACGATCAGTCACACAGTACTACACAGTCTATTTCCAAAACTGCAGCTCAACATCCGTTGCATTTTTTTCCACCTGCAGTGCAGATTCTATCCCTTCTCTTCACCTCCATCCTCCAGAGACATACTCACACCTTGTCACCTGCCACACTGCTTCACCGTGACTTGCTCAAGGCTTCACTTCTTAACTATGCTGGGAACGACGGGAGGTGAGACTGAGCTTTTTTTTTTTTTTTTTTTTCTGGTAGCTTATGCAGCATGAATTTATTACCCACTGGTTCTCCTTTTTTTTTTTTTTTTTTGACTTTTTTGAGGTAGGGTCTTCTTCTAGTTCAGACTGACCTGGAATTCACTATATAGTCTCAGGGTGGCCTCAAACTCATGGTGATCCTCCTAACTTTGCCTCCCAACCACTGGGATCAAAGGCGTGCGCCACCATGTCCAGCCTCTGCTGGCTTTCTTGAATGAATGAAGTGATGATGTAAAGTATGGCACCTCCTGAAACCATGGCCCACCATCTCCTGCAGACCCCTCTGTCCCTCAGTTGGTGCAATACTCCTTTTTCTTTCTCTTAAAAACAAGACCTGGGCTGACGAGATAGCTCAGTGGTTAAGCGCACTTCCTATGCAAACAGGAAGACCTGAGATTACTGGAATTTAAAACACCAGGACCCTGTGTAAAAAGCTGGGTGTGGCCCTGCACTCCTGTAGCCCCAGTACTGTGGGAATGGAGACTGGAGAATTGCTGGGTCTCTTGAACAGCAAGGAAAGAACAGACAGGTGAGTGATGGAGAGGGATGTCCAATGTTATCTTCCGGGCACTGCAGGTACCATATTAGCATATGCACCACATATACTACACACATGCAATTACATCAGAGACAAAACAAAATTAAAAAAAAACACCCAAAAAACCAAGGTCAACTCCTATTCATCCTTCAAGATACTACCCTCATCTTCACCAAACACTTGCTAATTTCTGTTTATTTGGTTGCAGTCATTCTACTGGGAGTGGAGTGATGTCTCATTGTGGTTTTTGTTTTGTTTTGTTTTTTTGAGGTAGGGTCTCACTCTAGCCCAGGCTGACCTGGATTTCACCATGTATTCTCAGGGTGGCCTCAAACTCACAGCAATCCTCCTACCTCTGCCTCTGCTGGGATTAAAGGTGTGCGCCACCACGCCTGCTCATTGTGGTTTTGATATACATTTTACTAACTATTAGTCATGCTGAATACCTTTTCAGATGCTTGTCCATGGTTCTTTTGGAATGGCCTTTGCCAAAATGTCTATGTACTTTTGTGTAATGTGCCTTTGTTCAGTTGCAGTTCTTTATAGATTCTGGAATTTGCACCTTATCAGACACATGATTTGTAGATATTTTCTCCCATTCTATGGGTTGTTTTTTCCTTTTGTTGATTTTTTTGCTAACTATGTATAGTATTTTATTATACTTTATTAATGTAAGAAAATGTTTTTAAAAGTTACAATTTTTAATTGACATAGTCGTACATATGTGTGGGGTGTGATGTGTTGTTTTCATTTATGCGTAGTATAATTAGCATACCTGTCACCTTGAGCTTTTTTCATGAACATTTTTAATGCTGATACAATCCTATTTGTTGTTAGTTTTTTATTTTATTTATTTATTTGAGAGAGAGAGAAACAGAGAGAGAGAGAGAGAGAGAAAGAATGAGAATGAATGGGCACACCAGGACCTCTAGCCACTGCAAACAAACTCTAGATGCATACACCACCTTGTGCATCTGGCTTTATATAAGTACTGGGGAATCAAACCCGGGATCTTAGGCTTTGCAGGCAAGCACTTAAACCACTGAGCCATCTATCCAGCCCTATTATTAGTTTTTGCATGTGATTTTGATGTCATATCTAAGAAATCATTGTCAACTCTCATATTATGTTTCCTTCTAGAAGCCTTAGATCCATTTTGCATTTGTTTTTAGATATGTTTTAAGACAGCGCCAAGTTCATGGTGCTTCGTGTGGATGGACGTCCAGTCTTCTGACAGCCATGGTGGAAGAGTCTGTCACTGCTCTCATTGCAGGATTTTGGCACCTTTGTCAGAAAGCATGTTTTTGGTCACACACAAGAGGGTTTATTTCTGACTTTTAAAATCTTATTTCATTGTTATATACGTCTTTACGCCAATATCATAGTGCTTAATCTTAGCCTTTAATGTTAGTTTTGAAATCAGGAAAGGTTAGACTCACTCAACTTTGTTCTTTTTTGTTTATGATCATTTTGGCTATTTAGGGTCTCTTGAGTTGCTGTTTGAATTTTAGGAGATGTTTTTTCTTCTTGTGCAAAATGCCATTGAGATCTGGTAGGGGCTGCATTGAGTCTGTAGGTTACTTTGGGCCATGCTGACATTTAACCATATTAGGTCTTCTGATCCATGAATATCTGATGTCTTTCCATTTGTTGATTTATTTCAGCAGAGTTTTGTGTTTTCCAGGGTACAATGTTCTTTTTTGATGCCATTGTAATTCAGAATTTCTTTTAAAAAATATATTATTTATTTGAGATAGAGAAAGATGCAGAGAGAGAGAGAGAGAGAGAGGGGAGAAGGGGGAGAATGGACACACCGGGGCCTCTAGCCACTGCAAATGACCTCCAGATGTATGTGCCACCTTGTGCATCTGGTTTTACATGGGTCCTGGGGAATTGAACCTGGGTCCTTTAGCTTTGCTGGTGAGTGTCTTAGCCACTAAGCCATCTCTCCAGCCCCATAATTTCTTTTTAGATTGTTCACTGCTAGTATAGAGAGGTTTGGCTGGCTTTTTCCATGTTGGTTTGGTATGCTGAAATTCTGCTGGATGTGTTTACTGGGTAATTTAGATGTTTTACTTGAATGATCTCATCTGCTCTCCACAGCCGCCCAGTGAGGAAGGCATCATTGCCACTTTCATCTCACAGGTGAGGAAACTGAGCCTCAGAGAGCTTGAGTAACATGTCCCAGGACACCTGGTTGGAAAGACACCAAGTCTGGATGGAGAGTCAGCAGGCTTACTACATATCTGCTCCAGCTATGACATTTATTAATCAGCTTTTCTGATAAGGCATTTTATAAGGCTTGCATGAAGTCTTAAAGATGCTCCTGCTCAGTAAGTAATACACCATATATATATTCTACACACATACACACACACACACACACAGTTAAAAATGTCAGCAAGGGCTGGAGAGATGGCTTAGTGGTTAAGGCGCCTACCAAGTCAAAGAACGCTGGTTCCTATCTCCAGGTCCCATGTTTAGCCAGATGCAAAAGTAACTCAAGGGCGCAATGCCACACTTTCCCACAAGGGGTGCACGCATCTGGAGTTCGTTCACAGCAACTGAGAGGCTGCTGGCGCGCCCATCTCTGTCTTCCTCTCCCTCTCTCCTCTCTCTGTCTCTCTCTGTGTCTCTCTCCAAAAAAAAAAAAAAAAAAATGTCAGCGAGCATGCAAAGTAAAATGACACATGGAATTCTGAGTAAAAGTAAAGTATAAAAGGCATTTCCATCTAAAACATAGAATAGCAAAAACTCTTTCAATTATCAGGATTATTTATTTATTCACTTGTAGTACCCCATGGCTCATGCAAGCCAGGCAAATTCGCTACCCATGAGCTACATACCCAGGTCCTATTTTATTTTATTATTTATTTCAAGGCAAAGTCTTGCTAAAATGGTTCAGGCTGGCTTAATTCATATTTATAATATCATTATCAAGGAAGGAATAAAAGACTCCTTGCAAGCAATTTATTTTCTCCTATGATATTCAGCATGCTTTTTCTTTGCCCTGCTAAATGGGAGAGAGTTTGGAAGGGTTTTAAAGGAAGAAGGTTGGGATCTACGAATTTAGAGGACTCCTTGGTAAGTTTAAGAGGTGGGCATTCGTGAAGGACTCAGAACTTAAAGTAGACTTAAATTAGAGAAGCAAGATGAATGAACATTAAGACTGTGAGGACTGAGCTGGGGCCATGGCTCAGCAGTTAAGGCACTTGCCTACAAAGCTAACAACCCAGGTTTGATTCCCCAGTACCCATGTAAAGCCAGATACACAAGGTGGCACATGAATCAGGAGTTGATTTGCAGTGGCTAGAGGCCTTGGTGCTCTAGCTTTCTCTTTTCTCTCTGCTTGAGGAAAAAAAAAAAAAAAAAGACTTTGTGGATAGGGGACGCCTGTAGGAAAAGACTGTGGTTCTTCTTTGAGGAAACTTAGACCCAAGACTCAGAAATCCAGCCAGGGGCTATATTATTTTCTAACTCACACCCTTGACTTTAGGGCCTCACTACTTCCCTCACTCATCTTTCTGCAACTCTTTGGGACTCAAGAAATATATTTCCTATTTTTATCTGTTCCTTAGTAAAGAAACATTCTTTAATTCATGAAAATAGGGATCAGCAGAGCCCAAAGTGGTAGCAATTAGCATAGGCTCCATGTTTATTGAGTGCGGATGTGGACTCTTGCTGAGTTCTCCCTGATGGAAGCACTGCCCAGCACAGCAGAACTGGCACAGGCCTCCAGACCTGAACCTTCGTTTCCTCTGGCTTCTGGTATTTTCTGTGGTGAAATGCCTCCTTGTAGATAGTACTACAGTGGAGCTGAGCGCCATCCCGCACTCCGTACAAAATTGTACAAAATAGAAGGACCCAGCTCTTTTGAGCCATGCCTGGTCCCAGACCCTTCCTGCCTGGTGTTTTCTTTAGAGAAGTCTCTCAGACCCTTGGTTAGAAAACCAAGAGCAAGTGAGTCTTCCTCTTTCAAGATCACTCTCTCTATGAGCCCAAAGACCCAGGCAACGGGAAAGACTGTGGCAGAAATTGCCTGGACATTGCCATACTCGTGCTTTGCTCTGGCTTTTTTTAGAAAAGGAACGCTTTCCCATGGTTAGGAGAGAAGTCAGACTTTCCTGTTCCTCTTGGGCCAGGCAATGAAGCAATTTTCAGCCCTGATGTTGACACCAGGTCAGAGCTTCAGACTGTCTCCCTGGGCTAGGCTCCTTGGACTTCTGAGCTCTGACCTTTCTCACAGGAAAGCAACCAATAGGCTGTGGCAGAAACACGTGCAGCCTTGGTGGAGGGGGCAGCAGGGGAAACTAAGGCAGGGGCCGAGACTCTGGAGCCATAGGACTGGGTTTGACCATCCGCACCACTGAGGGATGGCTGGGAAGTATTGTACAAGTTGCTCAACTTTCCTGAATCTTGGTGTCACCGCCAAGGAAAGTGGAGGATCTATGCCGTGTACACAAAGGTCGACACTAGTGGGAAAACCAGCATGGACAGTTCAGGGTGGGGCATGGCACACAGGTGTGATTGTCAAGGTTCTTGAAGGTCACAACTAAATCTTTTTTCTGTTTGTTTGTTTGTTTGTTTGTTTGTTTGTTTGTTTGTTTTTCGAGGTAGGGTCTCACTCTAGTCCAGGCTGACCTGAAACTCACTATGTAGTCTCAGGATGGCCTTGAACTCATGGCAATCCTCCTACCTCTGCCTCCCAAGTGCTGGGATTAAAGGCGTGCACCACCACGCCTGGCTTCTAAATCCATTTTTATTCTCTCTTCTTTCTTTTGCAGTAGTGGGGCTAGAACCCAGGACTATGGACATGCTAAGCAAACACTCTACCACTGAGCTAGAGTTTCAGCCCTTTTCATAGTGTTTTTTTTTTTTTTTTTTTTTTTTGAGACAGGGTCTCACTGAGTTACTTGCTCAATCTGGCTTTGAACTCACTGTGGCGTATAGGCAGGCTTTGGGCTTGTGATACGCTGCCTCAGCCTCCCAGTGGCTGGGCTTATAGGTCTGTATCATCAGGCCAAGTCTGGACCCTTAGTTTGAACAGACGTGTGAACGTACAATGCATTTGCGGCAGGATTGCTCACCTAGAGAGGAGGACTCTGGATCCAAGGAGAACCCAGTTCAAGATCTCAGCTGTGTCCATCCCCAGTGAAGAGAGTGAGCTCTGCAGGATTAATTGCCTTCTTTGAGCTCGAGTTCTTGTTTTGTGCCTTCCTCCCATAGCTCTGAGTGTGTGATGGTGGAGAGATGTAGTAGATGCTTTTGTGTCTCAGTGACCAAACACCTGACAGAAACAACTTGTGGGAAGAAAGATTGAGTTTTGTCTCATGGTTTCAAAGGGTCTCCATCCATCATAGCAGAAAAAATGTGGCCGAGATCATGGTGATGGGAGTGTGTGGCACAGGCTAGCTAGAACATGGCAGAACAGGAAGTAGAGAGCATGCGCGAACCAGGGGTCACGGTATAAGCTTCAACTACTTCTGCCAGCTAGGTCACACTTGCTAAAGGCTCTGCAGCCTTCCCAAACAGCAATCACCATTTAGGGACACGCACTCAAAACCTAAGCCTGTAGCCTGTGGGGGAACATTTCAGATTTAACTCATAACAGGAGATTCATTAAAATTACGCATGCTAGGCTCATGCTGGCTCTGTAAGAACATTTTCTTATTCTTACTAAGGTATCAAGTCAAATCCATTCAATGGAAGGTGTGAACCTGTGCAGTCTGACCACCAGGGAATATGTGAAGGTGGCTACTCCTCTGGTCTTGTATGTGTGTAGCCAAAATTTGGGCTAGAGAGATGGCTTAGGGTAGTCAAGGCGCTTGCCTACAAAGCCCAAGGACCCAGGTTCAATTCCCCAGGTCCCATGTAAGCCAGATACACAAGGTGGCACAAGTATTTGGAGTTCATTTGCAGCGGCTGGAGACCCTGGTATGCCCATTCTCTCTCTCTCTCTCTCTGTATCTGTCTCTTTCTCTCTCGCTCAAATAAATAAAAATAAAATATTAGAAAAAAGATATTCTTAAAAAAGGAAAATTAATGTCAAAGTGGCCTTTGTATTTCGAGCATTCGTTTTCTTCATTGGCACATGCCAGGTTTATTTTAGGCCTCTAATACATGTTTGTCAAACTCAAGAAAGCTTTGTCAAGGCCAATGCCATTTTGTGTGGGCAAGAATGGGTCTTAGGGATCTCAGCAGGATCCCATGCTTAGAAAGGTCTCAGCCAATCTGGAAGCTTTCAACTGATGTTATTTTCATTTTGCAATGTGCCCTGTACATTCTGCAAAGGGTCTTGTGAACAGGCAAGTAAGTCTTAGTTGGAAGTTAAGAGGGCCACCATTTCTTCTTTACACTACTCACCAAACTGCCCAGTAAGCAATTCTCTTAATGTCCATACCCGTGATTAATGCTATTCTCACTTTTGGTTAGAGAAGCTTCTCTTTTCAGATGGAGGTGACCTTGGGATGACTCAGAAGGCACCATGGTGCTGAGAAGAAGGGACAGAGGAGTGCTCAGCACTGAAACGTCTCAAACCCACCTTCCAAGGCTCAGGGTCCATTTCTTCTTTAAAATTCACTAGCGGCTTGATAGCATACTAGGGTGAAGGAGCCCAGACTCCTTCAGGTGACTCTGTGCTACCCAGTCTGTCATGTCCTACTTTGCTAATCTCGATGGCTATGTACCCCCAGCTTCCTGAACTCCAGCCATGCAGGCCTATCGCTTTAACAGGCCGCCCTCTACCTGCTCATTAGCTAATGTTGGCTGTCACTGTTCTTGTTTGAATTCCCAAGTCACTTTCATTGCAAAGCCCTGCTCTGACCACTCCCTAACCACACTGACTTCTTAGTCTCCTTTCTGCTCCTTCCAACCTCCAGAGCTTTCCGAAAGAAGCTTGTTGGCTTTTTTATTGTTGTTGTTGTTGTTGACTTGTTTGTTTTCTAGAGCTGATGAAGGTAGCAGCAATCTTCTCATCTTCCTCCTGTCTTGTTCCCGAAGCGTTGCACAATCCTTGGCATACAGTAGGTGCTCAAGAAATATTGATTAAAGATTGAGTGGGTTTGGCAGTGCTGGGGCTTTCATTTCAAAATGCAGATCTTCTGGGACTGTCTCCAATGGTGGGGAAGAGACTGGGTATGCAGTCCAAAGCCTTTCATTTGAGCATGTTGGTAGCTGTTTCCTGAGGGCTGGAGGCCAGGTCAGGCTCCTGTGTCAGATCTTTGAGTTGGAGTCCACTCTGTAGCAGGAAATGTAGAAAGACCTGGAAGCTGGTTGAACCAAGAGATAAGCAACAAGACATCCATGGTAATGGAAACGCTGCATAGAGCAATGCCACTTAACTCAATGCCCCACTGTATGGAAAAGAATGAGATAGAAAGAGAGAGAGAGAAAGAGAGAAAGAGAGACTGACTCTTATTCTGTATCAAAAATAAATCTGGGGCTGAAGAGATGGCTTAGCAGCTAAAGTGCTTGCCAGCAAAGCCAAAGGACCCAGGTTCGATTTCCCAGTACCCACGTAGTGCATGCATCCAGAGTTCCTTTGCAGTAGCTAGAGGCCCTGGTGCACCCATTCTCTCTCCCACCCCCTCTCTCTCAAATAATTAAATTATATATATATATATATATATTTTTTTTTTCGAGGTAGGGTCTCACTCTGGTCCAGGCTGACCTGGAATTCACTATGTAGTCTCAGGGTGGCCTCGAACTCTCGGCGATCCTCCTACCTCTGCCTCCCGAGTGCTCGGATTAAAGGCATGCGCCACTATGCCCAGCATAATAAAATATTTTTTAAAAATTTAAAAAAACCTGACCAAAAGCCTGTGGCTAGGGACTTGGGCCCTGGGGGGGGGGGGCGTGTAATTCTGTGATTATGCCAAATGGAGAGCATGTGAACCTGTCGTCTGCATTTCTCTGTTTGCTCCCATAGATGGGTAGCGCTTGCAGCCTCCATCACAGAAGTTTCTTCATGTGAAGGGCAGAGGCTCATGCAGAGGCATAGCTGGCGACTAGCGTGTGTGCTCAGCCCCCCAACATGCCTTCTGCCAAGGCAAAGGGACGCTGATGGAAGAGAGCGTGCGGAAAGGATGTAAAAACAAGAGGATGGGGAGTGGGCCTGTGGAATGTGACACGGCCGTTACACTCATGAACTCATAGCAAATGTGGTTTCCTGTACAAGATTGAGCCCGTCAATATTTCATCATGGTGGGGGAGGGGGCCCGGACACCCTACACCTCCCAGAATAGCTAGTGACAACTGATGATTGCTGGGAGAGGGAAAGTCATGCCCTTTAGTGGGGTAGCCACTCGGGGGGGGGTCTATTTTCTAGTAAATAACCTCCCCCACCCCATGATCATGAAGGTGACACTCATTTAACCCAGTGAGTCAAACAAACAAGTGAAAAAACAAACAAACAAAATTCAACCAACAAGGTATAAAAATAGGACAGGAATTAAATGGGAAGAAGGGTTTTAGTGGGAGGGATATGGAGATGGGGAAGGAAGAGAGTAGTTGTTGGTGGGGGGGGGCAAAATGCATGAAAGTGAGAAAAAAATAGAAAAAAATATTAAAAATTAGCGAAGTCCAAACTAAGTTAAACCAATAAAACAAAAAGAAAAAATGAGACAGCAAGAGTCAGACCTCAACATAAGTATGGGATTAAGTGGCTTAATATTTCATAATGTGCTACATAAATATTATAAATATTCATACATTAAAGAAGAAAGTGTCACGCTCTTTGCTATTCCAGGACATTTTGCAAGCCTCTGACTTGTACCCTTTCATTTCATCTTTCCAGCCACCCGGTGAGCCAGGGCTGTGGTGATTTATTCCCATTTTACAGATGAGGAAATGAAGGCCCAAACTGGAAACTGGCAGAGCTGGGATGTGGCTCCAGTCTGGCTGGCTCTGGGGTTGGGTTCTTGGCCACTGCCCTGGGTGGCAGTCAGGGGAAGAACTGGCCTGGCATCTCTGGGCTGTTGCCCAGCACCAGGCCTGGGCCTGGTGTAAATGGGAAATGTGCTGATTCACATTGGCTCTGCTGGGAAGCTGCCTTACTCACCAGCACCTTCATGCTACAAGCATCCTCTACATCTCCCCCCACGCAGGCTTGCTGCTGGGCACTACAGACAGACAGGTGAAGTCAGGAGTTCTCTGTGACTGGGAGAGAATGGGACACACACCGGAGGACTGAGGAACTCTGGCTCTTCTGAGTTGTGATCATTCCTATTTGAAGGGTGCAGCTGATGTGGGGGTCACGGGTGACTGACATCCAGGGCACACTAGGCAAACCATGGCATCCAGATGGCCTGCTCAGCTCCCCCGTGCAGGGCTTACATAAAGAGGGCTGTGATGGAGATCTGTGCCACCTGTGGATGTGTCTGAATGTCCCAGCCATCCACCTGAGTTGCAAGGAGGGGATAAAGACCCTGCCGAGACTGTCTCTGCTGATTGCTCAAGAGCACTTACCAACGATTCCAAATTCCTTTCCCATGTCATTGTCTGGCTTCACCCATTTCAAGCCTCTGGGCCTGTCCTGCTTCTTGTAACTCCTCCTCACACCCCATCAATAGCACACCGACAAACCTTGTGGGATTCGAGTTGGGTCACTCAAGGTGACTGTATCCTCTTTGGTTCTGAGCAGGAGTGCCCAACCCCATGACACCCGTTGACCTCATTCACCTATTCATGCTTCGGTGCATTCATCCAGCAAATAGTCACTGAATTCCTTTTGTGAGCTAGGTATGATGCCAGCTGTAAGGTGGCCACTGAGCACAAATCAGCAAAGCCGCATGCGAGAGGGCCGGCGTCAAGAAAGCCAGGAAGGAAGATAATTCCGCCTTTTAAAACGTACGCAGAAGGAAAGAATGTGGTGATATGAATTGGAGCTGACTCCTATCAGCTCAGGAGGACCAATTGTCCAATTTTCAGGTAGTGTGTGAGCCAGTTGTGAAATGCAGATGTTATTAAAATTGTTATGTAAATTTATAACTAAATAAATTGTATTAAGATCAACATAACAGTGAAGGGCCTCACTGTATCATTCTGTTACGACTGTCTTGGGTCTTTGAGGTTATTTGTATCGATTTTATCTGTCCTGGGGAAAATAACACAATACTGTGTGAGTGCTTCTTTTTTCCAGCTCCACATTCAGTGGCTTCAGGTCGTGAACATGGCGCTGACCACAATGAAACTATTTACACTGTGAGAACTGCCAAGCACAAGGAGATGGGGCTTTTGTTTCTGTTTGAGAACTGGTTGATTCCTTCACCAGGCCACTGCAGTGCTGTGAGCAAGGACACAGGGCAGTTAACTTCAGGGAGGTTAGTCATGGAGAACGTTCTTCAAGAGGTGCCACTTTTGTCAAGGCGAAAGAGAGGATTGTGCAGCCCTGAACATGCGGTTTCCTGCAGAGGGATCAACAAGGGCTCAGACTCTGTTGCAAGGTCATTTCTGGGAATGAGAAGGAAAGTAAGCAACGTGGGTGCTCACGGGTACCAAAAGCTAAGTGAAGCTGGGCGTGGTGGCACCCGCCTTTAATCCCAGCACTACGGAGGCAGAGGTAGGAGGATCATCATGAGTTCAAGGCCACCCTGAGACTACCTAGTGGAATTCCAGGTCAGCCTAGGCTAGAGCGAGACCCTACCTCAAAAAAAAAAAAAAAAAAAAAAAAATCCTAAGTAAAGAGAATGTGGGATTGGATGGGAGATGAAAGCTGGAAGGAAGTGCAGGTCATGGCCAGAGCACACAGTGAGATCTGGGCCATGAGGAGTCTGCTGTTTCCTGAAGTGCAACCAGAAGCCGTAGAGGATGCAGCAGGTCCCCCCGGGAACTCACCACTGTTCCGGTTGCTTGGTGATGTCCAGCTGCAGGAAGACTACACTCCTGATGCCTGTGGCCGTGAACTCCACATCTGTCCTCACTCTGCCTCATAGCTTTCTTCACAATTACACGGGAGGTGGGAAATTAACTTTCATGTTGGGGAGAGGGGGACTTTAACTGCGCGGCCACGGAGGCTGGCAGATAAAGCTCTGGTTTTCTGTTTTCTGGATAAAAAATTCTGGGCCTCCTCTGGACACCTCCTAGAGAGAAATCCTGGTGCACCTAAGCCCCCTTTGCCTGTAGTCACAGCTTTGGTGATGCCCTTGAATGTTGGTTATGCTGTCTGGGGTCACTTCCCATATCAGCGCCTTCCAAAGTCTTGTCTCAGGCTCTGTTCTTGGAGACACTCAAACTAAGACTGGGGTCACACGAGGGTGATGTGAATGCAGTGAGTGTGGAACTCACAGACGAGGGATGGGTTGGAGGAGGCATTTCTGTACCTTTAGTTTTCTCGACCTGTGGCTGAAACCCTTGGGTTCTGTCTTCAGGGAACCCCCTAAACATTAGTCCTGGGAATTAGTGCTGAACACAGGCAGATCAGTCTCTGCTCTGAGGCCCAGAGTGTGTCAGCAAGGAGGTAAATCAGACCCAGCACCGTGCTGTGAGGATCTCTCCAAAGGCCTCACCATGTTGAGCTACTTGTCCCCTCCCTCTCCCCTGCTGGCCTGTCTCCTCTTGAGAATGTCGTTGTCTGGTCCTGCTACTCAGCACTGCTGAAATTTGCCACTTTGATCTGATGGTCTGGTGAGCTTTCTTGAGCTCTGAGAGGCCTAAATGATGGCATAGCTGGTCCCCAGCACTGGCCCTGTGCCTGCGTGATGCTTGGCTACAGAGAGTTACACTCCATAGGTCCCTTAGAGCCCTACCATGGAGGCCAATACTACCTGTTCCATCCTGGTCCAATAGGACGTCCAGCACTGACTCTTCTGCCGTTTCCCTGGTCTACTGCGGGCTATCAACACATCCCAGTCTCTGGAAGGTTAGGATATTGCAGCAACAAGGGGCTGAGGCTGAGTCCACATGGAGGGAAGCCAACCATAGAAGGTTCATGTGCTTGCAAAGACGGCTCTAAACATCCTACCTGAATCCTCACCTGCTTGCCTCCTACCTACCAAATCCCCTTCCTAATTCCACTTCAACTTTGCACACCCTATGCCAGCCGCTCTTTAGGACTCGGTTGGTAAGGCAGTGGACCCCTTACCGTTCTGGACATTGTTCCCTGGCTCTATGCCTGGGAAATTGCCCATTTTCCCTCCTTCTCCCCTAGGGGCCTGGCTCCCTTCCCCACCATCAGCCCCTCCTGCTGTTCCCTCTCAGAAGCTCTCCAGAACATTCTGACTCATCCTCTGACTCAGGTGGAGTCTATTTCTGTTCCCACGTCCTGCTCTCCATGGGCTGGAGATCGCAGCTGTCACCTGGGTACATTAAGACTGTGACAGAGTATGGTGCAAGTGTGTGTGTATATATGAGTGCCTGTGTATGTCTACGAATGCATATGTGCCTGTGCATATAGGTGTTGCATGTGTATGTTCATATATGTACTTGCATGTGCATGTGTATAGGCACATCTCCCCTGGGCAATTCTCCTCTATCCCATCACTATCCTATATTTCTTTCCCCAGCCTCTTAAAAGCAGGACGTCAGGGCTGTAGGGATGGCTCAGTGGCTAAGGCACTTGCTTGCAAAACCTAAGGACCCAAGTTCTATTCCCCAATACCTATGTAAAGCCAGATGCACAAGGTGGTGCATACATTTGGAGTTTGTTTGCAGTGGCTAGAGGCCCCGGTGCATCCATTCTCTCTCTATAAATCTATCTGCCTCTTTCACTCTCTCTTTAATCAATCAATAATATTTTTTGAGGCTAGCCCAACAGACTGGCCCTTTTTTATGAGAGAGGAAGAGAGAAAGAGAGAATTGGCAATCAAACTCCAGATGTGTGTGCCCCTTGTGAGCATGTGCATCCTGGTACACTTGCGTCACTTGTGCATCTGGCTTACGTGGGACCTGGGGAGTTGAACATGAGTCCTTAGGCTTTGCAGGCAAGTGCCTTAACCACTTAGCCATCTCTGCAGCCCAACAAAATATATTTTTTAAAAAGTGGATGTGAGCCAGGAGTGGTGGCGCATGCCTTTAATCCCAGCACTTGGGAGGCAGAGGTAGGAGGATTGCCGTGAATTTGAGGCCACCCTGAGACTACAGGGTGAATTCCAGGTCAACAAAAAACAAACAAACAAACAAACACAAAAGCGGATGTGCATCTTTCAAGACCCTGATGGGATGAGTTATGAGGGTCCCCTTAGTAAACCCTACCTGGCCTTCCCAAGATGTGTCATCCAAGAAGATCTGGAGCAAAAAGAGCCCAACTTGAGGGTCCCCTCCTGCCAACCCTGAATTCTGCAAACTCCACATGGTAGAACTGGAAGGAACTCAGGGGCTGAGGCCAACGCCTAATTTAAACTTGGGGCCTGATTGTTTATTAACGAGGCTCAAAAGCACCCGGTGAGGAAGTGGTCACACCAGAGTGCCTGGTGGTTCTAGGCTGGCACCAGCCTCCTCTCAGCTTCTTTGTTCTCTTTTCTTAGGCCTCCTTTGCTCTGCTCCCACACACCATAGCTCTGCTATCTTCAGTGGCCTGGCTACTGCTGTGAAGGAAGGGAAGGCTCAGCAGAGGGCAGCCTTCCTGGCCCTCCAGGACCACCTGGCCCAGCAGGTTCCTACCAAGGGCTCTCCCCAGCAGTACTCTAAGGCAGTGCCCCTGGCATCACCCGGTCTGCTCTCCACACCTTTCTTCACACTCCTCTTTCTCTGTAAGTTAAACACCCTGCCAGGCTCCGTCCCAATATTTCTTCTTTGACATACAATGTGGCCTCTGGCCAGTTTTGGGCTTTCTTTTAAATAACTTATCATGAGGTAAATGATAGGCAGCAGTTGGGGTATCACAGCACATCTTTCTTCACTGTGCTGCTGGTAACTTAAAGCAGAAGAAACTCTCACTTTTGTACTTACTGTGTGCTAGCTAGACACCATCCGAAGGGTTCTGCTTGATTGGCTTTTGGCATTCTCCCAGTAACTTTATAACCAGGTACTATTTTCCACCCAGTTTACAGACAAGGAGATTGAGTTTCAGAGGTGTGTGCTATGACAATTGTGAATGGTCCTGAATTTCATATTCAGGTTGGTTGGATTCTAGAACCTAAAGTCTTTTTTTTTTTTTTTTTTTTTTTTTTTTTGTTTTGTTTTTTGTTTTTTGAGGTAGAGTCTCACTCTAGCCCAGGCTGACCTGGAATTCGCTATGTAGTCTCAGGATGGCCTTGAACTCATGGTGATCCTCCTACCTCTGCCTCCTGAGTGCTGGGATTAAAGACTATCCTCCCATGTCTGGATCCCCTGATTCCATCCCCATCCCAGGTCCTAGAGTCTGTCCTGGCCAGAAATGGACTATTTCCTGTTCTGAAGCCTCTGTACCTACAAGATGAGTCAAACCCAGCATCACAGCGTGGAGACCACTCTAGAGGCCTCTCTGTGGTTGCTTAGATGCCCCGTGCCACCCCTGAGGTCTCAGGGCACAGAGTTCAGCCCGAGTTAACTCTTCTTCATCTCTGGCCTTCAACATCAATGTTGCTTCCTCAGGGAAGTCCTCCATGATTGCCCAAATTGGGATAGATCCTGAGCATTTGTTTGCAGAGTATCCATATCTTTCATTAAACATAACATTTTTATTATATATATATTTTGCATATACTGGTATACATACATGTGTGTATATGTATTCATCTCTCCAATCCTCATCATGTTTTTAAAAATTTTTTTATGAGAGATGAGAGAGAGAAAGAAAAAAAAAAAAAAAAAAGAAAGGGAGAGAATGGACACCCCAGAGCCTCTTGCGACTGCACACAGACTCCAGCCATATGTACTACTTTGTGCATCTGGCTTTGTGTGGGTACTGGGGAATAGAATCTAGACCAGCAGGCCTGCAAGGGGGTGCCTTTAATTGTTGAGCCGTATCTCCAGCCCTGTCACCCACACATCATGTTTTGAAAAATTATTCCTTTATCTCTCGGCACCCTACTGGACTCTAAGCATCATGAGGGCAGGCAGTTTGTTCTCAGTGCCTCCCATGGACTGGATGTGCAGTGAATACTTGAAAGGATGGATATATCTCATTGCAGGCACAAAACATCTGACCAAAAAGCATCTGATGGCGGGGAATGATTTCTTTTGGCTTATGGTCTCGAGGGTAAGCTCCATAATGGCAGGGGACATCACCTCTGCCACAGCAGGTGGCAAACAGCAGCAGGAGAGTGAATCAGAATTCTAGCAATGAGGAGCTGGCTATATCAGTCCTAAGCCCACTACCAATAAAACATCCCCTCTATCACAGCTCTAGCTCCCAAGTTGCCATTAGCCAGGAACCAAACATTCAAAGCACACGAGTTTCTGGGGGACATCAGATTCAAAGCAACACAATGAGTTCAAATTTTGCTTGGCCCCTTCATCTAGATCTAAGCCTCCCTAGTCTTTCAACCTGCAGAGAAGGAGTAAACCATGTGAGCTTCTGTCCCCAAGCCCTTCCCTCCCTGAGTGACATAGTGTTGAGGATGCTGGTGTGCATTCGAGGCGATGAGAGATTGTTGATCACAAGGCCATTATGGTCTGACCTGGCGGCAGCACTTGAGACAGGAAGAACTTCGGCAGCCTCTGTCCTCTTGGGGACACAGCTGAGAGGCAGGCGCCCTGTCTAGAAATGAGCAGACAGGCCTGTGACGTGGACAGTGAGTCCGCGAGACTTCCCACCCTGACTCCACCCCAGAGGGAAGTGAGTTGATCAGTCACACACCCTTGGAGCTCCTTGGAGTCTGATTTTCAATCAAGCGAAGGGCTCCCCCAGGCTCTTTCTCCTGCTGTCTCCATGGGTGTGGCTTGAGAAATTTGGGGTTTCATCTGCTTCAGGGAAGGCAGTGTGGCAGGCGAGGCTGGCAGCACTTAAACATTTCATACCTGCCCTGCCCATCTGCTAAGCATCTCAGGGCTTGGTTGCTGGGTGGGGAGGGTCAGCTTGCCGTAGGACCCCTGAGAATTGAGTCTCATGGGCACACCCAGGTACACAGTGAGCAACTCATTCTGGTTTGCCTGGACCTGCCTGGTTTTAAAAACTGAAAGTCCCACTTCCTAGGAACTCCCTTGAGCAGTCTCAGGCAAGCTTGAGATGGCTGGTCCCCCTACCTGGCTTGTACCTGAGTGATTAGTTTAAGTACCATAGGTCGTCTGGATGGCTATGTCTGCAGCATGTCAGAATGCAGCTGCGGACTTATTTGTGCATGTGTGTGTGCGCGTTGTGTGCACGTGCCCACGCACACATGCTTTGCACGCACCATTTTGTATCTGGGGAATCAAGGCCAGGCCGACAAGCAAACACCTTAACACTGAACGATCTCCCCAGCCCAAAGCTGTGAACTGTGTTGAGGCTTATGTTGGGCTGGGGCTGTGACATGCGGCAGCCAGCTCAGGCTTGTGAATTTGGCCAGACTACAGGGACTGGTATTAACCCTTTTAAGCCCAGTGTTGAAGACCATGAGGTTTTGTGAGGTGGACGGTCCAGGGGACCTGATCCACTACACTGTGGTCACACTTCTGCTGAGTTACCTGAAGTTGGAGATGTTCCCTGCACAGTGGAGTCAGCTAGATCAGAAGGTAAAACAGCAATGAAATGCAAGGCATGGGTATAATTGACCATTTCTAGTAGTTAGATTAAAAAAAAAAAAAAAGCAACACAGAGCTGGGAAGATGGTTCACTGGCTAAGGTGCTTGCCTTACAATCATGACAGCCTGAGTCCAGAACCCCAAAACTCACATAAAAGCCGAGCACGGTGGCTTGTGCCTGTCATGGCTATACTGGGGGTGCTGTGACAGAATCACGGGGCTTACTGGCTAGCTGGACTCCCAGAAGTGGTGAGCTCTAGGGTCAGTGAGAGACTCTGTTTCAAAACACAAGGTGGAGTGTGATTAAGGATGACATGGGACATCCACTTCTGGCCTCCATACACACGCACATACACATAGACACCCACACACTCCCATGAGCCCACATGCAAATGAAAATGCATACGCACACACCAGCATGTCACACATCTATACACGTGCCAAAAATACAGGTGAAATGAATTTTAAGAAAGCATTCGATTCCACCTAATTTTCTGAAATATTATCGTTTCAACATCTAATCAATACAAACATTGTTAATGAAGTAAATTATTGTTGTTTTTTTTTTTTTGTCTTCATTCTTACAGGAACATCTGGTGTGTATTTTATACTGTCAGGACATATCAGTTCAGACCAATCATGTACGTGTAATCTCATGTGGCCATGTATGGCGAGCATAGCTCCATATTGGACAGCAGGGAAGAGAGGCCTGTATCTAGACAGGGATTTCAAAGGTCTCAGCAGATCCATTTCAAGGGGGGAGTTTGGAGTTCCTGCTAGTGAAGACAGATCTGTGGATTTCAAAATCATGGCCAACCCTTGGTATGATACCAAAGTTGTCTAGAAGTGATATGTCATTTGAGGCCGAGGTGGTATGGTCATAATCTCTGTCAGTCAGTCAGTCAGTCAGTCAGATGACTGGGAGGTATGCTCAGTGAGTGTGGATGTGTGTGCGTGAGATGGGGACAAGGACTCTCCTAGGCTTAGGGAAGGTGTGGTAATTTGGGACGTGGAATGTCCCTCATAGACTCATGTGTTTGAATGCTTGACTCTCCTGTTGCTGGCTCTGTCTGGGAAGTTTGTGGAATCTTTAGGAGGGCCAGCCTTGCTGGGGGAAGTGTGTCACTGAGGGCAGGCCTCAAGGTGTCATAGTCCAGCCCTGCTTGATGCTCTTGCTTCCTGCTCATGCGAGGGGGTGACTCCTGCTGTCTGCTCTTGCCAGGCTTTTCCCACCATGATCGACTTCCCCTTGAAACTATAAGCCCAAACGAGCTCTTTGAACCTCCCATAAGCTGCATCTGCTCAGACATTTTGGTCCAGCAACAAAAAGGTAACATACAGAAGGGGAGGAGTTAGCCTGGCAGTCTCTGCCCACTGGGATCTCATTGGTGTCAAGCCTCCAGTGGACCCTGCAGAAACTCCCCACCCCAGCCTATGTCTATCCATAATTTTCCACCCGAACAGACAATTTATGTATTGCATTCTGGGCCTGATCCCATCTGAGAATCTGGTGCGCTGCAATACTTCTTTTCTATTATTAATTTTTAAGGTCAGCAGACAAAGCAATGGGCTAAATTATGGCATTTTCAAGCCCACGTGTAGTGTTGTTTATTCTCATTTGTTCCCTTTCCCCTTTGCCCTTCCTCCATGGCTGCCCCAGTCTGGTTCCTTTCCTTCCCCTGAATCGTTTTCCCTATCATCTGCTTTCATGTCACATGTCCGATGCTTCTTAGGACTTCTTTTCATGTGGTTACTCATGCCTGCCATCCTGGGACTGGGGGGGGGGTGCAGCGACAGGCAAATCATGACTTTGAAGTTAGCCTGGGACCCTGTCCCAAGGAACACTTTGACTGAAGCTCTTAAGTCCAATTCTTCAAAGAGTCTGTGCAAAATTCTTTAACTGTGGATTGAGCAATTGCATAAACAAATCTGGCGGGGGCAAGCGTCACGTGCCTATAATCCCAGCACTTGGAGAAGGAGAGGCTGAGGCAGGTAGGATCATGAGTTCAAGGCTAGCCTGGGATACATTTCAAAATCTTGTTAAAGCAAAACAAAACAGGGGCCCGGCTGTAGCTCAGTGGTAGAACACTTGCCTAGCATGCATAAGGTCCTGGGTTCAATTCCCAGCATTGTGGATGGGAAAAATCCATTAGAGTGCTGAGCCGTATTTCAGAACGTTTAGAGAAAAAATGATGAAAAAGACAATATTAAACATTGGAGAGGATGTGGAGCAGCCAGAGGAAGTGATGGAGTGTAAGGGTTATAGCAGTTTTGGAGAAAACTTTGGTAGTTTCTTAAAGAGTTAAATATACATCTAGACTCTTTCTTGGTATTCATCTGGAGGAAATGAAAACACTTATCTCCAAAACAAAAATCTTATACAAAAATATTCATACCAGTTTTAATCACAATAGTCTAAAACTGGAAACAGCTAAAAATATTCATTAACAGGAGAATGGGTAAAATTCTATGGTCTATTTATACAGTGGAATAAACTCTGCAATAAAAATAAACAGGTTACTGAGACACACAACGTGAGCAAAATTTAAAAAAAAAATGATGCTGCTGGACTGGAGAGATGGCTTAGCGGTTAGGGAGCATACCTGTGAAGCCTAAGGACCCAGGTTCGATTCTCCAGGTCCCACGTAAGCCAGATGTACATGGTGGCACATGCATCTGGAGTTCATTTGCAGTGGCTAGAGGCCCTGGCGTGTCTGTTCTCACTCACTATCTCTCTCTTTATCTCTCTCCCCCCTCTGTCATAAATAAATAAATAAATACATAAAATTAAAAAAAAAATAATGCTGAACAGAAGAAACCCTGGGCCCAAAGCTTTCACTGCTTTGATTCCATCTACCCCAAGTTCTGTAACGGATAAAACTAACTGAAAAACCAGTGCAGCGTTGGCTTCTTGGCTGGGTGGGTGGAGATTTACTGGGCAGGGGTATAAGGCAACTGTCTGGACTGGTGGGAAAGTTCTTTCTTCCTGTCAAAGAGCTGTCTTCTTAAAGTCTGTGCATTTTGTTGTATGTAAATTATTAGAGACACGGGAGAGGAGCCAGCTAAAGGAACGAATTGTTCTCAAGACACTGAAGGGTCTGGTAAGCACCTACTTACTCTGGGTGGTGGAAGGGGCCAGACTCATTTTCTCAAGGAAACGTGATGCACGTAAACCCATGGACAAGATTAGACAGACAGACAGGGAGATTCCTGAGGGTGGGGGCGGGGTCTTATTCATCAGGGTTTCCCAGAGTCCAGCATGGGGCTGGGCCCTTTACAGGTGCAAGGGAGCTACTCATTATAAAAACAAACAATGACACTTGACTGAATTACTCATGAGTGGTCTGGAACCATGGTCTTAGCACTGGAAGAAAAAGCAGGTATTTTTGTAATAGAGAACATTATGAACACTGCCACCTTTTGTCTTGTTTTCTCTCATTTTCTTCCTGCTTTTCTCCCTTCTTTTTCCTCCCTCTTATTTCTCCTTCTATTTCTTTCTCTTTTTGGCACTTTTCTCTCTCTCTCTCTCTCTGGTGTGTGTGCATGTGTGCATGCACGTTCACAGGTGTGTCCTGTTTGCATGTGTGTGGAGGTCAGCGGTTGATGCTGAGGATCTTTCTTGGTCACTCTCCACTTTATTTACTGAGACAGGGTCTCTCACTTGAATGCAAAATTTTCCAGTTTGGCTGGTGGTCTAGCAAGCCAGCTGATGCTGGGGAAATCCCCTTTCTCTGCCTCCTGAGCTCTGTGATCCCAGGTGGGCTGCCACATCTGCCCAGCGTTTACCTGGGTGGGAACTGGGTGGGAACTCAGATCCTCATCCTCGCCTGACAAGTGCTTCACTGACTGTCTTCAGTTCTTCTTTCTATTTTTTTTTTTCTTCTTGGGATGCATCTTGGAGGAAAGGAATAGCTACCAATGTAGGCTCTTTCTCAGCACTTAGCTCTGAGGGCACAATGTCTTTGGACCTATGAGCTTTTCAGAAATCCATAAAGGAGCTCAGGTCTGAAGAAATAAAAAGAACTGCGAAGTGTCAGCATGAATTTTAGTTGAATGCACATGAAACATCACATTTTGTCAACAAGTTCAACTCAATCATTATATAGATATCATATTTAGTGTAGACTATGGATATATTTGCTTTTGAAAAAATATTTATTTAGTTGAGAGGGGAATGGGAATGGGCACACCAGGTCCTCTAGCCACTGCAAACACACTCCAGATGCATGTGCTCCCTTGTGCATCTGGCTTTACGTGGGTCCTGGGGCATCAAACCTGTGTCCTTTGACTTTGCAGGCTAGGGCCTTAACCGCTAAGCCACCCCTCCAGCCCCAGAAATCTTTATAGTTAGAGAACCTTTCCTAACTGTGGTTAGAGATCACTATGATGAGGGGAGAGTGGTTAGAGAGATTCTTGGAAGGTGAAGGAAGATATGAGCCAAGGAATGTGGTACAGCCCTGGAAGCTGGACAAAAACAGGCACATGGATGAAAGTCTCCTTTCCAGCCCCTGAAACAGAGCCTGAGCCCGCAGACAAACCTGGTGAGCGTAGGTGGCACTTATCTTCTCATTGCTGGGACAAAATGCTTGACCAGAAGCAGTTTAGGGAAGACAAGGGTTGGTTTCAGCTCACAGTTTCAAGGGGAAGTTTTATCATGCCAAGAAAAGTAAGGCTAGAACAGAGAGCAGGGTGCAACACCGTGTCACATCAGCTCAGGGATCAGCATGAATGAGCTATCCAGAACTGGCCAATGGCTCGGACTCTACAAACCCCAAGGCCCACCCCTTGTGACACACCTCCTCCAGCAAGGCTCCACCTCCCAAAGGCTCCACAACTTTTCCAAATTGCCGTTATCTGGGAACCAAGTATTCAAAACACATGAGGTCATGGCAAATATTTCATAGAAGCCACAACAGTGTGTTTGTTGCTTTTTTTTTTGTTGTTGTTGTTGTTGCTGCTGGGGCAAAACACTTAACTTGAAGTAACTTATGGAAGGAAAAGGGTTTAATTTGGCTTATAGGGCCCCAGTAGTGGGGAAGGCCTGAATGGGAAGCCGACATTACATGGTTACATTTCAGCAGAGTTAGGAAGCAGAGAGAGAGAGAGAGAGAGAGGGGGAGAGAGAGAGAGAGAGAGAAGCTCATGAGGCTTGGCTCTAACAGCCCAACCCCCTCCCCTTCCCCAGAGGCAGTGACACACTTCCTCTAGTCAGGCTCCACCTCTTAAAGGTTCCATGACCACCCCGAACAGTGCCACCTTCTAAGGAGCTAGGGATTAAATATTCCAACGCATGAGTTTATGAGGGCCATTTCACATTCAAACCACCACAGTGAGAGACCCAAGAGATCTAGGGGACCTACATTGAATTTCTAACCTCAGAACTGTAAGATAACAAATACGTGTTGTTTACGGCTCTAAGTGAACAGTTATTTGGTATGCCAGGAAAAGCAAATTAGCATACCGTAGATGGGTCCACACAATAGTGGGGGTCATGAAAAACTGGCTCTGCACCATGCTCTGTGTTATGCCCTTTGTGTGTGTGAGAGAGACCTTGCTTAATTTTCATAACTCCAGGAAGTGTGTCCTATCATCACCCTCATTGTAAAAGTCAGAGCATTTAGAGAGGTTAAGAGAATTGCCCAAAGCCACAGAACTGATGAGTGACAAGCAGAGATTTGAACTTGTTTTGTCTGCCTGCTGTGTTGCTGTTTCCTTCAAACTGAAACTGGCTCAGGAAATAAGCAAAACTTACAAGTCTCAGGAAGTCCGGAAATTCACAAAGATTCCCAAAGCGCCTCCCCTAAGCTATCAGGCAGTAACCAATGCTGTTTAGCAAGGCGCCTGCCCCTCTGCTTTGACCAGCCAATAAGCTGCCTGCAAGTTGTTCACTGAGCTCCAGGAATTCGTGCAGCTTTCTTGAGACCTCACTCATGCCAGAGTGTTTTTGTTTGTTTGTTTTTGTGATGCAGCCTTTCTAGGGTCAGCCATTCTCCCATAAGCCATCGCTCACCCAGACTTCTCTAAGTAACACCCCCAGAACTCACAGCTTCACTAAGCTGGACTTGGGTGGGATTATTTCTTTGTCATCAGTGCCCTATGTGGGGGGAAGAGATGTCTGTTCTCATCTTCCCAGGAAGAGTCACTCAACACTGCCTAGTATGACACATGGAGCGTTACTCACATTCAGAGCCAGTGTTCTTAATTTTTCTTTCTGTGATCCAGGGACTACCAGGGATAAGCGATACCTTTGCAGAACTCATGCAGAAGAGATGCCTTTGAGACCCAGGAATGTGACAGCTCTTCAGGTTATACTTTACGGCTTGAAACATCTTTGCTCCCCTCATAAATTGTCTATAGGACATATGCTTTAGAACCCGACGCAGCATCTCTTCTCACATAACCCATTACAGAACTAATTGCAAACTGTTTTTATCTGTTCATTAAGGTAGATATAATTAAAGTAACATTTTGTTAAACTAGTTTGAGCGTGTGCTTTAAAGTAATAATTACTACTTTTATTTCTTTGAGACTCTTTCTAATTTGTCTTGGCTCCACCGCACATGCTGCACTGTTGTCTCTTGCTATTCACATAGAGGCTTAAGACGTTGGCGCTTTGGTCCTGTAGCCTCGCCTTTCTAAGCATCTGTCAGTTGTTCTCCCCAAGAACATGACTTCAGGGAGCCCTGAGATTCCCCAGACTGCAAGAACCTTGTGGTGGTATTCGGCCCTGCCCTCTTTCCAAAGGGGCCCTAATCTGTCCTTTTCTAAGTTGTACCTTTCAGGTACGCTGTCACAGCCGTGAGAAAATATCACAGTTCCTTCCCTTTCTACACCCCATTCTATTCCCATCAGTGAAAGCCAATGTTTCCACACTCCAAAATCAGCCTTATGTCTGCACCATTTCCCGCTGTGTCCTGAGTACCTGACACGATGTCTCGTACCTAAATATCAATGCATCGATTAATGCTATGGGCTGGCCTCCATTCCTTACTGACCATTATTGGAGTCTACACTGCATGAACTGGGTTTCCATTTTCCTCTCTTCCTCCGTCGTCTGCTTCCCCCTCCACCCATTTTGTGAGTGTGCACAGGTGTGCCTGTGTGTGCATGGGCACACGGATGATGAGTGATGTGCTCTCTCATGTCCTCTTTGCCTTTAAGCTAGTTGCCCTTGTTCCTCATTAGCCAGCTTCTGCATTGGTCTGTGCAGGAGGAAAAGGGGTTTCTTTGCCACTTTGGCACAGAGGTGCAGTGCCTTCTGGTCTCAGTGTGCCTGCTCCACCCCCACCACACACAAGACCATGCTTCTAACTGCGCCATCTAGGAGATAGATCTCCTTGGCACCTGAGCGCACGCCTGTGCCTACCACTCCCTGTGGGCTCAGGCCATGCCTCCCTCCTTCTCTCTGTCTCCTTTCCTCTGTGGCATTCTGCGGGAGTTTCAAAAAGGAGCTTCCTTCCCTCCAGGCTCATGGCTGTTGTGCAGTGAGCATTGGGATATTGGCAAGCTGCCAGGAACAGACCTAAAGGGGGCCTCATCCCTGACCCACAGCCTGCCAGAGCAACCCCAGGGGCTCATTTCATAACGAACAGTGAAATCTATGTTGCGGACTGTATGACCTTTGACCTTGGAGTCTAGGCTTTGGGGGTCCGATTTAGCCAGTGATAGTGTTCTCTCTCTCTCTCTCTCTCTCTCTCTCTCTCTCGTGTGTGTGTGTGTGTGTGTGTGTGTCCATGTCCCCAGCCTGTCTCGATTCCTCCCCCTCCCGACCTTGCTCAAGCCCGTATCAGCTTTCACCCTGAACCTCACCCCTTCCCAGTGTCCATGGTCTGCTCCACCTACGGCCTGGACCAATGAGAGACCAGAAGAGGAGGAACTTGTGAAGGAGGAGATAGGGTGAAAACCTAAGGGCAGAATTACAGCCATCCAGAGCCCCTGACTGCAGCTTCCTGGACTCCATAGGAAGCTCCTTGTGTGTGTGTGTCTCTCTCTTTGCGTGTTTAGAGAGTACTCAAGTGTTTAAGACCAGATGGCCTTCCAAACTGCCTTCTTGCTGTCTAACCCTACTATTCCTTCCACCTTGTATCCATCCCACTCCTCCCACTGCCCCCTCCAGCAGCTTCATGTCTCCATTCTCCCACCAACGAACACAGAAAAGTTTGGTGAGACCTTTAAAGTCCATGGTTCAATCCCTGGCTGTTTTACCTTGGACCTAGGTGTTAACCTCTTCAGACCTCTGTTTCCTCAGCTCTAGAATGGCCTTTTAATGCCATTCTCCCAGGGTTGTCAAAGCAGTGTGTTCACTAGCATACATTTTTTTCCGAGCAATCTACGACATGACAGGAGCTGAGTTGGATGCCTGGGTAATTAAGACTGAGTTTGGCTGGAAGAAGTGTACGTCTATCCCAGAATACACAGATATCCCAACAAAGGAACATTACCATGAATTCCCGCCATCCATTGGGTGGCGCTAATGAGCACACATATGGGAAACACGGTGACTGAAGGCACCAAGGTGAAGATAGCCTTAGTGGGGTGGATGGGAAAGGTGGTTTAAGTAGCACCACCTAGGACCCTGGAGGACAAACCTTTCAGACTTAAGCCTCTGATGATCCCCAGTCCCTACTCTGAGCTGCAGCGAGGCACTTTCTAGATGCTGTGGACACAAGATTGCCAGCTCCTTGCAAGCTGAAGTCAACGAGGCTTGGTTCATGACCTGCACAGGGACAAGGAGTCCGTTTTTCCGCAGCTGGAGGAAGGTTGACCCAGCTGGGGGAAGGGATGAAAAACATGCACCAGGCTCTCCCTCTCCGAGCATTTAAAAAGCAGTAATAAATAGATGAGAGCCCGGGAGGTGTGATTGATTAGTTTTATGAATCACAGAAGAGGCTGTAACTCACGGGAGATTAGGACTGAAGTAAGTTGTACGGTGCTTGCATTACACGTGGAGATTAATGACTTATCATAGGAGGCCCCACCGTTAACCTAGCTCACCCACAGGGAGTTTAATAGCAGGGGCCATACAGGCCAATGTCTACTACGTGAACAAATGCTGCTGGCTTGTGTGTGGCCCTGACTCTCACTGAAGGAGCACCTGCCTGGTTGGAGTGATGAAGGCTCAGGAGCTGTGGATGGCTTTCCTTGGGGGAAAGAAGCTGAGGATTTTTCTTCCTAATCTGTTTTTTTTTTTTTTCCTCCCAGTGAAATGAGCAAGATTTCTAAGGATGGTTGAAAAGTGATGCAATTTCCACTTTATGGATCTGAATTTACATGGGAACTGGGGAATCAAACCTTGGGCCATCAAGGTTTGCAAGCAAGTACCTTTAACCACTGAGCCATCTCCCCAGCCCCAGATGATATTATTTCCATTACTAATGCCAGCAAGCATTTCCTGAATGTGCCAAGTGCTTTTAGATTCTTACTGAACTCTTACAAATGTATGGGGTGTGCACTATGGAATCCATTTTACAGAACAAAAGCACAGTGGAAGCTACAGGGACCGATGGGAGGACCAGCGGTCATTGGGCCTGGGTTGGAGGCCTGTGTGCATACGTTTCTTTTTTACTATCCTTCCTGCCCTCGAGCTGCAGGTGCTGTGTCTATACACTAGAAGATGTGGGATTGGAGAGATGGCTTAGCAGTTAAGGCACTTCCTGTGAAGCCTAAGTAAGGACCCAGGTTCGATTCCTCAATATCCATGTAAGCCAGATGCACAAGGTGGCACATGCATCTGGGAGGGGGGCTGAGAGATGGCTTAGCAGTTAAAAGGTGCTTGCCTGCAAAGCTTAAGGACCCAGGTTCGATTCCCCAGTACACAAGGTGACGCATGTGTCTGGAGTTCATTTGTGGTGGCTTATTCTCATTCTCTCTCTCTCTCTCTCAAATAAATAAATAATTTAAAATTCCTAGAAGATGCAGGTTCTAGAAGACTATAGGATCATAGTGTGAGGCACTCAGTAAGTGCTCACTTAGAAGTCAGCCAGGAAACTGCTGGGTATAAGAAGGGATGGCAGTATGAGAAGCTCTCATGAGCATGTGAGACAAAGCTGGATCTGTTCAGGGATCTGTGGAGCCGGGTCTGGGATTTCAGCATGGTTAGCCAGGAGAAACAGATCCAGGCTGAGGAGGAAGAGGTTGGGATCTAGATGTAGCCAGATGCAAAGTCTCAGGGTGAGAAGACTGGCTCATACATGCTACAGAGCGTAGTTAGGACAATTCAGGAGTTGGGCTAACAGCTCCAGCCGCAGACTCATCCCTACTTTCCTGATGCCTGCCCTGAGAGGTCTCAGCTGACCCTGGATGGGGGCAGGAGAACCTTGTGTGACTGGTGGGTTCAGCACCCAGGGAGACCACAGGAAGGAAGGCCTTGACATCGCTTACTCTTTGTCCTGTCTCTGCTCCCATGACCTGACGGAATGGAGGCTAGGGTCACAGTCCCTGTTGTTGTCTTTTGTCTAGGCCCAACTCCAAACCCACCTGCTCTCTGACCTTCGAACCCATGGGAAAAACACCCTGTGTGTGTGTGTGTGTGTGTGTGTGTGTGTGTGTGAGAGAGAGAGAGAGAGAGAGAGAGAGAGAGACAGAGAGAGAGGAGAGGCACCCCAGGGCCTCCAGCCACTGCAATTGAACTCTAGTTGAGTGCTCCCCCTTGTGTGCATGTGCGACATTGTGTGCTTGTGTCACTGTGCATCTGGCTTATGTGGGACCTGGAGAGACAAACATGAGTTCTTAGGCTCTGCAGGCAAGCACCTTAACCACTAAACTATCTATCCAGCTCAAACCTTGGGATTTTTAGAAAAATATTTTATCTACTTACTGAGAGAGAGAGAGAGAGAGATCCACACAGAGATAGATGGATAGAGATAGATAGATAGAGAGATAGAGAGAGAGAGAGGGAGAGAGAATGGGCATGCCAGAGCCTTCAGCAGCTGCAAATGAACTCCAGACTCATGTGCTACCTTGTCCATCTGGCTTTACGTGGATACTGGGGAATCCAGTTTAGGTCCTTTGACTTTGCCAGCAAGCACCTTAACTGCTAAGCCATCTCTCCAGACCCCCTTGGGATTTTTATGACTGTTTGTTTCCATGAGCCTCCCTTATTGTTTGCAAATCTGTCTTCTACTTGAACCAATCTAGGTTAATTCCCAGGTGCTCCAATCACTGAGCAATCACTGGGCAAGCTAGGAACCCTCCCACCCTGCTCCTCCCTTAAAGCTTGCTGCACTCACTTTCGGACCACTTGATGTTAGGCCAAGTTCTTGGCAATTTCCAAGTGAGCTAACCCTTCCATCAGATGTGTCCATGCCTCTCTTTACACCTTGGACCCCTTCTCCTTTGTTGCTTTATTTATTTATTTATTTGTTTATTTTTACCCAGTGCTTAAAACTTTCTAGCTTGTAAAATCCCCTCTCCACTCTGTTTCTGTGACAGGGTCTTGCTATGGAGCATAGGCTGGCCTCTGGCTCTTAATCCCCCTGCTTCAAATTCACAAGCTCCTGCGTTACCTCACCACTCCCAGCTCCTAATACCCTCGTCCATTTTGTCTGCCTGTCTCTCTACCGGCCACTATAATATAAACACATAGGGCAAGGGTTTTTGCTTAATGCATTTACTTTTGTATCCTCAGCTCCAGACAGTATCTGATAGACAGTAAGAGCTTAGCAAACACTAGTGGAACTGATTAGATGAATAAATACTCATGAGCCTTCGGAGACCTGGGACCTGGGGCTCCTACCCTCCACCTCCTGCTCTGTCCTAGCCTGGCTCATGGACTCTGATCCCTGGGCAACTCACCAGGGACTCATCGGCCCCTGACCTGGCCACTCAACTTTGCTCTCTTGATTCAGTTTTGGCCTTCATCCCAGGCTTTCCAGGAAATTCAAACCCAGCTGTTCCTAGTCTTGACTTTGTAGGAATAACAAAGTTAACCAAGATAAGTTAGGAGTAAACTTATCTCTGAAGCCTTTTGGAATACCCACTCCTCTGTGGAGCCCCAGTCATACTGAACACCCAGTGATATTGGATTTGTCGGCAGTCCTGAGACCATTCAGCAAGTCTTGCACTGGGCGGTCAGTCAACAGACCCTTATGATAGAGTCACATTATCCAGGCTTCTGGTTGATTTTAGTTCTCCAGGAAAGTGAAGGGCTTTGGGTCACGGCATGGGTGCTTGCTGGAATTCCAGCTCCCACTGTTAGAGGCTGAGAGACACTAGGCATGTCAAAGTCTTTGTAGTAAAGATTTGCAGTACCCCAGACTTATCCCCAGGTCTTTTCACTGTTTTGTACACACAACCAACAGATAGCCTGTGTGCCGTGACTGAGGAGCCCCCTGTGGTTGCAGGTCCTACACACGGAATATTGAGCTGAACGTGCCAATTGGGGAACAGGTTTATATTGTCCAGCTCCACTGTCCCCCAGTTGTGAGTGCTCTCAGATGTTGGCTGATTCTCCGTATAGGGCTTTGTCCAGCCTCCTTGCTGACCACCTTTCCTCTGTGGCACACTTCTCACTATCATGGCAACACTTTCAAGAATTCTTCTTCTTCTTCTTCTTCTTTTTTTTTTTTTTTTGTGTGTGTCTCTGACCAAATGTGTTGTACATTATATAAAATTCCTGGCCAATTCTCTTTTTAAAAAATATCAAATGTAAGAAAGGCAAAAGAAGGCATTAACAATATATTAACAATATATATATATATATATATATATATATATATGTATATACACACACACACACACACACACACACACACACATATATATATATAGGACTTGAGAGGCCAAACTCACTAAATGGAATGCAGGGCTCTAGATTTGATCTTGAATTAGGAAGAACAGCTTCATTGGGTCAACTGACAGAATTTGAATAAGTGCTTTGTAGAGGAAGTAGTATTGTACCAGTGTTAAATTTACTGATTGGCTAACTATAGTATGGTTATATTAAAGAGTGCCTTGTTCCTAGAACATACATGCTGATAATATTTAGTGGGAAAGGTCTATGAAATCTCTAAATTATTTTCAAATTATTCCTTTAAAGTCATGCAAGACAGAGTAGGGCAAAACACCTGGGAAGTCTGGTTAAAAAACACATAGAAGTTCCTTGTGGTATTGCAAGAACTATTTCTTCAAGTTGAAATTACTTAAGAAATAGGCTGAGGAGATGGCTCAGCTGCTGAAGGTGTTTGCTTGCAAAGCCTGCCATCCCCAGCCCCGGGTTAATCCCCCAATGCCCATGTAATGTCATCATATGCACAGAGTGGCTTGCGTGTCTGGAGCTCATTTATAAGAAGCCCTGGCACACCCATATTTTTTCTGTCTCTCTCAAATAAATAAATAAATAAGTAATTTAAAAAACAAACAAACAAACAAATAAGAAATTATGTAAGAATGAAAGAAACTTTGTTCTCAGGGGCTGTTAAAGGGGACGCCAATTCCAAAGGCTCCTGAGCCTTAGTTCCCTCAGTTATACAAAACAGACCATGTCTTCCCTGGGCCAGGCTGTTGCAGGGATTAAAGCCACTCATACTGGGGGGAAAAGCCCAGCCTGGAGTGGAGGGAGTGGGCCTGCTCTTCCTGTTTGTTGTCATGCATTCTAGAACACTGGGCCTGGGGTTCCTACAGACTGCCTACCAGGCACTGTGGGGGCCTCAGAGAAAAGCCTCTGCTGTCCCCTCATCTCTCTCTCCTGTCTGCCCTCGCTGTTCCCTGGGCTCTGCTTGTCTCTCTGCAGAATCCTTCCCAGGCTGCAGCTGTGGTCAGTGAGTTTTGTAGATTAAAAGAAAATCCAGGGGGTGGGGGAGGGTTTCCTGGGGAGATCAAAGAGTCAGCCCGACATAAAAGAAATCTTATAAAACTATATATATGAGGAACAAAACAAAACAAAAAGAAAACCCCCCAGCCCGGGAGCATGATACATATGTCAGAGCCAATAAGTCCAAGTGTCCGCGATGTGCTCTATAGAGTTGCCAACTGAGGCAGGAATGTTGTCTTGTCCACAACAGTCAGCCGCATGAAAGGGAGATTTTTATGGACTTTGGCATAAGGATGAGGCAGGATTTGTATGTCCAAGACTATCTAGGAACTAATGTGGTTTTCTTTACCCCTACTTAAAAAAAAAACAGCTCTATAGGGATATGTAACTAATATTAAAAATACAAGTTTAATGTATAGAATTTGATGAGTTCACAAAGAGGTCTGAACCTATGGATGGTGCCACCACCACAGTTAAGGTGCTGAATAGATCCTCAACCACTCACAGTGCCTTGAATCCTGTTCCCTGGTTTGGTTATTTATTCATTTATTTATTTATTTGTGTGTGTGTGTGTGGTAGAAACACTTAAAATGAGATTTTTTTCCTCCATATATATATATATATATATATATAATTAATGAATGAATTAATTATTGGTGTTTCAAGGTAGAGTTTAACTCTAGCCCAGGCTGACCTGGAATTCACTATGTAGTTTCAGGGTGACCTCGATCTCATGACAATCCACCTACCTCTGCCTCCCGAGTGCTGGGATTAAAGGTGTATGCCACCATGCCTGCCTCTAAGGAGAGAGAGAGAGAGAGAGAGAGAGAGAGAGCGATAGACAGAGAGAATAGGTGTGCCAGGGCCTCCAGCCACTGCAAATGGACTCCAGATGCAGAGCCATGGTGTGTATCTGGCTTTCCATGGGTACTGGGGAATCAAGCTCTGGTTGTTGGGCTTTGCAGGCAGGCTCCTTCACTGCTGAGCCATCTCTCCAGCCCTCCAAATCCAATGTGAATGGTAGAGATACTGTTGTATGGGGATCATCTAGAGGTGATGATTCAGTTCTTTACACAACTAAACTCTTTACTTGGTCTCCCCTTTCTCCAGCTTTTGCAAGCAACCTCTGCTTCTTTAAGTTTGACTGTTGCAAATTCTCCTTATCAATGGAATTGCACAGTATCTGTTCTGTGACTGGGTTCTTTAATTAAGCAGTGTCCCCCGTCCTAGGTATATCCCTGTGGCCTTAAATGACAGGCTTTCCTTCCTTTAAAAAGGTCCAGTAAGATTCCATGGTATAGTTGGGTCTCTGGACTGGCCTCCAAAGACCCTAATTTGCTTGAGATTTTGAGGTGCCTTCTGCAACCAACAGACACGCAGTGGCATCAAGTACTTTTGCGAACCTCTAATTTCTCACATTTCAGCAGATTAGAAAATAGTTCAATGGAATCCCGTCATCCCCTGAGAAGGCAAGCTTCCAGATGCCTGAGCAGAGGGAGGGGTCAGTGTTTGGTGTAACTTGACTGTCAGCCCTTATAACCTCCTCATGATCTAGGCCTAGGTCCTGGTGGTGGGCTTGTGCCTGTCATCTCAGCTCTTGAGTGTCTGGAGCAGGAGGAACTGTGACTTTGAGGCATGTCTGGGCTACTGGATGAGTGAGTTCCAGGCCAGCCTAAGAGGAAACAGAGTGAGACTGTTTTCAGACCAACCAACCAACCAATAGACAAAGAAAGACTACAGATAGAGGCTATTAGACTTCATCCTATGTGAGGAAGGCCCTTTTGTATGAAGAGACAACCAATAAGGTGTCATTTTGAAGGGAAGAGAATCATCAACATGAGAGCTAAATAAAAGAGCCTGATCTCACCCAATGTGGCAGGGAAACAAAGGTGGGAGGCGGACGTGACAGGCCTGCATCAAGATTAGCCTCTGGCCCAGGGAACCTGCTAGTGGTAGGGTCTGAATGTTCCTGCCAGTGCTGATCCTCAAGAGTAGTGTTAGGAGATGGGGCCTTTGGAGTGTGTGTGTAGGGTGGGTGGCGGTGGTGGCGGTGATAAGATCATGAGGGAGGAGCCTTCCTGGAGAAGCTAGCATTCTCATTCTTCACCTTGCACTCAGCCACACAAGAGTACAACCAGAGGATGTCACCCAGTCAACCGGGAAGAGCTCTTCACCAGATACCAGCTCTGGTGCCACCTCCATCTTGGGCTTCCCAGGCCCCAGAAGTCAATGGTTTTGGTTAAGTCTTCTAGCCTAGGGTCATTTGTTACAGCAGCCCAAACTGAGTAGCCAACCAAGGAAGATTTGAATGGTAGTTACCCAGACCCTGAAGGAGGAAGAGGAGAAATCCAAGCCTGTGTGGTCCCCTTTATTGTGCTCAGTGGTCGCCGTGTCAGTAGTTAGCTGTCTTCCCTTTGTGGTTGTGACGGGTCTGCCCTGGGCTCTCATGATGTCTCAGCCCTTCACTCGTCCTAGCGTCCTCCTCCTTCTGGGAGCTGGCCTGGGTGTTTCCCAAGGGTGGGGACTGGCTCAGTCATCCATGTCGTTCTGACCTCCAGCACTAGGCGTGATACGCCACCGCTGCCCAATGAATATCTGATGAATGAAAATGAGGCGCAGATCACAGACAAGACCTGGTTGCTTCATCCAGGTAGACAAGATGATGGGCTGAGACCTGCTATAATTTCACTAAAGTGCAGATACAGCTTAATGTCCTCCAGGCAATGAGGAAATCTGGCATGATCTAGTTAATTTTATTTGTGTTGGCAATTATAATAATTATGATAGTAAAATTCTCCTTCACACCCAAATAATCTAGTTTGGATATCCAAAATAAGTGTGCATCCTTCTTTTAATTCTCCTTTTCTCCTCTGTATTCTATATAGAGAGAGTACTGGTGCAATATGAGTTTGGGAGTTTAAACTTCTTTTAAAAAAGAGGCAAATCTATTTTTTTAAGATGGTGGGTTATCTGAGGGACTGTGAGAAGAACACGAAACTTGGAAGCCAAAGAAGCTAAATTCCTTCATGATTCAGGCATGTAGTTTTGCATCAACCACTCCTCTCCGCGTCCACATCTGTAAAATGGGCATAACCATCTCTACTACATAGCATCACTCAGATTCCAAAGACATTACACAGGAAAGATCAGAGGCAGGTAGCTCAGGTTGATGGTGGTGGAGGTGAGGTGGGGGAGACAAGATAATTTAGCCAAAGCTTTGCTCTACAATGCCTGCATCGCAGCAGCAATCAGTCTAAGAGCCACTCCTGAAGCCTTAATGACGGAGCGCCCATCCTGTATGCGCTTAATACAGAACGTTCCGTTCTCCCAGCTCCTGGCCTGTGCAGATCCTGGCAAGGCTCTAGGATCCTGGAACAGTTGATGATGAAATGACTTTGGATGCAGCATCCTGCCACATATGAATTTAACCTCCAATGCACGTTAGCCACAGGAAATAGAAAATGACAGCTTTTGGGCTGCAAGAGCGAAGTGACAGAGGCGGAGAGTGGAGACTTGGGACACTTGGTGGAAACATGTATTTTTCTTGTAAGAATCAAAACCTGTCGCCCTGCTAAACCACAAGAAAAAGGAGCACACTCCACGACCTTGCTCCAGGTGGCAGATATAAAGCGTACCAGGGGGCCAAGGTCAGGGATAAGAAGAAAGGCCGATTTGCTCTGGGGATTCCTATACCTGCCCCCTGTGGGTTGTTTCAGATAACCCATGCGTGAGAGTGGTGGAGATAGGTGGGAGGAGACAGTTCTGAATTCTGTATGGAAGCAGTGAGGGAACCCTAACCCTGAAAGTTGTGAGAGACATCACACGATCTGAGCTAGTTCACTTGGTCTCTCTCTCTACCTCAGTCTCTTCACTTGAGAATACGATGCTAAGCTGCATTCTGGATTCAGAGGAAGGGGGGAAAAGAGAAAGTGATGGTTAAAAAGTTCTTTGGTTAGACAAATCACCAAATAATAGCATTTAATTATTTATAACATGTTTTGAGATCTTGGGATGAAAGGTGTGGAGGCTACCGCAGGTTATTATCCAGTTGTCAGCGACCTTGGGCAGGTACTAGAGGTAATTACTACACTAATTTGACACAATGGTGAGGGAGGTTGAGAGCTTTCTACTCTTCTTCCAGATCTTCTTAGGTATGCCAGGGTGGGAATGTGTGCCCACCTGTTCTGGGCCCTGATCGTTATGTCATGCATGCCCTGGGCCCTGACAGAGTGCATCATGGGTAAAGGCTTCTCTGGCTTTGGGGGGCAGAGGAGACTGACCTCCTCTGTCCCCGCATGTTAATCATCGGCTCTAATTAGACAGTAAATGTCCCTTTTCCCTCTCTCTAAGCTTGTTGCAGGTCACGTGGCCCGTATGTAAATCTCAGTCCCTGGAGCAGTTTAATGGCTGTGGTGACCATAGGCAGTAACTCAGACTCCCCATAAATTGGAATAAAAACAACAACCCATTACGGGTGATGGTAGGCCTGCAACCTGCACACAGCGCGTCGTAAACCTGAGCGATTGCTGCTGTGCTTGGCTGAGGCCAGGACCAGGGAGGGGTTACAAGGTGGAGGGAGGAGAGATTTGCCACCTGAAATTTCTACTCTGCCACTCTACTCTCTCTGTCCCAGCCCAGCCTAGCCACAGGGGCCAGCGAACTTCAACCTGCCCTGCCCTAGTGAGCAGGAAGTGGCTTCTCATTAGACTGGACTCCACCCATGGGCAGAACTTCAAGCTGGGGTGTGTGATGGGGCTTACTGGGAGGGGGGCACTGGTATGACGTTTGTCCCTCTAGTATTGTGGCACCAGAGTTGGAGGGGGTGGCATGGACAAGCAGAAATGCAGATCCATGAATGTGGAGACATTTGCTTGGCTTAGCTATGACTGCCTTCTCAGCATCTAGAGCTGGTCAGATTACGTAGCAGATATTCAATGAAGATTTTTTTTTTTCCTGAATGAAACAATGAAATGAGTAAGTCAAATCTCTGGGGCTGGAGCCTGGTCAGGCTCCCAGGTCTGCGGCTTACTGGAAGAAGTTACTTAATCTCCTGGATGCTGTGTCCTCACCTATGAAATGGAAATTATGGTCCTGTGTGTCCGGATGGCAGGGAAGGTTCAAGCAGATGACATTGTTAACTGTACCTAGTCTTGGGTGGTCTCAATGTCGAATGAGGACATTGAGGTTTAGAGAGGGTAAGGGATTCGACAACATTTTAGAGGGGTGGGAACAGTAAATGGGGAGACTTCAGGCACCCTGCTTATTCGGTTACTTCTCTTCAGTGATTTGAACTATGTTTCCCAGGCATCTGGTGTTTCCTTTCTCCACCCAAGGGTGCTTGGGAGTCCTCAACAGGTGCTCAGGGATGATGCCCATGTCAGATTGTGTTTACTGAGCACCTGTCCCATTCCAGGTTGGGGATAAGAGTGGATCAGTCCAAGCCTCTCTCTTCACGGAGTTCATGGGCTGAGAAAAGCAGGGGAGATGGCCATGGCATGTGGGTAGCATCAGGCAGTGAGGGGCATAGGATGCTGTGGGGTTCCTGCTAGGGAGGGTGCCCAGGAGAGTATTAGAGAGGCCAAGATGCAAGTGAGGTTTTGCATCGTGTAAAGGAAACTCTCCTCATAGACAAGGGAGCACAGCGAAGCACTGGAGGTAGAAACAACTTAATCCCAGCACTTCTGAGGCTGAGGTAGGAGGATCGCTGTGAGTTCGAGGCCAGGTTGAGAATTCATAATGCATTCCAGATCAGCCTGGGATAGAATGAGACCCTACCTCAAAAAAAAAAAAAAAAAAAAAAAAAAAAAAAAAAAAAGAAAGAAAGAAAGAAAGAAAGAATTAAGATTTGAAGTATGGTTTGTGGAGGGACTCCACGGATTGCTGAGTGGTTTCTAGAGGAGTAGGTGTAAATGGAGACCTAAGAGACCAGGATGGACTGATGAGGAAGGGCTTATAGGCTATTTGAAAGAGGTTTTCCAACTGGGCATGGTGGTGCATGCCTTTAATCCCAGCCCTCAGGAGGCTGAGGTAGGAGGATCACTGTGAGTTCAAGGCCACCCTGAGACTACATAGTGAATTCCCCGCTGAGGGCAATAGGGAGCCACAGAACCATAACCAAAAGAACAGTGTAAGTATGCTTGAGATTTGATCAGGTTACTGTTGACTGATTGGTGAAGGAGACAGAAGGCATCCAAACAGGCCACAGTGTACTCATTTTAAGATGCAAATAAGCTTGCCTGAGCGTGCAACATGCCTGATGTCACCTCGTTTACCCTCTGCTACAACCAAAGCTCCAGAACTCCAAGAAATGCTAACTGCCAGAGATCAGAAGAGCTTTGGAAGTACCTTCCTGTAGGATTTCCATTTTTTAAATTTATTTTTTTTATTTATTTGAGACACACAGTGAGAGAGAGAGAATGGGCGCACCAGGGCTTCCTGTCCTGCAAATGAACTCCAGACACATGAGCCACCTTGTGCATCTTGCTTACGTGGGTTCTGGGGAATTGAACCGAGGTCCTTTGGCTTTGCAGGCCAAATGACTAAGCTATCGCTTCACCCTTCCTTAGTATTTTCAGAGAATGGTCCTGTGACACTATGGTGTTGTGAGAGAATAAATTTCTGTTGCTTTAAGCAACACAGTTTGGGGCAATTTGTTATGACAACCCTGGGAAACTAATATACTTCCCATAGAAACCAATGAAAGAGATGCTACTTTTTTATTAACATGGGGTCATAGGGTTTTAGTTCAAGGCTGGCCTGGAACTAGTGATCTTCCTGTCTCTGCTTCTTCAGCATTAAGATTACAGGCCTGTTCTATCACACCAAGAGCAGAAGAAGCTTTCTAAAATATATATTATTATTATTAACATGTTTTGTATGGATACGTCATGTGTTGGTACCCTCTTTTCCCTCATCCCTGCCCCCATTCTGTTGGGGATGCTCCTCAGTGGGGTTGCAGATATTCCAAATGGGGTTGTATTTTATGTGTTGTGGGAGCAACAGTCAGTTATTTTTTTGGGGGGAGGGAATGTCTCTGGGCATAATGTCTCAACCTGTGGCACTTACAATCTTCCTGTCCCCTCTTCCACAAAATTCCCTTAGCCTTGGAGGGTGAGTTTTAAGTCTACTTCAGTGATGAGCTCTTAGGAGCCTCTGGATCTCTGCTTTGGTAGGTGTTCAGTATCCTCAGGTCTTCTACACCCTGGTGCTGATTATCAGGAACAGCATGGAAGCATCACTCTTGCTCATCTCCCCATTCCTCTGTGGATTCAGCTGTGGCTTGGCTGAAGTGCCAGGGGTAGTTTATCTCCTCTGGTTTTGCTACCTTCTGCAAAAAGACAGATTCTACAACAGAGAGTGAAGTCAGCATAGTTTAAGTGGGATAAGCATTATTAATTTAGGGAGAATTTGATGTATATAACCCTTCTTTTAGCCAAAGACTAGTGAGAACTTGACACTGGAGAACATAACCTTTGTCTCCATAGGATTCTGATCTGGTTCCCAATTCCAGATATGGGTCCTTTACACTGAGTGGATCTCTTAGCCAATCAGAAAGCTGCTGGTTACCCAACAAGGCTGTGTGCCACTATATTGCACTACCGTGTACATCCTTTTAGGGTGTTTGCTTCTGAGTAGCTTAGACCTCTGGTTGCTCAGACTATTGTTGGCCATTTTCCTCCAGTAGCTCATGTAGCACTTTCCAGCACTAGATAGGCTGTCTGGGGACTGGCTAAGAAGAAGTTATTTTTAAAGAAAACCAATTTTGAAGGAGATAGAGGAAATACCTCCAAGTGGTTTGGATATGTTTTGAGGGTCTCCCAAAGCTTCATGAATTGAAATTCAATCCACGTTCATTTAATCTAGTTAAGGTGTCTAAGTATGGGTCTTGGGTTGTGATCAGGATTAGGCAAAAACCATTTAGGCTGGATCCTTCATGACTGAATCTTGGTGGCTTCTTAAGAAGGTCAGTGACCAGACAAGACCCACAGCCATGTGCTTCCTGTCTCTTTCCAAGTGAAACAGTGTAGTGCGTCAGGACACTGCCTGCAAGAAGGCCACCATCACATGTCATGGCCCTACACCTACCAAACTGAGCCCACACTAACTTCTTTTCTTTCTTTTTTAAAAGTATTTTTTATTTATTTGTGTGTGAGAGAAAGGCAGAAATGAACATGGGTGTACAAGAGCCTCTTAACACTACAAACGAACTCCAGACACAACAACCACTTTGGGCATCTGGCTTCATGTGGGTACTAGAGAATCAAACATGGCCCAGCAGGTTATTCAAGCTCAGAACTTTAACTACTGAGCCATCTCCTCAGCTACAGCCTCTTTTCTTTGTAACTCTGATGTGACATTGTGTTATTAGCAAACCGAAAATGGATAAATACAGGACCTACACTCGTCCTTCTAGTGAGTGCTGGTGCTGGGTTCAAAACCAGGTTACTGGAGCACCGTACTTTTTCCTTCTCCTTTGCACAGGTGAGCAGTATACCTTTGAAGAAAGTTGGCCATGGATAAGTTTGGGCAGTTGAAAAGGAGAAAGATCGTCTTTGGACAAGATATTCAGGAAGCTCATTTAAAGCCAGTGTGATTCATTTCACTAGCTAAAGGGACAATAAGGTCACCAATCCTTTCTTTTTCCCTCTAACACTCATGTGACTTTCTGCTTGTAAGTATGAATTCCAGTACCTGGAAAATTTCCATGACCTTATTGTGTCTTCTGGAGTTAGAAGGGGGACCGTTCTGTTCCAAATTACCAGGAGAGAAGTAGAAATCTTGACCCATTCACGACTGTATTATTTTGTCCTGTACACATGGGGGTCACTTGGGCCACCCTCATTCACACAGAGATAATTTTTGGGGACTTTAAAACCACTGTCCAAAACACAGTGGGGGCTTAGGATATAGTCAGTCTCAGACTAGACCAGACTTTCATCATGGCAAGATTCTAGAAAAGCTGGCTGAAGTAGTTCTTCCTGACTTGAGGCATGTCTCTATGCCTCAGCTTCTCCATCTGAACAGTAGAGTGAAGAATGCATGCGCGCGCACACACACACACACACTAACATACACACACACACACACATGTATGTGTGTGAATATGTGTGTGTTTGTATTCATTATTTTTCTTGTTTTGGAACAAAACTCCCCGACAAAAGCAAGTTAGGGAAGGAAGGGCTCACAATTTAAGTGCACAGTCCATCGTGGTAGGGAGGACATAATAGAGTGTCTGTAACTGTGGTGGGAGGAGTGCGAGGAAGCTGGTCACAATGTGCCTAGAATCAGGAAGCAGAGAGAGATGAACCCTGCTGCTCAGACGGCTTTCTACTATCTCCCTTTTGTTCATTCCAGTGCCCTAGCCCATGGAATAATGCTGCCCACATTTAGGGTAGGTCTTCCCTCCTCAGGTAAACCCCTGTGGAAAAGTGACTCTATACCCAATCCAACTGATAATTGAAATGAACTATAACAGTGTTTGTATGTGTACACATGTGCATGTGCGTATATGTTTTGTACCCATGTGTGCACACATGTATACATACATGTATGTGTTTTCTGTGTGTACTTCCAGCTTGGGAGACTCTTGCCATTGGAAGCAGGAAGCAGGAGGTCTATGCTAGACAGTTTGGGGTCCCCTGCCTGGAGGCTTGGCCCTTCTCAGGACACATAAGGACAGTGTTGCATATGGCACTGTCCTCACAGTGTCACAACCCCTACAAGCCACAACCGGGAGGAGCCTGCTGAGAGCTGATGCACATGCACAGAGTGTGTGTGACCCCCGGCATTGTCTGGCCTTCTGTGGCTCCTCCTGACCTCCCAGGTGACAGGAAACTCCTAGAGGGTAAGGCAGTCAATGGGGACTCTGCAGGAAGACCCTGGGATTACCATCCATGGGGACTTTGACCAGTTTTTAATTCTTTGTGCCCCAAATGGGAAGTTTTGAAGAGAGAGAGAAACTCAATTACATACTCTGGCCAGGTAGCCAAAAGAGTGAATCGGGTTAATCTGAAAATATTCTGGCCCTGATGGGAAACTTTAGCCACATGCTGTGTAAGAAGTTCATTTCAGAACTCCCTGCTTTCCAGATATTCAAGAAAGGGCAGAAAGCTGAATTTGAACAAGAAACCCTTGCAATTTTCCGTGGGGGTCAAACATCAACATCAAACACACCGTGGTATGAATAACACACACTCCTGTGACGGCCTGTGACACTATCCAGGGCCACATAAGCCATTAGGTCACTACTTTGTGGTCTTTGGTGTCAAGAACCTGACACGAGGGTGGGGGCAGAGCTCAGTGGGAAGCGTGCTTGCTGCACAAGCATGCTTATGTGAGTTTAGAACCCACGTAAAGCCAAGTGCTGCACCAGCATATATCATCCTAGCACACCTGCAGCCAGAAAGGAGGCAGAGGCAGGAGGTCACCCAGAAGCTTGTGGGTCAACTAACCTGGCAAATGCACTGGAGAACAAGAGACCCCACCTCAAATAAGGTGACAGGTGAGGACTGACTCCTGAAGTTGTCCTCTGACACTCCATGGTATGTGCACATTCACTCTCACATGCACACCCATACCAAGGAAGATGCGCATCTGCTAAGCAGTGTGTGTGTGTGTGTGTGTGTGTGTGTGTGTGAGAGAGAGAGAGAGAGAGAGAGAGAGAGAGAGAGAGAGATGAATGAAAGAGAGATCTGGAAAAGGAGAAAGATAATGTGCTATGGAAAGATATCCAGGAATAGTCAGAGAGACTTCCGGGACCCCCGAAGGGTGAGCTCAGTTGTGAAGGGGTGTTTAGCCTCTGTCTGATCCTAATATGGGGATCCTGGCCTGAGGCACACGAGAATCTCACCTTCTCATTGCTACGTTAAAACTCAGCTCATGTCCTCAAACTTGGGATGTTCAAGGCGTGTTATGGGGTCACCGCAGGGTCCCAAGCCTTCCCTTCCTCCTTTGAATTCCAGGGTAGGATGGGCTACTGGCCAAAAGCAAAACACCTTTCCCTGCTCCACTCTTGCTAAGATGCAGGATCAGCTGTTCCAGAATAAGAATGTTACCTTCACCCCCTCGAGGATATTTTACAGTTTTCAATGTAGTGTTTGATGTCACCAGACTAGACCAGATGATGTTGCAGTCCAGAGCTTACAGGTAACACCAGGTGACGTAGACAGGGCTGAGGCAAAGGAAGGCAGGAGGGGTGTGTCAATGAGCCCACCTGCCCACTTGCCCCTCAGCTCATGTACAGGGAGCTGCAGCTGCACTGGGCAAAAATTTCCATTTCCTAAGCCTCACTGTGTTCCTCTTTCAAGTGGGCATGGCCAACATCTGGTGCTCGCTTTTGCAGGAGATTGAGTGGTATGTCTTCTCTGTTCTTTCTCCTTCCAGGCCTCTTTGACTCCTCTCCTTGCCTCCTCTATGAGTGTCTAGGCTTCCTAAAAGACCACCTGACCCTAGCCTTCTTCCTTCCATGGATGGTATCCATGTGGGGGGCCAGATTATGAAAGAGCCACTGACTGCCTCTCTCGACATGTGTAAATGTAGATTTCAACACACTCTCCTAAAGAGTTTGAATGTCTTTGGGTTTTGAATTGGTAAGAGACAGAGGTCTCACCTCTCCGCTTACTTGGGTCAAGCTGGTAGGGGAGGATACGTGGTTAGGGATTGTTTAGGGGATTCATATTTACTTCTTTGCCCTTGGGGGAGGTATATTATGGAACAGAGTAGGAATTCAGAGTCAGCCCACCTTTCTGTTCTAATCTTTAAGTACTGCCATTATGAACTGGGCTTCTGGGCAAGGGACTTAGGTTCTCTGAGCTTCAGTCTCAGTTGACAGTGATGTCACCTTCAATAGGAGAACCAGAATCAGGAGTGAATGGGACAGTGCCTAGAGTGTGGCAGGTAAAGTGCTTAAGGTTGTCAAGTGTATACCCTTACTATGTTGATGCCAATGGAACTTTAAAAAAAAGCACATTTAGCCGGGCGTGGTGGTGCATGCCTTTAATCCCAGCACTCGGGAGGCAGAGGTAGGAGGATCGCAGGAGTTCAAGGCCACCCTGAGACTACATAGTGAATTCCAGGTCAGCCTGGGCTAGAGTGAAACCCTATCTCTAAAAACCAAAAAAATAAACAAACAAACAAACAAACAAACAAACACCACCACCCCCCCCAAAAAAAAACCTCACTAAAAAAGCACATTTACTGTTTGCTATCATCCAAATCATAAGGGTAAAGAAATATCCAGTAACTCAAGAGCCCACAGCAAATAGCAGTAGACAATTAGGCAGCCAATAATTTTCTTCCTGATGACTCTAAGGCTAAAGGAGTGTTTGAGTAGTTTTCCCTTCAGATCCTGGGGATATGGAGCAGAGCCGGGCTTTGTGTCCAACAGAGGAGATGAAGAAAATGGAAGCGTTCTCTAGAGACAATCAGAGAGGGAACCTTGCAGAAGAGAAGCCGAAGTGGTAGTGAGTAAAGTGTCCATCAATGACAGTGAAACTAGCTTCAGAGCATTTGCAGTGGTTGTTGGCCTCTGGGATGAATGTGTCTTTGACCCATTCATGGGACTCATGGACAATTGGGACAGGGGAAGGGAAGACATGCATGGCGCAGCAAGTTCAGGTGCACAGAAGGGAGCGGTGACATGAAGACAGTGCAATGCTGTCTTCCACAACAAGTATGGAGAGCTCCCTATCTGTCGGGCATTCTGCATGGATGATCTCATCAAACTCCCAGAGCAAGTCATTGAAATAGATATTTTAGAGAAGTTGTGGCTCTGGGAGGTGAAGTAATGCCTGTGGTCATTTGGTCATCAATTGGTGAAGTCTGATCTGGGCAGAAGAGCGCATGGTTCTGTGGTGAGTAGACATGGGGAACTTTGGGTTTCTATCTTTCCTGCCTGGAAGTTGGCAACCTGAATGTGACCAGGGGCCACCTCTAGCATCCTCCTCCTTTTCTCCTTCTTGAGGGTGTACGTAGCTTCTCCTCAGGCAGGAGGAATGACTCTGGAGAAGCAGACACCCTTAAAGGGAAGACAGGCACATAAGAAGGAAGTGTGTGAGAGAGAGCCATTTCCATCCCCTCCTTTTGGGGATGACTTTGTTATTTTGCTTTTTCAGTGATGCACAAGCTTGGCATTCATTCAGACTTCTTGGACGTGTATTTACCTAAAAGGCCTATGCCACTATGAGATTAAGTCTCCCATGGCAGTGTGTCGGACTTTACTTTTATACTTGGCATCGCTTAAGGCTCAAGTGCTACTTAAGGGCTATTATTCTAAAGATTGAAGGGCGAAAACAATTGCTTGATTTTTCTCAATCTGAGCTGCTACCTGGGCTCCATGAAATGTTCCAGGAACCAGTCCTTTAGTTCAGCAAAGGATTTAAGAGACAGTATAATTCTGAGATTCTTCCAATACTGGGACAAAGCCACAGACCCATGAGGGAGAAGGAATAGAATTTTAATATAAAATCTTCCTGGGATTATGGATAACACAGAGCTTGACCACTAGATGGGTGGCTTGTTGTTGGAAGCTGTTGTGTTCCAGGACATCTGAAGATGCCTGAAAGAATGGCTCTGGCAAAGGCGCCCTCCTGATAATCCCTCTTGGAGGCAAGGTGAGGGCCTAGCAAGTTTGCACTGAGCAATGAGAAGCAGAAGGGCACAGACTTATTTTTAGAACCAAACTGGACAGCTCCTCCTCCGTGTTGTTTTGAATGTTTGGACGCCTCTTCCCTCATGCCTCAAACTTCTGTTTTCCATCTTCAACTGGAAGTGGTCAGTGCCAAAGCTGAATGAGGCAGCAGTGAGGAGTGAGGCTGGTCAGTTTTCAGTGGAAACTTTCATCTTGGATCAGCCAGAGTGAGGTCCTGGTGCTGGGTTAGGTAGGTGAAGACCTCTTGGTGTGACCTATATTCAGTCATCTATTCGACAACAGAGAATTATGGTTATGTTTTATTCCAAGGTGGTGGCTATCTCTGACCTCTCAGGACCATGAAGACTAATGATGGACAGAATACGCAGTGAGAATATCCCAAAATAAAGACTTAAAGCAGCGGGCTGCATGAACTACATGGCTACACGGAGAGGAGGAATTCGTTCTGCTGGGAAGGCAGCTAAGTAAACTTCCAGAGCTTGCTCTAAATGCTAAAGAATGTGTAACTTGAACAAATCCAGAGGTCCTATAGAGTTCAGTCAGATTTTTGGAGTTTTAACATAAGTGTTAGTTAAAAAAAAAGGTAAATATGACTTTTGAAATTCATTCAAGTTTTTGCTCAGTTTCTGAAGGGAGTTCTCAATGGGCAAAGGCTGCTTTATAAATATGCCCTCCTTATGCCACCCATACTCAAGGCCTTCTACATAGAAGCTTCTCGAAATTCTATTTCCCAGTTTCAACTATAATGTCACAGGTCTCCCTTGTGTTTTTAAAAATGTATTTGTCCCATATATTACCTATATCAGTCTTTATTAAATGGATAAGTTGATCTCTATATCCCATAGGAGGAAGATTTCCCTGATCCCATGCTTCCCAAAATTCTGCAGGGAGGAGAGATGTGATGGCTAGTTTTGATTTTCAGCTTGATTGAGCTGAGAAACACCTAAGAGATACTAAAGCGCACCCCTGGGTGTGTCTGAGGAACATTTCCAGAGGAGATTAACTGAGGGGTGGGGAAAGAGCTACCCTGAATATAGCAGGAACCATCCCACAGGCTGGGAGCTGTGATGGAATGATAGGTAGAAAAGGAGAAAGCCTGATAGGACAGGCATGCATCTCACTGCTCACTGGCTGCTGGCTGCTAGCAGGTGAGCGGCTTTGCTCCATCACACCTTCCCTGCTGTGATGGACTGAAGCTTCTAAAACTATGATCAAAAATATATCTTTTGCTCAGGAATTTTGTTACCATGAAGATAAATAAGGACAGGAGAAGATCCTGAAATCTCATATTTTAATGATATTTATACCTATAAAAATAGAGTTGGACTGGAGAGATGGCTTAGCAGTGAAGGCACTTGCTTGTGAAGTCAACGAACCCTGGTTCAATTCCCCAATACCCAAGTAAAGCCAGATCCACAAGGTGACACCTGAGTCTGGAATTTGTTTACAGTGGCTAGGGGCCCTGGTGTGCCCATTCTCTCTCTTTCTCCCTATGCCTCTCTCTCTCAAATCAATCAATCAATCAATCAATCAATCAATCAATCAAATATTTCTAAAAATAGAGTTTCACTAAGATGAGAATTAGGAGGCCCCCCACCCCAGCAGAGGTAGGGCGTAGAGCTCTATAAAAACCTAGAAACGTAAAGAAAGCACTTATCTGACCAAACCATTGTGTGTGACTGGAGCTGGGGGTTCCATGAGGAAGTAGATAAGGTTGAGAGAGGTGAAACCCCCAAAGGGGGGGTTATGCTTGAAGCCAATAGTTAGCAATCTGGACTTAATCTTGTCAATAATGGAATCTGCTGATGGTTTGTTTGTTGGATTTTACTGGGATAAAAGGATTGAATTTGCATTTTAAGGAGATAGATCCTATGGCTTGTGAGGAGGGTAGGTTAGATGGAGAGAAATGCGGTAGCCAGAAAAGTAGGTAGAAAACTGTTACACAAGTCTGGGTACTGAGATCTGCCTTGGTGCAGCCATGGACATGGGAAGGACAGGATGAATGACAGAGCTATTGCGGGTATCTGGCTCACCAGTGCCCACTTGTTTGTCACTATGGTCAAGAAAGAGGGCCCAGGGCCCAGCACACGTGGTGCCCTCTGCCTCAGCTCCCAGCCTGCAAATGCACAGGGTAGTCGCTTCTGTAATTCATTCTGAAAACACAGACCTAGGGACTCAGAACAAGCCTCTTGGGTGGGGCTGCTCCACGGTTCCAGCTCTTCTGCCCACTTCCCACACAGATCTAATCTCCTAGGATGGAGCTTGAAATTTTTCCCTCTTTCTCAACGTGTGGCTCCTCCCTGTGTTGCACAAAATCTAGGCGAAGGAAGAAGAGCTTCTTTCCCAAGGTGCATCCCAGAGAGGAGACAGAGCAGATCCTACCTTCACCTTCTGACAAGGAAACACAGGCTCAAGCGCAAACTCCGCCACTTAGTGAGTCTTCTCACCTCCAGGGCCTGTCTCCTTATTTAGGAAGTGGGAAAGTACTTCCCCTAAAAGGCCACAGGAATATGGAATAATTCACATAAAATGCCCAGCCATGTGTTTGGTGTATTAGTATGGGCTCTATAGACACTCATTTGCTTCCATTTAATTTTGACTTATTGTGTAGGGAAGGAAGTGACTATGTCCAGTAACTGTTAGAATGATTATTTTCCAGATAAGGATGCTGAGACTCACACAGGAAATGAAAATACTTGCATATCTCATTGGTTCTAGGTATGTTTTTTTACTGTCTTTTTTTAAAAAAAATATTGTGTATGTGTGTGTGGTATGTGTGAGTGTATTCATGTTGGCATGTTCATATGTATAGGTGGACATGTATTAATGTGTGTATGCATGCAGAAGCCAGTTGACACACAACATCTTCCTTAATCACTCTTTATTTTGTTTTTAATATTTTACCTAGTTATTTGTTTGAGAGAGAATAGGGCCTCCTGCCACTGCAAACAAACTTCAGACACATATGCTACTTTATGCTTCTGGCTTTACTTGGTTACTGGGGAATTGAACAAAGGCCATCAGGCTTTGCAAGCAAATACCTTTAATTGCTGAGCAATCTCTCCAGTCCCTCTATCTTAATTTGGAGACGGGGGTCTCTCAGTGAATCCAGAGTTCACCTATTTGGCTAGATAAGCTAGCCAGCAACTCCTGGGGATCCTGCTGTGTCTGCCTCCCCAACTCTGGGGTTACAGACACATCACCACATCCGCAATGTTTACATGAATGCTGGGGATTCGAACTCAGCTCCTTGTGCTTGCACAGCAAATACTTTAACAATCACCATCTCCTCAGCCCCGGTTTGTAAAGTCTTATAGTCAGAAACTCATCCTATTTCTAGCTGGATCCTGATAGTTGTTCTACTCTAAGCTAGACTGTGATTTTAGACAACCAAAGACTTTTAGAATGAAGGCTCTGGAACACATGGCACTGTTATCCACGTCACACAGTTCTTGTTCACCAGGGGCAAGGGAAGTTGGGGTCTAATGGCTGCCATTGAAAGTTGGCACCTTGCAAATCTCCCTTTGGAAGCCCATACTCACACTTGGGTATGTCTCACTTTCTGCAATTTCTCCTACAGGAGTCCATATACACTCTCTCAGGTGTGCGCTTATTCTCTTTGGATCGCCTTTCTTAATATCTTCAATAAACTCCAACTCTGCTCTAAAAAAAAAAAAGCAAATGACAGCAAGTGTGTATCTTGAAGCCCTGGGACAGTCTGTCCTTTCAGAGTGACTGTCCAGAGGACCCCTCACTAGGAGGCTGGCTCATAAGAGAGTTAGTTCCTCATGGACTTTGATGAAGCCAGAGGCAAGTCTTTTGGCAGATTTGCATAGGAGAAGGGGAAAGACAGGAGCAAAAGATGGAGCCGTATTCCACGTTCTGAAGAGGATCCACTGCAGGCCTGAGCAGGAAAGCTCTCATCCTGGGGACTTCACAAGACAGTACTGGGGAAACCTCTTCTTTCTGCTTTACGAGTCAGGTGAACTCTGGACTGCTGTGTTCATATGAACTTTGTAGACCTTGTAGACATTTAACCTTCACAATTCAACTTTGAAACCAAAACAGAGACAGGAAAAGAAAATTTGAAATATAGGGCTGGAGAGATGGCTTAGTGGTTAAGGTACTTGCTTGCAAAGCCCAAGGACTCAGGTTTGACTCTCCAGGACCCATGTAAAGCCATATGCACATGGTGGCACATGCGCCTGGAGTTCGTTTGCAGTGGTTGGAGGCCCTGGCACACCCATTCTTTCTCTCTCTCACAAATAAATAAATAAAAATAAAATATAAAAACATTTTTAAAAATTGAAACATACAGGTGTTCTAACCATTGCCCTACTTAGGTCTGGCATGAGTATATTGTGAGAAAAGTGACTGTGAGTTGGGAGTCAACTAGTTCCAAGTCCATGTGCCTCTGTATTTGTGGGACATTGTAGCCACCAATATGGCTTTGGTAATTAGCAACTTCAATATGTCCATGCAATATTGCTCCATTGTATAGCTATTGGATTCTTTTAGGACCAACTATAGAAAGAGTGATTTGTTCCAAGACAGAACAGAAAGCTAGCTCTGTGAATGGATTGAGAGAAGGTGTATGAATTTCTATGAAAGAGCCTGGGATGGCGATTTTGCCCTTTTCTCCTTCAGGGGCCATGGAGGACCAAGCTCTCATGGGGCCATATGACAAGTTCTGATCAAGAAGTTGTGAGCTGGGCTGGAGAGGTGGATTAGTAGTTAAGGTGCTTGCCTGTGAAGCCTGAGGACACAGGTTTGATTCCCCAGTACACACATAAGTCAGATGTACAAGGTGGCACATGTGTCTGGAGTTCGTTTGCAATAGCTAGAGACCCTGGCATACACATTCTCTCTCTCTCAAACAGACAAACAAACAAACAAATAAACAAACTAATAAATAAAATATTTTAAAAGAAGTAGTGAGCTGAACTGAAAATGCCTAAGTACCAGGGCAAAGACCTCTAAAACTCACATTCCCTCTGGTGTGATAACCATGGTGGCTTCTTTGTGAGACTAGGGTTTCGAATGACTTTGGTAAATGCAGCTTTCCTGCTTATTTGTGTGAGAAACTGTGTGATTTCATCTCAGGGTTTTACTTGTTTATCATGGCAGCATAACTGAACCCATTCTGACTGGTTGAAATTTTCACAGAAGAATTTTGGGGTACATGGAGATGGCTCACTTGGTAAAATGCTTGCTGACCAAGTAGAGGACCTGAGTTTGTATCCCCAGAACTCATATGAACGCTGGGTGTGGTGGCATGTCCTCTCAATCCTGCCTCTTGAAAGGTGGGGAAAGGTTAGTCGGTAAACTGAGTAAGTTGAGACCCTGCCTCAGTCAATAAGGTAGAGAACAATTCAGAAGATACCAGAAGTTGACCTCTGTCCTTCACATGTGCACACATGCATGCACATCTATGCACACATATGCACCCACACACCTATGAGCAGGCATACACTCATGCATGCATACCACATACAACATATGTAAACAAAAAGAGGAATTTGGGGTATACATGATCTTCACCCTATGCTGTGGCTTTGCACTCTGTGAGTCTGCCAGGGTAGTGGCAAAGCCATCATTTACAGAACATCTATTTTAAACATTGTACTTGGTGGACATTATCTCATTACATATTTACAGCTACCCTATAAAATTGAAAGAATCACCTCCATTTTGCAGAGGAGTCCCGTAGTCATATACCTTACTCAAACTCAATGGCAGGGATCAATTTCTTTTTTTAAGAGTTGGTTTTGTGAGACAGGGTCTTGCTATGCAGCCCAGGCTAACCTTAAACTTGCAGTTCTCCTGTTCAGTCTCTTAAGTGCTGGAACTACAAGTGGGAGTCGCCATATCTAGTTAAGGAATGGATTTTCAAGACAGATTTTTTTTTTCCTGACACCCATATGCTACCTGCCCTCCGAGAAACAGGGCTAGGCATCTGGGGGTTCAGAATGGGATAGTTCTACCCTGCCTCATGCCAACTACTTATACTGTGTGCCAAGCCTCTGAACACCTCCACTTACCCCACACTCCCTCCTACACTAATGATATTTATTCTCACCACCCCAGCAGGGTGTTCCACGACCTAATTACTGTTTAGAAACCTCTGAAGGTGGAAAACATGATGTTAAGTGCTTAATGGTTAAAGGATTCACGTCAAGTCTAGAAAGGAGGGGAACTCGGGGCTGGGGAAGACTGTTGGAGCAGGGCATGGTGGAGAAACGGGGGATTCAGACCAAAGACGTTACTATACTGTGTCATAGAAGGGCAGGCAGACGAGGGTTCCCGCAGTGCCTGCTCAGGCTGAAGTCAAGGCTCAGATCACGTGGACTTGTCTTCATCATTCCCGGAGTCCTTCTGGAGTCAAACCTTTGTTTTGCCTAGTTTGATTACAAATATAACCACCTATTTATTCATGAGCACAGGGACCTGGCTAAGAGCCTGGTGGTTGACTGTAACTTTATGGGTTCTTCACTGCCACGAGAGGGGCTGCTCTTCCACTTTGAATATGAGGCTGGCAAGGGGGACGTGACTTGCCCAAGGGTAGGGTGGACATCTCTAAAGGGTGCATTCTATCCGGCCCCACAGCCTGGGTTCTTAAACCCCCAAGCAGCCTCCCTTCTCTCTTTTGAATGTAATTTGGAAGAATAAAGTCAGACTTATCTGGAGTCACAGCAAAATGACCTTTGAGAACCCAAGCCTTTTGTCTATAGCTTCTAATCCACCTGAACCGTGGTACCCACCTCGTAACGTGGGAATTGTGGGAAAATATGAAGAGTTGGTGGTCTTCTAGAAGAGTCTTCAGTTCTGTTTCTAGAACGCAGTTTGGTGATGATTTTCTCAACCCCGTCATAGACCAGTATCACTCTCCCACCTGTGATTTCAGATGGAGAGCTCCCCACTTGCCAACACCTTGGGTTTGGGGGGGCTCTGGCTCCGGAAGCTCCAGCAAAGTAAGGGAACAGGTAAGGTACGGCTCTTCCTCCCTGGGGGTGTGGGCAGAGGAGAGAGGTGGGCATTTAATGGCCGCGTCCGGGTGGGTGTCGGGGCGGGGGCATGCCTCTCACACTGATGAGTAGATGGGGCTAATGGGCCATTTTCCTAATTGCCAGTAATGACACCGTTTGGACTGAGCATCCACCTTCTGTTTTCCCTCTCGCCACACCTCACATCTCTGGCCTGTGAATGGTGACACCTGACTGGCTGACATCCCAGCATGGCGTCAACACTGGTTGGTCCTGAAAGTTGGAGTAAAAGGGTGTGTCTTGGGTTCCGGGTCCTTTCAGACAGAGAATGCAGTTCGGCTCTGCCTTGCCTTGGATACCTGGGAAAACCTGCGTTTCCTTCCAAAGTGGGCTGGAGAACTTTCTAAGAGTAGAGGCGTCTCCTGATAAAGGTCTGGTGTAGGAATCACGTTTCACTGGGATTCATTCATCGTGGCTGCCAGGACCAGCATTACTGCCAGGCAAGCCAGATCACAGGGGACCAGGAGCCACACCCCCTGACAAACACGGAGGTTTACTGAAGCAAAGGCAAGGGGAGGCACCAAGAGTGAATGCGACTGAAATACAGAAAGGAGGAAGGAGAAAAGAAAATGAGGGAGGAAGAAGGGAGGAAGAGAGGGAGGAAGGAAACATCAGCCCTTGCCTTCTGGAATGGTTGTTCATTAGGGAGCATAGGTGCTTCCTCCCCTCCCCATTCCCTGTTCCTTCCTTCCCTCCTTCCCCCTTTATCTCCCATTCCTTCCTTACTTCTTTCTCCCTGTCCCTGCCTTCCTCTCCCTCCCCTACTTACTTTCTCTCAAATTCATTCCTTCCCTCCTCTCTTTCTCCTACTTTCTCCCCATCTCCCTTCCTCTGCTTCCCTTTCCCCAAACTCCTTTCTCTCTCTCTTTTCTACCCTTTCCTTCTCTCCCTCTCTCTCTCTCTCTCCCTCCCTCCCTCCTTCTTTCTCCCCTCCCCTTTCACCCTCATTTCCTCCTTAACTCTCTTCTTCCCACCTTCCCTCTTTTCTTCCCTCCTTCTTTCCTCTCCTTCCCTCTCTTTTCCCTTGCCTCTCTTCCCCTTTGTTGCTCCTCCTCACTTTCTCCCAATTTCCTTTCTTTCTCCCTGTCTTTCTTCCCTTCTTCCTTCTTCCCTCCCTCTTTCTCCCTTCCCCTGCCTCTCTCCCACACTTCTTCCTCCTCACTTTCTCCCTCCCTCCCTTACTTCTTCCTTTCTCTCTCTCTCCCTCCTTTTCTTTCTCCCTCCCTCTCTCTGTCTCTCCCTCTCTCTCCCCTCTTTCTTTTCCTCCCTTCTTCATCTCCTCCCCCTCCATCTCTCCTCCTCCCTTCCCTGGCCCTCTGCCCTTCTCCCTCCTTCCCTTTCCCTCTCTTCTTCTCTTGTCTCCCTCTGTCCCCTCCATCCCACTTGTCCTGTGCTTCTCTCCTTCTCTGTGTTCACTCCTTTAGTGTTAGGGCAGCTGGGAAGCAGAGGAACCACATGTTCTAGCCTTGTCACTCAGAGGAACCAGTCTTTCTCAGTTGTAACCTTCTGCAAAGTGGAGCTGTCTTCCTCCCGGGTGGTCTGGGGAGCTGCCCTAAGTTGTGGAGCGAAGTTCTTTGAACACTCTGGAGGATTCTCATATAGGAAAGCTGAGTCGTTCTGCACAGTGAGACCTGTGGGACCCAGGCTGGGCTCCCTCATACTACATAGCTACTAGAGACCCACGGGCACCAGCTCTTCAGTACTCAGGAGATGGGCACTGACTGAGGCTGGTGGCCTGAGGGACACATCCTGAGTGCTTCTGAGAGCCCCAGGGTAGGTTCTGACAGGGAGTGGGTGGAGAAGAGCTGAAGGCTGGCTGCGGCTGGGGTTGAGGGGACTCTGGGGGTGAACTCAGCGTTTCCTGAGCAAGTGAGCGCCTGCCCTGTTCCTGACTGGTTGTAAGCGTAAGCGAGCGCCTGCCCTGTTCCTGACCGGTCGTCCTTTCCGACATTCCAGCTGGCTTTTGTTGTCTCCTTTTACAGATGAGCAAACCGAGACCAGCTACAGTCACAACACTGTGTTTGGGGCAGGGCGGGTGGAGATATGGTAGTTTCTGAACTTGTGTCACACTGGTGAGTGGAAAATGGTCTTCCTCTAATGAGGGGTCCAGTGATTGAGTCCACTACCCTGGACTGCACCCAGAAGATGTAGGTCCACTCAGCAGCTCCTGTGGCCTGATTGAGGGGAGGCACATGGAGGGGCTGAACCTCTGCGGTCTGCTCTGGGACCCAGGGAGCAGCTGGTAGGAACTTCTGTGTTCCTGCCTTCTTCCTGCGCCTTCCCTGACCTCTGACCTGGCCTGATCATGAGGCAAGTGCACGGACAGGGGACCACACACATGCCCCTCCCCTTCCTGGGCCTCTGTCTTTCCAGCTGGAGAGGAAAGCAGTGGGGACGTTAGGATTGTCATTCAGAAAGGATGGCTGGCTTCCTTAGGGGGTACAGACCTGAGTGGGAGGAGGAAGGAGGAGGAGGAGGAGAAGCCTGACCTGGGGAGGTGCATAGTTGAGAGAAACAGAGCCCAATTACATCACCACACACGCCTAAATTGTCCTGTGGGCCAGGAAGGGAAAGGCTGGGATCCTATGAGCTACATGCACAGTGAGACCAGTGGAGAGCTCAAGGCTGCCTTGGGTGCCTCCGATCACCGAGCTGTTACTGAGTGTCATTGCCTTTGTCGTTTCTATCCCAGGGTCCCAGAGCCACCCAGAGGCTGGGGCTTGCTTCTTTTCTTCATTCATTTTATTTACATCATTCAATAATTCTTTCTTGAGTTTGGATGCATGTTACACATTGGAGATAGGATGGCCAGTGAGCTGATGTGGACCTGACCTTCGGAGTGGTGCAGTAGCACAGCAGAGATTCAGAATGTACACAGACAGAAGGTGACAGACATCGTTGGCAGTGTCATGAAGGAAATAAAGCACAAACATAAAGAAGAGAAAGAGTGACTGACAGTGCAGGGAACATTAGCAGGTGGGCTAGGACATGTGTCTCTGAGGAGGTGACATTGGAAATGAGAGCTGACAGACAAGGGTCAGGCTTTCCAGGGCCCTGGAGAGGTCACTGCAGGTGCAAAGTGCCCAAGGCAGGAGATTGTTTTTTTTTTTTTTTTTTTTTTTTTTTTTTTTGAGAGAAAGAGAGAGAGAGAGAGAATTGCCTCACTAGGGCCTCAGCCACTGTAATTGAACTCTAATCACTTGTGCTACCTAGTGGGCATGTGCGACCCATCACTTGCCTCACCTTTGTGCATCTGGCTTATGTGGGATCTGGAGAGTCAAACATAGGGTTTAGGCTTTGCAGGCAAGTGCCTTAGCCACTAAGCCACCTCTCCAGTCTGAGATTGGTGTTCTTATAAGACAGGAAGAGGTCTGTTGGTGCTCCCCAGCTGTTCATTGTCCTGGTGACCCTGTAGGACATAAAATTTGCTGCCTGCCTTTGTAGACCCACTGAAGGTGGGGGCAGCTCCCCTGCCCTGGTCCTCACCATCTAGTTTCCCCACTTCTGCTTCTTCCCACGCCTGTCTCGTGTCTTCCTTCACCATTGCATTCCCAGCATGCTCCACAGCTGAGCTCAGTGAGCCAAAGGCCTCCTTCTGGACGCAAGTTCTTGCCCAACCTTGAGGTCAACTATTTCCCCAGACAGACGTCTATCTGTCTCTGATGTGGTGTCCCCAGGGGCACGTGGTACCTCTTTGACCCAGGCATATAGACTGGGCAAGGATGAAGTGGGATTGTGCAAACACATTCATTCATTCATTCATTCATTCATTCATTCATTCATTCACTGAGTCATCAATATTTGTGAGCACTGCCATGAGTAACAACAGCTAACACAGGGAAGTCAGGCAGGGAGTACGCTTTGACTTATTTATTTTTCTTTTTGGTGCAGAGATTGAACTCAGGGCCTCACAGCTGCTAGGCAAGTGCTCTGCTAGTGAGCTATATCCCTGGCTCAGCAATGGATTTTTTTTTATTATTTAGGGTAACTAATAAGGACATATCTGAGGTGAATTTTGTTTTTATTATTACTATTTTTAAAAGAAGGAACTGATACATCCATTGATTGACTCCTGAAAGATAAGAAGGATTTAGCTTGTGGGTGGAGATTCCAGGTTCTGGAATCTGCCTGTGCAAAGCCCCTGTGGTAGGAGGGAGCGTGGGGTATTTGTGGAACCACGAGCAGTGTATTCAGATGCAGTACAGAGAAAGGAAAGGGGATGTGTAAGGATCTGACTTTGAGTCTCTGGGTTCAGGGAGCCGTTTTCAGGAGGTCTCTAGAATGGTTTGCATGAGGCTTGGACAAACTTGTGAACTGGAAAACACAAGAGGCAAGGTGGGGAGGTTGGTAGGGCAGGGAGGAGCTCAAGCACCTGGTGAACTTGGAGCCACAAGCTTCACGACCTTGAGTGAGGCCATAACCTCTCTGACTGATTTTCTATTTCTTCGTCTGTCAAGTGGGGATTCAGTAGCAACCTCAAAGGGTGACTATGAGAAGTGAGTTGCATTTGTTACAGTGGTTGTCATTATACCATTGTTTGTTAATGTCTCTTAAAAGACACACACACACACACAATTATGTCAGATCTGATCCTGGGAGGAAGACCTGACTGAAGGTAGAGGTGTGAGAGTTCTTCCGACTCTTGCTTCCCACCCTCAGGGTAACTATTTGCAGGGTTAATGCTAGAGCATTTAAAAAAATCACCTGTTCATGAGCCCTTGAGAAGTATTGAAGGAACATTCGTGCAAACAAATAATTATGCCAACTGGGAACCAAGCTACTCCACTTATCAGAGTTGCACCGGGGACTAGTTGTTGGTAGCACTTAGGCATTTACTTCAAGGTACAGTATGTATTCTGGAGTGATAAGACCTATTCACACTGGTCTTCCTTCCCCTTAGCCCATGTTAGTGAAGTGTCTAGAATCACTTTGAACACACTTGCATTTTGGGTTTTTATTTTGTGTGTGTGTGTGTGTGTGTGTGTGTGTGTTTATTGGAGACAGTCTCATTTTATAGCCCAGGATGGCCTGGAACTCACTACGTAGACCAGGTTGACCTCAAATTCATGGCAATCCTTCTGCTTCAGCCTCTCGAATATGGCTGGGATTATAGGCATGAACCACCATGCCTGGTTTGTGCTTTGCTTCTATTTAGTAGGCTCCGCTGTGCTAGATGACCACCTGTCTTGAGATGACAGTTTCCATTAAAGGACACGGTCTTCTGTAAGCCAGAAGTCCATTCTAGATGGCCTGGGATGGTGGCTGCTGTGAGTCAAGGTGACACATTTGTGATTTCTTCTAATGTGGCTTTGGGCCCCACATCCAAGTAGTGCAGACGAACCACAAGCATTAAGAAAGTATGGAGAGGAAAAGGAGAACTGCTTGGGCTGGAGGGCGGCTCAGCGGCCGGCATGGACCTTATCAGTCATCTGTTGATATGGCAACACTACTCCAAAGCCTAGTGCCTTAGCACAGCATCTTCTCTGACTGGATGGGTTTCTTACTGGCCTCCACTGGGCTCTTAGCTCAGCTTCATTCATTGATGAACAAGGCTCATGGGAGTTTCCGGGATAGTTTGGAATCTCTGGCCTCTCTCTAAGACATTTGTCACACAGACCCTTCTCCAGGCAAAACAGTCTCCAAATAGGATTCTCATTGGCTAAAATAAGTCACCTAATCAAACCCTGGCATGGTAGTTTGAATTAGATGTCCCCCCAAAACGCATGTGTTCTGAACGCTTGATTCCCAGCTGATGGTAATTTGGGAATTGGAGCCTCCTGGGGGGGGTGTTGTTAGGGGCACACTTGTGGGTGTTAGAGCCAGCTTCTGCTTGCCAGCATTTGGCACACTCTGCTGCTGCTATTGTCCACCTGATGTTGGCCAGGAGGTGATGTCCAGCCTCTGCTCATGCCATTGTTTTCCTCTGCCATCATGGAGCTTCTCCTCAAATCCGTAAGCCAAAATAAACCCTTTCCTCCCAACAAGCTGCTTTTATTTGGGTGCTTTGTGCCAGCAATGCAAAGGTGACAGCAACATCCAGCATTGTGGAGGAGGGACCCACACAACAGTATGGATTTTGAGAAGGAGGTTCCTTGGTTGTCACTGCTATGACAGTCCATCCCATTGGCGCTATTTCAAGGATGAGTGACTTCAGTCCTGTCTGATCACACAGTGGTGGTACTGAGATGCCGACAATCCTACTATCGTTAAGAACAGCATGCAGCATATTGTTCAGTGCTTACGTGTCAGGGCTCAACTAACACGTTTAATAATTTCATCTTCCCAGCAATCGTGCCAGTGTGATGTCACGCCCAATTTACAGATGAGGAAGATGAGGGTCGTGAGGACGAAGGGTATCTAGTGTTAAGCATTCCTGAAGGTGGAGAGGTACATGGCCCAAATCCTTCCTCTGTGGCCAAGACATCCTTGGCCAAAGTGAAATCATGTTTCCAAAACTGGTCCTCGGACTTGCTGAGATGTCAGCAGCTTCCCCGATGGCAGTGTGATGAGCTGGGCAGGACTGAATCAGACACATGAGGCTGGTGTTTGTATTCATCTGCACAAGCCTTTGGCAGTTTCCAAGGTCCCTTGGCAAGCAGGATGCTGGCCTTGCCAAAGCCTGGGTCTCTGGCATAATAGTGCTGGCCTCAGGTCAGGCCAGGCCTCCCACCCTCTTGCTGTCCAAATCAGTCTCAGCCCCACGTGGCCTCTCCTGCTGTTTCTTCCTGCCCTTGAGCCTCAAGTACAGACCAGCAGGAGGTGTCTCCATGGCTGGTCACATGTGGAAGCAGGATGGTTCAGGATATGGTTTCCCGGAGACCTGTCAGAACAGTAGCACCCCCCCCACCCCAACACCAGGTGCTAGGCAACCCAAGCCTTGGAAATGGGAATGGTGGCTGGGCCCATCCTCGGGTGTGTGGTTGGGACGAAGCCCTGAGTGGAGAGGAACTTTGCTGACAGGGAGGGCGTGGACACTCATGGGGGCCAGCAGAGAAGCACCCAGCCTCAGTTCTTTGAAAAGGCAGGTTTCAAAAGGTTGGAACAGATCTGCTTAATTAGACCTTTTTTTTTTTCTTGCAAACTTCTCCAAATCTTGACTTATTCTGTTGGGATCCCCGAGGGGAAGCGGCAGAGTCCAGATTGGTGTTCTAACTGGGGCCGTGGAAAGAATGCCATGTGAAGCATCCCTCCTGGTGCTGGAACCCAGACTCCAAACACGGGGACATTGCTGCTTTCGTCACGTCCCTGAAGTCCAGTAATGAGCAGTGGCCAATGCATAGTGAGGAAATCAAGGACAATGTAGGACATTCACAGACCCCCCCCCCGTGTCCCCACTGACTTCCCACCTGCCCCAGTCTAGATCTTCCAGTCCATGTCTGCCCCAGGGCCCAGGTGCTAAAGGCTTGGCCCCCAGCCTGGTGCTATTGGAAAGGGGTGGAGCCCTTAAACAGCCCAGTGGGAGATCTTCAGGTCATTGGGAGCATGTCCTCTGAGGGGACAGTGGGACTTCACTTCTTTCTGTTTTGCTCCTGGCCATGAGGTAAGCAGGGTTACTGGGCTGTACACTCCCTGCTGTTTTGTGCTACTTACCACAGCCCCCAAATCAACAGAACCAACCAGCCTTTTCTCTGTATAAGTTGATTTATCTCTGACTTTTTCTTTCATAGCAATGGAAAACTAACACCTTTTCCCCTTCCTCCCTCCTTTCCATCTCTTCCTTCCTTTCCCATCCTCCTTTTGTTTTGTTTTGTTTTCTTTTTTTAATGGGTAACAGACAGTAAAGGACAGGTGGTATCCTGTAGATGGGTCCCAAAATGTCACTGAAATATCTTAAGTAAAGGAGAGGACATGTTCACATTTGATTTTGAAACTATGCCCCCAGTTTCTATGTAAAAGGATTTGCTTTCTTATAAACTCCAGAGAGTAAGTCTGTCAAGAAAGGACCAGCGGCTCATTCTTGGTAAGTCAGTTTCTTTCACAGGCCTTGGTTCCCCCATCGTGACCGTGAGGTCACAGTTGAATTTGGGGAGATGGAGACTTTCCATTGACCTTGGGTGTCCCTTTGACGCTACATGACTTTCTATGCTGTCTCTCACCTGGACAATCAGGCCTGGGGAGAAGAAACATTAATTAATTCTTAAACATTTAACTGGCACACTTGGAAAGGGTTTCCGTCATGCACATAGACCCATATGTGTAAACTCCAAGAATGGCTATACACAAAACGGGCTCTCTTGGGAGGGCTGTGCAGAGGATTCTGCCACACATATCCACACCCATCTGTGCACAGAGTCCACCCAGTATAGCCCTTCAGAAGCACCTACATATGGACAAAGGAGGTATATAGGATGATAGTGGTTGCCTTACCTCTTAACATATATGTTATACACATATATGTGTGTATATATATGATATATGTGTGTATGCATATGCATATATATATATATATGTATTTTTGTTTGTTTTGTTTTTGTTTTTGAGGCAGGGTCTCACTCTAGCCCAGGCTAATCTGGAACTTACTCTGTAGCCCAGGCTGCCCACAAAAGATCTCTATGTATGAGTGTGGGCATGCACGTGTGGAGGTTAGAGGACAACCCTGGGTGTAAGTCCTTGCGTTCTGCTGTGCTTGAGACAGGGTCTTTTGTTGGTGGTTGGGCTCAGCTGAGCTTCTGGGCATCCTCCTGCCTCTGCCTCCCATCTCACCGCAGGCACACTGGGACTACAGACACTACCATATCCGGCTTCATGTGGGTTGTGTGCATTGGAACTCAGGTTGTTACACTTGCATAGGAAATGCTTCTACCCACTGAGCCATCTCTCCCACCCCATTTATATACTTCTTGACAAATTCAAATTAATTTTAAATAAGACGAAACTATTGAAGACACTCAGGAAAATACCAGATTTACTACTGTGGAGGGTGTGTGGCTGAGGCTAAAGGGTTGTTTTCCATTGCTAGTGTCTATATTTGCCCGTCTTTACATTTTTCATAATGAGAATATACTTATATATTTATGGTGCCATAAAAAAGAGAAAGAAGGAAGTTGTTCTTCCAATTTAGCTTTTCTGTGAAGGAGTGGAGTGGCTGGAAGCCCATGTGACTGGGGGAGCGTGCAGTGAGTCAGTGAGCCAGGAAGAAGAGCCAGCCACTGTGCCTGCCTGGGTCACGTGGTGCCAGAACCCAGCATACTGGCTTGTTTTGCAACTCAGGCAGGTCCTTTAACCACAAGCTGGCTGGCCAGCCCTGTGTGGCTGGGAGAGCTGGTGCCAACCCTCTTCTCTTGAATGACTCACGCCCCTTCCCGCAATTGCTGGGGGAGGATGTGGAGAAGTTGATCTCCAGGGCAGAGGTGTAGCTCCTGTCCACAGGCCCTGTAAGCATGGTTGTCCCAGAGGCCGAAGGGTTCCAGAGTCTCCATCTGGAAGCCCCCAAATGAAGATTACCACTCTCTGTATAGATGATACAGCTATGGCCTTTGCCTCAGTCCACTGTACACTCACTCAGTTTACAGGTGTGATGCTCATGAGGAAGTGGGGGTGAAGGGGTCTTCTGTCAATCAGAGTGTCTATGATGTCGAGACACTGTGTTCATGTGCTTGCTGGCCTTATCTTATAGATACTGAAACAGCTTCAAGCAGAGGTGTAGAATTTGCCCAAGTTCAAAGGTCCAGGCTAGTAAATGGCAGAGGAGGCATCTGAAGCCAGGTGTAGTTGATAGAGGCCAAGCCAAGGTGATTTTCATTCTGGGCTGGTTGCTTCCATTGGTAAGAAAGTCTGTGCTCACAGGTGGATGCCCTTGGAGGCTGCTTCTTATGGGCTCTCTTGGGTTTGCCAACAGAGGCGAGAGGTTCTCAGGGAGGTAGCCAGGTCAATAGATTGGATCTGTCTGCAAGCTCCCAGGTGGGCACTTCACTGTCATTTGTTCTTTAGTCCTCGCAGCACCTGTTGAATCGATTGCCTCTGTTTTTTCCAGTGGGCAAACTGAGGCTCAGAGAGGAAATGACTATGTAATCACAGACAGCAAGAAGAGAAAGGGATCAGAACCAGGTCTGTCTGACTCTGAATTCTGCCTCCATCTTAGACACACCGTGTGTCTGGAGTATCTGGATCTTAGTCCTTCCTGTCTTGCCTGTGCCTGTGTGTGTGTGTGTGTGTGTGTGTGTGTGTGTGTGTGATGCATTGGATCAAACCCAGGGCTTTGCCTTACAAATACTGATATAGTGCTGTGTTCCCATCCCACCCATTCTCTTTCCTTTGAAGCTCGAGTCTTGCCTAGTAGGCAAGCTCTCATTCATGTTTCAATACCCCGTGGGGTCTCACCTCCTCCAGGAAGCCTTCACGACCTCTGTAGTGAAAACTTCTCCCCAGTAACCTCATGGCTCCCTGACCACATGTACTCTTACAAAACTTCTTCCTATTCATCTATTTGGGGAACCATGAGTTCCTTTAGTGGAAGGACAGTGTCATGTTCGCTAGTGATTTTGTCCACCCTCTGAACACACCTTTCCATCTGAAAGCTAGTGCAGTGGTTACATGAGAGCTTTCTAGAGCCCTGGATCTGGATTCGAATCCCAACAGAGATGGGTGATGTTGGGACAACTGCTTTTGTTCTTTTAGCCCCATCAGTAAATTGGAAATTTTAATGTCTACTTCTCAGCCTTTGTGAGCATTAGTGAAATATTTATATAAAGTGCTCAGCACAGTACCCGAGGCACAGAGCACATTAATATCATCAATGCTGTGGTCCAGCCCTGGCTTTTATGGGCTGGTGACTGGATGGGGAAAATATGGTTCTCCAGTCCATCATTAGGACCTGATACTCATACATCCCTCTTGAATCAGAGGTCGTCACTTCCCTCAACTTTGCACATGAGCTGGATTAGGCATGCACATGTGAAGTAACATCAAACAAAGACAAATATTTATTTATTTATTTACTGATTTGCAAACACAGAGAGATAGAGAGGAGACAGGCAGACAGAATGGTCACACCAGTGTTTCCAGTCACTGCAAACAAACTCCAGATGCATGCGCCACCATGTGCATCTGGCTCATGTGGATACTGGGGAATTGAATCTGGGTCTTTAGGCTTCGCAGGCAATCGCCTTAACCACTAAGCAATCTCTCCAGCCCCCAAAACAATTTTTTAAATTAAATTTTTAACACTGTCAAAGTGATTAAAATGGATTACAACAACCATCTAAAAAATTAGAAAAATGACTTCAGTGCCCAGGGCTGATAAGATTAGAACAAAAAGCATGTATGTGAATTACTTATGACCATCTCAGTTCACAAACATTTAGGATAACAGCATGTTCCATTGTGTCACTCTGATATTTATCATGAGAAAATAACTTCAAAGAAAGAAATAGTTGGAAGCAGAAGATGTTTATTACATTCGTATCTCAAATAGCAAAAACCCTGGCTAATCCCGGAAGGCCCATTGGTAGGGTTGTGGTTAATGGAATCATGATGCATCAATGATTTAACCATTAGCAGTGGGGATGGCAGAGGGCTTCTAGGTACATACATGTAAACACTGTGAGCCTGTTTACTCTATGACCACAACTATGTTAAATGTGTGCGCGGAGAAATGTGGCAAACACAGAAGGTTGAAGGCAAAATGGAGGGCGGGAGGCTGTGGGCTGTCTCTACTGTTATTTGGATTGAGTCACTGGGTCATCCTACATGTGACCTGGAGTGGCCTCCACCGTTGGGATTTCATGTTCAGAGTCTTGCCCACCAGGTTGTTCAGCATTTGTATTTCCTGTAGCCAGGCCTTGCCGGCAGTTCTTCAAACAGCTCTTACGCTGGCATGCAGGCACAAATGCATGCAGTTGATTCTTGCCTAGCTCCAGGAAGCTGAAAGACCTTTGCCAGGAATTGTGGCATTTCAGCAGGCCAAAGCAGTCTGCTCTTGACTGGAAGCTTCCCCGCTAAGGCTCTGCAGTCTTGCTGAGCGGGGACGGATCTTGCTCAGAGGCTCCGGGGAGTACATTCCATCGAGGTAGAGAGTAGCTAATGCAGCTGATGGGAGCCCCATACAGTTAGGAAATTTGACTGCACTTTGGCCCGCATCACCTTTTCTAACTTTACAGAAAACAAAGTCATCAATGGCACCATTGCTGCCCATTGGAGCCCTTAAAGCAGGGCAGAAAATACTTAGCTCCCAGGTGTAGTCGCCTCAGAATCCTCCTGAGTCTGGCTGAAGCCCCGCCTTCTCTACTTCCCCTCCAGCCTCCATGACAGATGTCCTCACTGCTGTCCAGTCGCTACAGATAGGTGTGATGCCTTGCCAATCAACACCCAACCCAGCCTCAGAAATCACATTCTTACAACTTGGATAATGTGAGCTGCTAACAATGGCTCACTCACTCATGATTTTGGCTTCATTGTCATTCCTTCATTTGTTTATCTGGTCCTCAGCAGCTAGAGTTGCTTTCGTTTCATTTCATTTCATTTTTTTCCTGCCGGACATTGTTCCAGGCACTGGCAGTAGAACAGGACCATGGTGGCCTCAAATGAATAATAAAATACTAAGAAAATAACAAATCCTCATAAGGATTTACAAAGCAATCAACTGGGTGTTCTTTTCTGATGGAGAACAATGGGCGGGCGTAAGTGGGACAGACTTTTGTTCCATTGGGGTGGCCATTGGACACCTCTCTGAGAAGTGTCAGCTCAGCAAAGTCGGGGAAGGGAGAAAAAGACGCTGCTAATGCAAAGGGCTGTGAAGAACCTTCTTGGCAGAGGGGCTGGCAGCTGGAGGCCTAGGTAACAGGGGGTGGATATGCTCTGGAACACAGGACAAACACTGACCCCACCTGCTCTCTCTCCTTTCTCTTTCTGTTTTCTCCCTCCATCTCTCTAACTTATTCCAGCTGAGCATTCTTTATCCTTCCTCTCGCAACTGGCTTTTCATTGAGCCTCACGCTGAATCCTTTCTTCTCAGCCTGGATGTCTGGATCCAACTTCATGATTTCTTTGTGCTTCTTGCTTGCTTCCCCTCTCTCTTCCCTTTCCTCCTCTGACTACTCCTAACATTGTTGGCCCCAGCAACTTCTTCATGCTCCTCTGGCCCCATGGCTCGTTTGTTCCCAAGCCGAGGCCACTGGGACGCCCATCTGATTGATATTAGCACTGACAGCCAAAGGCTTTAAATCATTCCCACAGCACATCTCGGGAGGTGGTGTGCTGGCTGTGTTTTGTCTGTCCCCAAGAAAGACAAGACTCTTAAACAAATATATATATTCTCAGAAACCCAAGTGATTGTTTTTCTCCATTGATCCATCGTGACATTGAGCCTGCATAAGGCTTCCTAGTGCCTGAGGGTTAGGTGTGTGGGGCGGAATCAGAGTGAACCAGCTTAAGCTCAAGCTTTGGTGGAGAAAAGGGCATACAGACCAGAGACTGTGCTTCTAGGACCTGAACTAAGTGGCTTGTTTGTTGAAGGGAGGGAACGTTTATGATGGGGGTGGGGGGAAATTAGAGCAAATTTCACGGCATCAGGCTTCACCTTTGTAAAGCCTTCCTGAGCACCTCCCCCACCCCTAAAGAGAAGCGACAGTCACCCCCTTGCATCCACCTTGCTATGGAATGATGTCTAACACAGCACCTGGGACGCTCTGCTCCTCTTTTTCACTGGACCGTGTACTTAGACACACTATCCGGGGGTTTCAGTGTCATGCTGTGGTACCCAGCTCAGAGCCTCCATCCTGTCTAGTCAAGTTAGTTTCCAGTTAAAGGCTCATGAGGGGGCTTATGTAAGTAACACCCACTTAGGAGGTGGGTGGCTTTGACAGAGCGTGCCACTTTCTTCATCTCTAAAATAAAGGCATCCATAAGTGCTGGTGAGGATATTCCTGCCAGTTGGAGTAGAACTGTTACAGCCACTGTGGTGATAAGTATGGAAGTTTTCTACACACACAAAAAGTAGAACTGTTATATGACTTAGTTATACCACTCCTCAGTATACATCCAAAGGACTCAGTCCTACCACAGACACCTGTCCATCCATGTTTATTGCTGCACGAGTCACAATAGCCGGGACACGGAACCAGACTTGATGTCCGTCAGTGGATAAATGGATAAGGAAAATGCGGGACACATGCACGATGGCGTTTTATTCAGTCAATAAAGGAAAATGAAATCGTGACATTTTTAGGGGAAAAAATGGATTAGACTGGAAATTATTATCAAAAGACAAATATCACATGTTTTCTTTCATAGGGAGATTACAGATTTCTATTTTCATATGCATGCATGCGCATGTGTTTGTGTGTGTGTGTGTGTGTGTGTGTGTGTGTATTATTGCTCATGCAACTAGACAGGGACTAGGAAGGGGAAAGAAGAAACTAGAAGGCAATAGAATATATGTGCCATGAAAGGAGAAGGGAACGAGTTGGGGAAGGAAGGGAACCAACAGGAGAGGGGCGAGGAGCAGGGTGTTGGGAGACTGAGTGAGGGAAGAGGATCATCAAAAACAAGTCACCTAAGGAGATTTGCTAATGAAAACCATTACTTTATATATTAATTAAAAAAACTAATAAATTAAGCATTCAATGAAATCAATTAAGATCAAATAAAATAAAGGCGTCTGAACCAACGTAAGTAAAATGCTTGGGACACTGTAGGAAGTGCTCATTAATGTGAGCATAACTGTTGTTACTGTTGTAATAGTTGGTGCAAATAGCTGGTCACTGTTATTATCACCATCACGACTATCATCAACGCCATCACCGAAGGCTCCAGGCTTGGTTGCTTTATGCTTAACTGGCCAGAGAATCCAGAGAACCCTAGTTCTCAGAGTTATGAGTGGTTTAGAGATGATATTTTTTTTTTTGGTACAAAAGGCTACTTAAAAATCTGTGTGGACTTAAATTTTTTTTTTCTCTTAAGCCAGACACAGTGGGGAACACCTTTAAAACCAGCACTTGGGAGGCAGAGGTAGGAGGGTCTCCATGAATTTGAGGTCAGCCTGAGACTCCATACTGAATTCGAGGTCAGCCCGGGCTAGAGTGAGACCCTACCTTGAAAAACAAAATACAAAAAACCAAACCAACAACAACAACAACAACAACAACAACAAAAGTTCTCTCAAAAGTATGCAGAGAAACCTGTGCTTCTGTGCAGAGAAACCTAAAGAAATTCAGGTTGGTCTGGCCATCAGGGGAGACTGTTGCAATTTGAATGTAAAATGTCATCTGTAGACTCATGCGTTTGAGCACTTGGTTGCCTGTTGTTGGTGTTGTTTGAGAAGGTTGTTGAACCTCTGGGAAGTAGAGCCTTGCTGGAGGAAGTGGTTTCCTGGGGGTGGGCTTTGAGGTTTTTGTGGCCAGTCTCACCTTCCTGGTCTTCCTCTGCTTCCTGCATGTCCATGAGACGATGGGAGGAACTTGTGTCTGCTCCTGCCAGCCTGTTCCTGCTAGGATTTCCCTGCCAGGTTGGACTTTTTCTTTGGGAACTGTAAGCTAAAATAAACTCTTTCCTTCCCTGAGTTGCTCAGGTCAGATGTTGGTTCTCAGCAGTGAGGAAGTGACTGATTCAGTGATCATGGAGCAATAGTTCTTCCGCCCCTTTGCTTGGCCTCTGTTCTCTCAGGATGGTTCAGCTGACCCTCCCACCCAGCAGAGTCCTGCCTGACTCCTGAGCCCTGAAGGCCCTTGGGAAGACCATACAGCTTCTTTTCATCTCGTCCCATCTGCATAGCAGTACCTGAGCACTTTCCATAGCCTTTTATAAAAGCACAAGTTGATGTGACCCTGGAACGTTTTGCCCCGTCTCTCTAAGCTTCCTCAAGTGTAAAACCGAAGTCTTTATCACATACCTCAGACTTGTTATGTTCTTTTTTTTTTTTAATATTTATTTATTTGAAGAGAGAGAGAGACAGAGAAAGAGAATGGGCATGCCAGGGCCTCCAGCCACTGCAAATGAATTCCGGACGCATTTGTCCCCTTGTGCATCTGGCTTATATGGGTCCTAGGGAATTGAACCTGGTTTCTTAGGCTTGCAGGCAAGTGCCTTATCTGTTAAGTCATCTCTGCAGCCCTTGTTATTGTTTTAAAATCCCCACCAACACTCATGTTGAAATTTATTCCCCTTTGTGAGGTATTAAAAGGGTAGGAACTTAGCCCCACTATGATATTTGGGAGGTAATTAAGGTTAAATGAGGCCTTAAGGGTGGGGCTGAATTTAAAGGGAATATGACTTTTTAAGAAGAGGAGGAGAGACCTGAGCTTGTGTGGTCTGTCTTGCATGAGATTCCCTGCACTGCCTTGGGACTGTGACGAGTCCCTGTCAGTAAGAAGGACTTCCCCAAGTGCAGCCATATGATCTTGAACTTCTAGTCTTTCAAACCGTGAGCTGAATGCATTTTTACTTTTATAAATTACTTAGTTGGTGCTATTCCGTTACACTGACAAAGTAGATAACAGCTTAAATATAAAGATGAAATGGACAAATGTGTGCCTGTCCTTAACCTCATGCGAGCTCTTTAATGACAGAGGCGATGTGTTGAGTCTTCCGATGTGGCAGTCATGAGCCACATGTGACTACTGGGTGGTTGTGGCATGGCTGGTCAAGGCTGAGTTGATCCCAAAGGCAAGGTATAGTCTGGCTTGCAAAGACTGAGTAGCAAAAGAAGAAAAATGAACTCAATGCTATCTATATCGATTACATGTTAAAATCAAAATAGTTTGTAGACACCAATTTAAATGAAGCCAAGAAAAAAAGTTTGTTAAATAGCATTTGCATTAAAATTAATGCTAGCTACATTAAATATATACACTGTTAGAATGAAATAATTACCAAATAATAAAATTATTTAAATTTATTTTGCTTCTTCTAAATGTTTTTCTTTTGATGTAACTACCAGAAAACTTGAAATTACATATGTGGCTCACATTATAGGATTTTCTTTTGGTGCCTCCTCCCTCTCCTCTCCCTGCCTCTGCTACCCTGGGTTTGCCCTCCCATCCCCAGCATTCCTTCTTTGACTTTCATATCACTTCGGATCTGCCAGCTTCCCTACTCATCTCCCTTGAAGCCTGCCCACTCCGTGAGCCCCTTTCTAGTTCCCTGGCACCTATACACTGTCACTCCCATAACAACACACATACATGAAGGTTGTAAGCTAGGATCCACGTGTGAGGGAGAACAAGCCGTTTGTCTTGCTCTATCTGGATGATCTCACTTAAAATTAATAATTTTCAGTTCCATTTCCATTCTAGTTTTATTGAGTAGCACTGTCTTAGAATACAGTTAAACCATCTGCTTACATGAAACGGGCAATTCCTGTGAATAGGATGGATAAATAGATGAATAGATGAAGGAAGATAAATGAATGGCTATATAACACAATTTATAAATAGAAGGATAGGTAGATGGGCCTTTGTGTAGAGGAATGGAAGGAAAAATAGGATGGGATAATGAAATATATGATCAAAATAATATGATATATCATCAAATGAATAAATTACTAAAAATTAGTTAAGTACATTCCTAAGTTCAAAAACCACTATGCAAGAACAGGAAGTGTCCGGCATCCTGGGGAGATGGAGCTGCACTTTGATAGAAACTTGTCCCTCTGCGCCAGACAGTCTAAGCTTTTGACCAAGAAGAAAGGTTTAGCCCTGCTCTGAGAGAATTTATTATTTTAATTGTTAGCCTTCATCAGAGGTTATTGGGATTTTTTCCCCCTTGCACAGTTTATCACTTGTAAATTATTTGTCACATGGTTGCAATTCCATCCAGATCCTTAACTTTCTAATCATGCATCTTTTATGGGGTCTCCTTCAAAGAAGCAGTATAATTACGTGCCAAGGGTCCCAGTAAATTTTATCAGGCCATAAAATATTATACTTTAATTATTTGGAAGGTGAAGAAAGGCAAATGTTTCCTTAGCAAGGCTGGTGATCAATAGTGCAGGGCTCATGGTGGCCCTGGCTGGTTTTGACATCCAGGTTCTGGGATCCCTCTGAGAGGTCTCAGCTGCCTGCCCAGGTGGGGTCTGCACACAGCAGCTGGCCTTCTATACAGCTGTATCTCTCTTCATTCTCAGATGGACAGTGTGTTGTGAAACAGTGCTACGTCCATATCTTTAAAATGTGTTTACTATGTCCAGCCAGTCTAAAGGGTCTGGGAGAGGACACTTGTTAAGAAACTTAGGTCCCCAACGGCAGCTAGCGATCAGAACCGACTTGAGCTCTCCTCAATCCACGATCACGTGTTCATTTTCTCTGTTTCTTTCTGTGTTGCAGCTGCTATCCTGAATGCAAACCAGAGCATACATGTGAGTTCAGCACGTGGGGCAATTTTATTCTCAAGGGGTCGATAGTAGAAATGTTATTAGTGTCATGGAAACAGAGAGTAGCATCCAACATTTAATTCATTTGGTTATTCACACCATGCCCTGATTGATGGTGATAAGCAACTTGGATAAGCCGATGTTTATATGGGCCTCATTTTGTTCTCTTTGAGGAGGTGGCCATTGGTTAAATCATCAGCTAGCCCACAGGATTGTAATTATAATGGTTGCTAAGAATGAGAGGTCCATGGGACTTTGAAAACCTATTTTAAAAGATGGGCCTGAGCTGGAGAGCTGGCTTAGCAGTTAAGGCACTTGCCTGCGAAGCCTAAGGACCCGGGTTTGATTTCCCAGTACCCACATAAGCCAGATGCACAAGGTGGCATATGCACCTGGAGTTCATTTGTAGTAGCCAAAGGCCCTGGCACGTTATGATTTTTCTCTATCTGCCTCTTGGTATGCCCATTCTTTCTCTATCTGCCTCTTTTTCCTCTTCTTCTCCTCCTCCTCCTCCTCCTCTTCTTCTTCTCTCCCCTCATTCTCTCAAATAGATAAATAAAAATATTAAAAAGCAGGGACTTTAAATTGGCAAGAAGGTCATAGAAACCTGTTCTGGGGAAATAAGTGGCTTGAAATGTAAAGACTGAATAGAAATTAGCTGGGAAAATAAGCCGGGGGGGCGGGGATATTCTAGGTAGAGAGGGCAGCATAGGCCAACTGAAGAAAAGTGCACCCAACAGTGAAGCAACAAGGAATTTTATTAACTGCAAAGTGATAGCAAAGGTCGAATGCACTGCCAACAGGTGCCACTAGTGAGAAGTACTCAAGGGCTCCGTATATTGCCCAGGGTGTCTTTGTAAAGAATCCACAAGAAGCAGCAGTTGGTGTAGTTTGGGTGGTCCTCTATTTTGATTGACAGACTTGAGCTCTGTAACTTTTTAATCCCTTGTGCATGTTCCTTCCCCTAATGTGCCAGAGAGTCAGGATGTTGGAGTACAGTTGCCTCCGAGAGACAGAATGAGTGTGCCAGGCTACGACCTTGGCTTTTGTTCCACAGTGTTGATGTGTCAGGCTGAGTGCAGATGAGGGAACAGACGATTTCAAAGGCAATGAGTGTAAGGTAATGCAAGTGAGCGTGATCAGGTGCAAGGGCAGACATCAGGAGGGTCTTTCATCTGAGTCCAGAGAGAAGGCCAGGAGATGACTAACGCTCACTCACCCTCCCAGCTTGGCTTCTACGTCACTTCCTAGGGAGTCCTTCTCTGACCCAGGGTTGGGCTAGCCACCCCCAGCAGTGGTTCCCCACCCTCCACTTCCTTTTTTGAAACACACAGTATGATTCCTGTCATATCTTCATGCTTCTTTCCCTTGTTGGCAGCAGGTGACCCCCGGAGAGTAGGAGTCCAGGGTCTGAACCACTGCTAACCATTCTTCTCCTGTCCCGGGAACCTGGCATGTGGTTAACAGGCAAGACCCAGAGCTGAATGAACAGGGCACCCGCTAGACTTGGTGTGTATGTTTCCTCTGGATTCTTTCTCTAACTGTTCCTTCTCAGCCCTCTCTCTTCCCTCCCGTATTCACTTCCCCATTTTGCCCCTAAGGGTCTCTTCCAGCCTCCCCACGCTTAGGGCTTTCATCTGAACAAACTGATGGACACCAGAAATCTCCAAGCTCAGAATCCAGAACTCTGGAAAGGGTTGCGATGCCTGTGTTCACCCAGATTCGATACTGTGATTCAAGAGGTAAAATGACGCTGTCATGATTGAGCAGAAGGAAGATGACAGAGCACTTCATGAAAACCTTCCATGTCACCCTCTGGGAGCTACTCATCATGTAACGAGGATTCTGATAGCCGTGGGGAACACTTTTTGGTGAACCCTGTGGTCACTGGGCTGGTGAAATCTTTCGTAAAATTTTCTGCCTTGAGGACCATTGTATTTACATCAAAAGCATTCAAGCTGATGCTTATGGTAACTAGCAGTTATGCTAAGAACCTTCCTGATCCTTTATATCTGGGGTCTACCAGTCTAAATACCACTTTATACATGAAGTTCCATTAGAACACAGGTAAGTCAATTCATTTATGTGTGGCCTAGTTGAGTTTCTTGCTACCGTGATGATGGCAGAGTGGAGCAGGAGTGACTGAAGTAGTGTCAACAAAGCCCAAGACATTTACTAGCTATCCCCTTAGAAATAAGGTTGTCAATGTCCTGGTTACATTCACAACAGCCACACAATGGCAGAAGAAAGGTGATCTCCATTTTATAAATCATGAAACCAAAGCTCCAAGAAGAGAAGGAATTTCTAGGAGGTTTCATGAACAGAGTCGGTCTTCCGGTCCAGTCATCTTCCAGTTGTCCTGGAAGAGCCAGTCTGATGTCCAGGGACAAAGCAGGAGATGGAATCCTGCCTGGATCGAGCACGGTAGAAGCAGAAAGCTCCAGTAGCACTTTCTTCTGGGCCCGTGACCATGTGACCTTCCATCAGGACCCTCACAAAGGGGTCACTGAAAACATCCCTCAGCTGCTTTGCTCCCAGGTCTGCAACTCCAGCAGGGTCTGGGTGGGACACAGGCTCCGTGTAACCTGGTGGAGGTACTCACGTGGGCTGAGAGCCTTGTTCCAAGAGGAGTTGCCTGATGGTGGGTTCTGGCTCTTTGTTCCCCTGCATGAAACTCTCCACAGTGTCTTGAACCTCTTTACATAGTAGCTGAGATCCAACTGCGAGCATCTTAAGCAATAGCATGTGGGATTTGCCAGCGTCTTAAGGCTTGGGTCTGGAAACTGCTACAGGACTACTTTCGCTATAGACAAAGGGTATCATAAAATTCTCTAAATTCAAGGGAGGAGAGCAGACACTCTAATTTTAAGTGGGAAGACTATCACAGAATTAAGGAGCATCATCTTAGAAGATAATGGCCTCTATTTATCGCCATCTTAGGGGCCCCTGGGGCACCCTTCTAATACAACATCCCGGATGACTTCCTGTCTAAGCTGGCAGACACGAAAAGAAGGAAAAGGGTGCTAGGAATGCCAGACAACGAATGCAGACAGAGCAGCCCCAGACAAACCAAGTGTGCATTCACCCTATCCCTGGGGCAATGATTAGCAACTTTCTGATATCCCAAGTCATTTTTAGAAAGCTTAAATTGGGACCCCTGTGTGCTGCTTAAGTATGGAAATTACTAAGGAAAATCTTAATAAACTGTTTAAAAATACGAAAGAATACTTTTTTTTTTCCCCAGGATAAGTATTTATCATGTATCTGGAAAATTCAACTTGAATCTCTGCTTTCCCCAGGCTTCTAGTTAACTGAACTGCACCTGCAAGCATTATCCTTTCAACATGGAGTGCCCTTATGAGCTGTGCCCACTCTAGTGCCTTCCTTGCTGAAGCTTCATTCTGTATCTGCCTGTGTGTTAGGTCCTGGAAAGGCAGCTGTGAGTGACACATGAAGAAAACCTCTAGTGCTGATTGGGCAAGATGGTCAATCCAGGGGTCATTGCACAGCTTGGATGATAAAGGTCATTGCAGAAGTTAAAGGCAAGTATTGCAGGATTCCCTCCCCCACAAAAACATAGAAAAATGGGGCTGGAGTGGTAGCTCAGGGGTTAAAGGCACTTGTTGGCAAAGCCTGACAGCCCAGGTTTGATTCCCCAGTACACATGTAAAGTCAGATGTGTCTGGAGTTTGTTTGCAGTGGCAGGCCCATTCTTTCTTCCTTTCAATCTCTTATTCTTTCAAATAAATATTTTAAAATTAGAAAAATGGAAGAAAATCTAGGTAGATCTCTGAAAAGGAAATGGCATTTTTTTTGGGGGGTTACTTAGTATGTCTCAGGCAACTTGGTAGCATTACATGTGTCATCTCTTGCAATAATTAGAAAACCCCCTTCTAGGTACATGTCATATCTGTCCCCATTTTACAGATGAGGAAACTGAGCCTTACAAAGGTGAAGTCCATGTAGGGAGCACATCAGGAGCAGAGAAAGTACTATGTATTCAATGAGGCAGGATGAGTAGGAGCTCTGAAGCCTTGGAGACTGGAAAGAGAATAAATACCAGGGGACCAGCAGCATTATGGGAAGGTGGGTCAAATAGGGCTGGATAAGCATGGGATACAGCTGCTACCTGGTAGTACAGCAGGGTCATGACTAAAAGGCATCATGCAAGGTAGGGGGTTCAGAGGATTCCTAGCAGGTACAGAGTATCTGAGTGCTGAAGCAATGAAGGGAATGAAATTTTAGCATAGCAGTCACCTTCTCATTGTTGGAATGAAACAACCAACCAGAAGCAGCTTATGGAAGGAAAAGGTTTAGTTCCACTTTACAGTTTCAAGGGGAAGTTTTGTCATGGTGGGGGAAAGCATGGTGAGAGCGGAGAGCCAGGTGTCACATCTTCACATCGGCAGAGAGGAAGTACAGAGACTGAGCTCACTGTAACACCCACTGGGGCTGGCCTAACAAAGCTCAAGGTCCACCCCCAGTGACACACTGCCTTTAGCAAGGCTCCATCTCTGAAAGGCTCCACCAGCTGCGGATCAAGTATGAGGCTTAATCCCAAACACATGAGGCTGTGGGGGACAGTTCACAATCCAATCACAGCACTTAGATCCCTGCAATGAGCCATGTTGAGCCTGGGATGCTCCTATTCTAGGAGTGATCCAGGGGCCAAAAGGGTCACCTGGGAGTTGTTTAGAAATGCAGCACCAAGGCTCCGCATCACACCCATGGAATCGGGATCTGCACTTTCACAAGATCCTCAAAGCTTCCTCTGCACAGACCAGCTTGGGAGATGTGCATCAGACACACTGAAGGTCACAGAGATTGTAACTTTCTGTTTGTTCTAACTTGAGACCTTCCACTGGTAATTTCCACTCCTGCAGACCTGAGCAATGGACAACTGAAGGTTTGGAGGAAGGTTGAGTTCACCAGCATCAGTACCTGAGCTCTACCCACTTTATTTTCTTCTCCTAGTCTTTCCAGAGATTGTAGCCTGGACTCTGTACAACAGAACCAGACTATCCCTGATTCTGATCCATTCCTACCACAGGCTCTAAGCAAATCAGCTCAATGGTATGATCATATGGGCCACTGGCAGACCCCATGGGTCACTGAGTCCTTATGTCATGAAGCTGCTGGGCAAGGACCAGAGATGATAGAGCCTGACCCTGTGCAGACCATATGCACACACTGGTGAGTGTTCAGGAGAATGTGAAGGGACAAAGCCCGTAAGGGAAGATGACATTCACATTGTGCCAGCATAGGAGGTCTTCTCTGTCTGAACTGAAATATACCACACACCAATACCCTGGTTTTAGTGTTGCTCTGAGGCAGGAGTGGGACATATAGTGGGGGTGGAAGAAGCTGCAGTCACAGAGGTGTCAGATTTTGCGTTCCCCTCCTGGACCTCAGCTAAGGAGTCCTTAGCTATCTCTGAAGGCAGAAGTGGTAATGCTTGCCAGTGACATGTCTGCCTGGATACTTCCTCTTTCCATTTTCCCTTCTTCCCTTTGGAAGCTATTCCATAGGTGTCTCTTCTCTCATGCCAGCCTGGGCTGGCTTCTGGGAGGAGAAGGGAAGGGCTGCTTTCCTGACTCATAAGGGCATTACATATGTTGGGACAAGACATGAGTAGTGAGTGATTTAAAGATTAAGGGAGAAGGGGAGCTGGGGAACTGGATCAGTGGGTAAAGTGTTGCCATTTAAGAATGAGGACCTGCGTTCAGATTCCCCAGCACCCATGTCAAATGCTGCCCACGGTGGCATGCTTTGATAGTTCCAGCCCTGGGAAGGTGGAGACGGGCTGGATGGCTAGTCTAACTGAATTGATGAGTGTTAGGCTCAGTGAGAAACTACCTAAAAAAAGTAAGGGCAGGGCTGAAGAGATGGCTTAGTGGTTAAGGCGCCTGCCTGCGAAACCTAAGAATGCTTGTTCGAATCTCCAGGTCCCATGTATAGCCAGATGCAAAAGTGACACAAGTGCAAGGGGGCATATGCATCTGGATTTCCTTCACAGCGGCTGAGAGGCCCTGGCACGCCCATTCTCTCTCTGCCTCTTCTCTCTCTCTCTCTGTCTCTCTCTCTGTCTCTTTCAAAAAAAAAAAAAAAGTAAGGTCAAAAACAATCGAGAAAGACGCTAAAATTGACTTCTGGCCTCTATAGGCACAAACACAGGTGTACAAGAACACACACACACACACGCATGTGCACATGCACATACTTAAGAATCTACAAACATATCAGCACAATGATCAGAATGAAAATGATCAGAAAAGCAAAATGATCAGAAAGAGAAACAGTTGTGGCTGGAAACACAAGCAACTGAGGCTCTCTTTCCATATGGAAGGCAACTCAGTGTGCCAGTGCTAGGTGCTTGACCAAATACACCACTGCCAGCTTTGTACTCTTTCCTTTCAGGGTTTTGGTGAGGCCTGAATGAGGTATGGGGAAGCAGGTGTCCAGATGCAGCTCATGGTAGGTATCTAACTCACAGTGGGCCCTCCCTTAATTCAGATCTCAAGCTGGTTCAAGCATCCTACCTCGCCGAGGGTGAGCAATTGGAAGGACTAGTTTCAGTTCACGAGCCACCCCTGCCCTGGCTCCTTCCCATCTTATAGGGAAGTGACCCGCCTCACGTGCCTGAGAAGATGCATGTGATGATGGCGTGCCCCAGGCAACCAAAAGGATCTTGCAAAACTTATGATCCCCTTCCCCCAACTCATTGCTGCAAAAGGATGAAAGGGATTGAGGAAGCAGCCGGCTCCACTTCTGCAATGGCCTGTGAGGCTGGGCTTGCCTTGCGGCCAAAGGCCATGTGTGTATGAAGATTCTGGAGGATCCTAGAACTGCTCAGGAAAGCCTCCCTTCTTTCTTTTCCTTCTTGTGCTCTTCCCTCTTCTCCTTCTCTGTCCTGTTTCTCTCTACCTTTCTTTTCATAGCAAACAGACGTGAGGTGCTCTTTCTTCAAACTTCTCCCACTGAAGGTCACCCTCAGAATAACCGGTCTAAATGACAGTAGACTTAATAGATGGGTAGTTTTCTTCTGGGACTTGCAGCAACAGGGCAGAGTACAAGGCGGTGTCTCCAAAGGAGCAGTAGAGGGTGAGGTTGGGTCCCAGAACTCTTCGAAGCTCTGAGACCAGAAACAGACCGGCTGTGACATTCGTGGGAAAGTCAGGATCAGAAGAAGAGCTGTCAGGAGCCCATTCTTCTCTGTCCTGCCACATGTTCTCTGTGCTTGCCTGCTTAGCTCAGAGTCATCTCCCCTGAGCATCTGAATTTCACAAAGGCTTTGGTCTTAGTAGAAGATGATGACCAACACTCTTTCCCGTGAGCAGCAAGGGTGCTGCTGTCCTTTGAAGGGACCATGAGTAATGGATGCACTTCTGCATTGTGGTTCCGCCTCTCCGCCCCACGGCACCCAGCGTGACCCATGCCACACATTGTCATGGTGGCGACACGTGTGCACATTCTCCCAAACACTCACCAGTGTCTGCATATTTATTTCCACCCATACCCGCACTTACACTCCATGTGTTCTTGGCTCCGCACATCCCCCAGGAGCAGCATGTCACAGTGTGGCCCACACTCCCCTCACAAATGTCCCTCCCAGTGACTCCATTAGGAAGTTTTATGGCCTGAGCTCCCAGGTGTTTGCTGATCTGACATTGGCAATGACTGAGTGGGCCTTTTGGTGACATGTCCATAAAACCCCATAAATTGTCCCTATGCAATGTTGCATGCACATTTTTATTTTCCTCAATAAATACACACATTCTTATTCCTAACAGCTCCTATATTGGCTGAGCGCCCAGTCAAGGGGTCTACTTACTGTTCATTTGATAGCTCAGGATGCATTGTGGACGGGATTGGGGACCACTCCACTGGTTGGCTGAAGCCCTAGACATCTTTGGAGACCTGAGGAAATGATGGCATGATTGGGGTGGGACATTGGGGATCACCTTGTCTAGGCAGACATTACACCTTTTCCCTGCAAGCCATAGTTTTTCCTTTTAAATTATTTATTTATTTAAAAGAGTAAGGTGGGAGAGAGAGAGAGAAAGAGGGAGAGAAGAGGGAGATAGAAAGAGAGAATGGGCATGTGCCACCTTGTGCATCCGGCTTATGTGGGTACTGGGAAATCAAACCTGGGTCTTTAGGTTTCACAGACAAGTGCCTTAACTGCTAAGCCATCACTCCAGGCTCATTTAGCTTTTTCTTGTTCGTGTATTCCATCCAAAGTCCTTTTGCTGACTTTTTAGGCCATAGCTACCATTAAGCCCAATTTTCAGACTTGAAAATTGACATTCAGAAAAATTCAGTGAGGTTCAAGGGAGGGCTTGGAATTTGCATTTAAATAATATGCTGTCTGGGTCATCCTGAAGCAGGCAGTTTACGGTCACACTTTGAGAATGAATGTATTTTGGGGTCCACTCAGGAAATGCATCCTGTTTTCCCCTCCCTTAAGCAGCTTTGGAAATAATAATGCTGAAGGGAGCAAACATTCTGTCCTCATAGGATGGTGGAACTTAGAGCTCCGGCAACTCTGGAGTTGACCTCCTCTCTCCAAACAGGCTGGTGGGATGGGCTGGGGCTGGCTCACCTGCTTTCTTCTAAAGCCAGGACAATCCATCCACTCCTGCCCTTGTGAGAACTATGATACATGGTCACCTATCCCTCCTTTCAAAACAATGACAATACCTTGCATGTAGATTCAGCTTGACCTCTTCCACAAATATCATCTAACCCCGACAACAGTTCTAGCTAGTGAGATGTTCCTGTCTCCACACTACTGCATGAGAAGTGAAGTGTTCCGGTAAAGTGTCTGGTGGGTGTACAGATTGTGGACTTGGCTTTCCAAGCTCAAGTACAGCTTACTTCTCATTGTCTAAACACTGCTATATGTCTGATGTCAGGGAAGTGCAGGGCTTCAAACTTCTAGCGGGCCATGCAGTTTGAGTTAGGAAATCACAGGACTATAGTAAATGTCTCCTTATTTAAATTTTTATTGTATTTGAGAGAGAGAGAGAGAGAGAGAGAGAGAGAAAGAGAGAGAGACAGAGAGAGTGATAGAAAGAGGGAAAGAGATGGCGGGGGGGCAGAGAAGATGAGAATTGGCATGCCAGGGCCTTCAGCCACTGCAGATGAACTCCAGACACATGCGCCACCTTGTGCATCTGGCTTACGTGGGTCCTGGGGAATCGAACCTGGGTCCTTTGGCTTCACAGGCAAATGCCTTATCCACTAAGCAATATTTCTAGCCCTCCTTATTTCTTTTATAAAACATAATTAATTAATTAATTAATTTGAGAGTGAGAGAGCATGAGAGGGAGAGGGAGGGAAAGAGGCAGATAGAAAGAAGGGCATGCCAGGGCCTCTAACCACTGCAAACAAACTCCAGACTCATCCGCCACCTTGTGCATCTGGCTTTAGGTGGGCACTGGGGAATCAAACTCAGGTTCTTAGGCTTTACAGGCAAGCACTTTAACCACTGAGCAATCTCTCTAGGCCTGAAGCTCCTTATTTGTGTGTCCATGGAGTGGAGAGAAGGCAGGGAGATGAGAACATCTGTTTTCTCTTAGCTTGGCTCCTGCTTCCTGCTTGGAGCTCGAGCTTAGAACCTGGAAGTCTCTTTGGCACTTCCTCTGCTACTTTCAGCTTGGCATATCTCATTAACCAAGTGGCCACGGGTGGCAGGAATGGAGGCTCTATAAGGGCCGAGCAACATGGACTCTCATTCCCCAAAGATGAGCTAGCCACAGTGACTGCTCAGTGCAATAAGACTGACCAGCAGAGTCTCACCATAGCACCACTGCATATAACAGGTGGGGCCTCTGAGTCACTTTGGTCATAGAAAGGGAATGCTTTGTTCTCATGGGTGAGGATGTTTACTCTGGGTATAGATTTACCTTTTTTTCTGATCCACCACTAATTCCCAGAAACCCTTGTTCATGGTCAGTTTTCTACACAGCATCACTTCTGACCAGGAAACTCTGTCCGTTGTCAAATGAATGAAGCAGTGGGCTCATGCCCATTGAACTCACTGGGCTCTTGATATTCCCTATTGCTCTCAAGCAGTAGGTCTTATGGAATATTCTGGAACAAGCCTTTTGACGACTTCATGGCACTGACTGGGTAGTATCATGCTGTGGGGCTGGAGTCATGGCCCTTAAAATGCAGGAAATACCTGAATTAAATCAGCAATGTTTTCTCCACAGCTAGGTGTCTCAAGTCTGGGAATAAACTCCTTTTCCTATCACTGCACTGATCTAAGAGGGAAAAAAAAAATATTGCACATTCCCCTGGTGACTTTATGTTCACTTGATCTAAAAATTTTAGGCCTTCTGATAGTTTGAATAAGAAATGTTCCCCACAGGCTCACGCTTGTGAACACTTGGTCTTCAGCTGGTGATGCTGTTTGTGGAAGCTGTGGTATCTTTGGGACATAACACCTAGCTGGTGGATGTTGGCCATTAGGAGAGGACCTTGAAGGTTACAGCCAGGTCTTCCTTCCAGTCATGTCTCTGTGCTTCCTTGTTGATGCCTCAGGACAAACAGTTGCTGCCAACTCCAGCCAGCATGGGCCAGCCTATTTCACTCACCATGCCTTCTTCCCTTTGTAGGTCTTGAAATGTGAGTGAAACAATCATCTCTCCTCCCTTAAGTTGTTTCTGTCAAATATTCTAGCGCAGTGACAAGAAAAGTCACACAGAGCCTCGTGGAGAAGTACTCCCTACACAGCGCATATAGCACTGGGACCAAGAGTGCCCCAGCATCTTTGGACGCCTCATGCCCATGAGCCAACAAAGCTAAAACCTACCTGTGCTGGCAGGAGTGAGTGATAGAAATACTAATGAGAAACTGGGTTGCTACTGCACATAGGGATAAAGGGATTTATGTCTGGAATACAAGCTATTTCAGGAGTGCTACTCAGCACTCCCAAAGTCTTAGGATAAGCTGGAAAACTTTAGGGATGGGGATGGCTCAGTGGTAAGAGTGCTTGCCGTGCAAACATAAGGATCTGCTTTTCCCTGAGTTCAGTTCCCTAGCACCTGTGTGAACAGTAAAGCATGACCATGCACGCGTGTAACCCAGTCCTGTGGGGGAGTAGAGATGGGAGAATTACTGAGACTTTCTGGCCAGTGGCTCTGATGTCATAAAGAAACCCATTAGAGGCTGGGGAGAGAGCTTACTTGGTCGGAGGGCTTGCTGCTTATGTATGAGCGTCTGAGAGGGCCCAATTCACCCTCACTTTGATTGCCCGGCCCCCGTGTAAACAGCTGGGTATTGCCACACATGCGTGAAACCCCAGTCCTGTGGGTAGGAGAGGCTGGAGAATCAGTGAGGCTTGTGAAAACAACAGTTATGGTTCCTAGAGAGACTTGGTCTCAAGGATGTGCATGAGTGATGGAGAACACCCGGCATTCTCCTCTGGCCTCTGCATGTGTGTGCGTGAGGTGTGCATACACCACACACACCTTACACTACATCCCATGCATATACAAAAAAGCAAAATCTATTTATTTGTACGTTTACTAAAAGTTTAATTAAAATTAATTTTAAAAAATGAGGAAACTGGGGCATGGAGGGATGGCTTAGCAGTTAAGGCGTTTGCCTGCAAAGCCAAAGGACCCAGGTTCGATTCTCCAGGACCCACGTTAGCCAGATGCACAAGGGGTGCACATGTCTGGAATTCGTTTGCAGTGGCTAGAGGCCATGGTATGCCCATTCTCTCTGTCTCTCTCCCTCTTTCTCTGTCAAATAAATAAATAAAAATAAAAATATATTTAAAAAGAAAAAAATGAGGAAACTGAAAAGCAAAGTTGTGTCTGAATGTTAGGCTCAGGGCTTTTTTTTTTTAAAGTATTTATTTATTTGATAGAGAAAGGGGCAGAGAGAGGAAGAGAATGGGCATGCCAGGGCCTCCAGCCACTGCAAAATAATTCCAGACACATGCACCCCCTTGTGCATCTGGCTTACGTAGGTCTTGGAGAATCAAACCGGGATCCTTTGGCTTTGCAGACAAACACCTTACCTGTTGAGCCATCTCTCCAGCCCTCACGAAGGGCTTTTGAACTGTGCCTATTTAGCTAAGTTGGAACTATGTTCTCTAGTTCTCTTGTGTGGTCCTAGTGAGGGTTAGCCACAAGAAAGATGTCAATCTGATTTTTTTTTCAGTGGGATTCATTTGCCTTATACATGTCATAGGTGAGTCAATTTCTTTAGAAAGGAGGGAGAAAGAAACCCTTTTAGAACCATTTAGGTTTGTTTATAGGAAAAGCCTCTGTTGAGATCACTGTTAGGAGCCTAAAGCATGTTGTTGACCATGGGTCATACCAGTGATGGCGTTTGGGCATGAGGAAGGCTGAAGAGCAGCCCATGTGCCCTCACACATGTGATACCACCAATGGTGGAGGACCCAGTCACCCGAGCTGGCACCTTGCAGATTTCATTGCCCCAGTCTCCCTCTGTTACAGGAGGATTTCTGTCTTGGCAGAGGGAATGGTTGTGCTGGTTCTCTGCCAAAACAGAACAGACAATGCCACACATCATTGGCACCAGGGGTCAGCGGCACAGATTTTAGGAGCAAGATCTGGGCGGAGATGTGATACCCAGAGCAACTTCTCTCTTGACCTCATCTTGGAAGCAGACACAGATCCTGTTACACATGTGCACACATTTGAGATGACATTGCACATAGTATTGGGAACCACAGTTCTTTTTTCACTTATCTTCTCACTTTGCTTCAAGTCCTAGAGATGCTTCAAAAATATGTGGTAACTTTTTATGGCTGGATGGTAGTTTATAAAATCTTATAGTTTAATGATCTAATCCTTTTGTTATCAGTTATATAGGTTTATTAATTTCCTTCCACACAAATTGGTGGGTGCCTCTAAGTACTCGTATTTTGCACTTTACTACAAATGGGTTTGCTGGGTGGAAGGAGGCAAATGATTTGGTATATGCTCCCAGGTGTGAAAGTAAATGTTGACTACTTCTTCATAGCATTCAGTATTAGTATTTTATTCTGCTGACTGAGTAAATAAAATGCTACATAAATTTATTTGCGTAGAGGAGGTTGCAGCATTTTCTTTTTGCATGTGTGTTGGTAGGTAAAGTGTGTATGGTGTTGTGTATGCACGTGTGGGTGCAGATGCCCGTGCACCATGGTGATGCACATGTGGAGGCTAGATGAGGACTTCCAATGCTTCTCTTCTCGTTCATCTGCATACTTCCTTGAGAAAGGGTTTCTCCCTTGACCCATGGACTAGGGTTAACAGATGCAAACGGTCACACCCAGATTTTTAAAAACATATTTTCTTTTTATTTATTTATGAGAGAAAGAGAAAGAGAGAGAGAGAAGTTGGGAGAGAGAATGGGCATGACAGGGCCTCTAGCCTCTGCAAAGTAACTGTAGACTCATGCACCACCTTGTGCGTCTGGCTTATGTGGGTTCTGGGAAACCCATTCTCTCTCTCTCTCTTTTTCCCCCTCTCTCATAAATAAATAAATATAAAAATTTTTTCCAAAAGAAAATATGGTACGACTCCATCTTGCAATTAATTAATATTTTTACTTTGAAAAAATTTGGATCTCTCTCTCTCTCTCTCTCTCTCTCTCACACATACACACATATGCATTTATTAAAACTTTAGTTAGTTTTTTTTACTGGATTTTGGGGGTATTTTAATTACACCTTTCCACCTTCTGGTTCTTATTCAATTGTATATTCAACTGTATATAATTTAAGTTTATTTATATTCACATGTAGTATTATATTTCAATTTGATACAAAGGAAGGTCATTTAATGAAAAAATATCAGAGAGATGATTGATACTATCATGTAATAAAGTGGCTGTTTTTATATCATATCATCTTCTTTTCTACCTATGGTAGGAAGGATTTATGGTTTGTTAATAAGAATTCCTCACATTTATTGACAGGTTCCTAATATATACTTGCTATCTGAAGATAGATATGACATAAGAGGAATTATTGTACATATTTTGCAGTTGTACAAATTATAGCTTTTCATTCAGTTTTCTAACATGCTACTATAGTGGTATAATGTTTATCTCACACATTTTTACTCATTTTTTAAATTAATAATTTTGTTGATTAGTTTGGGGTTTGAGATACGTGATATATCATAAATAAGTATTAATAATTTTGTCTTTTTCTTTTCTAATAGCTATACCTAATTCTTGATTTTATTGCACTGATTCCAACTTCCAGAGATGTCATGTTATAGAGAACAGTCTTCTCTTATGCTCGTTTAATAAGCAAAGCAATTTGTGTATTACCATTAAGCATAAAACTATCAGTTTTGAGACAACTTAATCATGCTGTGTTAGGTACATATCTTTCTGTTCCTTATATCCTATGTTTTTTTTTTAAATAAATGTTTGTCAAACATAGTAACTAATTCTTTGTATTTATCAAGATGATTATATTTTAATTGAGCTGATACAAATTCAGCTGCTTGTAGAGGTTTTCTCTGTGTTGAATGGTGTAATCATGGAATCCTCTTCTCATTTTTCCCTAAATTTTGATATGGATTTTAAATAACAAAACTGAACATATTATCAATTATCTCTGTAACAAACTATCCCTTTTTCCCAAAATGGCATAGCTAAAATGACAAGCACTCTGTTCATCCATGACTCTGAAGGGCACATATTTGGATTGGGCTCAGCAGGGAGTTTCTTCTGTTAGTTTTGCCCAATGTCACATATTCTACTACAGTCAGCTGTGGGTCTGTTGGGGGCTGCTGATTTCTAGGACCTCAGGTAGGATAACTATTTCTGTTCCTTGCTATGTCATTGTTTTGGTGAAAGAGGGAACAGTCACATTGTAAAGGACAACACATGCAAGGATGGGAGAAATGGTTGCAGACAATCTCCTCATCTTCCACAAATATGTGCTGAAATTTAAAGTAGAAAGTGTACATTGTGAAAAATGGATAATAACCATTGTGGATAGGATATAGCAGCATATTCTCTAACATATTGCTGATGGCCCTATTAAAAGAATAATTAAAATGATTTAATAATGTATTTCATGACTGGTTAAAAAAAAGAATAAACTTTGACCTAGTTTTCTATAGCTTGGCATTTATTCTAAGAAAATAGTGTTACACATGAGAAATAATGTGCACAGAGTTTTTATGTATAAAATTATTTATAAGTGAAAATCTAGACCACAGTCTAATTGTCAACCATTTGATTAATCAGTGACATCAGACAGCATTTCTGCCTAATGAAACATTTTTGTCATGTTTTAGGTTATAAAGTTATGCCTAAAATATAAGGATTTTTGTATACATTATGATTCTAATTTTGAATGTTGATATATATATATATATATATATATCAAGCCTTTATAGATAAAGACTGGAAAGAAATATATGGGCTTATGTATGCAATTATTTCTGGGTGGTGATTGGATTACTGGTGGATTTCATATTGTTGTTATAGTTAGAGGCATGGCTATAAATGGGACCACCTTGTAACTTATGCACTAGGTAGAGTTGACTTGAATTCCCACCCTGTGTCCAGTGACAGTCCATACCTTTCCCATGAGTTCCTTGCTGGGTTCCTTGAGGGTTTTCATGCTCAACAATCTCTGATGGCGATATCTTGTCCTTAGAATTCCATCACCTATCTTGTCTTTTACAGTTCTGTTCTGTGTCTTGACCAATATGTGGAATGCAGATTCCCTTCTTCCTTATTAACACCACTAATTCTCCAAATAATCTGGAATGTGAACCTGTTGTACATAATAGGCTCTTATTAAGTCTCCATGGATCATAGAGATGAGATGCTTCCATATTCCCAATGAAAGACAGAAATGTCCTATATTAGACCAAAGATATTTTCTAAGGACAAAAAATATTTTTGAGGTAAAGTCTCACTCTAGTCCAGGATGACCTGGACCTCCCTCTGTAGTCTCAGGCTTGCTTTGGACTCACAGTGATTCTCCTACCTTTGCCTCCCGAAGGTTAGGATTAAAGGCATGTATCACCACACCTGGCTAGACCTAAGATATTTAAAGTGTATTTTTGTGATTGCAGTTATGGGTCCTGTGTGAAACCCCATGGCATTTTATCACGTCTCTTTTAGGTGTAAACTGGCTTTAGTTGGTTTCTGCTGCTTGTAACCAGAAATATTACAGTAGGAGACATTGCCTTTAAGGAAGGGAGCTTGCTATTAGCAAAACATTGTCTCCCTAGTCTTTGTCCCAGGGCTATGCTAATCTACTGACAGTAGAAGTCATGGCTCTTACAATCTTTCCACCCCTTCCACAAAATTTCCCGAGTCTTGGTGGGTTTGTTTTAAGTCTGCTTTGGTGTTGAACTCTCAGCAGTTTCTGGATTTCTGCTTTTTTATTTTATTTTATTTTTTTGCTCATGTGTATGCATGTGTACGCATGCATATGGAAACTAGAGAACAATCCTATGTTTCATTCTCAGGAATAGTATGTTTTTTTTTTTTTTTTTTTTTTTGAGATAAGTTCAATCATTGGCCTAGAATTCACCAATCAGGTAAAAATGGCTAGTTAGCCTGCCTCAGGGATCCACCACAACAGGAATCATTTTATAATGGAAAATTCATGTGTGGTTGGATTTAGGTGGCCTAATATGTTATCAGAAGTCCTCTTCTTTCCTTCCTTTCTCTCTTTCTCTCCTTTCTTTCTCTCTTTCTCTCCTTTCTTTCTCTCTTTCTTTCTTTCTTTCTTATCTGTTTTTTTCTGTGTATATTTTATTTTAAGGAAGTTCTTTTTCACCTGATAGCACTAAATCATCTCTAGTAGTTTTAAGCTTACTCTGTTGTACTTTATGACCCCCCTCAGTCAAAGGAAAAAAAAATTAAACAAAAACAAAACACCCTCACCCTGCTCCCAAATGGTTATCTTTCCTAGGATCTGCCAATCAGATGGACTTGAGTATTAAGTTTAAGTTTTGGACCAATGATGTAACCATAGGGGATGGGAAAGAGCAGGATGGGGATATTTGGGGATGATTGAAGCAATAGATGGTCCACTGCAGTGGCGACAAACAGAATGATGCTTATGTGGGACCAAAGATGAGCGAGCAGTTGATGAGGGTGAGGGTTGCAATAGTGGTGCTGTGGCTGGCCTTGGAGGTGGTGGGGTGTTGGTGATTGTGGGGGTGTGGGAACATATCCTCCTGCAGATCCGACTGATTCCTAGACCATGATCCAGCTGGCTGGTGTATCCTTCTTAGGAGAGATGCATCCAGGCCAGAGGAGATTGCACATTTGTTCCAGAAGAAATTCCCCGATGCCTGAGTCAGAGAGCTCCCATGCTTGGGGGAGCAGGTCACGTGGCATCTCTGAAATACACCTATACGTGTTAGCAGAAAAACAGAGCAAAGCAGGCCTCCACCTCCCGGATGGCAGGAAATGTGGTCAGCTTCCTCTGAGCATCCAGGGAGGTGAAGCTGGGATGAGAGGTCATTGGCTTAACTAATGAAGAGGCAGAAGAAACTGCTGATTTCAAGAATAATAATACAAAAAAAACACCCTGGGGGACATTTTATTGCACTTAGAAAATGTTCAATTTCACCCTTCATATAAAAAGTAGAAAAAAAAAGGGAATGTTTTGATTTTCATAAAAGTCAATAGATTAATATAAAAAGAAAGTTCCCGGCCAAGAATGAAGCCACAGTTGTGTGGATGCAGATGCCTGAGCAGACTCCTCTGGCCTCATGTGAGCGCCTGCATTTGGCATGCAGAATCCCTAGTTCTGTGAAAACTATTTCAGGAACACTTTGAAATGACTGCCCAGTGATGGCAGCCTCATTTGGGATTTATTATAATATCATTAGGAGGGGTTATATCACTTGGTATAATGTCAGACACATTGTAGCCTGTGGTTTTATGATGTGGACAAACATCGCACTCAGGAATAAGATGGTTCTGAACAAATCAGTTCCATCTGCAACCTACTGTAAATAGAGTTCCCCTTCTGCTGAAGCTGCTGTAGAGGGACAGTTCCCGTCCTCATACAGCCTGTGATCTTCTGGCCGGTAGGACCTTCCCCTTCTGTACCTCCTTCCTCATCAATCCCTGGAAAGAAGATAGAGAGAGAAAGAGAGAGAGAGAGAGAGAGGAAGAGGGAGAGAGAGAGAGAGGTATAAGAGTCAAAAAGTATTAGAAAGAGGAAGGCATGCGAGGAAGGAGGGCACTAGGTTTCTGGCTTCTATCATGGGCTTGCTTAATGCACGCTGGGTATTTTTACCTGTTTCACCTCTTCACCATCACAATACGTCTGTACACATCACAACATCACATCAACATCACAAAGCTATTTTGCAAAAAGAAACATTAAGTTCTGGTGTGGTTTAACAGTCATATCTTGCTTGAACACTGTAGAATACTAAGTAGAGTTTGAGTTTTGAGGTTTATCTGAAGTATGCTCCAAACTGTTCTCTTGTGACACCTGGCAGTCTTTCAATCCTGTATGTCAACAAATAAGCTATACAGAAGAGGAAATAGCAATACCACTTGTATTTAGTTAAAAAATATAGCCATTGTTAAAGAAGATAGGAACATGATATAACCACTTGGAAGAACTATTTGGTCATTTCTTAATGAAATTAAATATCTGCTTACTATTACAACCCAGAAATGTTCTTCTTACGAGAATGAGTCCATATGCCCACAAAAAGACTCAAACAAAGTGTTCACAGCAACTGGAAAAACTCAAATGGTCATCCACAGGGAAATGAACAAATTATAGAATGTTCATAAAGCAGAATATTACACAATATCGAGAAAGCAAACCAATAGACATGACATAGCCTGAATGAGATTTTGAATGTGTGTGTGTGTGTGTACGCATGTGCATATGTGTTCATGTGTGTGAGTGCAGACTTGCACATGTCATGGTGTGAGTATGGAGGTCAGAGGACAGCTTTCAAGTCTATTCTTGTGGTGCCACTTCATTTGAGGCAAGGTTTCTCTCAGTCTTGCTCTGTCGTGTGTTTTGTTGTGTTCACTGTGAGCTTCCTGGAAACTGTCCTGTCTCTGTCGCCCATCTTGCCATCAGATTTCTAGGATTATAGAAGCCCACCATGGCTTTTGGATTTTTACATGGGGTCTGTGGAGCAAATTTGCATACTCAGGCTTGTGAAGTGTGCTCATTGTCTGCTGATCCATCTTTCTAGCCTTGATTGAATTTTAAAAAATATTGTATGTTTTATTTACGTGCAAGTAGAGAGAGAGAGAGAATGGGCACACCAGGGCCACTGCAAATGAACTCCAGATGCATAAACTGCTTTGTGCATCTGGCTTTACATGGATACTGAGGAATCAAACCTGGGTGGTTAGGCTTTGCAGGCAAATACCTTAACTGCTGAGAAATCTCTCCGGCCCAAGCTTGTGGATCTTGACACTTGTTCTTCCTGACACCCAGATGGGTGAAGGCTTCACTGATTAAAATTTTTAAATGTTATGTTGAATTAAAGAAGACAAACATGAATGATATAATAATATGACTCCAGGCATATGAATGACATAAGTTATTGAAGTTTACCTCTGAGGTTGGAGGTGGATATTTCTAGCAAGGAGGTGGAAATAAACCCCTGAGGGCATGAAATTCTTACATAAGTAAGATTTCATGGCATTACATATTTAAGATTCTACTTTTAAAAAAATATTTTATTTTTATTTATTTATTTGAGAAAGACAGGGAGGGAGAGAAAGAGGAAGAAGAGAGAATGGGTGTGCCAGGGCCTCCAACAGCTACAAATGAACTCCAGACACATGTACCACCTTGTACATCTGGCTTACGTAGGTCCTGGGGAGTTGAACCTCGGTCCTTTGGCTTTGCAGGCAAGTGCCCTAACCACTAAGCCATCTCTCCAGCTATCTTTTGTTTTTTTTTTGAGGTAGAGTCTCACTCTAGCCCAGGCTGATCTGGAATTCACTATGTAGTCTCAGGGTGGCCTCAAACTCACAGTGATTATCCTACATCAAAGATTCTGCTGTTCATGGAACAAACCTTACTCAAAAAGCAAATGATAATATCGTTTAATAGAAATATAGGAAGAAATAATCAAGCTTGTCACTCCAAATTTTGGAAACAAATTGGTTCTTTCGTTAATTTCAATTTTCTATATAAAGCAGATATGATGAAAATGTGCAGATACTTGCTATACTATGATATTGGATGAAAGGTTGACTGATTTGTTTCTAGTACTTCTTACTAGAACAAGTGAAGTGTCATTCTTGTCGCTTGATAAATTATAAAATGTACCTACTGCATGGTCCGACCCATTGCCTCCTTTTGTTCTTCCTCCACATGCAAATGTGATCACTATGACATTTGTGTTTCCCACAGTGTGATAGGTAAGGGGCTTTTAGGTGCATAGAAAGAAAGGAAAGAGAAAAGAAAACACTTTCATTTTGGCATTAGAATAAGATGGAATGCTTTGCATGGCTTTTACTTTATTATTTTCAGAAGGGATCTTGTAGGTCAAATCATAAATTAGCATGACAGCCTGTTTATTTCTGTAAAAAAGGCCAGTCAAAATGAGTATTAATTTATTTGAACAGATGCAAGTCAAAGCCACTTAAGCAATTCCAGGATGTTAACACTAGTGTCTACAATCAAGTAGTACCCTCTAAGGAAGGCATCAATATATTGGGATGGGGGTTTTATATTCTTTTAATTTTTTTGAGAGAGAGAGAGAGAGAGAGAGAGAGACAGAATTGACATGCCAGTGCCTCAGCCACTGCAATCAAACTCCAGACACTTTTGCCACCTAGTGGGCATGTGTGACCTTGCGCTTGCCTTACCTTTGTGCATCTGGCTTACATGGGATCTGCAGAGTTGAACATAGGTCCTTAGACTTCACAGGCAAGTGCCTTAACTGCTAAGCCATCTCTCCAGCCCGAGTTCTATATTTTTTCATGTTCATTATTTACTTCAATGACCTCAGAGTAGCCTAAGAGAAAACCATTCTCAAGTCAATTGAGGTTATGTAGACAGATATTATGAACAGGTTAGATAATTCATTCAGTGTGTGATACTGTGACAAAATGCCTGAGATAAACAGCTTCAAAGAAGGAGGAGAGGTTCATTTTGATTCATGGTTTCAGAGGTTTCACTCATGTTTGGTTCCAGTGCTTTGGCCCTTACTTAAGACAGATCAAGCATTATGGCAGTGAGATCCTGTGATAGAAGAGGAGAGAGAGACTTCCTTCAATGCACCTCACCTGCTAATGTTTCCACTACTTCTCACTTAACCACTGAGTTATGAACCTATAAATGTATCAATCCGATCATGAGGTCAGAGCCATAATGATCCCATCACCTCCCCAAACCTTCTCCTCCCAACACTGCTGTGTTGAGGATTAACCTTCAACATATGAACTCATGGTGGTGGTGGGGAGACACATCTGCGATCCAAACTATAACAATGTCTGATGCCATGAAATACTTGTTCAGGGCCTTGATTTCCATTTCCATAATCCTGGGCTATTTGGGCCAGAGGCTCTGCTGCTCTGAATCTCCCAGGACTTTATCTTCCCTTTAGCACAATTTCTGAAGGGTTCTTTGGGCCTTCTGTTTTCAGTGTGGATGGACAAATGGCTCCAGGGTCTAGCTCATGGCAACTTCTTACTTTATGGCGATGGTTATTCCAAATGCCCAGTGGGAACCTGCTGAAGGGTCAGAGTGGGTGGACTAACTGTAGCAAAGCGGTGGAAATGCAGCCAGGTCTTGCATTAAACTCGGTGTTCTAGTCCTTATCCCTGTGAGCTATGTTTCCACTTCTGTGTTTGAAGAAAAAAGAAAAAGAGGTGATATCCTCCCCTATTTGAGTGGAAGTTGTCTGAGTTGACATAAGACCCAAGACAGAAAGGTATGAGCTGACCTCAGTGACACATGCCTGATTCCCAGGGCAAGGTTTGTCTTAGTCAAAGGATTTTGGATATAATTACTCCTAGATGCTTATGAGTTTCTGGACACAGACTTGCACCCTCCATCTACACACTAAGATGCCAGATGCTGCTTAAAGATGTGCAATTAACGAAGTCCTCCCCGTACCAATTTTGTAATTGCTCTTAGTCTACGAAATGTGAGGATAACAGGGCGATTAAAAAAAATAATAACCACGCAAATGAATTTCACTCTGTTCCTTATAAAATAGTTGTTTTTCTCAGCTACATCATGACACTTAAAATTGTAGTCTGCTGAATTTTAAACAACATCTCAATGGATTTTTTTTTTTTTTTTTTTACATACACTCTGGTCACCCTTTGCTTATTTAGTTAATTCCAAGAATATTTATTGAGTATCTACCATGAGGCAATAGGAACAAAGAAACAAAAGATGGTATTGCACTTCCTATTTATACAGGGCCTAATGTCTAGAGGGGAGACACGCATCAGAAACAAGCACAGAAAGCCAGGCGAGGACACGTACTACTGATGGGAAATAAGGCAGCATTAGGGGTTGGAGAAGGTGAGCGTGGAATGCCACTGTAGTTAGAAGGTGAGGGAGGGATCTTTAAGCCAAGAGACACTGGAGCAGAGACTTGAATGAAGCAGAGAAGGATGTGTGGCTGCCTGAAGGGTTGAATGCTGGGGTCGTGGCCAATGTGCAGAGATGGGGAGAGACTGAGAAATGAACAAAGCAGGGGAGCAGGAGAAATCTGTTAGACTAATGCAGGGCCCCACTAAGATCTGTGGGTCCCGGGGGTTAATAGAGTCATGGTCATCCTGAATGCTGTTTTGTGAGGTTTTCCCTGCTGCATTCCCGGCCCTCTCCAGCAGTTCTGGCCAGTTGAGGGGCCTGCTCTGCTTATTTTGATGAATTGTTGCTCTCTTGTGCCTGTAACACGAGGTCTTTTTTTTAAAGTACAGAGGGCAGGCTTCAGAAAATCAGACAAGGGAACCTAGAAGCATTTCTTGACTGAACAAGCATTATTTCTGGGGCTGGGGACACTCTTCAGTGATTAAAGGCACTTGCTTGCAAAGCCTGCCAGCCCAGGTTTTATTCCACATCACCTAAGTGAACATAGATGCCCGAAGTGGTGCATGCATCTGGATTTCACTTGCTGTGGAAAGAGGCCCTGGTATACTCTTGTGCACCCCCTCAAGCAAACAAATAAAAATATTTTAAAAAAATAGAATTGTTTCTGGACTTCCTGGCTGCATGAGGGGACTTGGTTCAACGGTGGCTCCTTGAGTTCTGACTTCTTTGTCCAAATGAGTGCCTATGTAGTCCTGAAGGTATGAATGGAAGTAACTTTTACAGCCACTTATTGGGTCTTTTTCCCCTTAGGAATATTGATTTTCCTTCTTACTCAGCCTGGAATGGATGTGTCTCTTTGGGTCTGGCCAGCAGGCAGGAGGGTGTGGCGCCACCTGCTTGAGTAATGCATGATGTTGTTGTACTGGGAGACTGTGTCCAGGAGCACCTGCCGGCCTCTCGGGGACCTGCTGATGACATACAAAAACTCTGAGACACCATAAAGACCTGGCTTGGGTCACACATGGGAAGAGAAAGGTACACTGTCTTCCTCAAGCCACTTAACTAACAAGATAGAAAATTGTGCCTGTTTCACAATTATGATGTTTATCAGCTTAATTATATGTATGGGTGGCATGTTCAATTAAGATCATGAAAATGAAACAAAGGCTTTGGTTTTACATGTCTCACCTACTTTCTCTCCGCCTCCCCCCTCCCCCTGCCCCCCATCCCGCCACATATCTTTCTCACAGAGATGTTTCTAGACTTATGGCCCTGGTAGAAAATCATCTCATACCACTGTCTAACATTTCCTGTCTTTGAAAAAACAAAGGGGATCCTGAAACCCCGTGACTTGAGGCTAAGGAGACTGTGTAAAAAACATGATAAAAAAAAAAAAAAAAAAAAAAACATGTCTTTTGCGAGCCCACGCAAACACGCCTGGCTTCAATTTGTGGGGATTCTCTCATTTGTTAAATGACACAATGATCCCATAAAAATTCTGTGGTTAAAGGTCTTTAGAAAAGTACTAGAAAAAGCAAGTTCACAGTCATTGCTGCATTTGTTACTAATTATGGAGAAAGATACTGAGCCTTGTGACTTGGATCTGACATGCTGGTGAAACGGCTGGGCTTTGGTGTGTACCACTTTCTGATGCCTGTAAGGCTTGGTGGAGGGGGAGGGGACAGAGCTCTATGCCAGACCATTGTTTTGTTCTACGAGCGGCTTTGTGTGTGTGTGTGTGTTGGGGGGGGGGCGGGGGTTCTGGAGTGTCTCAGGACCCTCTTCAGGAAATTTGTCCACTAGACAAAAGCAGACAACCAGAGAGGTGGCCTGTGAGAAGGAAATTTGGATGTCCACCATGCTGTTGCCCTAGGTTTTAGACCGCAGGCAAAGATGATTCCTTCCTTCTAAGAAGCATGCAATGTTAGAGATGTTCATTTCCCACCCAGAACCTCCGAGTGACTCCCAGGAAAGTCTGTGGAGCCTATGCCTGGCAGAAACACTAACTCTATGGAGAAATATGGACACATCGGTTGAGCTATCACTCACCCCCTCCTACCAGGTTTTCCCCGTCCATTTGTTCATTCGTTCATTCTTCATATGAATTTCTAATATTCGCCTGTTCAGGTGCTCATGAACAAGACCTAGTTGTGCCCCACGGGAACCTTGCAGGCCAGTGTGAAAGGCACACAAGAAAATATGCAACATTATGGTGGGTCCTGTCCCATCAGAAATCTCACCTAGGCAGGTGGACTAAAGGCTGGCTGGCAGTGGTTGTGATTTTGTGAAGGTGATGGATCTATCAAGAAAAAGTCACTGGGTAGACTGGGTGAGAGAGGGAGAGAGTAAGGGAGGGGGAAAGGAGGCGGAGGAGGAAAAGGGGGAGAGACATTATTTCTGGTCAAAGGATTTGGGTGACAAGAGGCAAAGAAGTTTGAAATTGCTGAGGGTTTTGGGGCTTCTCATAGGAACAGGTTTTTAATGAAGTATCCAAATCATTCTATCTGATTCAATTTAATTCAGAAATTGTCCTTTGCCTTGTTACATCCAGGGCTCTGTCTGGAGTCTGCCATTCTTCATGATAGTGAGAGTGAATGGAGACTGATTGCAAGACTTGGGTTTTTTGTCCAGGTGGAGTTTTGAGTCACGGAGTGTTAAAGGCACACAGATACCTGTCTGAAGCATAGGGCGTTTGTGCCATGGTGCGGTGCAAGGAGAGACTGTTGGAAATGGAGACTCAGCTTGCCCAGGAAGGTTTCCTGCAAGATGGTTGAGTTAGAATTGGCCCTGGAAAAATGGAAGATGGAAGCTGGCCTCCTAGGTAGAGGAGAATGCATGCACAGAGTCTTGGGTAGTAGAACAGATGAGATGATTCTACTACCAAATGTGTTTTCTTCCAAAACATTATTATCCACAACTAGGTTATGCACCAGAAGCTGCTGAGGATGGGAAGGGTGTGAATAGAAATGTCTGGGATTAACCCCTCAAAGTACACAATGCAGGTGGTATATATGTTTTAAGTGACCCATCAGAGAATTCTGATACCTTGAGCACAGGTGAGACTGTGTCCAACAGGGAGCAGAGGCAGGTTTGGGGTGTGCATAGACATGGATTTGGATCATGCTCTCGCCTCCTTAGTCCCCTGCTACTTCGGGAAACATGCTTGTTGTTCTCAGCTTCCCTTTACTTGTTTCCAGAAGGTGACGATAACTTGGCAGAGGGTAGTTTTGAGACTGGATGGAACACTATTCGTCACACTGCTAACATCATTTCTGGCTAGAAGTAGGCGGGGAGGAGGGGCTAAGGATGAGTTTTCTTCCTCTCCTTGGGTTAAAGAAATCAAGCCATCTGAGCGATGTATTCTTGGTCCCAGGAAAGCAGTACCCAGCCAGGGTGGGTACCTGCTGTTCTACAATGAGTTGTCAGGCACAAAGAAGATTCTTGGATTTCAATCACTTTCTTTTTTTTTTTTTTTTCTGCCTTACTCAGTTCCCTAGGATTCTATGAACTTCTCCTTCAACTTGGGCTTTGAAAACTTTAGTGTCCAGTAGATACTCAGAGCCTGTTCTATGGGTACCCTCAGAAACTCACACCTATCATGAGAGAGGAGTATTAGCTCTCTGAGCTAGAAAGGGGAGGATCTACTGTAGTGGTTGGAAAAGTGGGCTTTGGGAAGCTCTGGGAGTGGGTCACGTTGGACTGTGCCTTGGATAAGGGTCGGGGGAGCCATGGTACAGTGTGGTTGGCAAGCAGATGTGGCTACAGGGTCCCATGGGCTTTCAGAAGAGCCCTGTTGGTATAAAGTTGGGTCCTTTGGAATTTTTTTTTGTTGTTGTTGTTTTGTTTTTTGAGGTAGGGTCTCACTCTGGTCCAGGCTGACCTGGAATTAACTATGTAGTCTCAGAGAGGCCTCGAACTCACGGTGATCCTCCTACCTCTGCCTCCCGAGTGCTGGGATTAAAGGCGTGCGACACCATGCCTGGCTTCTTTGGAATTTTTTAAGACTGAGAAAAATGGGGATGGAGAGATCGCTCAGTTGCTAAAGTGCTTATCTTGTAAACATAAAGACACGCGTTCAGTCCCTGGTTCCCACATAAAATGAAGGGTGTGGTGACATGAGCCTATTATAATCCCGGCACCAGGGAGGTGCAAATGGGTGGACCTCTGGGGCTCATTGGCCAGCTAGTCTCACCTGATAGCTGTGCTCCAGGCCAATAAGAGACCTTGTCTCAAAGGAGGTGGATGCTATCTCATTATTCTCCTCTGGCTCCCATGTGCACGCCTGCGCGCACACACGCACGCACGCACACACACATGGGAAAGGTGTAAATTAGCATCCTATTTTATCAATCCTTTTTGCAGTGGGGCCCTATAACTGCACCGTGAGAATGCAGCAGGGATGGCACTATGTCTCTGATCCTTTGCGCTGGGTAAGTCAGCAGGGAGTGTTCCTTCCAGCAGTAGGTAGAGAAGGCTCTGGCCAGCTCAATGTCCCTGAAAGAACATATATATATATATATATATATATACACACTTAATTTTGGTTTTTCGAGGTAGAGTCTCACTCTAGCCCAGGCTCACTTGGCATTCACTATGTAGTCTCTGGGTGGCCTCCAACTCACAGCGATCCTCCGACCTCTGCCTCCTGAGTGCTGGGATTAAAAGCATGCGCAACCATGCCCAGCTTCATATTTTATTTTTATTCATTTATTTATTTGACAGAGAAAGAGGGGGGGAGAGAGAGAGAGAGAGAGAGAATATGGGTGCGCCAGGGCCTCCAGCCACTGCAAATGAACTCCAGTCGCATGCACCCCCTTGTGCATCTGGCCAACGTGGGTCCTGGGGAATTGAACCTGGGTCCTTTGGCTTTGCAGGTAAACACCTTAACCACTAAGCAATCCTTCCAGCCCTGAAAGGACATTCTTGAAGAAATCAGGCTCCTGGTCCAGGGGTCCAGATGGAGCCCATTTCCAGAGACCCTCAGGGGGTCCTGCTAAGTAGAGGTGTCAGGAGTCCAGGCATTTGACTTCCTGGCATTTGGCTTCACAGCCACTGATGGAGGCTAGAGCCTGGGACTGTGGTATGCTCTTGAAGTCCAAGAGGGTTAGGATTTGAAGCATCTACTTCCCCTTTTTACTGCTGAGTTAGAGGAAATGGAGAGAGTGGAGCGCTAAGGGTCCGGGAAGGCAGACTGAAGTAGCCCTTGAGGAAAAGGAAAGTGAAGGAGGCGCTCGGGGGTGGATGGGTGGCTCTGCCCTGTCCTTCTCCTGGAACTGCCTGGGGGTGCCTCCTGGGCTTCCTGGAGATCCTGGTCTGTTCTCAGGCAGGGTCTGAGGCAGATCTGCGGTCAGTATGCCAGACTTGGGCACCTTCGGGGCTGCCTGTAGGTCTGCTTTCCTTACCTCAGGGCTCCCCTGGGGAAAGCAGAGGCTAGGCAGGCCTGCCTGAAGCACTTTTGGGCAGCCATGACTTCAGTGCTTGTCCCTAAAATAAATGTACCACAGACAAGACAATGTGGTCAGGGCCTGGGGAGTTACTGTAAATACCAGACAGCCAGGGCTTCCTATTTCTGTTCCTATGACTCCCTGGGGACAGGATCTGACCAGCCCCTTCCCAGTCCACTCTCTTCTTCCTGCTCCATCCTAGGAAAAGCTCTGGCTTAGCCATTTCTCATTCAATGTTCTTGTAGACCCCTTACCCCTTTGGGGAGTGTGCAAGAGGGACGTCTCTCCTACTTCCAAGTTGGATTCAGATGAAGCTCCGACCCTCTCCAAGGAGGGGTATAAACCTTATGTGTGAGGCATCATACGAGTTATTCACGTGTTCTTTGTCCTCACAGCAAGCCTCAAATACTGGAGCATCAAAAGCACAATATATATATTCACTCGTTGTGTATTGGGTACTATGTTCTAGACTTTCCAGAACTTATCTCATGTCCCCGGGGCAGCTGGACTCCAGACCTCCAGTTCCTAACCCTTACACCACACAAGGCTGGAAGCATCAGTCAAGCTCTGCGCTCTGCTGATGGACAGAATGCAGTGTAGAAAGGGTTCAAGTTCAAGGGCTAATAAGTTAGAGGGGTGGATCTGACTATGTGGAGTGTGCTCCTCAGCTCCTTCTACTGCACTGGGGCACTGTGGTAATGCATTCTTGGAGCTTTGGTTCTGACCTCTGACCTGAAGTCCCCATCTTGGCTTAGCAGGTCATGAAGCAGCAGTCGCACACACCTTGCAGAGGCTTTAGTTTAAGCGAGCTTATCCTTCCCAAGGGGAGCTAGCCCCTGCCTTTGGAGGGTATCCTGGGTCAGTACTTCCTGCCTTCCGGTTCCTAGGCGCACCCAAAGTACATCGCCCTCCTTGTGCTCATAAGAGGCATGTGATATTCGTAAATTGACACCTGCCAAGGGACTCCCAGCTTTCCGGGAGGGTATGTAGCCCACGCAGGAGGTGCACTTGTATCCCATCCTGTTCAGCAGGAGCAAAGACTTATAGAATCCAGGCATTTTCCCGTACAGGGGAAGTAGCTGATACTGTTACGGACAAGGAAAGAAGAGATAGTGGTCTGAGTTGACCACAGAAAGTGAAAGGTAAATGCTGCGGTTTCTTTCAAGTCCTTATATACCTTCCTGATCCTCTTAAGGCCCTCTACCAGACACGAGTATTGCGTGACAGTATGGAAGAGGAGGCTGTTGACCTCATGGCAAACAGGAAGTAGAAAGCCAGTGAGAGACAGGGGATTGGTGTAACCTTCAAAGGCCCACCCCCTAGAGACCTACTTCCTTCAATTAAGACCCGCCTGCTAAAGTTTCTACCACCTCTTTAAAATAGAGCTCCCACAAGGCTGTGTGTGAAGGACGTCACTCCTGCCTGGCTTTGCGTTTTGATTACTGTGTCACGAGGTGGGAAGGATGGTGTGTTAGCCTCTGAGGGCTGGCTGTATCCCTCCAGCATGGCATTTAACCTACTGAGTGGCTCTTTCCTACACCACGACCACTTTCTCCAGCTACCTCACGTTGCTCCCTTCCCGTTGAAGCAAAGGGTATAAACATTCCTTGGCATTACTAACCTCCTCTTTGCTAACCTCAAGCCTGCTCAAGGCTCCATTAATAGTTCCTCTAATCAACTCTCCTCATTTGTTTCTGTTGAGTGGCCCATGCGTTTGCTCGCGGAACCCTTGCTGACAACCCTCCTGCTTATCTTCCTCACACAAAGTGATGCTACATTCTAGAGTGCTCTGACTTTTAAGACGCCTTACATCTTCCCTAAAGGAGCATCGAGTTTGTGGTAGCGTTCATGAGGTGAGTTACTGCAAACAGCAAGGAGACAATTACCAAATGCAAATGTTAAGGAACGGGACGACTCTCTCTGTGACCAAAATAAGCTACAAGTGAAAGAAAAATGGGATCATTAGCAGCACCTGGTTGTGCAGGATTTGTAATCCCAGTTACTGGTGATGCTGATGTAGGAGAACTGCGAGTTCAAGACCAGCCTGGGCTATTAGTAAGACCCTGGCTCAAAAATCAAAGGGGTCTGTTGGTAGAGATCAGGGGTAGGGCCACAAGCAAGGACCTGTGTTCAATCCTTAGTACTACCACCAAAATAACTACCACAACAACAATGCCACCGCTAACACCAACAGGAAGGCTGGAGGTTGTGATGGGTAATCTTGTCAGCTTGATGAGATTTAGAATTACAGTGGAAACTACCATCTTTGAGGTTTGTGAGAGAGTTTCTATTAACTTAATTGAGATGGGAAGACCCATCCAGACTGTGGGTGATACCATTTCCATGGCCTACGGTCCTGGGCTGTATAAAAAGAAAAAAAAAGGAGAAAGTGAGCTGAGCAGTAGGATTCCTCTCTCTCTCTGCTTCCTGGTGTCAAATGGAATGGAGCCAGCTGCCTCAGATTCCTGCCCCCATGACTTCCCCACCATCATGGACTGAAACCTCATACTGAGAGCTGGAATAAGCCTGGTTTCGCTTGAGCTGCTTGTGGTAAAATATTTGGCTACAGCAAGGAAAAAGTCACTAATGCAGAGGGGTTAGCGGGTCCTTTAGGGGTGACTTCTTCTGTGAAGGTGACCACCTAAATTCATATTGAGAACCATAAAGATTATAACAGTGACAAAATGAGAGCAGAATAAATATTCTACTAAAGAAAGCTGGCTGGAGAACTCGTGCTGTGTCTGGAGGCAAAGCGGATCAGCACTCAGTTTGGGCATCAGTCCATCTGGTGACAAGCCCCACCATGCTGCTTAGCCTTCCCCATGGATGTCATGTAGAGCAGGAACTTCTGGGAATCGCCCAAGGAGCAGGGACTTCTATTGATTAAAACATAATTTCCTCAAAAAACATCTCATATCACAATTGAAATGATGCCTTGAAGGAACATTTGGGGGCTGGAGAGATAGATCTGTGGTTAAGGCACTTGCCTACAAAGCCTAACGACCCAGGTTTGATTTACCATTACCCATGTAAAGCCAGATGCACAAAGTGGCACGAGCATTGGGATCTTGTTTGTTGTAGCTGGAGGCCTTGGCATTGGCATGCACCCATTCTTGCTCTCTCTCTTTGAAAATAAAAATAGTTTTTTAAAACAGCATTTGCTACTATGTAAAATCTTTCTGGTATAAAATGAAAAGCATGGATAACTAAAGCCTATAATTTGGTTATAGCTGTCTCAGCACTTGGGAGGCTGAATCAGGAGGATCCTTAGTTGGAGGCCAGCCTGGGCTACATAGTGAGACTCTGTCTCAAAAAAAAAAATAACAAGAACAAATAAATAATTTGGATATAGAATAAGTTCTACAACTACATACCAAGGAGATACGCTATATCATACAAGCCTTTCTATCTAGATGGTATAGTGCTATTAACATTTCTTTAGTGTCCAATTATTTAGACATGAAGATTATTAACTTGCCTCTCTCTCTATTATTCTCTGTCTCATTGCAGACAAACAGACAAATGACACCATGACAAGACAAAGAACACATCCCACGATCCCACATCCCAGGTAATGTTTTAGAAACATGCACACACCAATGGACCCATGGGCTCAATTCTCAATTTAACACAGTACAAAAAGGCACAAAGGTACAATACCAAGACCTACTATCTCTCCTCCCAGTCACCATCTTCTAACTGAAACGGTTAGTAATAAATCCTTTGATTCATCACAGAAGTTTGTGCATATACCAGCATATCTAGGTTCTCTTCAAATAAGCTGGTATTGATTTTATAATCAGAAAATTGTAGCATGCACACATTTAAGATGTAGGCAGTTTTATTGTCAGCTCTTTGAGGGGGCAGGCTTGGGTCACACAGCCTGTCCTGACCTGACTAGGGAGGTGGGAGGAGGCAGGAGCATAGACAGCACTATTATGGTGGGGAGGGGGAGAGGAGGAAGTCTTGCAGCCATTGGTCTCGTGTTCAGCATGGGATGGTTTCTGAAGTACCAGCATTGTCTCACTCCCGAGATTCCACATTGTAGCCACGCAGCAGCACACACTTACTTTGGCACAGTGACTGCCAGTGAGCTGCTACTGTTGGTCTCTGGATTGCTAGTCTCTGGTGCTTTCCTGAGCATTGCAACTGGCCAGTTTTTGAAGCCTCTGTCTAGAAAGACACTGGGCCTCAGTTCTTCCTAAGGTCCTCCACCTTCATGCCCTCCCCACACCCCACACCTCTTCCTCCTGCTTCCAGCTTCTGTGCCTCCTCTCCAAATCAAACCAAACGTGATTGGTTTCCTTTTCCTTTTACCTACCTCTGCCTTGCCCCACCCCAACTTCTTTAGAATTTAGGTCAGTGATTGCACAAAAAACGGGGAACTATGGGGCTGAACATTCTTGTTGGGCAACACATATAAGGTCCATAAAATTAACTGGAAGCTAAGTCTCTGAAAGCAGTTTCCTACTTACTGGACTCATGTGACTTTTGGATAAATCACTAACACTTTTTTTTTTTTTTTTTTTTTTTTTTTAAATTGTGGTACTGGGAATGGAACCCAGGATGTTGTATATGCTAAGAAAACACTCTACTACTGGATTGTATCCCTAGCCCCAATAATTAATGCTATTTTGTATTTATTTTTAAAAATACTTTTACTCCACTTTGTACATCTGGCTTTACATGGCTACTGAGGAATCAAACCTGGGCTGTCAGGCTTTGCAGACAAGTGCCTTAATGGCTGAACCATCTCTTCAGCCCTCTTTTGCTTTTGATAAAAAAGTATTTCTAAGCCAGGTGTGGTAGCACACACCTTAAATCCCAGTACTTGGGAGGCAGAGGTAGGAGGACCATGGGTGAGTTCAAGGCCACCCTGAGACTACATAAGTGAATTCCAGGTCAGCCTGAGCTAGAGTGAGACCCAACCTTGAAAAACCAAAACCAAAAAAAAGTATTTGTATTTATTTATTTGAGAAAGAGAGGGAGAGAAGGAGGGAGAGAGGGGGAGGGGGAAGGACCAGGGCCTCTTGCCTCTGCAAATGCATGCACCACTTTGTGCATCTAGCTTTACATAAGTACTGGGGAATTGAACCCAATCTGGCAGGCTATGCAAGGAAGCGCTTTGAAGCACTGAACCATCTCCCTAACCCCTCTCCAACACTCTTGAAATTTCAATTTGTTCTAGGTACAAAGAGGGAACACTATATTGTATTTGGCTCCAAGGGGCCAAGACTACCTTATGTTCCTGAAAATAAAGCAGGCACCTACCAGCACTTTCCTGCAGCTTTTGGAACCAGGGCTGAATGACTTACGTGGCGGGTTGAGGACCGCCGCTGGAACACAGGGTGGAAAGACAGCAGAAGCATATCCCGTGGTCACGCCTTGGACACAATGCCGAGCCTCCCCCTATGAACTCGTGAAAGCCCACGGTTTTATTTAGAAGTGAGGGAGGTAAACGGTCAAGATCAAACAGACCAAGTTGGGGTTCTCGCTCTTTATTCACCTGCTAAGTGACCTTGGCAATGTCCTTATATTGTCAGGGTTCAGCGTGTCTTGTCCCATGGGTCTAATCTTCCTTTCTTCTCTGGCTGCTGCTATTGTGACAGTAAGACAGTGTGGGGAGATGGCTCAGTGAGTAAAGCATGAGGACCTGAGTTTGGATCCCCAGAACCAAAACAAAACAAAACAAGGCACATGCTGTAGTGGGTGTCTGTAACCGCAGCCCTCCAGTGATGAGATGGGAGGCTGAGACAGTAAGGATCTGAAAGTCTCTGAGCTGGCTAGTCTGGAGTTTGTAACAGAACCGCAAAGAGACCCTGCCTCAAACAAGGTGGAAGGTGAGGACCTATATATGGGGTTGTCCTCTGACCAATACATGCACACACATACCTGCGCAGTGTGGGGAGGACAGAGAGAGGGGGTGGGGAGGCAAAGATACCATGATGTTAGGGAACTGTAAAGCACATTCTGAATCCAGGGACTGGAAAATGGGTGGTGAGAATGAAAAGATTTCCTCCCTCCCTCCTTTCTTCCCTCCTTCCCTTCCTTTCTTCTCTCTCTTCCTTTCTCCCTCTCTCCTGCCATCCCTTTCTCCCTCCCTCCCTTCTTTCCTCCCTCCCTGCCTTCATTTATGTAACAAACATGAGACATACACCGTCATTATGTACCCTGCAGTCTTCTGCGCACCCGACAAACATTAACATATTTTAGTTGTTCTAATCACACAGTAATAAAGTTGTAGCTACTGTCCCTGTTTCAGAGATGAGGAAACCGTGAAACAGAGAGCTAACTTTACTTACCCAGGGCCATGTAGCTAGCAAGTGGTAGAGTCAGAATTCGAACATGCAGCCTGGAATCTAGAGCCTCCTGTTGTTCATCATTCCGTCATCCCTTCTTCTTTGCATGAGACCCAAGACAAGATTGGCTGGAAATCTGAGTCCTGCTTCTTAGCTGTGTGCACTTGCATAGGTTAATCAATCTCTCTGAGGCCCAACTTCTTTTTCTGTAACATGGAAAGAAGATGCCCATGGCACACAAGTTCTGTAAAGATTCAATTGAGTATGCTGTGGTCTATAGGGAATGCGAGTTAGATTTGTATGTAGGCCTTTATTTGAGCCCAGCCTCTATCACATGTTAGTTTCTGGTTGGTTTTAGAATATCTCATCCTTGGCCCTTTCCCTATGTCATGATAGCCAGGGCATGCACATCCTTCATAGTGGGAAGAAGTCTATACACACCCATTATGGCACTGGGGTGCTGGCCTTGCAGATTAGGCTAGGAAGCTCTTATTCACACGTCCAGGCTTGTTCAACTACTACTTTTGTCAGTCCCAAGGAGGCAGTTCTTAGACTTCTGTTTCTTTTGGGTTCCAAACAGCAAACATGGTCCCACACTTGTCTGTCCATTTCCCAAATCTTGCCTGTTAATTCTAGGGTTGGAGAGAGGCTCTGATGAATGCCTGCCCACTTGGGGTTAAGGTTACCAGTGGCCTCTGCCTCTGGTCAGACCCACTGGGAACAGTGGCAATCATTTCCCGAAGCTCAGTGGGGGCAGGAGCTGGGCCAGGCCAGTGGGCAGCAGCTGGACACAGCATTTCCAAGATGATGGGAACCCCGCCTCGGTAGGCTAGGCCCACAGTCCATGTTTTTATGAAAAAAGGCATTGCCTTTAATCCAGCATAGCCTGATGCAATTATACTTTTCATATCATTTTGACTGTAGAAATGGACTGACGTTTACCACTGCAAAAAAACTGACCATGGGGCCTGTTTTACCAGAGGTCCCTTTAAAGGATAAATGCTGACAAGGTATCTCGACAATAAGGAAGGAGTCCAGTTACAGTTCATCCTTTCCTCTCCACTAAAGATATCTCAAACCATGTATTGATTTTCTTAAAGGAAAGGAATGGGGAGAAGCTTGTACCAATTAAGAATAGAACGAACAGTTTATTACCCTCTGATCTTTAAGGCAAATCGAGTGTCAAAAACACACAGTTCCCTGTCCATATGCAGACATAATAACTGGGCAGATATGTAAATAATCTCACATTAAAACCCAAGACAGCCGTCATTTGCTGAGAGATCTGCCCTGGATCATAAAGACTGGCCCCTGCTTCCAGTTCTCTAATTTTTTTCAAATGTCTCTTCCCTTTTATGAAGGGCTGTTAGAAACATTGTTCCTCCCTCCTCTCTTGTTTGGTGCAGAACCCTGGTGAAACCCAAGCTCTTATTGGTTGGTAAGTTGGCTGAACAGTCTCTTTCGATCTCTGCTTGCTCATTTGCATATTCCTCCCGTCTCCCAGAAGATCAGCCTGTGTGCTACCCTTTGTGTGAGGTCCTCAGCAGTGTTGCAGAGAAATACCTAGCAGAAAAGGGAACATGAGGGATTTGCTGGACTCAACCATAAAGCATGGGAGTCCCTGGGACATATTGGGAGATAGAGAGAGTGTGGTTATTGGGGTGTAAAATGCCCCTCCCTCATAGGCGCATGTGTCTTGAATAGTTAGTTGATCCCCAGCTGGTGATAGTTTGGGAGATTAGTGGAGACTTTGGAGAGGTAGGGCTTTGTTGGAAGAAGTATGTCACTGGGGGTGGGTTTTGAAGGTTGTCAGTCCAGCCCACCATGTGTTCAGAGCTAGCTCCCTCAGACTTTTACCTTCCCGGTGATGTGGAGATGAGTCCCAAGCTTCTTCCTCAGGCCTGTCATGTTGTTCACCCCCTCAAAACTGTAAGCAGAAATCAACCCTTTCCTGCCACAAGCAGCTTTTGGCTGGGCGTTTTGTCTCAGCTGTGAGATGATAACTACTACAGAGAGGTTTAATCATAATTCCTCAATTTACTTTGAAGGTACATTGATAAGAGAGAGAAGGAAATGTGATTTTAAAAGTCATCTTGGAGCTGTAGAGATGGCTTAACGGTTAAGGCACCTGCCTGCCAAGTCTAAGAACGCCTGTTCGATTCTCCAGGTCCCACGTTTAGCCAGATGCAAAGTGATGCAATAGCAAAATGCTGCGCTTGACCACAAGGGGGCGCACACATCTGGAGTTTGTTCATAGCAGCTGAGAGGCCGCTAGGGTGCCCATTCTCTCTCTCTGTGTCTCTGTCTCTCTCTCAAAAAAAAAAAACCCCATTTATTAATTTGACCATCTATCCACCCACCCATTCATTCATCCACCTACCCACCCATCCATCTACCCATGTAGCCACTGACCTATCCATCTACCCACCCACCTAACCCACCTGCCTATCCATTGCCAAATGGTTTTCAGATGTTGTTAAAGTTTCTAATGGAATTCATCTTGCATGGGGTACATAGGGAACTTTATTAAACTCCTGGTGCTGGGGAGATGGCTCAGCAGTTTGCTTGTAAAGCCTGCCATCCCTGGGTTAGTCCCCCAGTGTCCATGTAAAGCCAAGCATGTGTTTGCAGCACCAAGAGACTCTGGCACATGGACCTGTGCACGAGCATGTGCGTGCATGCACACACACACACACACACACACACACACACACACACACAGAGAAATGAATAATGAATAAAAATTAAACTCCCAAGTGATTCTAATGTTGCAACAAACGGCTGAGACTCAGGTTCCGTTAGGGCAGGACCCATGTCTCTTTCATTTGTGCTACATTTCCATTATTTTGGGTCTAGCCCACAAACAGTGTTCAAAAATATTCGTAAGTAAACTTCTACTCTACTTATGCTTACAGCACACATTAAGTAAGCACCGTCAACTTCTCTTTACATGGCAATGAAAATCATCCTGTGGCGGTTTTTTGTAAATAATCATTGGGAGCCATGTTTTAGAAAATTAATTACCACTGAACCACATGCTGGGACGAGGCTAGGGTATGTTTCTCTATGCTCCCGTGCATGTGATTTTTTTCTCACAGACCATCTTCTATCTCTTGTCACCTGGGGCCTTTGGATTGCTCATGACTGGAGACAGATTCTTGATTCACACAGGAGGGAGAGACAGTGGTTCCTAGTTGGGAAAGACAGTGATGGTCATTTTAACACCCCACGTCACCCTCCAGGTACCACCTCTTGTCCCTTTCATCATTTAGTCTAAAGCTTGGGCACTGGTCTGAGACTCTGACCTGTAGCTGGAAGACCTGACTTTGCCTTGCTTTCTCTGATGTCTGTGCCTCCATGAGGTCTTACCCATGCCTTTTTTCCCCCCTTACTTCTCCTATTTCTCCTGCTTCCCTGGGGGCTGTGAACCCAGAATGCGTGGAGGCCCTCCTTCTCAAGTTATGGGCATAGCTGCCACAGTTCCCTTAACCCACAATATCATCTAGCGGATGCAGCGGGATTCTTTTTCACTTGACTCTAATTTAACTGTCCTGAGCCCCTTCCTTATATTGCCAAGAGATTTCCTAACAGATATGTAACCTGGTGATTCAGCCAATTATTCACGTATTCCCCCACATCATTAGTTTTATAGAACACTGCCAGGGGGTATATTTTTTTCTTTCCCAGGACTCTTGAGAATAAAGGAAATAGAACTCTTACCATGAAGTCATGTTAAAGAGTTTATTTCTCAGAAAATACCCCGTAGCACTTTTATAAAACCTTACATTGGCTATATTTAGGAAAGGAATTATTTCTATCTCACCTGTTGCCCAGGAATCACTGTGCAGACCTCTGGCCTTCCAGAGCATGGGTTTCAGATGTATTGGATAGCATCAACTGACCACAAAGGGGTGCCTGTGGTTGCTCTAGGGAATTCAGTTCATGTTGGAACTTGTTGGATTTAGCCAGGGTGACTATAATTCAGTCAACCTAAAACCAGGATGCATCTGGGAGAAAAGGGTGCTGTTATGGATCGTATTTGGAGAGTGCATGTGTTTCAGAGCCGCCCATCTCTACTGGGGCACATAGTTACCCTCGACTCAGAGCTCTGAATATCATTTCCCGGAATTGCCTTGCATGGATCTGGCAGAAATAAAGGAGAAGGAATTCAGCTGAATTGGGGTGAATATAAACAACTGAAAACAGTGCTTTCTTTTTTTTTTTTTTTTCCCCTACTGAACTGGAAAGCAAACAATGGTGAGGTGTGTCAGCGAGTGCTTGCCACAATAATGCCAGGTAACAAACCCACTCCCAAGCTCAGTGTGTTAAGGCAACAACTATTTATCTTAGCTCATGTATCTGCAGGGCAGGGGATCGAGGCTGGGTTTAAATCCAAATGATGGGTTTGGATCAGTCCTGTGTCACCACGGACCAGTGCGTGAAATGAGACACGCTCTTCTGGATGGTGGGACCGGGTGATACTTCCAAACACAAAGACTTGGATCTGATGTGTCATTCTGCCTTTTAAAATATTTTATGTACTTATTTATTTATTTGCAATGAGGGATAGAGAAATAGATTGAGAGAACGGGCACTCCAGGGCCTCTAGCCATGGCAAACGAACTCTAGATTCATGTGCCGTTTTGTACATCAGGCTTTATGTGGGTACTGGGGAATCGAACCCCGGTCTTTAGGATTTGCAGGCAAACATCTTACCTGCCGAGCATTCTCTCCAGCCCCATGATGTGTCATTCTTATTACCCATAGTACTTTGGCCAGAGCAAATCTGGCCAAAATACTGTGTACTTGAACTTCAGTGAGAAGTAAGATCAACACACACACTTGAGAACTTGGTAACAATAGTGCAAATAGTCACAGGGAACATTGGGTCAAAAAGCTTTCCTGTTTCTATCTCCAGATCTCTACAGCAGCACTGGATGGACTTATCTGATTAACTATCTGCCATGGAGGTGGCAAAGCAGAAAGGTCCCAGGTCTGTTTGATTGCAGCTCCCCACGGGCTCACTGTGTAGAGGGTGCTGAGAAGTGAGCATACCCTGACGGAGACCACAGATGTCCGAAGAGGAGAGGATAAAAGAGGAGGAGATGGGCCAGTTCAGAATTACGACCCTGCCCCTGGCAGTCGGTGGAATGGATGGGAAACTTTTCATTTGTCCATCTGATCAGTCATGTCTCTCCCCACAGGATGAGGGAGCAAGGGCTGGAGAGAGGCGCTGCACAAGCTCAGGAAGAGGAGGGGGGAAGCAGAAACCCCTTTGTCTGTGGAGTCATGGGAAAGTGTTCTCAGCTCTGACACATTTCTGAGGAATCACACGGCACCCACAGAACACCACCAAGTGGACCTTTTTCACATTGCTGGTCAGGAGTAACCTGGCCCGTTCCTTTCTTTATTCCCCTTGGACAAGCGGCTTGGTGGCCACTGCCATGCAGTCTCTTCCTGCAGTGTACAGCCCCCTCCTCCCTTTCCCATGGTGCTAAGCTTCAGCTTTTGCCTACCTGCTTCAGAGCCCTGCGTGACCTCCTGGCAGGTAGGTGACAGGGGGTTGTGAGCTCTTGTTAATCAGACACACTAATCATGCTGATTAGATCTAATTCAATAATGGATCACCCCTCCTGGGGTATCGCCTGTTTAACATTTAAACCGATTAGAAGGCTCTGGGGGAACGGCTTGTCTGGGGGTTCCGGATCAGAGATGGGCAGGCTAAAGGGTGGCATTTGGGGAAGAGGGAAGATTTTCAGAGCTGAGCCCACTTTATCTCATAGATGACAAGAGGCTCTTCCTATGGGAAAGGATAAGGAGACTGGTGCCTCCAGCTTGGCTCTGTTGGGAGGTAAAATGTTTAACGGATAGGGCCTATGGATGGTCTTTAGGTCATTGGAGGCCCTTCAATGAGACTGTGGGACCTTAGCTCTCTTCTATCTCTCCTTCTCTCTTCCCTTTCCTTCCCTCCTTCCCCTCTTCCATCCCCTTCCCCCTCTTTCTTTCTTCTTCCTCCCCCCTCCCTTCCTTCGTTCCTTTGTTCCTTCATTCCGTCCTTTCCTTCCTTCCTTCCTTCCTTCCTTCCTTCCTTCCTTCCTTCCTTCCTTCCTTCCTTCCTTCCTTCCTCTCTCCCTCCCTCCTTCCCTTCCCTTCCTTCCTTCCTTCCCTCTCTCCCTCCCTCCTTCCCTTCCCTTTCTTCCTTCCTTCCCTCTCTCCCTCCCTCCTTCCCTTCCCTTTCTTCCTTCCTTCCTTCCTTCCTTCCTTCCTTCCTTCCTTCCTTCCTTCCTTCCCTCCCTCCTCCCTCCCTCTCTCCCTCTTTCCTTCCTTCCTCTCTCTATTCTTTCTTTTTTCTTTCTTTCTTTCTTTCTTTCTTTCTTTCTTTCTTTCTTTCTTTCTCTCTTTCTTTCTCTCTTTCTCTCTCTTTCCTTCCTTCCTTCCTTCCTTCCTTCCTTCCTTCCTTCCTTCCTTCCTTCCTTCCTTCCTTCCTTCCTTCCTTCCTTCCTTCCTTCTTTCTTTCTCTCCCTGACCATAAGGTAAACAGTTCTGTTCCAGCCCATACAAGCCCAAAGAAATGAAGTCAGTTGCTCATAGACTGAAATTGTCAAAACCCTTTTGTTACAGAATCAGAAAGTTGACTAACTTTTTATCTATGCTCCTTTCTCACCTCCCATGCTATCATTCTTCTAACTAGGACATCACCTTCCCTAACTTGAGCTTTTTCAGTGACCTCTAAGCTGGCCTGCCAGACACTAGTTTCTAACCCCTTTATGGAGCAGTTAGATTTACCTATTCTATTTTTCATTATTTGTTTAATTAGAAAAATGCTAAATGTACAGAAAAAAATGCAGAGATATTATAGCTAACACCCATCTGTTTGCTATCTCAAACCTGTGACTGCTAACCTTTGCATATGTTTTATTAATCCTTTATTGAGACAGACATAAAACATGCACATAATTGAACAAGGGTGCACATAGTCATGCAACTACTAGTTGTAACAACCTCACCAACTGCTTCTCCTCTCCTTCTGTTCCCTGAATGCTTTCATTTTCTAAATGCTCTAGTGTCAACTCCCTCACTTTTTGATTTAGAAAGAAAGATAGAGATAGAGAGAGAGGAGACACACATTGCCACTGCAAACAAACTCCAGATGCATGTGCCAGTATGTGCATATGGCTTTATGTAGGTAAGGGGGATTTGAACCTGGGCCATCAGGCTTTGTGTTAACCACTGAGCCATCTCCCCAGGCCCCCTCCTTTGTTGTTTTGAACCTTAATGTGATGCCATATTCAGCTCATGTCATTACATGATCACACATGTGGATGGCACTGCTTTGGATGTGTTTTGTTTTCATTTAAGCCAATGGTTTTTACAACATACAGAGAGTTTGCCTCTGGCTGCTATTTCACAAAATGAGCTTTATTTTTTTTAAGATAAATTGTGTGTGTAGTTAGAGGACAACTTTGAGGTGTCTGTGCTCCACCTTCTTTGAGCCAGTCTTTTGCCAGTGCAAATGAACTGCTGGACTGCAGATGAACATTGGATTAATTGGCCAGTGGGCTTCAGATTCCCCTGACTCTGCCTCCCATTATTATAAGCTCCTTGGGATCACAGATGCATGTGCCACTGTACATCTCACTATCAGTGCTGGGGAGTTAAACTCTGGGCTAAAGGCTTTGCAAGTATATGCCTTTAACCACTAAGGTATCTCTCCAGAGCTGTCTACATCACCCAGAGAGCTAATATGATTCATGTTTCATTCTTCAACATGTACTTCTTTCTTTCCCTAACTGCTCTTTTCTGGAAGTAGGGACAGTACTTTGGTGCCTCCTTGTATCCTGAGTCTAACACTGGGATTGATACTTTATGAAGATGTTTAGACAATGAATGGGTCAATGAACAAATGACCAAAGTCACTTATGTCACAGAGAATCATATTCTTTTATCTGCTGGTCTCCTTTGAGGGATGACATCCCCTTTTTTCTTTTCTTTCTGGCTGCTTTATTAAAGTCTGTCTATAAAATGCTCCGGAGTCCTTAAGTCCACCAGAAAGTTCAGCATCCTCATCTGATGGATTGTTCTTGCTTTAGCATCCCCCGTGCTTGGAAGCAGCTGACACCATGCTGGTGGTAGTGTAGGCTTTCAGCTTGAAAATGTTCTACTTTAGATTAGATCACTGTTCTGACGTTTTACTCTTTGGAAACTTTTTAAGGAAATGCTGTTATTTTTTTATATATTTGATATTTTTTCCCCTCCATCCTTCATGTAAAACATTTGTTTCATCATTCCTTTCAATTCTGGATCCTAAAAGATAGATTTCACATTTATTATCTCTTTATAACATAGTCGTCTGCAACATAAACACCGCCCTTTATAGCTTCTATTACAACCCGTAGTCCCAGGAGTGTGTTTATTGTTTCTCTGCCTCCACTGGTATTCACTGTTCTTCTTCACCTTAATCTGCATTTTTTTGTTTTTGCATTTTACTCATTTCTTTTTTTCCCCAGTTTTTAGTATATTTACTGAGTGTGCAACCATCAGTGCCAAGTCCAGATTTATTTTTTTTTTTTTTGAGGTAGGGTTTCACTCTGGCCCAGGCTAACCTGGAATTCATTATGTAGTCTCAGGGTGGCCTTGAACTCATGGTGATCCTCCTACCTCTGCCTCCCAAGTGCTGGGATTAAAGGCGTGCGCCACCACACCCGGCCAGCGTTTTACTCTTTTCTTATCTTCTGTCTGAAATGGGGTGTTAAGGGGTTCAAGAAAGTCCTTGAACCCCCATCCCTAGGTTTGTGCCTACTTTAATCAAAGAATTGAGTAAAATAAGACCGAGAAGGATAATTATTAAAGTATTATATTTATTTAGAGAAGTACAGAACCAAGAGAAGGAAAATGAATATGCCTCTGTGGTCTGAGAGCCCATGTGGTGGGCCTGGAATAACTGTAAAAGAGACTTAGAGAGGGGAACAAAGAAAGTACACAGAGCTCCTGCCATATGGAGGGCAGGCTGGGGTAAAGAGCCCATGTGGGTGTGGGGACTACGGGGTTCTCCCTTCATTTTGGCCCAGCTGGGCCGAGACTGGGGAAACTCACCAGAACTTGGAGGTTTTGGACAGGTCAGGCAGCCCAGAGAGCATCCCCTCCCCTCTTAAAGGTATTTTTAACCTTACTGTAGTGGTGTTTACCTTCTGGCTCAGGTGAGTCAGAGTGAGAGTTGATTGATCTGGGCTAGGGGCTGGCTCAGGAAGAGGCCAGCCATGACACTGCTAAATTCTGGGGACTGGGGATTAGATTTAAATTCTAAGAGGACCTCTCTTCCAGGGAGGGTCCAGGTTGCTTGTGGGAAAGCAGATCTCCTTTAGGGAGGAGATAAGGAGTCAGATCACCCTTTGATCTCTAACAAGTGCAGATTGTAGCAGGCAGAAACTTCTGCCTTTCCTTGCAGGGGCCCAGTCTCCCTAACTGCCTAACCAAGCTCCCTGATACCTTTCATGTCTTCCTCAGAAATCATTCCTTTTTCTAACTTACGGAGAAATTGTTATGGACACATCCCTTTAGTAACTTACAAATGTAATGATGGGGATGCATTCTGAGAGATGCATCAGTAGGTGACATCACAGAGAGCGCTTGGTCTAAGTGGACTGACCTGATTGGACCACCATCTGATATGTGGTCTGTCATCAACTGAAGCATCATTAGGAAGGACATGGCAATATGTTGACACAGGTCTTCTTTCTTCTAGTTTTATGGAAAACAAATTCAGAGCTATGATTTTTTTTTCTTTCCACCTACATGCAAAGTACAGTTAGATCAAATCTGGACCATTCCTTGCTTTTATAAATAAAGTTTTATTGAAACAAGGCCACACTCATTCATTTATCTATTGTCAGTGGCTGCTTGCTTTCATGCTGCATTGTGATTACAACAAATACTACAAAACCTAAACCAGTATCACGTTGTTAAGGAAAAAGCTTTGTCTTTCCTTCTTCTGGTCTTCACAGTGTGGTCATGATTAAATAAATAAATAAATAAAAAGGTATTTCTGGGCTGGAGAGATGGTTTAGCGGTTAAGGTGCCTGCCGGCAAAGCCTAAGAATGCTTGTTCAAATCTCCAGGTCTCACGTTTAGCAAGACATCAAAAGTGACACAAGTGTGCAATGTCGCACATGCACACAAGGGGGCACACACGTCTGGAGTTTGTTCACAGTGCCTGAAAAGGCTCTGGTGCGCCCATTCTCTCTCTGTCTTCTCCTCCCTCTCTCTCTCCCTCTCTCTCTCTAAAAAGACTGTATTTCTAAATCTGTTGCTTGACCCAAGATGGCTGTAGACTCTACTATCTCTGCTGCTCATTACCCACCCCCACCACACACACTTACTTTAGAAAAGGAGCTTACCTGGTAGTGTACTCATGGAAGATGCCTAACACCATCATACCAGGCAAACAAGAAACAGGTTATTTTTTAAGTTTTACTTATTTATTGAGAGAGATGGGGGTGGGGGTGGGGAGAGAATGGGTGTGCCAGAGCCTCTTGCCCCTACAAACAAACTTCAGATAGCTTTACCACTTTGTGCATCTGGCTTTACATGGGTACTGAGGAGTCAAGCCTCAGCCAGCAGGCCTTGTAAGCAAGTGCCTTTAACTGCTGAGCCATCTCCCAAGCCCCAGTAAAAGGTTTATTAAAGGATTATGTCATAGTCAGCTTCATGTTGTTGGAATGAACTTCCAAACGAGGCACAGTTACAGGAGGAAGGGAATTTATTTGAAGCTTACAGATCCAGGGGACGTTCCATAATGGCGGAAGAAGCTGGCCCCCTTTCATGGGTCTATGCAAAGAGAAAAGGCACCACCAGCACCATAAGCAAGCACACTCCAGGAATGCAGGCAGAGCTCAAGCCCAATGCATACCTTTGGCTGGAATTCAGATCCACCCCCATACCTTAGGGCTGGGCCCTAGGGTCCACCCACAGTGACACCTCTTCTAGCCGGGCAGTTGGAAATCTAAGAAGCTTTAATAAAACTGAAGCTATTGGGGGGCATCCATCCAAAGTATCACAAATTATTTCCAGAGCTGTGGGAATTGCTGAAGAGCTCTAAAACATGTTGTTACAGGTCCCCAAATGGAAAAGCTTACCCTCAGCCTGAAGAACCAGGGAGGGGGCAGTGTCATCAGAACACAGAATTACTATATGGGGAGCCGCTTGTCACCAGCTCTGCAGGGGTGCATTAAATCACAATTGGGAGGGAGGAAGTCCAAGTAACATATGTCCCACCTCTGCTGCCCCCAGAGTATATCACTGGGTCCCCTTACCATTGCTAAAGGCAATCAGAACTAGAAGGCATGGGTTCTCTTACTCCCGCATGTCATACGAGTGGGCCTCGTGGGGCACAGCTGCAAGTGGGGAAGGATGAGTAAGTGAAAGACGCCCAACGCTCAGAGCTCATCTTTTCACGCTCTAGACCAGAGCTTCCCTTTAGAACGTTCTGTGGTGATGGAAATGTCTCTAGTCACGAGCCACAGGTGGCTACAGGGTGCTGAAAATGTGAGCATGGACTTAGGAACCGAATCATTCATTTTATTCAAATTTCAATTAATTTAATATTAAGAACCCACATATAGGCAGTGCCTGTTGGAAACAGCAGTTTCAATTTTCTTTCATGCGCTGACTGCAAGTGTCTTTTGCTGGATGTCAAGGGATCTTTCGTTTTCCGCTTTGTTGAGTGTGAAAACATGATTCATTCTCAACATTTGAACTAGTCTCTCTCTCACTCTCTCCATTTGTAGAAATAATATCTGAAACCTTCCAGCCTCTAAGAAGCAAAGCTTCCAGGCCTCCTTTTATGACTTTGTCTGCCTAATAACAACTTTATATTCCACCCCCCTTGGATCTCTGCCACTTCCTTGCATGATAAACTTATAGTCAGATGATCATTTTTAAGCCGAAGTAGAAAACCATGCCTGGAGGTTTCAGGGAGGGGAGCACACTGGAGGGTATCTGCTTTTTAAATCAGCAAACAGCTAGGGTCTCTGCTTGGGAGCTGGTGTTCAGTGGTACCTGACAGCCTCGCTGCTCTGCTTCAAAAGTGAAGATACGCAATCACGCAAGTAGGAGTATCTGAGTTCAGATTTCCAGAAGGCGCGTGTGGTGGTTTGATTCAGGCTCCCCCATAAACTTAAGTGTTCTGAATACTAGGTTCCCAGCTTCTGGAGATTTGGGAATTGATGCCTCCTGGAGGTGGTATATTGCTGGGGGTGGGCTTATGGGTGTTATAGCCAGTTTCCTCTTGCCAGTGTTTGGCACACTCTCCTCTTGCTATTGTCCACCTGATGTTGGCCAGGGGGTGATGTCCACCCTCTGCTCATGCTATTGTTTTCCCCTGCCATCATATAGCTTCCCCTTGAGTCTGTAAGCCAAATAAACCTCTTTTCTCTTGGTTGGGTGATTTCTACTAGCAATGCTAACCTGATTGCAACAGCACGTAAAGATGGACATTGTGGCCCAAGAGTGCAATTCTAGTGTGCCTGTGGTGAGAAGAGAAGTGGAGACAGGAGGACCCCCCAAAAAATCATTAGCCAGCTAAGTTGGTGAGTGAAGCAGTGAACAAGGAGAACTGTTCCTCAAATAAGGTGGAAAGTGAAACCAGCACCCAGTGTGATCCTCTAACCTCTGTATATACACTGTGGTACATATGCACTTGGTTTCACACACACATACACAAACCTACGAGAATAATATTATTTTTGATGTTCCCTTCCATGCTATTGAGAAGGAGTCAGATAGCTCTTTTAGGCAGTTTGCGTGACTGGGCTCCTGAAGGCAGGAAAGTCGATGAACAAAATTCTTATCTGTTTTCTAGTTCCCTAGACCTGTCTTTCCACAAACAACTGGGCTCCTTCTGGGAGGGAGGTCTTTCCTAGGATTTAAACATTGTGGTTGGTCAAGTTCAGCCCCTGGTACTCGGTGTCATGGCAAGCCTCTTCCTGAGATGGCCTCTGGCTTTAACCAACCAGATGTCCCTCTGGCTAACCTGAGCCGGAAGGTAGGGCCCACTACCATAAGGTTATACATACCTTTGCAAGGGGAGGGCATGTTCTTGGTGCTGCCTGACCTTTCTTGAACTTCCACTTGCTTGTGAGTTTTCTCTTGGCTAGGGCCAAACCCAGCTGGGTTGAGCCAGGGGAGAGCTCCTGAGCCCTTACTCTCCACATGGGCAGGAGCTCTTTGAACTTTCTTTTCTCTCTGTGGTTTTTCCCAGGCCCTCCATGTAGGCTCTTAAGCCACGTGGGTGTCTTTCCTTGGTTCTGTACTTCCCTCAATAAATACAATAATTTAATAATTATCTTCTCAGTCTTATTTTATCCAACTCTTTGATTAAAAGTAGACACAGGGGCTGGAGACAGGGCTTAGTGGTTAAGGCGCTTGCCAGTTAAGCAGAAGGATCCACATTCGATTCCCCAGTACTTATGTGGGCCAGATGCACAAAGTGGCCCATTTACAGTGGCTGGAGGCCCTGGTGTGCTCATTCTCTCTCTCTCTCTCTCAGATAAATAAATAAATAAAAATTTTAAAAAGTAGACAATACCTAGGGTCTAGGGCTCAAGGACTTTCTTGAACCCCTAGTACCCCATTACATTATGGTTAATAAAATTTTACCCAGCCTCTAAGACATGGTTGATGGTGGCTCCTAGCTTGAGCGCATTTGTAGCTCATGTCTGCTTTGGTGGAAGCTGGGATAGGGTCATGTTAGAATGGCTCTATGTGGATTCTGCTAACTCCAGAGCCTTCATCTTGCCTTCTTTTCTTTCTGGTTGTCACTGTTGCTTGTGAACTCAGGTCATGATTTTGAATGTGCATAATCTCAGGTCTGAGGCAGAATTAATACCTATTGCTTGATTTTCTCACTGAGACTTTAATTACTATTTGTTTTGCATTTGCATTCACAGGTGTCTATGGAAAGAATTAGCATACTTTGTTGTTAGACCATTATTAAAATGACAGTTGGGAAAATATTTGAAAAATATTGTCTTTCTTTCTGTTTTCTCTTCTGGCATTGCCACTACTACTATTATTATTATTATTATGAATCTTCTCTGTAACTTATATTTGTTGCAGAATTTTGAACTTATGGCTAAGAAATAGATACATCTTGGAACATGGGTTCTTAGAACAAAATCCAAAGTGCTGGAATTGGGGTTTCCTCATGGCTTTTGGATTGGTGAATAAACCCACCAAACTGGTCCAGCCATCCAAAAATGGTGAATCAGAGGTGCTTCAACCTGTAAAATAATCTTTTGTTTCTCTGGAGGTTGATCGTTTTCTGTAGTCAGAATCTGCCTGCGGTTGGGCTGAGAGAGCAAGTAAAGAAAAATGCTGGTCTTTTCCTGTCCCCACAGTGGAGTAAGACAACCAGGATTCACGCTCAGTGATAATACTGAATACCCAAGAAATCCTATTTCCCTATGCCTGAAGATGATGTCACCCTACCGCAGATAGATACACATACATGCATACACACATGCATACACAAACACACACACTCACATATAACAGACCAAATCAGGACTGAACAACCAGAAAAGCTTATTAGTAGGAGGTACATTCCTGCTCAGGGGAAACAGACCCCTAGTTGTACCTATCTGCTGGGCCCACAGACCTGTCTGCTGGGCCCTTCCTGTATTCAGTTAAGATTCCTGTACTAAGCAAAATTTGGAGGTGCACACCAATAATCCTAGAACTCAGGAGGCTGAGGCAAGAAGATTATGAGTTCAAGGCCAGGTTGGGATACGTAGCATGATCCTGTCTCAAATAAAACTAAACATGAAATGCAACAAAACAAAACCAAATCAGACAGAGGTTCAAAAAGATTTTCCTGGCTCCAACAGCAGGTCTTGGAGACAGACCACCTCTCTGCAACAGGAGGTTTCCATAAGAAAATACTCAGATAGGCGCACAGGTACACGCAGTGATAAAGTAGACCAGAAGCTTCTCTCCCTCTCAGAAAAATCTCTTCGGACAGAAAACTCACTTCAAGTTACTGTATACTTTCACACTTCTTTGGCACCACACTTTGTGTTACTGGCACCGTTATTTTTGGATGTTTCTTTAGTAATGGCTAGTTATTGAACCTTTCCTTTAGGAAAGCACTATGAAACTGTTTTCTATGCATTGTCTTGTTCAATCTTTGCAGAGAGTTCCTAAGATTCATATTATAATTTTTCCCATTTTATAGTTGATACAACTAAGCATCAGTTAAGTGTCTTGCTCAAGGGAGCACTTGAAGTGATGGTGTTTCAAACTTCCCATTCTTTTAAAAGTACTAAAGTGCCCACGCATCTTGACCTCTGCACTTTGTTACTTCTTTATACTTGATTCTTGAAATGGGAGTGCTCATGTGATTCTGTGCCCCATCTGGGGCTGGCATTGTTCCCTGACCTTTAATCCTTCCTCAGTTACCCATGCTGCCATGATACTCAAGATTTTCAACGTCCCCCATACTCAGCCCTCCTCTGCCAGCTTTTCAAGGCTAGTCTTCCTGCCGCAGATAGAGGAAGTGGATCTGGGCTCCACAGACCACCCCCTTCTCAGCCACCAATGTCTCCTGATGTGTCTTTGGGCAGCAACGTGTACAGGCCAATAAGATCAGGTTGGGGTGACACCTTGACAAGGTGTCAGCACCAATGACTGTACCTGGAATGTGACATGCACCTGGACAAACGTTCACCATGACCCCTGGCTGGTGACTGACAAACAGCATCAGTCACAAGAACAGCTGGGCCAAAACCTGAAGAAAATGTTAAAGGCAGCTGTAAGAAAGTCCCCCAGGCGTCCTGTCACTTTGGGCCTCTGAGACTCTGTCAGAAGGGAAACATTCATGGGTGGAGGCAGGGAAAAGTGTGTGTGTGTGTGTGTGTGTGTGTGTGTGTGTGTGTCAGGGGGAGGTTGTCCTTACAGAGCAAGAACCAAGGAAATGAGAATTGCTCTCCTTCTCTGCTGAGGAGATAAACTTTCCTAGGACAGTTTGAGGATATCTGTAGGCAACAAGGTCTCTAACTTTTGGAGGTCTGATCCTTCACCTTCGAAAGTACTTTATAATGCACTCATATCGAGCTCAGCCAGCAGCCACCATATGCATTATTTTGCGGACATTTAATGAACACACTTCAGTTCTTACATTTTTCCCTAATGATCCAGTGGAGCCATATTTTTAAAAGGTACAATATTTTTGGAGTACACAGACCCTTAAACACTGAGTCTATGGTGCCCCATGGTTGAAGGAGCCTGGCTCTCCCATGAGCCATGGAGAAGAGAATCAGAAACTGGCTTCTCTGTAACTCAACTCACACCACTGTCAGATATCAGCTCACCTTAGCAGCCCTCTCTTCAGTGTTTCAATAGCACCCATATGCCATCATTTTGTCAGTATGGTTTAGACTTAATTGCTGTCAAATGTGTGTGCCCTTGTCCCACCGGAATGTGAGATAGGATCCTCTCTGATGTTGGCTTTCGGACTGGCTAACCATTAAATATGAGGGGAAAAAAACATTAATGGTTCAAGCTCTTAGGATGTTTCTAGAGCAGAGATTCTCAGAGTGTGGCTTCTGGTCCACCAGCAAACATAGCAGCCAGCAATTGGCCTGAGGTGCCAATCCTCAGGCTCCTATGGCAGACCTGAAGAGCAGGAAAGTCCACTGGTGTCACCTCCAGGTCAATCCAGTGAACTCTGAAGTTGGAGAACCACTACAGGACACTGGAGCTCCTCAAACCAGCTAACTTCTCAACATGTGAATTGAGTCCGTCAATTTGGGGCAGGACCTTGGATTGGGTATGTCTAGGAAGCTTCCAGATGATGTCGGTATTGGCCCGTGGACAACACTTTGAGTGGGAACCCATTACCCCAGCTTACTTAGCACCACACAGTAGCAAGGGAAACTATGTTTGCCAACAATGCCAAGGCCCCTCACTCTCAGTTTCTTCATATGTCACAAGGGGAGAATAATATGTCACAAGGTTATTATTGTACATTGTAAATGAAATAATGCATGCAAAGCCCAGTACTGGGAGCATAAAGGTTAGCAAACGTGTTCTTTTACCTCACCCTTTCTCTGCAACTCAGTATCAGCTTTCCCGTTCTCCACTCCAGGCATTTAACCTCTTAGGTCTAAGGCAGCCACTACAGATGTTTGAATGACTACAGTTAAAAAAGGCTATAAGTCAAACAGAGCTATTTGAATGGCTAATGTGAAGTAATGAGAAAAACCTTTAATATCTTCTCCAGTTCTGTCTTCAAACTGTTTAAGGTTTGACAAACAGGATAATCAATGGTGGAATGAATTTACCACAGTGAGAGGAATGACATAAAGAAGTTCTTTCAGCAAGTCGGGGCTCAGGCAGGCCAACTTGTGGGGATGTCCATGTGTTTGGGAGTCAAAGGACACTTACTGGATACTCATTGCCTACTACCCTGCCAGGCATTTGGGTCTAGCTCCATGTGGGAGGAGTGGTGGAGCGGTGGAATGTGCTAACCCTCTGGAGCATTTTCCTACTTTCGATCACTTGTCTTCCTGCAAGTCTCCAGCCCTCATCTGGACTTGGCCGGGGATTGAGTGGGCGGAAGAGAGCAAGAGAGAGGCCTAAGCGTGGGAGTGGGAGGCAGTGTGAAATTAATTCTCTGCCTCTCCTTTCTGGAATGTCAGTAATGTGCTGAGGACAGTGGACAGTAGAGATGGCTTCCAGCCTCCTCCTCATCTTGGGCTCAGAGCCTCTGAACCTTTGGGGCGTGGCGGCATGCGCTTCTGTGACATTGTACTTCTATGACGCTGCTTCTCTGGAAGGATCTGGTTAGTTTCCCTGTTCCCATCATCCACCTGGAGGAGGCCTGACTTGCCAGGTTCGAGAGTTTCCCTCCTAAACATGAGTCTCCCAGATCCCAGAACCAGCAATGACAAAGTGCAGCTGGGTCTCTGTGGCAACCCATTGGCTACTCAGGGAGGCCATGGGACTGGACACTTGACCAAGGCGCTACCCAGTCTCCTATCATTGGTCATCTTGCTCCTGTTCAACTCCTCTCAGCATTTCTGCCATCAGTAGGAGACCTGGGCCTGACAGTGTTCGCTGCAAAGCTCTGTACCTGAATTGCCACCCGTGGCCCTGTTTCAGAGACCCGTGGGTAACTACTGGAAAGAGAGCAGAGCCTAGTGTCCGGGAGGGTGGGGCTCAGGGCTCACCTTTTTGTTTTGTTTTGTTTTGATTGTTTTCAGCTTTCACCTTTATAAAATGGGGGTGCTCAAGTACTGTCCCGACAGGGCTACTTCAATGATTAAATAACATAACATACTTAGAATAACATACTTAGAATAACATAACATGCTTAGAATGTTGTTGCCTCTAAAATGCTTAGAATGGTGCATGTCTTGAGCACTCAAAAACCAGCGACACTTGATGGTCGTTACTACCAAAGTCTCAGGGAACCTAGTGCTTCGACCATGCTCCTGACAGACATGTGGAGGAAGGGTTGACCCTGGGCTCACAGGAAGTCAGAGCACATGCCCTCCCCGTGTACATCCTGCTGAACAAATTCTTATCATTTAATCATGACTTTTAATGTTTGAAATGGTGCCTTCCACGTTTTGCTGAAGTACCAGTGCCGGCTGCTCAGTGTAATACTCCCTGTTTGTATTGCAATGCAAATTATTCCTGGTGGAGAGTTTACAAACTGCACTTCCATTATTAATAGGGTTATGATTTTCTCCATTCCACTCTTATCTCTATTGCTTGTGTAATGCATAATTCATGCTCTCTACCCTTCATTGGTCTCAGTGCCAGGGCACAGCAGTTGCTCTCTCTCTCTCTCTGTCTTTCTTCCCGATGACAGTAATTGGTATTCAGTGAGAGCCAAATGACCAAGTCCCTAGTCTCTGACTCTAAAGATGTCCCCAGGGAGACTCACACACAGGGATAATAGAAGCCTGGGTCCATTCCCAGCCGAGGCTTGAGTTCCAGTTCTATTTCAGCTCAGAGTCCTAAGCAGACACATGCAGGGCGTTCCAGGGTTCTGAAACCATTTGTCAGTCAGGAGGCAATAACAATGGTTCCTCTACTGTGCGTGGGACAAAGGACCACCGGGAGGGTTTGAGGCAGTAGGGGAAAGACCAGTTCAGCCCATATCAGTTGGCTTCCCACTAGTGTGGCCCAACTGGGCTTGGGGAGATGGCAGAGTTGGGGTGTGTATCTCTTCCTTGCTGGTTGTCTCTTCCTGAAGATGGGTGGATACATGGATGTTTATAAACCAGCTTGACCTTTCTGCCCCTGCTCTTGCCTTTCCCACCAAAAATAGACACAGAGGTGATGGAGTGCCATAAGAAAGTCCCAAGATGGCATCAAACAGTCTGTGACCTGGCATCCAGCAATCTTTATAGAAGCTTGACCAAGGCGGGTAAAGGCAGGGCAGACTCCCGGAAGCTCTGTGTGTCTGAAAGGCAGAAGGGAGCTGACACAGGCAGGTCTCAGAAGAAGCTGACCTGGGACGTAGAAACCTCAGCTCAGGCCTCTGCCTTGTCTCGTAGCAGAAGCAGTTGACGACCTGGGTGTGCTGTTTTGTCCTTGTGAACTGTTTTGCCAGGACTTCCCAGGTTGGGACCCAAGCTCAGGACAATTGCTACCATCAGCGTGGAAACAAGACACCCTTTGATCTGACCTTTGTGAATCTCAGAAGCTTTAACACTTACCTTCTTGCGGCTGGGACAAAACACCCAGCCAGAAGCACCTATGAGAAGGAAAGGGTTTATTTTGGAAAAATGGTCTTGAGGGGAAGTGTCTTCATTGAAAGGAAAGCAGTGCAGAGCAGGTGGCCGAGGCATCAGATCTTGTCATAGCAGTAGAGAAGCAGAGCAAGAGTGAGCAGGCCAGCACTGACAAGTGGCCACCTCCCCCCGCCCCAGTGACACACCTCCTCCAGCAAGGCTCTACCTTCCAAATGCTCCACCAGCTGGGGATCTCGTATGACACTTAATCACAAACACGTGAGGCTGTGGGAGACATTTCACATTCAGGCCCCCTCGGAAACAATTTCCCTTGAGAGAAATCCCACAGGTTCTGCAATTCTCTTGGGGAATGTTCTTTCTCACCCCACTGTCCTCTGTGCGTGGGATACTGCCAGCCCTGTCATTGCCTTATGCTATGGGTCCCTAGAGATTATCTGCTCAGGCAAGCTGTGTTTCCTGAACCTAGGGTGGCACCTCCAGCCAGCATTTCATTCCCAAGTGTGAATAACTCATTCTGCTCTGTCAAGTCTGGGCCCAGCTCCCTGGGATGGGTGGGAAGGTATCAGGGCAGTGAACAGTGTTATCACAGAGCTTCCTTGCTGAGGAGGACCTGCAGGGCATCTCACAGATATCACAGGTTTATTCTTTTTCTTGCACTCCCCCCCCATTATGGGTAACCTTTATTCCTCTCTTGTTGGATATTCCTGAAGTCAGGAAATGCTGGGTAATTTCATGGTTTCTCTTTCCGGTAAATCTTCATGTGTAGAACTTGGTGGGTCAGCTTCTTGACCAGGACTTCAGAAGAAGTCTTTTTGTGTCTGTGTATGACCACAGAACCCACTTTATTCTGCGAGGTCAGAGCAGCCCTCAGAGCTCTGAAGACCACTGCTAGCCACTCACTGCATGGCTTACAGGAAATCTCAGTCATTGCTCCACACAGGACCCATTTGTCTGGCAGTCCTCTCCTGGCTCAGGCCTGGTCCTGGCCTCTGCTTCCCAACTCCTGCCCATTCATCACTCAGGAGTTCTCAGTTACCCAAGCACACTTACACATACTCACACAAATAAAGGTATAGGAACCTCTTCTCCTTTGAGGGATGCCTCTAGAAATCTACACTTTCTGCCACGTAAGCAAACACACAGACACACCTGCTCACATGCACGCATGCACACACATACACATGCACACACAAACCTACATGGAGGCACATGTGTACACAGGGATTCACACACACACACACACACACACACACACACACACACACACATATGCAGAGGCATGTCTAAAAATGCATAGATAACAGAGACGTGCCTGTCACACGCATGCAGGTGGTGCTGTCTTTCAGGAAACCTGGCTTCTTCCTCACACTGAGGGTGTGTGGAATGGCAAGCCACAGCTGACCTCTTCTGACCCACTCACCTCTCAAGGACCCTGGGTTGCCCACTGACTCATGAACACTTTCCTGTTTAAGTTTATTTTCTTCTGGAAAAAGGGAGCTACTTATTTCCAAGCAGTGGAGCCAGGAGAGTCTGATGATCCCACACTGTGGCTTTGGGACACCTTTTGACCTCCTGTCCTGTCCTGTCCTCCCACGGAACTTTTGTTTATACAGCTTCTGTTTCTCCAAGCCCTGGGAGAAACTGACACTGTGCTCCACCACAGTGACCTGTACCGAAATCAGCTGCAATTTGTGAGGCTTCTATTTATGGGCATTCTCTATGTCTCTGATCATTGCCTGGCATCCTGGGTGATTCCAGCCCTCTTCTTATGTGAGGGTCTTGCTTCCTAGATCCATGACTGACTGACAGTCTAATCAGGTCTGTCTGCAGAGCCTCCACTGACCAGCTAGAGCAAGCAAGGATTTTGTGCTCAGGATGCTGACTTCCATCAGTTGTGTCCTATTATGGTTGCCTCCACATATCTGGGACCAAACATCTGAACAAAAGCAGCTGATGTGAGGGAAGGGCTTATTTCAGTTTGCAGTCTTAAGGGCAAGTTCATCATGGCAGGGGGAGGATCGTAGAGCAGAGGCTGGACATCGCATGTTGTCACAGTAGCTGGCAGGAAGCAGCAAGAGTGAGCTGAACTCTGGCAAGGGCAAGCTGAGCTGTCATACCCTTACCATACCTTATCATACCTCCTCCAGCAAGGCTCTGTTTCCCAAAGTGCCACCAGTCAGATACCAGGTGTTCAAAACACATGAGGCTATGGGGGACATTTCGTTCAAACCACTACACTCCCCTTGAGGACAGTATTGTTTCTGCTTGCGTTAAGCATTGCTGACTTCCCAACACTGGGATCAGTACCGAGCACACAGTAGGAGCTTCATGAATATTTGTTGCATGGAATACTTAACCTGACACACCAACCCATTGAGCTAGGTGCTACTGTTTTCTCAGTTTACAGATGGGGGTCACTGAGGCCCGTGAGGACAATTCCAGACTACATAACAAGGAATTGAACCCAGGTTTTGTCTGGCCCTATGCTGCAGGGTTGTAGCCACTCCTCTGTGCTGTTGGGAGATTTTGAAGCACTGGATTTTAGGATATATTTAATGTTGGTAACCATAGAGCTCGTGATTTATACCATGGCTCCTTTAAGGTTAATGGAAAGAGCATTTGGCTCATGGAAAACAAACTCCATTATTTGGGTTACTGGGTCACTCCTCCCCCAGCTGGTTCCACTGGCTTTTAGGTTTTCCCCACTGTCTGGCCAAGCCTATCTCACTCCACCCAAGGCTGCCTGGGACCATTGGTTGGAGCTCCTCTGAATGGAAAAATATGCCTGAGCTAGGCCTACTGTGTTTCTGCACTGAGCCCACCATGGTGGAAGTCCCATTCTTGAGAATCCAGTAGTGTGTGAAATTCATTCACACACTACTGTTGGACACATCACATGGGTCCTGTATTGAACTGGGAGCCTCTGAGGACACACCATTTAGTGGAGGGGACACACACACAGGGTCACATAAACCCTGAGCTACAGGATCAAAGAAATAAGGTAACCAGGGCACCTAGGAAGAGACACATTCATCACTGTACTCAAAGATGATCCAAGACTCATGGGCAACAGAACTGCCTTACAATAGATCCACAGAGCCAAGATGTTATACTTTAGCAAGTGTGGAAGGGGGACTAAGAATCAAGATACGTAACCAGCTCCCCAAGTGATTCTGGGACTAAGAGAACTAGATGTGGGTGGGGGTGCAATGTTTTGACAAACATCTGTACTAAAAACTCAGAGGAGGGCTGAAGAGATGGCTTGGAGGTTAAGGCACTTGCCTGCAAAACCTAAGGACCCAGGTTCAATTCCCCAGTACCCATGTAAGCCAGATGCACAAGGTGGTGCATGTGTCTGGAGTTCATTTGCAGTGGCTGGAGGCCCTGGCGTGCCCATTCTGTCTCTCTCAAATAAATAAATTAATTAAATATTTTTTTAAAAATAAAGAACTTGGAGATGTCACCATCAGGATGTGCAGGAATCTGTCCATAAGCAAGAGGAAAAAGGTCTTTAAGAGTTGTAAAGTAGTGAAAAATGTTTGTGGAAATGATCAAATGACAAAGAAGAAAATGAGCTCAGCCGGGGCGTGGTGGCACCTTTAATCCCAGCACTAGGGAGGCAGAGGTAGGAGGATCACCGTGAGTTCGAGGCCACCCTGAGACTACATAGTGAATTCCAGGTCAGCCTAGGCTAGAGTGAGACCCTACCTCAAAAAACCAATATATATATAAAAGGAACTCAGAAGTAAAAATGACTCACCCAGAGTATCCATAGTACTTACTTGAATTGTCAGTCCTCTCAGACATTTTATTCCTGCTAAAATCAAATGTCAAAAGTTCCCAGTATCAATTGGTCTGAGTCCGTTGCTATGGAATATCCATAACTACCTGGTATTTGCAGATGGTACTGGGTGGCATTACCACTGTGACCTCCTCTGATGCTTGCATGAATGGTGGCCACCCCCCCCCCCACAAAATACCCAAACAATGCTCCTTGGGGTATCCTAGGTTCCAAAGGAAACTCCATTCTTGTTCTCAGTAGCTTTCTTTTAAAAATACAGATATTTATTTATTTATGTGTGAGAGAGAGAGAGAGAAGAAGAAGAGGCAGAGAGAGAGAATGGGTGCACCAGAACCTCCAGCCACTGGAAATGAACTCCAGACACATGTGACCCCTTGTGCATCTGGCTTTGGTGGGTCCTTTAGCTTTGTATGCAAACAACTTAACTGCTAAGCCATCCCTCCAGCCCTAAAGGGAGTATATTTTTATAGAACCATGCTAATCCTAGAGCCACGAACAAAGTGGAAAACGGAAGTCTTTCTTTCTGCCATGGCTCCCATTCTCACTGCCTGGGAGAACCGCCCAGAGCAGAAATGATGTGGGCCTCAGATTTTTCTCTTTATTACTCTCTCAGATTTTTCCCAAACTGGGATCACATTATCCAAGTATACAAGTTTATCATGACTTTAACAAAATATAGCACACACATCCTTACAATTCAGACCCTAGAACTCAACTTTGAAGTTACCTATTTGGCTATGCCTTTGAAGGCTTAGCGGTTCTGTTTTGTTTTGTTTCCTTGGGGAAGGGTATTTGAATTTTCTGGTAGTTTTGATGTAACAAAGACAGGTAAGTCTGGAGTAAACATGTTTTATGCCCATTAATTCCAGCTACTTCAATGAGAAAAAAATCTGCAGGTTTGACAGCTGGGTCCAAAGACTCTTCTTGCCACTATTTGTGCCATAGCCAACAGAAAAATGGATAGTCTTTCCCCTTTCTAACTACTGATCATTATTAATTGTAAAATTTTTAAACCAATTAATAAGTGGAAAAGGATATATTTTAGTCCCCTGAACACTGATAGTTCTTAGCACTCCATTTATGTTTTTATTTTGAAATACAAACTCTGATGGTTAGTCTCTGGTTGGCAACTTGACAGGATGTAGAATCACCATGGAAATGTGTCTCTTGGCATGTCTGTTAGGGATTTTCTAGAAGAGACTGAAGTGGGAAGACCCATTCTCACTGTGGGCAGTACCATTCCATGGGCTGGAGATCTGAATCAAAAGGAGAGAGCTGGCTGAGCACCAGCGTTTCTCACTCTCTGCTTCCTCACTGTGGACAGGCTTCAAGTTGCATCAAGCTCGCTATGCCTCCCCCGCCATTATTGACTCTACCCTCTGGAGGTGTCATCTGAAAGAAACTCTTTCCCTTCCATAAGCTGCTTCTGGTTGGGTATTTTGTGCCAGGTATTGGAAAGTAACTGATGCATGAACAAACCCTTTTTAAAATTTTTTAAAATTATTTTTATTTATTTTTGGAGAGAGACACAGAGAGAGACAGACAGAGAGGGAGAGGGAGACAGATAGAGAATGTGCTCCCCAGCAGTCTCTCAGCTGCTGCGAACGAAATCCAGATGTGTGCGGCCCCTTGTGGGCAAGTGCAGCATTGCGCCCTTGCGTCACTTTGCATCTGGCTAAACGTGGGACCTGGAGATTGGAACCAGGTTCTTAGGCTTAGCAGGCAGGCGCCTTAACCGCTAAGTCATCTCTCCAGCCCAACAAACCCTTAAAAAAAAGTTAAGGCCTGGAGAGATGACTGAGTGATTAAAGTGCTTGCCTGTAAAGATTAACAGTCTCAAGTTCGATTCCCCAGGACCCGTGTAAAGCCAGATGCACAAAGTGGCACATGCATCTGGAGTTCATTTGCAGTGGCTAGAGGCTCTGGTGTACCCATTCTCTCTCTTTGTCCTGGGTTGCCTTTAATCTCAGCACTCAGGAGGCTGAGGCATGAGGATTGCTATGAGTTTGAGGCTAGCCTGAGAATACTTAATGAATTCCAGGTCAGTCTTGGCTAGAATAAGACCCATAATGAAAAAAAAACAAAAACAAAAAACAAACAAACAAACAAAAACAAACAAACCAGGAGAAGAGGAAGAAAAGAGTTGACTGATAAAATTGTGGGCCCAGAATAAAATAGAATGGCTAATACAAAGAAAATTTATGAGTCTGGACTTAGCATATATGGAGGGAAAAGATGATGGAAAAGCTGGTCAAGAAGTTTGTGCTTTACCAAAGAAAACAATAGGATCCACCAAAAGGCTTTAAGAAGAGAAATGCAGTGGCCACATCTATAGTTTGCCCTTGTGGAGACATATTAGAAAGACTAAACTTAGAGAAGAGGGGGCAGAGGAAATGGCAGGTTTCAGGGATGGACAAATTAAGTCATCTGGGGGCCTTCCTGACTTTCTGGAGGACACGTTTGATGGTGAAGGTTTGGTGCAGAAGAAGAGTGAGCCACGTCTAGGGGTTATCTGAACTTTCTTTAGTTCTCACTTGGTGCAGGTGGCATGAGGCTCGTCATCATGAACACTATCATCCTCTGGGGCTGGTTGTTTGGATGCTGGGGATGATGTTGCTGGCCTTCTGGTTGGGTGTTGAGCGCTGGCACTTTCTTCTCTGCTTCTGCTAATGTCTAGGCTCAGCCCATCTCTATTGGGCTCCGACATCCTTGGAGGAAAGTCTGTGTTGAGCCATCAACTCAGCCACATACGCTTTTGGGGAACATTGCTATGGTCTTGGGGACTTAGGAGGTTAACAGTTCATCTCTTCTCTTAAAGAGGTTAGAGCCAAATTGGGTGAACCCTGTGCAGGAGTGGTTTGATTCGGTTCCACGGGAAAATGTATAGGGATGGGTATTTCATAGCTCACCCAGTATTCTCCTCTGAGAGTGTGATTCCAATTTTTAAAAACATTTTATTGACAACCACCATACATATACACAGTGTACCTTGATCATAATCCCTTCCCACTACCTATCTTTGTCCCTCTTCTCATATCTACTTATTTCCAGCTAGTCACTCTTCGATTTTGATGTCATCGTTTTTTTTTTTTTTTTTTTTTTTTTGCCCTTATACTATGCAAGGTCTTGTGTAGGTAGCATGAGCCACTGTGAGGTCATGAATGTGTTGGCTACCTTGTGTCTGGAAGGTAGTACCCCAACATTCCTCCCCATCTTTGGCTCTCACATTCTTTCTGCCACCTCTTCCTCAATGGTCCCCGGGCCTTAGAGACAGCGATGTCTCGTGGTGCTGAGCTCCACTGGCACTTCTTTTCCACACTTTCATGAGTTTTGACTCACCCCAGGAATCACCACCACCTGAAAAGAAATGCTTCTCTAATCAAAAGTGAAAGTTGCATTAATACATTGACACAAATATAAATGTTTAGAGGGCAATTCGATGGGCATAGTATGTCCATTTAGCTAAACAATAGTATTGGTTTCCCTCCTGAGGCTTAGACCTCCCCAACCATAGGGTTTGTTTTTTTTAGTTTTTTCGAGGTAGGGTCTCACTCTAGCCCAGGCTGACCTGGAATTCACTATGTAGTCTCAGGGTTGCCTCGAACTCTCGGCGATCCTCCTACCTCTGCCTCCCGAGTGCTGGAATTAAAGGCGTGCGCCACCATGCCCAGTTCCCAACCATAGGTTTTTGACTAGCTTTTCTGGACCTGGGATGAATTTTTTCTCCAATCCAGCTGGAGAGCATTTGGTTTTCTCTATAATAGATAGATATGTCACCATTGCACCAGTTGGTACATGGTGCCTGGTGGATCAGCCATGTATCTTGCAGGGACCACTGCTGGGTAATCCCATTGATGACTTTTCTTCTCCAGCAGGCTGCATAGCACTTTACAGCAGTATGACGGCTGGGCACCAGGGAGGCTTCCAGCTCAGCTCCAGCTTGCTTTGTCAACGTACTGCAGCCAACGCATATAGTGCCTTCACTGACAGGGTCTTAACATCTAGTTCTAATGGGCAACCAAGAGCCTTGGCAATAGCCTGTGTTATTTTAGGGGCATCAAGAGCCTCTCTGCCGAACAACTCATTAAGAGGTATTCCACCCGGGGACTTTAGCTTTTCTGTAATAACCTATGGCTTCTTGGTTCAATAATACCCACTCTCCACAGAGTATTTCTACCCAAACTCTCTTTTTATAACATATATATTTACCTAGCAAAGAAGGATGTTTCCATATGGCTTATTCATAATATTTTTACTTTTGATTAATCCTTCTCCCACCCTCTGTCCTCTACCCCTCTCCCCTGACCCCACTTAGACCTTTCCACCCCCAGTATTCTGCCCCTCTACTTACATATCTATTATAACTTTCCCTCAAACCCTCTCTCTTGACCTTTTTCTAGCTTTCTGGCCTCTACTACTGAACCTTACACCAATTCACACACAAATCTAAAAATCTGAAGCTAGAACGCACATATGAGAGAGAACAAGGGATGGTTGACTTTCTAAGTGGGATTTCAGTTTGATGCCTTCAACCTTTTACTTATCTAAGACTGTGCCATCAATGTTAACCTACCTTATCCTTAGCTATGTTTTGTGGTCAGTACTGTCTATAATCCATCCATTTTGCCCAAGCAGAAAGTTAAAAGTCTCTTGACTTTTTTTTTTTTTTTTTTTTTAATCATCACCCTGATCCAAACTGCCACCATTTCTCAACTTAACGAATGGGGCAGTCTTATGGTTTGTCTTTGAGTTTCTGCTCTTGCCCTCCTAAAATTCATTCCCAATACAGCAGCTGTGTGATAAATTTAAAACAAAAAAACAAAAACAAAACCAGCAGCACAAAATGTATGGCACCACTCATGCGCTCAGTCTCTCCATTGGTTTCCCATTTCAGTGAGAAAAATAACTGCAACCTCTTGCCCAAGAGGCTTTGTTTGATCTGGCCCCTGATAACCTTCCTAACTCCTCTGGGGCCAGTCCCCCTAGCTTGCTGTTTTCACTTCTTCAAATAAGTCAGGCTCCTTCCCTGTCCTTGGACTCTGTTCTTCCTTGTGTCTGAAACCCTCTTTCACGTGCTTGGCTTCTGCGTGGGAGCTCCATCCATATCAAGGTTTCAGCAAAGCATTTCAGGACCACATGATGGAGGGATTCTGAGCCTTTCTCAGCCACAGACTTGTATTTCCCTTCATATTGTTTTGTTTTTCATTTTACTGAGGTATTATACGCATGCCACGAAGGACTTTAAGCATGCCAATGTTAAACATATGGTTCAATGGTTTTTACACACACAAACATGTATGAACCCATTCCTATCAAACCACCAGATCCTTCATAACGTGCATATATTTATTGTTACTTATCTGATTTGCAAAGATCAGAGATTTAATGACGCTGTTACAAGACACAGATCCCAACTGCTAGCTGGATGGATAAATTCCTGCAGGCTCTGTATATGCAATTTTGTAGTTTTTGTGAATATTTACAATGCATGTACCTATTGTGGTGACAGATGCACTTTCAGGAAGGGATCTTATAGAGACTTTCTTACATGTGTGAGAAGATGATTTTATCCTAAATTAATGAGCACTGCTTATAAAAAATGTGGCCAGGCATGGTGGCGCACACCTTTAATCCCAGCACTCGGGAGGCAGAGGTAGGAGGATCGCCAAGAGTTTGAGGCCACCCTGAGACTACATAGTGAATTCCAGGTCAGCCTGGACCAGAGTGAGACCCTACCTTGCAAAACCAAAAAAAAAAAAAAAAAAAGAAAAAAATGTGGAAACATTCAAATTCTTGTTCCGTGGAGGTCTAGCTATAGACAGTTAGTGCATGTAAAGGAATACTACAGAAGCTGTTATAAAATGAACACTCTTAGCCAGGCGGGGTGGCTCATGCCTTTAATCCCAGCACTTGGGTGGCAGAAGTAGGAGGATCACCATGAGTTCGAGGCAGGCCTGAGACTACATAGTGAAATCCAGGTCAGGCTGGACTAGAGTGAGACCCTACCTCAAAAAACCAAAAAAAGAAGAAAAGAAAAGAACACTCTTTATGGAAAAATCTTCAAGCTATATCAAATGAAAAAAAGGGATAAAATGATGCATTTGGGTTCTTCTCAGTTATATAAAAGGAAGATATATTTGTTTTATATACCTATATAGACCCTTTTGTTTTATATACCTATATAGGCCCAATGAACCAGTAATAATTGTTACTGACGAGGGTGTCCTGGCTAGAGGGGAGATGTTTCAATGTTTTTCCCACTTGTTTGTATGACGTACCTTTACAGAAACAAATACAACAGAGTATTTGGGCTCTGAATGAGACTGCGCAATGGGAACAGGCTTCAACAGGCTTCAACAGGGCTGTGTGGATAACTTGGCCTGCCTTGGGCTTCAAAGGCATGGAGAGAACTGGCTGGCTTGGAACTTGGCTTTCAGGGGTGTTCATGAGCATGCTGAGAGAGAATACCTGCCCACTCTTGTAGCAAAAGCCAGTAGAAATAGCGTAGCTTGTAGCTGAGGCTCAACACTGTCCCCCAGAGCTTGCTCTATAGGGTGCCATCACTACCCTTCCTTTCAGTTCACCTCACCTCTTGTCTCACATAGAGGTAAAAGCAAATGAGAGGTTACCAAAGAAAAGTCCTCTTACAGGCTCTTGATCTTCATTGTCTGATATTTTGTTTGTTTTTAATAGAGAGGCCAGCACTGTAGAACAAAAAACTTGTTCCGACAAGCAATCAGCTGTCCTTCTCCTCAGGTCTCTATGATCTTCGTGATGATCACAGGCTTGGGAAGAAGCCAGAGACAGGCTTGAGTCATCACCCAACCATTTCCCAGCTTTGCTTCCTTGAGCAAGTCAAGGAACTGTGTTGTGTCTAGGTTTCCTTGTTGGTAAGCTCGCATTAGAAGTCCTGCCCTCACTCCTGAGCTCCAAGTAAGCAACAGTGTCTGTCCACCTTATGAAAGGCGAAGGGCCATATGGATGGAGCATTTGTATTCCAGCACGCGTGAGTGTCCCAGAGCTGCCCTAACAAACAAGCGTAAAGTTGGCTTAAAACAGTAGCAATTTAGTCTCTTACCGTTCTGGATGGTGGAAGTGTGAGAAAGGTGTAAACAAGGATCGCACATACCAGAGGGTCTAGTAGAGGATCCATCCTTATTCCTCCCAGCTTCTGGTGGCTGTCTACATTTCTCATGGACTGCATCACTCCAGTCTACTTATGCTTTTTTTAAAAAAATATTTATTTATTTATTTATTTATTTATTTATTTATTTATTTATTTGTTTAAGAGAGAGAGAGAGAGAGAGAGAGAGAGAGAGGAGAGAATGGGTGCTCCAGGGCCTCCAGCCACTGCAAATGAACTCCAGATGAGTGTACCCCCTTGTGCATCTTGCTTACATGGGTCCCGGAGAATCGAGCCTAGAACCAGGGTCCTTAGGCTTCATAGGCAACCGTTTAACCACTAAGCCATCTCTCCAGCCCTACTTATTCTTTTTTCTTCTTTTTCTTTTTAAAAAATATTTGAGAAAGGCTGGTGGGTAGGTGTACCAGGGCTTCTAGCCACCGCAAACTAACTCTGGATGCATGAGCCACTTTGTGCATCTGGCTTTACGTGGATACTAGGAAATCAAATCTGGGTCGTTAGTCTTCGCAGGCAAGCGCCCTGACAGCTGAGCCATCTCTCCAGCCCTCTACTGTTTTCACGTGGCCTTTTCTTCAGTCTGTGCCTTTCTGCTGGATTTCTGTTGGAGTTAAGGCACAAGTGGGTAAGTTGAGATGATTTGCATCTCAATATACTGCACTTCGTTACATCTGCAGAAAAAAAGACTTTCCAAATAAGGTTAGAATCATCGTTCTAAGTGTGAGAATGAACATATGTACCTTTGGGTCATCATTCAGCTCAGAACATAGGAGGAGCAATGGAAGGAGTCATGGAGGTCCCCAGGTATAGATCATGTGTTTCACTTCACCCCAACCTGTGCCCATGCTGTGATATCATCTGTGGAAGGTTCCAGGTTGAGCACTTCTGATTCCGAGCCACATGGAACAGCCCCAGTTGCTATCCTCGAGGTGACTGCTGCTTGTGTCTTTGGGTTTTTTTTTTTTTTTTCCTATCTTCCAACCACACTAACACCAGCATTAGTTCATGGGCCTGCGGCTGGTGCAATCCTGAGCAACAGTCCTGTGGATGCATACATGTTGGAACCACGTAATAACTGTATCTAGTTTCCAGTGTCCACCAGTGTCCTTTTCTGGCTTTGATCTTTATTGCACTTTTAAGCTGTCATCAGTGGAGAAAACCTGTCAAAAGGAAGAAAGGCTATATGCTATTATTGCATAGTCCCTGAGACTATCATCACTTCAAAGTAAAAACAGTGGGCCCCACCCCCTCCATGCAAACAAACAAACAAAACCTGCATAGATCCTTTCTGGATTAGAAGGTAGAAGAAAGTGAATCCTTAGCTCCCTGGTATGATTTTTGCTGAATCCATCCTCCCAAGATAGCCTGGCACCTTCCATTCCCAGGGTCTGTTGGGAAGGGGGCCTTGCTTTCTTCTAGTCTGACCTTCACTACAAGCCTCCTGGGATCTACCCTGGGTAACCTCCTCCCTGAGAAGGAAGTCTTGCCAGGCCCTTCCCAAGCCTCCTCAGGCCAGGGTTGGTCTGGTCTGCAGACACATGGCTAGGCTGGGCCAGCAACACCCGGCCCCGCGGCTCAGGCTGAATCCTGCTGTGCTACCACATGTACACAGTTCTGGCTCCTGTTGGGCTTCTCCTCTGTACTTCCCCAGCAGGTACATGGCCTCAGTCACCCCTCCGTGAGTCACAGAGATGCACTGAGCTCCTAGGAGGTGGCTGCTCTGGCTTGAGGCCAGCCCTCCCGACCCAGGCTTTGGTTATCATCCCATATATTCTCCTGCACCTCCCACTCCTCCTCCTCCTCTCCCTCCGTTCTTCTTCTTCTTTCTTCTCTTCCTCCTCCTCCTGGAGGCAGGGTGTTAGCTTCCCTCCCTTGCAGACTCCAGCTACCACTAGTCTGGGCAAGTTGGAGGCACACCCTCCCTGGGCTACTTGTCTGGTCTTTTCTTTCCTTCCTCTTTACCCATATGGAGGCTGTGGGTGAGTTCTGTGTACTGCGGCTTGGTGGTTATAAACTCAAAGTTCTTTGCATAGATTTTGGGGGGCTGCCCTGAAAACCCACTGAGTTTACATACAAAACTCTGTGAACATACTTCAGAGGGAGAAATTGCTGCTTAGAAAAACAGGATCTCAGAGGGCAAGAAAGGGCCGTAACATACACACTTTGTAACATACATCAATTATTTTTGTTTCTGCCTGGCTATAATACTGTTTCAACCAAGTAGCTTATATCTCATGCCTCAGTTTCCTCCCATGTAAAATTTATTAAATGATAGCATCATATCACATATCTCAACTGCTTGGCTCTTGTAAGGAATCAATGAGAAAAATCATACAACGTTCCTGGCCTCAGCCAGCAAGAACCCAACCGAGATTAGCTACTTCTGTCCTCACCTGTACTGAACAGAGTCGCTCACTTTGTGCTTCCAGCAGCCATGTGGCATGAGACATGTCAGAAGAGGGAAAGAGAAATGGAGGCAGAGAGTGTTGAATACATTAAAATCCTTTCCTAGCCATGTCTGGAATGACTTTTCCACTCTATTCTGAGATGTAGGAGGAATGAGTGGAGGATGTGATGGTTGAACTAGAGGAAAGTTCTAGAAGGTCCTGGCTTCAGAGCAAAGACTGCCCTTGTCTAGAAAGTCCCTCTGCCTTTGAAGATGCTGCTCCTCCTTTTATCTGAGGCTCTCCTGTCAGAACCCATCCACCTCACACGCCACCTGACCTGGGAGCACAGTCCCTGACCCTGTAGGTGTCTCTTGTCTTTCAGCATTCTGTGCACCTTGATCATGTTCCATGTTAACTTCACAGCAACTTCCTTGCTTATCTGCCATTCCTCTCTTTTAAAGAGGCGAGTCCTGTGTTAGATGCATCCATTTTCTCCCTGGGCGCAGCTGGGTGCCTGGAATCGAACACGTTTCTTAAGTAGGAAGTCCACTCTCCATACTGTCTTCCTGCATCTTTCTTGGGTGTGGGAGAGGTGTGATCCAAGCCTTCAAGCCACTCAAAGCCAGTGATGGGTCAGTTGCTTGTCTCCTAGACAAGGCAGCCAGTTTTTCTTGGGCTGCCCGTTAAAACTCTCCATCCTCAAGGGCAGAATGAGAGGTCAAAATGATCCTGGAGCCATTTGGCTGAGGAATGAATTGAGGGGAGATTTCCCTGGGGGCCTCTTTGGGTGATAGAAAGGAAGGGGTTTAGCATTTCAAGGCCTGATGCCTTGGAGTACCCAAGGCAGTATGCCCAGCATATAAGCACTGGCTTTCATTAAGCCCTCGCAGATTTATGATCTTGCTTCTCTGGCAGTATCTGAGGGCTGCCAGGCTGGGTCTTGTCAGCTCCTGAACCTTCCACAGGTGGAAAGGAGATACCGATGTAGCTGAGAGCTCTCTCAGACAGTGAGCTGGACCATGGTGTTCTGGATCCCAGGGGGCACCCAGAGAAAGTTGTTAACTAAGAAATCCAGAGGAAACTGGGAAAGACCAGGCTAGTTCCACATTTAGTGCTACTTATCTAACCCACGTCTGCATCTGAGGACCCCTGCCTGGGTGCATGACACTCCCCTCAACACTGTTACCTACCAAATTCTGGCTAATTCAGAGAATGGATTCCCTGATCTACTCTGGACCCAGAAGCCAACTTCTCCCTGCTCCAAATCAGGTCCATTGCTGAGGTCCATTATTTTTGCATTTCTCAACTCTATCTAGTGCATTCCTTAAATCTATCATCTATTTTCTGTCCCCATAACCAGCACTTAAGGCCCTCATTATCTTCTCTCTCTAAATAGCTTCAGAGCTCAGTTTATCTGTCTGATATCATTTCTTCCTTCTCCCCTCTCCCCACTCCCTAAAACTCCCTCTTGGTTGGTCCAAAAGATGGAATAACCTTGAAATAAATTACAAAACTTGTCAAGTTACCCCTGTGGTTAAAAACAATCTTTTTAATACTTGGCTGGAGAAATGGCTGAGTGGTTAAAAGCACTTGCTGTGCAAGCGTGATGTCCAGAGTTCAGGTCCCTGGAACCCACACAAAGGCAGACCTGGTGACAAAGGCATCTAATACCAGCACACCTATGACAGAGGGCGGCAGAGTTAGGAGGATACCAAAGGCAGGTAGTCTAGCGTGTGCAGTGGAAAAAAGCCAAGAGAGACCCTGTTCCAAATAAGGTGAAAGGTGAGGACTGGCACCCCAAGGTTATCTTTTGACTTCTAAGTAAGTACTGTGGTGTGTGTATGCCCATACACACACACAAACATCTTACCTACACCTCTCTGCAAAATGTCTTTTAATACTTGTTGAATACATTTGTAACGTGTAATTTTATGTCATGTAAGCCTTCCTTAAAAACTGTACAATGTGGAGTTTGAATATGGAGTTATGATCTGCATGTTGCAAAGTTCAGAGTCAAGTATAATGCAGATTACTTTCTCTTACTCCCAGAGTTGGGTTTTTGGGGTTTGGACATGAGAAACCTATGTCCTCCAGGCACTCAAAGCCAATGTCAAAAGCCAAAAAGGTGGGCTGGAGGGATGGCTTAGCAGATAAGGCATTTGCCTGAAAAGCTAAGGGACCCAGGTTTGATTCTCCAGGACCCACGTTAGCCAGATGCACAAGGGGAGGTACGCGTCTGGAGATTGTTTGCAATGGCTGGAGGCTCTGGTGTACCCATTCTTTCTCTCTCTCCCCCTCTTTCTCTGTTAAATAAATAAAAAAAAATAAGAATATTTTTAAAAAGTTAAAAAGGTGAATAGCTAGACAGAAGTTATAAAGCAAATATAACTATGTTAGTTGTAGAGTCTAGAGAGTGGTTACCCATGGATTTAATTGTGCAACTCTCTCAAATGTTTTTGTTTCAAAAATTTCATATCAGACTCTTGGGAAAATCTCTCATAGCTCCCATGACATCAGAATTAAACCCAAGGTCATTGTCTTAGTCTACCATCTCTGCCTGACCTTCCTGACCTCTACTATGGATGTGTTGTGAGCAATTTCTGTGACTTTGCCATTCTAGTCATAGGGATTGTCTTTCAGTTTTTTACATTTAATATTTTATTTATTTATTTATTTGAGAGAGAGAGAGAGGACAACAGAAAGAGAGAATGAGCACACCAGGGCCTCTAGCCACTGCAAACGAACTCCAGATGCATCTGTCCCCTTGTGCATCTGGCTTATGTGGGTCCTAGGGAATCGAACCAGGGTCCTTAGGCTTCTCAGGCAAACACCTTAACGACTAAGCCATTTCTCTAGCCCGTCTTTCAGTTTTTAGCATACCATTCCTCTGGTTTTAAAGCATTCCTGGCACTAATCACAATTCAGCATAGACCATGGTGCAATAATAGGTTGGACAATATGTCATTTCTATAGTTGAGGTAGTAAAATAGTGGCATTTCATACGGCTTCAACAAATTGTTGTGAACGATCATTCATTCCTAAGTCCTAAGCTCTGTGAGAAATTATGGCTAGTGTTCCTCCATGCAACGGAAGACACCATTTCCCTTTGAAAAGTAAATTGATTAACCGAAAGACTGTTCTATACTTATAGTTTTACCAATGAATTCCTTGGCTGTGCCCACAGCAAAAGTGTTGAGTTTCGTAAGCAAGCACGATTCCTTATCTTTTCCTGACTTCATCCAGCTCTTTGTGGCAAACGTGAAGTAAAGAATTACATTCCTAAAAGTCTACATATTCCAGCAAGGCTGACTTTCCTCCCTGCCTCTCTAGTCAGTGGTTCTAGGTATTAATTTTGACTTTCATAAACTGGTTAGAGAGGAGCCTGGGTGGTCAGCAGGCTTGAGGTTCCTCTCAGCCCACACCAACCACCAAGGGAGTGAGAACTCTTTGATGAACCCCAAGAGGGGCTGCTTTTAAAGCACTAGGGGTCACCTCTCTGACGCCTGGCCTGCCCGTGATTGAGCAGTGTAGCTGGGTCCACTGTCAGGACTTTTGCAAAGCAAATGAAGTCATGCATGTCAAGAGCCTGCTTAGTGGCTCTTCACACACTTTTACTTCCTTGAGACCCTTCTCATTGCACAGGGGTCACGGGCGAGCAAGAAGCCACCTTTAGTCTTTAACAAGTTGGGCCAGGATGGTGTGCTGACCTTGATCTCTTAGCCTATGTGTCTAGCTGTTGTCAGGGAATCCAGTCAAGGGGCACTGGATAGACATGCAGGGCATTATTTTTTTTTTTTTCCTAGCAGTGGAGATTATCATGTGGTGTGTTGTATACTCTTAATGGCTTGATTCTGCATCAAGAAAACAAATCAAGGGAATGCTGTAGATCAGAGTCTCAGACTGATTAACTGCATGGGGTCCTCTGGGTAGACCCCAAGCCCCTCTTTATTGTTAGACTACACATTTGCTCACATCCCCACAGTAGGAACAAGATTTATCCCACATAACGGTCTTAATAAATGCTGGTTCAAAGCATGAAGAAGTAAACGTACAATTCTTTGGTGATATTGATGGCCTGTTTGTTGGACTGCAGCTGTGCTGGCCTCTTGAGAGTGCAGCACACTTAGCTACTCGATACACCATTAGATACTGAGTCCAGAACCGGGATCCGTTGTTCCGAACATGAGCAACCTCACCAATTGATTAGGGAAACAAATTCAAACGAAGCAAGACAACAGTATTGCACAACACCTCTTCATTTATCCGTGGAAGATAATGGCCCTGTTGGAGGACTATGTGTAACATTCTTAAACTTGAGTGTGCATACAAAGTCATGCAAAGTGCCCTTGGAGCTTGTTATGTGTCAACTATGTACAGGAACCACCCAAGAAAGAGTCTGATTCTGAAGGTCTAGGGTGTGGCCTTTGAATATTCTTTTTTACAAAAAACTATTTATTTATTTATTTGCAAGGAGAGAGAGAGAGAGAGAGAGAGAGAGAATGGGCATGCCAGGACCTCTAGCCACTGCAAACAAACTCCAGATGCATGTGCCCCTTGTGCATCTGGCTTACGTGGGTCCTAGGGAACTGAACCTGGGTCCTTTGGCTTTGCAGGCAAGTACCTTAACCACTAAGCCATCTCTCCAACCCTGAATATTCTTACTTAGTGACCTACCCTGGTATTGCAGTTCTCTTTTCATTGCTGGGACAAAACACCCAACAGGAAGCAGCTTTATGGAAGAAGAGGCTTTACTTTGGCTTACAACCTTGAGGGGAAGTTTCATCATGGCAGGGAACACATAGCAGAGTAGCGGCTGGGCATCACATCATGCCACATCAGCTGGAAGGTTTCAGTAAGAGTGGGTTTGCTAATGCACACCCAGGGCTGGACAAATAAACTCCAAGGCCCACTTCTAGTGACACACCTCCTCCAGCAAGCAAGGAATGGGTGGGAATGGCAGTCATAGGCTGCATTTCAGAACTCAGCAGAATGGAGGAATAACTGGACCAAGAATTAGATAGTGGGTATTCAAAGACGAGTAAGACGTAGCATCTCAGTGTATACCTCCTTGCTCCTTTTCTTTGTAATGAAAACTGAACCTATTTCCCTAGTTACAAAAGCCCAGTCTTCATAAGGCAAAGGGGGGGGATGCAGACAGAATAATTTAGTTTATGCTGACATCCTAAACATTTGAAATCAGCCAATTATCACCTGTCTCGCCGTGGATCAGAGACAAACATTTATTTCTCACTGCATCTTCACAACCCCCAAGACAGGAATCATCATCTTTGTTGTACAGATGAGAAAACAGAGGCTTTAGTAAAATTTAGGCAACTCAGTTTAGTATCATGCACCTGATCATAACTGGAGGTGGGATTGGAACCTGTGTTTATGATCAGAAAAAAACAATAGCTGTTTAAAAATCCCTTTTGAGTGTTCCTGAAAGAAATAAATACCAATGCTTTTTATGAGACGCGTTTCCATCGTAGCTACTAATCTGATGAGTAAATAATGAATTCTACTCTACAGGCTTATTCCTAGGCCACACCCAAATAAATATCCGTTGTCTTCAGTAGCAACTAGCTTCAGTGAAAGGCTGGCTTGATTAATAATACCACCACCTGCTATTTCTAGAGAGCTGTTTTTCAAGGAGGCCAGAGGGCTTTGAAGACCTTATCTAATCTAGTCGTGTTGCATTACTTTCCACAGGGTTTCGGCCTGTGATGTCTTTGCACAGGGTTGACAACCCTTACTAGTGGTTTGTCAGTGATTTGTTCAGCATACTAAGATGTTGCTCTCTCTGTTCTCATTCATTCATTATTCTTTTCTTAAAAGAATATTTCATTTATTTATTTGAGAGACAAAGGGAGAGAATGGCACATTGAGGCCTCTATCCATCTGCAAACAAACTCCAGATGCATGCACCACTTTGTGCAGCTGGTTTACATGGGTACTGGGGAATTGAACTTGGATTCTTGGGCTTCACAGGGAAGAGCCTTAACCACTGAGCCATCCCTCCAGCCCCCATTCTTCTTTCCATGGGTCCTTGACATCATGTAGATGACAAGAGATGGACAGTCTGCTTGATGGGAGATTTTTTGAGATTTATTGAGACATAACCAGGCAGAGGCATTTATGGGGTTCCTAGGAATAGTATCATCATCTTCATTATCTCCATCTTACCCTCTTCTTCCTTCTTCCCACCTCTTCTTTTTCTTCTCCTATGCATCTTCATCATCATCATCAGTAGGAATACTTATTTTGTACCAGCTAAATTCTAGGTCCTCATGTAAAGCACTTGATGGGGCTGCATGATATTCCTTTCAAAATCCACCAATGAGTAATTATCATTGCCAACCCTGCTGTACAGAGTAGGAAACTAAGGCCTGGAGTAGATCATTTATTCCAATTTTGAGTATTGGCAATCTAAGATAACTATCTTGGATCATCATGAGAAAATGAGGTTTCACTGCCTTATACAGAACTAGGCATACATGAGGCACCAATGACCAAGATCCTTATTAGAATAATGGAATGACTATTTTTTACTGAATGCAGGAGTGTTATACATCACAATTTATAGTCCTTTTGAATAGGTATTTGTATCTCTATTTACAGAAAATGAACTGAGATTCAGAAGAGAAAATATTTTGCCACAATTACACAGTTCAATAAAATGCAATGTGAATGTTGAATGTGAAATATCACCCATACATTCATGTGACTGAACAGTTGATATCTAGTTGATCTTTTAAAATTTTTTAAAAAAATTTTTTTAATTTATTTGAGACACAGAGAGAAACAGAGAGAGAGAGAGAGAGAGAGACAGACAGACAGACAGATACACACACACAGAGAGAGAGAGAGAGAGAAAGAGAGAGAGAATTTGGCATGCCAGGGCCTCCAGCCACTGCAAACCAACTCCAGATGCATGTGCCACCTGGGCATCTGGCTTATGTGGGCCCTGGGGAATAGAATCTGGGTCCTTTGGCTTTGCAGGCAAGCACTTTAACTACTAAGTCATCTCTCCATAGCCTGATATTGTTGTTTTGAAATGTTATGGAACCTTTGGGGTGGGAGGTAAAGCTGGCAGAGGTGGGCCACTGAGGGCAGACTTTGGGGGGGGGGTCATCTCCTGTCCTTGGTTCCTGCCTAAGTTCTCTTCTGTCTGTATGCCCCCACATGGTGAGAAGCCAGCTTACACTCTTGCCACCCTGGACAGTAGCCAGTCCCAGTGCCATGTCTTCTCCCACCATGATGGACTAATATACCTTGAAACTGGAAGCTTGAGTGAATCCTTCCTTTCCAAAGTTGTCTCTGTCAGGTATTTATTGAGGAAAAATTAACTAACACAAGTGATGAAGTGCATTTGCCCATTCATTTTGTTTTCAGCCCGAGACAAACATTTAGCTACAATTCATATACAAGCTGTTTTGGAAGCAGTGAGAAATTAGACAGTGGGTGGATGGCAGATGGATGACTAGATGGTGGTTCATTGGATGGGAAAGAGAAGAGCAGATATATGCCCAGGACTTTATTTCTATGCTTGTTACCTATGTAGCACTAATTAAAACCTTCAGGGGCATGTATAAATGAGCCTGTGGTTGCTTACCCACAGAAAGAAACACACTGAAAAATGGGACATTTTCGAGGGTTAAATAAATACTGGCTTGAGTAACTGAGAGCATTTTTGAACTCATGGAATCTGGATGGGAAAAAAAAATGCCTGGAGATGGGTAGAATGACAGTGATGTTTGTACTATAATATATGCTGTCACATTAATTGTGAAATATAGGAAGTTGGGGCTGGAGGGATGGCTTAGTGGTTAAGGCATTTGCCTGCAAAGCCAAATGATCCATGTTCGCTTCCCCAGGACCCACATTAGCCAGGTGCACAAGGGGACGCATGCATCTAGAGTTCATTTGTCGTGGCTGGAGGCCCTGGCGTGTCCATTCTCTCCCTCCCTCTCTCTTTCTTTCTTTGTCAAATAAATAAGTAAAAATAACATATTAAAATATAGGAAGTTGAATCAGGTTCAGTCTGCAGCAGAAGATGCTGAGGAGATGGTGGTCGCGGAATGGATGTTAGTGCCAGAACACCAGGAGCATGACATCACTTGGATGCAGCATGCTTGTGCTAAAGGAGCCAGGTAGAGCTAACAGAGCGTGGGACCCTGGGAGGTAGAGTGTCTGCATACCAGTGGGAGCAGTCACTGGCTTGAAAGGAAGAGTGATGAAGAGGGATTCTCTGACAGTCTCTGTCCTCTCTTCTCCCAAGAGAATTAGCCAGCCCTAACCCAAAGGCAGTTTTGAGGGGTTTGGACCAATGTAACCAGCACCCATGCAATCTTGAGCCGAGTAGGTGAAAGGGTGGGGACTGGATTTGAGAACAATCAGACAAATGACATACGCGCCGGCCGTTGTGCAGCATGTATTTCCTTCCCAGCCCGGAGTCACGGCCAGTGGACATGTAGGTTCCACTTGACATATCAGAAGTTAGAGACCCTGAAAAGAGAGTCCGTTTTTTACAGGGGTTATCATGATTCAATAGTAGGAAGCAAAACATCCATCAGATAAACATCTCTCATGAAATTGCTACTCCATGGCCAGCGTCCAGCTTCCTTTAGTTGATGTTTCTGGCAGCAGGTCATCAGGGAACTAACTTACCTGGAGGCCAAGTCCACGGGATTTATGCAGCTGCAAGGAGCCGGGCTGACCCTACATCATTTCCACCATTCACTGACATGGTGATTGAAATTCCAAAATGGATGAAAAATTCCTTAGAGTTAAAATGGCAAGCTTGAAAATGCTTTTGACAGGATAAATAAATACATAAGAAAGTGCATACATAAAAGTCCTTCTCCTCCATGGCAGACATTGGTCTTTCGGTTGCCTGAACAAATGTAGGTTTCCATCAGTAACTGCGGCCGCTTTACCTTTCTGGTCTTGCTGATGACAAGGGGAGCAGTGTAAGGGATAAGGACACAGAAACACCCTTGTGCTCCTCTCTGCCCAGGTGCCACAGAGGTCCCTGGGTCAGGGGGGGATCTGCTTACTAAGAGACTTTTACTTACTTGTGTATTTTCCTCCCTGTTATGAAATGACAAGCACTCCTTTTATTCTTTCTTCCTCCACCCCTATTTTCCTTCACCACTTAACAAAAAAGATACCCCTAGCCATGTTTGGTGGTCCAGGTCTGAAACCCCAGCTATTCAGGAGGCTGAGGCAGGAGAATTAAGAGTTTTAAAAGCCTGGGCTACAGAAAGAGTTTAAGGTCAACCCAGGCAATTTAGTGAGACTATCTCCATATAAACATAAGAAAAAAAGGGGCTCTAGCTTGCTTTGAGAGAAAGAGAGAGACAGAGAAAAAGAGAGAGAAGAGAGAGAGAAGAAAGACACACATATCCACACACATAGAGGTTGACTCACTAGTCTAGCCATTTATTGCTTCATAGTGAACAGCACCAAACTTGGTGGCTTTTCTTATGCATCAGCAGTTGAGCCAAGGCTTGGTGAACCATCTCTTCTCTGCCCCATGCGCTCGGTTGAGGTGGCTACATTGGGGCCATGGAATTCACTTCTAAGATGGTTCATTCTCAGGTCTGACATGTGGTTGCAGGGAAATCCCCAGGGACTGTTATCTGGGACTCAAGTCTCTAGAAGCTGGCTCCTCTGGCTATTTAGACCTTCAGAGCACGTTGATAGGTTTCAAGAAGTTCCAGGTAGACTTTCACCGCGATCTTTTGTTATGTTCTTAAGACATCCAGATGCCTAGGAAATAACGTCTGCAACATCCTGTTGGGTGGGCAAATCCCTAAGGCCAGCCCAGACTCACAGGGTGGGGACTTGTATGCCACTTATGAGTGGGTTAAACAGCAAAGAACATGCAGCCCTCCTTAATCTACTATCTGCATCTTAAGGGTGATGAGTGTGCAAGGACAGTGACTTCATAGACACAGTGTGGCGTTGCATGTCCAGAATCCCGTATTATTCCACCCGGAGGACAAAGTTCCCCAGATGGCCAGTAGCATTCTGGCTGGAGCAGTGATCTGCAGTATCAACCAGGAGTGATGAAGTCATGCAAGCATAATTGTGCTGAGTAACCGGAGAGATATGTTATTCAATTTATGTAGGTCAGTTATAACAGGGAGACAATCACACCTATCTTTATTGCTCTACAAGTAGCAAAGATGCTAGCAGACTCTCCGAGAGAGATAATTTGTTAAAGTGTCTGGCTCTTAGTGGACAGTCAATACATTGAAGCAAGGTATTCCTCTGGATGTTGAAAGTCATTTTTTTCGTGGCTTATTTTTTCTTCTTCCTTATGTTTCATTATGGTATTTTCATACAAATTTGGTTCTTTCCCCCCTCATTTCCCCTTCCATATTGTGCCCTTCCTCACCCTCCTTTCTCTCTTAGTACTACACGTTTCCTTTCGTCTCCCCACCCTTCTCATTACCTCTTGTTCTATCTAGAACTATAGCTCAATCCCAGTCTAGTCTCACCTCCTCTTATTTACATACATGCATACAAACCGATCCGTTGAACTAGTGGTGGTCATCATTACTTTTGTTATTGTTTTTCTGCTTGCTCATTTTTGTTAACCCAGTGTTTTCTTTTTGCAAGAGCAATACACACATACTTTAATTACCTTTTTTGAAAAAAAAAAAAAAACTAAACTATAAGAAGGGTATGGAGACATGGCTTAGTGGTCAAAGTACTTCCTGGCAGAACCAAAGTACCCAGGTTTGATTCAGTAGTACCCACATAAAAGTTAGGTGTACAGGGTGGCACAAGCATCTGGAGTTTGTTTGCAGTGGCTGGAGGTCCTGGAGTGTCCATTCTCTCTTTGTCTGACTCTTTCTTTCTCTCTTTCTCAGATAAGTAAGTAAAATACTTTAAAAAAAAACAAATAAAAGAGTATAAGAAATATAAGAATATTTAAATACAAATATAAGAAAACAAATAAAATGTAATGTGATAATACAACCCTTTGTGGCATTCAGGCTGAAACTTTGGGATATTACTTCAAAAATTCAGCAAGCTGTTTTGCCATAAACACGGTGCTCCTCTAGAACTCTCTCTCCAGGATTTAATGTGCCCGAAGAGGTAGCTGGGCATTAGCTGGCCTTGACCCGAGTTGGCTGAGCAGCTCTGCTATGTTCATGTGGATTTCATTCTTCTTCTGGGAACAAACATTCCCTTATCTTTTCATGGAGTTGACAGGAATGTGAGAGAACAGGTGTTATCGTGTGAGGGTCTTTATGACCTAGGTTGCAACTGGCACAGCCATATTTCACCTCTTTCTCTTGGCCCAGGCAAAGGATGTAGATTCTGAGAGAAGTCAAGAACTAGGACCAATGACACACAATACCATTTACCTAAAGTAGATGTTGGGGAAGGCAAAAATTGGTTTGAATTGCACATCTCTTTTTGTTATTAGAATTTCCACTTAATAAATGGTAGAAAATTCCCACCTAGTAAAATAGCTTATTGTAACCACAATTCTAGATTCATATTCAATATTTATATCAATGTTAAATTTCTTAAAATTTCATATTTCAGTATTGCTGAGTCAGAGTTTTGTGCTACTAAATTGTCCATATTCAGAAAAGTAATATCAACTTATAGTCTTCCACTAGCTCATACAGTATGGGATTATCACTTAAAAATTTTTTTTTAGAGAGAGCACACGAGAGAGAGAGAGAGAGAGAGAGAGAGAGAGAGAGAATGAGAGAGAAGAAGAAATTGGTGTGCCAGGGCCTCAGCCACTGCACTTGAACTCCAGATTATTGTGCCACCTAGTGGGCATTATAACCTTGTGCTTGCCTCACCTTTGTGCATCTGGTTTATATGGGATCTGGAGAGTTGAACATGGGTTCTTAGGCTTTGCAGGCAAGCGCCTTAGCTGCTAAGCCATCTCTTTAGCTCAGGATTATCACTTTTATTTAAAAATTATTGCTGTTGTTTTCGTTGTTGTTTTGGTGGTTTTGAGACAAGGTCTTGCGATGTAGCCTGGCTGCAGGGCTGGGATTACAGACATGTACCATCATTTATAGCTCATGATTTTACTTTTGATTTGTGGAGATTTTCATAAATATTTAATGACATAAATTCTATCTGTTTTTGCTGTTATGATTTCTGCCTTTCCAATTTAACAATGTTTCCCCACCTTACAACTATTTAATTTATTATTTAAATAATACTATTTATTTACAACTATTTATTCTACTTTTCTTTCAATGCCTCCTGGTTTTCTCTTGCTGCTTTCATCCCCATCAGGCTCCACCTAAGCCACATTGCTGAGCTTAAGGCTTGCAGCCTGGGACATGGGACGCAGGGCTTCATAATCAGGTACCCAGGACTCTTCTGGGTCTCCACCCCATCCCCTTTTAGGGCTCCACCCAGCTTTGGCTGAGACCTGGCCCAGGGAACTGCCTGGAGCTACTTGGTCTGTTTCCAGCAGATCTGAGTCATTTTCCTTTCCAAGAAAGCAAGGAGTACAACATTTACTGGATACCCTGGAAGATTCTGCTAAGCTACTTTACACATGAACACACCGAGGTTCTTTGGAGAGGTGATGTAATTGGCTCAAGATGTTACAGCCAGAATATGAGAAAGGCCTGAAGACACCACGTGTTCCCTTTGTACAAATGGGTTGACATTGGGAAACTTTCTAGTGGATTGAGAGAACATGCACTAAATCCTCTTTTTGTCTCTGAATCCCAGAGGACAGTGATAGGAAGTCCACGGGCAGTCATTTGGTCTCCCTGCACTAGTAGTCTCCTCTTCACACAACTCTCACATACAAATCCTCGCTGAAGCCAGACCATGCCTCTCAGCTGCTTCTATGGCTTCAATTGTTCTGTCTCCCTTCTCGCTTGTATAAGCTAAGCATTCTATCCTGCCCTGCATGTTTGGTACCTGTCTGTGTCGTGTCTCCAACTTCAGCTCTTAGCATGATTCATGCTCAACTTCTCCAGCCACACAGATCTCTTCTCTGTTCCCTGGATGTGCTGAGTTCTTCAGCTTGTGTCCTGGCTGTTTCTTTTCCAAGAGAGAATTGCTTCTCTATTGGTCCCTCGCATGGGTGTTTTCTCTCATCCATCAGTTGATATTTTAGTTTCAAATTACACCTAGGGGAACTCTTCCCCATTGTGTCTATAAATACTTATGTCACTTTCCCTTTGCGAAGTGTTACAATACTTTGCTTCCCTTCTGAACAGCACTTATTACAATGGGGTGTGATCATATCGTTTGTTTCTTATTGCTTCTCTGTCCCACGCGTCCGAGGAACCATGTGCTGTAAAAGTTTGCCTCGGCCATTTGTACTTAGGGGCTGGGTCAGCGCCTCTTGAGACAATATTTGCTGAAGCAGGAGCAAATCCAATGGCAACTCAATAATTAGTGGTTTCCATTTCCTTCTGTCCTCTAAACAGCACACACACACACACACACACACACACACACACACACACTCAACCCGAAGGAACTTGAGTAAAATAATGGAAATAACAGCTCAGTGGTTGTATCTGGTATGTCTGAGAATAACTGGCTGAACCAGTTGAGCTAGCTACTGTTTTCTGTTTTATTTTTGCTTAACATCAAGGTTCCCTTTGGCCTCTGGCACTTCTGGCCTGGCTCTACATATTTATGGGGAAGAGAAGTTTATATTAATCGTGTATTATGGAATATTAACTTAAGAAGCATAATATTTGGATAAATCACTTCCAAAAAAAAAAATACCTAATGGGCTGTGACAGCAAAATGATTCTTGGGGAGGTTCCAAAACATTTTGAAAGAGGGCAGGAACCAAATGGGTACGCTTTCCAACGCGCTGGGGTCAGGGAATCTTTTCTCAGCACTTGGCCCTCAGTGGGGTGGTGGAAGGTATGGAGAGGGAGTTCTTGTGGTTCCCATGATCTGACTGAGGAAACAGACTCAAAACTGTTAATCCTCAGGAAGTGTCCTAAGCAAAATTTGGATTTGCTATCCTAATTTGGATTCAAGAGTGTCATTTTTAATAATAGCCTTCATTCTACTTTCAGTCTGGCAGGGTGTTTGGAAAGTTGGGGGTCTTTTTTAAAGCCTTTTTTTTTTTTTTTTTTTTTTTTTTTTTTTTTCTGGTGAATCAGGAGTGAGGAAGCCGAATCTTTCTCCTGAGGATAGTGGGAAAATTTCGTGTTACAACAAAAGAGCTATGTTTGATGTTTAGGGAGAACAAACCAGTCTTATCAGTCTTATCTCTCTTTGCTCCTCTTCTTCCTTTCCTTTAGTTTTTTCCCCTCGCTGTCTTTCTTCTCACTTTTCTTTCAGCTGTGTGCTAGTTGCTGTGGCATAGGCTCATGAACAAATGGTGGGGAAGCAAGTGAAAGCGAGGACAAGACGGTAAGAGTTATAGAAGGACGCGCACAGACTGCTAGGAATATAGACAACGGTGTGCCACTAACAGCTCTGCCTTGGGAAGAGAACTTGACTTACAGCTCCAATTTCCATCTTGCAAATACTGTACCTCTGCAGATGTCAAGCTTCCGACCTGAGTCTGCAGCACGCAAAGTTGGGAAGAGATTCACACATTCATTCCATTGCTAGCTTTCAAAGCTGGCTTGGCCCATCTTTCAGAAGGGGGCATAGTTGAGTCCACCTCAGGGTAACTGTGTAATGCTGACAGACTGGGAAAATGGGCATCTGAGCTATCTAACTTTCTTTGGGAACATGGAGGATGGAGAAACAAAGAAATGATCATTTTCTTCTCTTTGGAACATTGAGGAAAAGGCAGATAAACACAAAGAAGACACTAAAAATCATATGTAATAAAAAAAAAACTGAGATGGACACTTAACTTGTACTTATTCCTTGTGTCTTTTCAACTATTGAAAAAAAATCATGTCTTTGCAGGGAAATGGATGGGACTGGACTGGTCATGAGCTAGGTGTGCAGAAAGGCATGCTTCTTCTTCTTTCTTTCTTTCTTTTTTTTTTTTTTTTTTTTTTTTTGTTGTTTTGTTTTTTTTTTGAGGTAAGGTCTCACTCTAGCCCAGGCTGACCTGGAATTCACTATGGAGTCTCAGGGTGGCCTCAAACTCATGGCGATCCTCCTACCTCTGCGTCCCGAGTGCTGGGATTAAAGGCGTGCACCACCACACCTGGCTCATGCTTCGTTTTATATGTGGAATCTAAAAAAAAGAAAGACATGAAAATGGAAGGGGCTTTCATAAAATAGAAAGGGGACCAGTGGGAAAAGGGGGGAAGCATGGGTAGTAGGGGGGATAAATACAAGCAGAGTACTTTTTACACATGCATGAAAATGTTGCAAGGAAACCCACTATTTTTTGTACAATGAATGTACACTAAGAAAATGAGTTTACATGAAAAAAATCACACTTACCTCTCTCAGTGAATATTGTTTACTTTTTGTTTGATTTTGGCTGCTAATCCATTTTTAAAATATTTGAATAACTTTAAATTTTGATTCGAATTAAAGAACTTTTGTTTTTATATATTTTAACTTATATTTCTACCTAAAATGATAGCTCTTGTATGCTATTCTTCTATGTTCTCATATTAAAACTTATTTTAATGTGTCATTTAAAAAAATTTTTGGTATTTTTTTTTTTCTGTTTGTTTGTTTTGTTTTTCAAGGTAGGGTCTCACTCCAGCCCAGGCTGACCTGGAATTCACTATGTAGTCTCAGGGTGGCCTCAAACTCAGAGCGATCCTCCTACCTTTTCCTCCTGAGTGCTGGGATTAAAGGCCTGTGCCACCACACCACGTCAGCTGAGTGTTTTTAATGGCTCTGCACCCCTACCTTCCTCCTGCCTTCCCTTTCTTTCTTCTTTCCTTCCTCTTTCTGACTTTTGTGCCTTGCATATTAAAGTTAGGTCTTTTCTGTTTGAATCATGAATTTCAGAATGCTTTTATTTTCTTCCCTACTTCTTCTATTCTGAAGTCTCTAACAGGCTTTTTACTTTTAGGTGCAAAGTATTATTATAGAATATTTAATTTTGGTTGGCATTTACTTTAAATATTGACTCAAAAATAATTTTGAGCTGGGTGTGGTGGTGCATACCTTTAATCCTAGCAATTCAGGAGGCAGGGGTAGGAGGATTGCTGTGAGTTTGAGGCCACCCTGAGACTACATAGTGAATTCCAGGTCAGCTTAGGCTAGAGCGAGAACCGACTTTGAAAAACTATCATATATATTTGAATTTGCTGTTGGCGTTATAACTAGTTGTAAAGACTTGGTCTTGCTTGCATTTTAACTGACTTTTGTGCTCACCGTGGATCCTTTCACACCCTCTGGGCTCTGATATCAGCTTGGTTTTTCAGTAGGGCAGGATAAATGCCCATGTAGCTTTCCCTCAATGATCAGCTATAGAACCCCTTGAAAGTCTGAAATAAAGTGTGGCCATGTTACCATTGCTGCACAAAATGAAAATTCAATTATTTGGGGTTAGGAACATACTTGGTCAAGACTAATGAAAGAAAGTGTTCCTTTCGGAGAAGCTCGGGTAGGCATCACTCTTTCTGGAAGTCTGGGCAGACGTATGTGTATTCCTCCCAGTCACCATGGGTCGTGGACTCGTCAGCATACTCGTCGCCTGCTACAAGTCACCAGCATGCTACCGGCCCAAGTCGTCCTGAGTCTACTCCAACTTTAAACTCAGGCAGTTCTGGCTCTGGGCTGGCTCATGAAACTCACTGGACAAAATGAAGTCACGTGATGCTGGGTGCACCATGCCAGGGTTGGGTGGTACGATGACAGACGGAGCCCCTCAGATGTCAGCCAGTCTCTGAAAAGCCCTCCAGCCTGCGTTCTTAGCACCACTGCCATCTGACAACGTCCTGGAAGTGTTGTCTGATGATGCTAGCTTTAGGCTGAGACAGTGACAAGTTTATCACCAAGACATACACAGAAGTGACTTCCAGCGCCACTCACATTACGCATATGGTTTCGGGTGGATATCCTCTGGGACTTGTGCATTCAACCCTCACTTTATGATCTGTCATGCCGCCCCCCTGTAGATCTACCACATCGTGATTGCTGCACACATTCATCTCACAGGTCATCAGCCCCACGTGCAGGCGAGGAAGCCACTGAGAGAAGCCAAGCTCAGGACTTCTTGGCAAGGGACCAGCAAAGCCTACGCTGGGGCACAGCATGGCCTTTCTCTGGGGTCTCCCCTTTGCCCCGTTGTCCTTGCGAAGAGGCTTGGATGTGGAGACTCTTTAGGCTTCTCCTGGGAATGCTGCTACCTCCATTCCTTCCACAATCACCCCTTCTGTGAATTTTACAGACACAGGGGCTTCCCGGGTACCCAGCACTTCCAGTTCTGTGGGTCCCCTTACTTCTCTCTCCTGGAGGATGGCAAGGGGAGGGACTGCTGTGGCCTCAGCCTGGCAGCCTCAGGCCAGGACCAGCCCTGTCTCACTCAACCCAGGGCCCAAGAGTTCACCTCCTTCCAGGTTTTATTGCCTTGGAGAGAAGAATTGAGGGGAACTGCTTATAGGCCCAGAGGAGCAATAAAACTTTGCAAGCATATCACCTCTTACTTAATAAACCTTCACATGCCCTTCGATTACCTAAAAAGCCACAGACAAGGGGTGGGGGGTGAGGTGGGGTTGGGACTCAATATCACCATCAGCTAATTCTCGTGAACCCTACATACAACTCCATTTCAGACAGGACTTGTTTGAAAGGCTAGAGAGTACACTGGGGAAGGCTACCCAGAGTGTCCCTGCCCCCCCACCCTGCCCCACAATGAAGGCTCAGAAGTTTGTAGAGGGCTTCCCAGGGCTGCTCAGCAAGTCTCCAGGGGCTCAGGAGCAATGAAGACATGATCAGGGTAAAAAGCCATGCTCAGTCCATATCTCCGAGTGCACCTAGGGAGGCAGGTAGGTGACAGACCACAGGCTGGAGGCACAAAAGAATGAGATATCTTGGCCTTTGTCTCCAAACATTCAAATTTCAAGTCGAGATCTATAGACATGGTATAACACTAGCTATACTTATCAGACTGTACTCAGCCCAGACAGTAGTCTAAACTCCGTGGGTGTTTAGAAAATCCCTTCAGCTTTTGGAGAGGTATTGAGACAAGGTTTTACTGTATAATGTAGGTTGGTCTGAAGATATGTAGCTAGATATGTAGCTCAAGCTGACATTGAACTCATGGTAATCCTCCTGCCTCAGACTCACAAGTGCTAGGATTACAGGTGTGATCCACCATGCCTGACTTTCTTCCCAGCTTTCACATATAGAAATGAATGGCCAGAGAAGCACAGACAGCTCCCCCTAGGTCATACAGCTATTAAGGCATAGAGCTGCTACTCAAGTGGAAATGGTTGGCTTTGAGAGTCTATACTCTAAAGGGTTTTGAAGTACATCCCCTTCTGGTCAGAACAAGTCCATAATCCCATGCCACTGACCTTCGTTCTGTGGTATCAGGCACCAGTGAATTCTGATTGTAAGGAAAAGATAGAGAGGGAGAACAAAATATCCCTCTCTGAACACTTTTGTGCTAGGTAGTAGCCATGGTTTAGTTTTTCCAACATTCACAATGTTATTTGTTAGTTTGGAGTGTTGGGAATTGAACCCAGGGACTTTCATATGCTAGATAAATGCCCTCCCCCTGATTTGCACTGCCAACTTTATAATATTTGTGGAAGTGAAGATTATAATCCCGGTTGTTCAGACATCAAAGAAAGTTTGGAGGAAGTTAAAGTCATTTGGTAGTAAATGATAAAAACTAGGCTTCACGAAGTTGTCTGATCACAAAAGTTACAACATCAGGGCTGGAGAGATGGCTTAGTGGTTAAGGTGCCCACCTCCTAAGCCTAAGAACACTGGTTCCAATCTCCAGGTCCCACGTTTAGCCAGATGCAAAGTGACACAAGAGCACAATGGCACACTTGACCACAAGGGGACGCACGCATCTGGATTTTGTTCGCAGCAGCTGAGAGGCTGCTGGCACGCCCATCTCTATCTGTCTTCCCCTCCCTATCTCTGTGTCTCTCTCCAAAAAAAAAAAAAAAGTTACAACATCAAATTGTCTTTAAGGGAGAGGTTGTCTTAGTTACTTTTCAATTGCTGGGACAAAATACCCAGCATAATAAATAATAATAATAATGATAAGTGTAAGGGAGAAAGGGCTTATTTCAGTTTATGGTTCCAGGTTACAGTCCAGCAGTAGGAGCTTTAACAGAGATGGTCACGTTCAGGCCACAGTGAGGAAGCATAGAGCAATGAACGCTGCTGCTCAGCAGTCTCTCTCCTTATTATACGGCCCAGGATCCCAGCCCATGGGATGGTGCTGCCCTCAGTCAAGATGGGTCTTCCCCCTCCGTGTACCTAATCCAGATCATCTCTCGTAGACTTGCTCAGAGGCTGATCTAGAGAATCCTTCACAGGTGATTCCAGGCCCTGCCAGTCCCAGGTGATTTTCATTTCCAGTGGATTAAGGAAACACTTCTTTTTCTTCTTTCCCTCTCTTCCCCTTTCCTTCCTTCCTTCCTTCCTTCCTTCCTTCCTTCCTTCCTTCCTTCCTTCCTTCCTTCCTTCCCTCTTTCCTTCCCTCTCTCCCTCCCTCTCTCCCTCCCTCCCTCCCTTCCTTTCTTCAACAATGCTCATTATGAACCCTTCACTATGTGGGCTTGGGAGATGGCTCAGGTTGTAAGCACTTGCTGACACAGGTGAGGACCTGAGTCTGGATGCTCAGAATCAATGTAAACCAGATTCGGTAGCACAATCTGTCATCCCAGCCCGCCCATGGTAAGATGGGAGGCAGGAACAGGGACATCTCCAGAAGTTCAGAGGTCAGCTAGCCTGAAGTGTGAAGCAGTGAACAAGAGGCGCTGTCTCTCAAATAAGGTGGAAGGTGAGGATTGACACCAAAATTGTCCTCTGACCTCCACACACTTTCTCTCCCTCCCTTCCTCCTTTGCTCTCTCTCTCTCTCTCTCATAGACGCACAGAGTAAAAGAAACTTTCACGTCATTGATCTTTCTCCTCCATGAAGCCTTGCAAAATCTGTACCTACAAAGATGCATGAAATTGAATTGAAGCTGTCTTTTTGTTCTCATTATTAGCATACACTAACTGCACAATGTACTGGATTTCTTTGAAATACCTTCACACACACATGTCATGACCTTTGATCACATTTATCTTCCCATTGCCTTCATTCACTCCCCTTCTCTAGTCCCTTCCTCTTTCCTGATAAAGTCCCTTCTACTTTCATGTCATCTGAAATTGGAGCAGTCTGGACCCAGATGGATTCTGGTCTCTGATCCTAAAGGGCTCCAGTAAATAGACCTTGAGAACTGCCCACTAGGCTGAAGCTCCCTGGGCCTCTGAGAGGCACGGCTTCTCTTTTGGATACCATCAGGCTTGGAAACTTGAGCTCACCTTTCACCATGAGATCATCCTTATGTTTGTGTGGAAATGTGTGTGGGAGAATTATCTTGTGTGAATTAGAATTAGTCTTGTTAGCCTTCTGCAAACTGTCAAATGAGAAGATCTGAGTGGAAATTGAAAGCACCTGCATGGACAGCACCAGGGACCATTTTATGTAGGATTATGATCTGAGAGAAAATTGGCATTAGGAGGTTGGGCATGCATCTCGGTGCAAGGAGTTACCTGTTTCACATTTCTTTGACCCCTTGAACTTGGCGGCTTTCCTAGTGGTAAGCTGTCTGTTCTTGTCATGGCTTCAAACCTGCGCTGACTCCTGAGGGATGAGGTGAACATGTGCTCCCAGTGGCATTGAAGCTTCAGTGGGGTGGATTTCAGGCTCCATGTCTTGGGGAAACAAACAAACAAACAAACAAACAAACAAACAACAACAACAACAAGACAGAGGTCTTAACCCTTTCTTTCTGGGAGGCAGCAGAAGACATGGGAGAAAATATAAGGTGAAAACATGAATGTGTTAGGAATGTCTGTCTCTTCATGAGACCTCTGACCCTGAAAATGAAGAAACAGAGATGGAGAGATGCCTCAGTGGTTAAGGCCTGCAATGCCTGATGACCAGGGTTCAGTTTCCCAGCACCAACATAAAGCCTGATGCACAAAGTGGTGCATGCATCTGGAGTTAGTTTGTAGTGGCTAGAGGCCCTGGAGCACTTATTCTCTTTCTCTCTATCTCTATCATTGCAAATAAATAACTAAAAAAATATATTTTTTTTTTTTTAAAAAAAAGAAGAAACAAACGGACAAAGTAACAGTTTTTTTTTTAGGCCAAATGCCTTTAATCCCAGCACTCGGGAAACAAATTGACAAGTTTGAGGCCACCCTGAGACTACATAGTTAATTCCAGGTCAGCCTGGACCAGAGTGAGACCCTACCTTGCAAAACCAAAAAAAAAAAAAAAAAAAAAAAGAAGAAGAAGAAACTCACGTAATTGATATTGGAGTATGAAGGGTGGTTGGGAGGAAGGGACCACATTGTTGGATTTGGGTTTGCAACAACTATGTATATAATTTTTCCAACCTAAGGTAAGGCTGTTTACTTTTCTTACTCAGGAATAATTTCCAACATGCATTTGTCTTATAGAAAAGCATTAAGAGAAAGAATGCTACAATGTTGGCCAGCCTACTGGTTGGTGGATCTATGCCCTTGGCTTCTTAATGGATAGAGCACTAAACTCTTGGTTTCTCCTCTATAGTATTTAGTACAGCCTGTGAGCTGTGATCTTGCTTTCTTTCCTCATTTGCATTTTGGATTTTCCACCTAATCTTTGGTACTCAAAAAATTTAATCAGGTTTGAGAGGCAAATCCTGATGAGTCCAAGAGACACAGTGTGGGAGAGCTGCAAAGGACACAGGCTCAGGAACGAGACCAAGTCTGGAATGTGACATTTCTCATTCTTAGTTACGTGGAATTGGGTAAGTGCATTTGACTTTCAGATTTCCTCATATGTAAAATAGGGGAATGTTAAAACCTTCCTAAGAATATTTCCCAACGTCCCAAGGTGGCATGACCCTGAATCCTCGGTCATGGACATTAGAGTTGTCTGCTTTGTGGATGCTCTTGGCCAAGGTTTGGCTGAAGGATAGAATTTGAATTTCCAACCCTCAGACCCAGATGTGACCGTCAGCATGTGAGGTGCTGTCTTATTTCAAAGACAATGGTCCAGGCTTAGTCTGAGCTCTGGAGAAGAAAGCACCCAAGACAAGAACTGAAGATCCAGGGCTTTTGACTTGGGAGGCGCAGCTCAGGACAAGGAGAATGAAGCTTGTTAAGTTTTCATCATGGATGAGGGAGGGACACACGAGGCTCTGCGCCTCCATGAAGAGTTATTGGCAGTTAATGGTTGCTTGGGGGAGAGGGAGTCATTTTCTTCAGAGGTATAGCTACCAATAAGTAGCCCATGCTCCAGTAAATAACCCCCACCCTTGCTCACATAAGCAACCCTAACTAAACTCAGTGGGTCACACACACACACACACACACACACACACACACACACACACACACGTAGGATGGGGACTGGTTGGGAAGAAGTGGTTCTTGGGAGTGGGAAGGGGATAAGAGATGGTAATGGGGATGGATATGATCCAAACAAAATTGCATACATATAGTAAATTGTGGAAAAATAAAACATATGTATTGTATTGGAGAAATCAAAGGAGCTAACTGACATGACCACCAGCCATGTTTAGGAAAGAGGACATGCCATCAGCGTTTGTCCTTCCTACTAATTTGCAGGCTTCCAATTAATTGATTTTTTTCTAATTGAAACCGCATCGTAATCAGTAGCTTTTTTTTTATATATGACAGGAGCGCTGGTTTGATAGGAGTGTCCTGTGAACAGGTAGTGGTGTTATAAATGATCTTGTCAGTAGAATTGCTTTTTAAAAAAAAAAACCAAAAAACAGAAAGCCTTGAACTTAGCTTGTGCATGAGTCTGAGGCCATCTTGTGTGCTTAGAAAACTTGCTGATTCTAAAGATATTTTTTTTCCTTTCTTTGTGTTGCAATTTGAGTTTCTTTTGATGTTTGCCTCTTCGGCTATTACTTAAATAATTAAAGCATCTACGTTTGACCTACTTTACATACAGACTGCTTAATTTCTATCATTTAATTAGAAAATTATTTAATGCTACCTTATTAGATAGGGAGATAAGATTAATTCTGGATTCTTATATTAAAAATGTGGATGCCATGAAATCTCATGGATTTGTAGTCCTTTTGTGATTCTGTGCAGCTTGCAGGTGCTATCTTCCTTAACTTCAAAGGGAATTGAGGAAGAGGGAGGCATAGTGTGTTGGGAATGAACCCCAGGCTTTTGCTACCTGGTGGGAAGTAGGTTGCAACATCCATGTACTATTTTTCTATCTAAGGACACTATGGACAAGTGTATCTGCTTTTTGTGGGCAGACCCACAGCCAGGCATCGTGTGTGTGTGTGTGTGTGTATGTATGTTTCTGTTAAGAAGGAATGTGGCTCTAACCACACAGAAGTGAGGATTTGTTCTGTCATTTAGCAACTCTGGCACGTCACCCAGTCTTTCTGAGCCTCTGTTTTCCTGGATATAAGACAGATGATAAAAACTGAAATCCGAAAGCAGATTTAGAGGTTATAACTGCAGTTTTAGGGCTGAAGAGATGGCTCAGTGGTTCATAGCTCTTTCCATAACAGTCCAATGACTACAGTGCAAATAACCAGAACCCAAGTAGATCTGGATGCAAGTGGCTCGCATGGTTGTAACCCCGATGTGCCTATGACAATGGGAAACAGAGTCAGCATGATCTGGAAGCTCCCTGGCCAGCTAGTCTGATGTTCCTGGTGGCAAAATAGTGAGAGAACCTATCTCAAATGAGATAGAAGGCAAGGACTGACACTGTGAAGCTGTCCTATGACCTCCAGGGCCTTCAGCTATTGCAAATGAATTCCAGACACATGTGCCACCTTGTGCATCCTGCTTCTGTGGGTCCTGGGGAATGGAACCTGGGTCCTCTGGCCTTGCAGGCAAGTGCTTTAACCACCAAGCCATCTCTCCAGCACCCACCTGGTCTTTAAGTAGGGGTTAATTCCTCCTCACTAGTCTTATCCTTCTCTCACTAATTTTCTAAACAATGACCTACCCATTCAACTTACTTATTGCCCTCTTAACATAAAACCGTCACTGGAAGCTGTTTAAGAGATGTGACCAGTGTGACTAGGGCCAGTGTTCCTTGTCATCTCCCAGAATGGAGCTCAGGAACCTCCATCCTAGCTTTTGTCATCGCAGGAAAGATCTCCTGTTCCTGTGTTTAGTATACTGGACACTCAGCTTCAAATCCTCTTCAGTTTTCCTCTCCCAATGAGACTTTAGGCAGTCCTTCCTTCTAGGTCTTTCTAAATGTGGGCCTCAAATTCTATCTCCTCATTTGTGGATTTTTTAAAAAATATTTTATTTTTATTTATTTATTTGAGAGAGAGAGAGAGAAATAGGGAGAGAGGGGCGGGGGGAGAATGGGCGTGCCAGGGCCTCCAGCCACTGCAAACAAACTCCAGACACATTCGCCCCTTGTGCATCTGCCTTACATAGGATCTGCCTTACATGGGTCCTAGGGAACTGAACCTGGGTCCTTTGGCTTTGCAGGCAAGTGCCTTAACCAGTAAACCATCCCTCCAGCCCCTCATTTGTACCTTTATCCAACATCACATTACTAAGGACATCTTGTATTCAATTCCCCACACAACCCAAGGCTGTGGAGGAAGAATTAACAAAGAAAGGTAAATAATGAAAAGAAATATAGAAGACATCATCCCCATCTTCATGGGAGAGGCAGTCATCCGCCTAGCGTATAACAAAATTGTGATGAAGGGCTCTGGAGCAGATATGAATAACACAAGGTCCCGGATAGAAAGGAAGAAATGTTTGAAGAAATGCTCGTTGGGCTTTGCCTTCAAAATTGACCACTGCCATAAGTGAAGGCAGAGGTAGACACGGATGATTGTTGCAAGCAGAGGGAAACAGATACCGGGTGGCCCAAGTGAAGAGGGCTGATGTGGTGTGCAGTTAACTCCCCGCCCCCATCCCCAAGCTCATGAAACAAGCTTACATTATCCACGTTATGTAAGACTTCAAGAAACTCTTTAGCGGTTCAGCCTTCTGTCCAGGGTAATAGCAAGCCACTACAGTGATGTCACCAGTTGGAAGGGAATAGCATCAATTTTGCACTTTCAGAAAGATGTTATTGGGTGTCTTGCTAATTGGACACCAACCATCTTTACAGATGTATTTCCAAGACCAACCCCTCAGCTGGCTCTGGGACAGGCAGCTGGGAGGAAGTGTGAGTCAGGCGCTCCACAGGAGTTGAGGCCTTCAGTCTCCACCATCCTGTGGTGATGGCCTCGCTGCACCATGATTTCATCACCTTCCTTATCTCGGCTTCTGGTCCAAGGAGCTTTCAGCAGACTGACTTCCCTCTGCCTGGAGGGCAGGATAAACTGCCATCCAGCACTCATAGAGGGAGTGCAATGCCGAGTTTTAGCCTCACTAGAGGCCATGATTGTTTGCGAGTTAATCCCTATTAAACAATTAGATCATTTTGGATTTTTCTTTTGCATTTATTGTCAATAAAACAGCTTTCTAGGTATTCTACCAAAAGGTCTATGGAAGACAGAGACATTTTGGTATCATAACTCTTCTGTTTCTAGATTTCCATTCTGTACTTGCTAAAGAAATATTTGTTATATAAATGAGTCTTAGAAATGAAAAAAAATAAGATGAAAAATTCATCCTTCCTCCCACCATTCTGAAAGAACTTCTTTCCTTTTTTGCTCCCTTCCCTTCCCTTCCCTTCCCTTCCCTTCCCTTCCCTTCCCTTCCCTTCCCTTCCCTTCCCTTCCCTTCTCCCTTCAAAATGAGTGGCTGAAACTAAGTGAGACACTCTATCTATCTCAGCGCATGTGTATTGCAGGTTCAGTATGTAGCTCTACAAACTCAGAGGCCCTAGTATTTTTGTCTGTTTTCCTGGGGCTCTACCTTGCCATGGTTTGGTGGTCGAGCACCGCCATTATTGACACTGAAATGTAATCCTCACTGTGTGGTATTAAGAGACTGGGACATTGGCTTCTGGATATGACATGGCTATTACACTCACAAATTCATAGCAGCTGTGGTTTCTTGCACAACATTGAGCCTGTCAATAAAGCCCCGTCAGTGGGGGAAGGGTGCATGAGGCCCCATACCTCTCAACAGAGCTAATGACAGTTAAAGATTACTTGGACAAAAGGAGTTCGATCCATCAGTGGCGTAGCCACTGGTAAGGGGTTCATTCCACAGTAAAAACCTTCCACCTGTGATCAAGCAAGAAACCCGTATTTAATTCAGGGGGTTAAAAAAAGGGCATGAAAGTAAAACGGGGATTATGAGGAAGACGAAGGGTACTAGTGGAAGGAGGATATGAGAGAGTAATTGAGGGAAATATGGTCAAAATATGTTATATACATGGAAATGTCAGAAATGGCCAAACAAAAGATTTTCAGAAAGAGAGGTGACTGAGCTATGTGGACTCTGTCTTCATAAATTGATTGAGTAAGTATGCTGGGAATGGGTGTGAATCTGAAGGGACTGGTGTGGTGTGTGATGAGCTTGAAGTCATGCGTTTGGAGGACAGATGTTCAGACTGTTGGTTCAGGGTCACCAGCACGATGACCATAGTAGGAAGATATGTACTGGAAGGAAAAAATGGGTTTAAGAGCAAAGTATAATAAGCTGGGGACAGGAGTTGTTCTGTGAGGACAGGCGGAGATTCTAAGACCTCTTTTATCTTTAGAGAAAATATTTGATTGCAATAAAGTAGGTCCCAAGCCCATCAAACCAGCACGACCTCTGCTAGGTAAGGCATTCCTAAACTGCATACTGGAGAGAAAGCAAAGCTCCAGTGGAGTGGCCAGTAGACGTGTGTTTATTCTGCCTGAGCTCTGGACCAGTCCTGCTGAAAGCAAGCAAGCTAGTAGCTAGTGGGGAGATTCAAAACTCATCAAAATGCCAAGAAGAAGTGGCAGTGGAATGTTCAGCACAGAATGAGACATCTTTAACACACCCTTCAAGGCTCAGGGACGGCAGGAGAGATGTTGGAAAGAAAGTAAGAGCCAAAGCATGGGGAAGAGCACTCTGGCATGCTGTCTTCCAGACACACAGTGGCCATTGCATTTATGATATTGCAGCATTTGTCAGTACCTGCACAAGACTACGTGCTACTGATCCCATCGAAAGGTTGTCATGGATGTTGTAAGAGAACAACAACAAAAAAGACATCAAAATAGAAGAAGGAATGATTGAAAAGAAGAGGCATTCAGTGGAGGGGGTTGTGGGAAAGGGGACTAAGGAGGATGATGGGAATGGATTATAGAAGCTTTAAAATAAATTTTTTAATAAAAAAAAAGAAGCAAGATAAAAGAATGATGTTAACTGTTGGTTTACAGCAATTAGTAAATGACAAAATAAGGAAACACACGTGTTCTATACCACACAGAAATTTGAAAAAAAAAAATCACTATTCTATAGGAGAGTCACTCAGTAGGAGCCTTCCCCTTAAAAAAAAAAAAAAAAAAAGAAAAAGAAAAGATTGAAGGGACAAACTTCAACTGGTGATGAGTTTGGAGGAAAATCGAATTCTTGAGCCCTATTTTGTGTCTTGCAGATTTGTATCACCCAGCCTCGGGGATTCAACTCTCCTTCCCAGTAAAGAAGCTCTTTTGCTTTTCCTTAACCCAGTGCTTCTCCAAGTGATCCGGCTCCGATGTTTCCCCCCAATGCCTCACCGCTGTGAAAGGTGAGAGGAAGGACCCCCTAACAGAAGGATGGCAGGCAGTTCGCCCGCTGAGCTGAGCTCCACACCCCTGAGAGCAGAACATCTGGTTTTCCTAGCTGAATTGTGAAACCGCACCATCCCCTCCACCCCTCCAGGCCGCTGCCAGCCACTCCCTGGAGCCCCCAGATTCCAGAGCTAATGCAGGCAGGTGGAAACAATACCTTGTCACCATTGAGGATTTCAGAGTGGGGATATAGGCAGCCCTGAGTTCATGTCAAGAAGATTCTATGATGGGGCTGATGGAGCCGTGAGGGGAAGAGGGTCCAATACTCTTCCTCGGGCATCTATGTGGATGTAGGCTTGCAGGCGCACATGTGGGGGGGGGGCAGGAGTGGATGCCAGGGGTCTCCCTCAATCCTGCTCTACCTTCACTGAGGCAGGCTCTCTTCCTTGAACCCAAAGCTCACTGATTTGGCTAGTCTAACTAACCAGCTTATTCCTGGGAATCTCCTATCTCTACTTTCCAAGTGCTGGGATTAGAGGTGGATGGATGGACATACCCACTTGGCATTACACGGCTACTGGGAATCTGAACCCAGCTTGTCACACTTTCACAATTCACAAGAATTTATCTACCGATGGTCTAGAGAGATGGCTTAGTGGTTAAGGCATTTGCCTGCAAAGCCAAAGGATCCCGGTTCAAATTGCCAGGACCCACGTAAGCCAGATGCACAAGGGGGCATATGCATCTGGAGATCGTTTGCAGTGGCTGGAGGCCCTGGCACGCCCATTCTCTCTCTCTCTCTCTCTCTGCATCTTTCTGTCTCTCAATTAAATAAATAAAATATATTAAAAAAAGAATTTAACTACCGAGCCACCAGCACAGACTCTCTTCCATGGTAATTGCTGCTCCTCTAAGAGGTTATGGGTACAATTGAAACTAAAATACAGTTGATTTCGGCTCTTATGCACTCACAGTTTTGTGGGGGACATGGGCAAGAAATCCAGCTCTTTTTTTCTAACATAAATTAACAGCATGGTGGAAAGAAAAAGGGTCAAGAGTGTGGCACACACCAGGAGGGGAACCTACACAAGCACTAAGTGTGGAAAGAGCTAAGAACACCTCCCCAAGGAAGACATCCGAGGTCAGTAATGAAGCAAGCAGCCAATCCGCTCAGCCGAGGGCAAGGTGGGTGGCGGGGGGGGGGGGAGTGCAGAGATGAGAGTGCGCCATGCAGACTTGTGGGTCCCTTGAAAACCCTGGAGACACAATGGCACTTCTGACCTGAAGAGGCCACTCTGGCTCAGGTGGCAGCTTTTACTGCTTCTTCCTCAGTTACTCGGTCTTTCTGCCTTCAATGCCAGGTTCACAGGGTCCCTGGCAGCCAATTTCCAGTTGAGGTCCCTGCTGAGAGAGGCAATAACCTTTTTAATGGGAATATTTTCTCCACCAGCAGGGTCAAGGACACCCAGCTCTTTTCTCGTGTAAAATTAATTGAGCTCCAAGGTCAGGAGGTGATGAGTGGGGCTCATTAGAACCAATGATTTCTATCTGAGTAAAAAGACCTTTGGGGTCTTTTCAAGAACTTGCCTAAATTCCGTAATTATATCTGCCCCACAGTTTAAGCCTGGATAGCAGTGAAATAAGGATGCTTAGGGTTGGAAGGAAGGGTACAAGGAGATTCAACCAAGCCTGGCTAGGCTTTTGTTTTCACTGGAGCCTTGTAGAAGGACGAAGCTCATGTCGCTCTGGCTGTATTGCTTGGAAACAGGCTATGAACAGAGATGTGTCCTCTAGTGATCATAAACTCTTAGTGGAACCTTGTTCACTGAAGTAACTGGTTGCTGTCAATACCACCCGACCATCATCATGGAACCCAACATCCATTTTTTTTAAAGATTTTATTTTTATTTATTTATTTAGAGACAGAGAGAGGGAAAGAGAGAGAGGGAAAGTGAGAATGGGTGCGCCAGGGCCTCTAGCCACTGCAAACAAACTCCAGACACATGTGCCCCCTTGTGCATCTGCCTTACGTGGGACCTGGAGAATCGAACCGGGGTCCTTAGGCTGTGCAGGAATGCGTCTTAACCACTAAGCCATCTCTCCAGCCCCAACATCCATTTTTTATCAAAATCTCAATTTGAAAAAATATTTTATTTTATTTATTAGAGGGAGAGAGATAGGAGAGAAGAAACTCCAGACGTATGCACCATCTTGTGCATATGGCTTACGTGGGTCCTGGGGAATTGAACCTGGGTTCATAGACTTCACAAGCAAATGCCTTAACTGCTAAGCTATCTCTCTAGTCCTAGACGTCAAAAAATATCAATTTTTAGTAGGGTAGAATAGATAACTCTTCTACTAAATTTATGCAATGTTGTAGGAAAAAAAAACAACCTTCAAATATGGTTCAGAATGATTTTGATTAATGCAACCACACTTGTTGATCATAATGACTGGTTTGGGACTGAGCACCTGCTTCCATTTGGACCAATGAAAAGAAAAACGTGTTTCCTGGGGTTTCTGGAATTGCATTTAAAAAAAGAAAATTTCAAGGAGAAATTTTCATACTGATTCCCTCACCTTGTCTCTTGATGTTCCAAAGAAACATGGACCTTTGGTAAGTGTCAGTAAACATCGTGTAGCTATGAAATACACCCTGCCTTACAGGGAAACGCTCATCATGAGAAGCAGAAGAAATATGGGAATGACTACAGTGCTGAGCTGCTGAGTCAACCCAAAACTTCCCTACATCATTATTTTCCCATATATTATCTTGTGGCAAAACCACTTCAAATTAATTTACTACTCTCATTATTTATATCTCAAGGCACCTCATGACATTAGACTTGATACCAGAAAGTGGGGCATTGTTAGCAACAAACCCTGACGTATGAACTTGGTTGAAGTGGCATGAAAGGCCCCGTGGAGGCTTCTAGTTGGTTAACCAGCTGGCCAAAACACTGTGGGAAACAGGGTATCAAGGTGCTAGCATTTGACTTGGTGGGAAAAGTAGGGATGTTGGTATATGGATATGAAGGTCTTGCAATAAAGAGAAATTTTAGGGGGTCACTTGACCTTCCTGAACACAAAATTCTAAGAGACCATGCATGGGACCCTATTTAACCCAAGTTGAGTTGGAATTTATACAACAGGTCACATGCCAACTGTAGGAGCCATCACAGCATGTTATGTTTCTTACTCTCTGGGTACTTCAGAAACACATGCTTTCCTGTGCTCCTATTTACCCCAAATGCTTCACCACCCAAGTGTGCTTGCTTGCTTGCTTTCTTCTCTCTCCTTCCTTCCTTCCTTCCTTCCTTCCTTCCTTCCTTCCTTCCTTCCCTCCCTCCCTCCCTCCCTCCCTCCCTCCCTCCCTCCCTCCTTTCTTTCTTTCTTTCTTTCTTTCTTTCTTTCTTTCTTTCTTTCTTTCTTTCTTTCTTTCTTTCTTTTTTTGGAGGCAGAAGCTGTGAATATTCAAGCATTCCTGCCAATCAAACACCTACCACACAGCAGGTGTACATATGTGTTTGGCAAATGAACAGCCTCTATGAAGACACATTAAAACAGTGGTTGGACTAACTATGGAGATGGTTCACTCCTTCAACCAACAGTGAGCAGTTTTTTCTTAACTAATTGAGAATTGAGACAGATTATTAGTGGATGTTATTTTCTTTCTTTTTTTTTCTTTCTTTCTTGTTTTGTAAAATTACCTTTATGAAGGATAACACAACCCTCCCCCAACATTGTCTCACTTCTATTGGTATTAGAATGAGAGCCAGGTAACTTTGGAAGACACCATAGTTTTCCTTAGTGGACTCAGTGTCAGAACAACCTCCATTGACTCTCAGAACAGGCATTGCAAAATGCAACCATTTCATTAGATAGCCATCCATCCACCCAGATTGCAGGGAACTGGCCCAAATTATAAAGGCTTTTGGAGAAAATTACACTGTGTGATAGCCAGGGGAATAAGCTTCTAGTATTTTCTTTCTAGGAAGACTCTGTGAGCAATGTGTGTAGCTGAGAGATTCCAGTTGCTGTGTCTTGGAGATCCACGGATTTCTTTGTTTTCCTCCCAGGAGTATACTAGACTTGCCTTGCAGTCATCAGAAAACTCTCAAGTTTTCCACCATCTCATTCATCCTGCAATGATTTTTCATCCAGCAGGTCTTCTCAGATCTAATTTTCTCCTAGTCCCTTCTTTTCCAAAGACCCAATTTGAGGCACTGTTGCAGTTATTTTCCCATTGCTGTAACAAAACATCCAACTAACAGGATCATATGGATGAAAGGCTTTATTTCAGCTTAAAGTCTTGAGGGGAAGTTTCATCATGGTGGAAACCACAGCAGGGGTAGGAAGCTGACTTACATCTTGTCATAGCAGCAGGGAAGGGAGAAGTCTGAGTGAGCTAACTAGGTAATACCCAGTAGGGCTGGACTATTAAACCCCAAGCACTGTCCCCAGCAACACACCTCCTCCAGCAAGGCTCCACCTCCCAAAAGCTCAACCACCTGACCACATTGCTACCAGCTGAAGACCAAGTATTCAAATCACATGAGCCAGTGGGAGGTCATTCCATTCAAACTACCGCAGGCACATTTCCTGGCTTCCTGAATGGCTGGCTTAGTGAACTGTGAGATGTCAATGCAATGCTTGCATCCTTCAATCCAAATGCTGAGGAATAGAGAGCCACTCTGCTTATGGTTTCTATACAGTGGAACCATCGTCTTGAGCAAACTTGAAAGAAAGAAGTGAAAAACAGAAGGTTTGGAGAAGCATCTCAGGAAGGCAAGGTGACAGTAGATAGGTGGCAAGAAAATAATGACACACTCACCCATCTTTTTAAGCATTTCAAAGACAGCAGCCTTTCTTGCTCTGCGGACCCTGTAGTCTTTCCAATCAACAGCCCAATGTGGGTAGCAACAACTGATTTCAGGTACCCTTTCCAGGGCCATTCTTTCCAGACAGTCCTCCCACACTCCTGTTGAGGCTTAAATCTTTTAGTCTATCTTAAAGGAGAAAGGTTTCTATGGTACCAGTTCATTTTGGGTTTAGTTTTTGTGTTTATTTCCCCTCAACTTCCCTTCTCCCAAACCCTCCCGTCCCTATTGTCTGGGACTCTAGTTGCCTGTCAGGTATGCCAGAGATTCTAAGTTATGATTTTCAATAGGGCTGCTGGGAACTCTGTAACATGATAAAATCTCCATGTTCCCCAGGCTTTGTGTGAGGACCCATCCCTTATTACTGACTCATCTCACCTATTCTGCTGCCTGCTACCACAGCCAGCATCATGCTATGGGGGGAGGAAGATGACATATAGATAGCAGAGAGCCAGGTTTCCAGCTGGGTTTTGTTGTGTGTGGCCTTAATGAAATGACTTAAGTACTCTTAGTCTGTTGTTCTCATCTTGGAAAGTAGGGTACTAATCCTGTGTTTCTAGTGTTGTTGAGAATATGAGATAAAGCAAGTAGGCCTGAAGGTATAACACAGTTGTAGGCATAGGATAGATGCTTGGTGATACTTATCATTGCTCACAGGATAATACACACACACACATCATATATACCAGAATATTGTGTATATATGTATTTATATTTATATATAATATGTAAAGTATGTATGTATATGTGTATATGTATATGTGTGTGAATGTGTGTATGTGTGGTGGTTTGGTTTAGGTGTTTTTCATAAACTTATGTGTTCTAAATGTTTGGTCTCCAGCTGGTGGCAATTTGGGAATTGGATCCTCCTGGAGGTAATATATTGTTGGGGGTGGGATTATGTGTGTAATAGACAGGTTCCTCTTGCCAGTGTTTGGCATAGTCTCCTGCTGCTATTGTCCACCTGATGTTGGCCAGGGGGGTGATGTCCACCCTCTGCTTATGATATCATTTTCTCCTGTCATCATGGAGCTTCCCCTTGAGTCTGTAAACCAAAGTAAACCCTTTCCTTCCACAAAGTGCTCTTGGTCTGGTGTTTTCTGCCAGCAATGCAAAGCTAACTATAACAGAAAATTGGTACCAGAGGAGTTGAGATATTTCTGCTAGAAACCTGGCTTTGGTCCTTTGGAATTACTTTCAGGAAGGAATGTGGATAGATTTGAAATCTTGGCCTAAGAGATGCACTGCAGTGCTGTAAGTCCAGCTTGATGGACTATTCTGCCCAGAGTTGAAAGACCTGAATGTAATAGGAAGTATGGTCTGTGAGGTTTGGCTTATAAGGGGAAGAGATAGCTTTGCCTGGACTGGTCTAGAAGCAGTTTGTGTGAGAAGCTTGCTGTTTTGCCTATGTCCTGAGAATTTGTGCAGGGTTGCATTGTGTAGAAATGGACTGGTGTGAGCAGAGGGATATGGCACACACACATACACACACACAAGATGAGATCTTTGGGCCCAAACTGCTTCCTGTTCAGCTGCAATTATATGAGAGATTACAACCTTTGAGATTGGGCCAGCTGACCTGCATTGGAACATCAGGAAGAATGCAGAATGTTTTAAAAGTAAGCGACCTAAATGCTGAAGGAGTTTGCTGTTCTTCAAAGTTGGCTTTATTCTCTCCTGGATTAACAAGTAGCCCACCTGGTACTATGGAGTAAATATAGGGTCATTGAATTTGCAACATGTTTTTTTATCTTGGAAATGGTCATGAGAAGTGTGAAGCAGGCTTGTTTTATTACCTGTGTGAAGGCCCAATGGAGCCACATGGATGAACCATGTATTGCAATAGAAACCCAATGGAAATACCAGGACTATGGCTGCCAAGGAATGCTTGGGGCCCTGGAAGAAGTTTTCAGACTTTTGAGTAGTCTAGCTGGAGGGACAGAATTGGAACTCCAGAGAGTCATCACTGGTTAGAATCATCAGACTTGGAGACTTGTCACTGGTTAGAGTTGTACTTGGAGCTACAGTCTGATATTTGCCCTGTTTGTTTTAAATCTTGTATGGGTTGAAAATGTCTTTGCTATGCCCAGTGCCATCTTTTGCAGTGTAAATGTTTATTCTGTGCCATTATGTCTTTTTTTTTTTTTTTTTTTTTTTTTTTTTTTTTTTTTTTTTTTTTTGTATTATGGCTCAGTTAAAAAATCTTGGACTATGGAGATATTTAAACATCATGGGGTCTTAAAGGTTGGACTAAGTACATTTCATTTTACATCATGTATGGTTATCAGTTTATGGGGGCCAGGGGCAGAATGTGGTAGTTTGATTCAGATGGACCTCACAAACTTATGTGTTCTTAATGTTAGGTCCCCAGCTGGTGGCAATTTGGGAATTGGATCCTCCTAGAGGTAATGTATTGTTGGGGGCAGGCTTATGAGTGATACAGCCAGCTCCCCCTTGCCAGTGTTTGGCCCACTCCCCTGCTGCTCTTGTCCATTTGATGTTGGCCAGGAGGTGATGTCCACCCTCTGCTTTATGCCATTGTTTTCTCCTGCCATCATGGAGCTTCCCCTCAAGTCTGTGAGCCAAAATAAACCCTTTCCTCCCACAGTCTGCTCTTGGTCAGGTGTTTCCTGCCGGCACCTAGAAACCGACTGCAACACCATGTATGCATATATAGGTTTTGGGAACACTGGCCTCTTCAGGTCTCTGGGTTCTTTTGGCAAAAATTAAAATGGTTGCTTCTACTTTAAATTCTATACTCTCTCCTTATTTTAGAGAACTAATATAAATATTTCATCCTGGACTTGGAAATTAATGGGAGAGATATAGAGCTAAAAATAACCTAGTGTGATGTCCTCCACAGAGCAAGTGCAGAGGAGGAGACTGAGGCACAGGGCAAGGAGCAGGGGTATGCCCTGGGCTGAGGTGGAGCTGGAGGTTGCCTGCTCTCCTGCTCCCCAAGGGGGCGGCGCTGCCTCCAGTGCAGGAACATCAACCAGGGTGAGGCTGGTTTGTTTGGAATCAGATGCATCTGGCCGGTTGGAATGGGGACCTCATTTTCTAAGGTCCCATAGGCTGCACAGAAACCTTTGGGACTTTCTTCATGTCATGAATCACTCCCTCCTACAGCAAGCTCTTCTGACACCCAGGGTGCTAACCTCTTCCTTTGTGTTTGATGTCTCTGTCTTTCCCTCTCCGCCATGACAAAGGCCCCATTCTGCTTCCATCATATCCCAGGGCTGGTTCAGAGCTGGAAACAAAGCACCCGTTTACTGAATTAGTTAAATGCATATGTTTTATTATCATGGATCATTTGAAAAGTCCTGGACATCAGGATGAGGGCAGGGACAAGGAAAAGGCATACCATTTCACCTAGCTAGACAGAGATCTCTAGTTGAATATACTGCTAAGACTTTGCAAGGAGGAATGAGAGGCAAGGAGCATATTGGTCAAGAACATGGAATTTGAAGACTCCAGACCCATTATGCAGGCATGTCAACCTGCATATGAATGCCCCGGTGTATGTGACTTGCACACGTGCATACAGCTTTGCAGTCACTTGGAGGCTGGCATCTCCAATTCGCCTATGTTGTCACTTCAAAGTTGCTTGGGGAGTTTGGTGGCATCGATCATTATTCAATGCATAAAAATGTAGTAAGCACCTAGAAGGTGGCAGACTTCTTTAGGAGCCGAGGAGAGGGCTATGAATTAAACATGCTTCCTTACTTTAAGGCACACAGTCTATCAGCAGAGATAACTGTGATGCTGTGTGTTAAAGACAAGAGCAGAGACCTCTGGCAGCACAGAGGAAGGTGTGAGCAGCTCTCTGTGGAGTGTGGAGAGAGGGCATGCCAGGCTGGGGTGCTGAGCTGTGTGTGAGAGAGCTGGGAGGGTGTTGCAGGTAGGGAGCTATGGAAGGATGAAGTTGAGGCCAATCAAGAGGGGAGATAATATAAAGTGGTTGGAGAATTCCTTTGAATTTGTCTGTTTTATTGCTTTTTTTTTTTTTTTTTTTCCAAATGGTTAAGTTTTTAGGAAGTAAATACTAAATTGTCTGGACCTATGTCCTTACAAAAGGCAATAGATTTTTTCTTTTCTCAGTAATTGCCCAAAATTATTAGTGAGATTCTAATAAACCTTAGGGAATGTGGATACTTCTATTATTGACACAAGTATGAAGACATTTCTCCGATTTGTTATATTTTCTGTGCTGCTGTGTTCTTAGCTGTAGTTGCAAGTAGTCTCAAGACAATAGCACCAGGACCTTTGGCCACTGCACATGAACTCCAGGCACGTGCACCACTCTGTGCATCTGGCTTATGTGGGTTCTGGGGAATTGAACCTGGGTCCTTTGGCTTTGCAGGCAAGCGCCTTGACCACTAAGCCATCTCTTCAGCCTGCAATGTGACTTTTCACCAAAAAGGACAATTATAGGTAATCACAGAAGTTTGTACATAGTGTGTCCCTTATACCCACACGAACACACACACACACACACACACACACACACACACATGCACGCATGCACATACAGAGTGATTTGGTCACAATGGCACCTTCAGAGGATAATTGACTATGAGGAATGAAAATGCTTAAAACTCGATTGGAATATGATCCCTAAGGCAGCGGAGGAGGTGGGGATCAGGAACTTGGAGGAGGAATCGTTCTTCAGCAGCAAGTTCCCCTCTCAAGGACAGGAAGATCTGGTGATTGTGGCTGGTGGGCGAGTGGTATGTTCTGCACGGATGAAGAGCATGGGGTGGAGTCTTGGGGAGCGCCTCACCTTTGCAATCCCGTCTACTTCTCCCCACTCCAGTTTTCATTGGGTGTCTTCATTGTACATAACACTACGTTACATAAAGACATTTCCCCACACGCTGAGCATATTTATCCCACCCCCTCTACCCTTTGCACCCCTACCTATCCCCTTAGGTCTCTTGGTTCCCCTTAGAATTACTTCTACTTTCGTGTCATATATACATACATGAGGAGGGTATAGCTCAGTGGTAGAGCATTTGACTGCATATAGACGTACATGATTTTATGTATCGAGTCAAAACCTAGGATCTGCAAATGAGAGAAAATGTAGGATATCTGTTGCTCTGCCACTAGCTTAATTTGCTTACTACAATTATCTCCAGTTGTATCCATATGTCTGCAAATGGCTGGACTTCCTTCTTCTCTATGAATGTGTACATATGCTGCATTTTCTTGGTTTCTCTGCTGAGGTATATTTGGGTTGGCCCATAGTTCAGCTCTGGTACACAGTGCTGCAATAAACCCTGATGTGCAAACACTTCTGTGATATGTTGACTTAGATTCCTTTGGGTAAATTAATATCCAGGAGTGGTACAGCTGAATCATACAAAAGATGTACTTTTAGTTTTGGGTTTTTATTTATTTATTTATTTGAAACTTCTGTATTGATTTCCATGGTGGCTGAACTAGTTTACATTCCCAGCAACATTGTTTAAGGGTCCACTGTTGTCCACAGCCTCATCAGAATTTGTTATTTATTCTCTTAATGACTTAAGTGAGATGGAATCTTAATGTAGTCATAATTTGCATTTCTCTGATGAGGATGCCATTTTTTCATGTTATTGGCTATTTCTGTTTCATCTTTGGACCCATGGATGCCTTTACTGCATCCAAATGAGCTTTTTGTGCTTATTTTTTTTAATTAAAAAAATTTTTTTTTTATTTTTGGAGAGAGACACAGAGAGAGAGAGAGAGAGAGAGAGAGAGAGAGAGAGAGGGAGAGGGGAAGACAGATAGAGATGGGTGCGCCAGCAGTTTCTCAGCTGCTGTGAACGAAATCCAGATGTGTGCGCCCCCTTGTGGGCAAGTGTGGCATTGCACCCTTGCATCTGGCTAAATGTGGGACCTGGAGATTGGAACCGGTTTCTTAGGCTTAGCAGGAAGGCGCCTTAACTGCTAAGCCATCTCTCCAGCCTGAAATGAGCTTTTTTTTCCATTCCATCCACCCTCATTGCTGCCAATACCCCAGCTGTCTTCTGTTCTACACAACCACCCTGCAGCCCCCAATGTGCATCACTTGCTATGTGTTTTGTCAAATGTCTTCAAAGTTGCCACCTCTGCTGTCCAAAAGTGGTTCTTGATCCCTCGTGCAGTGGCCTTCAAAAACCTTACATGGGGCAAGTGTGGCTAATGGCGCCATCCGCATCACTGCCAGGATGTGATCTCCTGCCTGTGGAGTGCCCGTGTGTCCTTGCTTGCTCCCCTCGTCTATCTGCTCTGTATTTGTGGGTTGGGAGGTTCAGCTCTTTACTGCAGTTCTTGACCAGGATTCCACTTCCCATTCTAACCTCCCTGGTGCTTTGACCATAGCTGATACTCCTTACATCACCCCTGCTGATTCCTGTGGCTTCTAGCTCTCTTCATTTTACAGCTGCTTCCCCAGTGCTTCTCTCTGGTCTTCAGTGCCTCTACGCTCATACGCTCTCTGCATGCTTTCCCTCTTGGTGATTGCTCTGTTGCCTTACTACTCTGATGGAGGCTGATTCAGAGCCTGCGCCTCCAACCTCTGACTTCCATCCCCTGGGGTCTCAGGCAGCACCAGCAATTTCACCTGCCCCCAAACGGGTCCCGGCCCCTTTTCCTTGGATCTCTGTCTTTCTTAATGGTAAACCTGCCTTCCCATCTCCCAATTATACTGAGCCACCAGGATCAGTCCATCTGTCCCTCTGTCTTTACTTCTCTCTCCCTCTCTGCTCTCCCCCGGAAGGCTTTTACCAGCTCTCACTTGTACTTTAGCTGGTGTCTGTGCCGGTGTAAGTTTTTTTCTTTTCTTTTCTTTTCTTTTCTTTTCTTTTCTTTTCTTTTCTTTTCTTTTCTTTTCTTTTCTTTTCTGATTCTACATTTTCTTTTCAAATCGCAGTTTACAGTATGTCACTTCCCTACTTAGCATTCTTGTAGATTCCTACTGAGGAATGTCTTTGCCTGACTTCAAAGCCCTCGATAAGGGCTGGAATGATGGCTCAGTGGTGAAAGGCACTTGCTTGCAAAACTTACCTGCCTGGGTTCAATTCTCTGAACTCATGTAAAACCAGATGCAAAGTGGTACATGCATCTGGAGTTCACTTGTAGTAGCAAGAGACCCTGGCATGCCCCCTACCAAATAAATAAATAAATACAGTTTAAAACAAAAAGCTCTCAATGGTACATACAGTATGGCAAGTGAAAAGATGTTTAGGTCTGAATACATTTCCCAGCATTCCCCACTTTTGTGTGCGAATCACGTGGGAGGTCTTTGTGAGCTTTGGAAGGCAGGAAGGAGGTAAGTGGCTGATATCTAAGGGCACCTACGTTGTGTTGTGTGAGGTCTGCTGACTCCCCTGGGCAGTGTGAGCAAGCGTCTAGGCCTGGACAGTTGACTGTCCCAGATCCTCCTCTAGCTTCTGTCTGCTCAGCCACAGTATGCAGGCAGTGTCGTGGGAAAGGGACACCCGAATGCTGCATGGTTGCCTTGTCACCAAGCTCAGAAGCAGCCAGAATGGACACGAGCTTCAGCATCTTCATATGGCTATAGGTGATGCTTGCTTTTATTTTTGAAAAAACTATAGCTTACTGAGATGCAATTCCTATATATTTCTCACATTTATTGGCACAGAGCTGTGCAACCATCACAACCGTAATTCTTAGAGCATTTCATCACCCTCCAAGGAAACTTTATACACATTAAGGCTCATTTCCTACCTTCACTCTGTCCCTATATCCACCTTACCTTCAAGCCTACTACTTATTTTTTTTGCACAATCATTAAATCTTTTATTTACAGGTAGAAATTAGTAAAAGTTAAAATAAAAACAAACATGACTTTTACAGAAATCCTTTAATTCTCTTTATTGTCACCCCCCCAGACATTCCCTCCCCCTAAAAATAACTGACTGCTGCTCCCACAATGCATAAACCACAACCCCATAGAGAATACCAGCAACCCAACTGAGGAGGGTCCCCAGTGGAATGGGGGCATGGATGAGAGAAAAGAGGGTACCAACACATGATGCATCCATATGAAATATGTTAATAATAATAATACGAGTTTAAAAATGAAACACATGATACAAATGGTTGTTCATAGCAGATTCCACATGGCTCCATTCAGACGTGCATGCCAAGCCCTGCCAACATTACGGACATTGCCTCAGACAGCTGCTACTCAGGTCCTGCTAGTCCTATTCCGTGTTCGATTTCTACAGATTTGCCTGTGCTGAACAGTTCATGTAAAGGTAATCACACAGCATGTATGTATTCTTTACCTGCATGGCATGCTTTCAAGAGTTATCTATTTTGTAGCACATATCAGTGCGTGGCTCCTTTTCATTGTTGTATTGTATTCCATTGGACGAATAGACCTTATTTCGTCTCTCCTTATCTTTCCATGGTTCCCACTTTCTTTTTTTACTTTTTTGAACCTCTGTATACATTTTTGTGTGGACATGTGTTTTCATTTCTCTTACCAAGGAGTAGGATTTCTGGGTCACATGGTAAGTCATTTTGAGGTATTACCAGTGACTTCAGTGAGTATCAGGGTTCAGTGGGCATTTCTGCAGGGGTTCTAGGTTTTTGAGTCTCGAAGAAGGAATTAAACAAAGACACAGTGACAGTAGCAGAAGCAGGGGCAGTTTAATAAACAAAGATTCATGTCCAAAAAGGTGGCTCTTTGCACTTTAACTAAACAAGATAATCCCTCACAGGCATGCTCAGAGGGTCATTTCCTGGTTGATTCTAGGTCCTCTTCAAGTCGACAATGGAAATACAATCCCATAATGACCACTGAGGTTGAATATCTTTTCATGTTTTCTTTGATTATTTGTGTATTGTCTACTCAAGTAATCTTTGCATTTCAAAATTGTGTTTATTCTTTCTTTTTCTTTTATGAAGTAGAAACTTTGTCTGGATACATCATGTGTTGGTACCCTCATTTTCCTCCTCCCTGCCCCCACTTCCCTAAGGGCCTGCCTTAGTGGGATTGCTGGTATTCCTTTTTCTTTTTTGAGTGTGAGACTCCCAGTGATCTCACTGTGAGATTGGAAACACAATGCCATGTCATTTCCAGAAGACAGGGTTTCACAGCACTCCTCCCCACCCCCTGGCTCTTACGTATTTTCTGTCTCCTTTTCCACATGGTTCTCTGAGCCTTGGTGTGTATGGGAGTGATTTAGAGAAAACCCCACCGCACTACTGTTACCTGTATGAGACCTGCACAGTGACGTGCCTATTAACAACCCACCACGGATGGAGGTGGCAGGCACGAGCTTCTCCCCAGTCCTTCTCTGGGGACGTCTTGGCAGGAGAGGGGGAGACAGTTCACTGGTAGAACCTCTGGACATTTGCATGTGCTATGGTAAAATCATGCCCTCTGCTACCAATGCTCATACAAGCAAACCTAAATAAACACGGTGGGTCTCACACAAACACATAAGAAAAGCAATCTACGAAAGTATAAGAGGGAGCAGTTGGGAAGAAGAGATAAGGGGGGAGGGAGACAGGAAGGGGAAAGCAATAGAAGGTAATGGATGGGGATTGTGATCAAAATACATTATATACATGTATTAAATTGTCTATTGTGGTCGTTTGAACATGTGGCCCCCTAGACTCAGGCATTTTTAAATAAAATCCCTACTTGAGCCCCAGCAGGCAAATTCCTAGAGGTGGGTGTTGGAATACAACCCTCACATGTGTTTGGAGGTTGTGGTGGTTTGATTCAGGTATCCCCCATAAACTTAGGTGTTCTGAATGCTAGGTCCCCAGCTGATGGCAATTTGGAACTGAAGGCCTCCTGGAGACAGTGTATTATTGGGGGCAGGCTTATGGGTGTTATATTCAGCTTCCTCTTGCCAGTGTTTGGCACACTCTTCTGCTGCTGTTGTCCATCTGATGTTGGCCTGGAGGTGATGTCCACCCTCTGCTCACGCCATCATTTTCCCTTGCCACCGTGGAGCTTCCCTTCGAGTTTATAAGCCAAACCAACCCTTCCCCCCATAGGCTGCTCTTGGTTGTGTGTTTTCTTCCAGAAATGTCAACCTGACTGTAACAGAGGTAGATCTGTAATCCTCCCCATGTGTGTAGAGAACCACTAGAGCTCTGGCAGTTTATGCTTGCTGGTGCTGGTGTGTGGTTGCTCTTTGGTTATGATCTGTGGAAATGAGCCAGCTGCTCCCGTCATTGTTGGTGTTTCCCTGAATTTTGTTAAGCCGGACATCAACCCTTACCTCCAATAAGCTGCTTCTGGTTGGATGTTTGTCCCAGCAATACAAATTTGACTACAATGTCAATAAATAAAATTTAAAAATAGATTTCAAAACTTCTCTCAACTTCCCCTGCAGCATGCCTGCCATGTGGACTTGTAGAGAAGCCACCAGAAGCAAAGACAACAAACAGCCTTACAGAGACTGCTTAAGTGGCTTCTACAACACTGTCAGCCATCTCCTAGAATCCATCCTCATGCATTCATTCCACTGGTGCCACCAATCTGGCTGTCTCAGCCCTACTCTCAAATCTTATTTTCCACTGCCGTCCACCCAGCTCCTTTCCAGCCAAGCTGAGACCCTGCCAGCATCCTGTTTTTTTAAATATTTTATTATTTACTTAGAGAGAGGAGGTGGAGAGAAAGGCAGACACCATATATATATATGGAGAGAGAGAGAGAGAGAAAATGGGCATGCCAGGGCCTCCAGCCACTGCAAATGAACTCCATATGCATGTGCCACCTTGTGCATCTGGCTTACGTGGGTATGGAAGAATTGACCTGGCTCCTTTGACTTTGGCGGCAAGGGCCCTTAACGACTAAGCCGTATCTCCAGCCCCAGCATCCTGTTTTATTCTTTTTTTTCAGTTTGCCCTCTATGCTTGTTTCTTCTGCAGTATAAGTTTTCCTATCTTTTCTCCATTTGAACTTTGACTTTTGAGACATCCTCACACTCCTTAGGATCTTTTCCAATCCTACCACTTTCCTCTTTGGAGTCTTCCTATATGGTTTATCTCCTTAAAATAACTTTCCTTTTCTGTCATCTCCTGGGTTAGCAGAAAGAAACAGTGAAAAATACACAATGAATATTCTCGTGGAGAATCTGGCAGGTAATGAGTGATGGCTGATTCTATTCCTTGTCCATCTCCAGAGCACACAAAGAGCTGTCAGTAGTGCTCCACTCTCTTCCCATTTGTAGACCTGGAAATGAGGACAGGAGGCTCTGATGATTCATGTTTTTATGTATTTCCCTCTTTTCTGTGGCTTCTGGATTCTTCTGGGGCAGTTCGTCCTTTGAGCGCTGAGTTCTGTGCTAGACACGCCCTTTCTGCAAAGGCCTGTATTTGCGAGATGATAGTGCTGACTTCTTCCAGTCATAAAACATCCCCTTTCATCCCATCAAATAATCTGAGGGGGCTGTGAATTCAATAAATGAAAATGGATCTAATTAATAGCATCGGATCTAATTTATAGCCATGGCTCATGTTTGCCTCACGAGACAGAATTTTCAAAGTGTTTTCTTCCTCTGCTCCTCACAACAGCCCCCCACTGGGAGATAGACAGGGCATTTGAGGACATTTGCTGGTGCTGTCACTGAGGCATGGGTGGCTTAAGGATACAGCTAAGGATTACAATGACTAATTAGAGCTTATGGGTCCTGAGTCCCAGGATTACACCCCCTTCTCAGCACTCTCCAACAAGCAAAGTGAAAAGTTATCACTCAGGTGATAAAACCCAGTTGATCCCTTCCCTGTGTGATCTTCTCTGGGTCCTTCTTTGCCATCCAGCTCTGACCTCTACATTGTTCCTCCTCTAGAACGCAGAATGCTGATTGCATTAGGCAGATAGGAGAAACATGCTAACTTTGATAGTTATTCCATGTTTATTGCACAATGAACTACCTTAAAACTTTTCGTAGGGCCTGGAGAGATGGCTTAGAGGTTAAGCACTTTGCCTGTGAAACCTAAAGACACCGGATCTAGGTTTGATTCCCCAGGACCCACGTAAGCCATATGCACAAGGAGGCACATGCATCTGGAGTTCATTTGCAGTGGCTGGAGGCCCTGGCATGTCTGTTCTCTTTCTATCTATCTGCCTTGTTCTCTCTCTGTCTGTCAGTTGCTCTCAAATAAATAAATAAATAAATAAATGAATAAAAACTTTCCTTGTGACTGCATGGGTTGGCTGATCAGGTCCCCTGCTACCTTCACGCAAGTGGCCCAAGGGTTTGTTGGGCTTCAAGATTCAAGATGGCTGCATCTTTAAGTCTGGTAGTTGAGGTCAATGTGCTAAATATGTCTGGCCTGGTTTGACCTCCACGTGGACTCTCATCTCTAGTAAGTTGGTCTAGTGATCTACATGGTGCTTCAATGGGACACGCCAGAAATTTCAATACCAGTTGAGAATTGGTTTGTATCATGCGCAGCATCACCTATATTGACATCCTCCTGGTTTAGATTCTTCACGAGGCTCGCCAGAATCAAGGATGGGAAAGATGGGCTACAACTCTTTTTTATTATTATTATTATTATTATTATTATTATTATTATTATTTGAGAGAGACAGAGGAAGAGAGAGAAAAGAGAGAGAGAGAGAGGGAGAGAATGAGCGGGCCAGGGACCTCTCAGCTGCTGTGAAAGAACTCCAGACACGTGCCATGTGCCACCTTGTGGTCATGTGTGGCATTGCACCCATGCGAAACTTTTTGCATCTGGCTAAACGTGAGACCTGGAGAATCGAACGCGAGTTCTTAGGCTTCGCAGGCAGGCACCTTAACTGCTAAGCCATCTCTCCAGCCCCGACTATAACTCTTGATGGAAGGAACTTTGCAAATGGTTGGAAATCTCTTGGCTAGCATTGGCTTATGAAGTCACCGGGTATTGGATGAAACACCGAGCAGGGTTTTCTCATTCTGTGCCAATAGTCTTGCGTACTGTCCATCTTCGTGTGAGCAAAGGCTGATGTTCTTACATGCCCATCTTGTTCTCCCTCTGGGATGCAGTGGTTGCTTATGCATCCTGGGCACTGGGTGAGGGGAGTCAGGTATGCCCCTAGGAGTGAAAAAGGAATCTCTTTTTCCTTACACTCCTTCCCTCTCTCCCTCCCTCCTTCCCTTCCTTCCTTATCCCCTATTTCATTCCTTCCTTCTCTCTTCCCAGATTTTTACAATGTGTGATTCTCCTGGCTCAGCCTTCCAAATGCTGCAATGATAGGTGTCCACGCCTATGCCTGTCCTGTGCTTTTGGCTTTCTTTTGCCTCCTCCAGCAGGAAATGCTCATCTGGTGTGGATGCATTTTCCTTTTACTATATCTGGTTGTGCCCTGGCCCATGAGTTACTATTTAATAATTATTCCTTGCACACTTCCAATCTATGAATATTTCTGTCAGAGTCTAAGCAAGTTCTTTGCTCTCCTTTGAAAGCCTCACTTCTCAAGACCATTTGATAAGACTTGTAATTCTGAATGAAAACTCATAGCAGTGCTATGAACACTGTCTTCCTTTTTATTTGCTACTGTAAGCCATCCGGATAAGTAGTCTGACTCCCCAAATATTAATATAATATTAATAGTTAGTATAGTTCACATTTCACCAGTATTATAGTTTGGGGGAATGAATGATCTCATTCAAATGCCACCTTTTTATTTTCCTGTAAGTCATCATACATTAACTTTGATTGAGCCAATGTACCTTGGTAATGACACAACTTGGTTGTAATTATTCTATGGGCATATACTCTCACAAAGATCTCAAGATTCTTGGGAGAAGCATGCTGAAGTAACTGAGTGACTGTCCAAAGAAACTGTGTGATGATCAGTTTTTATTTTGATGTTTTTTGTTTGTGTTCTTCAGTACATAATGGCATGTTCCACACTTAACTCGTTTCCTGTTGATGTTCATTGATCGACAAACTTGTGCACAAATGATGAATCCTGCAAATCATTCGGGCTAGTTTGTCTTGTGGTAATGTGGACGTTCAAGGGAGTCAGTCAGGTAGCCTGATTGTGGGGCCATCAGTCTATCTGCCCATTCTATTTTGGGCTTTCCCTCTCCAGGAGTCAGCTTGCCTGCAGACCTGCCTGATGGAGTTAGCCTGTCTCCCAACCTCACTCTGGGGCCTGGAGGGATTGCTTCCCACAGCAGTGTGCTCTCTTTGGGAGATTTCAATTGCTTTTGAATTAGTTATAGGCTCAAAAAATGAGTGGCTCCTATTATTATAAAGCAGGTTTTAAAATTACTCCATTTCAAGTTGCTGGCAAGGCAGCATTAACCTGTCATCTGAGGATTATGTGTGGTCACGTAGAAGATAGGCTTATGAAAAAAGAAAGAAAAGAACAAAGAAAGAAAGAAAGAAAGAAAGAAAGAAAGAAAGAAAGAAAGAAAGAAAAGAAGCAAGCAGAAAAGAACTGGTAAGTTCAAGGAAGGAAGGAAAGGGCCTTTGAAATGCCTTCCACGTAGGACCCCCATGCCTCCTTGGCTTTACCACCTCTAAAATGGAAACGAAACTCCAGGCCTCCTTGCTGGATAAGGTGGGGAGTTGTCAGTGATGATGCCACATACAACAATTCATGGGAAAGAGTGCTCCCACGAATCCTCCAGAATCATAGTTATGCCGAAGACGTCACACATGGCAAGTATCAGAGGAATGAGACGGATGCTGATGGCATTGGAGTGAGCATTGCCAGCACTGTCTCTCCCCACCTACCTCCACACAGGCAGAGAGAGCAGAAGACACGAGAAGACTCTGCCAGGAAGGCCCACATGTTCACCAGGGCTTTAGAGCTAGTGTTTCTTTTTTACTTTTTTAAAAAAAAAAAAAATTCTGAGGTGACTGTGGTGTTACATTATCCATCCAAATGCTGTTAATGAAAATGCTTATGAGATCAAAGACCGACACAGAGAAGTAAGAGCAATAGCAGAGACAATGGCTGGCTTAGTTTGGCAACTGTGGAAGTTAGCTCCGAGATGAGGTGCTGAGAGTAAGTAGTTTATCATTAATTCTGGAAAAGGACCACAGAGTGTTCGAGTTTCTCGAGTTAAACGGGAATTTCAGCACCAGAGCAGCTAGCAACCCTATCCTAACAGGACTGGAAGGGCAGCTGGATGTGTTCGCACTACGTCCTTCCTGGTTACTCCTGTTACCCGGTGTGAACTAATGCCTTGTAGCCTTGCTGTATGAGCCGTGAGTACACTGTCACAGGAAACTAGTTCATAATGGAAGATGCCCTCTTAGCTCTTGTCTGACCTACATGCAGTGTATGCCTGTTCACCTGCCTGATCCTTGATCTGGTGCTGGCACAAACCCCTGTCCTCTCTCTGGAATCTTGAGAGGTAACTCAGCTGGGATAGCTGTGGCCCTTCAGGCAAAAGGTGTAAATTCAGTGCACTACCACAATAGGGAACAATGTGTTACTATGTACAGTTCTGGAGCAGAGAGGGCACAGTGAGTCAGGAATTCTTTGTCCTTGGATCACACAATGTAGGAATAAAAAGAGAAGGTGTGTGTGTGTGTGTGTGTGTGTGTGTGTGTGTGTGAGAGAGAGAGAGAGAGAGAGAGAGAGTGTTTGAGAAAGAGAGAGGAGAGAGAAAGAATGAGAAGGAGAGAATGAATAAGCAGTCCACATGGGGAAACAGGGTATGGGTCACTTCAAGTTCACAGGAAAATCTGTGTAACTGGAAGAATGCAGATCCAAAGTTTCCCTGATGTTTGCACTCCAGCCACAGGATTAGGCCATTTGAATGTGGGTTTCTACTAGAGAAGCCTAGAGAGCAACCTTGCTGTGTCCTTCCTGAAAGATAGGAGAGTAGAGAAAAAGGGGGGAAATGATGGGAGCCAAGGCAAGATCTGTGAACAGGTTATTTCTCAGAGAAGCCAGGGTTTTCTTTTGCAGAGATCCCTTGGGAGGATAGAACACACCGCAAGGTCATCTCGCCTTAGGGTGAGGAACACCAACCACCCAGGAAAAGCGCTTTTGGATTTCTCTCTGTGAACACCTAGGACGATCATGCAGTAGGAAAAATGCTAAGGTAAAAGCTGGAGAACTTTGAGTACCAAGAGATATGGGCAAAGCTTTGGCGAAATCAGCACCAGCAATGACCCATTGTCATAATGTTGGAGGAGACTTAGTTAACTGTGAAAGGAGGACACATGACTGGCAGGCAGTGCATTTCACCCACCTGCCACAGGGAAAAATCTCAAGACTGAAATAGAGTGGATACATTGGCCTTGACCTGCTCTTGACTCCTGGCTGATGACTAGGTATGATGAGCAGAGAGTTGGCTCATAAAGTCTTTTCATAACTACTTTTGGACTAATTAATTTATTATCCAAACATACAAATAGGTACAGCCATAGATATAAGTAGACTCAGAACAAAAAATAGGAGCCCATATTGGCTTTACACATCTCTCTCTATATATATATCTATATTTGTTTGTATCTATCTATCTATCTATCTATCTATCTATCTATCTATCTACTTTTTATATTTCCTTCAGTTCTTGGGATGGAACCTTAGGTTTGCATTTTTTTAACATTGGTTCTATGACTAGGCAATCTAGAAATTGAGGACAGATAAGATCCTACATAATCCAGAAGTCACGTGGTTCTGAAGCATGCTAGGCCTACAGAATTGGGTTAACTCTGGACACAAATAATGCTTATTCTGCTCTAGAATCTCAGAATATGACTTTGTCACAACCAGTAAGGACTTGGTTGAGTTCTAAGTAGTAACTTTGTTTTCAAATGTGTTTGGGAATGACTATCAGTGATAATAGATTAGAAAAGCAAAGAAATGTATTTTCCTTATATGAAAATGTTCTTAAAATTCTGGGAATGATACATCTTAACAGACCATTTGATTTAATAGTACATAAATAAATATTGACTCTATAAAGCAAAGAGCCATAAGATGTAAACTATGTTAAGACCATAATGAATGAATAAGTGAATAAAATCAATGATGCTCAGGATAGAACATAAAAATGTTGAGTAAAATACTAAACACTTTAGTGAAAAATAACAATTTATCTCATAATCACAATCATCATGAGAAGTAGCAGGGACTATCATAAACATGAAAAAAAAAAAGAAAGAGTCTCACTAAAGAAAACCTGATGAATGCAAAAGAAAAGGCAACACACTGTTCAGGGTCAACCATGATGGCTGGTAGGGGACATTTTGATCTTTTGTGTAATGAAGTCTACTGGAATGCTGTCATAGCCACTGATATGTCATTGTCTTTGGCTAATTCATGCCACACTGACAAATGAAGCTGTTGAAACAGACTCCATCACATATAACCCACAAAATCTAAGTTGTGTACTCTCTGAGTCTGTAGAGAAAAAGTCCATTTAATCCCAACATTCAGGAGGCAGAGGTAGGAGGATTGTCATGAGTTCAAGGCCACCCTGAGACTACATAGTGAATTCCAGGTCAGTCTGGGCTAAAGTGAGACACTATCTCAGAAACAAAAACAAAAACAAAAACAAACAAACAGACAAACAAAAACAAAAGAGAGAGAGAAAGTCTGCTTACTTTTTTAAAATTTATTTTTATTAGATATGGGCATACTTAGTATGTAAACAACACATGTTGGTACCATCATTTCCCTCATCCCTGCCCCTTTTCCGAAGAGGCCCTTCTTGTTACGGATGCAGGTCAACCCCATGGGGATTGTGGTTCATGCATTATGGGGCAGCCGTCCGTTATGGGGGGAGAGGCAATGTCTCTGTGCATAATGTCCCAACTTGTGGCTCTAACAATCTTTTCGCCCCCTCTTCCAAAAAATTCCCTGAGCCATGTTGAGTGTGTTTTAAGTCTACTTCAGTGATGGGCTCTTAGGAGCCTCTGGATCTCTGCTTTGGTAAGTGTTGAGTGTCCTCAGTGTCTATGTCCTTCACCCTTGTGTTGATATCAGATTCATAAGAAAGCAGCACTCTTGCTCATTTCCCCAGTTCCTCTGTGGTTTCAGCTGGGGCCAGGGTGAAGTGTGCTGCGTTGTTTATCTCCTCCAGTACCATTCCAATCTGAAAAAGAGAAGCAGGATCTCTAATGGAGAGTGAAGTCAGCACCAGTTAAATGGGATAACCATTATTAATTTAGAGAGAATTTAAAGGGTGTAGACCCTCTTATAGACAAAGATTCATGGGATCTTGACATTGGAAAGCAAAATTGCTATCTGGATATGATTCTGACTTGTTTTTCAGTTCCAGATATGTTTTCCTTTCCACTGAGTGGATCCGTTAGCCAATCCAAGAGAAGTTGGTTTCTCACCATGGCCATGTGCCACTATTGCACTTGTGCAAGAATCATGTCAGGTTGTTTGTTTTTTTCATAAGCACCCTCCCTGATGCCCCAAGAAAATTATTTCTAGTGGTTTTCTTCATTAAATGTCTTAGTTTGATGACTATATATATCATTACCCAATTCCTACAAGCTGCCAAAAGATACCTGTCAAAATCAATTTCAAAAAGTTTTATGTTCAATAAGATTTTAAACAAATGCAAGTTAATGTTTTTAAAAGTAAAAGAAACAAGAGTGCATTCAAAATTACTTGGTGAGAGAATAGATACATCTTCCAAATGTTTGATCAAAAAAAAAAAAAAAGCAAAGTAAAGGTACTAATGTGATTTATTATAGAACAAGGAAAAACTATTATACAGTTTACATAACCAAAACAAAATAGAACAAGAAAGGAATCAGGAATGAAAAATGGGACAATAGAAGTATCAATGGTGTAATATAACAATAAATATAAATGATTACAATACGACTATCAAGATTCATGCCTTTCAGTTGTGCTAAAAACAGTTTTCAGTTGCATGTTTCTTTGGAGATGAGAACCTGAAAATAAATTAGAGAGAAAGAAGAAGAAAATAAAATCAGGCACAATTTAATAAGGAATATGAAAGAATAGACATTAATTAGAAACCAAGTCAAAATGGAAAATTCAGTAAGCTAGAAAAATGAATCATGACTATGTTACAGAGAAATCTGTAGAAATAACTTCAGTATCTTGAACCCATATAAATAGACATTAGCAAAATCAGGCCATAAAAGCAAAAATAATATAATACATATGATTATATAGATATGGTTTTAATATGTATTTAAAAATATTTACTTATTTGAGAGAGAGAATGGTATAATAGGTCTCCAGCTGCTGCAAATGAACTCCAGACATGTGTATCACATTGTACATCTGGCTTTATGTGGGTGCTGAGGAATCGAACCCATGCCACTAGGCTTTGTAAACAAGCCCCTTTAACTGCTGAGGCATCTCTTCAGCCCTAATAATATGTAATTTTTTGAGCAAAGCCTAACAGACTTTTTTATGCAAGAGAGTGAGAGAGAGAGAAACTTGGCATGCCAGGGCCTCAGCTTCTGCAATCAAACTCTAGATGCATGCACCCTTTGCATGCATGTGCAGCCTTGCGCATTTGCATTACTTTGTGCATCTGACTTATGTGGGACCTGGAGAGTCAAACATGAATCCTTAGGCCTTGCAGGCAAGTGCCTTAACCACTAAGCCATCTCTCCAGCCCATAATATGTAATTTTTATATCCCATATAGGATGAATAACAGTTATATGTTATGTCAAAATAGATCAGTCTAAAACTTCACCACTAAATAAATTTTACAGGTTCCTTTTTGGATGTAATGACTAATTCCTTTCAATTAATTGCTTGAATTTTAATAATTTTATCACTTCCCTGAAATAGTTGTGAAGAAAAAAGAACAATATGTTACACTGTATAACAGAAGGGAGGAAGATACTAGGGGTGAGAAGGAGAGGATGATTTGTGGGGGAGGAGGAGGTTGGGAATAAAGGGGGGATGGGAATCTCTAAAACAAATTGTATTTGAAAAATGCAGAATGAATGAAACCTAAATCTCTTTATGCCAACTAATTAACAGCAACAACAACAACAATATAAAAAATTCAGTTCAATGCACACATAAACTTGAAACAACGATCTGTTTTAAAAATGAAAAGGAGGCCTGTAGAGATGGCTTAGCAGTAAAGGCAATTGCCTGTGAAGACTAAGAACCCATGTTTCACTCCCTAGAACCCATGTAAGCCAGATGCACAAGGTGACACATACACAAACTCGTGCGTGCACGCAAGATGACACGTGTTTGGAGTTTGATTGCAGTGGCTGGGGGCCCTGGCATGCCAATTCTCTCTCCCTCTCTCTATCTCTCTTGCTCTCACTTTCTCATAAAAAAGTGAAAAGGGGGCTGGAGAGATGGCTTAGCGGTTAAGGCGCCTGCCTCCTAAGCCTAAGAACATTGGTTCCAATCTACAGCGGTTCCAATCTCCAGGTCCCACATTTAGCCAGATGCAGTGATACAAGGGTGCAATGCCGCACTTGACCACAAGGGGGTGCACACATCTGGATTTTGTTTGCAGCAGCTGAGAGGCTGCTGGTGCACCCATCTCTATCTGTCTTCCTCTCCCTCTCTCTCTCTGTCTCTCTCTAAAAAAAAAGTGAAAAAGAAAAGTACCATGTTTCAAAGCTTAAGAGATATAGTCAAATATATGTTACTTATGTTAAGATGACTTTCTTATGGGAATGAGTTACTTATATTAAAAAACAGAACAAAATACAATGTAGAAAATCAAACATGTTTATGGGAAGTGGACATATTTGGGGACAGTTTTGTGTGTTGCTTTTTTTGATGCATGTGTGGAGACATATGTGTATGTGTGTGGGTACATGTGTATAGAATATATGTGCTCATGTGTGGTGTGTAGCCTTGGGTGTCACCCTCAGCAACACCATCCGCATCCTTGGAGAGGTAGCCTGAAGCTTATCAATTAGGCTAGAATGGCTGGCCAGTGAGAACCAAGGATCCTCCTGTCTCTGTTTCCCCAGCCCTGGGATTACAGACACATCATACCACCACACCCAACATTTCTACATGGGTTCTATGGATTGAGTTCAGGTCCTCATGCTTGTAAGGCAAGCACTTTATCAATTGAGCTATCTCCAGCCCTTTTGGAATGATTTTCTCTCTGCCATAGTCCTCATGTATAAATGAGAGAAACCCAACAGCATATTACTGGCCCTTCTTAACAAATTGACATAGAAGGTTCAGTATGATTTCAGTGAAGATCCCCAAAGGAATTTATTTATTATTGAACCTGACAAAAATCAACTCTGAAATTCAAAGAGAAGCCTAAAGCCAAAAATCATTATGTTAAAAAAACTCAAATTAAGACAATGTGGTACTGTCTCAGGGACAGATATACTGGGGAGATGTGACAAGCAGAGGCTCTTACAACATATCCACATTTATAAAAAAAAATTGTCCTTTGACAGAATTATCACTTATCAATAAACCAATAATGAGCTACTCAATTTATGGGGCAAGAAAAATTGACTAATCATAAGGAAAAATAAAATCAAATTCTTGCTTTATTCCATAAAGTTATTCCATAACTTTAAATTCTAAATGCTTAATAACGTGCCTATGAAAGTAAACTTGAGAAATATAGATATGTGTTGGGATTCTCCAGAGGGAGATCACAATGATATGTATAAGCAATCATGAAAAGGGATTTGTTTGATTAGCTTCCTGGAGCAGAAGCCAGGTAGTCACACAATGGCCATCTTCATCCTGAAGAGCCAGAGAAACCAAGAGCTGCTCACTTGAAGAAGCTGAAAGCCTTAGAGCTGGATGGATCCGTGATGCAGCCCCAGTCAGAAGCTGAAGGACTGGAATGTCCCTGTTCAGCCACTGGTATTAAGTCCACAAAGATGGAAGAAACCAGAGACTGAAGACCATGCGTGGTAACAGCTCACTACATTTCCCTGCCGCAGATGCCAGTCATCCCCAGAAACACCCATAAGTGTGCTTTACCAATCTGTGCAAACCTCTATTTTATTTATTTATTTATTTGAGAGCAAGAGAGAGAGAGAGAAAGATGCAGATAAAGAGAGTGAATGGGCATGCCAGAGCATCTGGCCACTGCAAATGACCTCTAGATGCATGCATTACCTTGTGCGTCTGGCTTATGTGGGTACTGGAGGATCAAACCTGGGTCCTTAGGCTTCACAGGTGAGCACCTTAACAGCTAAGCCATCTCTCCAGCTCCCATCTATGCAAATCTGAGCAGGAAAGTTATCATCCAAGATTAACAATCACAAGAAGCAATGTAGAAGAATATTTTGAGAAAGGGAAAACTTGCTGAAAAGAACATAAAATGTAAGGTGTAAAGAAAATGGTGAATATATTTGACCTTAAAATTATAAATATAATCAGAGGAAATACCATAGGCCAAACTGAAAGCTCAAACATGGAGGAGAACTTTTTGTCAACTCATAACCAACAATTTCCAAAAATCTCAGAATAGTAGTGAAAACTCATCAATTAAAAAAAAATAAACAGCCGGGCGTGGTGGCGCACGCCTTTAATCCCAGCACTCGGGAGGCAGAGGTAGGAGGATCGCCGAGAGTTCAAGGCCACCCTGAGACTACATAGTTAATTCCAGGTCAGCCTGGACCAGAGTGAGACCCTACCTCGCAAAACCAAAAAAAAAATAATAATAATAATAAAAATAAACAAAAAAGACACATTAGCTAGTTTACATATAAGAGGACAGTCAAATGACCAACTATTGTGTGAAAATCTCACCCTCACTGGTTACCAGTGAAATGGAATTGAGATCTTCCATTTCACAAGGATTATTTTAGGAAGAATTGTTTAGTTTGGTCAATCCAAATATTGAAGCTATGGAGAATCAAGAACTCCCCTGGACAAATGTCATGCAATCACCTTTGAGAAAATGGATAACACACAGTCAAGCTGAAGGCGGGCATACACTTCCATCCAGCCATTTCACTCCAAGGTTGATTTTTCAAGAGAAACTGTTGTGTGAGTCCTGAGGAAATACAGCCATATTCTCTATACGTTTGGAATTCCACGATGGAATAGAGAAGCGATGGTTTGTACAAACTTCCAAATTCCATATTACAGTTAAATCATAAGCCTCTCCATTTGGCTGCTCTCTGGACAGCTCTCCTCTGGCAACTTCTGTCCGGGCATTAGTTATAATGGACTAAGGCTCCACTTCAACACCGTGTGTGATGGTTAAGTTCTTCCGCAGGTCTGTGAGGGCGTTTCCAGGAAGGATTAACTGAGAAAGGAAGTTCTTCTCCCTGTGGGAGGCTCTTCGGATGGTGAACTATATAAAAAGAAACTGTAGGGGGCTGGGGAGATGGTTTAGTGGTTAAGCACTTGCCTGTGAAGCCTAAGGATCCAAGTTTGAGGCTCGATTCCCCAGGACCCATGTAAGCCAGATGTACAAGGTGGCACATGCCTCTGGAGTTTGTTTGCGGTGGCTGGAGGCACTGGCATGCCTATTCTCTGTCTGTCTGCTTCTTTTTCTGTCTGTTGCTCTCAAATAAATAAATAATTTAAAAGAAAGAAAGAAGAAAGAAGAAAGAAGAAAGAAAGAAAGAAAGAAAGAAAGAAAGAAAGAAAGAAAGAAAGAAGGAAGGAATACCATGACCCTTGCTGGTACCTGCATCTACCCTGTTGCAGCTATCTTTCATAGACACTGGAACCCAGCTTCAACCACTTTCTTTTGTAATTTTTTATTTATTTTTTTTTACTTATTTGAGAGAGAGAGAGAGAGAGAGAATGGGCATGCCAGGGCCTCCAGCCACTGCAAATGGACTCCAGACGCATGTCCCACCTTGTGCATCTGGCTTACATGGGTCCTGGGGAATCGAACTAGGGTCCTTTGGCTTTGCAGGCATAGCCATTGTTGGACTGCCCAATCCATATCCTGTAAACTAATCTGATAAATTACCTTTACAATTCATACTCATTTTGTCAATTTTGTTCTTCTAGAGAAGCCTGACTAATACACATTGTAACTTAGCCACCTCTTCAAAATACACTTCTATTGTAAGGTACTAGTGGTGAGATATGAGCATATGACTTTATGTGGGCAGTCACAATTCAGCCCACGACACCACTCTGTCCTTTGCCTTTTTTGCTGTTTTTTCTTTTTGTCTAGCCTGCATAATTCAAGTGGTAAAGAACACGCTACCTCCTCCACCTTCTTTTTTCTTTCTTTCTTTCTTTATTTGGGGGGAGGGGGGTTCAAGGTAAGGTCTCACTCTACCCCAGGCTGACCTGGAATTCACTCTATAGTCTCAGGCTGGCCTCAAACTCACGGCGATCCTCCTACTTCTGCCTCCTGAGTGCTGGGATTAAAGGCATGCACCACCATGCCAGGCCATACTAACTCCTTCTATCAGCAGAATCTCAATCTGGTTTAAATCTGACTTCTCCAGGGTCCCAGGTATTTCCAGCAGAAAGGGGGTGTAATCCTCTCTTCCCCTTCTACAAAGCCAATGACATTTTTCCTTTTTGAAAGAGGTTCCTTACCATCTGTATTTTTTAATTTTATTTTTAAATTTTGACTGACTTAGTGGAAAACTTTCCCAGGTAGAATCACAAGTGCAGTTTTCTTAACTCAGAACACCACCAAAGAATCTGCTTTCTCCTTTCTCAGGCAGCCAGATTTTTAATCTTGGGTCACATGTCACTTTTAATCATGGGCATGATGCTCAAGTTCCTCTTGGGCCTAAATTTCATCCAAGTAAATCCTCTCCTCTAGCAGCTGCAGGATGGTGTCCGGGAGAAGGATCTTCAGGCAAACACTTCTGCAGAAGGAGCAGCTGAGCCCTGAGTGAACCCATGGAACTAGCCACCTCTAGCTAACCTGTTATCGACGCAGACAGGGCTTTCCTCCATGCAACACTAACCTGCAGAGACCAATGTGTGTAAGGAAGGAACTGGAGCCCGGGATACGGGGGTATTTTTACTTTTAAGTAAGTGAGTAGTGTTGGCATGGCCAAGGTGACAAAATATAACCCCCAACAGAATTCTCTACAGTTGTTTGCAGTTTGACCAAATGGTTTTTGACCAAAATGGAAGTCTGGTTAGAGATGACTGGATTCTTCCAGAAAACCTCAGAAGTCATTTGCTTATCTTGAAAAAGCTTCTCAAGTATCCTCAGGGGATCTCAGAGTTCCTTCTCCTGTGAAGCCATGCGAAGCCCACTATAGCAAGCAAAAACTCCTTTCTATCACGAGAACTTATTATAAAAACTGCAAATATACAGCAATTGGGAAGCTTTTATGAAAAAACACCAGTAATTACCCATCACTTGCATTCTGTAGCTAATATTTGACCATACCTTTTTATTTATATTTTAACCAGTAATATAGTCATTTATTATAGTTATCAAGTATGATACCCTATACATATTGTATATGCTATAATTGTTGTGACAGGCAGCACGGTGCATTTGTTTACATCAGCACTGTCAAAAACACACCAGTGATGCATCACATTGTGTTTTGGTGACAGTTATGTCATCCCTCGGTGAGGGGAAATTTCCAGCACCAGTATAATCTCATGAGATGGACCATCGTATATGTGGTTGATCAAAATATCATGATTCAGCCAGGTGTGGTGGCACACTCTTAATCCCAGCACTTGGGAGGCAGAGGTAGGAGGATTTCTGTGAGATTCCATAGTGAATTCCAGGTCAGCCTAGGCTAGTGAGACCCTACCTCTAAAAACCAAATAATATTAATAAAATAAAAATCATGATTGCATACTATTTTAAATCTTATATCTATATATCCTTCTATGAATCCATCAGACCATTTTGTTTTCTGACTGCTTCTCAAAGCAAAAAGCAGACATCATTACACTACTCCTGCAGCTCTAGCAGGTAATTAGACTTTAATATTTCTTTATAGTTTCTTGCTATGAAGCCAAACTCATCTACAAGGAAACACACAAACCTCAAGTGTGCATTAATTATAAGATCTGACAAAATATACACTTATTGACTCTAAACTCCTTTCTAAATAGAACAATATAATTCAGAACATTCCTTCTGCCCCTTCAGTGCAAATTCCCACCCCTTCTCCCACCTTCTAATCAAACTTTAGTTGTTAGGGTTTTCAATGGTGGCTTAGATCTTCACAAAATGATATGCATTATTCACTCTTTTGTGTATCCTCTATTATTCAGGCATGATATGTTTGATATCCATTTTGTATCAATAATTCATCCCTTTTCACTATAAGTAGGATAAAACTGAGTTAACAGGTAAGAGTTTATTTATACTCCTTTTGTGGAAAATTGACATTTTTGGCTTTAGAAGATATGATTAAATTAAATACTAATATTCTTTGATAAGCATGAGTTAACTTTTTGCCTCTTCTTAGGAACAATATAATATTCTCAACATTATCCCTCCACTCAACCATCCATCCTCACATCTTATATATTCAGATACATTGCATATTCACTGAATGCCAGGAAATGGTTGACTCCTGGGACTACAAACGCAGATTACATATTATCCTTTAAAGGATCCAGTGAAGGAACCAGACAGACAGACGATTACAGAGTCATGGAATTAGAGGGAAGGTGGGACTTACAGAGCACATATAGCAGCAGCTACCTAAGCCGAGGAGAGATAGACAAGATCTCTAAGTAGTTTGGGACTGAGGGAAAGCGGCAGAATACGTGGTTCCCAACTACATTCACTGGCTGTTTTAGTAATAAGTGTCACGAGCCTTTGTTCTATGGCTTCCCTCAACACCTGTCAAAAGTGTTGCAACAGAAGTAGTTTGGTGGGGGAGCTTTTGCAAGGGGCCTTAGCAAATGAACTTACTACTTAAGCCTTACTCTCCAGAGCTTCTCCTCTTCACATACCCTCTGCAGGTAAGTCTCCAGGTTTCCTCTCACTGCCTTGGGACTTGTAGAGGGAAGGCAGTGGTTCACCTTAGGAAGTTATTTTGTCGCGTTCATAGATGTTTTCTGCAAGCGTTGTGGAGCTGACTCAGACAGTCAGGCTTTCTTAAGCGCAACAATTCCAGAATGTGCCAACTTTGAGTTGCAACACTGGATTTCTTTGGGGTCACTAGTAAGACTATGAGGAAAAGTACAAGGTACCCAGTTACATTTACATTTCAAATAAATGGCTTTTTTTCCCCCTTTGGTATAAGTGTGTCTCCAATATTGTCTGAGGGTATAAGTATATCCTAAATTTTGGATGTGATATATTTAAACCAAAAATGATCAGCTATTTATGGGAAATTACCACCTGACAGTGCAATGTACATGCATTTGCTGAATGTAAAAACTCTAGTCACTGGGGGAAGAGGCTTTCTGGCCACGTGCATTTTCACCTATGATAGAAGTTAATCTTATGAAACATCAAAACTTCAAAATTAACCCTGAAGGAAATGTGCTTAGTGCTAATGAAATGCCTCCCATAAAGTCACACATTTTGTATATTTGGTTCTCAGATGGTAGCAGATTGGGAAAGTTGTGGGGTCTTCAGTAGGTGGAACCTTCTGGAGGAGATGTGTCGTTGGGGGAGGTCTTGAGGTTTGTTAGTCCAGCCTTGTAGGGTTTCAGAGCTCAGCTCGCTCTCTCTGCTGATATGCGATCATGTGAGTCAGCTTCCTGCTCATGCTATGCTTTCTATAAGCTGAGGTAGACCCTTCCTTCCCACCAGCCACTTCCGGTCAGGTGTTTTGTCCAAGCAATGAGAACGTAATTACAAAAGCCTCCCACTCTCCTAGACTAGAATGCATGGTCCAAAGTAACGCGTTCTAGATGGTTCGACGTCATTAGTATGACCACCAACTATTGCTGTGTGTTGAATCCAAAGCAAATCTGGGTATTTCTACTTGCCTGGCTCTTAGCCATTATCCATCTGTGATTTTAGAATTTTAAATCAGACTTTTTTACAGTCATTTCCCCCCTTTTCTCTCTTCTGACCAGACTATCTAGTAGCTACACTTGTGGAAATGAGCATATTTTTTCTCTCAGAGTCTAGAAACATGAAGCTTTCCTGCCTAAATGGATATCAGTAAAAAGTGACCAGCAAGATGTTTATAAAAAATTATTGGTGAGCATGGCAGTCAAGTACTGAGTTTGTGATAATTACGTCACATTTCAGTCTTTAAATTTCATTTTTAAAAATATTTGGTTTAGTTGAGAGACAAGAGAGAGAGTGGGGAATTCCCATTCCCAGGTACTTTTGCCACTACAAACTTCAGACAAATATGCACCTTTATACATCTGACTTTATTTTAGTACTAGGGAATTGAACCTGGCCTGGCAGACTTTGAAAGCAAACTCCTTTAACTGCTGAGCAATCTCCTTAGCTCCAAAATTTAATTTTTAAGAGCTCATTCATTCATTTATTAAAATACTATATATTATTATCTACTTGATCTTTAGGTATCTTTCTACAGCTTCAGAATTTTATGAAGTAATATTAGTTTTTGGAAACATATTTTTAAACAGTCAGAATGCAGTTAAAATTTGAAAATTGCAATCTTGGTAGTCTATATCCTTCAAACACTGTAATCATTCAATTTACATAATTACATGGACCCTCTAAGTGGAGTTTCACCTGGACTCATGTTACTTGGCTGAGCAGCGTCACTCTCCCTACACCTTCCTTCAGAATGTTCTCTGGATATATATTGTGACTTGACCTTTACTGCACATTTAGTTTTGATCTCAACCTTTCCAGCAAACAGAGAGAGAGAAAAAAAAAGGAAATATTTTAGCTATGTATTTCAAACCGAGGACTCAGCTCCTTAAAGGAATTTGACCTTAATCCCGAATAGTTCACTGCTTACTTCTCTGGAAATCTTCGTGTTAAAAAAAAATCCAAGTCCCAGTGACATTTGCCAGGGCACAGAGAAGTCACTGCAGGAGGATATTCATGGAAGCTGGAGTTAACATTCTTCCACTGAGAGGCTTGAACACATATCCACTAGATTACCCAGAGGATGTGACCTCTCGTTTTCATCTGCCAAGACCTGTGAAGATGACACATTCTGTGAAGGAAATCTCCTCACCCTTGCAGTGGCAACGTCCATCTGTTCAGCAATAAGAACTGATTCACAGTTATACCATGGTTCAATCTGTGATGGCCATGCGTGTCATTTCTCTGTTCCTGTAACAAAATATCTAGGGTAATTAGTGTAAAAAAGAGGGAAAGTTAATTTTCGTTCATAGTTTCAGAGTTTTTGGTCTTGGAACTTGGAACCAGAATGGGCCCTGTTGCTTTTGATCTCAGGTGCACAAGTACATGGTGCCAGGAGCTTGGGGTGAAGGGAGCTGCTCACTTCACCTCATGGTAGCTGGGAAACAAAGCGAAGAGGATTTCCCATTCAAAAGAGCTCCTCTAGTGACCTACCTTCCACCTACTAGGTCTGTTTCTTTATTTTATTTTTATTTTATTTTTATTTTGAGAGAGACACAGAGACAGAGAGAGAGGGAGAGGAAGACAGATAGAGATGGGCACGCCAGCAGCCTCTCAGCTGCTGCAAGCGAAATCCAGATGCATGAGCCCCCTTGTGGTCAAGTGCGGCATTGCGCCCTTGTGCCGCTTTGCATCTGGCTAAACGTGGGACCTGGAGATTAGAACCACTGGAGATTGGAACCAGTGTTCTTAGGCTTAGGAGGCAGGCGCCTTAACTGCTAAGCCATCTCTCCAGCCCCTAGGTCTGTTTCTTATAGATCACCACAGGCTGGTAAGCAAGACTTTAAAACGTAGTCTTTGAGAGATATTCCAATCACAGTAGGTCAGTCCCAGCCCCTTTATCTTGAATCATCGCCTACTCCTAACTTGGAAGACTGACTTGGACCAGTCATCTTTATCTGCCATGTATTTTAGTTTTGGTTTTGGTTGGGAAATGGATTATCTTCTTGACACAGAAGCTCTAAAGCTCTACATCACAGCGGTTCTCAAAGTGCAATGTGAATTCAAATCTAAAGAGTTGGTGAAGATGCAAATTCTTGGACCCTGCAGGATAGCTATGAAACCAGACTCTCAGAGTGAACCAGGCTTCCAGAAGACTTCTTATACAAGGGAGTTCATGCAGATGGGGGCTATGTCAGTTTTTCTCACTCTTACTCCATTCTAGCTTAGTGGTTGGCACATGGTAGGACCTCAATAAACATGTAGTCAATGAGGAAACTTAAAAAGATTGAAAACTGACGGATGGATGGATAGGTCTGGTGAGCAGTTTAAGTGAAAAAAATCTTATTACTATATGGGATCAGTTGAAGAGTTGCTGTGTTTGTGGTTAATAAATAGTATTGCTTAATTGTCTTTTTCTTTTTGTAGGGCTGGGAATTAAATCCATGTTCTCACACATACTAGGCAAATACTGTTCTACTAAGCTCTGTTCCAAGATTTTTAAAAAAGTCTAAATTATATAAAAGTATGGTCTGGAGAGATTGCTTAGCAGTTAATGCACTTGCCTGCAAAGCCAAAGGACCCAAGTTCTGTTCCCCTGTTCCCACATAAAGTAGCTACACAAGGTGGCACATGCACCTGGAGTTCATCTGCAGTGGCTGGAGGCCCTGGTGTGCCCATTCTCTCTCACTATCTGCCTCTTCCTCTCTCTCAAATAAAAATAAATTATGTTTTAAAACATACTATATCATGGGCTGGAGGGATGGCTTAGTGGTTAAGGCACTTGCCTGCAAAGCCAAAGGACCATGGTTCAATTCCCCAGGATCTACATAATCCAGGTGCATAAGGTGGTGCATGCATCTGAAGTTTGTTTGCAGTGGCTGGAAGCCCTGATGCGCCCATTCTCACTCACTCTCTCTCTCTCTCTCTCTGCCTCTTTCTGTATCTCAAATAAATAAATAAAAATAAAATATTGAAAAACGTACTATATAATGATGTAAATTATGGTTCCAAGATAATAAATTTATCCTTCTTTTCCCTTTCCTTCCTACCTTGCTCAATTTTTTTTTCTTTTTTCTTTATTTTCCCCTTTATTTTTTTTATTTTTTAATTTATTGTTTTTTTTTCCTTTAAAAAGGTTGCACCCCACTTCTGCTGAGGGTCTTTGGTTTGGTCATTGGTATTCACTGTGGAGACCAAGAGGCCTATTCTCTGCAGGGATTGGGGAGAATGGGTTTCTCAGGCTAGTCCCACCCACCCTCAGGCTCTTAGAATCTTTCTGTCCCCTTTTCCATGCTACTCCCGAGTCTTGGTGGGCAAGATAGAGATCTCATTTAGTGTCGCTTTCTCTTTAGACTCTGGATCTCTGTTTTGATGAGGTCCGAGGGACCACAGTGTCTGTTGCCTTTTCCCTGGAACTGGTTTTCCGGCTAGCCATGAGAGCATTATTGGTGTCACTGCTTCCTCGATAATGACTTCTGGGCCTGGGCACATGAGGTGGAGGTGACCCATCTCCTGGAAGACAGTCGGCTCTCCCTCCTTGATTGATTGATATATCCTTGTTCTCCCCCATATTCTCCTTCATCTATAAAATAGAACAGATTCTCCAACCAAAAGGGACAACAGTTTCAATAAAAAGGGATAAGCCTATTTATTTGAAAGATATATGGATGCGTCTATTCATTCTTCTTAGTTGGAGAGCAGTGGGGGTTCTCTGTGGAGCCTATTAGATTCCTGTTCTAGGGAATCTGGCTTGGTTCCCAGAGCCAAATATGAGTTCAGCCCCCCCCCCCACTGAGCGGGTCTCATGTCCAATCCGTGAACAGTTGGTTACTTGCTTCCATCCTGAAGGGGGGTGTAGCCGTGGGCACCTACCCATACATTCAAATCCATGTAAGAAACATCCGTCTCTATCATCTATTCAACAGAAAGGTTCATATCACAGTATATTGTGGAGACATTTTCCCACATACTGTTGTTGGCTTTTCTGAGAAATACATTGTAGGACTTTCTCAGGGTAAGGACATCTATGTACAAATGGGGTGCATAGCATCTTCCAAGCATCTTTCCCCACTTTTTTTTTGTTTTGGTTTTTCAAGGTAGGGTTTCACTCTGGTCCAGGCTGACCTGGAATTAACTATGTAGTCTCAAGGTGGTCTCGAACTCATGGCAATCTTCCTACCTCTGCCTCCCGAGTGCTGGGATTAAAAGCATGCACCACCATGCCCAGCTATCTTTCCCCACTTTTAACTTAAGGAAAGTCAATGCATTTGGAAATTACAGCAGCTTTTCTTCAGATGTTCAACTGACGTATTTACTTCTTACTTCAGCCCTTGGTCTCATTGTCCTAATTGGTCATGAACTTGTAAAAAACTAGAAAAGAATTATTCTGAATCATTTTCCTAGAATTTAAACTGGGCGTACACAAGTTAATAGGCAGTGTAACTTCTAAGAAATTGGATTGGTGGAAGTGCTGGAATGCTCTTCCACGTGGTTATGAAGTTCACAAAATGCAAAGATCAGCTTGATGCTCTACAGGGACTGAAAGGGTCAGTGAATATTTGCAACAAGTTCCCTATGATCAGTCCCTGAACTACACTACGCATGCTTAGGGAGCGTCTCATTTTATGCTTTAGAAGTGTGAAATGAGTCTCAGTTTATAGAATACCTTTTGTGAGTTGTTAACCTAGCCATTGTAAAGTACAGAGTAAAGTAATATTTGATTCATTCATGAGGGTGAAGAATTGGTTTAATTTCATTGTCTCACAGAGGTAATCACTGGATCTTCATGGTTTGTTTTTTCTTGTGAGGATGGTTTCAATGTAGGGTCTCACTCTAGCCCAGGCTGACCTGGCACTCACTCTGTAGTCCCAGGCTGGCCTTGAACTCACAGTGATCCTCCTACCTCTGCCTCCTGATTGCTAGGATTAAAGGTGTGCCACCACACCAGGCAATCTTCATATTTTAATGGGGTTTTATTATAGAGCTTGTCAATCTAAACACCTGACACTTGGACTAAATTCTCTTGCACTGGAGGTAGCCAGAAAAGATGAGTTGCGCTCAAAGACTATATGTGCAAATGCTCCTTGCTAAGACAGATGAGCTCTAGCGGGTGGAGGTGGGGACCAGACACTCTTGGGCACTTAGAAGTGAAGTCTTTTAAGTCATTCTCCAGCTTGCTGACGGGTACTCTGCAGAACACCAGCCACCAGTCTACTTTGGATGGAAGTGTTCTGTGGTTAAATGTGTTTGGAGAATGTCATATATCATATCATGGAAAAATTTTTAAAGCTTCCCATGACAGAATGATTCTAACAAATTTTGCAACGTACATAATGAATGATATCCTATCTCCTGTGCATGTTGCCACAGCCCAGAACATTACAGCTTTATATTATTTTTGTCACTCATTACTTATATACATTCCATGAATATGGTATTTTCACTGAAGCCCTTTAAACTAAAACATATTCCGATCCAAAAAGTTTCTTAATCAAATATGCATTTCATCATTCTTATTATTAATGTACATGTTTGTTTAAGGTTATAAATCATTCACTATAGGCATATTAAGATTTACTCTTGGAGATATTATTTGTGATACATTATAGAATAAAATGTACCATACATATATCAAGTCATGTGATCATATCATGTATGATGGAGTGAAAATGCTTTCATTACATTACCAGCTCATACCAACATACTACTTACAAAGGGAAGATCCATAGAAGATTTTTCTGGGAGAAGACGAAATCTGGATATATTGGTCCTGAGGCTCTAAGTCCATTAAAGGCAGGGAGAGATCAATAATTTGGTTTGGAAAGAAATATGTGAGGACAAGAAGTAAGCCAAATAGGAGTCGGGTGTTCAAAATTTATACTCTCAGTAACTTTCAGACATTTAACTGATTCAGCCAGACATGATGGCACAAGCCTGTAATTTCACCCATGAGGCAGAGGCAGGAGGATTACCCACAAGTTTGAGGCTACCCTGATCCATATAGTAAATTCCAAGTCAACTCGGGCTCCAGTAACAAAACCCGGTCTCAAAATATAAAACAAGAACCAAACCAAACACAACAACAACAACAACAAAACAAAACAAAAACAACTATCAACAAGAAAACAACAAACCAAAATCCAAACTGATTCAAACTCAATTGGAAGCTATTACTATAAATTTCTAGAGTTCCTAAAGTTATCACTATGAATTTTCATACAGTTTGCATTAATATCCAATTAGCTGGGAATATACACGAGTAGTGTGAGTTGGTGTAGAATGAATGTGGTAACATTCTAATGGGGTCAGGCCATCTGAAAGTGTTCTGAAGAAGTGGGGGCCCCGAGCCTGGAGGTCAGCAGGAAGATGACCCCAGGATAGCGTCACGAGTTTTACAGAGCTCTGGACTGTCACTGGTTGTTTATAATGGGAATCGATCAATTTTATCCAGCAGGAAAATACAAACCTATGCTGGATAGAGTGACGGGTAGAGGTGGAGATAAAAAAATACCCAGAGAAGGACACGGAGGCAGAGGTTTTCCAGAACCTTCGGATTCTAGCTGTCAAGTTCAGAAGTTTCCTAGTTTGAAAACAATATTAACAGAGGTCTACTTTGGTACCCATACATGGGCAAGTGGGTGGGATAGGAGCTGGGGGCTCTGGGACTCAATGGGTAGAAGCCACAGCATCTGGCTGGCTACAGGTTTGGGCCAGAATGAGAGGGAAGAGACAGCCAGGCTCCCTCACCTGATTCTCTAGATGGGGCATCCCTCGGGGCTCCGTGGAACCCTTTCATGGTATTAGTCAGGTGTTCGCCAACAGCACTGAGGAGAGGTGACTCAATAGCCCCTAGAGGGAAGGAGGTGTCAGTTCAGTAGAACATGATAATTATCTTGGGTTGCATAAAACAAGTCCTGCTATATGGGATGATGGGGTGCTATTGTGCTTTGGGTGGTACGTAGTTCACTTCTCTTCTGGATTTGTGCTGCTTTCTGGGCTTCATCATAAGCAGTTCTCAGAGGGATCTTAAATAACAGTACAGAGCTGACCACGTCAGGCCTCCCTCCTGAAAGACTTCTCATTGTATTAAGAATAAAATGTGAAAATGTGCCCCCTTCCTGTAGCTGACAAGGCCCTTTATACCTTTCCTTCTCTTCTCTTTCTCTGCCTCAATGCTGCCCTCCCTTTTTTCTCTTTCTCTTTCCCTGTCTTCACTTTTCTTGCCCCACTTTTCCCTCACTGTCTTCCTTCTCACTCTCTTTCTTTACTCCCCTCTTCTTTTCCCCTCCCCATCTCTTCTGCTCCCTCTCCCAGCCAGTCAGCGTGGCCTAATGTGGAGAGTTTTCAGCAAGATCCACCGGCCTCTCCTTACATCATGACCTCAGCACATTGGACTGAGGCAAAGACTGTCAGTCTTTGCGGTGGGAGACACAGTGATATGATCCTCAGAGCCAATGATGTTTACACTGAGATATTGATGGCAGAGATGTGCGTATTTTCTAAGATACATAAGGAATTTGTTTGATCACTAAATTCCACATGAGCTCTTCTCTAAAATTGTCCAAGTGGTAAGCTCCTTTGAGTGACCTCTCTTTATTTAATAAATTCTTGGGCTGGAGAGATGGCTTTAAGCAAGCTCAGGCACTTGTCTGCAAAGCCAAAGGATCCAGGTTCTATTTCCCAGGACCCATGTACACCAGATGCACAAGGTGGCACATGCATCCATTTGCAGTGTCTGGATGCCCTGGTGCACACCCATTCTTTCTCTTTCTCCATCTCTCTGCCTTTTTTTCTCTCAAATAAATAAATAAAAATACTTAATTTTTTTTTTTAAATTAACAAATGCTCATTTCCCAAGAGAAATGAAAAAAGAAAAAAAAAAAAAAGAACATGCTAAGAAGATTGCCACTGGGGATTTTATTACTTTGCATTGAATTCATATCAAAACCTTCCATCACATCAAGCAAAGGCATATTTCAAACCTTGAAGAGTATGATAGTGAGTAACTGTTTTCCATTTCTGTGCATCAACGTCTGTGAGTCAATGTTCTAAGGATTTAAAATCTTCAAAAGAAATAAACAACAAAAAGAATAAAACTATATTGAAACTTTTAAAAAATTTTTTAATTTTTTTTTTATTTTTGGAGAGAGACGCAGGGAGAGACAGACAGAGAGAGAGGAAGACAGATAGAGAATGGGCGCACCAGCAGTCTTTCAGCTGCTGTAAATGAAATCCAGATGTGTTCGCCCCTTGTGGGCAAGTGCAGCATTGCGCCCTTGCATCACTTTGCGTCTGGCTAAACATGGGACCTGGAGACTGGAACCAGATTCTTAGGCTTAGCAAGCAGGTGCCTTAACCACTAAGCCATCTCTCCAGCCTGAACCTTTTTTATAAGTAGTGATAATTATCATCAGGAACACAAGCTACCTTATGAATCATATCTGTCAGAGCTATATTTCCAATTCAATTGGATGCTTTCTCCTTAATAAATATTTATCATAATTTATATTGTATTAATCCTGCTTCAGTCCATGGCTTAATGATGATATTAATATCTCCATCCAGAAGAAAATTATTTTTAATACTTAGAACTACATAGTCAAGGAGTTGTAAATAAAATTTAACATCAATTTATGCATATGTTTTTGTTGCAGACAAATATGATCAATAAAAGATTTTCCAACTTCAAAATATATTATGCAGGTTTAAAATTCTGTGGAGATGTAAAAATTTCTGACATTACAGAAGAGTTTGTTCATTATTTATATGTACAATGGAGGATTAAATCTCTATGATTTCTATTTACTAATATTAAAGATGGCTCATGGCTTTGTTTAATAACTCAATATTTTTGTTTATTTATTTATTTGAGAGAGTGAGAGAAGGAAAGAGGCAGACACAGAAAGTGAAAGAGAGAATGGGTGTGCCAGGGCCTCCAGCCACTGCAGACAAACTCCAGATGCATGTGTCACCTTGTGTATCTGGATTACATGGGTCCTGGGGAATCGAACCGAGGTCCTTTAGCTTTGCAGCCAAATGCCTTAACCGCTAAACCATCTCTCCAGCCAAATAATTTCAATATTTGTAATGTACCCAAATCATACCCTTTTCCAGGAGGCGCCAAAGGTCTATTTTTAAAAAGTTTTTCAAGGTAAGGTCTCTCTCAAGCCTAGGTTGACCTGGAATTCACTATGATTTCTCAGGGTGGCCTCAAACTCATGATGATCCTCCTACCTCTGCCTCCTGAGTGGTGGGGTTAAAGGCGTGTACCACCATTCCCTGCTACAGGGAGAATGGGCACACTTGGGCCTTTAGCTGCCGCACACCGACTCCAGATGCATGCACAACCTTGTGCATCTAGCATTACATGGGTACTGGGGAACCAAACTCAGTTCCTTAGGTTTTGCAGGCAAGTGTCTTAACTGCTGAGTCCTCTCCAGCCTTCCAAAGTTCTTTGGAGAAGTGAGCAAGCGAAAAGTTTGAAGGCCACTTCTCTAAGGTTTGGCTCCTGGCAAACCAGAAATGCTTCCTGGCTATGTGTTTGGGCAAATGTGTTGCTGACCACAATTAGGGTGTGTGGTACCCAGGGGAATCCCTACTTAGAAGGTCCTTCTTACCAGTTGCCCATACCTTGAACACATTTAGCTTAGAAATGTTGCCTAGGTTTGAGTCCCTCAAGTCCTTTCTTTCTGGAAGATTTCTCTGCTCATCCCTGTCTAGACCCATTGAATTCCCCAGTTAGCATTCTCAGAGTCCCCCTGCTGTTTTCACAGGTGATTTACTCCATCTCTCAATTATGCATTAAGAATGACATGATCCAAATCCCCACCTATCACTGAAATGTAAGGTCTCAGAGGACGGGGTTTTGCCTGCTCTTGTTCGTCCTTATTTCTTTAGCATCTAGCCCAGGGCCCAGAGCTCAGAAATTACTGAATGGACAGGTGATCTGAATCATACATTTATCTGTCAAAATGAAAATAATAAGGACAAAATGCTAATGCTATTCATATATATTATGAACTATTATTTATTCATTTATCATTTGTTTACTTATTTTCAAGATTAACTTGAAAGAATAATGGTGTACTTAGCATGTGCTGTGCATCTGGCTGGGTAACTTGCCAGGCAGGAGAGGGTTAAATATTTTTCATAGTGTGACTGGGATCCAGGATGGTTCCTGTGATGCTCAGAGTCACTGAGCCACAGTGGAGTTGTCTTGGTGTAAGCCTAGGGGACATCCCTGGAAAGAGAATGCTAGTTTGAAGTTCCAGAGGTGAAGGGCTCTCCTACTCTGGAAACTTGCCCCCATTTGAATCTAAGAGGTTTGGAAATGCCCTTTCCCTATATAACAGACCATGCAGGTGGGAGAGGAGATCTGGAGTTGCTCAAAATTGTACACATGCAAGTGCGTAGAAGAAACATGAAGTCTACCACCGCCACCGTCACCGCCACCAGCAGCAGCATCAGCAGAAGTAGCAAGCATTTCTGCTTCTTGGGCAATACTCTGTACTTTAGTATAGCTAGACTCATCAACAAGAAGTCTCTTCTGAGCACTGACATAGCTTGGAGCTCTTGAGACAGACACAGGAAACGCATGTGAAATATAACCACTTCAAGGAAAACCAAGTGTTGGTGGCCAGAAGAAAGACATTCAAGGACAATTCAATGGGATTGGTGCCTGAGTACTGACTCGGCAGTTCTGGCTGTGCAACTCCAGTGAAATGGCTTTTCTCCACCTCTGGTTCCTCATTAGTAGCGTGGGGTTTCACAATCCCCTTTACAGGAGAGAAAGGATATGACAGGGCTGGCTTCTTAGAAGGTCGATCGGGGAATATTTGTCAAAACTGTTGAAAGAAGATCAATTTCTAGTAGAAGACAGAGGCCTGGTGCCTCGACATTCATGAGCAGTGTTCAGGCCCGAGGGTTGGCTTAACTTCTTGGATCTGGCCATAGCATGGGTACATGTGAGTATGCATATGGAAGTCTCAGGACCTGAGAGGGGGTTTTCTTAGTCTTGGCTCTATTGATGCTTTGGACTGGAAAGATCTTTGTCATGCCTGATAGGGTGGGGGATAGTGTAAGACACTCAGTAGCATCCTTAGCCTGTACCCACCATAGGTCAGGACCACCCAAAATTCCAATTGTGACAACCAAAAGTGTCTTCAGACTTTGTCATTGTCTCTTGGGGAACAAAATTACCCTTGGTTGAGAAAGGAATCTAGAAAATGGACTTATATGTAAGAAACTCTGATATATATACATGTATATATATATACACACATGCATGTGCACACATGCTTGCAGAGTGAAGAGAGTGGTGGATACATATCAAATGTGCTGATACCATAATCAGTAAACACTGAACTTGTCCTTCTAAATGCCATCCTTGATAATTTATTATTCAAAGAAAAAACTTAGGGTCTGGAGATATGGCTCAGTGGTTTAAGGTACTTCCTGGCAAAGCCTAACAACCCTGGCTTGATTACCAAGAACCCACATAGAGCCAGACATGCAAAGTGAGCGTGTGTCTGGAGTCTGTCTATAGAAGCTGTAGGCCCTAGTGCCCTCATTCATTTATTTACCGCCCCCCAGCCTCTCTCTCAAATAAGTAAGTAAAATATTAAAAAAGAAAACCCTTAGGAGGGTGATGCCAATTTTATAAATCACTTCATATATATTCCTCCTTCAACATTTTCTTACAATGTGTTATAGTCTGTTTTTTCATTGGCCACTGGGAATAGTGGGAAATGACCTTTTTTTTTATATGCTAAGTCCACTTAGGACTTGGTCCACAGTGATTAAGTCAAGGCAATGTTTATTGAGTAGAGAATTTGCTAAGATGTCATACAATTCTAGCGCGGCTTAGAGAGCAACAAATGGTTCTTATAGATCTATGAATTAAGAGCAATGCTTCGACATGTTTCAGGTACATTAATTATCTGAGTGGAAGTTCAGAAATCCCATATAAATACTTACAACTGAAAACGAAATCTTTCTGTCCAGTTGGTATACGGCTGGAGAAGAACATATGGGTAGATAAAGATGTGCATATGCAATTCTTAATTATAGAGAGAGTATATGAAGAAGTGATGTTGGAAACAGCAGGGACTAGCATTTGCTGGAGGCTTTTGCAGTGCCAACCACGGTACTGATGTTTTACATATGTCATCCCATTTAATCCTCATAATGATCAAAGTGTCGCCGTCTCCATTTTAAAGCCGTGGCTTAGAAAGGTCGAGCTACCCAGTTCAGTTGCAACGGTGGATCTATGATGAGTCCCGAGTGTCCCCAATACCTGGGCACTATCTGGGTTCCTGGTTTCACAGAACTCATTCCTGTTCACCATGGAGAGGAGAGCCGTGTGAGGACCCTATGACCTGATCCTCATCTCCTTCCAGCATGGTAAATACTGTGAGCTGTGAGCCTCCAGTGCCCAAGGCGGAACCTTTTTGTTGCCTGAACCTGCTCACCTTGTTGACAGGCTACAGCGTCTGTGGCTTTGGCTGGGTGCCCATCCCATGCAGGGCCCCCACACTGTCAGGAGCCCACTGTGGGTGAGTGATATGTAGATTACTTCTCACCATGATTGTGAGCTGCCTGGGGGGTATTCCTCATGGGTCAAATGAGGAATAAAACACAGATGGTTAAAGCTCCCCAATTCTCTCCTATCTCATCCACGATGCATGTGCATTTTAACATATGCTTTATAAAACTCTCCACACATTAACCTCTGTTTTCAGAGATCCAAAAATTATAGACTAGGTTATGAGCTATTTCTAGCATTTAACAGCAATTTCATAAACACATTTCTTAAGCCTCTGTTATTTTGTCAGCCAGTATGTTAAGATGGAGCGGAAGATAGGCAAGGGAGGGGGCAGAAAAGAAAAGCAACCAATACTTTCGTTATTTAGGACCTGGGAATTGATATGGGTGATGGGCTAGGAAACAACTGGAGATAGGCTGAGTCGAATCAGTCTTGAAGGTGGGGGAAGACTGGTCTCTGGAGGTGACATTCAAGTTGACACCTTCTGATCATGGCTTTTAGGGAAGGCCGATTGGGGCACAGGCTGGTTCAGACCATTGGAGCCTGCATTTCCGACTAAGTCCAGTGCTGATGTCTTTCTACAATGGACCGTGCAATCTCTCTTGACTTGGGACGCCATGGCTACTTAGATAACTGGTTCTTAAATTTCTCCTGGGCATCTGGTAAAGGTTTTGGGCTATCTTACCAGTACGTGCCAACTGTCCATGAGCCTATGGTGCTGATAATTTCAGGGGAGTTAATGCAAGAGCTCAAATCCAGGTTCTTGAGTTCGAAGCCCAATGACAGACATGGGTTGTGGTCTCCACTGTGTATGCCAGTTCCTAGTGTGGATCTTACGGAAGGAGACTGAGCAAGAATAGAAGGTGATTTCGTGTCCAATGCAGGCAGATTGATGCTTTTTTTTTTCTTTTTTTGTTTGTTTTCTTCTTTGCTTTTTATCTCTTTTTTCTTTGTTTTTTTCCCTCTCTCTCTTTTCTTTTCTTTTCCTTTCTTTTCTTTTCCTTTCCTTTCTTTTATTTTCTTTTCTTTTTCAAGTCCATCTTTTACTGTGACTTTATGGTGGTATAATGTACTTCCATACTTGTTTTGACATTAGGGTGGATCATGTGACTTGCTTTGACCAATGGAATAATAGTGCATGATTCATATGGTTGTGCTTTCTTTCTGATTCTGTCATCACCTAAAAGAGATCAGACATCCAGTGGCTGTCACTATTAACCATGAGACTGGCTCTAAATCTCATTTTCCTGTAAGTTTCAAGAAGAACCATCTGAGGGGCCTGGATCTAGGCAATCAGATGAACACAGGCAACCCGTTCATCTGGATATGAGAATAAAGGTTGAGCCGGAGGGCACTGAGTTTGTGGGTGGTGGTTATGTAGGATTCTTGTGGCAAGAGTTGCCTAACACAAGTAACTTATAGTGCCACATATACCACTTGAAACACAGTGCATTTCTGGAGGTTTGTACATATATGGCCTAAAGAATCTCTCAGAAGCATAGTTGTTTGATTGAGTAATCTTCACTTCACAATACTGGGATGACATCTATGTTTGTTCTTTGAAAAAAGAATTGAGGCAGGGCGGGAGTGGTGGCGCATGCCTTTAATCCCAGCACTCGGGAGGCAGAGGTAGGAGGATCGCCATGAGTTCAAGGCTACCCTGGGACTACACAGTGAATTCCAGGTCAGCCTGAGCTAGAGTGAAACCCTACCTTGGCAAAATAAAAACTGAGGCAGGTTCTCACCCTAGTCAAGGAACTCCTGTAGCCCAGGCCGGCCTCCAAGTCATGGCAATCTTCCTACCTCAGCCTCTTGAGTGCTGGGATTAAAAGTTGTTAGCCATCATGCCTGACTATTCTTTATAAATTTTTAATTTTCATATTGTAAATTATGTGAAGGAAAGAAGTAAAATAGGAGAAGAAATTGGGAGAATTAGAAAGAGATCAAGTTTGAAGACACTAAGACCTGAGATGAGAACTTTGGCTATGCTGAGAAAGAGAAGGAAATGAGAGAGACAGAGGGCCATGACAAATGCTTTACAGAGAATGCTTATTTGAAGTAAAACACACACACACACACACACACACACACACACACACACACACACACAAACAGGGCCAGAGAAATGGCTAAGCAGTTAATGTGCTTGCCTGCAAAAACCTAACAACCCCAGTTCAGTTCCTCAGTATCCATGTAAAGTCAGATGCACAAAGTGGTGCATGCACCTGGAGTTTGTTTGCAGTGGCACACACATTCTCTCTGTCACTCATCTCTCTATACCTCTCTGTGCTTGAAAATAAACAAAATATTAGAAAAACTCCGAATAGATAATATTTCTATCTGTTCAAGCCGACAACTACCAGCTGTCTTTCTCTTCCCCATAAAATGTTACAATCTTAAAAATAGTTTAATTAAACACTATTTTTTCTTTTATTTTTAAAATATTTTTATTTATTTATTTGACAGAGAGAATGAGCATGCCAGGGCCTCCAGCCACTGCAAATGAACTCCAGATGCATGTGCCACTTTGTGCATCTGGCTGACTTGGGTTCTGGGGAATCAAACCTGGGTCCTTTGGCTTTGCTGGCAAACGCTTTAATGGCTAAGTCATCCCTCCAGCCCATATCTTGTCTTTTCTTGATGCTATGAAATTTTGGAAGAATCTCATTAGGGAAGAATGTTCTATTTTTCTTTTGAGCTTCTAGAAGCTTCCTTTCCTTGACTCCTTGCCCCTTCTTTCACTTTCAAAGGCGGTGGCAAAAATCCCTTTGAGGCGCTCTTGCCTTCCTCATTCCCTAGAAGAACTCCCGTGATTGCTTCAATTCCTCCTGGATAATCGAGAATGTTGTTCTCATCTCAAGCTCTCACTGACCATGATCTTCAAAGTCCTCCTGAGATGTAAAGTGATACATGTACAGGTTCTAAGAATCAGGGTGCATTATCTAGCCTATCACATCCATTTTGGAAGAAATAAACCATGTTTGAGGTTTATAAAACTGTATTTCCTAAATACATAAGAATCCTTTTCAGTTCCTTCCACTCCACTGTCCCACAGAGTTGCTTTCTCTTGTATCTTTTTACTTGCTGCATGTGTGAGTGCTGTGCCTTTTGTGTACATGTATACTGAGTTTCTGTAGGTGTGGACATATGCGTATTCATGTGCACATGCAAATGTATGTGCATGTGCATGGAGGCCAGAGGACAGCCTTGGGTGTACAGAATCCACCTCCTTTGAGACACCATTTGTCATCGACTGAGATCTTACCCATTAGGCTAGACTGGCTGGGCTGGCCAGCAAACTCTAGGCATCTGCTTGTTTCTGCCTCCCCAGTTCTGGAAGTGCAGGTGTGTCACCTCCCTTGGCATTTGGGTGGACCCTGGGGATTGAACTCAGATCCTCACACTTTTGCGAGGCAAGCACTTGATAGACTTAGCTACCTTTCTAGCCCCATTCTCCTTTATTTTTGTCTCAGGTCACTGCGAAATCTTCTCAGTAGGCTCTGTGGCATCTGAATCACCCATTCCACCAACTCTTCTCACTGCAGTGAGTTTATCTAAGCATATAGCTAACCCTCCCCACATCATTCCCTTTTTTTTTTGGTTTTGCAAGGTAGGGTCTCACTCTGGTCCAGGCTGACCTGGAATTAACTATGTAGTCTCAGGGTGGCCTCGAACGCTCGGCGATCCTCCTACCTCTGTCTCCTGAGTGCTGGGATTAAAGGCGTGCGCCACCACTCCCGGCTATCATTCCCTTTTAAAAATACCTTGATGACACCCCAGTGGGCTCAATCAGACATAGGAGTTACTCTGTGGAGTGGGTGAAATATTTCCTACTGCAGCAGCTGCTACCCTGTAGTCACCCCAAACTCCTTACAGCTCCTCAGGTCTGGCCTCTGCATAGGTTCTTCCTTGTCTTTTGTGTCCAGGTTAGATTTCAGCTCCTGGGGGAAGCTGTTCTTAGTCCCCACAGCTAGGATGGCCTAGATGTCTGCCTCTGTGACCTAGCAGGGAGCCTGCTTGCATTCCCATCATAACCTCCCCGGTGCTGCGCGGATGTTGTTGATGTTGTTCACCTGCGGATGTTTGGTCGCTATTTGTTGCCTTAGTGAGGGCACGAGCAAGTGATGAATGAACCACGTTCTCACTATAGGAGCATTTGTCCCAGAATCCCCCACTCCTGGTACTGCTTATCAACTTGATTCTCTTAGTGCAAGGTCTACTTAGGAAAGGAGTAAGTGCTTTAGAGGATTGCAGGTATCAGCTCTCATCAGAAAAGTAGCCATAGTGGCTGGAGAGATGGCTCAGTGGTTAAAGGTGCTTTGCTTGCAAAGCCTATGGCCCAGGTTGAATTCCCTAGAACCCACATAATGCCAGATGCACAAAAAGGAGCATGCATCTGGAGTTCATTTGCAATGGTAAGAGGCCCTGGCATGCCCATCCTCCCTCTCTCTCATTCTCTGTGCTTGCAAATAAATAAAAATCTTAAAAATAAAAGCAGGTCTATATATGTCTTCTATATATATTTTCTGTGTAGATGTGTGGAGGGGGGCATCCCAAAACCCAACTGAGCTTCCTAGCTCCAGATAGATTAATCATGCAGAACTGGAAATGATAATAGCTGGAAATAGAGTTCAATAAGAAGTATTTGATAGCATAGACTTACTATTCAAGCATTCAGAGAATGTTTTCTGAACCAACACATATTCTATCTTCTTTTTCTTCTATAGAATACTCTGATCGCCTCGAAAGCATGGGGCTAGGTCAGTGAGTGGAAACTCTCCCAGAGAAAGGAAGAAATAAAGCTAGGAAGTTTGCTAAGAGGGCCCCATCTTCCTGCTCCCGGACGTGCCAGGGAAGGCAGTAACCACACACGAGTTTGTTTTGCTGGAACGGGCTGACCCACCAGAAGGTGGCAAAAGGCAGGACGTGGCTGCATCTCTTGGGGTAGGTTACTGTTTACAAGATTCCACTATTCTGATGCCAACCTGGCAGCTAGATGGCAAGGCAGACTCTGCTTCCAGAAGAAATCTCTGGTTCACACAGGAGATGGATTACAGGAAGGATGTGGATGTACAGCAGACCATTCATATCAGGAATTCTTCAGCTGGGGAGAGTAGACAAGGCTGCTTATCAGGAGAACTGGCCAAATAAACAGGGCACGCATGATACAGGCCAGCAGCTCACTCCAGAGCTAGGGGCAACAGTTTCCTTCCTGTTTCTCTCCTAGCTGCTTCTCTGGGTTGGCTGTCTGTTAGCCTATCTCACTGGTCCTCACAGCTGAGTAGGAAAAGTCACCAAGCAAACACTTTCTGAGGTGGGTATGGGCTCTGGTAGCTAGTTCTTGAGACACAATCTTCCAGGGCAGACTCATACCTAAGCAGTTACTTCATTATGGTATTTGTCTCTGAGTTATATGATCCTGCCATATGTGGTCATAGGGAACCCAAAAGATTCCAGATACCTGTTCAGTATTATGATCTCATTTCCATGGAATATATGTACCTCCACACAGGAGCTCTAGGTCATACGGTAGTTCTGGTTTTCACTTTTAAGGCAGTCTTCATGCTGTTTGTCATAATGGCTGCCGGCACGTGTGGATGCCAGCAGGCGTGGAAAGGGGCCCCTTTCTGCTCCATCTTGTGGACAATGTGGTTTCTGATACATTTAAACAGGCTTGAGTTGGCACCCCAATGTGGTTTTAATTTGTATTACTCTTATGGTTAATGATATTAATTCTTTTAAAAAATATTTCTAGTTCTTTGCAAGCAGAGATAGATACAGAGGAGATAGACAGAGAGAATGGGCTGCTAGGGCCTCCAGCCACTGCACACGAACTCTAGATGCTGTGCCACTTTGTGCATCTGGCTTTATGTGGGTACTGGGGAATTGAACCCGGGTTGTTAGGCTTTGCAGACAAGTGCCTTAATCACCTGGAGAATTGAACCTGGGTCCTTAGGCTTCACAGGCAAGCACCTTAACTGCTAAGCCATCTCTCCAGCCCTGATGCAGCATCTTTATTGATTTATGTATGGTGAACAATCCTTGAATGCCACATATATTGGTATCCCATATAGATGGTATCCATAATTCTTGCAGGCTTTCTCCAGTCTTCCTAATTTTGATTCTTTGAATAGGTAACCTGCCATTAAGCCCACTGTGATTCTTTCTTCTGTTTGGTGGAGTCTACTGTGGAAGCTTTCTGTAGTGTCATGAGTTCTTTAGCTTCAGACTTTGTGTAGTTTATTTTTTTTTAATTTTTATGATTACTCATTGTTTAACTGCTAATTCATTCATGTAGTGTTTTCTTGATTTAGATTAATTGTCTCTATGTGCCCCCCAGTGTGTCACTGAACTTCCTCAAGACAATGAGGAACTCTTTGTTAGGTAGTCTTAACATATCCACATCTTTATGGCTACATTACTGGTGCTTTATTTTGCTCATTCGATGACAGCATGTGTCCAATATTGATTTTGATGTTTGGTCTATGCATACGAAGAAGTAAGCATATATGACATTGTTACAAAGTAGCTTTGGCAAAGATGACACATTAGCAGTTAGCCAGTGTGGAGATTCTGGTTTGCTAGTAGACAAGGCTCATGGGTGGTTTGCTGCTAGAGTCCTTGGGCAGGCAGGCCTGATACCTGGGTCTTGTAGGTCTTGTAGGGTCCTTCCTGAAACCTGAGATGATGATGTCAGGCCTGGATTATGGGTCCATAGGGACCAAATTGTGCTGGGTTTTGAGACTAAGTCCTTATGAGCCAGCCTGGTATTGAGATGGACCTGACACATGGGTTCACAATGAGTGCCTTGCACTTGAGATGATTGGAATGATTGAGTGATGGAGGAGGTCTAGGAGGTAGATATGCAGGGGTGAGTCTGTGTCCTAAGGCTATAAGAATCAATCTAGTGCCTAGGGCCAGAAAGGCTGGCCTGTATTCTGAGGGTGTGGGGATGACCATGACACAGAGGAAAGCCTGGGGGCTTGGGCTTGTGGGGGAAGTCCTGGACCCTGGGTGAAGGGAATTTAGTGGATCAAGTATTGGACTGAGGCCTGAGCTTCAAGGACAAACTGGTAGCTATGGTTACAAGTGCTAGTCTGATGTTGGGAGGTCCCTGGAAGCTAAGGCAATGGGTACCAGATGGAGCCTAGGCTGTGGTTCATATTGGCTTTCTGTGGGGGTAGTTCTGGTGCTGGGTCTAGATTAGTCAGATGGAATGCTCCACTTTCTTTCTTTGTGATGTCAAGGCATTAGGGAGATTAATGTGAAACTGTCCTGCCTGCCCTGTTGAAACCTTATTTTCCCACTACTTACAGGTATAGTCTTTCAATGGGTCTGCTTAGTTCTAGCATTGTTTTTATGCATCAAATATTATTCAAATGGATGTGTCCATAAGGTGATGATGAATGGTGGAAGATCCCATTTTGCCATTTTGCTAATGTCTTCCTACAAATTTTAGTTCCTTCATTTAAAACAAATCAGTGCTGGTTCCAAGTGGTCTGTTTCTCTGCTTGTGGGTTAACACACATTAATAACATTTGTGGAAAATGAACAATTTGATAGGGTTAACTTTAAAAATATTTTATTCTTTTGCAAGGAGAGAGAGAGACAATGGGCATACCAGGGCCTCCGGGTGCTATAAACAAACTCCAGATGCATGTGCCACTTTGTGCATCTGGCTGTGTGTGGGTATTGGGGAGTTGAACCTGTGTCCTTTGGCTTTGCAGGCAAGTGCTTTAAGTGCTGAACCATCTCTCTAGCCCTAGTAGAGTTAAAATTTTATGTACTGAAGTAATGTGTATTGATTCTGGAAATACTGAGTTACATTTGTTAGCCTTTCTTTCATTCACAGCAAACTACATGACACATAGGAAGTACTTACTAAAAACTACCTTTTAATTTGTTAATATTATCAATAAATTACATATTCATACTTAGAAACAGGTTGATTTAATATATGAAAAATGTGATTTGTAGGAGAGATAGCCTTGGTTTTATATTCCAGCAGGTAGAAGCTGCTATGACTTTGATGAAGGCCCTAAACCTATCTATACCTGAGTTTTATTATCTGTATGAATTTTTAGTGGAACTATACCTACATTTCTAATGTGTACTTCTAAGATAATATACCATGATACAGAAATACAGAGTAGGCATTTAACATGTATGCACATTAAACAATACCTTTTTACTTTTCTTTAAATACTCATACTTTTTAATAAATCACTTTGGATTACAGTATAGTTGAAAATATGGTCAATTTTTGCCCATTATTTATCAATAGTTAAGCCTCCTTTCTTTCATTATTTTATTTTTGAGAGAGGCAAAGAGAGGCAGAATGAGGGAGAGAGAGAAAAGAGAGAGAGAGAGAGAGAGAGAGGGCACACCAGGGCCCTTCAGCCTCTGTGAACAAATGCCAAACTGTGAGCCCCCTTGTGGCGCATGTATGACATTGCATGCTTGTATTACTTTGTGTCTGGCTTATGTGGGACCTAGAGATTCAAACACGTGTTCTTAGGCTTTGCAGGCTAGCACCTTAACAGCTAAGCCATCTCCCATCTCTCCAGCCCTCTTTTTTTCTTACTACAGAACTAGTATAGCCGTAACAATAATACATCATAAAGAGGTCAGGCTAGTCTCCTTGCTCTCCTGTTCTGTGTCCATGGGGATGGTTCTGATATCTGATCATTAGGTGTAATTTTGTGATGAAACTCTAGCAACATTATCATACTTAGTACTTTTCTTCCATTTTTACTGTAATAAGTTACGTCTGTTTCCTAACAGGAATGAATATTTACTACTTTTTCACTAGTTCTTGAAGTAGTGCTTCCTCACCCCTTCCTCCTTACCTTCTTGCAACTAACCTGCACATCTCATGTTGTTACTGCTCAGCCTTTCTTGCACAGGAGTCAGCTATGCCTGGTCCAGTTAGTCCACAGGAAACACTCTTCTCCACCTCTAGCCACTTGTCTTGGACCAGTCTATCTGTTTCCCTGCTGTCTTCTCATGTTTCCTAAGGCTGTACTTTTGGGGGAAGAGAAAATGGCAGGGAGTACTCATTTGTGAGTGTATGTGGATAGAGACTGCCATAGGTCTAGCCAGACCCATAGAGAAGGAAACCATGAATTTCTGGCCCCTGCTGATAGGAAGCTGGAAGGCTTTGGGAGTCTGTTCTCTGTGCAGTCCTGTCCCTTGCAAACTGCTGTGGCAGCAGCTCTTACCAGCTGCCAGGCACCTGACCTGTATCCTTCTGACCACAGTAGACTGAGGCTTTGACTGGCTAAGCCCATTTCCATAGAAATACAAATACATAGCGAGTGCTTCCTCTTCAGGGTACCTTGTCCCTTTCTTCCTCTTTTTTTTCTTCTTCTTATTTTCTGGATGTTTTAGACAGTAGCTTGGATTTCACAACAGGGAGATGTGTCACACAGCTATGCAGTTTCCAGTGAAGAAATATGTTTTCTTCTCCTGTTACTGTTCTTTTGAAATGCAAAAAAAAAAAAAAAAAAAAAAAAAAAAAAAAAAAAAAAAAAAGACACCCATAATGCCATAAAACTTCTAGGTCCATATAAAGACAGCATATACATTTTTTCTCCTATAAGAGATGGAAGGAAACTTAGGGGCAAAACTTAAGTGAGTTCTATGGGTATGGCTCTGTGTTGGGTAGGTAGGTAGGAGCAAAGTGCTCATGGATGGAGATGGCCTTGGTAACACATGAATCTCCAGCTCTGAAAGTGGGCCTAGGATTTTATCTTTCTGGAAGACAGTGGCACAGTCTCCCAACATTTTTGTCTCCAATTATTTCAAAGCAAATTCACATGTTATATTGCCTCCAAGATGTAGAGAATACCCACTTCTGAGCCCCATGTTATATTGATTTGGAGTTTAAATCTTTCATATTCTGTTTTTTGGGAGACCAGGTGTGGTCAGGAAGGGACATAAGTAAAAAGTGGAGCTGCAGGGATCCGAGTCACCCACTAAAATGGTCTTTCCATGAAGGAAGCGGTCGCGTAACCAACCCAGGTTAAATCAGCAGATGTCCCGGTCATACCCAGCTCATGGAGTCAATAGTGCTAGAGATGGTGCCCAGAACCCAGCACATCTGTCTAGCTCCACGTGTGCTTCTGATGCCTTCTTACAGTGAGGAGCCACTATTTTGATTGCGGCCATGGGCTGAGGAATCTCTCACTGCAAATGGCAAGTGAGGGTCAAGAAACAGGAAATGTGGCTCTTTTTAAGCTGGGAGAGTGCTCAGTGTCTGCAGAGGAAAATGACACAGACCATGCAGACAGACCTAGCTGAATTCCTATTCTGTCCTGGCCCTTGAAGTCTGCGACCTGGAGAAACTCACTTTACCTCTTGGAGGATTTTTTTTTCCACTGCCATGAGTCACAAGCCTTAATTTATGGAGCTCTGAGGAATTCATTGATTCACTTATAGATTATCTATTGAATGCCTGTGTGTTTTAACAACCCCGTTCCTGGTTGCTGGGCACACAGAGGGGAAAATGGGACAGATGGAGTTCAGTGGCTAGACAGCCATCGTGGACACACGCTGTGAAGTCAAAGCCTTACTTCAGTTCTAATCTCTCTTGAAATGTTTCCTCTACTCTGCTTGCAGCCTCTACCCCACAGCCTCTTCATCTTTCTACCCGTGTCTGGATTTTGTAGGCTTTAGGGGCCCACGCTAAGTGGTCAGAAGTGTTACAGTAAGTTTTTGGCAAATGCTGCCATAGAAATCCCACTGGAATGAAAAACAGAACAGCATAAGGCCAAAAGAATTTTCTCTGAATAAAGGAAGTATTTTGGAAATGCCAAATGCCATACAGCCAGTGTGCACAAAGATAATGGTATTTAGAAAGCCTGGTATTGGCAAGACAAAAAGTGAAAAATTAACTAGATTTGTCCAAAGATCCGATGTAGTACAGTGGGGAGGAATTTTCAGTAATTAATAGTATTTTTTTGTGTGTATGAGTAGTATGTATGTTACAGTGTTGTGTGTGGTGTGTGTGGCAGGGTGTGTGGGGTTTATGCACGTGTATGTATTAATGTGACTCCCCATGTGCTTGCCTGTGTCTTCCAGAGGAGAACAAAAGGTACCCCGCCCCATCACTCACCTGCCTTGTTTGTCCTTGCAGCAGAGTCTCTTACTGATGCTAGAGTTTTCCATTCCCAAGTTGCAGTGATTCTCTGGTCTCCGCACCCCACAGGACTAGAGTTCTGGACATGCATGGCCACACCTAGGGGTTTGTGTGGGTTATGGAAATTTATACTCAGGCCGTCTCAGGTTCCCTCAGGCCATCCTGCGTGTGCAGGAGGAGCATTTAACTGCTTAGCTATCTCTCCAGCCCCTGAACTAATAGTGATTTATTTATTACTCCATCATTTCTCTATGTTTAACTTTTGTAACCCAAATGTCAAGGCATCCCAGTCCTTGCAGATTGGAACAGGTGACCTCAAATCTTCCCAGTTCCGTGGTCTTCCCCAACGTTGTCCTGAATTTCCATAATGTCCCTGACTCATGGCCTCCTGTTCTCTAATATGCAATCTTTGTTTTGAACCACAGTGATTTTAGACGTCAGACGCAGTCTCTTTATGTCTTTTCACCAGACAAAATCAAGTGACATATAAAACCAAACCAACCACAGGGATAATTCAGGTTGGAGGAAGGATTTCTGTCATGGGGACATAAATTAAAGGGCTAAGAGGCTCCCGCTCTCCAGATGACTACACATCGTGGGGCTTAGCTAGCTGGGTGCCCTGGGCTGCTGCTTCTTTCCTCTTTCTGCATTCTTCCTCACTATCTTTCTTCTCTACTTTGCCATCAATGTGAAAAAAAAATCAATACATTCTTCTCTTGTCTGAAGCAGGGCAACATCTTAACCACAGGAGCTGTTTGGTCCTCCAAGGGTCTTTAGTCTGGTTGCCTCACGGAGATGGTTACAGCCCTCGGAGGAATTCTGACTTCAGCTGATTGGACAATGCCATTCTTCCATCTCATCATCGTCCTGTCCACATCCTAAGTGTCAGGCCTACCCCTAGGCCAGGGAGCCACTCTCAGAAGACTCCTTTCAATGCAATGGATACTCTTGTTCTAGTTTCCCTTCCTGTCCCTGAAAACAACTGTGGGGTTTTCTCTTGATACTGTAGGCTTTCTCTTCATCAGACAACAATGGCCTTGTTCGCGTCTTGGTCTTAGGGATATTAAACAAGCCATGTGTGTGAATGCTTTGAATGGGCTGAGACCCCACGCAAACAAACAATTGTTTGGCAATTCTTTGAACCGGGCCATTTAGTAGACTTCATTTCCTTTTTCATTTTATTTTTTAAGTTTTATTTGAGAGAGACAGAGAGAGAGAGAGAGAGACAGAGAGACAGAGAGACAGAGAGAGAATGGGTGTGCCAGAGCCTCCAGCCACTCACTGCAAGCAAACTCCAGATGCATGTGCCACATTGTGCATCTGGCTTATGTGGGTCCTGGGGAATCAAACCAGGGTCCTTGGGCTTTGTAGGCAAACACCTTAACTGCTAAGCTATTCCTCCAGCCCAGTAGGCTTCATTTCTCTCAGGATTGCATCTGAGCATCTGAACATGGCTAAGCAGGCTTGACTCCTCTTTCACATCTAGACAAAATTAATCATTCCTTTTTCTAGGGCTCTGGAACTTTACATACTTTATTCCTCTCTGCACTGTTATTAACATAGCTCAAAAGTTTTCTGAGATGTTCAGCTTTCCTGTTTTCATTTTTGTTATTCTAGGAAGTAGGAAGATAATTTTTTTTTTCCTTTCTCCCCACGCAGAGAACCAAGCCCTTGAATCTTAGAGATACATGCCCCCTCAGTGCTGAGGAGAACAGGCACCTTCGATTTAAAAAGCAGGCTTATAGAGACTGGCTTGTCTATGAGTAAACCAATACCCTCTAGGGTCAAGTTTTTTTAAAGTTTTTATTTAAAAAAACTTTTTTATTGACAACTTCTTTAATTGTAGAAAAATTCCCCTGGAAGATGGCATGATTTTGTAAGTGGCTAACTGCTTAGCAGATAGCCGCTATGTTCGCCTGCTCTGCCTCTGTTCTCTCTGATCTGGTAGCAGGACGTCTCTGACCTTTCCTCAGTGCACTTTAGTTAGTGAATTTCCCAAGGGTTGACTTCTCTGTCATTTCCAAGGTCGGTTTTATGATAATGTAGCTGAGCACAGCCCTTATTTCTGGTGTCGGTTCAGAGATGAGTGTGGGGAGGAAGCCAGAGTCAAGAGGCCCAGTTCCTCATACTGGACAACCCTGCTCCTCTTTCAAGATCATGACCTCCAGTGGCTCCCTACTCTCTGCCCTCACAGAACACTGCTACCCAGTCACCGAACCCATCTCCACAGAGACTCTCCTTTGTAATTGCCTTTTTCTCAGCGGGGAAGTATAGGGACAAAGATTGTTATTTTAAATATTATTTCATTTTATTTTTATTTATTTGACAGAGAAAGAGGGAGAGAGAGAGAATGGGCACTCCAGGGCCTCCTGCCACTGCAAAGGAACTCCAGATATGTGCGCCCCCTTGTGCATCTGGCCAGAGCAGGTCCTGGGGAATTGAACCTGGGTCCTTTGGCTCCAGAGGCAAACACCCTAACTACTAAGCCATCCCTCCAGCCCAAGATTATTATTTTTTAATTCACTGTCAGTACATAATAGAGAAATTGTCCCATGGTAGGCACCCCATCCATTTTTCCCAACTGAGAGTGCTTTGGGGGTGGGGGTTGAAGAAGGAAGACTCCATTTGGCAACAGGGAGGCTCCAAGTTGAGTGAAGAGAGGGCTCAGGGCCTTCTGGTTTTGGTGAGATCGCACTGAGAATCTGATCTCCAAAGAGCCTTATTAAGAAAACGGTGAAACCGAGAATTGTAGTGATGTCTCTAGCAGACCTCCCAAGTCCCCATTAATGACTCCTATAATAGCTTTTCATTGCTGCCTGCTCCTTCCCTAAGAAAGTCTCACATTGTCATCCAGGCCTGTTAAACGTTCTGTGGGCCCATTATCAAAATAGCATTTTCAGCTTCACTGCACACGTGTAGGAAATGTTGTCGTGTTTAAAAGAAAAACACACACACACACACACACAACTCTGAGAATAAGCACAGATTGTATTGGGGTAATTATCTCCTCTCCAACAGCCTTTTGGGGGAAAAGAAAGGATATTTCTAATTTTTTGAAAAGCTAAGCTGTTCATCTAAAAGGGTAAGTTGTCACTGATGAGATTAGTAACTCAACAATTGAAACCTGACATCCAATTAATTTCTCTCTCTCCCCCCACACCTCCTGCTCCCTGCCTCTCAGGCCAACCTTCCTTCCCAGTAATAAAGACAAATTGCTCACAGATTTCTGATGGGTTCTTCTTGGTGCAGGGTCATCATTTCTGACTTGTTTCTGTGGGAGTATAAAGCAAGTCTGTAAATTTAAGTGAGAAACTTAGGATAATGCTGGAGTTCAGACCAGGGTCACCTCGAGAGAAGACATGGCCCAGAGTCCTATGGGTGCCACAAGCCAAGAGTGTACCTCAAGGACTCAATATGCCCGGTTGAACAACCGAGGTCTCTGGGTCAGCATTAACTGTTTTATGTGACAGCCGTCTGCAGATGTTTGTGACAACTTCACAAGGTCTGCCGTCAGAAGGACCAGAGGTGAGGCCCAGCTCTGCTGTTTATTAGAAGTGCAGTCGCTGCCTGATGCTTTTGCAAGCTTCATTATTCTCACCTGTAAAATCGGAACGGCATCATGAGCTTCAGGTTTTCATTTCTTTATCATCCCATGCTCCATTCAATCCAAAGCGAAAGGCCCTTCCTGGGTAGCTCAGGTTCTCCAGACTCTCGAGGAACTGTGACTTTGCCATATAATGATGAGCAAGGTGCTGCTGGCTCTGTACACAGAGAAGAACATGTGCCCCTCAGCTGTGTGGAAAGCTTCCTAGAGGAGATGATAAGCTGCACTAGATAGAAAAGGAAAGGGGAGAAGGCTCATGAGCAGAGGGTTCAAGTGGCATTTGAAGATCACATGGAGAAAGTGAGGCTGGAGGGGGAGGATGGGCCTCAGCCACTAAGACGGACCAACGACATCATACCACAAGTGTGGTAGTTTGAATATATGTCCCCCAATATATTCAGTATTTTATTAGTTATAGTTTGCATCTGCAATCACCTTGCTAGAGGCAATGTCACTGGGGGCCAGTCTTAAGGTGTAAATGGTGGGTTTGAGATTCCATTGTAAAGATATGCAAATGTGCCTAGCAGGAGTTCCTGAAGTGTGCTGTGTGACCTTTTGGGCTGTAGTTTTTGCTCTGTGTGCTGTGGTGGTTGGTTGGCTTTGTCTCTCTCTCCTTGGCCCTGTGAAAGCAGGCTGCTTCTCCTGCCTTTATGGAACTTCCCCTGGATCTGTAAGCTTCAATAAATAATATCCCTTCCTCCATAACTGTGCCTGGTCTGGAAGTTCATCTCAGTGAACCTGAAGCTGTCTGCTACAACAAGGGTCTGGGACTCCTGGGTTCTTGGGCTCTGTGGACTTTGGAATCACTGGAAGGGTTTGTTATGAAGAAGCATCTTGAAATCTAAGAAAAATCAAATAGAAATTTCAATGAGATAACCCCTCATGCCTCTTAGTGTAACTGTAACAGCTATTATCAAAAGAACAAGAGACAACAAGGATTGGTGAGGCGGGGGGGGGATGGACTAAAAGAAACATTTGTACATGTTGGTGGGAATGCACAACCACTATGGAAAAACCATGTAGAGGTTTCTAAAGAAGTTGAAACTCTGACTATTGCATAGGTAGCAATCCATCTTTGGGGCATATGCCCAAAGAAAATGCAGTCAGCATTTCATGGAGATGCCTGGTCCCTGTGCTCATCACAGCATTGCCCACAGTAGCCAAACTGTGCGTTCAAACAACACAAGTGTGTGTTCACAGGTTGTGGTGTGTGTACCTACAGATGAAGGGCATATTATTCACCCTTCAAAAAGAAGGAGCTGCTGTCATTTACAATGGCTGAACCTAGAGGACATCATGCTTAATGAAGGAGGGCGGATACAGACAGACAAATAGGACATGGTCTCACATGTGAAATAGTAAAACAACAGACAGACAAAGTGTACATAGAAACTGTTGAGATATGGCTAGCAGGGGCCGGGGGGGTGGAAAGATGGAGGCCATAGAGTGGAGCTTCTCTTGTGCAGGATCAGTTTGTCTAGAGATCTAATGTCCAATAATACAAGGTCACTCTAGTTAGCATTGTATTCCACACAGCGAAATGTCCTGAAAGAATAGATTTTTAGACGCTTTTAACACACACACACACGCATGCACATGCATGCACAGGCACACAGGAAACCATACAACTGATGGATCGTCTAATTTGACTGACTGTAGAAATTGTTTCACTATATGTATGCATCAATATAATAACATGTTGAGAAATATACACATATACATGTATACAACATAAACACCCTAAAGCAGGGCTTGGAGATCTTTGCTTCCAGGAGCTCCTGGGTGACACCATATAGTCGTGATGTCCAGAACAAGGGAGTCAGTGAATGGAAGGCAAGGACTTGAACCCTGTCTCCCCACCCCCACCAGGGAGGGGGTGAATCTGGGATCTCAGGGTTTGATGAGTGTTCTCAACCAGAGCAGACTGAACTTAAAGAGACCGAAAATGGGGAGGCCACAACTCTAGCCATGATAAAAGATGCCGTGACCTCTACTGGGCAATGGCAAGAGGAGAATGGCCCAGACTGGAAATGCACTTGTGATGCTCTTTCAGGGTCGAGAGGACCTATATATACACTAGAAGTCTCCTTTCTCTTCAGTGTGGCCAGGGATGGAGGTGTCTTTGATGGGAAATTGGGATACTCAGCTCACCAGGAAAGATGGAAAGACTTGAGTAAGGACCAGGCAGTAGAGGTGTCAGAAGAGCCTGCTTTCTCATAGCCAAGGCATAGAGGGAGAAGCCCAGCAGCCCAGCAGTTGCCCGAGAGTCAAGGACTCACCGCCTCCCCCCACCCCGCCCCCAGCCCTCACAGCACAGCCTTTCCTGACTAGATTCAACCTTTCCTTCAAGGCTGGTTTGCATCAGAGAGAACAACTAAGTTGCTTCCTGATCATATGACCTTGAGAGAGTTGCTTCCTAGCTCTGGGCCTCAGCTTTCCCATCTGTTAAATGGTGCCATGATGGTTGGTCTGACTGCCTCATAAAGCTATTTTAGTAGAAGTATTTTCTGTGCACGTAAGAATGGACACCTGGACACCATTTCATTGCTACCATGGTAGCCAGGCAGTGGGGCCTAAGGTGCGAGAGCCCCTCTATTTTTGAGGGGTGGGCTCCCTTATTGTTTAGAAGGTAGTCTTGATGTTTGCTTAGGGGAACTGAGCAATTGCGGGGCCCACTGGAAATTTCGGACAAGGTATAGGGTGAGCAATGAAGAGGCTCAAGAAAAGCAGTGTTCTGGGTATTTGTTGGTGGTGTTGTGTGGTTTGTGTCAAGTCACAGTGAATAGTAATTGGCTGCTCTGCGTTTCCTACCCTGGATGACAGCTAAGGAGGTGGGGACAGCCAGTCAATATCAGAGACAGCCCACAAACTTATGCCACAGCTTCAAAATGAGCACAAGCTCACACCCAGCCCTGCTAGGTCCCGTCAGCTGCCAGCAGTAATACTGGGAGGAGATGGGCACTGCTGGAGTGCAGAGAGATTGGGAAGAGTGGGCCAGAAGGGGGCTGCAGAGACCACAGGGGCCTGCATGGCCTCAGAGGTCATGTTGAGGACCCGGTCTTTTTCTCAGCAGTGGGAGTTCACTGTAAGGTTTACGTAAGGATTTTCCAGGGTCAGCTAGCTTTGTGTTTTAGAAAGCTCACGCAGGGAGCTGCATGGAGAATGACTGAGATGAGATCATCTGTGTCAAGGGCTCTGCTCAGGTCTGGACTATATAGGAAGAACTCAGGAAACACTATCCAGCAGCTCTCATGAATCTGATAGCGGCTGGGTGCCGCATGGGGCTTGATGGTCGCTCAGCCCATGGGTCTTCCACTCTATCGAACAAGGGGACATGCATGTTTCCAGGCTCCATGTGTCAAACCTAGCGTAGCCTGGTCGGTTTTACATCTAGCACTGGATACTCAAAAGTGGGACAGGGTTAGGCTTGAGACAGGCGTACATGGAAGCTTCCAGTTTAAGGGGATGGGCAGTGTAGCTGGCAATATGCACCAGCTGTGAAGTTGGGGTGGAAGAAAGGGAATTCTCACTTACTGGTTTTGGCCCAGGATCCGCCCTTGTAGCCCTCTTGTTGACCTGGGCCTCCTGAACCCCCAAACAGCAGGATTTTTGACACCTGTACTAAGAGACACAGGAAGAGGATCCAGCAGGGATTAGCCAGGCCTTAGCAGGGTAGGCATTCCATTGGGGATTGTGGTCCTCTTGGGAGGTTAGCGGCTTCAGCGAGGAAGCACATACCCTGATATTTTGGTGTCTCCAAGACCTCTCTCATCATGCTACGGTAATATGAACAGCCTATACTTCATATTCAGACTTCAAGTATAGTACTATACTGCCCCCACATCTTATCCATGCAGGGATTCCCTGTCCAACATGGCGGCCACTAACCACACTTACCTGTTGTGCACTTGAAATGTGGATGACCCGACTTGAAAGATCTTAAAAGCCTCAAGCACACATATTCAGACGCATAGCATGAATAGGTTTCTGTGTTGGTCACATGTTGAAATGACACAATTTTGGATAAAATAGGCTAAAGGAAATACCTTGTTAAATTTTTATTTTACCTGTTTCTGTTGTCTATTCTTCTCCTGCTTCTCCTTCTCCTTCTCCTTCTCCTTCTCCTTCTCCTTCTCCTTCTCCTTCTCCTTCTCCTTCTCCTTCTCCTTCTCCTTCTCCTTCTCCTTCTCTTCTTCTTCTTCTTCTTCTTCTTCTTCTTCTTCTTCTTCTTCTCCTTCTTCTTCTTCTTTTTTGGTGTGGTCAGCAGAAACTTTCAACTTACAAAACTGAATGTAGGGGAGTAGTCTTATAATCCAAGCATTGGGAGCTAGAGGCAGGAGGATCAGGAATTCAAGGTCACTGTTGGCTATATGGAGATCTCAAGAGCACCCTGGGCTACCTGGCTCTATCACATCCTTCTACCCACCCAATAAAAGAAAGTTAAACTTGCTTATCTTTCTAGCATCATATTATCTTAAAATTATTCTTTGCTTATTTATTTGCACATGAGGGCACATTCCAAGGCGTTTTGTCACTGCAAACGAATGCCAGATACTTGCACCACTTTGTGCATTAGGCTGTGTGCAAGGGGGAGTGAAGAGAAGGCACTTGGATCAAATTTACTCATGGGCAACCGGGGCTCATCATGGGGACTCTGGCCACAGGCAGAAAGGTGACCGATTGTGAATATTAGAGTGAAACCCACTGTCACCCCCTGTGTGGAAGCACTATATCACAGCGGACATGTTGTGGACACCATCTTTCTGAATTCCCCTAAGACCTTTTCGTGTAGATCCTATATTATCCATATCTTACCTGACTCATGCAAGTCTCCCATACAAACGGTGATAGAGCTTTAAGGCCAAGTGTCTTCTATGCAAAAGCTGTATTCAGAAACCCTACATGTCAAGGCATAGGGATGTTAAGAATATCATCTACTGGCAATGACCTTGGGATGGCTCAGAAGGCACCAAGGTGCTGAGAAGAAGGGACAGAAGAGCGCTCAGCACTGAAACATTGTAAACACACCTTCCAAGGCTATGGGTCCATTGCAGAAGAGGGGGCGGAAAGAATGTAAGAGCCAAAGGAAGGGTAGGACTCCTTACAATGTGCTCCTCCAGACACAAAATGGCCTGGATATCCATGACCTCACAGTGCCTGACACTACCTACACAAGACCATCCTAATAGGAGGAAAAGATCATGACATCAAAATAAAAGAGAGATTGATTGAGAGGGGGAGGGGATATGATGGAGAGTGAAGTTTCAAAAGGGAAAGTGGGGAGAGGGAGGGAAGTACCATGGGATATTTTCTACAACTAAGGAAGATGTCAATAAAATAAAATAAATTAATTAAGAAAAAGAATATCATCTACCATCATCTGATTATTTCCTTGGTGAATGATGTAGGTCACAGGCAAGAATGGAAGTCCAAGGAAAAACATCAGAGTTCTGTTGTGCCTGTGGGTAATTCCTCTATCTGCCCTTAGCCCTGACAGCATGGATCTGCAAGGTACAAGTCGTGCACACGCCAGAGCTATTTGTGGTGCTTACCCAGGTTCCGACTATCTGGGAAGAAGGAGTTCTGTCATTCAGTGCAATTGTATTATTTAGATGCTGAGAGAATTCAGTTTAGGAATGTTTGGACCTGGCTCAAATCAGAGTATAAATTAATGATCTTTTGGAAAGATTATGTTTGTGACCCATGAGGGGGTAAGCTGTTATGTGTAGGTGCCATTGAACCAAGAATGGGGGCTGCAGTCCATGCTCTTGCGTGTTCAGCAGAGCCCTTGAGGAAATGTAGATTTTTAAAAAAATTATTTATTTATTTATTTATTTATTTATTTATTTATTTATTTATGAGAGAGAGGGAGAGAGGAAGAGGCAGAGAGAAAGAGAGAATGGGCAGGCCAGGGCCTCCAGCCACTGCCAATGAACTCCAGACACATGTGCCCCCTTGTGCACCTGGCTTATGTGGGTCCTGGGGAATGGAACTGGGGTCCTTAGCCTTTGCAGGCAAATGCCTTATTTAACTGCTAGGCCATTTTCCCGGCCCCAGGAAATGTAGATGTTTTTAAAAAACATTGTCTCCTCTCTTCCTTCCCCATTCTGACTTAGTGAATTGTAAGTGGGGCCCTGGACACTGAAGTTTTAATAAGCTCCCCAAGTGATTGTGATCTGTGTGTCCTCTTTGGGTAACTGTTCAAGAGTCATGGGATTGAGTAGGTGTGTTATGTGGCAGGACTGTGGGGTGCAGGTTAAGTTACTCATGTTGGGAGAGGTGCCCAGCAACTTTAAGGAGGAGGGCATGGAGACGATTGTAGCAGGTGGGATGGAGTGAAGGGCAAGATGGTCTCAGGAGTTGGAAGGTGCTTTGTGGGAACCTGATGATGTTAGAAAGCACACACCTCTGAGATTTCTGCGCCTCCCTATGTGGGAATCTTCATGCCTGTCCTGTACTCCCTGCTCTGCTTAAAGAAGCTTCCAGGTCCAGCTCTTCTGTGACCTCCTCAAAGAATTCTGCTATCACCCCTCAGATGGTTTAGTGGGTTTGCATGCCCATCATACCTGATGATTTCTTTCATTTCTGCATCTCTAATGATCAAGGTGATGACTTGCAGGGCTTTCATCAGCATTGATGACTAAGTAGCTAAGGCTTGGAGGAGTTAAATTATTAGACTGTCATTTTATGCAGGGCTATTTAAGGAATGACCCCCCCCCAATGTGACATAACTCCCTGACACCATGAATTCATAGCTGGAGGTCTGTATACATATTGTAGGAAAAGAATAGAAATATTCTCACCCATTTAGAAACTGTGTGTGAGTGGAGCAGTAGGCAGAGCAAGGTCAGAAAGGATGAGAAGACCAGGCAGTGTTAAGAATGTAAGAAAAACTGGGCTTGGTGGTGCACGCCTTTAATCCCAGCACTCAGAAGGCAGAGGTAGGAGGATCGCCGTGAGTTTGAGGCCACTCTGAGAATACAGAGTGAATTCCAGGTCAGCCTGGGCTACAGCGATACTCTACCTGGAAAAACCAATAAGTAAATAAATAAATAAGAATGTAAGAAGAGAGGAAGAAAGAGGAAAGGAAAAAGAAATTGGGGATGGGGAAAGAAAGAGGAGGTATGCTTGTACCATCAGTCTTTATTCTGCATGTAAAACTAAGTTGTATGTTTTATCCTCATGAACAAATCAAACTAATTAGGGCAAGTTCTATTCATAAAAATAAGAGATTAGGACTCAAGATGTCAGGTAACCCATCAAAGGCCATATCACCCATGAAGAGACAGAGTCAAGACTTACCTCCAATTCTCTTGACTCCAGAGCTGTCACTCTGTCTCGCAGTGAAAAGTCCAGTGAAGGGCATATCTGTTTTGTAACAATTCCCCGTGTAGCCATGTCACACACCACTTGTCAATCACATTTGTTTTGTATTATTGAGCTCGAGTAGGACTTCAGTCTTTCTTAACACCATGTTCCTGGAACATACTGCCTTCCTATCTGATTTCCTACTTCAGATCAGATTTGCTCACGATTCTGTCCAAAACTAACCTGTTCCAGAACGCAAATGAATTTATTTCTAGTGGCTGTTCCTTTTGAAGAATCTTGAAATCCTGATGATACCTACTGGAGGAAAGAAAAATAAAACAAGAGAACAGAAACAAAACGACAATGCTGAAAAGTGTTTGTTTCTCTGAACCTGGTCTATGAGAAAACAGACATTATGGGGAAAGGAGGCAAGCTCGATTGGCAGATGGACGTGCCGAGGGTAACAAAATAAAAATAGTAGCCTTTGCTATTTACTGAATGCTTACTATGAGCCAAAGACTTCCTCCCTCCACCCCACCACAACATCTTTAAGTAGTACACAGACAAGAAATTGAAGCACAGAGTAGATAAGTGTCTTTCCCCAGATATTTAGCCAGTTAGGACTGGTTAAGAATTAGAAGATCCTAAAGTGGGAGTGAGGAAAGCGACTCCAAGTCTCAGTCAGGTTCCATCGCTGAGTAAACCGTGCTATGTGCAGGATTTGAAAGAGCTGTTTTTTTTTTTTTTTTTTTTTTTTTTTTTTTTTTCTGGATACCTCAGATACACAGAGTGTGCTTCTGCTGGTCAGCACTCCTCCAGCCCGATTCATGAAAGGCCAGGGATTCATGGGTTGGGCCAAGGAGCTTAATCCCAGCACCCTATGGTTTATTCTAAAGTTACCATTTCTTTTCAGCCCTGGCCACTCCCCGCCTCACCTTACGTCATCAATCAGAAGCCCAGGGAGAGGCTCAGGGAGAGGAAGTTGGCTCCTGCAGGAAGTGAGTGGGTAGTGGCTCTCTGGGGAACCCTAGGACCAGTGATTAAGGGCATCTACCCTTCTCTTTTTTTCTGCCTCTAAGGTGGGGTCACAGGGAAATAGAATAGACCTTAGGTATACCTTCTGTCTGTAGTCACATAGAGCCATGTCCCCTTAGGTAAACTCACCATCAGTTCTGTGAAGTGGTCAGTTTGACCCCAGGTTTTAATAGGAGCAGGTAAAGTTTAAGGGAGAGCAAGGCAGCCAACTTCTTTCTGTTTGACTCCGCGTTGAGTCTTTTCACATGAGTCACTAGGGACATGGTATCAGTGAGGAGACCAGTGAGGAACCATTTCTGAGGTGACTAGGGCCCATGTGCTCCAGCAAAATAATTTTGAAGTTTAGTACCAATCTTGGAAGTGACTTTTCTTAGGCTTCTGTCTCTTTACCTTTCCTGTTGTCCGTAGAAAGTGTTAGGTTAGATCACACAAACCCCAGAAGAAAGCCTTCTACTTCCTGCCACATGCTGACCTACTGTGAAGTTAAAAAGACATATCATGGGCTGGAGAGATGGCTTAGTGGTTAAACGCTTGCCTGTGAAGCCTAAGGAGCCTGGTTCCAGGTTTGATTCCCTAGTACCCATGGAAGCCAGATGTACAAGATGGCACATGCATCTGGAGTTTGTTTGTAGAGGCTGGAGGCCCTGGTGAGCCCATTCTCTCCCTCTTTCTTTCTCTGTCTCTCTCTCTCCCTCTGCTTATTTTTCTATCTGTCTGTTGCTCCCAAATAAATAAGTTAAAAATAAGCAAAAAAAAAAAAAAAAAAAAAAAAAAAAAAAAAAAACATATCTTGCTTTGCTTCTAGAGTCCTAGTATTTAATAAGATATGTGCAGGGCAGGAAGTCCATGAGCATGGCGCCAGTCGAGGAAGACATAACCATAGCTTCCAAGCTCTTACTTACTGTTCCAGATGAAGGTAGCTTTATAGAGTGCCCGGGGGGCCAAGACTGCATTCTGACTTGCCTTGGAGACCTGTTGCGTCTAAGAGGGAAAGTGTGCCCATTGACCAATTCCTGGCTGGAATACTCATGCCTAGAAGATATAAAAAAGGAGAAGGGGCTCTTTAACTACTCGATGGTCAAGGTGGGTGCAGGGGACCTTGTGAGACATGCAGACTCTCAGACCCCACTGGAGACATGCTGTATTCAGACTCGGCATCTTAACAAGCTGCCCAGGTGATCTGTATGCACGTTAGCGTTTGAGACATGCTGATGCTCACGGTTTCTCCCTTTTCTCATCCCTTAGGCCTGAGTGAAAGGTTCCATTTACAATTAAGTTATAGACCCATCAGGGAGCTACCTGTCTGCACTTTATGTGGAGCATTAGGCACGGACCCCTCTGCTTGCCGGGGTTTGCAGGGGTAGAGCCTTCCACTGTTTTCATTCTCGCTCTTCTCTTTGCCGCTTTAGCCACTGTCCATCGGAGGTTTCTCGGGCAGAAGGAGGCCCTTCCCAAAGATAGAAGAAAAGTATCTGCCCTCAAAGGAATTCTTTGGATCTTAATACTATTGATAGAACACTCTTACTTTACAAAGGGGAACCACTTTGGACTTAGATTTTTTTTGAGCCTTATCTGGGCTCATCTATGGACCAGGAAAGGATAGAGAGGGGAAAGAAAAGAACTGGCCTTTGATGTGGGTGCATTGCAGACAGACTGCGGGGGGCGGGGTGAGGGAGACTTGAGAGTAGAATCTAAAATGCCAGACACTCAGAGAAGGCAAGATGTGGAGAGGGGGGTATTTGCCTGGGGAGGTGTGGGGAGGTGTAGCAAGGAAGGTCCTCTGGGATCAAAGGGTGATTGTGCCCAGTAGCAGTGTTGAGTGAGGCTTCTTGTAATCCCATCTCATTCTGAGCAGACACATGTGATTACCCATGCCCAAAGCCTTCCCAGGAAAGGGAGTGTGACTGCTTTTTCCAAGTACACTCTCTCTCCAGTGGGAAGAGTGTCAAGTCCGCCCCATGCATTCTTCCTGTCATAGAGTCCTTCCACAGGACCTCACCCTACAGTTCTATGGAGGGTAAGATTGTGGTTCCCTGAAAGAGAACTTCAAATGCAAACCCCCTGGACTGCTTTACCATGCAATCCAGTTCAGTGGAAGTCACAAGAGGTTAAGGTGAACTGTAATGCACTGACTGCAGTCCCTAGAGGAAGAAGGCCACTTGCTGGGGGAGACAGAGGCTGGAGCAATGTATCGGCAAAAGGAAAAAAATACTGACAACTGCTAGTCACCATCGGGATAAGGAAAGGACAAGGAAGGATCTTCTCCAAGATCATGGCTCTGCTAAGGCCTTCGTGTTGGACTTCCTGCCTCCAGGATCTGGAGAAATGACACCTGCCTGTCATTTCATGGCAGAACACAGGGATCGCAGCGTAACAACAGAGAGGTGATAAGGGCTGCATTCATGACTGTAGTTCAGGAAGAGGGTGCTGATGAAAGACCCTGAGGTTGAGTGGGAGCAGAGCCCTTAACTTACAGGTCAGACTCCAACACAGATTACCCACTTCTTGGATACTCCTCCTTCATCATTCTATTCATCTTTTTTTTTCTTGTGTGTATGTATGTGTGAGTAAAGTGGTATGAGTAATATGTGTGTGTGTGTGTGTGTGTGTGTGTGTGTGTGTGTGTAGTGTGTAGAGATGGTGTGTTTTCTATGCGTGTGTGTGCCCTTGCAGCACCATATATGCCTGCCTGTGGTGGCTGGAGCAGATTGTCCTGTGTCCCGGTCCATCTCTCTTTTGCCAGCTCTTATTTGAGCCTGAGTCTTATTGAGCTGTATGTGCATGTGTGTGTGCTCGCGTGTGCATGAGTGCACCTGGGAAATTCCCTGGTCTCTGATCCCTTTTGTGGACTGTGTTACAGGGGAGCATTGCCACGTCCAGCTATTTACCTGGGGTTTGGAGACTCTATGTCAGGCAGTCTCAAACCCATTCAGGCCCTCGTGCTTGCACAGGAAGCACACTCAACCACCCAGCCCTCTCTCCAGCCCTCATTCCACACATCTAACCTTGCATGGGCCTCATAAAGCTCCTTTAATTTAAAAATAAAAATAAAAATAAAAAAGTCCCAGTCTTTACGGCTTTGGTCATTTGTAAGTGGCCGGAGGAAAAAGTAACTTTTGATTTTCCAGCAATTTCCCCTACTCATGATTTTGCAATAAAAGGAGGCGGCCTGCTGTAGATTTGCATAGCCACTTCATCCTTTTTCTTTCGGACTCTGTAAGTCTTCTTCACCCTCACAGCATGACTCAAGAGGCCCCGGGGTAGAGACACCTCCTGTAGTTCCTCCACCCTCCCCGGTGGATCCCTCTTCCCATCCCTGAGCTGTGCTTCGCTGGCTGCTGTGCAAAACTCAGTCTTGCTGCAAATTCAGGCGCCTGCCTGCGTGTGTGTAATTGGGTTGGATTTACATTAAGAGGGTTCCCCGTGGTGAAAACCACACTGCTATTTCCAATCCGAAGCTGCATAAAACATTCAATTTTCTTAGTATCCGTCAGCTGTGAGCGCTGTGAAAAGCACAGTTTGTCTGGATGGATGGGAGGCTCCTTCAGTCTCGTACCCTTCCCTTCCTGATTATTTGTGCTTACAGAGGGGGTATGATATTATATGGTGTTGGATAATGACATGTAATTCATCTAAGTATCCACTGGTGTGATCAAGAGGCGCGTGAGGATCCGGTGTGTGCTAGGTCTGGTTCTAAGTGTCTAATTCAGTTGGGTTTCTTAGAAACACTTCAAACTGATGTCTGGTTGCATACTGTAAAAGAGGCTCACACACACACACACACACACACACACACACACACACACACACACACACACGATATGTAGTCATATCTTGTGAGTAATCTGAAGCAACTATTCCCCTTTGCAAATGAGGCTTGAGAGCTGCCACATACAATAAGTATACTAAAGGGTGTGTCTGCCTTCTAAGCAAACAGTCTAAAGCTCATTCTCCAGACAGCAGGTCTGAGCTGGCCTGTGAACCATTGTCTGCTGACCCTCAATCTAAACACTTGACTTAGCTCACCGAGTTCCACGGTCTCACTATTATCATGTGTGGCTTTCCCTACTATCTATCCCCCACTCCAGGTACAGTTAAACTCATGTAGGCTCCAAAACCCAACATGCTGTCAGCCTGCTTGTGGACTTTTGCGTACCGTCTTCCTCGGCTTTTAGCACAGAAGTCTCTTGGCCACTCTTTGTGTCTTTCTTTGTTTCTTATGGGATGTGGCCTTGGATAGAACCTGTTCTGAAAGCTGACCCTTAATGAAAACCCCATCACCTTACAGCTTCCCTCACTTAAAGCACCTCCCCTCACTCAGCATCTTTCATCTCAGCTAATGGGTCTCCATTCTAGAGATCGTATCATAGACACTATTTATCTTTCTGTTCACTTACACTTTTAGTTTGGTGTTCCCCTTATAATACCCTTCACTTAAGCCCAGAGGGCACCTTGACTGGCTCAGTATCTTTTTTTCTCCTCCTCCTCCTTCGTAGATGCTTGACACAGGGTGATGTCTCAGTGTATTTAGAACAAACACCTATGCCTCTCAGTAAGTCTAAGAGATGGACCCTGGCCTCAGGGATCTTGCAGCTGTGTAGGGCAGTCCAATAGATAAGCAATTATGTTACACAGCAAGAGGCGGGTTCTGTCAGTGTCTGTCTAATTACACAATGCTCTGGGAATTACTGAGCACAGATGCTGCCAGAGCCTTGGGAGCCCCGCCATGGGGGAAGAACCAGGCAAGGGCTCACGGGAGCAGACACCCAGAGCAGAGAGGTGAGCGCTGGAGGACAAGGCAGGCTGGAAGCACCTTCACTTTGTGCAGTCAGAAAAGGAGACGGTAACTGTTGCAGTCAGGTTTGCATTGCTGGCAGAAAACATCCCACCAAGAGCAGCTTGTTGGGGCGGGGGGAAGGGTTTATTTTGGCCTATAGAATCAAGGGGAAGCTCCATGACGGCAGGGGAAAACGACAGTATAAGCAGAGGATGGACGTCAACCCCTGGCCAACATCAGATGGACAACAACAGAGTGTGCCCAAAGACTGGCAAGAGGAAGCTGGCTGTCACACCCATAAGCCCGCCCCCAACAATACACTGCCTCCGGGAGGCACCAGTTCCCAACTTTCCATCAGCTGGGGACCTCGCATTCAGAACACCTAAGTTTATGGGGGACACCTGAGTGAAACCACCACAGAAACAGACATGTAGGGGACACGAACTAGCTGCCAGTTACTCTTTCAGACCCTACTGTTACTTTTCCTCCAAACTCCCGTTCCACACCTTTAGTGATATTCCTGAACAGAAGAAGAACTGAGAGAGGGTAACTAGGCCAGGGCCTCACAGGGGCTGAGTCAGGAATGGCTTCAGTTCTCTTTGGTCCTGTTCATGTGACGAGTGAGGCTAGGGAGGGATTTATTAGGCAAGGTCTTTTCTTCTCTCCACATCTTGACTTGTAGTTAATGACCTTCCCTTTCATCTATCTTTGGTTGTGTATGTTTGTGTATGTGTGAGTGTGTGTGAGTGTGTGTGTGTGTGTGTACATGTAGGGAGGCCAGAGATCAATGTTAGCTATTTTCCTCTATTCTTTCTCCATCTTATTTTATTATTTTTAATATTTTATATATATTTATTTATTAGAGAGAGAAAGAGGCAAAGAGAGAGAGAGAGGCAGGGAGAGAAGGAGAGAATGGGTGCCCCAGGGCGTCTAGCCGCTGCAAATGAACTCCAGATGCATGTACCACCTTGTGCATCTGGCTTTCGTGGGTACTGGGGAATCAAACCTGGGTCCTTTGGCTTTGCAGGTTAATGTCTTATCCAATAAGTCATCGCTCTAGCCTTCCATTTTATTTTATTTTATTTATTTATTTATTTATTTATTTATTTATTTATTTCAGGTGAGGTCTCTCAGTGGACTTAGAATTCATCAATTGGGCTTGATAAGCTAGCCAACAAGCCTGGGGAATTCCCTGTACACACCTACGCAGATGTTCAATTACAGGACAAGCCAACACACACCCACACATTTCCCCTAGGTGCTTGGGATCCGAACTCAGGTTCTCATACCTGCGTGGCAAGCACGCTACCCATTGAGCAATGTCTGCAACCCCGCTTTCATCTCTCTTAAGATGCCAAAACCTTCAGGGATACCACCTACCTCTTCCAGATACCCCTTTCTTGGGCTCAGAATGGCTACCTGCTTGATATTCTGGCTGAGAGGCAGATGGGGGAGACCCGTGGCTTCATTAGCCTGATGTTCATTGTTCCATTTGATCCCCCTGGACCCCAGGAGGGACCCACTGCTTCACTGTACCCAGGCCTAAACGGTGGCCTCATAACATAATCTAGCCACCCAGGTGCAAAGAGCTGGGCTTTGTTTTGTGCTTGGTGTGGGGGGTTTGATCCCAGACTTTCTGCACATACTTGGCAAGCACTCTGCCACTCAGTAGCCCATCAGGTTCCTAAGAGCTGAATCTTAGATTCTGGATCCTGTGACTCCGGACAGACAACATGGCCTCCAGGAACAAGTTCTGCTTTGTGCCATGATGGGTGCACCATCTCTGGCTGAGAAGGACCCAGGTCTCAGAGAGGGTGACCAAGGAGCTGGCTTCAGCTTCTTTCTGGGGTCTTGATAGTTCCTTCCCAAGCTGAGCCCTCGCTGGGAAAATGAAAGCACACCTGTCTAAATGGAACACCAAATTGCCTGAGGAGAAGCTATTAGATATATGAGGAAATTCTTAGTCAATTCGACCAGCAAAAAAAAAAAAAGCTTATCGCTTCCCCACCAATGGATTGTTCATATAAACCTTATGGGCTATGGAGACTGGAGGACGCTGTGGCTGAAAGCCAGGCGGCCCCCTTCCCCCTAGGGGATTGGGAATGATTTGATTCTGTCGGCTAACGTTGTTCGAGGCAGACTTCATCTCCCCCAGCACTCATCAGGGCTGCTAATAGGCCCTTCCGAGCTCATAAAGGGATGACCGAATCTGGAGCTGGGGGGACTCCAGCTCATTTATCTTCCAAAGCCCCGATCAGATCTGATTTTGAACACTGACGGCTCGATGCTCAAGTGTGGTTTGGCCCACTTCTCCGACACCTGCTCACCATGACTGGGTCTGTGGACCCCCAGGAGGGGCAGGGGTCCTCTGACCAGTGAAAGTCTCACTGTTCTGGTGTAGCAGACAGACACTTACCTGCCAGCCGTATTGATCTTTGGATGAGAAAATAAAAGCATTTAGTGTTGAGAGATATGAGGAAACCAACTAATGGGAGTGTCAGTTACCACTTTGGGCCCTCTTACATAGTGCACATGCTGAGTGAACTTATGTGTGTGTACACGCCATCCCTTTGCCTGTTGTAATGATTACATCAATCAACCTGTAAACTTAAGAATGGGTGAGAATGTAAAATAAACAGGAAGTCACAAACCCACAGGGATGGACACTACCCACTCTGTGTTACTACCTCTGAAGGAACGAGTAAGTCTACACTCATGTAGACAAACTGTTCAAACTTCTTCATAAATGTATCTTATGCATTTACTTAGAAGGGACAGTTTGCAAAATAATTAATTTCCATCCCCTTATGATCACAGTTCACACATGTGCGATGATGATAAGAACTGCTGGCATTTCAGCTTCCATGGGGAGCCTGACAATCAGCGCCAGGGTGAAGGAGATGGATGCTGAGGACACTCAACACCTACCGAAGCAGAGATCCAGAGGCTCCCAAGAGCCCACCACTGAAGTAGACATAAAACTCACCCACCACTGCTCAGGGAATTTTTGCAGAAGAGGGGCAGAAAGATTGTTAGAGCCACCAGTTGGGACATCATGCCCAGAGGCACTGCCTCTTCCCTGTAACTGACTGCTGCTCCCCAGCACATAACCCACAACCCCATAGGGAGAACCTACAACCCCACTGAGGAGGGCCGCCAATGGAGTGGGGGCAGGGGCGAGGGAAAGGATGGCACCAACATATGATGTATCCAAACTAAGTATGACCTTAATTAATAATAATTAAAAATACTTAAAAAAAAAAAGAATTGCTGACATTTGAGCAGGTGCCGTGTGACATGTGTAGAGTGATCACATATCTTTCATAAAAACTATGAAAGACACGCTCCACTAATGACACCATTTTACAGACAAGTAAACTAAGGCCTAGAGGAGTAAATGTGCTGGTTAGCTCTGGCTATGTGACAAACAATCACGCAGCATAATGGAGTGGAAACCATTTCCTCTAGTAAGCCCATGGATTTTGGAGATCAGGAATTTGAAAAAGGGACAATGGAGGTATTTTCAGACCACAGATAAATTGAGGCGTTTTCTCATCCCGTGAGTCTTCTGCTTTCTGTAAGTTTGTGTCCTTTAGTTGAAAACACTTACGGTAGCCAGAAATGAAACTCTTCGAGTCAGCTCAAAGACTTTGTAGGCTGTTTTCACTAACAGTAAGAGGAGCCTTGTACTCTGAAGCTGGAGTCCACCAAAACCTTAGATGGTTTTTAAGTGCCTATGGCGTCAGGTGCTCAGTGCTGAGCTGGCTTTAGAGCTTGTCGTAGGATAAAGGATGTACGTCCAGGAGGCGTGGGCTGCTCCAAGAGGCCACAGACTTTGTAACCTGGCTTCAAAGCCTAAGGGTCTTTAGTGATAATAATTCCTACAATTCTCTACATCCATCCTAAGAAGGGACAAGGAAACATGTGATTGGGCTCACCTGAATTTTCTAATCCACGTTTCACACCTATCTTCATGACTTCTCCTTTAACTGGCATTTGTACCAATAGGACAATAAGTACCCAGCCCTCCTGTAGTGGGGCAAGGAGGCATCTCACCTCTGTCAAAGAGATGGGCATGTTCACTGGCATTGCAGTTGGTTTGCCCACAGTCTGAAGGTTGGTATCCTCCAAGGTTCTGAGCTTGTGGCACAAGGAGGCAGCATGGCTGTTGATCCACACAGGTGGGACTGGTAGACGTCAGCAGGTACCCAGGCTTATGACTTCCTCTGATGAGCAATGTGTGCCCTCTTTGGAGGTGTGTGGGTGGCACTGTGCTCTGAGATGAAGTTCCAGGCTTTCCTGAAATGCTGGCAGCTAAACCTCACATTATACACTTGTAAAAAAAAAAAAAAAAAAAAAAATTTAAAAGCTGGTATTGGCCAGGTGTGGTGGCTCACACCTTTAATCCTCAGGAGGCAGGGGTAGGAGGATATCTTGAGCATTGCATCTTGGGAATTGTTCTCTCAGAAGCAGATCCCGGGACCAAGATTCTGAGCAAGTTGTTTATCTGGGAAGTAAAGGAATGTCACAAGAAAATGGGAATAACAACACCGAATGCAGAAACATACAGCTCCACAGGGAGTGAGTGGAACTTACCCTGTGGGACAGCTGTGGGATCCTGTGAAATACATATGTGTTGGCAATATTCTACCTGGAGAGGATGCATGGGCTATTCATATTGTCAGGTATGAAGGCGAGTTGAAGTTGGCTCCTGGAGGTATAGTTTCTTAGCATGTCTGACATGTTTTTTTGGGCCTGAACATGTTTACACACACATAGAGACACAAACACAGAGAAATATACAGAGAGAGACACACAGAGAGAATTGAAGATGCTTTCTGCAGTTTGGGCTCAAATTTTTAGATAAATACAAACTGGCCTTTAGGCATATCGAGGTAGGTTGTATAAGTTGGAAAGCAAATTGAACTTCTTGAACATTCCAAGGGGCTGGGTTGAGCATGCACCAACATCTCACTTAAACCTTGTAGCAATCATATGTGAAAAGGATTATTTGGCACTCATTTAATAGCTGAGAAAACTGAGGTCCAGAGGAAAAAAAAAAAGCTACTTTAGTTGAAATTGTACTTGAGTGTAATTACTGGAGTTTGAAGTACAAGATAGATCCACGAATCAAGAGTTCCACTCTCCAAGTGAACTACAAAGTTATAAAAGTTAACAGGGATAACCCTCAAATTCCTTTTCCCTGTGCTGAGCAGAAGGGTTCAAGTCAGAGGACAAACGTACTGTGATCCCAAGTTGCAGTCTGGGTTGTGGAATCCTCCCCAGGGAAAATCAAAGGAGTTGGAGTGTCAAGGCAAGGGGAGATAAGAAGCCAGACCCAGTTCAAGCAAGTCCTTTCATGAGTAGGGGCAGGGGTGAGAGACATTGGTGGGACTGGCAGAGAGAAGGCAAAAGAAGAAAGGTTGAGCTCTTTATGGCCTCTGCAGGGGAGGTGTGAGGGTTTATCAGGCTGGCTAAAGGGAGACAGCTCATCCCTGTGCTGTTTGTCTGGAGAGTCTTTCTATTTGAAAGTCATTCTCAGCTTGATCAAGGGAAGGGCCCTGAAGCTCTTCCAAAATTTCCTTCTGAACACTTACTGTGTTATAGAAAGCCATCCTCCCTTGGGAGGTGGAGGCACAGGATTGCAAGTTCAAGGCCAACCTGGGTTATGTAGCAAAGATCTGTATGGAAAATAAAACAATTTACAGAAAACACAACAAAATATATAAAAAAAAGAATTCATCAGAGAAGTTTCAGTATAGTGATGACATATTTCATATTTGTTTTTTATTTAAAAAAAAAAAGCCATTCAAGGCTGGGCATGGTGGCACATGCCTTTAATCCCAGCAACTCGGGAGGCAGAGGTAGGAGGATCGCTGTGAGTTCAAGGCCACCCTGAGACTACATAGTTAATTCCAGGTCAGCCTGGGCCAGAGTGAAACCCTACCTTGAAAAACCAAAATAACAACAACAACAACAAAAAGCCATTCAAGTGCTCTATAATGTTTAGATGGATGAAAGCTGACATGTGTTCTGGAAGTCAAAGTCACAGGGCCTCCTGAAGAAAGATCTCAGTGACTTGTCAAGGACCCTGGATTGACTCTGCTCAGCTCTTGGAGTCTAGAAACATGTTTATCCAATATGACCTCACGAATACATAGGAAAACCTTTAAGCTTAAAGCATACCACCACACTTCTGTGATGAGCAAAGCACCACTTCTTAGTGTACATTTACAACAATCTCTGGTGTCTTCAAGCTGCCCCAAACCCTAAATACCCCCCATGGATACACACCCAGCGCCTCTCCCAGTGGCTGGGGAGGAGGCCAAATGCCTGTGGATCGAAGACTTAAACACCTATGAGTTAGAAACATGGATTCTCCTCATTCTAGAATTCTGTGGCACCAAGACTGGGTAGTGTGCCATCTTGTTCAGGTTGCTTTCAGCATAATTTACCTCTAGCTCAGTACTCTAAGTACATGTGTTCCATGCCTCTCCTTCAGCGTCCTCCTCCACAGTGCTCTGTTGTCAATCAAAAAGACATATGGAAGAGGGACGTTAGGATCAACAACTGGGAAAGGAAGGTTCTTCCTTCATTTATTCTGTCTCCTAGAAAGGGATACGTCCATGAAGCCAGAGCCTATCAAGAAGATAGGAATATGAACATGGGGTCATTTGGGTGGTTGTATTCTGATCATTCTTTTTTCAATTTGAGCTTTCTGAATTGTTGATATAATACTGTTTGAAGACAACATTTAAAAAAGAACTGAGGGCTGGAGAGATGGCTTAGCGGTTAAGGCGCCTGCCTGCTAAGCCTAAGAAGCCAGTTCCAATCTCCAGGTCCCATGTTTAGCCAGATGCAAAGTGACGCAAGGGCGCAATGCTGCACTTGCCCACAAGGGGCACACACATCTGGATTTTGTTCACAGCAGCTGAGAGACTGCTGGTGTGCCCATCTCTCTCTGTCTCCTTCTCCCTCTCTGTCTGTCTCTCTCTCCAAAAAATAAATAAAATAATAATAAAAAAAGAACTGAAAGAGATAGGAGGTCCAACATCATCTCTATTTTTAGCTTGAATATAGAAACTTATTACAACAAAATAAAATAGTCTAAAAGTATCATTTTGGGGCTGGGGAAATGGCTCAGTGGATAAAATTCTTGCTATACAATCATGTAGATGGGAGTTCAGATCCATGGCACCTACGTAAAGTGCTGGTGGCTCATTCCTATAGTCTCTACTCTGGGCATACAGACACAGAGAATTGCCAGGGCTCGCCAGCTAGCTAGTTTAGCTGAACTGGTGACTTCTGGATTCAGTGAGAGACTCTGCCTCAAAGAATAAGGAAGAGAGCAATGAGGAAGACTGTCAACCTATGTCTCCACATGCATATATATGTAATCCACACACATATAGATGCACTAATACAAATCTGAATGTGGTGGTTTGATTCAGGTGTCCTGCATTAACTTAGGTGTTCTGTGTGCGAGGTCGGCAGCTGATGGCAAGTTGGGAATTAAAGCCTCCCAGAGGTAGTCTATTGTTGGGGTCAGATTTATGGGTATCACAGTCAGCTTCCTCTTTCAAGTGTTTGGCACATTCTCCTGTTGCTGTTGTCTATCTGATGATGGCCAGGAGGTGATGCCCACTCTCTGCTCATGCCATCATTTTCCTGCCATCCTGGAGCTTCCACTTGAGTCTGTAGACCAAAATAAACTTTTTTTTTTTTCCACAAGCTGCTGTTGGTCAGGTGTTTTCTGCCAGCAATGCAAACATGACTTCAACAGTAAAGTTGGTACCAAGAAGTGGGATCATTGTTGCTAGAAACCTGACTGCATGGTTTTTGGCCTTTTGGAGCTGATTTTTGAGAGGAATGTGGAAGGATTTGAAACCTTGGCCTAACAGATGCCTTGCAGTGCTGTAAGTACAGCTTGATGGACTATTCTGGTCAGAGTTCAAAGACCTGAATGCAGTAAGAACTATGGACTGTGAGGTTTGGCTAATGAGGGTGAGAAAGAGCTTTGCTTGGACTGGGCTAGAAGCAGTTTGTGTGAGAGGCTTGCTGTTATGCCTGTGTCCTGAGAACTTGTGCAGGCTTGTATTGTGTAGAAATGGACTGGTATGAGCTGAGGGATATGCCACAGAAATTAAATCTTTGGGCCAAAACTTCTGTCTGTTCAGCTGCAATTGTATGAGAAACTATAACCTTTGAGATTGGCCCAGCTGACCTGCACTGGAACAACAGGAAGAATGTAGACTCTTGAAGGGGCCTGAATGTTGAAGAAGTGACCTGTTCTTCAAAGTCTGCTTTATTCCCTCCTGGATTAACAAATTGGCAGCCTACATGACATTATGGCTATAACAAACATAGGAAAGAGAAGGTCATTGAATTTTGCAACACAGTTTTGTGTTTTGGAAATGGTCATGGGCAGTGTGAAGCAGGCTTGTTGGATTACCTGCATGGAGACACTATTGGAGCCATTAGGATGAACTGTGGGTTGCAGTGGAGACCTAATGGAGGTGCCAGGACCATGGGATAGCTGCCAAGGAGAGCTGCTGGCACTGGATGCAGTTTTCTGGGACTGTGAGTAGCCTAGCTGAAGGGGTGGAATTGGAACTCCAGAGACTTGTCACTGGTTAGAATTATTGGATTTGGAGACTTACCACTGGTTAGAGTTGTTGGACTTGGAGCTGCAGAGCTTGATGCTTGCCCTGTTTAAATCTCGTATTAGTTGAATATTTCTTTGCTATGCTCAATGCCATCTTTTACAGTATAAATGTTTATCCTGTGCTGTTATGGGTTTTTTGGTATTATGGCTCAGTTAAAAAGATCTTGGGGGCTGGAAAGATGGCTTAATGGTTAAGGCATATTCCTGTGAAGCCTAAGAACTCTGGTTCCATTCTCCAGGTCCCATTTAAGCCAAATGCAAATGGTGGCACATGCATCTAGAGTTTGTTTGCAGTGGCTAGAGGCTCTGGTGCACCCATTCTCCCTCTCTCTGTCTCTAATAATTAAATTAAACTAAATTAAATCTTTAAAAAATAACCTTGGAATATGGGAATGTTTGGATATCTTTGGGATTGATAAAAACTATGGGGACTTTTAAAGTTGGATGAATGTATTGCATTTTACATCATGTATGGTTATCAGTTTAAGGGGACCAGGGGTAGAATGTAGTAGTTTGATTCAGATGCCCCCCATAAACTGAGGTGTACTGAATACTAGGTCAGCTAGGCAATTTGGGAATTAACACCTCCTGGAGGCAGTGTGTTGTTGGGGGCAGGATTATGGGTGTTATAGCCAGTGTTCCTTTGCTAGTGTTTGACACACTTTATTGTTCCTGTTGTCCACCTGATGTTGGCCAGGAGGTGATGTCCACCCTCTGCTAGTGCCATCATTTTCCCCTGCCATCATGGAGTTTCCCCTCAAGTCTGTAAACCAAAATAAACCTTTTGTTCCCCACAAGTTGCTCTTGGTTGGGTGATTTCTGTCAGCAATGCAAACCTGACTACAACACTGAATATGTACACTCATGTGCATATAACCATGCCAAAAAAGTATTATCCTGTCTTCACCAGTAGATTTTTCTATGTATATTTTTATTTTTTTCACATTTTTAAATGCAGAAAGCAAAACCATGCATCCTAACATATAAGACTACAACCATATGCTCACATCACTAGAGCATCCCACTCTGAGATTCTCGAAGTTAGTTTCATAACTTTGTGCTTTGTATATTCTGTTTGCTCTGCTCAGCATGACCTTCCCACAATATTGTCTCAAGAAACATATTTGTTTTTAATATTTTATTCATTAATTTATTTGAGAGATAAAGAGGGGGAAGAGAAAGAGGCAGATAGAGGGAACAGGTACTCCAAGTCCTCTAGCTACTATGAACGAACTCCAGACACATGTGCCACCTTGTGCATCTGGCTTTACATTGGGAATCAATCCAAGGTCCTTTGGCTTTGCAGGCAAGTGCCTTAAACTCTAAGCCATCTCTCCCTGCAGCCTTTATGTCTCCACAGAGAGAACTCCATTTTCTTCCAGGATCCTCTTGCCTATCCACCTGTCATATCTCTGGCCACTTTTTACCTGAATTGTTTCTCTCCAGGCTGACTCTGTGTGGTTTGTCCAGGGCACATCGTCCAGCCCAAATCTGTCGGTATAAATCTCACAGAGTACATATTCCCATGGAATGATTCTCCTAGGGATTCCATGGTGTGGATGCCCCATGATGGTTGATATCCTGGCCTCAGAATGTCAGACATTTCCTAACAATTACAATGCCACAGTGCTATTAGAGGGAATGTTCTGCTGTGGCCACTGCCATTCTCAGCTCACCTCCCGCCAGTGTCTGCCCTCTTGGGCTGTGTTTTTGAATTGAGGCTGAGCTACTTCCTGTATATCTTTTATTCCAAGCCCTACCCATCACCTACTTCCTTTGTCTCCAAAGAAGTTCCTTTGCAGACGATCTCAGATCTTCCCGTCACCCTGCTGGCACAAGTTAATTTAATGTATTTAGCTCAGTGATTTTTAAGTCTGGCTTACATACTCACAGCAGTGCGGTGGACCCTGGTGCTACTTCTTCCATTTGTGGGGTTCATCCTCAGGCTTTTGCTCCCTATGTGCATCTTAGTTAGGACTTTATTCACTGTGCCTCCACGACTAAGCAAGTGGGGAGTCAGTTGGCTCTGAACGAGATGCAAAATGTTGCCCAGGTCACCTTGAGATAGCAGAAAAACTGCCTGGTATCAGCTAAGAAAACAAAACAAAACTATACCATTGCATGTACATTTTAGACTGATTTCTCTTGTGGCCAAGAGAAGAGGAAGACTCAAGGCAACAATATAACACTAGTGTGTTTGGACAAGAGATGGTGCCCTTGTTTTTCAAAACACCATTCCTGGTAAAAACTTAGCTGTATTTCTTTGTTTGCTAACTTCTGGTTCCACACAGTGCCAGGGTGTTTGGCACATTGACTGCCAACTCAGGGCGACTCATGGGAACAAACATTTATGAAACTGTACAAGAACTTGATATCCACTTTTTTTTCCATAGGGACACATTTTTATTTTACTCCTATATGAGAAGAAATAAGCAACAGCCTGCCTCCGAAATAGTCCAGAAGTTTCTACTAAAATGCCACATCAGAAAGTTCATTCTCTTTTCCTTTTCTGGGGTAGGAGGATATTTAAGCTCCAGAGACTTCTAAAGTTTTGCTCTGAGAGTATATTGTGGGTCACATTATTCAATTTCCCTCCAATGAAAAACTTAACTTTTTTCACAGTCCTTTGGTACATTTCATGCTCTGACATTCATGTGTCCCTGTTACCAGAGCTCACGTTGACTTTCGGTGTGTCAATTACTTTCTCATTGCTGGGATGAAAAGCTGACCAGAAGCAACTAAAAACAAAAAAGGAAAAGGGTTTGGTAGGTCCAGAGGGTAGAGACCACTGTGGTGGAGAGGGCATGGCAGAAGCAGGACGCTGGTGGTAGATCCCTGTATCAGCAGGAAGTGGAGAGCAGCACACGGAGCCTGGTGGCAACACATAAAGGCCTGCCACCAGTGACATACGTGACACACTTCCTCCAGTGAAGGTCAGCCACCAGTGACATACATGACACTCTTCTTCCAGTGAAGGTCTGCCTCCTCAAGGTTCCACAACTTTCTCTAACAGCACCACTAACTGAGGACTAAGTATTCTAACACATGAGTCCGTAGAAGACATTTAATACTTAAACTACCACATTGGGATTCACTGTATGTGTGATAGGATCTGGGGGTTTTGATGAATAATATACTGAATATCCAGAAGAACATTGCTGCCATAAACACACAATTTGGTCTACGTTTTCCACTTTTTCAAGCTCTGGCAACTTATTTTTTTTTATTTTGAGAGAGAGAGAGAGAGAGAGAGAGAGAGAGAATTGGCACACTAGGGCCTCAGCCACTGAAATCGAACTCCAGATACTTGTGCCACCTAGTGGGCATGTGTGACTTTGTGCTTGCCTCTCCTTTGTGTGTCTGGCTTGTGTGGGATCTGGAGAGTCTCATATGGGTCCTTAGGCTTTGCAGACAAGCACCTTAACTGCTAAGCCATCTCTCCAGCCCTTAAAAAATATTTTTATTGATTGTTTATTTACAAGGAGAGAGAGAGAGAATGGGCACACCAGGGGGCCCTCCTACCCCTGCAAATAAACTGCAGACATGTGTGCCACTTTATGTATCTGGCTTTACATGGGTATGGGGGAACTGAATCCAAGCTTTCAGGTTTTGTAGGCAAGCATCTTTAACCACTGAGTCGTCTCTCCAGCTATCTGGCAACTTTTACCACTTTTCTATCTCCATAGAGTAGGAACCAGTCAGAAGCATTTTTAAAATTTCTTCTTGTACTTTGTTCCCCACTTCATCTTGTCTCTTTCATCTCCACACACACACACACACACACACACACACACATACCACTGAAATGTTCACGTACAGTGACCCTCCAAACCTAATAGAAAACAGAAATACTTAACTTGGTTCACAAAGTCACCAACTGTGCAGTGAGCTTTGTGGTCATTTCACATTTTCCCCTCTCTGACCACACTCCTCCGATGAGACAGTGGACAGTGACGGCTCCCTCTCTGCCCAAGAGCCACCGTCTCCTGACTTCGTTCTCTCTCCCTTCCCCTTCCTAATAGCAAGGGCCTCGTCGCCTGAGCTGCGTCTGAGCGTTAATTACCTCGTGTCTGTTCTGCTGCCTTCAAATTATTTTTCCCACCTTCAGAGCAATTGCCCCCCACTTCTTATCTTGACTGTGATCCTCTACAGGGCACAGGGGACCTGTCTCTTGACTCTCATATTTTTGCTTCAGATGTTAAAAAGTCCCCTTGAACTTGCATTTTACAGACACCACCAAAGCACAAGTGTCTTCACATAACCTGACACTTCCCGGGGGCAGGGTGTTTGCAATTACAGGCTGAGCTGGCTGCCGGATCAGAGAGCTGCCGAGGCCCCGGTGAGGCCAGGCCCACAGAGCATCTTTGATGAGTGACGGGGTCATTATGATGAATGTGACGCTGCGATGCCACTGAAGACCCATGGCAGGAGCGTTTTCCTTCCCTTATCTTGTCTTAGCTGTAAAAAACAGACACGTGTAGACATACACATATGCATATTCCAGGACACAGGCCTGGCTGAGGAGTGGAGGAAGGATAATGGATTCCTCGCGAATTCTCCAACGATCTCTGCATGGTGTCTGTCTTTCCCAGTGTGTCCGTTTTCTTGCTGACAGGCCTTCCACTGTCAGCGGACAAGAGGATTGCTTAATCTCAAACTGGAGATTGGACCTTCCTTCCCAGCAGTTTGATTCAACGTCCCTCTATTCCTGCGTGTCTTTGTGGCTGTCACGCGGGGCTTCTCCCAATGGATGTACACGCTGCCACTTTTGACTCTTTCATGGAAAAAAAAAAATAGTTGAGGGCTGGAAATCCCAGTCTCAGCCCCTCGCACCAGCAGATCACTTTGGGAGGGAAAGGCTTGTGCTCCCTCCTCCACTGTATGTGTCTGTGTTCTGTGCGGCCCTTGGTAGTTCCCACTCAAGCCTTTCAGTAAGCCCCAGTCCCTGTGGGTGGGCTCAGGCTTCCCACTCAGTGCAAGAGGAAGGCCACGCCCACGTTAAACGTCTAGGGAGGAAGCCATGCTCGGTCAGAAAACGCGATCATAGATGAGCTCTTGGCAAGGGGCTCCCAGACGCTCTGCTTCAGTTGCAGACTTTGAACTTTTCATGTTTGGAGGGTTTGGGGGATCCATAGCTTCCTTGAGGGGAATATAGAAGACTCTTGGGCTACCAGAAGTTGGGGGGCCTCTCTCATCTTGAAGAGGAGCTTGTCTGCTTATTTCTTGAAGGAATTGCATTCTTTCTCTTCAGTTTAGCTAACCCCTTTCTAAAAGTCTCCTCAGAAGCTTAGAAACGTCTCCCACAAACACTTCTGAATACAGAGAAGGGTTATAGCTCATGGAGGAGAACATGAGAGGTAGAGAGGTGGTTGTACCTCCCAAGATCACCCAGAACAGCAAAGAAGGTTCCAGAGCTCCCATTTGAAAATGTGCCTTGTATTTTAAAGATAGTCTACCTTGCCATTATTTTTTTTTCCTGATTATTTATAAAAGTGCTTTCATTTTGAAACCCACCATTACTCATTATCTTCTGGATCTTAAGACCTCTCATGAGCTGCTTCAACTCTTGCTCTCATCTGACGGGGGGTGGGAGGGGGAGACTGAACACAGCTGACACAGGCTACCACCCTTCCTCATTGACGCCCTCCAGTTATGCATTCAAAAGGAAGTTGAATGTATTTCTTTTAACATCTTTCTCTCATGCAAAATACATTTCTATTCTTGCTTTAACTAGATGGTTAACTTCTGGGTGTAAAGCAAAGCAGAAATTGTTTGTTACAGTTTAACAGCAGGACTAGAGGTCCAGCGAGTTTATGTAGTTCTTTGGAAGCACATGGCAATAGATGGAGAAGATGGAATTCAAGATGTCCATAATCCAGGACTAATCCGTTCATTCAGAATCCGGTCATATATGGAAATGCCCAGGTGCCCAGGCCAGCAGCCCAGGGGTATGCGAGAAACACGACCCCCCTCCCTGTATCCATTGAGACCCAGACCTGGCAAGCTAGGTTTTGCATGTGCTTGCCAGACATCTTGTCTCTATTCTCAAAGTGGTTATAAGGGTGTGTGAGTGAATCAATGGGTAGATTTTGCCAAAAGGCCAAAATCTGTAGATGTAAAGCAGTTTTAAAGGTAATTTGTCCTAAACCCACTTCTGTCAGCTCACAGAAACGGAAGCACTCCATGCGTTTTGCTCTTGCTTCAAAGACTCCCATGCGTTTTTCTCACTGTTGCATAGCAGCCTTGTGTGTCACAAGCTAAAGACAGACTATAATACCCTGACAACTCCTGAATACTAGAAGGGAAAGAAGGTTTTAAAAATATTTTTATTTGTTTATACTCAAGAAGAGGGAGGGAGGGAAGGAGAGAAGGAAGGAAGGGGAGAGGGGGGAGAGAGAGAGTATGGGTGCCCCAGGGCCTTTTGCCATACTGCAAATAAACTCCACTTTGTGCATTTGGCTTTACGTGGCTTCTGGGGACTTGAACCCAGGCCTGCAGGCTTTGAAAACAAGTACTTGCCTTTAACCTCGGAGCCATCTTCCCCAGCCCAAGAGGGGCTTTAAAAATGAAGGAGTTTGACTACTTTGTGAAAACAAATTACCTGTTAAGTACATGGTCTCAGAAACAAATTATCCCATGAATATATATTTATATAAATTACACACACACACACACACACACACACACACACACACACACATACAGGATCTCACTATGTATCCTTGGCTGGCCTAGGACTACAGGCTGACCTACAATTTGCAGTCATAGTCCTATTTCTGCCTCCCAAGGGCTGAGATCACAGGCATATGCCACCATACCTAGCTAAAATTCCCTTGTAGGTGCATAAGGACAACAGAAGAAGTAAACACTGGGTGTGGAATTTTAACAATTTTCCAAGACACATATTGCTCTGGGGCTGAAGTTTTATCACACTCGGTGTCAGTGTGACACGGTGGTTTGGGGATGTGTTTCCTTTCTCTGAGCCGTCTTCACCTAGAGTGGAGAATTTACATTTCCAAGATCTCCCATCTCATGTCTTAATGGAGCAGACTGTGGATTCAGAAACTCCTTCTGCGGAAACAGTAGTAAATGGCGAGGCGTGGACACAGTGACTGTGACTCTAGCCAGTCTGGAAGGAAAATCCACAGAGGTCTGATCTGAGGGTGGAAGAGGACAGCAGGAACCTCCTACAAGGGGCAGTCAAGCCGGGTCAGGCTCTGGGCAGAGTGCCCGGGTTGAGGAATGACATCAATGTGTAGGGAGAGTATCTTCAGGCCAGACAGGTGTTTGAGCCCCAGCCAAGTGGACTGGAGGTCAGGATGGGGCTTCGGTTCTTAAAAAGGTACCCGAGTACAAAGCAAACGTTACCCAGTTATCCAGAGCCCCCAGCGTAGCCACAGATGGCCCCACTTTGAGTTCAAGGAATATCAAATTTATGGTAGCAAAAGCAATTCCACGCTCACCTACTTTGTCAGGCAAAGAACAGCATGGAATGCAGGCTGGAAGGTGGAAGAGCCAGAATGAACCTCTTCAGAACTGAGATCTGGTATTTCTATTTTATTTTTTTCATTATTATTTTATTTATTTTTGGAGAGAGACACAGAGAGAGACAGACAGAGAGGGAGAGGGACAGTCAGAGAATGGGCGCGCCAGCAGTCTCAGCTGCTGTGAACAAACTCCAGATGCATGCGCCCCCTTGTGGGCAAGTGCGGCATTGCACCCTTGCGTCACTTTGCATCTGGCTAAAGTGGGACCTGGAGATTGGAACCGCTGGAGATTGGAACCAGTGTTCTTAGGCTTAGGAGGCAGGCGCCTTAACTGCTAAGCCATCTCTCCAACCCTGGTATTTCTATTTTAAATCAAAATTGACGTGATAATAACCAGAACCAGGGGTTCTTACCTGTGACTACTTCATTCTCAGAGCCCCATAGGGTGGACTCATGGTCTGGCAGGCTAGTTTCAGGGCTTTGAATAACTAATTATGATGCTAACAAGCAATTAGATTAACTGATTAATTTTAAAATATTTTTATTTAGAAATTTCAGACACACAGAGAGAGGCAGTAAGTATAGGCCCACCTGGGCCTCCTGCCACTGCAGACACACTCCAGATGCATGCACCACTTCGAGCATCTGGCTTTATGTGGCTTCTGGAGAACTGACCCCAAGCCATCAGACTTTGCAAGCACCATTAACCACTGAGCCATCTCTTTAGCTCCTGGATTTATTTAGTTATTTTGCCAAGATAAAAAAAAAAAAATCAGGGGCTGGGGAAATTTCTTAGTGGTTAAGGTGTTTGCCTGCAAAGCCTAAGGATCAGGTTTTGATTCCCCAGGACCCACATCAGCCAGATGCACAAGGCAGCACATGCATCTGGAGTTCATTTACAGTGGCTAGAAGCCCTGGTGCGCCCATTCACTCTTTCTCTCTGCCTCTTCCTCTCTCTCTCTCAAGTAAGTAAATAAAATATCTTTTAAAAATTGCAATATCTATTCTAATGTAGAATTTTGTTTTACAAGGAACAGAATATGCTTGTAGAAAATCCTCAGGGCATTTTAAGGAAAGTAAGTAGGCATCTTCAGATGAGATCTCTGAGGTAGTTAGCCTTCAGGATTCCCCGTGGCGGCCAGTGAATGTGAGGAGATCGGTGGTGTTCAAGTGTGGTAGATGATTCTGTGCAGGGGACAGCCTGCCTTCATCCAGAATGGGGTCACTAGTCTTGAACATATGGAAAACTGAGTGGTGAAAAGTAAGCCAGGAAACCAGTGTCTTTTATCCTTAGCTTTTGTAAACCATACCTAATAACTATTCATTTTCCCCCAAAGGCTGATATGCTTCAATATTTGGAAGCCTCAGTGTTAAGTTTTGAGTTGGGAGAGGCAACCTAACCAACTGCCATTTGTTTGGTACTAAGGGATATAACTTTCAATAAAATTAATGACTGAAAAAAAATTGCAATATGTAGACCTTCAACCATGACTATCGAGATAGAAGAGTCCAGGCAGAACATGAAAGGGTGGGAAGGGGTGAGTGGGAGCCGCCGAAGAAAAGCATTTAGGAAGGAGGAGCCTTTGCCAGACCTCATCTGTGTGGCTTTCACTGTCAGCCCTATGGCTTTCCAGCACGGTCAGGAAGTTTGATTTCCTGACTTGCTTTTCCAGTCACCTGTGCATCTGTCCAATACAGTTTTCATACCCCCTAAGCTGAAATGTTGCTCCAGGTAACTATTTTTTATTATTTTATTTTGTTTATTTTATTTCATTTCATTTTATTTTGGTTTTTCAAGGTAGGATCTTGCTCTGGCCCAGGCTAAACTGGAATCCACTATGTAGTCTCAGGCTGGCCTCAAACTCACAGCGATCCTCCCACCTCAAAGTCCCAAGTGCTGAGATTAAAGGCATGTACCACCACGCCTGGCCTCAAGTAACATCTTTTAACCTCTTCTAGAAATATCTCTTAGGTTTCTTTATGTTATGACTTGATATAGCTGGAGAAACTAATACGAAAAGTTAAAGAGCTACAAAGCATCTCTTTAAGGCATGTTTTAATCACACGTAACACAAGTCTGCAAGTCTCATAAGAGTGAATGCTTCTTCATGTGTTGGGAATCCGACTTGCCAGGTACAGTTTACATATCTCACCCTGCTGGTATTTGTTTCCCTCCATAATCTCCCGCAGAGAGCCTCCCCTCTCTCCTCATACTCACCTTCTTCATCTCAACAGTTATTCGGGCTAATTTAGCTCTTGGCCTCCTAGTCTGTCCTCTTCAGTCTGCCCTGTTACTTTCCTCATCGCAATGACAAAATACCGGACAGAGAAAGTTCTAGAGGAAAGGTTTGCTCTGGATGACAGCTTCAGAGGGACTTCAATCTGTCATATCAGGGAAAGCAGTGTAGAGCAACTTTGTGGTGGTGGGAACACGAGGTTGTGACTTGTTCCCAAGGCACCCACCGGGAAGCAGAGAGCTAGATCGGGCAAGGGACAGGTTGAGCCTTCGAAGATGCATCATCCCCAGTGACTCACTCTGCCAGCCAGGCACTACTTACTGACAGCTCCATGGTCTCAGGGTAGGACCACAGGCACTATTCATGTTTAGAACATGGGCTGCCTGGGAGCATTCAGATTCGTAGCATGTGGAGTCACCTTCACGCTGCTGGGAAAAAACACTAACCACAAGCAGCTGATAGAAGGAAAAGTTTTAGGTTGGCTTATGTTCTTGAGGGGAAATTTTATGATGGAAGGGGAAATCATGGCATGAGCAGAGGCTAGACATTACTTTGGCATAGCATTTTTAAAACAGCAGGAAAAGAGTTGAGCCAATCTCTGGTAAGGGGGAGGTGGCTATAACAGCCCTAAGTCCACCCTGTCCCCCCCAACACACTTCGTTGAGCAAAGACTCCACCTCGCAAATTGCCACCAACTGGGGACCAAGCATTGAAAACACATGAGCTTATTGGGGACATCTGGTTTAAACTGCCACTTACCAAAAAACCCTCAGTCTTGACTACCACTGTCCGCTCAAGACCGTATCTGTCACCTGTAGACTAGTGTCCGGAATCTATAACACATACTCCAATTTTTTAAAAATATACTTTATTTATTTATTTATTTGAGAGAGAGAAAAGAGAGAGAGAGATAGAGAATGGGTGTGCCAGGGCCTCCAGCTACTGCAAACTAACTCCAGATGCATGCACCTCCTTGTACATCTGGCTTACATGGGTTCTGGAAAATCGAACTCAGATCCTTTGGCTTTGCAGGCAAATGCCTTAACCACTAGCCATCTCTCCAGCCCTCCATACTCCCAATTTTTAAAGCAATGCCTTACAGAAGTCCCTGTGTTTTAGCTTTCACTCACATACCCATCATTTCATTATAACCTGTGATCTGTTACTTCTGATAACATTTTTGTAGGGCTTTTAGGATATTCTTCCTAAGTGATCGTGTTGTCATCACAAAAAGCAACTTTAATTGTTTATAAGTTTTATGTTTTTTGTTTCACTTCAATAGCAATGATAGAAGTGGTGGAAACTGTTACCGGTCCTTTTCTAGAACTTAGGGGATAAGAACTTCACCTTTCATCCCTGTCTATTACATTACAAGTAGATTTTCCCCTGGTAATCTTTATTTGTTTTCGTATGTGTGTAGTACACATGCTGGTGGTGGTAGTGGTGGTTGTGTGTGTGTGTTGTATGTACACACACACACACATGCACACAGATGGAGAAGGCAGAGGAGAGCGTGCTGTGTTTCCTCTATCACTTATCTTATTTCCTTGAGACGGGAACCCTGTCTGAACACAGAACTGCAGCTTTTGCAAGATCCAGCAATTCTCTGGTCTCTGCTCTCCATAGAACTGTGTTTGCAAACGGGCATGGACACACCCAGCAGTTTTCAAGAGCCCTGGGGAATTGAACTCAGGCAGCCTCAGACCTCTGTCCTTGTGGCAAATTCTCTTACCCACAGAGCCATCTCCCCAGCCCTCTTATCTTATAATAGTTAGGCAATTTTCCTCTGTTCCCAGTTTTTTTTTAAGATTTTTTTCATAAAAGGTGCTAAATTTTGTAGAGATGTGTGGATGCTCGATGTAATTATATTTTCCCTCTATTCTGATCACATAGTGAAGTGCAGTGAATATTGTCAAATGTTAATGCAAGCTTGAATCTCTGAGAAAAACTACACTTTGTCATGGCATTCTATACTTTTATATGTTGCTGTATTATAATTTGCTAGGGATTAAGAGTCTGAAATTTGCTCTCCTTATCATGTTTTTGTGGGGATAAGGGCAAAATGCACCTCACAATAAGTTTGGAAATCTTCCCCATATTCTCTTTCTTTTCTTTTTATGGGGGAGATTTCCAAAATTTTTTCTTTTGGGAAAGTTTGTATAGAAATATTTGTCTCATAAATGTTTTCTGGAATGTACCTAGGAAGTCTTCTTGGCTTGGTGTTTTCTTTGTGACAATATTGTAAATTGGAAACTTAGTTTTAAATTGAATTGGTTTTGGTAATTTATACCTTAAAAAATTGGTCATTTTACCTACATTGTTAAATTTATTAGCATAAATGTACTATTATATTATATATTACTAGTTTTTTAAAAAAGCAATAGTCTGTGGTTAAGTCCTTGCTTGTATCTAATGATGGGAAATAGGTATTCTTTTATTTAAAATTTCGTGGGTCCATTCAGGACTTTGCCAGTTTTCTTGATATTTTTAATGACATTGCTTTGGTTTCATTGATTTTTCTCTGAGTGATTTCTATTTTATTGGCTTCATCACACACTAATTATGTCCTCACTATTCACCTTGAGATTATCTTGCTCTTCTTTTATTAATTCTTAACATGAAGCTCGGGTTACTCATTGTGTACCACTTTTATGTTCTAATGCAAGCATATCATAACGTATATAATTCCTTGTTACAATTTTAAAATATTTTCTGATGTCATTATCATTCAAATAAAATGTTTTCTCATTTTTTCAGGTGATTATTTTTCCTTTTCCTCTGGATTACGTAGAATATTACCAAATTTTGAAGATTTTTAAAATTTTTATTTATTTATTTATTTGAGAGAGCAAGCGAGAAATAGAGAGAGAGAGAGAGAGAGAGAGAATGGGCGTGCCAGGGCCTCTAGCTACTGCAACCGAACTCCAGACACATGTACCACCTTGTGCATCTGGCTGATGTGGGTCTTGGGGAATCAAACTGAGGTCCTTTGGCTTTGCAGGCAAGTGCCTTAACTAGTAAGCCATCTCTCCAGCCTCCTGAAGATTTTTAATATCAATTTTTTTTTTTTTCTTCAAGGTAGGGTCTCACCGTAGCCCAGGCTTACCTGGAATTCACTATGTAGTCTCAGGGTAGCCTTGAACTCACAGTGATCCTCCTACCTCTGCCTCCCAAGTGCTGGGATTAAAGGCGTGCGCCACCATGCCCAGCTAATATAAATTTCTAATCTCATTTTAGTTTTCATAAAATATACAATGAATAATTTTAGGACTTCTGGATTTATCAAAACCTGTTTTTTAGGACACAGTCTAATCTAACATAATATAGTCTATGTGTACTTGAAAAAAATGTAAATTCTCCTAATTAAATAGAGCCGTTCAATGATACCACTTAGGTCCAGGTGACAGATAATGTTATCCATTACATAACAGTGTTATCATATAATGATCTGCATAATTACTGCATGTTATAAAAATTATAAAGTGAGTAGTATTGAAATCTCTGATTACAATTAGATACTTGCCTCATGCTTCTGAAAGTGACAGGAATGATTAGGAAGCTGTTAATAATCCAGTGAGGCCAAGCATATCACCGTTGACCTACAATCCCAGCACTTAGGAAGGAGGCTGAGGCAGGAGAATCAATGTTCAAGTTCAATGTCACCCTGGGCTGCATGATACGGCCCCATCTCCGAAAGAGAGACTCTTCTCATAGCCACCATCCAGGGATGATGCAGCAAGGTTTTAAATGAGCCCGTGGGGAGGTGGCAATGGTGCTGAGAGGGTGGTTGGGACGACACGCCACACCGCTTCATCAGAACTCAGGATGCCGTGTGCACGCAGTGATGGCTCCTTGAACTCTGGCTGCACCCTGTGAATGAGGACAGGCCCCCTTTGTTCTGAGGGGGGCATTTGCAGTTGTACCCATGTTCGTGATAGCTTAGTCCTCAGATCTGGATACCCATTCCAGATGCCCTGTGGGCAGTTCAAGTTCTCTTGTCTGTTGGGAACCCAGGTCACACGTCCAGTTCTTGCCATGGACTCTCGCCTGTGAAATGTAACAACTTTATTTTCATGTTGCTTTAAGCTCTTGCGGATGGATTTGCATTCCAGACTCGGTTTACATGATGTTGAGGGCCTCCTGTTCCCAGGACTCTGGCTTTACCTCTCTATGTTCCATGACCGGGTCCAGGTAGTAATAGATACAGCCCTTTATCTGGCTTATGTGTATAGCCATTGGCCTGTGGCCTCTGGTCAGAGACATCTCTAATGGCATAGGCTTCACTCAGATCTCATTCTGTCTGCTTCTTCTATTCCACTGGTTCCAGCAAGTCGTACAGCTGAGTTCACCCCCAAGTTATGACATTATTAAGACTTTTCCTTTCAACTTAGAATATGAAACAGGGATAAGTCATTCAACTTTCACCGTCCATTTAACCCCTGTGTAAACTGTCTGAGGAATATAATGATAATTACCTTTACCAGCGACAGAGTTGGGGGGGGGAGAAAGAGTCAATTAGGGCTTGCGTTATGCTTTGAGATCTTTCAATAAAAGGCTCGGGGTCATTACTGTTAACAAGATACCAAAGGGATATTTGCCAGCAATGCCTCCCTTTGAGCCAGCTTGTCTGTCATTAGTAATTTGGGGGCTTGGCACCGAGTCATGGGAATGTTTTAGTGGCTTCTGTTCAACCCCAGAAATAGATCATGAAGTTGCTAAAAGAAATTCTTGTTTTCTCTGCTGTCCTCTCTTTCTACACACGTGGGGACTTCTGGGGTAGATCTCAGGTTTTCTAGAGAGGGACAAAGAAGTGGGCAACAGGGTTTTATGTTGCCCTAATAAACTCTGATAGAAAATAGCACCCAGGATCATTCCAGAGACTTATTTAGAGATGGCTTATGCCACCACATTGTAAATTTTGGCCCAGGCTACAATTCTGGAGCTACCTGGAGACCTTGCTCATACAGGGAGATTCGAGAGTGAGAGGTGAGAGCCTCCTCCTCTAAGAAATATTTGAGAAGCATTTGTTAGTTTGAACACGTTGTTTTCTTCTCAAGACAACTCCCAAATGCTTTTCAAGGCTGCCTTTATGAGGCAAGGAAAAAAATGCTTTCTGTCTGGGAGGCCTAGGCTTGTGTCTGGGGCATGGGCAAAGTCCATGTATGTCCAACCAGGTTTGTGTGTGGCCCTTCATCATTTTCTTTCACTTCTACTCTTTGCTTTTTCCATTCTTTGTGCGGAAGGGCAAGGCACATGATAGACTAGAGAACATAGCACTTATGTTAAAATCAGAAATAGTATTTAAAAAATATTTGTATTTATTTATAAAAAAGGAGAAAAAGAGAGGGAGAGAAAGAGGAAAAAAGAGAATAGACACATTGTAGCTTCTTTCAACTGCAGATGACCTCCAGATGAGTGTGCCACTTTGTGCATTTGGCTTTACTAAGGAACCAAGGCATTGAACCTGGGCCTTCAGGCTTTACAAGCAAGTGCTTTTAACCACAGAGCCATCTGTCCAGCTGGAGAAATAGTTTTGAATCTTATCAATAGATCAATGGCTACTATGCTGAACGTAAGCCAATAAGGTGTGGTGGGGATTGTGGCAAGCTGGGACATTCATGCCCCATCCCCACGGAACAGCCATTGTTCTGCTACTGGAAGTATTTCTATGGCATCTCTTTCTTTCTTACTTCTTTTTTTTTTTTTAAACCAATAACAAACCCAGAAATGTGTTCACAAAGTCACCTGAGTTTTAAGAGTTGAAAGTAACTCATTTTCTTTGGAAAAGGTTGGAACAATGAAACCACAGTTGTAGGCTGAATTTGGCTAACCACCAGTTTGATATTTATGATCGATTTCATCCTTTATGTATCAATTTCCATATCTTTCCTTAGCATCTAATATGATCCACCTGTTGCTCTTGACAGTAATCATGATTCTAATAATGTTTATTTGTGTTCCCCTAAAGTAGAATCTGATTTTTTTTTTTTTTTGCTTGAGATACAGTCACCCAAATCACAATGCCCTCATTTTTTTTTTTTTTTTTCCCCATCAGGCCCACTCAAATTCTCACCTTCTTTCTCATCACTGGCAATACAATATAAACTCAGCATAATGTGTTTTGAACCAGTTAAGCCTAAACTTCATTCCTAAGAAGAAAGTGGATAACAGATCTTTCTACTTTTACCTAAAAGCAAAATAAAAACAAAAACAATACAATGGTGGCTATTGATACTCTCATCCAGACTGCTATGTCACCAACCACATAAAGCTGTCACTGTGGTTGGGCTTACCAGTCCTTGGCCACATAAATGATGTCACTCCTGTGCTTGGTAAGGGCTTAGAATGAAAGAGGCATGGCAACTGTGGGTCCATTGTCATTCCAGAAAAATATGCCAAAGAAGTCCTAGTTACTGCTTGATGATTACACTGTCAGAGGCATGTCGTTCGGCAAAGATGCCACGGCTTCACTTCTTTTAATGTTTTCTTGGGAGCAATGTGACTGCTTCCCTTAGCGCAGTGATATGGCTTGAAGTTAAAGTGCTGGGCCAAAAGGATAGCTCAGTGGTTGAAGGCACGTGCTTGCAAAGTGTGAAGACCTGGGTTTGGTTCCCCGATGCCCATGTAGGACCCTATGCACAGAGTATAAATAAGTAAAGAAGTCCTGCACAAGTATTGAACAATTATTCTCCAGGGGATGACACTAATTTGGGAGACTATGGAGCCTTCTGGTGCCAGGGTCTAGCTATGGACCAGCTATTGGTCCTTGCTCTTTCTGCTTTCTGATCCACCACAATGTGAGGATCCTCCGCCACAAGCTTCTGCCACAATGCACTCCTCCATGTCGTTCCTGCCAGGATGAATGGGACACCTCCTCAAACTGTGAGCCAGAGTTAGTCTTTCCTCTCTGACCTTGTTTCTGTCACAGGAAACAAGGTCACAGGTCACAGGAATACAAAGGTAATGAATATAAGCAGGAAGACACCTCTTTGGAAAAGATGTCATCATTCCTTGCATGTCGCAATTTTCTACTCCCTCAAGACACAAGAACTAGTTGTTAAGGACACTCCATCGTGGCCATAAGGGTCACTGACAGAGACGGCTTCCACAGCTGGTCACTTGGAGTTGAGATGCATGTCAATTTCCAATACATGCAAAGTGAAAACAACCCGGACAGTCACTAAAGAATGAACAGATGAGGAAAATATGCATTGAATGGGAAACTCTTTGCCAGTAAAAGTAATGGAATCTGGATAAATGCTGCATTCTTCTTGAGCCACAAAACATAGTAGGAAAACAAACCAAACATTTAAAGACCAAAATATTGAATGAATGTTCATATGTGAAATGCCCAGAACAGGAAAATATATAGACAGTAGGTAGATGATCAGCTTTCTGGGACTAGGGGTATGAAAAAGGACCAATTACAAGTGGTCTCAAAATTTATTAGAGGGGGTTGGAGAGATAGCTTAGCAGTTAAGTGCTTGACTGTGAAGCCTAAGACCCCAGTTCGAGGCTCGATTCCCCAGTACCCACATAAGCCAGATGCACAAGGGGGCACATGCATTTGGAATCCCTTTGCAGTGGCTAGAGGACCTGGCGTACCCATTCTCTCTCTCTCTCTCTCTGTCTCCCTATTTCTGTATCTCTCTCATAAATAAATAAATAAAATATTAAAAAATTATTAGAGGGAGTGATGGAATTGTTCTATAATGACAGGGTGGTGATGGGGCAGGGGCACACTTTTACACACTTACAAAAAGTCATTGAATTTTTACATTTAAATCAGATGAACTCAACTTTACGTAGATTGTACTTCAATACAGCTGCTTAAGAGACACATAGTAGGCTCAGAACTTTATCAAGATGTTTGACTACCTGGAGTCAGAGAGTCATCGAGGACAAGTTATTCCAGAACTTTCCACCAACTTGCTGCGTAATTTTGAGAAAAGACTTCTTTATCTGCCTGTGGTTTCCTCCTCCGGAACTGGAGGTTTCTAGACTGATGCTTTTCCTGAAGTTTTCAGCATCTGTAACACATAAGAAACAGTGATAATGGCTGTTGGTATTATTTCACCACAGTTACTATGAGGTTGTTGACCTTTGCTGAGGCGCCGAGGTCTGGCTCAGAGCCCTTCATACAGCATCCGACAGTGCCTGGCTATTGACATAAGAATAGTAGGAACATGAACCTCTATGGGCCTCTAAATATAATACAAGGTGTTTCCTAGGAATTTAACAATAGCGTGATATATGAAGATGGTGTGACATTTCTGCCAAGTTTCTAGGTCTTGTAGCCCCAGAGGTCATAAAACATTGTGAGGAGGAAAATATCTCCCTCCCATAATCTAGTCTAATTGACTAATTACAGTGAACAAAAATATGTGTGTGTGTGCGTGCATGCGTGTGTACTCTTGTTTTGTGTACGTTAAATGTGTTGTGTTAACGAGGATGATCTCGGGAGTCAACACACAAAACCCTCAGTTCCTTCCTGGGTTTTCTATGAAGTTCTTGCGTATCATTACTGAACGATACTGAATAGCTGTAACATCAGGTTAGCTGTCAATAACTTGCTTCATAAGATACTCTAAGTTCTATGAGACCTTCTATCCTAAATACCTGAAATAGTACCGGAAACCTCAGCCTTCTCCGTGTCCTTAACCTTTGTTTCTGACTTCCATGGTCTTTATGTCTTATTCCACCAAGGTCAAGGTCTATTTGGTGGTGAATGGACCTAGGTAGTAGAGATCCAACAGGGAAGTTGTCCACTTCTCTGGTTAATTAGATACACAAATGCAGTCAACTCAAGCCATTTATTTTGTAACAGCCTCCTGCTGTGCTGTGACTGCCCACTGACTGGGAGTGATTTCCCTGCTTCCGAATTCCTCTGTCTTTGGTTGAAGGTTTCTGTAAACTGGAGTAATGACTGTCTGGTGAGACACTAGGTCCATGGTAATGAACATTCCTTGGCATGAGGAGATGGCAGAACAGATCAGAATTATTCCTAAGCCAGATGCCCCAGGAGCCCACCCACCCTTTTTATTTCACGTTTGCTCAAAGAATCCACGTTTTTTGTTCCTTGTTTGGAACAAACCAATGGATTGCTTTCAGCTCATTTGTCCTTTTAAGACACAGCCAGAAACCCCAGCAAGGCTGGGTGTGATTTTGCGAGGCCACACACACTGATGGACCAAACCAACTGCAGTAAGATTTTTGCATATCTTTGAATGCCTGACTGAATACAGACAGTCAGAGCTGGGATAGATGTTCTTTGAGAGGATGGAGAGGAAGACGTAAGTGTTTATGGACCTCCTTTGATGCCTGCAACTTGAGATGTTTAGATTTTCTATTTGGTTATTAAAGATATAAGAATAATTTTTATTTTTCATAACAAGAGAAGATCAGACTCATTGTCAAAACATATAAAGCAATACAAGGGACAAGGAAAAAAGTTAAGCCATCCCTGTATCGTCAAACGCACCTCCACTCATCCTTTCTTTTGTAACTTCAATCTCAAGTAGAAGTGAGAACTTTATATAGACTAGCATGGACTCTTCTCTCAACATTTTTTAAAGATTTATTTATTTAATTAATTTTTTTAGAGAGAGAGAGAGTGAGTGAGAATGGGTATGCCAGGGCCTCTAGCCACTGCAAACAAATTCCAGATGCATGTGCCCCTTTGTGCATCTGCCTTAAGTAGGACCTGGAGAATTGAACAAGAGTCCTTAGGCTTCGCAGGCATATATGCTTTAACTGTTAAGCCATCTCTCCTGCCCTCTCCACATTTTTAAAAGCACCTTATCACAATGTGAATTGTTCTGCAATCCCATTCCACATCCTATTTATTTACCATGCTTACATTTCTACCCAATTACAGATGGACCTGCCTCATTTTTTATTTTATTTTATTTTTTTGAGGTAGGATCTCACTCTAGCCCAGGCTGACCTGGAATTCACTATGTAGTCTCAGTGTGGTCTTGAACTCATGGCTATCATCCTACCTCTGTCTCCTGTGTGCTGGGATTAAAGACATGCACCACCTCACCCGACTTGTCTCACTTTTTAACGGCCACTTAGTGTTCTACTTTATGCCACTCTTCCCATTTGTTTAGCTCCACCCTATTGCTGAATACATGTACTATTTCTACCAATTGTACACGTGCTCCAATGCATGTATGTTTAAGTATAGTTAGAAATAATTCACCGGAGCTTTTTGAGCAAAGAGTCTATCAGTCAAGGGTCTCGATGTTATGGAGTTTCAAAGGGGAAAGTGGGGGAGGAAGGGAGGCACCATGGAATATTGTCTACAATTAACGAAGTTGTCAATAAAAAATAAATAAGTTTAAAAAGAGACAATTGCTTCCTGCCTTCTCTATAGAGTATGCAATTTTAGCCCACCATATATTTCACATGTATATTCTGTCCTGCTCCACCTCTGGACTAGCCATTCATATAATAATGACTTCAAGTTAGATGTCTATGTCTCAGAGAAGTGTATGAACACCAATAAGGCCACCTACACTCCTTATTGCACAGCTGGGAAGCAATCTCATGTCTGACTCAAAGCTTCTGCATTGACTGTTACCCTGTCGATAACTAGTATGTGGAATTTCTAACCCACCCAAGGCAGGTGTCAAATGTACCTATATGCTATTAGATTTCAAACATTAACAATGTAAGGGAGGGTGGCAAAAGCAAAGAAGTTGGTTCTTGCTGTTTGTAAGGCCATAGTACTGCAACCCCTGAGCAGAAGACATGAGACTATCCATTGGAGCCCTGGGGTTAGATATATCAGGATTTGAATCTCAAGTCTGTCATGTTGCATCCAAATAGCTTTGAATAACTCACTTTTTATAAGGTTTTGGGCTGGAGAGATGGCTTAGCCATTAAGGCACTTGCCTGCAAAGCCAAAGAACCCAGGTTTGATTCCCCAGGACCCAGGTAAGCCAGATGCACAAGGGTAGCACATGCATCTGGAGTTCGTTTACAGTGGTTAGAGGCCCTGGCATGCCCATTTTTTTTCTCTCTCTCTATCTGCCTTTTTCCTGCTCTTTAAAATAAATAAATATCATATATATATATATATATATATAGCCAGGCAAGTTGTATACAACTGTGCAGTAGTGGCACATAGTTTATAGGGTAACCAATTGTTCTCTGGTTAAGTATGAGGCCGGAATTTATACCTGGTACTGAAAACCAAGCCAGAAGCTTATGGCTTGGAAAGCCATAGACCCTAGAGGGAAGCTCTCACTGTTCTTTGGCTAAAATGAGAGGATATGCTAGTCAAAACTCTTCTAAATGTCTATATGCTTATTCCCTTTCATTCTTGGTTAGAGAATCTTCCTTTTACAGTGAATACTGAGTCGACTCAAGACCCATCCGTAAGATAAGAAAAGCAAGCTAACTCCCCAGTGCAAGACAAGCCCTCTCTATCACATCTGCCAGGGTCAAGGAAACATGTCAGAGGAAGTGGCGGATTAATTATGAGCAGCTCTCACTGCTAGTCTGACATCCTCCTCCAGGAAGATGGTGATAGACACTGACAAGGCTCAAAACTCATCCAATCAGAAAATCAGAGGCTTCTGGGAGTTCAACAGTTAAGGAGGCTTATAACACGCCCTCCAAGGACCAGATAATGATGCAGAAGAGGGAGCGTAAAGATCCTAAGAGCCATAGTGTGGGACATTGTACCCCTCACCCCACAGAGACTGACTGATGCGTTCGTGACCTCAGAGTAAACACTGATAACCCCACTGAGGAGGACCCTCAATGCAATGGGGGTGATGGAACAGCCCATAGAACCCAATGCGCATACGACCAATGTGCAATATATTCATACTGTAAAGCTCTCAATTAATGAATATTTTTTTTAAAAAAAGAGTCAGGTTTCCTCATCCGCAAAGTTGAACACACCAATTTTCCACCTTGCTGGATGGTTGTGAAATTTTAATGGTGTTATATGCACTGGATGTGTTTCACAGTTCTTTTATTTTTTGCGAGGTAGGGTCTCACTCTGGTCCAGGCTGACCTGGAATTAACTATGTATTCTCAGGGTGGCCTCGAACTCTGGGCGATCCTCCTACCTCTGCCTCCCGAGTGCTGGGATTAAAGGTGTGCGCCACCATGCCCGACGTTTCACAGTTCTTGAGACAGAATGTGAGCTTAGCAAAATTCAGCTATTATTTTATTTGTGTGTGTGTGTGTGTGTGTGTGTGTGTGTGTGTGTGCGCGCGCACGCTAAATCTTATGGTGCTCTGGAGTCTCCAGTTTCTTTGTTAATTCTCGTCCAGGCACTTACCCTCTTATCACCTTCACTATCCTCAGGAGAACCTTGGGCAATTCGGGGCATGGCCTTAGCTCCCATCATTTTAGGAGTGTGTGAACATGATAGGTACCTGATATAGTCCAGGGGTGCAAGGAGATTGCTAATTAGAAGTGGAAGGCTGGGTACAGCTAATGATTTTCCTGGTAGTCATTTATACTCACAGGTTGGGAACTGGGTGTGATTTCTTCTTAGAATAAGTCCTTGGATCCTTGTGCCTCGTTCTGATTTTGTCATCATTTCCCAAGTCCCTTCTGTCCTCTGAAGGCCCAGTCTTGGAATCCGTCTCTTTGACCCGGCTTTCTGTGCCAGGCTAGACAAGTCCAGATGCTTCTTGTCAGGTGCGGGCCAAATTGCTCGGCTGGGACAGTCATCACGGGGCTAGGCTATTCCCTTCACTGAGCTGGGCTCTTGGCCACCACTGGGGAGATGCCAGCAGGAAGGAGGCAGGGCCGTGTGGAGCTGGTAGGGGCAATGGCTGCCAGGAGCCTGAGATGGCTTACAGCTAGTGAGGCAAGATTATTGATTTCAGCCCCTCCCAGGCAGCAGGTTCAGACAGGAGGACAGGGAGGCCTCCTGTGCCTGGGTCAGAGGGGGCGCGGGCAGCCAGGAGAGCAGGTTCTCCCAGGCCTGGACTCCTTGAGGCCTGCCTGCCCCAGTGTGGCTGTTGGAGAAACCTGTTGGGTAAGATCCTGTGTGTTTCCCTGTAAGGCTAGTTCTTACAGTCAAGGCAGAAAAGCCACCGGGTGAGAGGAGGGATCTTTTTAATGGCTCTGACATGTACTTGAGAAGCTGCCAGAGGGTGGTTTATGTTTCTTAAACAAAAGATGTGTTATGATAGCAAGGTTGCTTCTGTGGCAGGGATAGCTGAGCCCTGCCCGAGGCTGGGGCTCCCTGACAGGTCCCTGTGCCAAGTCAGGAGGCAGCATGGTGAAGGGCAGTGGATTGCCAGATTTGAGGGAGGGGAAAGCAGAGGACCCAGAGGTTGTGCCCCTTGGCATACACAGGTCATCTCCTTGAACTCCAGTTTCCTCATCAGCCAGCTGGTGATAGTAGTCTGCCTCCCCCAGAACCTCTTGCTGCGCGATTCTTCCCTGCATGTGGTATTTAGTATTCCAGGCATCATAGGAATAGCCTCTCACTTAATCCTATAATGACAGCCCGAGGCAGACGCTATCATTACCCTCGTTTTACAGAGGATGCACAGAAAGGTGAAGTGACGGGGCCAAGGTCTCATAGCAGAGCTGGCTCAGCTGAGCTCAGCACCTGAACAGATTATCTCCAACATCTCTAACCTCAATTTTAGAACTTGCCCAGGACCCTGGCTGTCTCCCTCTAAGGTCCTGCCTCAGTGAGGCATTGGGCATGAGTTGATTCGAGTCTTTGATGAGTAACCAAGTCCGCATTCTAAGTTATCCATCTTTTTTTTTTTTTTTTTTTTTTTGAGGTAAGGTATCACTCTAGCTCAGGCTGACCTGGAATTCACTATGTAGTCTTAGGGTGGCCTCGAACTCACGGCGATCCTCCTACCTCTACCTCCCGATTGCTGGGATTAAAGGCATGTGCCACCACACCCAGCTTGAGTTATCTATCTTGATTTTTACTCATCCTCTTATTTCTGGCACCTGCCTCTGGACCCAGGCCAAGGATTTCCCTGAAGTCCATGTATGAGAGGCTTCCTAGAGGATCAAGATAAAGAACTTGAAATAGTAGGTGGTTCCTGAGGCGGGGAGGGAAACCTCACAACTGCCTGGAATCACAGTGAAAACTTGGGAAATGTTTATGTTCAAGGTAGTCACGCTATGGAGATCTGAATAACCTCATTCTCAGATCCCTCAGTACCACATGAACAGTCTTTTGTGGAGACCCCTCAGCTGGCAGCCATCGGAAGACTCTTTTGGATTTAGTGACGAGAAGTGAAAGGCAGGGACCTCATTTTTTTCTTTTTATTTTAGAGACAGTGAGGACAAGAGAGAGAGACACAGAGAGAAAGAGAATTGGTGTATCAGGGCCTGAGCCACTGAAATCGAATTCCAGACACTTGTGCCACCTAGTGGGCATGTGCGACCTTGCGCTTGCCTTGCCTTTGTGTGTTTGGCTTACATGGGATCTGGAGAGAGATTGAACATGGGTCCTTAGGCTTCACAGGAAGGACCTTACCTGCCAAGCCATCTCTCCAGGCCAGGGACCTCATTTTTATGCAGGCTAGCCTTCCCTCAGGAAGGCGTTCCCTGAAGCACCTGCTCATTATAGATGCCTGGCCTGTCAGAGCTTCTGAGACAGATCCAGCCATCGTTCTGCTTTGAGAAGGAAGGCTTCCACCGCTGTGTTCAGCAACCTAAGTCACCTTCAACCCTCAGTGTCGGGTCTAGAGTAGAAAAATCTCTGAGGTGCATCTGGCTTTACATGGGTACTGGGGAATTGAACCTGGATCCTTTGGCTTTGCAGGCAAGTGCCTTCACCAGTAAGCCATCTCTCCAGACTGTCTAAGAAGGAGACAGCATGGCTTTGGGCTGAGCATTATTTCCTCCCTTACTTCAGCTTCTGAACTTGCAGAGAAACTGAAATGAGGGGAGAGGAGTGCCAGCCTCAAAGCGATGCTTGCAGGAGTGTTCTCACATCCCCTTCACATCCCTGCTGTCAACAGCAAAGGATCCACATGTGCATGTGTGTGTGTGTGTGTGTGTGTGTGTGTGTGTGTGTAAAGATACACCAGGCATCCCGTCCCTACACTGGTGAATCCCATACACTTAGGAAATTCTAAAGAGGATCTGTTTGGAGAGATGGCTCAGTGGGTAGTGCTTTTTTGGGAAAGAGTCAGAGAGAGAGAGAGAGAGAGAGAGAGAATGGGTGCTCCAGCAGCCCCTCAGCTGCTGTGAACAAACTCGGATGCATGTGCCCCCTTGTGGGCAAGTGCAGCATTGAGCCCTTGCGTCACTTTGCATCTGGCTAACCGTGGAACCTGGAAAATCGAAGTGTTCTTAGGCTTAGCAGGCAGACGCCTTCACCTCTAGGCCATCTCTCCAGCCTGATAAAGTGCTTTTTACAAGCACGAGGACCTGAGTTTGGATCTTGGGACCCATAAAAAAAGCCAGGTATGGCAATATGTGCATGTCATCCCAGTGCTGGGAAGACAGAGGCAGTAGGATTTCCCCAGAGCTTGTTTGGCCAGCTAATCTAGTTGAATCAGTGAGCTCTAGATGCAGCGTGAGACAATATCTCAAAAATAAATTAGTAAGGTGGCCAGTGAATGAGAAAGACACCAACATCAACCTCTGGGGTCCACATGCATGCACACACATTTGCACATGTATCTGTATACACATGTATCCACACACATACAAATATACATATATATCACATCCATAATACATGCAAAAATTAAAAAAATGGTACTAAAGAAATATTTGTCAGACTATTAAATTGTGATGAATTTAATTCCTGTCAGAATAAAGACTGTTGCAGGATAGGTTTGATACTGTGTGCCATCCGGATGGCATCAGGTGTCATCAATGACTTGAGCTTCCTGCTCTATTTGAGCACAACCATGACAGTGATGTACATGTACTGAGAGCCTGCACTATACTGTTCCTTGTTCTGGAAATAGGGATATTCTTCTATGGCACTTAGTTCACCCATGCTGAGTATTGTTCCTGGAATGGTAAGAAAGCCAGGGAAAGAATACACCAGTGTGAGAAATTATACGTATATATTAATTATAAGCTATCTTATAAGTTAGCTTACTAGGGACGCAAAAGGCTTCTTGACATTTTGGTCTGAGATCTTTCTTTTACAAGTAGGTAAACCCATTGGGTTAAGACTTTTTTTTTTATGTGATGCAACCAATCCAACAGTCACTTACAGCCCCTCACAGGACTACTGCTCCCCAATGATGCCACACCCGGGGTGTGCGCAGGAACCTGTGACTTGAAGCATGGATGTCTTTATCATTCAGAATGAGGCAGCGTCTGCAGCACTCCCCGCAGGTGGCTTGGCTGATGATCAAACTCCCTTTGATCCGCATGGAAAGTCTTCTCCAGGATTTACTGACAGTTGCTAACAAAATACCCATCTTGTCCATGTGGCTGTCATGTGAATCAGAAGATACCATGAGGCTGTGATCTTGCCAATAAAAACAGTATGGAGGGGCTGGAGAGATGGCTTAGCAGTTAAACGCTTGCCTATGTAGCCTAAGGACCCCGGTTCGAGGCTTGATTCTCCAGGACCCACGTAAGCCAGATACACAAGGGGTGCATGCATCTGGAGTTCGTTTGCAGTGGCTGGAGGCCTTGGTGCACCTATTCTCTCTCTCTCTCTCTCTACCTGCCTATTTCTGTATCTCTCTCTCAAATAAATAAATAAGTAATAAAATATTAAAAAAAACAGTATGGATATATAAGTCCATGTGATAAAGTTAAGTTTGTAAGACTTTTTGCATGTTATTCTAATTTAAAAAATTATTTATTTGTTTATTTGAGATACACACAGAGAGGGAAAGAGAGAGAGAGAGAGAGAGAGAGAGAGAGAGAGAGAGAGAGAGAATATGAGTGCACCAGGCCTCCAGCCACTGCAAATGAACTCCAGAAATATGTGATACTTTGTGCATCTGGCTTTATGTGGGTACTGGGGGATTGAACCTGGATCTTTTGGCTTTTAAGGCAGAAGCCTTCCCTGTTAAGCCATCTCTCCATCCCCTCTAACAATTTTAAAAAATATTTTATTAATTTACATTGACTTAGAGGAAGTGCAAGTATGGGAGGCTAATTAGACTAAACTACTTTAAAAGGTTTAGGAATTTTACATTGTGAATCAATGCTCATATGTTGCTTGCTCTTTTATTTTCTAATAGCTACAGAATGTAGACAATTATGTACACATGTGACAGTATGGACTCATGCACATGCGTGTGTGTATGCACGTGCACACACACACACTCACGCACACTTCTTAGTCCCCTTAGATAGCCTTCTATCACTTCATGAAAAGTGGGTCTGGAAGTACATTACAATTCTTAGACTCATGATCCTTCTGGCACTATGGACCCACACCTGCTTGGTCTCAGTTATTTAACAGGGGTCTGGTGTTTTCACCTTTGGTCACTCAAAGCTTAAGTGGCCCCACCAGTGGCATTAGACATCTCTTCAACTCACTCCAGCCCGCCTCTCCTAGCTGTTGTGTCATTTAAGTCCTTGGCTCTCGGCTGTAAATTCTGCTCAATCTGTCCTCAACAACCCACATGGGCCACCAGGACCTACTTCTCCCTTCTGATCAACTTCAAAGGCTGCTGAGGATGTGCAGTGACTGTCACGGGTGTTCTTAACATTGGCAGACTGGAGGAAGGTGCTTCCTCAGCAGCAGAGGCCTTGGGCTTGTAATGACTCACACTCATACCTGCCAAGGGCATGTGAAGAGAAGCTTCAATCATGGAGGAGCCAGAATCCTCAGGCCAGATCACCAGGTTCTAGAGAGGGAACAGAAGGAGGGGAGCCACCATGGGAAGAAGTACACGGGTTGAGACCTGAACCCAGGGCCCGGAGCCATACGTAAGTCACTTTGTGTCCAAAAGCATTTTCATCGTGATCCTTGAGTTTTAGGTTGATTTTCAGAATAGTCTGTGGCTGGTTCCACTTTAATGGAGAGACGGCTTGGATAGCATATGTAATACTATTCTGTGGTATTTTGAATGTGAAATGTCCCCCATTGCCTCGTGTGTTTGTGATAAAGCCTCACATGCAATCCCCAGCGGGTGGCAGTTTGAGAGGTGGAGCCTTGCTGGAGGAGGTGTGGCTCTGGGAACAGGCCTTGGGTCGTAGCCCTAGCTTGCCAGAGCCAGTTCACTCTCTTGCTGCTTCTTCCTACCAGTTGCTGTGACAAGATAGGATGCCCTGATGCTCTGCTCTGCTAGACCACGAGGAAACTTCCTCTTGAGCCTGTAAGCCAAAATAAGCCCTTTCCCCTTCATATGCTACTTTCGGTCAGGTGCTTTGGACCAGCCATGAGAAGATAACGACTACATGTTACACACCATTGACAATAGAAACTGTTCTGTTGATTAATGCTAACCACTCGCCCAGTAGTGTGCTATATATACGCTTACAAGGTTGGCTCATTTTTATTCTATTGTCAACCTGCCGGAATAAATTAGCATTCCTATTTTATAGATGTGGAAACTAAGGTATAGGAAAGTTAAAGAACTTGCTCAGATCCCAAGTTAGTAAGTAATAAAGCCAACATTTCAATCCAGGCTGCCTGGCTCCATGTACCATAATGCTATAAACAATGGTTGCCTATTATTTTCTTGTGTGTGCATGTGTGTGTGTGTGTGTGTGTGCACACGCGCGCGCGCACATGCGCAAAGGCCAAGATAGTAGATGTTTTAGGTTTTGCAGTCATATGGTCATTATGGCAACTACTCAGTTCTGGAGTGGCGGCACCTAAGTGTTCGACAATATGGAAATGAGTGACGTGCCTGGGTCTCAATAAAGCTTTACTTATAAATAAAAGCCATGGGCTGCGGTTGACCCCTCAGCAGTACTTTGCTAACAGTTGGCATAAACCAAAAAGGAGATTGAAGACTCAGATTCAACAAACATTCCCTGGAACACTTATTATGTGTCAGGTACTTCAATTAATTTGTTTTATTGACTTCTTCAAAAGCCATGAAGTAGAAAAGGACTTCCCAGTTTACAAATGACAAAACCAAGGCTCCATGAGGTTCCCTTTCCTACAGACATATAGCTAGTAAATGGCAAAAGAGAATTGAACCCAACGTGACATCACTCAAGTTCCATTGTCGTTTTTCACTGTAGGTTTTCCTAGTCGACTGAAGCCCCATAAGTAATCAAGTCTCCAGAAGCTGTACTGCTGCCCTTTTTCTTTGTCAGGGAAGTGGGAGTGTGTCATAACTTGTCCGGGACTGGCTGCAGGGCACATTGGGAACTCAGGAGCAGAGGTACCTGGAAGAGGAGAAGGAGCCAGGAATGAAGTTGAGGGAACTTGCCTAGCTGGAATGTCCATGGGACCTTGTTGAGGATGGAGTTGGGAGTGTGGGCTGAGAGTCAAGAAACTCCCAGCCATGGTTACGAGGGCAGGTGAGTAGGGGCAGGGTGGGAGACTTCCTTGTTCAGAACAAGATAGTGAACAGAGGTCCCTGGCAGAGAGAACTGGAAGGTTTTGGCTATTGTTGGAGTGGATTGGTTCTCAGGAATGAGTTTGAGGCAAAAGAAGCAACCAGAGTGAAAAGCAGAAGTTCTACCTGAGCTGGGATGTGCGGACTCATAAGCATCTCTCTTTTCCCTCTCATTAAAACTTTTTCAGAAATATATTGCTCAGGAAGGTATTCTTTGGTCACCCCCAGTCACAATTTCAAACCATTTCCCTCCTCTAACATTTTTATTACGTCCTTTGCTTGGTTCAAACTTTTACCACTAACCTACAATATGAGTTATTTCGTTATTTTGTCAAATGCTTTTCCGGGAAATTGGGAAATGTGATATTGCTCTGTTACCATTTAGAATGTTGTTCACACTCAATAAATGTTGAATCAATTTGCCACGTGTTTTAATTTTTTTTTTTTTTTTGAAATCATCTCTTGTCTGTGAAAGTGAAGAGTGTGTCTAAATTTTCAGTGTTGCGTCCTCAGCACCAAGCCTAGGTTTGGTGCTCAGCCAACACTTGGATAGAAGGATGAATGGATGTGGCTTCTGAATGGCAGAACAAGCTGAGGAACATGCATATCATTATCTTGATCAGGGTCTGTTGCATTTAGTACAATGTTTTTCAAAGGACTTTATCTTTCCCACTAACCGACTAAAGCCTTGTCTGGACTCAGGATGACCACTGACTCTTAGTAGGTGATGGTTATCTGTCCAATGGATAAGTGTGTATTGAAGCAGCCAAAGCGAGGCCTCAAATATAAAGTCCATTCAAGAGCTCACTCCCTGGTGGGGCTGAGCCAGTTTTGCCTAGAACCCATACAAAGAAGGCACAACTTTATTTGCAAACAGTGTGTTTTAGGGATAATACTTGGAACAGGCTGGGAAGTCCAGGCATAGGGGGTTACCAGAGGATGAAGTCCTTCTAGACACAGCATGTGGTAAGTGAAGCCAAGAGAGAAGAGGCAAACAGAGCTTTAAGAGGTAGGATCAAATCATGGAAAGACCAGGCAAGAGCCCATGGCCTGTGAGATGTTAATGCTCACTTAGTGAGCAACAGGAGACCAATGGGAGACTTGGATCTCCACTGCTACTGAGAAGAGGCCAAAAGTTAAAATAGGTGGCAGAGATGACATAAATGCCATTCCTGCCTCCTCCGTGTGTCCCAATTTGCTTTTTCCCAACACTAAACCCCATATAGCAAGATGGTTGGTAAATGGGCTGCTTACAAAGGGTTACTAAATCACAAGCCATCTAGCGGTGGGAACAGGTTGATTGCTAGATTAAGGATTAGTGATTAGGAATGCCTTTGAGTGATTATTTATATCCATTAGAAGAATGAATGTATAAGCGGGTGAATGACCAAAAAGACAAATGGGTTAATGAATGAATGAATGAAACAAAGATTTGGTATATATTTTTTAAGATAGGACAGACTCATGCATTTAGGTGACATGGAAGCCCTTTGAGTGAGGGACAAGTCCAAGTGGATTTTCCAAATGTAGCAAAGTCCATTTACCATGATCTTTCCCTTGGAAAATTCTCTGAAAGTTGACAAAATGTGATTACATTAAAAACAGTGGCAATGAGTGGTTGTTAATTGGCCATTTGAATTAGTAACTTATTGAGATTTTCTAGCAACATAGATAGCATTTATATAATATTTGTAGATGCTAGATGGTCCGTTTACAAAGACAATATTTTGTGCTTCTTATCTATGCGTATTATTTTCAGGGGCAGATTTGAGCTGCATAAGCATCATCCCATGTCTTCCTCCGATGAATGTTTGTACCGATGTAACCTTGTTATTTCTGTAGTTGCTTCCTTATTCAGTTTGATGCTATCCTCTTTGGTAAATGAGTGTTTGCCCAGCCTTTTGTGCCCATTGTCTCGTTGAGTGGATTGGGTCAGTGAGGGAAACATGGACCGTGACAAAACAGATGGGTGGTATCAAAGAGGTATCAAAAAGCACAAGGAATAATCACGGTATTAGCCTGGCTATGAAACACAGAACATGGAAGTGGTAAGGATGAAGATGGGGATCAGTCAAGTGTTCTATGCTGAGGACTGAGTACTTGGGCTCTAATTTTCTGTACCATGGGATATTGTCTACAATTAAGAAAGCTGCCAATAAAAAAGGTAACTAATAAAAATAAATAAATAAAAATAGAAAAAAATATTTGAGAAAGAGTCAGAGAGAGAGAGAGAGAGAAAAAGAGAGAATGGGTGTGCCAGGGCCTCCAGCCACTGCAAACAAACTCCAGAAGCATGTGCCTGCACCTTGTGCATCTAGCTTATGTGAGTCCTGGGGAATTGAACCTGGGTCCTTTGGCTTTGCAGGGCAATCTCCTTAACCGCTAAGCCATTCCACCAGCTCCTTAATTTTTCTTAATAAAACATTGTTTGAGAAGAGTATCAACATATCATCTCACTTACATTTAAAAAATGCAATTTTGGGGACTAGGAGATGGTTCAGCAGTTAAAGGCGCTTGCTTGCAAAGCCTGAGGGCCTGGCTTTGATTCCCCAGTACCTGCTTAAAACCAGATGCACAAAATGGCATACTTGTCTGGAGTGAGTTTGCAGCAGCAAGAGGCCCTGGTGGACTCATATTCAATATTTTTCTGTCTGCCTCTTTTTTTCTCTCTCTCTCTCAAATAAATAAATAAAAATATTTTAAAAAAATAATAAAATGAAAATATCTTTCAGATATTGTAACATTTCACTATTTTAATATACAAAATATTCTGGGCATAACAATAAGACTTGATAAATGGGAGGTAAATGAGAAATGAATAGAGAAGTGTCAGATTGTGAAAACTCTAGAGATCAGCAAAGTCTTTATGGTAGCAGGAAGTCTTTGCCAGAGTGACTTGGGTGTGCTTGTCATAAAATAACCACAGACGCCCTACTATGGTTTCAGCTATCCTGGAGGATTGGGTGGGCTACACTCAATCCACTGCGGTAACATTCAGACCCGGAGGTGAGAGTGATTTGGAAGGCTTGAGTGCTGATACTGGAGCAGGGAGAAAATGCATAATTTAAAAAATCATGTCAAAACACAAAGATCAGAAACTAAAAGGTGAGTCAGGGTTATTGTAAAAGGTCCGAAGTGTGTATTAGGACCTGATTTAAAAGGATTTGAAAGTATAAATGGGAATATATGAAGGGCATTTTGAAAGGAGAATTTGCATGATTTGAGTGCTGAATGACTGAGAAAAGAAAAAAGCATATTTGAAGTTAAAAAAAGTTAAAATCAGCAAGTAAGCAATGTGTTAGGTGTTTTATATTCACCATTGACCTTTGTAACTTTGTCTTCATAACAACTGTGAAGTGCGTGCCCTCACCCCCGTTTGCAGAACAGCAAACTGAGGCTCAGAGAGGCACAGTGATTGTCTCTGATCGGTGGGTCGAGGTAGACTTCAAATCCAATTACTTCCGCCTTCAAAATCTAACCTAGTTATGCAAAGTGACTTGAGAACTGTGGGTACTTGCTATATATGGAAAACAAAGGAACATTCCATGGCTAGGATAGTAGATGGACTATGTTAAACAAATATCTGGTTCTTTGGGGAGGGGCAAAAACAAAGTGGAAAACAGGACAGAGTGCTGAGTCACTCGCCCCAAGCAGCCGGGAGGAGGAGGTAATTATAAACAGCTGGTGAAGACATCATGGGGCTCCATCAGCAAGGCAGAGGAGAAGCAAGAGCGGGGACTGGCTCCAGAAAGGGGAAGGAGAACTGAAGCAGGGAAGTTATTACAGGGTACTAAGTGGGGCCAGACACCACCGGATAGAGCCAAGCAAAGCAGGAGCCTGCTCTGAAAGGGGGGGGGGGGGGCGTGGAGAAGAAGAAGAAAGAAAGAAATCAAATTCTAAATTCTCCAGAGTTCCTTGAGCTAGGCTGTCTCTCAGGAAACAGTAAATAGACACATGGCCCTGAAACCTTGGAGCCTTGACTCTCCCTCACATGAAAATAAGTTCCCGTCGAGGCAATAAAAGTAGCGAGAGAGGCCAATGAAACAACTACAGGTAGAAGGGTGTAGTTGAATGATGAAGTGCCCCGTTCGGGCTTAGAGGTTATTTTTTCTTAGTCGTCTCTTTTGTAGGTACCCGTGCTCGTTTATCTTGAAAGGCCAAGTAACTAATGTTTTTTTATTGATGGATGACCACTTGCCTTTTGACATACAACCACTGAGTTAATTTTCCCTTCCTGAAGTTGCTGTGTTTCTGAGTCACCACACCTGCTAAGCTGCCTCCATTAACCACACTGGGATCCCGTGGACAGCTGCCGAGCCCATGTTCTGCTGAGCAGAAAAGGCCTACATGCCATTGAACCAGAACCATCAGCCTATGATGGGGAACATCATCCTGTTGACCAGGAAACAGGAAGTCAGGAGGGGAAGTGGATCAGAGGCATAGGGTGACGCGGGCTCATTTGTGGTACCAACTCAACAACCCCTAGGCACCTACTCTATGAACTTAAGCAGCCTGGACTTAGCTCCAGGCTGAAAGCCAAGTTGGACTTGGACCACTGAGTTCCAAACGAGAAGATAGTAGTTGTGAATAAATGGCACAGTTGAACGAGCAGGATTCATATGCATTTGGAAGTACTGCAAAGTAAGAAAGACAGAGACCTACCAAGTTGCAAGGGAGGAGCTATCCCTTGTTCTGGGTGTGACTGTAAAAATGTCCATGTGATGCCGAGTGTCAGAGAGAGTTTGAGCACAGACAAGGGGTGGGTCGACTTGGGTCAGCATATAACTTTTCAATTCAAAGCTGGCAATAACAGAAAATTGGAACTGTTTCTAGAACTCATCTATACATAAGGTTAACAATATATAACAAGAAGATGAAGCTGCATTATTGCTGGTGAAGTATATATAAGTGATACGGGACCTGCTGCCACAGGAGTCATGGTTCTGATGAAGTGCTCAGGACCTGTTGGATTCCCCTTGCTTCTAAGGAGCAAACACGGTAGCCAAAGCCTCTGCTTAGACTTAATTTGGTAAATAATGATAACACTTTAGATCAACAAGAATGACTGAAGACAAAAAAAGTGGTGCACCAATGCATAGAAATATATATCTGGGCTCTTCTTTAAGTCATTTGCTGAGGTCAGGGAATTAAAAAAAAATTATACATGTGTATATATGTGTGTCTGTTCTTGTGTACACGTGTGTGTGTGTGTGCGTGCGTGCGTGTACAGGTGCAGAGGCCAGATGACAAGCTCGGGCGTCTTTCTATGGGAACATCATCTACCTTTTTACTTTTTCAAGACAGGGTTTCTTACTGGGCCGAAGACCACCCTTTAGGCTAGACTGGCTCATCAAGCAAACCTCAGGCATTCTCCTGTCTCTGCTTCTCAGCACTGGGATTATACGTGTACCACCACACCAGGCGTTTTTACGTCGTTCCTGGCAGTTGAACTCAGGTCCTCATGATTATGAGCCAAGCACTTTACTTCCTGAGCTATCTCCCCAGCCCTATCAGTTTTGCTTTGAATTAGAGCCCAAAGTGTCTGTTTGTGAATACCTCATATGGGCAGCTATTAGGAGTAGAGCAGGTCCTCTCCTAGCCTTAGGAAGCTGAGGAAAGGGTCAGTAATAGCATCTGTTAGCCTTCCTATCTCTTTTGCCTACCATTTGGGTCTCTCTCTCTCCTTGGAAAGCCTGTGAATTCTGATGTGGCACGGAGCTGGCCTGTGTCTGTAGAGTACCAGGCCCTCAGAGGGGTCCCCAGGACAAAGGACTTGGCCTCAGAGTACTGAGCGCTGAGCTTGGTACTGGACGGAGGCTGCTTTTAACTCCCCAGTGACATCCTCCTAGCTCAGATGATCACCCCTGCCCAGCATACATTTGGGTGAATGAATGTGCGCTTAGAGTCCTGGTGTCGGAGTGTAGGCTCCTATGGGTTCACTCAAGGGGAAAAATAAAGACCCTTTGCAATGATCAGGACATAGTGGGCAAGTCTGCCCTGCCCGCATGATTCGCTCACACAGACAAATAACAGAGAGCCGTGTGTTGTTTGGGTTCTAGAATCTTTTCTACTATGAATAATTGATAGGGCCAGTTGCTGATCTATGGAAGAGCCAGGTTTAGTTGGTCTTTTGGAAGCTCTGAAGCTTGATGACCTTGAAGACCCAGAAGTTATCCATGGGGGCATAGAAGACCCTGTGAGTCAGACATAACTGGATCAAACCCCAATTCCTTCAGAGCCCAGGAAAGTTCCTGCCATGACTCCATTTCATCAGAGGATATAATACGATGGACTGAAAAACTTAATAGTGGTACTGTACAGTCCATAGTCAGTAAACAGCATTTAAGAAATTCACCACAGGCCATTTTACTACACACGGATAGAAAATCAGTGTATGCCCTCACTGACATTGCAACCAAGAAAAGCCCCATTGACATTCTTCCACCGAGCTGTGTAAACTCTCTAGGGTCCCTCCAAGGCAGTCCCAACAGAGGACAGAGTTGCAGGGAGTCAGAGAACTAGGAAAACAGGCAGCCTTTCTGGTTCTGAACTCTGTTAAGAACTAGTAAAATGTCCTTTGGGGGTGATTGTTGAGGAAAAAAAAAAAAAAAAAACACAAAAAACCTTTCCTCTTCCCAACTGGAGGCAAATAGTGGAGCAGACAGAGGAAAGAAGCCAGGACTCACTGGCTCATCTGACTAAGGGCGGCAGGGATCCAGGGCTAGGCTTGCATTCTGTGAGGGAAGCCACCACCAGAATGGGAGGTCGCCATTATTGGCCAGACGCTTGTCCCTTGGGCCTTGCAGAGTGACAAACGTGGAACAGAGTTCTTTTTCAGGGTGGTCTCTGACGGGATTGGAGAATCCAGAAGTTTTGCTGAGAGAACATTAAAACAGAAACATATTTTTTTTGGAGATGAGATTTCTAATTCGGGGTCCAAATAGAAACTATGAAAGCCTTTATACCAAGAAAAGATCGTCATCTTTCCCCTTTGGGGTTCAGACGGTGTAGGTTGCCTCTCTATTACTACTTTCTTTCTTAAACACAAAAGAAAGTTCAGTGGGGCACTTTGGGATGGAGCTAGGGAGAGAATGATCCATTTATTTAGTGCAGCAAGGAGAGATGCTTTGTGGAGAATCTGCCCAGAAATGCCCTTTGCCTGCAGGCCCTTGGCGCCCAGGCTGGGCTAAGCTGATTAAAGTTCCATTCAGGAGCGCAATAACCCAAAAGCTATGCCTGGGCCACTGATGGGCCTTAAGATTAGCCACTAAACTGATCGCTCTCTCAGGGATTGTGGCTGCTGTATTTTTGGAAACGGAACACTTTAAAAAAAATTCTATTTTCTCATGACTTTGTGTGCAAACCTCATTAATTTCCCAAAGTCTCGGCAGAAGAACAATTGCTCTAATTCCATCTGGCACGATTCTAAAGCCTGAAAACTTCTCACAGAATATAAAATATATGGAGAATGGATAGGCACACTTATATATGACCTCTGTAATAGATGGCCTGAGTGTACTTAATAGGCTACACCCCGTACACAAACACACACATATGTGTATATAAATATTTTTTCCCTTGCCTTACTGCCCTTATCCTGGAATTCTTAGCAATTTGGCCTGTCCGTGCTTATTAATGATGTTTCCAGAATGGAGCTTATTGGTGCATTTTCAGCAATGGGCTGATTAATAGGTGGGCACGGGGGAGCTCTTTGAAAGCTGGGGCATTGCTGGCTTGTTGACCTTGATGCTCTGGGGATAGTCTTGCTTCAAACTATGGAATCTCAGTTAGCATCATAAATTGTGGAGCCACTGGTTTTATTACCCTTCTGCCTCCTGCTGGGAATGTTGTTTCTCTTTAATAACGGGCTGAGCAGCAGCAATGAGCACTCCCCTCCTTCTCCCTCCCTCCCTCCCTGACTTGCCCTGAGCATTCTTCTCCCCACCTCCACACTCTACCTCCTGGCCTGGTCACCAAAGCAAGCACACACCAACACACATACATCCACAGAGTGCTACCACGCATACAAATACACACAAACAGGCACCCACAGAGTGCTGACATGCATACAAGTACACAGATACACACACATCCAGAGTGCTAACATGCATACAAGCACACACAAATACACACACACATCCAGAGTGCTAACATGCATACAACTACACACAAATACACACACCCACAGAGTGCTAACACGCAGACAAGCACACACACACACACACACACACCCAGAGTGCTAACACACAGACAAGCACACACACACAGTCATCCAGAGTGCTAACACGCAGACAAGTACACACATACACATGCACAGTGTTAACACATACAAGTACACACACACACATCCACCGAGGGCTAACATACATACAAGTACACACACACACACTCACACAGAGGTATGCATGAGCATGGGCTCACAGGATTACACCCATTTTTGTACAGTATACATGCTCATCACCTCCCATCACTCCCCCCCCCCCATTTTGCTTCGTCAGGACACACTCCCTTTCCTTGGCATAGCAAAATCAGGCAGGGATTTTCAAAAGGCATTAAAAAAACAGTGAAGGAAAACAAAATATAGCCAGTGTGAAAAAAAAATATGAAGAGCATAAGAATAGTTTTGTTTTCAAAACAGGGAATTCTGGAATTCTGGTGGAAATGGTGAAAAGCTGGCCTGCCTTGTTAGTGACTTTCTCCGAAGACCCAAGGTAACTCCTTGTCTTGCTCAGTTTCCCCAGTTCCTGTGGCTTGCAAGAGCCATCTCCTCTTGTCAGACCTCAGGGATTAATAACAAGGGTCCTGGAGTTGATCCAAAGAGAAGTCCATCTTATTGTCCACTTTCAGTCTCTCTCCAACCCTAGATCATCCCTCCCACAGCTGGTAAGCCCGTGCTTCTATCTCTGCCTCATTGCTGCCTTTTAAAGGGCACCATGCTGTCCACTGAACGAAACCCTCCTCTTTACGTTCAAGAGTATTGTGTTTCTTTTCCCTTTCACAATAACCACAGAGTTGTAAATTTGTGTTTATTTGTGGGAGTGTTTGGCTAATGTCTGTCCTAGTAGCTGGAATGTAAACTCCTCCGATGTAGGGATCCCACATCTGATTATATTCATTTGCAGATCCCCAGCATCCAGCCCCTTACCAGGAAAACAGTTCACATTAAATAAATATTTGCTGATGGGATAAATAACCCTTCCATATTAGAGTATACACATAGGAGAAGTGATTCCCCAAATCTGTTGTGGTTCAAACGTCCAGACCAACAGTCTGTCTCAGTATTGTCGTAGATATTATTGCCATGTTTAAATCCCCATTACTGAGTGGGCACACCCTTGTTTGAGTGGACTGGAGGTCAAGAACTCCTAGCTCTCCTTTCTTTACATAGAGTATCTTGGGGATCCGGAGCAGTCTCATCCAAAAGTGCCTAGGAAGCTCCATTCTCCCCAGAAGTTGGTAAAGTCGCCTCCTTGCCTCATGGTGGGAACTCTGTAGTGCCATCCAGACTCCTATTTTTACTGCCGTTTGCATTAGGCTGAGATTAGACTCCAGTAAATCCATGTATTAGCTAACATTGCCTCACCATAGCAAAATGCCTGACACAGGCTAGCTACTTATAAAGAAAAGAGGAGTGATTTCCTGGCTTTGGAAGTGCATAGAACAGGACTGGGAAGCCTCATTGGTTTAGCCTATAGCAAGGACCTAATGGAAGATGTTGGCACATCATAGGAGAGTGAGTACTGGGTCAAGAAGTCACATCTTAAGTCAGAGGAAAGAGAGAGAGAGAGAGAGGAAGAGAGAGAAATGGGATCCAGGTTTGTCCCTTTTCTAACAACTTGCTTGAGAGAACAAACCAACAAGCTGTTTGTGATCTAAGGACCTCTCGCTAGCTCACTCCTCTTAGTGGCACTGCTCCACGGACCAAGCCTCAATCAGACAAGCCCATGGAGGCACTCAAACGTTACTCACCCACATCTTTGCCACACTTACTCCCTAGCCTCTACTACATCCCTCGCGTCCGTACAGGTTTTCCTTGAGAGCACTTTCTTAGTTGCTCCCTGGCGTGTGATTCGCATCCTAGGAACTGCTGGTAGGGGAGCTAATCCAAAGCATATTCAATAACCTGAAGCAAGAGGATCCTGGCGAGCTGATATCTGGTTGCAAGGGAAACAAACACCAATGCAGGTTTTCAGCACTTTCCATCTTCAAGGCACAAACAACTCCCACGATACTTACTTCAATCTACAGTGCCTCCTCAAAAAAGACTCTTGGCTCGCTGGGGTCAGCAAGCACCACATGCCAGAGCTTCACAGCATGCAATACACACCCATGAAATGTGCATGTAGTAACATTAGCACCTGTACCTGTTTGATTCCTTGAGCTAAGCATTTTACTAAACACCTTGTATTTATATCTGTCTTCACAACTGCAAGAAGTCTGTGCTATTGTTACCCCGTTGTACAGACACGGAGGTGTAGCTCAGCAAGGTGCATGACTTTTCTCAGGCTCTACTGCCCGTCAGTGACGGGGTGAGGTTCAGAGCTGGCTCGAGACCCTTCATGTATGACTACACCCGCCACCCATTTCACACTTAGCACTTAAGCGTATTCACCAATGCTAGGTATTATGAATGTTGTTATGATAATTAGTGTCACCTCTGAAACAGGGTATTATTTTCCACCCTTTCTACTGTACGGAGTTTTTACCTCGATGGTTGTGTCCTCGGCAATCTGAAAAATTCTAGGAGTTATTGACTAACTTTCTTGTTCTGTTAGAGAAGCTTCAGGGTAACAGTAGCCTCTCCCAGGCTGGGATTCTGAATGAGTTAGGTGGTTACTAAGTGGAACTGGGGAAACGTGTTAGGCACACTATCCATTTCACACCTGTATGTCAATAGACATTGATGAAGAGGATCTGGTGAGTCCCCTGAAGTACATATCTGCTGAGTCTTTGCGGTGTAGAAGGACATACAGAGAGTCCTGTGGATTAGGTCCTCCAGGGATCTCACCATTAACACTTCTCAGCACTTGACAGTCTTGTGACAAGCCAGTTGTCTTTTCTCCCCTAGAGTGACACAAGGAACCATGTAAACCTTTGCATGTACCGTTTGACTCAGGTTCAGATAAATGTTAGCCATAGATTTTATCCTGAAGGACTTTAAGTCCTTGGCACTTGCTGAATACCGACTGGGGATTGGGTATCTTGCTTTCCCCACTGTTGGATGCATATGAAGACATGTTCTGGATGAAGGTTGTAAATAAGGAGTGTGAAAGACTACAAACCAGAAGTGACCAGGGCCATATGCTGTGTGTGTGTGTGTGTGTCTGCTCATATATGCTTTCAAGATCTACAGGCTGTGCCCAGGGGAAGAGGGATGTTTCCTAGCTACGCTTGGTTAGAGGTGATGGGAAGATTTTTGAATCAACTTATACTCACAAGGGCATCCTCTCTCGCTGCCATTCCGTAGCTGTCCCAGGTTGCATTGCCATCTTGGGAGAGCTTTGACTGCCTTCATCTTAGCTGAACTTCTGAAAAATACAGATCACACAGCACCCAATCTTCTTTCCATGTCTCTTTCTCCTGGTTGCATCACCGAGTAGGGGGGTTAGGTATCTGGACTTTGCAGAAAACCCTTCATGCAGTGGGCATGCAACGTGGGAGGTGCAATGTGTCTGATTCCAAATTCTCCCCCCCCATTTCTGAGTCCCCTTTATTCACAACTTCTTTGCTCTTGGCTCTCCATTTGTGGGAAAATATCTCTGTGTGGCTGCAGAGTCAAGATCATTGTCTCTTCTCTCAAGTGGGCCACTGTCAAGTAAAGATGTTCTTTTACTTTTATTTTTATTTATTTGAGAGTGACAGAGACAGAGAGAGATAGATAGAGAATGGGCACGCCAGGGCCTCCAGCTACTGCAAATAAACTCCAGATGCATGTGCCACCTTGTGCATCTGGCTTACGTGGGTCCTGGGGAATCAAACCACAAACTGGGATCCTTAGGCTTCACAGGCAAGTGCTTAACCACTAAGCCATCTCTCCAGCCCCATTCTTTTACTTTTAAGGTGGAAAGTTGTGGAGATATTATATAGCTTTGAGAATCACCCCAGAAAATAGTGAAAAACATTTAATAGCATTACAAAAGAAAGCTTATGTGTTTCCTCTGCCCCATTTTATTTATTTATTTATTTATTTATTTATTTATTTATTTATTTATGAGACAGACACCCCTTCACACAGAGCGAGAGAGGGAGAGAGAGGCAGATAGAGTGAGAGAAAATGGGTGCACCAAGGCCTTCAGCTCTGCAAATGAACTCCAGACACATGCTCCACCTTGTGCATCTGGCTTATGTGGGTCCTGGGGTATCAAACCTGGGTCTCTTGTCTTTGCAGGCAGGTGCCTTAGTGACCAAGCTATTTCTCCAACCCTCTGTCCCATTTTAATTCTCAGGAGTCAACCTGGGCTCCAAACTCCCTGAATCAGACTCCTAGGAATCCTGATGTACCCGATGCTCTACAGAAAACCTGAGCCCAAGCACTCTATGGGGTCTCTGCAGATGAAGCCACGTGCTGGTTGCAGATATCCCTCTTTCCATGCTGGGGGCCACCACAGAGCACAGAGGGAAGATGTGCAGGATGTCGGTCAGTCACGAGGAGTCAGGCCATCTGCTCAGACACAGGCTCACTTCTGAGCTCTGTGCAGCACAGCAACCACTACTAACAGCCATGCATCATGTTTACATGATCAAAGTGATCTCCATAGGCTTTCATGGGCAAGCTGGAGACAGTGTGTATTCCCCTTTACAGAATAGGCCTGTATGGGCAATACTGCAGAGAGCAAAAGCCCCATGTGTTACCTAATACTTTGGCGTTCTTAAGTTAAATCAGGAAGGGATTCCTTGGGGTTTGCAGAGTGGCTGCAAGATGCAACATATGCAGTCGCTTTTGTGCTTCGTTCTCCCCAGGGCTCCTGTTCTTATGTCTCCTTCACCTTGGTCTCCAACACAGCCCTATTCCTCTCCCTCCCAGGTGGCTCCTGTTTGGCAATGGACGTATGACATCCATGTCCCCATGCTTTAGGGAAGCTGTCAACTTCAGAAATGGGAAGGTCTGCCTGAGTGACAGGCGGGAGGGTACTGGGGATGGAACCAAGAACCTGTGTCAGCAGCAGCGACATAGGAACACACAAGAGACAGCACCATCCTGGGCCAATGGATGGAAGAAATGCCATGCCCATGGAAAAGGGACATCACCAAGACCAGTAGTCTGTCGTTTGGGGGGTGGGGTGGGTATAAAGATATGCGAGAGTGGATTTATCTGCTTTTGTCTCTCTATAACTGTGAAAATGTCCTCAATAACTGATTTGGGCAGTCTTTGCCAATGTTTTTTAAAAAAATTATTAATTTCCAAAAGCATTTAAGAAAGGCGACTCTCCAAATAGCATGGGCTATATGGCCCTAAAATGCCCCTGTAGAATTTTGTAGAGTACATTATTTCTGAAAATGTATCTCAGTAGACGTGGTCCTTTACCACTTGGATCAGGTAGAGAATAGCAAGTGTTTTGCAGGATGTCAATAAATCTGCAGGACCTCGGACACATTATTTAGCTTCTCTGAACCCATTTCCTCCTCATGTGTAAATGGAGATAATGATCATGGCTCTGCCTGATTTTCACTGGCAAGGCTCAGGCAAGATGTGAGCGAGCTCTTGGGAAACTATAAAGTGAAGAGTTATTATGAGCAGAACGTGAGCAAATTTCAGGAAATGAGATTCTGCTGGACAGCAAGAGCCCGGTGACATAGGAAATGTCTCTGCATCTGACCTTTCACGTTGCTGTCGAGATGCTCTACTTAACAAAACCTGTCTTGGATGCCGGCTTTAATGTCTTTACTTTCTGAATTAGTCTCTTTTCTCACTGCTGTGATTGACAAAAAAACTGGACAAAAAAAGCAACGTAGGGGAGGAAGGATTGCTTGGATTTATTGTTTGAGAGGGTAGCATCACGGCAGAGCAAGGTTCATGGATGTGGGAGCATGCGGCTGATATCACGCACGTCTTGAAGGACTAGGTATCAGAGAAAGGGGAATCCTGGGGGCTGTGGAAATGGCTCTGTCTGCGAAGTTCTTGCCCACAGGTGTGAGTACCTGAATTCAGATCTCCAGTACCCAGGCCAAGGCACATGTCTGTCACCCCAGTGTTGAGGAGTCACGGGGGCTTGCTGGCAACCTAGTCTAGAAGAATTGGTGAATTCCAGGTTCAGTGAGAGACCCTGGCCACAAAAATAATATGGAAAGGAAAATACCTGGTGTTGACCTTTGGTCTCCACATGCACCACATGTGCACACACATGAAGACAGAGAGAGAGAGAGAGAGGCCAGAGCTCCTCTGGCTTTCTCTTTTTTCTCTTTTTTATTCAATCTAAGACCCCAGCCCATGGGATGGTCCCACCCACATTCATGGAGGGTCTTCCCTTCTCACCTAAATCTCTTTGGTAACTCCCTCAAAATTACTCAGAGGTCCCTCTCCCTTGTTTCTCAGATATTATTAAACCAGGTAGAAATTATTAAACCAGGGCCCAAGTGAATGATCCTGCCATATGTCACATTCTCTTGAACCTAACCTTTCTCTTACCTACAGTGCCTCACTCATATTAAAAGTCAGTGTTAATTTATTAAAGGAGGTATGCTTCCCACATGATCGCAAATCCAGGCAATGTGACCACGAGGATTTCAAACTTTCCTAGGCAATAGCCACAGGGTAAGGTTATTATGCCTTTCTCTGTCCTCTCTTTATTCTTTATCTAACCCTGGCTCCCGTGCTTTTCTGAGCTTTCCCCTCTCTCACTCATTGTCCATCACCATAACCTTTTCTTTATTGGAAACTTAAAATTTTAGAGTTCCGTCCTTAGCCTCCCACTGCTACTCTCTCAATTTGTTTCATTTTGGCTGTTCTCATGTTTCTCAACCCCACCTGACCTGGAATTCACTATGTAGTCTCAGGGTGGCCTTGAACTCATGGAGATCCTCCTACCTCTGCCTCCCAAGTGCTGGGATTAAAGGTGTGCGTCACCACGCATGGCTCAACCTCACTTCGGATGACCTCAAGGCGTATGGGAAAGCCATCCTCTCCTTCTACCATATTCCAAATCAGCATATATTCCTGTCAGCTCCTCCTCTTACCCCCGCCTGCCTCTTCCTGACCTCATTAACTTCCCCACCAAATTCTTCTCCTTCATAATGTTCTGTGCGAGCATTTTCATGTTTCTTCTGACCTAGCCCGAGTGACCAACTGAAATGAAATATCCACAGTGACTACACTTGTCTTTGTTTTCAGTATGGAATTCTTAATATGCATCATAGGAGCTCAGTAGATAGAGCTCAGTACAACTCTTAATTTATAAGCACATGAGTGTTTTCATGCTTATACATACACACAAACACACACATCTGTATGTATGTGTAGTTACATGCGGCCTGTATTTTTGGGAGGTAAAATTTAATTTTACTCTCTTAAGGTCTTTGGCTGAGCCTGAGAAATAATCTGGCATAAGATGGATTAATAGGAGAAAAGCATATTGACTTATCTAATATATGTTTTACATGACATGGGTGCTCTCACAACGAACCTACAGAACTAGCAAACCCCAAAACAATGCATTATTCTAGGTAGAACAAAGATGGGCAATTATGGAATTTTAACTCATTAACTTATTGATACTTAAAATTATAATTAAGCAAAGTTAAGAAAAGAATGTTTCTTTTCTCCTCTTATAGGACGAGTGGATCTCATAATACACGAGCCTCATTTTCATTTTTTTAAGGCAATGAAGGGGAGCAGAGGGTGTTTGAATCTGCTGTTCTCTAAGTGCTTTTAACCTAAAATTGTGATTATGCCAGAGGAGCAGGTTTCAGGGTGATGTGTTATGAACTCACCCTTTGCGTGGGAGTTTGTATACACATATGTGACCTATTTGCATAGATATATAGGACATATAAATTTTATTGTCCACAAACAAGTCCAGATAACCAATGATAACATAGCCTTTATACTCAATTTCTAATTGATTGACTAATAAGAACTCATTTCATCCTTAACAACATCTTTGGCTGTCAGATATTATGATATTCTGCTTTGCAGCGAGGAACCTTCCAGTAGTAACAATGGAGGCCCTCCCCACCCCTGCTGAGTCTGCACTGTGATGCGTCGCAAATCCTCAAGTCCACAAGATGTCTTCTGAGCTGTGGGGACTTATCCACAGCCCCACCAGTATAGGTCCTTCTGATCTTATTTCTTTGGTATCAAGCAGAATGCACACAGCACATATCAGTAGCATCTATTGAATAAATATGGCAACAAGTGAACAAATGAGTGAAAAAGGTAAGCAGGCATGGAGGCGCACACCTTTAATCCCAGGACTTGGGAGGCAGAGGTAGGAGGATCACCATGAGTTTGAGGCCACCCTGAGACTGCATAGTGAATTCCAGTTCAGCCTGGGCTAGAGCAAAACCCCACCTCGAAAAACCAAAAATAAAAAAACAAAACAAAGCAAAACTAAAATAAAAAGCTAAACTAACCTAAATTAGGGTTGGAGAGATGGCTTAGCAGTTAAGGCGCTTGCCTGAAAAGCTTAACATCCTGGGTTCAATTACCCAGTATTCATGTAAAGCCAGATGCACCAAGTGGTGCATGCATCTGGAATTCATTTGCAGCAGCTGGAGGCCCTGGTGCACACATTCTCTCTCTCTTTCTCTGTCTCTCTACTCTCTAACACTCTCTGCGTGCAAGTAAATAAAATATGTTTAGAAAGCTAAATTAGGGCTGGATAGTTGGCTTAGCAGTTAAGGCACTTGCCTGTGAAGCCTAAGGACCCAGGTTCAAAAAATTCCCCAGTACTCATGTAAGCCAGATGCTCAAGATGGCACATGCATCTGGAGTTCGTTTACAGTCGCTAGAGGCTCTGGCATGCCCATTTTCTCTCTCCCTATCTGCCTCTTTCCTTCTCTCTCCCAAATAAATAAATAAAATTTTTTTAAGAAAGCTAAATTAATGTGTATATCTCCTTTCATTTCTTTGGTGGACCTAGTATCCTCCCTCCATTTTCCCTGAAAGATATATTTTTTTCCTCATGCCGAATGTTTTATGCAGTTCAGCATGGCTTTCTAAAGATGATTCCTTTAGATTCTCTCATCCATTATCATTCTTCCCTTAAACAGCTGATTGAAAAGGATTTGTTTCCTTTGTACAGGTCATTCTTGTCTAGTAGTGGGGCCAAATGCTTGATCCCACGGGAATGCATCTTCATCTGTATAATGGAAGTCAATGGGAGTTAATAAAGGGAATGGAAAAAGTACATCTCTGCCAACTGCTTCAGCGCGCAGCCATCCCATCCTGAGGACCCCACCTGTCCTCACAGCATGCCTCTGGGGGAATCCTACCAGCAGCTGGGAAGACGCTTTATGAGAGAGTGGCAGGGAGTCTATTGGATCAGGAGTGTCACCTGCACGGGGACACTGGGTCACTGAGAGCACATATCACATATGGCATTTCAGAAAGGGAGTGCTTGGAATGAATAGTCCCCCACCCCCAGTCTGTCTCAAAATGACCAGAAAACATTTGTGAAGCTGGATTTGCTTCCCCCTACCCCCCTTTTTTTCCACAGCCACCATCAATGCTGTGGGGCTCAACTTATCGAAGAAGTGTTTATGAACTTCCGCAGCGCCTGGCTGTGTACTGCGTGGGAGACACTGTAATGACTAGCCTTGAGCCACACTCTCTAGGGACTGAGTTCTAACACCAAAGAGTGGAAGAAAGTTTCTTGTCTCTTCTCTGCGCTGAGAGCCTCATCCGTAAAGAGTGATTCGATTCTCTCATTATGAGCTTGTTAAGACAATCAAATAAGGATCACTTAATGGGCCGAGCTCCGTCCCGCACTTCCAAGGGTAGGGGCTCACTATCTTGTTACTAAAGGTAATGCTGCTGCTGCTATTATTGGTAAGGTTGATGGGGAATTAAGTCTCTTTCTGCAAGATGCTTACAGGCCAGTTGGGAGATGGTCCTGTCTCCTTCCTGTTCCTTTCTGAGAAAGGTATAGCAATAGGTGCGATGATTCAGTTGGTAGAAAGCACTCTTACTTGGAGTTACAAGGAGAGAATTCCATGAAGTGTTGTTACATAAGCTGAACACCTAAAAATGTAGGCTTGGAAGATGTAATGAGAAGCTGAGATATTTTCAAGTTGTCTTTACTTTGCTGTATGTTCTGTCATGAAAAATTGTGATGTGAGTTTTACATTTTCTGCACATTTATTTTTAGAGGCTCTAGTGATGATATTAGAGATGATATTAGGAGCTAAATCCTTCAATGTTAATGTTGGCCCTTCCTTAAAAAAAAAAAAAAAAAAAACACATGTACCTTTCCTCCCAATGAGCTCTCTCTAACGCATCTCAGATTAGTGGGATGTTTGGACTAACTGTGAAATCCAAAATTATTCAGATGTTAGAAATAAAAAAGAATGAGTTTTAGGAACTCTTTTGAAAGTAAAGTTTGCTGAAACATCCTGGTAACAATTATGTTAAGAAATGCCAGGGATTTTCAAGAAAAAAGTACAAGAAAAAAAATATTGAGATGAGAACCTGGTAAATATGATATCAGAGTTTTCTTGGAGTATAGTCAACTTTGGAAGACAACACCTGAAAATATTCTGAAACACTTTCCAAGCAGTAGCAGATATAATGTTCGTATTAGTTATCTTTGTGTCACTGTAACAAAAGTACCAATGAGAACCATTTAAAGGAGGAAATATTTATTCTGGCTCATGGTTTTAAAAAGTTCAATCCATCTTCATTGGGAAAACATGGTGGAACAGGGCAATTTACAACATAGTGGGCCAGGAAGCAGGGAAAAGGGTAGGAAGTGGCTGGAGATTATATATCTAACGTCTATCCCTTCCGATGGCCTTCACCCAGTGATTTACTTCTTCTAGCCAGGCTCGCACCATCAAGGTTTCCAGAACCTCCCCAAAATACCACCGCCATCTGGAGACCAAACATTCAAAATAGGAACATGTGGGAGACATTTTATCTTCAATCCATTAACAGCATTCATTGAATATTTTTCAAGAGACAGCAAAAGAGCTTTCCAGGGCTGGAACGATGGCTTAGTGGTTAAGGCACTTGCCTGCAAAGCCAATGAACCCAGGTTTGATTCCAGGACTCATGTGAGCCAGATGCACAAGGTGACACGCATGAGTCTGGAGTTCATTTGTAGTGGCCAAAGGCCCTGGCATGCCCATTTTCTCCCTCTCCCTTTCTCTTTCTCTTTCTCCCCCTCTCTCAAATCAATAAATAAAAATAAAATTACAATTAAAAAATAAATTTCCAGTTCCTGGTGATGATATTATGCACCCTGCATCCCAAGTCTGCCAGCAGGGTGTTAGGTGCTGTAGTGTGTTGATGGTGCCACATCATTGCACGGGACACTTTCTGGGTGGGGATGTCCTCAAAATCTTACCTCATTGTCAGTAGGAAGACAAAACTTTTGGTTGTGGATACAAAGGGTCTGTGAGTTTTAACTGCCCCGATTGTGCAGAATTACTTAATCCTAGCAGCCTGCGACAGGATGCAACACGGAGTTTATTTCATCGAAAGGAGGCCCCCTCCAAAAATTCTTTATTACTCCCTAGTTAGGAAATGCCTTATCACCTGAATTTTGTGAGTAAACAGCCTTTTCCTTAAAGAAGTTGGATCAGTGGCTGTTTATTATCTGCCTCCTCCGTGCACTGTCCCTGATTTTGGTTTCCTTGGAATCTGGGAGACAGTCTGATGCATGGTAGACCCTCGAAAATTTGAACCCCAAGTAGACGAGTAATTTACTGAAGTCATTTCCATGATACAAGTGTTCTCAACTTCCAGCTGGTCTGCTGCCATCTTCTCACCTGTGATGACCTTTCTCTTACTGGATTTTTTTTTTTTTACTGAACTTTGAACATCGAAAGGTAGGTATTCAGAAGTGTGCAACAGTCTATGGTGGTGTGTGTCTGTCATCCCAGCACTTAGGAGGCCGAGACAGGACAAGTGCAATAAGTTAGAGTCCTGCCTGGGTGGGCTATGTAGTGAATTCCAGACTGGCCTCAGGGGAAAAAAAAATATATATATATATGGCTCATACCTCCATGTCCTTGCCCAACTTTCTCCTTGCCTCTGGGGTTCTCTCTCTCTCTCTTTCCCTCATTGGTACATTCAGACCTTTCTTGGATTTCCTGGAGAAGTACTCTGATCATTTCCTTTTTTTCTTTTTTGATTCTGAGAAATCAAACCTAAGGCTTTGTGCATGCCAGACAAGCACTCTACCTCTGAGTACACCCACAGATCTCTCTTTTCTGTGTATTTTGAGACAGGGTTTCACTAATTTGACCAGGCTAGCTGTGAACTCACTTTGTAGACCAGGGTGACCTTGAATTTTCCCTTTTCCTGCCTTAGCCTCCTCAATAACCGGAATTATAGAGCATGTGCCACCAAGCCCAGCTAAGGAGTCATCATCTTATCCCACTGTGCTTCTCGCCAAGCTTTGACTCTGCATCTATTTTCTATTTATCACTTGATGCTGGAATCATTTATTTACTTGCCTGATGCTGGAGTTAGAACGTGAACACTAGAGTTTTAAATGACAGAGACTGAATTGACATTATGTTCATAGTCAAGGGCCTAGCTCAAAGCCTGGGGTATAGTATATGCTTAAGAATGTGTGTGTTGAATGAATGAATGAATGACTGAGCAAATGAACGAATTTGATCTCAGATGAGAATCATGCTGGTCATTGTGTCAGATGGCATCAAATGTAGGGAAAAGCATACATGTACAATGTTGCTTGAAGGAACAGAGAGTGAGAGCATGTTAGACAAGACTGGGTAATGAAGAGAATGTAGAAAAGAAGGAACAGCTCCAGTGGGAGGACCAGCAGTAACATCCCAATCCCAGGCCTTGTGACAGTGCTTGTGTTTATTAGGTCATTTGGTTATCAGAATGATTCCCTCAAGAAATGCTCTCCATCTAACAGGTGGTGAGCTTGCACACAGAGATATTAAGTAAATGTTTCCAGGGTGCAAAGGTATAGAGACATGCTGTGCTGAGAATACCAAAAGCATTCTTTTTTAATATTTTATTTTTATTTATTTGACAGTGAGAAAGACACACACAGAGAGAAAAAGAGAGGGAGAAAGAGAGAGGGAGAGGGCGAGAGAGAATGGGCATGCCAGGGCTTCCAGTCACTTCCAGCAAACGAACACCAGACACATGTGCCACCTTGTGCATCTGATTTACATGGGTCCTGGGGAATTGAACCTGGGTCCTTTGGCTTTGCAGGCCAGTACTTTAACCACTAAGCCATCCCTCCAGCCTGCCAAAAGCCTGTCTTAATCATCTTGCATAATCACTTTAAATTTAACTACATTTCCTCCCCTAATAATCTACTAAAAATATACCAAACAAGCATGGACCCCATTTTTGTTTGTTGTTTTTTAAGTATTTATTTATTTATCTTTGAGGGGAGAGAGAACGAGAGAAAGAATATGGGCTTGTCAGGTCCTTTTGCCACTGCAAACAAACTCCAGGAGCATGTGACATTTGGTGCATCTGGCTTTACATGAATACTGGGAAATTGAACCCTGGCTTTAAAGCTTTGTAAGCAAGTTCCTTTAACTGCTGAACCATCTTCCCAGCTGGACCCTTTTTCTATGAGTGAGAGTGTGGCTTCCACATACATGGAGGTTAGAGGAGAATTTTGGGTTTTTGTCCTTCCTTTCCCACCCGTTTGAGTCAGGGTCTCTCTTTTTGTTCACTGCTGCGCTTGACAGGCCATCAGGCCAGCAAGCTACTGGGCGAATCTCCTGTCTCCACCTCCATTCTTGTCCTAGGCACGCTGGGATTATAGATGTCGGTGCTATAGCAGCTGGCTTTAAGTGGGATCTAGAAATCACACTTACATGGTAAGCACTTTATCCCTGAGCCATCTCCCTAGCCTGGATTCATTTTTTTAGGAGAGAAGGTTATCATTTATAACCTAAATGCTTACGTACTTAGCCAGGATCATAAGGCTGTTTAAGGAAGGAACTGGGATTCTCCAATTCCAGCATTCTTTTCCTTATTTTAAAATGTAGGTGGGTGTGAAGGCAAGGGGGAAAAAGGAAGGCAAAAATAAATAAAGGAATAAATCTCACTCCATGCTCACCCCAGAGGCCAGAGCAGAAGCAGAAGCTAAGGGTCCTGGAGGGGGCTCTTCTCTCAGTTCTTCCCTCCCCTCTAGGGATCCTCAGCATTTCCCAGGGCCTGGCCACCCGAGGCGTCATGCCAAGCAGAAACAAGGTTTAGTCTACAAGAGACCTCTTGGGGATACTTCTCCAGGGAAGACTTTTCAAAACAAATTTCAACCGTTTGGTTTTAAGCTACCTTAGAGAGACGAAGGTCGCGCCGTGATTTCCATCTGTCCCCGTGCCTGCTTAGAGCCTTGCCGTGTCACTCTCGTGCACACAGACACACTCTTGAGAAATGATGACTTACAGCCATTCCCAGTTGAAGACAAACATGTTTTGGAGTTGAGGAATTTGTCATTGTCTGAAACTGATTTAAGTAGTGATTCAGATGGAGCCAAAAAAAAAAAAAAAAAAATCTAGCAGAGCCATGAACCAAGCCCCAGCGCCTCTGTTTTCCCCACAGGGGACATTTTCTTTGATTATTAATGGGGATGCTTGGCACTTCTAGTTCGCGGTGCACGAGTAATCTTTCTGTCTATGTTCTCTGCCTTTTTATACTGTTAAGTGCTGTTTTTCCTCATGAACTTACCTTCTTTGTTAACCCGGTCAATATAAAACTACCCCCTCTACCACAGTGCCTCATACCTATTTTTGTCCTGCATTTTGAAATCCACATATTTAAGATATTGAGAAATTTTCATGTGCTCAAGTGTCTTTGCAGTTTCCTAGTTTCTTTTCAGTTTGAGAGTATAATAAACCAGCAGATCCATGTTAATCTAGTTTTCAACTTTTTTGTTTAAATATTGGTCCTTCTGTCCATTTTAATACATGCTGGTATATGGCAGGAGAGGAGGGAAATGATCTAACTGCTAAGTCACCTTAGCAGTATTTAATGAAAAAGTCTCTACTTCCCAAAGACTTGGGGTGCTTTAGTTATGCGCTGAACCTTAGTGTGAGGAGCAATTTTCTTTTGCACAACTTACTCCTCCCACTTCCTTCTGGAATTTGTTTTATAGTGTGACCTCTTTACCTTTGCATACAGACATCGGAACTTTTCTCACTGCAAAAATCCCCGTATGTTATCAATGGGGTCACATCATGAATGGATAACAATAATTCATTCTTCAGTTCCAAGATGTGCACCTCTTTCTCCTTTGATGTATTTTTCCATTGGCTTTGATTTTCACAACAGTATCATCTAATAACAATGGACATTGTATTTGTTACTGATATTTTAGAAGGTATACTTATAATGCTATTCATTAAAATAGCTCTAACTTGGAAACATATGCACTCTGATTTTAAAGATATGTCTCTTCTGATTATAAAAAATGGTATGTTAATGAAGAAAATTTAGAAAACTCAATTTTCATCATTGTCACAACTCTCCAATTTTCTGTGCCTGACAAAAGGATCTTCTATCATAGTCAATACTATAGATTTTTCTCCATAGTTTATAATTTAAATTAATTATCAATTTTTTTGGGGGTTTTTCGAGGTAGGGTTTCACTCTGGTCCAGGCTGAGTTGGAATTAACTATGTAGTCTCAGGGTGGCCTCGAACTCACAGCAAACCTCCTACCTCTTCCTCCCGAGTGCTGGGATTAAAGGTATGTGCCACCATGTCTGGCAGTTATCAAAATTTTAACAAATGACTTTTTGACATATGAAAATGAAAAGTCCCAAAATTCAGGAACTACCTAAAACAAATTACCAAATGGACTTAAAGATGAAAAAATTCATTAACTTCATTACTTATCAAGTATATAAATATTAAACTGTCTTTTTCAGTCTAAAATATGCATGTAAATATGAGAATGGTTTTTTGATGAAGACATGATAAAGCATATATTGACATATATGCTTTTGGGAGACTGTAGACATTTACATATATGCTTTGGGGGGACTGTATTTTGGCTAAAAATTATGACAAATAACTATAAGTACATGGTAGGAGTTTTAAGTATGGTTGAAATTTGAATCATTAAATGTACCATTGCTCTATATTTCAAAGAATTAATACAAGATATATATCATTTCTAATAATCAAAATCACAAAAAATATTTGGCAATAGAAGGGGCCATAAACATTGCACTGTGGAATATTATGTACTCAATAACATGATGTTAAAGGGAATTTTTAATGATATAAGACATGGTTGCTGATATCAAGTCAAAAAGCCAACATAGTTATATTGCCTATGAAGTACATTTCTGTGTGTGTGTGTGTGTGTGCGTGCGTGTGCGCGCGAGTGTGTTCCTGTGCAAAGATATCCCCCTTCTCCCAAACAAATAAATATTTTGGAAGGCTATTTCTTTTTTGGTTTTGTTTAGTTTTAATTTTTTAATATTTTATTTTATTTTTTAATTTAAGAATGAGAAAGAGAGAGAGAATGGGCACGCCAGGGCCTCCAGCCACTGCAAAGAAACTTCAGACAGGAGCGCCACCTTGTACATCTGGTTTAAGTGGGTCCTGGAATTGTACCTGGGTCCTTTGGCTTTGAAGGCAAGAGCCTAAACAGCTAAGCCCAGGAAGGCTATTTCTTGGAATCCTAATAGAAAAGTTTATTTCTGGCTGTCTGGATTATTATGGGTGATCTTTATTTTCTGTATTTGCTGCGTGTGCTAAAGTTATCTCAGCTGTGTCGCCATCCTTCCTTGCTCTCAGGAAGCCGGAACACCTTTACCTTGCCAGTTTATGCAGCGATAAACTGTACCAGTAGAGGGCGCAGAAGATACTGGACTTCAATGGGCTCTTCATCCTGGTTCCAGTGTGGAGTCTCTTTTGGAAGAAGGTGGCCAGTGTGGCACCCAGGAGTATTCGACCTGTGTGGACCTTAACTGATACACTGTTATACTTCCCCCACATTTTCATCACAATCAGAAAAGAGATTAAGGGCTGAGGAGATGTCTCCGTGAATAAAGTGTTGGCTCTGCAAGCATGATGACCCGAGTTTGGATCCCCAGTGCCCTTGTGAAAGCTAGGTGTGGGGACACATGCCTGCAAGCTCAGCACTGGGGAGGCAGAGACAGAAAGGATCTCTGAGATGTGCTGGCCAGCCAGTCTAGCTAAATTGGTAAAAATCTAGGTTCAATAAGTTCCTGTCTGAAAAAAAAAATAAAGTTGCCTTCTAAATATCTATATTTGTTCCCATAGATTACTACTGCTTGAAGCCTAGTTCACAGAAGTTTCTTGCTGCAATGGGCAGAGGTTAATGCAGATGCCTAGTTGGCCAAACTCCTAAGTGACTGCTGTGTACTTGGCTTAACAGAGCAACTCAACTACTTTTCCATGGCTCAAGAAACCCCGTCGAAGAGGCAGAGCAAGAATGCACGAGCAGGGGGATGGGGAGGTGGGCTGTGGAATGCTGTCTTCTGGATACATGGATGTGACACGCATGAACTCACAGAAGCTGTGGTTTCCTGCACAAGATTGAGTCTCTATCTCTCCATGGATGAGGGAAGGATTCATAAGACTCCACACTTCCCAGAGCAGCTAATGGAAGCTAATGGTTGCTGGGAGAGGAGAAATGTTCATTAGTGATGTTGCCATTGCTAAGTTGCCCATTCTGTAGTAAATAAATTCCATCCACACTCACGCAAGCAACCTTAGCTTAACTCAATCAGTGGTTTTAAAAAATGGCATGAAAGTAAGCACGAGATTAATGGGGAAGAGGGAGGGTGTTAGCGGGAAGGGGAGGATAATAAAGAGTCATTGGGGAAAAAAAGATCAAATATATTGCACACATGTATGACAGTACCAAAAATAAAAGAGGTGGAGAGCAAAAAGACACCCCATGTGACACTCTGGCTTCACCCATGTGCACACTTGACCACTTGCATCAGCATACACGTGTCTGCATACACACACATACGAGCATGCATGCATGCATACACACCATACACACAAAATAAAAAAGGTAAATAAATGCATTCTTTTTCATTTTGTTAAGCTTGTGTACATCACTTTAACCAAGGCAAATACACATTCGCTGGCTTTCTCATTAGGATGAGAATTGCTCCAAATATGGAAAAGATCTTGGAACATTTGACCATACATCTATGTGGAAACTACTTATGTATCTCTATTAGAGATTTTTTGAGTATATGTGTGCCCTCTTAACATGGACATCTTTGATTATTCATTCTTTCTATGTGGATGCATAATACTCATGACTTTTAATAAAACATTGAGCATTTTAAACTAATTTTGGTGTATTGCACTCATGATCACATGACCAATGATAGCTTTGCTTTTGGGGTTTGGCTTGTTTATTTTATTCAACTGTATGATCTTTTTTTATCTGCTTATGTGTCCTGTGAAAAGAAATGTGAGCTAAGGTTCATATAGAAATTTACAATGTAAAGTGACCTGGGTTCAGAGATCTTTGGAGAGGTGCTTATATTTTTCTCAAAATAGCAAAAAAATAATAATAATAATAATAATTTATTTATTTGCAGGCAGAGAGATAGAGAGAAAGACAGGAATAGAGAGAGAGAAAAAAAAGAGAGAGGGAGAGAGAGAGAATATGGACACACTAGGGTCTATAGCCACAACTCCAAACACATGTGTCATTTTGTGCATGTGGATTTACACGGGTGTTTTATATGGGAAATTGAACCTTTGTTGTTAGGCTCTGCAGGCAAACACATTAACCAACCGCTGAACCATCTCTCCAGCCCTGGGGAGGTGATCTTTCTTCTTGGTGATGACAGAGCTACATTGTGGACCTGAAAGCACAAAGGGTTGTCAATAAGCTCAGCTTACCTGCTGGTTGATCGCAGTGCAAGAGGGAGCACGAATCCAACCTCTTTCTTTTGTTAAAGCAACATGGACTGCTATAGACCATGTCCACTCTTGATCCAACCCCATCAGTAAAGTCTCGATAGCACTATGAGGAGTCCATGAGAGATGCTAAGTCATACAAGACTCGAGGAGTTTGGAGCCCATATGGGGGAAAGAAAACGGCTGTGCCGTTGCTATGAGCCGTGCTTGATGGCGGATGTTTCCTACCCAGGGCTTCACTGCTCTTGGCAGGTCTGGGGAGTCTGGCTCCTTGTTTCCATCTTACAGAAGAGAAAACGCCATCTCAGAGGTTCAGGAACTCACCCACCGTCATTCAATTAGTAAATAGCAGAGTTGAGCCATAAACACAGGTATCCTGATGCAAATCTCTTATTCTTTCCCCGAAACATCATGTTCCATAAACATATAATTATCAAGCAAATCACCTGTTTAGATTACTGATTAAGGGCTTAGGAAGCCCAAGGGTTCGGCCTGAGCAGGAAGGGTTCATGGAGAAGGCAAGATGTCAGCTTTCTGCTGCCTTCTGGAGCATTCCTTCCCTGTCCCTTTAGTTGTGAACTCGTCGTATTTTGCTTTGCGACACTTTCTGCCTCTGTGTTCTGAGCAGTCACTTTTACCTCACTGTGCTCATCAGCTTACTGTTCATGTTTCGTCTCTCCACCCTAACAAAGCTGTCAGCGTCCAAGCGCTCTAACAAGTTTCTGGAATCCACGTTTGCTATTCCCCACAGTAGAGCAAATGTCACTCAAGGCCAGGGTCTAAAGTAACTAGATTCTTTGTCAATCTTTGGAGTCACTTTATGTTTACAACATATACTCTAACTCTTAGGCTGGAGAGATGGCTTAGCAGTTAAGGTGCTTGCCTGCACAGCCAAAGGAGCCAGGTGTGATTTCCCCAGGACCCAGATAAGCCAGATGCACAAGGTGGCACATACATTTGGAGTATGTTTGCACTATCTAGAGGTCCTGGCACAACCATTCTCTCTATGTCTCTCTCTCTCTCTCTCTCTCTCTTTCTCAAATAAATAAATAAAATGAAACATTTTTTTAAAAAGATATATGCTCTCTTTTTATGTCAAGAAAAGTGTTCTTAGCTTGACTCTTCGTATTGTTTACCATGTGATCTTGGGCTAGTCACTTCTCTTTAACAGGCTTTAGTTTATGTATTTGTGAGGGCTGGATTTGATGCTCGCAGTCTATGAACCCCTTTCTAGCAGCAGCCTTGTATTTGTCTGGTAAGAGCATAAAGGGAGATTCAGGAAGGTTTACCCCTTGTGGCTTATAAGGGTTGCCCTGTCTATAAGAATTTAAAAGCAACAACAAAACTGCTGAAACTTCTGCCTTGTTTTCTAACTCTAAATAGTATTGGTGATCAGAACTTATTCTCCCTGAGGCTGGGGCAGGCAGCCCCACCTCCACCCCCAGTAGGGTAGGTCATTATCTCATTCAGACTGCACAGTGCTATTGTAAGTAGATATGGGTACACTCGCCCTTGTACATGTGCAGGATAGAGATAGGAAGAAGGCAAGTGTTAGGATCTATGTTTGTGCTACCATAGATTTTTAGCTCGTGTGTGTGTGTGTGTGTGTGTGTGTGTGTGTGTGTGTGCATGCATATGCATGTGTGGTCTTAGTAGCATAGGCTGGCCTGAAACACACATGAGCCCAGGCTAGACTTCTAGCCATGGTCACCCAGACCTGTTTCAGCTTCTTGAGTGCGGCATTATAGATGTGAACCAGCATACCTGACTGGATTCCCAATTCTTAATCCGGGGATCTCTCCAAGTTGAATCCTGTGTGAGCTGCTCATTCCTACTAATGAGAGTGGATCTAGAGAAATAGGGCACTGCTGGCTTTGAGGACAGCATTTCCTGGCTTTACCGACAGGACAGTCAGTTAGCCTTATCCAGATTTATAATTTTTAAAATTATTTATTAGAAAGAGAGAGAAGCAGAGAGGGAGGAAGGGAGAGAGAGAATGGGTGTGCCAGGGCCTCCAGCCACTACAAATGCATGTGCCACCTTGTGCATTGGGATTACTGGGTCCTTGGGAATCGAACCTGAGTTCTTTGGCTTTGCAGGCAAATGCCTTAACCGCTAAGCCATCCCTACAGCCCCAGATTTATAATTTTCAAAAGAAGAGCTGCCATTCCAACTCTCTTGTGTCCATCAGCTAGAAAATATTAAACATTCACCTGGGCTTTTGGAAGCAAGAGAACTGTGTTCGAATTTCAAGCGTGACACATGTTCCTCTTGTCAGTCTGAACAACTGCTATGTAAAGGGCGTAATATTACTTTGACCAGAGTGCTGTTGAAAAAACAGTGGACAGATAATTTTCATTCAATCTCTACACCAGTCTCTGGACCACAATTATCAATGTTACCTTCCTATTTCTTATGTTATGCTTAAATGCAATAGCCAGCTTCCTCTAAGAATTAATGCAGACCATGAGTGAAGGATCCCTCTTGCTGTAGGGTTTGGGAAGCGGGAGAGTTATAGACAGCCCTGGCCTTGGCCGTCCTGCCCCTATATCATTCATCAGCCCACATGGGCCGTTCTGTGTACAAGTCCGCAGGGCAAGTGAGCCAAGAGCTCAACTCAGGAGGCCAGCTGCAATTTTAGCTACAGTTTGGAATTTCCTGGTTTCAGGGGTTGGGGTGTGTGTGTGGAGGGGAAGCCAGGGTCTGGAGTCCGAACTTTCTCTGTGCTGGTGCTGCTACTGAAGCAAGAACCAGGCAGTAGACAGAGTTATTTCCATCAGACCGCCCAGGGTGTAGCAGGAGCCCTCCTCCCGGGCCCTCCAGGACTCAGAGCTAGCCAGGGATGGCTGGACAAGCTCCAGCAGCTCCTGCCTGGGCCATACATGTTGCTCAGACAATCACAGGGCTCAGCTGGCCTGAGTAGAGCACTGGGTTTGTCTCTGCCTGAAGAGAGGAGGCAGGGTTCACACCACCTCTAATAAAAGGTTAATTATCTGTCCCTGAGTTCTGGAATCCAGGGGAAGAGATTGCAGCTCTCTTGTCCCTTGATTGGTACCAGCATATACAAGGTGTCGCTGCTCCTAAGTGACCCAAGAATCTCTAGGGTGTAAGAAGTCGAATGTACATCAGGATAATGGAAACAAAGGGGTGATTTTTTTTTTCCATATGATTTTTAAATAGGATATTTTTGTTTGGGTCCCTCCTAGGGCCAGCCCAGAAGGAACGGCTGGGTCTCCACTGAGTAGGGGGTAAGAGGCGTGGAGTCAGGACACAGACTCCAGGAGTTGGGTGGAAGCAGGCAGAGGGCAAGCTGCTGCAAACTCATTTATTCATGGAAGTGTAGGGGCTTTTAAGGGTTTGGCTGGCCAATCGTTGTATGGGGTGGTTCCTTTCTTGTGACCAATGACAGCCTGTCTCCAGGCAGATCATCTCACAGCAGGTTGCTCGCTGGCATGAGGCTGTAGCTGTTGTCACGCCAGGCCTGTGCAGGATGCCACGTCCACAGAAGCCACTTCCTGGTTTCTTCTAGCAAGTGGCCTGGCTAGGGCCCAACCTGCACTGTGCCATTCATTTTTTCTTGTTTTTTTTTTTTTGACATTTTCATACTTATACATTATGTTTTGATCATATGTACCCCACATTAACCTCTGTTATTCCCCTTGGTCTCACTGAACTCCTCCTTCTTATCTCTCAAAGTGGTTTCATCATAGAAGAGATTGGCTCCCCCTTCCCCCTCCCTGGCAAGTTTTGAAATATATTTTATTATTTGCAAAGAGGGAGGGAGGGAGGAGAGAGAGAGAGAGAGAGAGAGAGAGAGAGAGAGAGTAGAGACAGCATGAGCTAGAGAGAGTGTATGGGCATGCCAGAGCCTCTTGCCTCTGCATATGAACTCCAGATGGATGTGCCACTTTGTGAATCTGGCTTTCTGCAGTTACTGGGGAATTGAACCTAGGCCAGTAGGTTTTGCAAGCAAGCACTTTAACCACTGAGTCATCTTCCCAGACCCTAGAAACTTTTGATTGTCATTACTTCATTAGGGAGGGGACTGACCTCCTTAGCCCCTCAGCTATATTGAACAGAATGATGTGTGGCCATAGAATATACCACCCGGCAGTGGATCCTGTGTTCTACAGAACTGACCTCCCAAGCAATATATGCTCTCCAGTACAACAGTGGCATGAAGGTTATGGGGTAACCAACAGCTCTGCTACTGAAAACCCATTCAAAAGGCAACGGCTTGAGTGTGGACTTGTTAGCATGATCCCTGCGCAAGGTTGACATGCAAATTTGTGAAGCTTCCCATAGTTTAACTTCATTCTCTGTTGGAGAATCTGCTTCTCTTTTTCAAACAGGAGCTGAACCTGAGGAGATTAATGACCCAATGTATTCCATCCTGGCCGCAGCTGAAACCCAGAGGAATTGGGAAGATGAGCAAGAGTGCTGCTTTCTCAGTGAACCTGATATCAGCCCAAGGGTGAAGGAGATAGACTCTGAGGACACTCATCACGTACCAAACCAGAGATCCAGAGGCTCCTGAGTGCCCATCACTGAAGTAGACTTAAAATGTTCCCAGAAAAAAAAAAAACACAACAACAATAACAACAACAACAACAAAAAACATTCCCAGCATGGCTCGCAGGGGGTGGAAATATTGTTAGAGCCCCCATTTGGGAAGTTTTGTAGAGACATTCCCTCTCCTCGCCCCCATAATGCATGACCTTCAATCCCGGTGGGTTGACCTGCCTCCCCAACGAGGTAGGACTCTTCAGAAAAGGGGCAGGGAGGAGGGAAAGGATGATATCAACATGTGTTGTTTACATACAATATATGTCCATATCTAATAAAAATAAGAAAAAAAGTATGTCGTGGGTGGCTCATACAAGCAAAGAAGTTGAACCATCAGGCTTTGAGAAGGACAGTAACCATGGCAACTTCTGGGGTCTCAACAGCAAGGACACAAGGAAAGTCTCCGAGGAAACCTGTAGACATGCTCGGTTCCAGCGACCTATGACCTTTCACACTTGTCTCAAGATTCAAGTTCTCCCCCACAAGAGAGCCCAGCTGGTCAGAGTCAAGAAAGGATCTTACCTGACATTCCTCCCAAGTTTTCACATCCTGAAATCGACCTGATTAGTTTTTCTCCTGATAATCATACTTGGAACCAACTTACAATAACCAAATTCAATGACCAGATGTGTCAGCCACATAAAAAAATAATTCTGTCACAGAAGAGCCTGTACATTCAACGTGAGAAAACTACTTCTGTTTATTCTCAAGAATCTCCTTGCCTCCTTATTTTAATATTATTATGTAGGAGAAACTAAGTCAGGCATTGAGAAATTGTTCGGTGAATGGACATGAGCAATCTCCTTGAACAATTCCATTATTCTGAGGAATAATTCTGGCCATCTTCTTTCTTGGTTCCAGTTTGCCTAAGTGTCATTCCCAATATTCGGCCCTGATAGTCGTGCTTGGGCAGATAGGAGAGGACACCACTGCTGTTTAAATCTCTGGCATTGAGGTCTCAACAAGGCTACCACAATGGGACTCAATTTATTACTTTTACCCTAAGAATGTAATTCTGCCTCACCCTATAACTGGAAAATGGCTTTAGCACAGTTATTCTTTCCACAGCTAATGTTGTACATGGAGACATCTGTGTGGTTGTTGGAAGCCTTCAAGGAGGGTTGTGGAAATTACTTTTAGCAAATATTGTACTGATAGGGACTGTGAAAATGTGCATTACTGTTAGAATACTTCGCTGAGTTGTCAACTCAGTCCCAGTCCCATCTTACATCGAAACAAAGCTAAAAACAAAGTGAGAAGACCTCTTTTCAAACCACAAGTCTTGAACACAGATCAGATGCAGACATGAAGAATGTATGCTTTTCATGAAGCGTAAAAGACACTGTTCTGGGGCAAGTCTGTGTATTTTGAAATGCTACTTGGCTGGGTGAGCTAGTTGGGCCCTTACACCCACAGCTTGCTGTATTTTGCTTATTCAGCCTGCGATTGCTTCAAGAATTGTAAGACTATTAAAGACACATTGATAATATGTAAAAGAGACATTTGTGCAGGTTGCTGAGTTAAACAGGAAACATAAGGCCTTTGGCTGTGTCTGGTGCTGTGTGACGCTGGGTTTAGATATTTCTAAATTTGGACAGATTGTGTGACATGCTAAACCATGTTGAATTAAATCACCCCCGTGCCCTCTGTAAATCCGAGTTCAGATTCCCAGAAATCTCAAACATCTGGAACAGTGCGTAGGCAGACAGTTTAGGGGTAGACAGACAGACAGACACAGAGAGAAGCTTGTCAAGTAATGAAGTGTTCACAGAGCAACCATAGGGACATTTCCTTGTAGATGCCATTTCCGTGTAGAGAAGGGGGGCATTTGATAACATGGTGGGAGATAACTGCAGCTTAAAAACAAATGTCACCTCTGTAGGACATTTTCAAGGAATGGAATGAAGACTGTGATGTTTGTCTGAAGTTCTGGACCCCTGTGTCTCTTAGCCTTGCTTCCTTGGTCTTTGTGTTGTTCTGTTCTGTGGCCTGGCCTCGAGGCGATGGACATGAAGTTAGTCACTCAAGGAGGTGGGGACTGGGAAGGATTGTGAAGAAGCCGAGTCTTGTTCATACCTTGGAAGAACTCATTGTGTCTTAGCAGGGTTTACACCAAGGGGAGACCCGCCGGCCTTTGTTAGTTGCCAGGAGAACATCTGCACAGGCAAATTTGACCCATAGTGCCATGGGCAAATACAATGTTAATCTCTGCAATACGTGAGGCCCATGGCTGGACTCGCTGCCCCAGAGGAATCAGAAGGGACAAGGTGAGGCTCATAGGGTCAGGAAGGGATAGGCTCTGTTCCCTGTTGCTGGCTGCTCTCTGGTATTGAGGGGCACCCACCCGCCCAACATTGTATTGCCATTTTCTTTCAGAGCCGTTTCTGAGGGTGAACGAAGACGTAAGCTCCCAGGCTCAGCCACACTATGTAAAAGAACTACTTATTGCCTGTTCCATCTCACTGACTTTTATGGTGATGCTTAAACCAAAATGGTGAACTATTACACTTCATAGCCTGCAAATAAAAGCAGGATGTTAAAAAGTAGGGGCCATAACCCCTGATTGTGCTGAAATGGCTCGTAATCTCGAGACGACTTTGTTTAGCTTTGCAGGGCCAGGGCCTAGGGCGCTGTGTCAGTCCTAGACGATGAATTCCCCCGAGTCTCTCTGCCCAGCCTCTGTGCTTGGGCGAAGCAAGCCTCCCTTAGGAACAGCGTGGTAATGAATACACAGCAGTTAAATCAAGCTGCTTGGGGAGGGGACAGGAAGCAGAAAAGCAATCAGGGCACATACTTACAGGACAGTTGGCCTGGTGTCTCGTTCTCGAAGCTTCCTTGGCGAGGTCTAGACCAGAACCCTGTTTCCCTCTCACACAGCCCTGGCACTCCACATGCCCTTGTCTCCACTAGTGGGGAGGTCAGAGGTGACTCAGAGTCCCAGGTTCAAGTCCAGTATGTGCAATAGTGAGCACCACCCATGGGGGTTTTCTGGGACTGGGCTTTTTTATTAACTTACACTTAGGTTCATTTTGTTTGCTTGTTTAAGTAACAATGATGTGAGCACACAGCAAAAAAAAAAAAAAAAAAAAAAAAGAAAAAAGATCAAATAATACCTTAATATGAGTTCTGCCCAAGGCAGGCACTGAGACAAGAATTCAGGCATCGTGGTTTATTTGGGAAGTGACCCCAGAACACATAGTGTGAGACAGGGAAGGGAGGATGTGAAATGCAGAGGAGGGGTGGGTGGATGGGGGCAAAGTGCTACTGGAGGGAAGAGGTACCCAGGCCCTCTGGGATACATGAGGAGAACACTTCTTAGATGGGAATCGTCTGAATGAGCCTAGAGTGGAGGTCAAGTACAAAGGGAGACAGAGAGAGGAAGAGAGAGAAGAGAGACAGTAGAAGGGAGATGGGAATGAGGGTGAAAGAGGAGGGCAATATAGGGGAAGGGAAAGGGAGGCAGGAAGTGAGTGAGAACTTGAAGTTGGAATTTAAGTTCAAATACATGGTTTCATATATGTGGACATTGAAGATAAAATTGTAGGTGGACTTCAGGTGGGCTGAGGAAATATGCACAGGATTGGAATAGCATCTGGCATAAACTAAAAAAAAAAAAAAGAAGAAAGAAAGAAAATGGATTCTTCCTTGTTGTAGGTAACTTCTCATTGCTGGGATAAAGCACCTGACCCAAAGTAGCTGATGGGAGGAAATGATTGATTTGGGCTTCCAGTATCAGGGGAAGCTTCATGATGGCAGAGGAAAGTATGGATGAACAGAGGCTGGACATCCCCTCTGTCACGGCAGGTGGAAAATGGCAGTAAGAGAGTGAGCCGATCGGTGGCAAGGGGAAGCTGGCTATTGGCTCAACCCCAGCTACACACCTCCTTCAGCAAAGCTCCACCTCTAAAACTGGCACCAGCTAGGGACCAAGCACTCAGAATGTATGAATGTTATGGGTGACCTCTGATTCCAACCATCATATTCCTACCAAAGAAATGAAACCCATATCCCATTCCCCAATGATAGGTGTATACAAATGTTTCTGCTCTACTGTAAAAATACACTCTCTTCTCTCCCCTCCTTTCCCATCTCTACATATGTATGTGTAGAGCTAAAAACAATATAAGCATGTTTGTTATGGGAATTTTCATTTTATAGTCTCTAACTCCATAGAGTAATTTAGCTGCAAAAAAATTCTTCTAACAAAATGTTGCCGTGGAATATGAATTGTTTGCATTCACCTTTAGGGCACAATACATATATATGTATGTATTTATGTGCTTATAACTATAATTTTGTCTTCAAAGAACTCCATATGCACCGACCTCATTCTCTTTGACGGTTATCCAGTTTTTTTTCTTAGAAGGATATACTACATGTATTTTTTGTGGTGTATTTTCATGAACTAGGTTAAGTAATTAAAATTACAAGTAATTAAAACTTGTAATTCACGAAGAGTGTGATGACAAGCTTAGCTTTGCACAGGCTTTAAGGTTTCCCACACACAGCAGTGCGGAGCGGGGCTGTGCTGTTAGCTGCACGCACTTTGCTCCTGCCCATTTGATGAATGAAATGAGATGGGAACATGAGGGCGAAGATGGGGCCCTGGAGCCTGGGTGCCTTTCTTTTGCACTGTGATCTGTGTGTCCACACCAGCGAGCGTTTACTTTGGGATGAACCACCCCTGTCGCCTGTATCGTGGTCATGTAATTTTGCGGTTTAGCCTCTGAGCAGTGCTGGCTTAGGTTCCCCAGGTGTCCAGGGCTACCATTTTCTGAAAGACCCACCAAAAAAAAAAAAGTTCCCACAGTTCCTTGAGCCTTATTCTTCTCTGTAGAATCCAACACAACTAATCACCTACCAAGAAGGTCTGTGGGGACGTTCAAATTAGATCATCTCTGTAGGTCAGAAATATTCAACAAATGCTACCTGAAGTATCTGGGCACCGTTGGCACATCCCATTCCTTCCCAGAGTCTAACCACCCTCTCTGAGGGTATGAACTGTCCCTGTCAATCGTCTCGACCAGCAGAATGTAGCAGAAGCAGCAGCTTTCGAGGCTTTCCACATCCACCTTATAAGAACTCTTAGAACTTGCACCTGGGTCTTTTGCAGTCCTCGCTCTTGGAGGAAAGGGAACCATCGAGTGAGCACTCTGAGGACAAGAACTTGTCAGTGAAGGCTAAACAGCTGAACCACATGGTATAATAAAGCCCAGCAGTGGCCTGTTATAAGTCAAATGGTAAGCACACATGGATCAAAACAACAACAAAGAACAACAAAAAAAAGGGGCTTGGGTTATGTCCCTGAGTATAACTCTTTCCAATTCCACCATTTTTTTTTTGCAAATTTCATAATCCATTTTTCTTTATGGCTGAGTAAAACTTTACTGGTTATATTTACTAATTTTCATTATCCAGTCATTGGTTGATGGGTATCTATGGTGGTTCTGTTTCCTTGCTATTGTGACTAGAGTACAGTGGACACGGATGTAGAAGTACCTCTGCCTTAGGATACTGAGACATTAGTGTACACACCCAGGGGTATATAACTAGATCATATGCTAGCTCAAGTTTTAACTTTTCGAGTAACTTCCATAGTGATTTTCATAGTAAGCTACACTGGTTTGCACTCCCACCAACAGTGAATAAGTGCCCCCTTTCCCCATACCCTCATTGGCATTTGCTGTTGTTGGTTTTCTTGATGAAAGCTATTCTGACTTGGATGAGATGAAATCCCAAAGTGGTTTGAACTTACATTTCCCTGATGGCTAAGGATATTGAGCATTTTAAACAATATCTACTGCAATGGAGGGATGGCTTAGTGGTTAAGGTGTTCACCTGCAAAGCCAAAGGACCCAGGTTTGATTCCCCAGGACCCACATTAGCCACTTGCAAAAGGGGGCACACATGTCTGGAGTTCATTTGCAGTGGCTGGAGGCCCTGGCATGTCCATTCTCTCTCTCTCTCCCTCTTTCTCTGTCAAATAAATAATTAAAATATTTTAAAAAATAGCTATTGGTCATTTGTGTTTCATCTTTTGAAACCTGTCTAGTCATTTCCTAGGCCCATATTTGGTTGGCAGCTTTGTTTTGGGAATGTGACACTGAGTATGGACTATAATTTGAAATAGGAGATTATGAGAGGGGAACAGGAGGTGATGAGAGGTGGGGGAAGGACAAAAGGGAAAGTAACATGGAAGTAGAAAGGAGGTTCAGTTGGGCAAGTTGTGGGGAGGGCTCAAAGAGTGAAGCTTAAGAAAGAAAGAAAGAAAAAAGAAAGAAAGAAAGAAAGAAAGAAAGAAAGAAAGAAAGAAAGAAAGAAAGAAAGAGGGAAGGAGGGAGGAAGGAAGGAAGGAAGGAAGGAAGGAAGGAAGGAAGGAAGGAAGGAAGGAAGAAAGAGGAGGGAAGGGAAGGGAAACAAAAACATTGTCTGGGGGCTGGAGAGATGAGTCAGTGGTTTAGCTCCTGCTTGCAAAGTCTGAAGGCCGGGGGTCGATTCCCCAGTACCCACATAAAGCTAGACATACAGAGTGGCACATGCAGCTTGTGGCATATGTGCAGTGTCTAGAGGCTCTAGCATGCCCATTATCTCTTTCTTTCTTTCTCTCTCTCTTTCTCTATTTCTCTCTCTGACTGCAAATAAATAAATCAGAATATTTTTAAAAAATATTTTAAAACACCACAATGAACTCTAATTATACGTACACTAATAAATAAAAATTTAAAAATGCAAAATAAGGCTGCCGACACTATATTACTTCATCCCCACCCTCATTTCCCCATTTCATTTCATTCACTAATTATGCAACAGCATTTTTTTTAATTTTATGACCCAGCAAATATCTTTTGTAATGTCAATTAATGGTTTTACAAACTAATCAGAATGTGTTGTGCCTTAGGTTAATGTCAACACCAGTTTCTACTGCATTTGGTTTAGAATAATTTTATGCAAGTCAAATGATCCTATGTATGCATTTCAAAGTATGGGGATATGAAAATCATTATAATCAACACATTTATATTGTTTTTAACAACCTGCACTTTATAGCAGGAGAGGTGTTTCAAAATATTTCAGTTTCTCTTTTAGGCAGTGCTGGGGGTTGAACGTAGGCCCTCACCCATGCTAGGCAAGTGCTCTATCTTAGAACTACACAACCTCTCTAATGTCTATTTTTATTTGTTTATTTTGAATATTTTTATTTATTTATAAAAATGAGAGAGTGAGAGAGAGAGTGGTCACGTTAGGGCTTCTTGCCACTGCAAACTAGCTCCAGATGCAAGCACTCCTTTGTTCATCTGGCTTTACATGGGTACTGAGGAATCAAACCTGGGCTGTCAGCCTTTGCAAGCAAGTGTCTTTAATCACTGCACAATTTCTCCAGCCCTAAAACATCCACTTTTTTAATTTTCAAAAATATTTTTATTTATTTACAAGCAAAGAGAGAGAACGAATGAGCACGCCAGGGCCTCTAGCTGCTGCAAATGAACTCCAGATGCATGCCACACTTGTGCATCTGGCTTTATGTAGATATTAGGGAATTGAAATGGAGTCATTAGGCTTTGCAAGCAAATGGATTAACTGCTGGACCATCTCTCCTGCCCCAAACATCCATTTTTAAAACACATTCTCCATATCCTATTTCACTCACCTGGAAGATTTTAGTTTTAAAATACCACCTTAAGCTCGAAGCCAAAGATGGTGTTGATTGGTTATTATTTTTTATTATACTTTTTAATTTTTCAGGTGAAATTTTCACCAAATTTTCTATCAGAAAATAAATGTTCAGTATACTTGGAACACTTGGCACCTATAAAAGAAAACAAATAACCTTGCATCCATCAGCTACTTAAAATCTTTACTATATAACGAAATATTTTTATGCCACTATCTCATTACAAAAGTAACAGTCCTTTTCCATTTTAAAGATCTTTTGTTTTATAACATTCAGCATATTGATGACCACTTGTAAACAATTTGGCTCACTAATGGCCTCAAGTTGTTTTTTTTTTCTTCCTCTTTGTTAGTTCAGACCTGTGTTATCTTACTTGGAATTATTTTTACTTTGATTTTTGTCAAGTTTATGCATAAATATAATGTATGTTGATCAACTTCAACCTCTAATGCCCTCTCTTATTATGCCCCCCCACTCCTGGTAACCCTTTCTTTTTCTCAAATCATTCCCTTCTACTTTCTTGTGTGTGTGTGTGTGTGTGTGTGTGTGTGTGTGTGTGTGTTTGACCCACCCAGTTAAATTAGGGTTGCTTGCATTAGCATAGGTGGGGGCTATTTACTGGAGAATGAGCAATGTACCAGTGGCTACACCACTAAAGAATATGATTCCATCTCTTCCTGGTAACCAATAACTGACAATAGATGCTAAGGGAGGGGTGGGGCCTCATGAGCTCCCCCATCATCTGTGATGAACTGTGGACAGGCTCAGTCTTGTGCAGGAGGTCACAGCTGCTGTGAGTTCATGGTCATAGTAGCCGTGTTGTTCCCAGAAGACAGAATTCGACAGCCCACCTCCCCTTCCTTCAGCTTTTATAGCCTTTCTGCCCCCATTTCAAGATGTTCCCCGAGCTGTGGAGGAGGGGATACGGCTGTCGCATTTAGGCTGAGCACACACTTTTCAGAGCACTTTCACCAGCTGTGTTTTTTTGCAGCAACCTCTGCCCAATACCAAAAGAAACTTCTGGGCTCCAGACAGAGAGCCACACTAATCTCTAGGTATCATCTCAATAATGACTGTGCCACTATTGCACCAGTGGGCACATTTTGCCTGGCAGATGTGTTGTAGAGCACACACCGTCTGCAGATTCATAACACTTCGCGATTTTTCTTCCCCAGCAGCTTGTATAGCACCCTTGGGTGCTAGGAATGTTAGCCAACAGGAAGGAAGCTTCTAGCTCAGGCCAGCTTGTTTTCTGTATGACCCACAAATGCAAGGTATTGAATGGCCTTAAGCAATAGGGACTTACCATCTAGTTTTGGTGGGCAACCAAGAGCAACGTCTATATTGTTAAGGGGATTTGGTGCTATCCTGAGTAAGAACTCACTGGGAAGTATCTCATTCCTGACACGGGCTTTTCAGGGAATAACTTATGGCTTCTGGGAGTCACTTTATTCACTCATGTAGAGCGATCTTATTCAAACTCTTTTTTTAAAAAAAAGTTATTTTAGAGCTGGAGAGATGGCTTAGCAGTTAAGGGACTTGCCTGTGAAGACTAAGGAGCCAGGTTCGATTCCCCAGTACCTATGTAAGCCAGCTGCACAAGGTGGTGCATGTGTCTGGAGTTTGTTTGTAGAGGCTGGAGGACTGGGTGCGCCCATTCTCTCTTTCTTCCTTTGAAATAAATAAACAAAAAAATTTTTTAAAGAAGTTATTTTATACACTGAGTAAGTATATAACTTATAAAGGAAAAAAAAAGTTATTTTAATAGGCTTACAAAGTAAGAGGTTTTCATTTTAATTTTTCATACAGCTTTAGTTCTGGATAACGCTCCTCATTCTCCCTCCTCTTCCCCACTCCTGTTTAACATTGCCCCTCCCTTTATTCTCCTCTTCTACTTTCATATCACAAGTGTTCTTGAAATACACTTTTTTATTTTCTAAAAACATTTTATTATTTATTTATTTGTTTGAGAGAGTGAGAATGAGGCAGAGAAAGAGAACGAGAAAAAGAAAAGAGAGAGAGAATGGGCATGCCAGGGCCTCTAGCCACTGCAAACTCAAGATGCAAGCATTACTTAATGCATCTGGCTTTACATGGGTACTGGGGAATCAAGGCTAGGTGCTCAGGCTTTGCAGGCAAGCACTTTAACTGCTAAGCCATTTCTCCAGCGCTAGGAAAAATTTTAATGAAATTCTGATTTGTCAATACACTAGTTTAAAAGTCTTTCATAAAGTATTAGTTTCACTCAAAATATTTCATCTTGAAATATAATTACATATATTTGTTAGTATAAAAAAATTCCTTCTGCATGTCATGTGATAAATTCCATGAGGAAAAGATATTAGAAACATCTGGGCTATATGGCAACCCTCACACACCAAATAATGACTTTTAACACCTGACTTTAAATCTTCAACACGGTTTTCTCTTTATCTTTCAGTGCAATCTGCTGACAAAGGAATACATTATTTCTTTCCATATTGTTTTCTGTGCATTTTTCTGATTTTTTTTTATGGTGGGAAGATTGAATATTTTCCCAATGACATATTTTCAGCATTGCTAATAAGCAGCACAACTCAAAATAGGTTTCTAAACATTGAGCAATACACTTAGCGAGGTTCTACCAAGGACTTCATTGGATGTTGTGTGGCTTTAAATGTGGCTGACAAGATAGAGTCATATGTGCCTGTTCTGGATGCTTCATTTTCAAATATCTTGAGTATTGTCCCTAATTGTTCAAGTTTTATTGATCAGTGGGTTGAGGACAGATCAAAATGGAACAACGCATAGTTTAAGGAGACCAGGAGGGGAAGAGAAGAGGCATGGGAGGTCTTTGGTAATGATGACTGAAAAGATAATCGAGATTAAAGTTGGGCGAGTGTGTTAGGGATAAAGCAACAGTCGGATGAATTTGAGAGAAGCTCCTGTCCCCCAACAGTTCCTAGTGTTGTTATAGGAATTATACTTGGTGGGGATAATTACTTTCATCTTACAAAAGACATTTTTAAATTATAAAAATGGACCAAGCAAAAATAAAGCAAATCTTACTCATTTTATAAGGAAGAAAACAAAGAGGTTAATAATATTAATTACAGTGCTGAGGTCTCTTTAGAAAGACTGATAGAAAAACTGCAAACAGGAAAGCTTTCACTATTTTGCTTTTCTTTTTTAATTTTTTTTTATTTGTGTGTGTGTGTGTGTGTGTGTGTGTGTGTGTGTGTGTGTAGGCACACCAAGGTGGAATGCCTGTTTGGCTGGAGAATTGAACCTGGGCTGGCAGGCTATGCATGCAAGCACTTTGAAATGCTGAGTCATCTCCCCAACCCCCACAGTCCTATTTTTCTGGCTTTATCACACTCAGCATTTGACCTACCTTTGGACGATTTTCCTTCATAAATCTCTTCTTTTTGTACTTCTCAAACAACCATCACTTAGCACTGAAGCCTTTAACCCTGCGTCCTTGCATTTCTAACTGGCCTATCGTCATTTCTAGGTCTCTTTTCTCCTATGAGAGTTTTTCACCTGCCATCCTTCATACAGAATTAAAATCTGTCTTCCTCTGATCTGCCAGCTAAGGTCCTAGAAGGAGAGGAAGAGGGTTGGGGAAAAGGACAACGATGCAGATTCTCTGAGCTGAGGAACAACTGGGAATCTTCTTGCATTGTTTTATTTCCCTTTGCTTTTCAATAAACAACACCATACCTACACACTCCCACAGGTCATACCTTGGCCCTTTCCACACAATAACCTGTGTGGTTGAGAAAGGACCATGGAAGACATCAGCCCTTGGGTGTGGGAGTTGGGGCAATGGTGACCTCTCGGGATTCCATCAGTTAGACCTTTGGGAGATGAAAAAGGTACTTGACAAAGGAATGCAACCCCATTTCCTCTCTCTCTGTCTCTCTCTCTCTGCCTCTTTCTGTCTCCTAGTAGTAAAATATGGGAGAAGGGGTGCATAATATCTGGGAAAGGCAGAGAGCTCCCACAACAATGAGTGTGACTACTGCAGGTTGTTTTATTTATCCAGTCGCCTCTCTGGACCATCTGTGGTTGGAAATACGTTTGATGCATCTTTATTTTTATGGTGACTATCTGCAGCAGTACTGCAAATGTAGCATCCTCTCACTTCCAAAGTTTTTTGTATCTTTTGTAAATATAAAAATTAATAAAAACTGTATTTCCTATTATTTCTTATTTTTATTTATTTATTTATTTATTTATTTATTTATTTATTTATTTGAGAGTGACAGACAGACAAAAAGAGAAAGAGGCAGAGAGAGAGAGAGAGAGAGAGAGAGAACCGATGCACCAGGGCCTCCAGCCACTGCAAACAAACTCCAGATGCATGCACCACCTTGTGCATCTGGCTCACATGGGTCCTGGGGAATCAAAGTGTCAAACTTGGGTCCTTAGGTTTCATAGACAAGTGCTTAACCACTAAGCCATCTCTCCAGGCCCTATTGTTTCTTTTTAAATCCAGATTTACTAAGCTGTCTTTCTTTTCCTCACTTGTCTTGGTGGCTTTTCCAAAATCTAGGTGATGTAGGAACCGGGCTCCTCTGTCTCATTAGTTAATAGGCAGAAGAAACACAGTTTCAATTCAGAACAACCCAGTCCTTTCTTCATACATACTCCAACACAGACTCACCTGGTACATCCATCTCACCTTTTTCCTTCCTGGTGTACCCTTTCAATTATTAGCTATGAATTTAATTTTTCTAGGCTGGTTTTGATTTCTGATCCCCATTCTCCTCCTTCCATCCTCTCTCTACTTCTATTCAGGTTAATTTATCTGATTATATGCGGGGCACTGCAGCCATGTTAAGACACCAACTGAGTTCCCACTCAGAGGCTTGGAGGAAAGATTACCATTAAAACGTGACTTCCATCCACTCAGCTGAAATTACTATTGATTGCTGAAGAAAAATATTTGTGCTGTGAAGCTGGGAGCTATGATGTTGAACCATATTAACATAATGTTAGCATAGCTACGGGTGTTTAGTAGCATGCAATCAGATTTGAAATGAACGTTGATTATAGATGGAGATTAATGTTCACATATTCATAGGAACACAATGAGAAGAGCAATTTCCTTTCTACTACAGATCAATGGTTTCCCCATTCAATTATACAGCTGTAATAATTGCATTATGCTGAAATATTTCTTAATGGCTAATTTCTTTCCTTTTGTGCGGGTGTGTATGAGATCTTTTGTCAGTGATAGCTTCTGCAGCCCGAGGACAGCATAAGATGTTTTAATCACTGGTGCCATTTTGCAAGCTTTGACCAAGCCAGTAATTTCCCTCTTTCCCCCTTCTTTGCGATCCTCTCTTATTATCACACAGAATTGCTTCTTGGATGTTTGAAACATAGAGATTTGCCTCAAGTCTTTTCTTCCTTGTTTAGGGTGTGAAGATAAAACTAGAAATCTACAGGGCTAGGGGTGGCTCAATCCTTTTGACATTGGCTGCAGATACTTTCAGGAAGAAAGGGACAGATACCCAGGGACATTAGTCAAAGGATAACCTATGTATGTATGTATGTATGTATGTATGTATGTATGTATGTATGTATGTATGTATGTATGTATGTATGTATATTATCTACAAACAATCATCTCTTACAAGCTGAGTGGAGATAGGCTCCAGCCCTTCTTTGAATATTAAAATCCATAGATGCTCAAGTTTCTCATGTAAAATGGTTTAGTATTTGAATATAACCTATCAACATCACCTTTAAATAACATAGCACCTCATATAAGTCATATTCTATGCAAATAGTTGCCATATTATATTGTTTATGGAATAAACAATATTTTTGATCCATGGTTAGTTGAATTCATATTTCAGCATCTGTGGGCAGAGTGGGCTGAATGTACATATTAATTTGGGGACCATTATCTGATTTAAAAAAAGTAAACAAAACCTCATATTCTTCTCCAGTGCTCTAAGTAGCTCTCTGAAGTTTTATGGGCCACTGTGCTCATTTTTACAATTTTTCTCTTTTCTAATTATATATATATATATATATATATATATATATATATATATATATATATATATATGGAGAGAGAGAGAGAGGGAGATCTTTCTGTCTCAAATAAATAGATACCTATATATATATATATATATATATAGAGAGAAATCTTTCTCTCTCTCTTCTATTATATATGGAGAGAGAGAGAGAGAGAGGGAGAGAGAGAGAGAGAGAGAGAGAGAGAGAGAGAGAGAGGGCATGACAGGATCTCTTGCCACTATAGTAAACTCCAGACACATGCATCACTTTGTTTATTTGGCTTTATGTGGGCACTGGGCAATCAAACTCAGGTGTTAGGTTTTGCAAGCAAATGCCTATAACTTCAAAATCATCTCTCCAGCCCAAGTTAGTATTTTAAAGATAGTAAAAATAAATAAATATATTTCAAGTATATTTTTTATTCCTAGTGCTGAGGAGATTAAGGCAGGAGGATCATTGTCTGATGCCAACCTGGAATACAGAGTGAAATCCTATCTCAAAAATCAATTCATCAGGGCTGGAGAGATGGCTTAGTGGTTAAGGCGCCTGCCTGCCAAACCTAAGAACACCCATTTGATCTCCAGGTCCCACATTTAGCCAGGCATATAGTATAGTGACACAAGCACACAATGCCGCGCTTGCCCACAACGGGGCACATGCATCTGGAATTCCTTCACAGCAGCTAAGAGGCCGCTGACGCATCCATTCTCTCTGTCTCTTCCTCTCTGTCTCTGTCTTTGTCTTTGTCTCTCTCTCTGTGTCTCTATCAAATAACAAAATTAAAAAAAATCAATCAATCAATGGTGTAAAGCATCAACAAGACTAAGCTTCTGAGGACTGAGGTCTAGCACTCCTCTTGACACATCTCAGAGGGCATCTGGCTGATGTTCTCTTCTTCTTCGGAGGAGCACTGCCGTAGAGTCATGACATCTCTGTCCAGTGCCTTCCTTGACTGACTGGCAGGTGGTACAACATCCCCTTACAGGAAAGGAGGAGGTTCAGAAGCTGAGACATCCAGAGGACTGATGCATGGACTGAGACTTGGACAAGGACCCGAGTTGCCCCAGCAGGGAGAATGTGTGAGGAACAAAGCCCTCTTTCCAGTGGGAAGGAAGGATGCAGATCTCGGTCATGTTCTCTCTCTTTAGCATCTTTGACTTCCCTTATGACATTGTGGCCCACATTATAAATTATGTTTATACCTTTTCTTCTTCTTGTTTTTCAAGGTAGGGTCTCCCTCTAGCTCAGATTGACCTGGAATTCAATATGTAGTTTCAGGCTGGCCTCAAACTCACAGCGATCCTCCTACCTCTGCCTCGCAAGTGCTGGGTTATAGGCATATACCACCATGCCCAGCTATACCTTTCTTTTTACATTCCTTTTCTCTTTTCCAGTGGACTTTAAAGTCCTTTAGGGTGAAAGTCTTGTCTTCACTGACCATCTCTCCAATTTCAGTGAATGAACAAATATGCAGAAGCCCTGGGACCTGAGGGAATTGACACACATAGCTGTGCTTTCCCCATGGGGCCTCTGCTCTGACACGAACACTGAGTCCATTTCTCAGAGTTCTGTGCAGTCAGTGGCCTCATATAAGTAGCTGAAGTGTCTTCTTCAGTGTGGGCACAAATATGTCATGGTCAAGTGCTATAGTGGAACTGACTCTCGTGGCTCTATATATTTTTTTTTTCTCAAAAAGGCAATACCCACGTTCATTAAGGCTCTATTTATAATAGCTAAGAATTGGAACCAACCTAGATGCCCACTGACAGATGTAGGAATAATGAAAATGTGGTACATATACACAATGGAATTCTATTCAGCAGTAAGGTAAATGAAATTATGAAATTCACAGGAAAATGGATGGATCTGTTAAAAAAACAATCATGTCAAGTGAAGTGAGCCAAACTAAAAGAGACTAAAACCGTGTGTTTTCTCTGATACATGGGGATTAGCTTGTAATATCTGTAAGTATATATACATAGGTGGGCAAATGCTGGTAAAACCTGAAAAGGTAGAACTGTAACCAACCAAGTACAAAGAGATAAGCTGGAGGAGGGCTGAGGGCAGGCCCCAAAGACACATATGACCTGGGAGTAGATGGAGGGGGGGCTTTGGAGGAGAAAGGAATTGGGAGCAGAGGGACAGTGGAGATAGAAGGGGGCAACAATTAACAAGAACAAGGTGTAGGGCTATAGATACAGATCAGTGGTTAAAGGTGCTTGCTTGTAAAGCCTGATCCCTAAGGCTGATTCCCCATTACCCACATAAAGCCATATGCACAAAGTGGTCCATGTGGCTGAAGTTCGTTTGCAGTGGCAGAATGCCCTGGCATATCCATTCTCCCTCCTTTTTCTCCCCACCCCAAATAAATAAATATTTTTAAAAATGTATTTGAAAATGTCAGAATGAATGACAACTAAATCTCTGAATTCCAACTTAATTTTTTTTTTTAAAGTCATTATAAGCCATGAAAGGCCCTTCCTCTTGCCCAAAGGAAATATGTCTGTGATTGGTTTTCTTCACACAGGAAACAGATTGGGGTGTTCCATAAAGGTTCCACAAGTACCAGGGGATATTGTCTACAATTAAAGAAGCTGTCAATAAAAAAATAATAATAATAATAAAAGAATACATTAGAAGAGAAGGCTTTCCTCTTCCTCCTAATGCTTTCACTTACAGATATAAACTTACAAACTGCCTTGCTTTGAGAACAAAGTTCATAAGCTGAAGATGGCAGAGCAGACAGAATGAAAGGAACTTGGGTCTTTGATGAAGAGATTGAATCTTTAAAAAAATTATTTATTTTATTTACTTGAGAGAGAGATAAAGAGAGAAAGAGGCAGATAGAGAGAGAATGGGCACACCAGGGCCTTCAGCCTCTGCAAACGAACTTCAGATGTATGCACCACCTTGTGCATCTGGCGTTTGTGGGTCCTGGGAAATTGAACCTGGGTCCTTTGACTTTGCAGGAAAGTGCTTTAACCACTGAGCCATCTCTCCATCCCCTTTTTAAATTTTTTTTAAAAAAATTATTTTATGTATTTAAGAGAGAGAGAGAGAGAGAGGCAGATAGAAAATGTGAATCTTTTATTTAATTAAACATGGGGTCTTCCTGTATCTGGAATACTTACTTTCACCCTTTGGACATTTTTCCATACATGCAGCCAGGTGTGGGTGTCCTTAAAACTCACCTCATCTCTAATGACGTTTATCAGATACAATTGGCCCATTACCACTTTCTCTCTTCCATTCCTCTCTCTCTCCCCTTCTCTTCTTTTGTTTTCTTTCGTCCTTCTTCAGATTGAGGTGTGGCATGACACACAGTGCTGTTGATGGCTGCCTGATGTACACACTCCTATGTGATCCTTGTATTCCCTTCCCCAACCCCAGCCATCACATTTACTTCACACCCAATCCCTACCGGACTGAGCATCCTACAAGCATGTATTTGTATCTCAGAGGGATCTCCGTGCTAGGAGCAGCCAACCTCAGGGCTGACTTGCGGGTTAATCAGGTGAGCTTGGAATCGTATTAAAGCTCAGCTTCGCCAAGAAAGAGTAGCATGCCTTTGAGCCAGGTACTGAACCTCTCTTAGTCTAAGTTTGCCTGTCTGGAAAATGAGAAGAAAAACACCTCACTCAGAGGATTGCTGACCTGTTAATCAATGTGAAGCACTTGGCACCGGGCCAAACCCAGAATGAAAACCCCATCAGTTCCATCCTCCCTGAGGACCTCAAGCTTCTTGCCTTCTGCTTTGCACCTCATTCCCTTTCCTAGCCTTGGCTCCTTGAAATTGGCTCAAATGAGTTACGGAGGTTGTAACTCATGCCCATGTTCTCCACTGGTGTCACAATTGGATTTACAGGCTGGAGAGATGGCTTAGTGGTTAAGGTGCTTGCCTGCCAAGCCTAAGAACCCAGGATCAGTTCCCCAGTACCCACGTAAACCAGATGCACAAGCTGGCTCGTGTGTCTCAGTTCGTTTGCAGTGGTTGGAGGCCCTGGTGGTGCAAATTCTCTCTCTCTCTCTCTCTCATACAAAATAAAAATAAAATAAATAAATAAATTTAAATAGGATTTACATATTTGTAAATTAACAACCTGGTCACTATTTCATAACATGATTCGGTAGCAAATTCGTTTTAATGCTGATCTGTTTTTGATGAGCATAGTTACAATAAGCAGTATTTTCATGGCACAGGAGTCTTTCAATTACACACACACACACACACACACACCTCTCCAAGTTGGGAGTTTGCTTGTAGGTCCTTTTCTTCACTTTTTGTCTTTGAGAATAAAACTGTATCTATACATTGTGTTTATATGGTATAGGTGGTCTTAGACTGCCCTGTTAATAAGAATTGTTTAGATTTTCTTCTTCACGAAATGTGCCATAGGTGATATTCTGTAAAGAGACACTGGTTTTAACAAAATCACTAAGCACACGGAGTGCAAAGAGGGAGGAAAAATAGCAAGTGAACAGGGTGATTACTGGAGATTAGTGAAACATACATCGTGATAAGTGCCTCATCATAAATCTCAAAATCAAAAAGAGATCTCCACAATTTCCCCGGTTTGTTTGTTTGCTACACGGGGTTGATTTCTTCCAGAGCAGAATGTCTGCTGAATGCAAACCAGCACTTCCTCCACCATCTGCTGCTGTCTCAGGCCACCGATGCCACCGATTCCGGGGACCGCTTCGGTTGTAAACACGTTCTGTGTTTGAAACAAGGCAGTGCGGCGATGATGTTGAAAAGCCCAAGTTGGGAGTTGGGTGGAGCTGAGTTTGCTTGTAGGTCCTGATGGTCCTCACTCTGCTTACCCCAACCTTCTGTGCCTCTGTTTACACAGGCACAAAGCAGGGTTACTACTTACTCTGCTTTATTCCTAAATCCACGTAAAATCAAGGCCATGAACTGCCTGGCATAAAGCCCAGTGCGACCCAGAGACTAAGCTGTTGCCATCAGTACTCTGTAGGGTCAAGGCTGTGCTTGCTATTGTCATTTCGTGTTTAATTTTTTAAATATTATTTATGTGGGGGGCATGTTTGCATATGCATGGCAGAGTCTCTTGCTGTTGCCAACCATTGTGCACCTGGCTTTATGTGGTTGACAGGGACCTGAACCCACATGGGCAGACTTTTCAAGCAAGCACCATTAAACATTGACCCATCTCCTCAGCCCCTATTATCATTCCTGATTTAGTGAGGAAGCTGGGTCACAAACAAGTCAATTAAACTTGTCTAAGTTTCTGTACCTGGTGAGAGATAGAGACTAGATTTGAAACAAGGTAGTGTGTTTGTATAATTTATTTTCCTAACTGCAAGACTCAAATATTTTCTGGAATCACATATTAAAGTAGAGGGATGGGCTACTTTTAAAAAATATTTTATTTAGGGGCAGGAGGGATAGCTTAGCAGTTAAGGCATTTGCCTGCAAAGCCAAAGGACCCAGGTTCGAATCCCCAGGACCCACATACGCCAGGTGCATAAGGGACACATGCATCTGGAGTTCGTTTGCAGTGGCTGAAGGTCCTGGTGTGCCCGTTCTCTCTCTGTCTGTCTCTCTTACCTCTGTCTCTCTTTCTCTCTCTCTGCTTGCAAATAAATAAATAAAAATTTAAAAATATATTTTCATTTATTTAAGAGAGAGAGAGAGAATGGACACACCAGGGCCTCTAGCCACTGCAAACGAACTCTAGATGCATGTGCAATCTTGTGCATCTGTCTTATATGGGCACTGGGGAATCGAACCTGAGTCCTTAGGCTTCACAGGCAAGAGCCTCAACCACTAAGCCATCTCTTTAAGCCCTGGGCTGCTTGTTTTAACCCAAAAGTTTAACATCAAGTTAAAGTCAGCTGACAATCTCAAGAATGCCTTGGTCTGGCATTTTAAGCTTGTAACAATTTTACCTTAATCTGTCTGGTCACTCTCATGCCCCTAAGATGCCTTACAAGAACCTTTCCTGAATGCGTAGTTGTTCACAGACTTGTCTTTTAAACACACATACACAGCTCGAGCCTTTGTGAAGGCAAGAGGGAGGCAAAGCATTCAGAATGCAGCCAAACACTTTCAGCCTTCACACGTAAGTCTGCTGAGTAACTGCTAAGCAGCCCTTGTCTCCAGCAGTCCCCCCTAGCTCTGCATGGCTGACTCCAGAGCATCTGGCACCAAGGCTGTGGTAGAGACTACCCCGTTAGAGAAGGCCACCTTCTAGGTCTTCCATGGGATCAATCTAAGTCTGAAGTTCTTCATTGGCAAGCCAAGGGTCTGAGGGGTCAGGCTTGGGACCAAATGCGTACATTTCATAGAGGCTCGCATTGGATTCATGGGTGGTAAAGACCAGAGACACAGGGTACCACGGGCGATGGGAAGCTGCTGGCAGCAGGGCCCATGGGGACGACTTAGGGTGATGACAAGGATACGGATCCGTGTGGGGAAGCAGCCTTCATTCCTGCCGTGCATACGGGGTTTGGTCCTTTCCTGTACAACTTCATGCAGTCTCAGACTGTTTCTTTTTGTTGCTATCATATAATAGTTGCACTTGCGACTGGATAATTTATGAAGAAAAAGTTCCCATTTTGGCTCATGATTCTAGAGGATTAGAAGCCAGAGAGCAGCTGCTTGGCTTCTGGTGAGACACTTAAGCTGTTTCCGTTCATGGTGGAAAGCGGAAGGACAAGCAGAACCCGTGAAAGACAGGACACAGGATGATCACAACTCACACCCCATGCGACTGAGTCCGTCCCTCAGAGCAACGACCTACTCATTAGTACAAGAAAAAACCCAAATGCACTCATAAGAACCCCACCTCCCTGCACCCAACAGCTCCCAGCGGGTTCCGCTAGAGAATTATATTTCCAGTGCATGCATGCATGGTATGTGGAGATCCAGCCAGACTGTGACACATACCAAAATGAAACGATCATTATTATTTTGTCTGTTTGAAGACAGTCTTGTTAAGTAGCCTTGGCCGGTCACGAGCTGGTGATCTCCCTGCCCCAGCCTCTCAAGTGCTGGAATCACGGGTGGGGGCCATTGCACCCAGCTCCAAACTTGTTACTGATGAGCTAAGCACTGTGAAAAAAAGAAACACCTGGTTCCTCCCAGGTGTTGGAATTTATGGATCTAGTGCTAGAGTGGGCGGGATGAGGACGGCATGAGAGGAGCAAGGGTATTGGTTGAAGAGACTTGTGCCTGCTAGTCACCATGCCTCTTCAAAAGCTCCGGAGGGGCTGGAGAGGGCTTAGTGGTTAAGGTGTTTGCCTACAAAGCAAAAGGACCCCAGTTCAATTCTCCAGGACCCATGTAAGCCAAATGCACAAGGGGCACATACGCCTGGAGTTCGTTTAGCAGTGGCTGAATGCCCTGGCTCACCCTCTCTTTCTCCCTCAAATAAATGAATAAATAAAAATTTATTTAAAAAAACAAAAGATCCAGAGAACTTAAAGGACACATAAATCATCAGTAGTGTTATGAAAATACTTGGGGACACAGACCCAACATTTTCCTAGACGACTAGACATATGATGGACTCAAAATTTATGTTTAATTAAATAATCAGAGGGTGGGAAAGGATTTTAGGTTTTAACTATCACCCAGTTAAAAGCTCTCATTAATGAGGAAAAACTCAGATCCAGTATAACTGTCCTGGTGCTATTCTGGGGCAGGCATTGGCAAATCTTTTTCTGTAAAGGCATAGAGCATGAGTATTCTAGGCTTCGTGGACCATGAGCTCTCTGTTACAATGACTCAACTCTGTCATGGTAGGGGAAAAGCGGCCACTAGCTATATGCAAATGAATGGAGTAATTGTGTTCCAAAATTGTATTCAGGGTCTGGGGAGATGACTCAGTGGGTAACAGGACTTGCTATCCGATCATGGTGACCTGAGTTCAACCCCGCCACTCAAGTATGATGCACACATGGGCTGAAAGATTTCTGTGACTCTCGAGCCAGCCAATCTAACAGAAAAACAGGGAGCTCCAGATGCAATGAGAGAGTCTGTCTTATGGAAACAAGAAGGAAGAGGCCGACACGATATCTTCCTCTAACCTCTGCACTGGTTCTCACAGGGGACATGCATAAGCACACACATGTGCATATACAACACATACACACATGCATATGCATGAGGCACACAGAGAGAAAACACATACTACACACAAACACCAACAAAAAAAATCCTTTATTAAAAAAAAAAAAGGCCTGGCATGGTGGTGCACATCTTTAATCCTAGCAGTTAGGGGGCAGAGGTAGGAGGAGCGCTGAGTCTGAGGCCACCCTGAGAATACATAGTGAATTCCAGGTCAGCCTGAGCTAGAGTGAGACCCTACCTCGAAAAAACCAAAAAAAAAAAAAAAAAAAACCAAATAACAACAAAAAAACAAAAAACATGGTTTGTAGACTTTAGCCTATGGACCAGCAGTCTTTAAAATATCTTCATTTTACAGCATTATAATTTTAACAATATACTTATAAAAGATGTTCTGACATGTATTTCATGCTACTTTTAAATAATAGAATAAAATAAATATCCTACTTACATAAGTTCCAAGAAATTACAGGAGAGACTCTTTTTGGTTTATATCAGACATCTCAGATCTTAAACATTAATCCCTGGTCAAATACAAAAGTGTTTCTCTGTATATTTACCCAGAGGTAGGGAATTCGGCCTAAGAATTGGCGTATGGCCTGACCAGCAACAGGAGGAAGTTACAAGAAGTCCACTTGATAAATCTGAGCTCCAGGCTGTATATGGAAAGGTACAGGTTAGTCCCAGCCTTTACTAGATATGAAGGGTAAGTTCCCTCTCTGATGCTCATGCTTTCCCTGCCAAGCTGAGCAGAATCCCTCACTTGTTCTCATGAGTGATAGGCATCTATTAAAACAGAGCTTTGCCAAACATTATCCTCTTCCAAACTGCAGGATATAAGTGTGTTTCTGACTCTGCCTTCTCTGTATTGAGGTGTCTGTAGTCTAGTTGCAAGGGTCATTCACAAAGCATGTGAGTACCTGGCAGCTGGTTAACCCCTGCAAGAGAACACAGCCAAGTGCAGATATGGCAGTGAGGGGTCCCCATCCCTGTGTGACAAGGGCATAAGAGAACAAATGTCACACCTTCCTCATCATCATTCCCTGGCAGGTACACTGAAATTACATGGGTAAGTTTCCTGTTATTGAAAGGAGATGACTTGGGTATAGGGCAAAGATCCTGTCTTTCTCTTCACCTTTGCCTCTGTTCTTCTCCCCTGTTGCCAATTCATTTGGCAGTACACATTTAGAACAGAAGGCATCCTACAGACCCAGCTTGTTCCATTGAGGTTTCTTATACTTTGTTCTACTGAAATCCAGAGCCAGAGCAGAGTTTGGCTGTCCTTGGGGCAGGTGCACACGACTGCCTCTATTAGGCAAGATGAAATTACACGGGTAAGTTTCCTGTTATGGACAGGAGATGACTTGGGTATAGGGCAAAGATCCTGTCTTTCTCTTCAAAAGAAAAGATTCTGGACTAGACACTTGACTCCATGGCTTTGTGTCTCAACTCACGGGACTTTTAAAAAATGAAGATAGAGCCCTTGGTGTTCTTTGTATTAAGTGAGATGAGTAAAGCATGGAACCTTGTTCCTGACAGCTTAGAGGCACTGAAACACTGCTATCTGCATTATAGTTGGCAGTGTCTTATCGTATTTAGAAGTTGAGTTCCTACCTGATTGGATATTTATTTATTTATTTATTTATTCATTTATTTTTATTTTAGAGAGAGTGAACAACAGAGAAAGAATTGGTGCTCCAGGGCCTCAGCCATTACAATCAAACTCCACATGTTTGTGCTATCCAGTGTTCATGTATGACCTTGTGCTTGCCTCACCTTTGTGCATCTGGCTAACGTGGGATCTGGAGAGTCGAACATGGGTCCTTAGGTTTCACAGGCAAGCGCCTTAACCGCTAGGCCATCTCTGCAGTCGTGGATCTTGATTTTTATGCATGAGTTTAAGAAAATCCCTTTAGATTCATGACCCAGAGGCCTGCTCTGAGATAAAAATCTGTGGAAGAAACTCCTTTCTATCATCCTCCTTGGAGCTGTGGATTCTCACCTAACTTCCTTTAAGAGTCCTTATCCCACAGCCACCAGTCTCAAAAACAAACAAACAAACAAACAAACAAACAAACAAACAAACAAACAAAAAACAGGCACTGTTGAGTCCTAACACAGTCTGTTAGTTCTCTTCCAGAGTGTGCTGATTTGAAAGACTCTGGAATAGATGTCAGAAGACTCCTATCAACAAAGCAGAGATTGGACAGCCAGCGATTATTGTTTGTGGAGAAGGCATGCTTTTCCTCCTGAGTCGCTAATCTCCTCCCAGCCTGCTGCAGCGAGGAGACACTGGACCTTGTCCCCATTTTTTTTTTTTCTATATGGGACTAGGAGAAGCAATTCCCCTCTTCAGTGTGTTCAGTGGTTCATCCAATAATATTTCCTCCAATGTCCCAGCACAGCTTGATGTGGAAAACTTTTCAATAGACTGATGAGCATGTGATATCTTAAATTTGGGATATTTAAACATAAAAACCAGCATAGACCCAGCTGTTTGCATCAACATATGGCATGCACCAAGTTCAATGTGTGGTTGGGTGATTTCCAAGGGCGCTGTCTGTGCGATTTCATCTGTATGGCTGAAACCTGATTTCAGTTACAAGGCAAACCCACTGTATTAAATAGCGGTTCTGCAGTGGAGCCCTAGCCATGAGCCTGGTGGAGGGTGAGAACCTATCATTCTCCAAAGTGCCCTGGAGTAGTAATCGTACGGCAAGAGTGAGTGGGCATTGTGTTTCTTGAATTCCTTAGGTTTCAACAGAAGAGAGGGTGTCTGCAATGGCTTCCAGTAAGGAGAAGTTGACTCCAGGGTGGATTCTCAGCCTGACTTCTGTTGAGATTTCCTAGCCGGGTGGGTCTTTGTCATGGAGATCCCATCCAGTTCATGGTAGAATGGTTCAAGCCTCTTCTTTATCCACTGAAAGCCAGAGGACCTTTCTTATTCCATTTATGACAGCACAAACTGTGTCCAGAGAGCATTAAATGTCCCCTGGGAGTTAAGCCACTCGTGCTTGAGAACCGCTGTTCCAAGGCCTCACCCAGGGATGTGTGAACCAGTCTTCTTAGCAAGAGGCCGGGCCTCACAGACCCCAGGGTAGTGGATAGCCAGACCTTCCGAATGACAGGGACTATGGTGGAGTTCATTCCATGGCTCCTGTTTAACAAGTGCTTTGAGGATTCAGAACTAAAGATCTTGGCAGGAGGACATTTTGTTCCTAACTGGGGGAATTCTTTTTTCTTTTTCTGAAGTCAGCTCACTTTACTCAGCATCTGCATGCTTCTCTCCCACTTCTTGTCCTTTCTCTCTGTCCACTCATTTTACCATTTCTCCAGTTGCCAATTCATTTGGCAGTACACATTTAGAACAGAAGGCATCCTACAGACCCAGCTTGTTCCATTGAGGTTTCTTATACTTTGTTCTACTGAAATCCAGAGCCAGAGCAGAGTTTGGCTGTCCTTGGGGCAGGTGCACACGACTGCCTCTATTAGGCAAGATGAAATTACACGGGTAAGTTTCCTGTTATGGACAGGAGATGACTTGGGTATAGGGCAAAGATCCTGTCTTTCTCTTCAAAAGAAAAGATTCTGGACTAGACACTTGACTCCATGGCTTTGTGTCTCAACTCACTGGGACTTTTAAAAAATGAAGATAGAGCCCTTGGTGTTCTTTGTATTAAGTGAGATGAGTAAAGCATGGAACCTTGTTCCTGACAGCTTAGAGGCACTGAAACACTGCTATCTGCATTATAGTTGGCAGTGTCTTATCGTATTTAGAAGTTGAGTTCCTACCTGATTGGATATTTATTTATTTATTTATTTATTCATTTATTTTTATTTTAGAGAGAGTGAACAACAGAGAAAGAATTGGTGCTCCAGGGCCTCAGCCATTACAATCAAACTCCACATGTTTGTGCTACCCAGTGTTCATGTATGACCTTGTGCTTGCCTCACCTTTGTGCATCTGGCTAACGTGGGATCTGGAGAGTCGAACATGGGTCCTTAGGTTTCACAGGCAAGCGCCTTAACCGCTAGGCCATCTCTGCAGCCGTGGATCTTGATTTTTATGCATGAGTTTAAGAAAATCCCTTTAGATTCATGACCCAGAGGCCTGCTCTGAGATAAAAATCTGTGGAAGAAACTCCTTTCTATCATCCTCCTTGGAGCTGTGGATTCTCACCTAACTTCCTTTAAGAGTCCTTATCCCACAGCCACCAGTCTCAAAAACAAACAAACAAACAAACAAACAAACAAATAAACAAACAAAAAAAACAGGCACTGTTGAGTCCTAACACAGTCTGTTAGTTCTCTTCCAGAGTGTGCTGATTTGAAAGACTCTGGGATAGATGTCAGAAGACTCCTGTCAACAAAGCAGAGATTGGACAGCCAGCGATTATTGTTTGTGGAGAAGGCATGCTTTTCCTCCTGAGTCGCTAATCTCCTCCCAGCCTGCTGCAGCGAGGAGACACTGGACCTTGTCCCCATTTTTTTTTTCTATATGGGACTAGGAGAAGCAATTCCCCTCTTCAGTGTGTTCAGTGGTTCATCCAATAATATTTCCTCCAATGTCCCAGCACAGCTTGATGTGGAAAACTTTTCAATAGACTGATGAGCATGTGATATCTTAAATTTGGGATATTTAAACATAAAAACCAGCATAGACCCAGCTGTTTGCATCAACATATGGCATGCACCAAGTTCAATGTGTGGTTGGGTGATTTCCAAGGGCGCTGTCTGTGCGATTTCATCTGTATGGCTGAAACCTGATTTCAGTTACAAGGCAAACCCACTGTATTAAATAGCGGTTCTGCAGTGGAGCCCTAGCCATGAGCCTGGTGGAGGGTGAGAACCTATCATTCTCCAAAGTGCCCTGGAGTAGTGATAAACGGCAAGAGTGAGTGGGCATTGTGTTTCTTGAATTCCTTAGGTTTCAACAGAAGAGAGGGTGTCTGCAATGGCTTCCAGTAAGGAGAAGTTGACTCCAGGGTGGATTCTCAGCCTGACTTCTGTTGAGATTTCCAAGCTGGGTGGGTCTTTGTCATGGAGATCCCATCCAGTTCATGGTAGAATGGTTCAAGCCTCTTCTTTATCCACTGAAAGCCAGAGGACCTTTCTTATTCCATTTATGACAGCACAAACTGTGTCCAGAGAGCATTAAATGTCCCCTGGGAGTTAAGCCACTTGTGCTTGAGAACCGCTGTTCCAAGGCCTCACCCAGGGATGTGTGAACCAGTCTTCTTAGCAAGAGGCCGGGCCTCACAGACCCCAGGGTAGTGGATAGCCAGACCTTCCGAATGACAGGGACTATGGTGGAGTTCATTCGCATGGCTCCTGTTTAACAAGTGCTTTGTGGGATTCAGAACTAAAGATCTTGGCAGGAGGACATTTTGTTCCTAACTGCGGGATTTCTTTTTTTCTTTTTCTGAAGTCAGCTCACTTACTCAGCATCTGCATGCTTCTCTCCCACTTCTTGTCCTTTCTCTCTGTCCACTCATTTTACCATTTCTCCAAGCCCATGGGTTGAGTCTCATGTACTTCACCTTTGCCTCTGTCCTTCTCCCCTGTTGCCAATTCATTTGGCAGTACACATTTAGAACAGAAGGCATCCTACAGACCCAGCTTGTTCCATTGAGGTTTCTTATACTTTGTTCTACTGAAATCCAGAGCCAGAGCAGAGTTTGGCTGTCCTTGGGGCAGGTGCACACGACTGCCTCTATTAGGCAAGATGAAGTAGTGTCACATGATCTAGCAATTCTAGGTTTAGTTCAGGTCACTAGCATGGATAACATGATGCTTAATGCCTTGTGCATTGCAGGATATTAATCGGGGGGGGAGCCAATAAAGAATGGGAAATACCACAAGAGGCCACTAGGGTGTTATACCTTTTGCATAGACCATTAATTCTCTCAAGTCATTTAAGATGGCCATGGCCATTCACCAGTGGGCTGATGAAGAGCATGGAGGAGCTGAGTGAGGTGCCTCAGTTCACAAGCCTGAGAGTGGATCTTTCTGCCCAGTCCTCTGTTTTGTGGGGTTAGAATCCTTGTTTCCACTCACTCATCTGACCTAAGCCCCCGGAGGAAATCCTATAGCAGGACAGAAAGAGGGTGGGACTTGGGACAATTACAAAAGACTGATGAAAGAGAAGAACTTTCAAATCATATTGGGCAATCTCTATGCCTCGATGATACCTTTCCACCCTCCAGTTCCTCTTGCCTGGCAGAATTCTTTGCAATCTTATTTTTACACACACACAAAAAAACACCCTTTACTCACATGCCTTTAGTGCAGAATTTATGTCCGTGTATTATTTTTAGGGAAAATGCCTTCTGTTTTATCAGACCATCAAGTGTATAGAGGGATGGTTTTATTTTGTCTCAGCTAATGCATGTTAAGATACACAGCACCTAGTAGGCCATCAGTGAATTCTCTCTTCTCTTTTCTCTCTCAATTTTTTAGCTGTTCACTGGTTTGTTTTTGTTTACCCACTTTTTAATTCCCAGAGCTTGGCACCTTGTCACAGTGTAGGCAGTAATAGGACAAAACGTTTGATGAACACATCATATGTCCTGCTCTGGCCTAAGGACTGTCCATTCATTTAGTTCCTGAGTTCTCATTAAAAAAAAAAAAAGAAGGGCTGGAGAGATGGCTTAGCGGTTAAGGCGCCTGCCTGCTAAGCCTAAGAATGCTGGTTCCAATGTCCAGTGGTTCCAATCTCCAGGTCCCACGTTTAGCCAGATGCAAAGTGATGCAAGGGCGCAATGCCACACTTGCCCACAAGGGGGCGCACACACCTGGATTTTGTTCACAGCAGCTGAGAGGCTGCTGGCACACCCATTCTCTATCTGTCTTCCTCTCCATCTCTCTCTCTGTCTCTCTCTGTGTCTCTCAAAAAAAAAAAAAAAACTCATACTTAATACCATTTCTGGCTCCAATTTTCAGATGAGGGAGCTGAGGGAATAAGTGGATAAGCAGCTCCCCCGCCCCCCGTGTTATTGAGCTGCTAGGTCACAGATCCAGGATCTGAACTGTGGCTGAATCATTCTGAAACTGGTCTTGGTAGCTCCCCCACAGCAGAAAGCTATGCAGGTTTCAAAAACCTTATGCCCTTGATCTTTTCTGAAATATTCTTTCTCAATAGTGCTAAGTCTACCTCCTCTGTGTTTTGAGCCCTCTCCTGGTACACTTGTCCAGGAGGCCACAACATCCCATTGTAACAAGTATGGTGGGGGAAGGGCAGTGCTGGCTGCTGCTCTGTTGGGGAGGTTTATGGAGTGTGGACACTCTGCAGCTATGAGGGAATTTTTGAACTCCCTAACATGGCCCCAGACTCTAGGTTTAGATCCTTGTTGACCCTTTCTGTCCTCATTCTTTGTCTCTATCACCTTTATGCATTTGAACCACACTAGCCATTTTGGGGCTTCTTAAACACTTATATTCCTTGGCCTTTTGGCCTCTGTGCTTGCTCATCTCTCCTTCTAGAGGGATCTTCCATTTGTTCTCTGCAAAGTGGGCTCCTTCCACCTGAGTATTAAGTTCCTGGTGGTGTCCTCCTCTGACAACCCCTTCTCACTTAGCTTTGCCCACCTTTGCTAACTCCTAACTGTTTTCCCTCATGCAGCCCCATTTTCTTAGCTATGTATTCTTTCTTTCTCTGCTTGTCTCATTGCTATCATTTTTCTTTGGGCACCTTCTCCTCAGGGCAGGGGTTTCTTGTGCCTTTCTTGGTGCATAGATCTGGGGCTAGGCCATGGCTAGCACAGAGTTCATATTCAGTAACTGGTTTTATTGTCAGAGGGCATCCTGACGCATGCATTTGTTGTTCTAACTATGAGATTAGGATAGACTTATTTTTATTATGTTATGAAATCTTTATAACTCAGGGAACTTATTTGAATATATAACATAAGTAAAAGCATTTAATGAGTGAATTACAATGTTGTTGGTGCTAAACAGAATGTCTAGTCTTTCATCACTTAGATTCGATTACCAAGTCTCCTCACCCTAGTGACAGCCAACTAAATCCCCAGTTCCTTTATGGGTACAGAGTAAGGCTATGTGGCTTCTGACCTTGGAAAGAACTGATGATTAAGTAAGAGTTAAAGCTTTGATTCTATAAGATAAACTACAAAGGGCAATTACACGTTCTAAACACCTACCACAGTGCTTGGCATATGATAGGGACTTAAAAAATATTAGATATTATTATCTTTTTTATTTTTATTTATTTTTATTTATTTATTTATTTATTTATTTTTATTTATTCATTTGAGAGAGAGGGAGAGAGAGAGAAAGAGAGGGAGAGAATGGGCATGACGGGGACTCCAGCCACTGCAAATGAACTCAAGACACGTGTGCTCCCTATGATTAACTTGCATCCTGGGTAATTGAACCTGGGTCCTTTGGCTTTGTAGGCAAATGCCTTAACCACTAAGCCATCCCTCCAGCCCTATCTTTATTATTATTTTGGTAATTTTCACATCTTACAAGCTGGTAATAGCTGTCTTCCCCAGATGGTTCCTCCAAAGCAAGAGGTTTGTTTTTTTTAATAAATAAGGAAATAATCTAGTGACTTGATCAATGGTGAACTATGATGCACAGTGATGGAATATAGGAAGCAAAGGTTAAGGTGTGCTATGCCTCTAGAGAGTCCGTTCAAAGCTCAATCAGGGAACTCAGGTGTCATTAATCTACTTAGAAGCTTACCACGTCATGTAATTTCTCTTCCCCTCATTTTAAAGCTGAGGGTTTTTTTTTTTTTTTTAAGTTTATCCACTTTGCTTTTATATATTTGAAAGAGAAGTGTGGGGGCTGATAGAGAACTGGCATACCAGGGATTTAGCCACTGCAAACAAACTGCAGACGCATGTGCCATCTTGTGCATCTGACGTTATGTAATTCCTAGGGAATTGAACCTGTGTCCTTTGGCTTTGCAGGTAAGTGCCTTACCCACTAAAGCCGTCTTTCCAGCCCCACGTTGCTTTTTTTTTTTTTTTTTAAATTCCCGGAGATCTATCTGCTCTGTGAAAGGCTGCTTACCTTGCATCTACTGCAGAAGAAAGCCAAATTGCCTACATTTTACGGGTTTGCTCTTAACTTAAGTATTCACCTATCATGTTCAAGGGGCTCAGGGAAGCTCAGGGTCCACAGCAAACAGCGTACACTCACTCAGCAATCATGCTTCTCAGGGCACAGACTCAGCCAGCAAATCTTGGCTGGATCCCTGTGCAAATATATTGCTACTTCATTTAGCAAGCCTTTTCCCGAGCCAACACCATGCTAACAAACGCATGTGAGCAAGTACCGCACTATGGCACTGTGTCTGAAGTTAGTCCCTTTAAGTTTGGGCATTGACTCCATGGTATAATTGTTGTTAGTCCTGGTTCACTGTGGATAAATTAGATTGAAATGTATTATGTTAGAGCTCCTATGGGTTCAATGGATTGTGTAACACATCCACCCATGTTGGGATTAAAATGTAATGATTCATGATCCACCATAGCCATATATTCTAAGTATGGGGAAACTAGACGCAGAAAAATCACTTTCCTTTAAGGAGCCTGGCTCTAAGGAGCACAGACCCCTGAAGAAGGGAACAGGCTGAGGATAATATGTAATTGTGACAATGACTGCATGAGTCCATTGCCATCTAAAGCGATTGTGAGTTTAAACATGAAGCTACTCAAACCTTCCCTCCCTCCCTTCCCTTCCTTCCTTCCTTCCTTCCTTCCTTCCTTCCTTCCTTCCTTCCTTCCTTCTCTCTCTCTCTCTCTCTCTCTCTCTTTCTTTCTTTCTTTCTTTCTTTCTTTCAAAACGCTAACCTATTCGCAGCTTCTGAAATTTCTCTGAAGCAACAAATGCCTGTGTGGCCAGCACTGGCAGTTTTTGGCTTCTATTCCATGTGTGTTTCATCCAGTTTCCCCCAGCTCGCCTGTGGGCCTCCCAAGGCCATGGGTATGACTTTGGTTGACTCATGTGAACACAGGTGGGTTTGAGGGGAGCATCAGTGCCAGCTTCTAACCAAGGGCGCCTGAAATCAAAGGATCATGTGAATTTTCACTTTGGTAATTTTGCCCTCTACTAAATTTGATCTCTTCCACGCTGATATTTTCCAAAAACAGCAAACACGTCCCATTTTCAAGGAAGTGCTCAGAATGTCTCTTGTCTCACTAATGACTTTCTCAGATGGGCAAAGCGGGCATGGAAAGCAGAGAAAACTAAACAAGGACTGGGACCCATACCTTGTTCTTTGTACTATTCAATGTTTGGATTTCTGTCTTGGCAGCCATTGGGGAAATCCTATCCCCGAATTAGGAACCCTGCTCTGGGTAGCGGGGTTGTGGGCGGGGGGAGGGTTTAGGTGAGGAAAATCTTTACACTGAATTTAAGGTAAGTGAAATCTTAGCAATGAGTTGCTTTCCCTTTTTCATTTACTTTTCTTGTCTTGTATCTTCTCTTGGAGAGGGTAGAGGTGACAGGGTTTATAGGAACAAGCGTCATCATGCACAGGGAGTGGAGCCAGCATTAGCTTGACCTCTGATTCTCAAGCCTTCTTCAAAACACAGAACCATGAAAACCATCTCCAGCGGCCTTGAAACAATGATTGTCCAGAAGACCTCTAAATTTCACATTTGGAAAAATATTTTTAAATATTGAAATGTAAAATTAATCAAGAACTATAATATTTATAAATAAGTCTCAAAGGAGTTACGAAGGAAGGGAAATTTGCTTCAACATAATATTATAAGTTTAAATTTTAGCTATATTTCTTTACCCTCACTATAGCAAAAGTGTCCCCAGATATTGTCAGTGTCCTAGGTGGGTGGCTGGGCAAAATTACTTTATATTGAGGATAAATACTCAAGTCAAGCATTTCCCACATTCCCTTGGAAAACATGTATTAATAAAACTGTTGCTTATGGGCTGGAGAGATGGCTTAGTGGTTAAGGCGCCTGCCTCCTAAGCCTTAAGAACGCTGGTTCCAATCTCCAGCGGTTCCAATCTCCAGGTCCCACGTTTAGCCAGATGCAAAGTGACACAAGGGCGCAATGCTGCACTTGACCACAAGGGGGCACACACATCTGGATTTTGTTTGCAGCAGCTGAGAGGCTGCTGGCGCACCCATCTCTATCTGTCTTCCTCTCCCTCTCTCTCTCTGTCTCTCTGTGTGTTAGTCTCCAAACAAAAAGAACTGTTGCTTAGTTTAATATCACTAACTGACCACCCATTATTAAGATTCAATGTATGGGTCGAGGAGATGGCTCAGATGGCAAGAGTGCTTATTGTGTAAATAGGAGGATTTGAATTCAACTCCAGCACCCACAAAAAGAGCTGGCATGGCTGTACATGTCTGTAACCCTAGCACCAAGGGACATGAAGACAGGATGATCACTGGGGCTCTCTGGTCAGCCAGTCTAACTGAAAAATGGGAGCTCCCGGTCCATGGAGAGACTCTATCTCGGGGAAGTAAGGTGGGGGAGTGATAGAGAAGGGTAATTGATATCTTCCTCCAGCCTCTGTATACATGTGCCTGGGCCACATGCATCTGCACCCACATGTACATGTAACACCTGCATATGTACTACATATACCACATGCGCATGCACACCAAAAAAACGTCAAGTTATTATAGTCTTTATCGATTGTCTCCTAAATGAATTCATTGTTTGTGTCAGGGGTGTGGGGCACTTGCTTATGACAGGAGGAGTCTGGCCTCAGCTCCAGACCCATGACAATTGCCATGTGTTTGCTTCTCATTGGCTATTAGAGGACAGATGAGTTCTTGAGGGTTGAAAAAGAAAGGCTACCTCATGAGGAAAAGGATGCTGTGGATCTGGTGCTGCCCTCACCTCTCCTGGCTTCTCCTGGTCTCAGATGACCGACTGACAACCATCGGGGGACATGCTGCATGCCAGGCACTGTGCTCAGGGCTTCAGTACTATCACCTCATGACATCTTGCATACATCCCTACGGTACAACTGTTATTAAACCATATAGGGACTGAGCTATGTCTCAAAAGGTGGCACGGCTAGCTTAAGGTCTTTTTTATTTCAGAGAGAGTGAGAGAGAGAGGGAGAGAAGGAGAGAAGAGAGAAAGAGAATTAGTGCAATCGAACTCCAGATGCTTGCGCCACCTAGTGGGCATGTGCGACCTTGTGCTTGTCTCACCTTTGTGTGACTGGCTTAACGTGGGATCTGGAGAGTTGAACATGGGTCTTTAGGCTTCGCAGGCAAATGCCTTAAACCTCTAGCCCATCTCTCCAGCCCTAGCTTAAGGTCTTTTATGTAATAAGAGTGTGAGCTAAAATTCAAATCCATATCCCACTCCCAATGGGTACACTTAAGTCACTCATCATTCTTTTAGTTACTGCCTTTCAAGTCTTCAGATTATGATACCACGTCTCCAAAGAGAAACATGTACAAAATGCTGTCTCAATAAAAAAAAGAAAGAAAAGAAAAGAAAAGAAAAGAAAAGAAAAGAAAAGACAACCAAAATTGCTGGGGATGTACCACCATTGGCAGAAAGCTTGCCCGGCATGCATAAAGCTGTGGATTTGATTCCCAGGACTGCCTAGAGCAGATGAGCCAGTGCGTGGCACTAGGAAGGTGAAGGAAGGAGGATCAGAATTTCAGAGCCACCCTTGGCTACCATAGCCCACGTGAGGCCAACCTGGGCTACATGAGACTCTTACTCAAAAAGAAAAATGAAAACGTCAGATAAATTCAGCTATATGGGTGTCTGTTGCGCATTCTGACCATTCCATTCACTTCTTCAAAAATGGCCGTGTGGTGAAGGCTGAGGTAACTGATCTTCTGGGTATAGTCGAGTATTTTCTCTTCTTTACTCTATCCAGGAGTGAAAATGTTAGCTGTTTGTACAATGGAGCCTTTGCTGTCAGACTACACCTTGACATCTATTAATCACATGAAGAGCATGGGCAAAGAAAAGAAAACATTCTTTATTTCTGTATGAATTGAGACTTAAAGGTTTCATGGTTTGTATCATGGGTCTGCAAGGTTCTGTGTCTCAGCTTAGCAGGCCTGAGCTGCTCAGGCTGTTGCAACAGCTTACAGGACTCCTGGCATATAGCTGGGGATCTGGTGTCTTGAATTACTGGAACAGAAGTAAGAGGGAGGGGCTGAGGAAGAAAGAGGTGGCGGGTTAAAGAGTAGAACCAACTTTGCTAAATGGGGTCTTGAAAGGTATAACCACAGAGCGCAGACCTCAGATGGGTTCTTGGGGCCATGTGAGCCTAGGTTCATTAAGCAAGGAGTTGTGTGGGCTCTGGCCTGGCCCTCTCAGCAGGAGCCCTGTACATCACTAACCCCACAACCCCAGTTTCTTCATCAGGGTCCTGTTAGCACACTGTTGATTACCTTTGAGAACAGGCCAGGTTGGGACTGCCACAGACCTGTGGAAATGAAAGGTATGGCATGGCCTGCAAAGAATCGTGATTCTTTTATTTCTTTTTTTAAATTTTTTTTTATTGAAAACTTCTATACTTACATACAAAAAACGTATGATACTTCCCTCCCCCCCAATTCCCCTTTAGAACTCCATTCCGGATCCTCCTCATATCTACAATTGCAGTGTCGTTGGGACAGTGTGGATATAGAAATATCCCACACAGCTCAATGTGGCAGCACCACTAAGGAGACTGACAGAGTTCAGGAATCTTCCTTATGGCCTCTAGGCCAGGCCTAGGCGTCCAGTTTTCCCATACTATTAAATGCAGGCACAATCATGATGTTTGCCTCGAGCTTTTTTTCCTTTCTCTGGAGCTCTTGCCTGCCTGCCCCCCCAACCTGAATCTGGCACATTTCCCGACCCCTTTAACCCTCACAAGCTAAAAATAACATCCTCTTGGATCCAGCCAAAAAGTGTCACTTGGAGGAGTTTAATTAGCAGGAGTGGGCAGGAGACAGTTCTAGCCTTCCCAATTTGCTATAAACTCTCCAGGGAGCCGGAGCCAAGTGCAATTGGAAAATCCAGGTTCATGTGCATCACACACTGGGTAGTTTCTGACTTGGAGGGAGAGCCTGAGTGGAAACCAGCTCCAATTCATGTCCATAGTACCAGGCAGAGGACTTGGGATCACAAATGAAAACTATGGGCCACTAGAGTAGATTTGGGGGTTCATTTGCTTCCTGCTTTCCATATACTTTCTTTATCCATCTGTATAATGGGACTAGTCTTAGTACACAGTTGTGTGTGTGTGTGTGTGGTGTGAATAAATGAACCCTTAGAAGGCAGCCTTGGCTAGAGAATGTTCAAGGTCAAAGGTTCACTAATATTATTTCTGTCCTACTTCACTTTGGAAACCTAACCAGATGATAACACTTCAGCTTTCTCTCTTTGTATTGTGACCATCCCAGGATTAAAACTGACCATAACGAAGAAAAGGCTAAATCAAACAGTCACTGAGATTCACGTGAAAAACAGGATTGTAGCTCATTTGTATGTGTTTTGTTCAGCTTTTTTTTTTTTTTTTTTTTTTTTTGGAGAAAGACAGAGAGAGGGGGAGAGGAAGACAGATAGAGAATGGGCACGCCAGCAATCTCTCAGCTGCTGCAAACGAAATCCAGATGCATGCGCCCTCTTGTGGGAAAGTGTGGCATTGCGCCCTTGCATCACTTTGCTTCTGGCTAAACGTGGTGCCTGGAGATTGGAACCAGAGTTCTTAGGCTTAGCAGGCAGGTGCCTTAACCACTAAGCCATCTCTCCAGCCCTTTGCTCAGCTTTTTAAAGTAAAGTTGGGCATAGTTGTGAGGACTTGACATGACTCGATATAGAAGGATCTTTTTGCAGCATCTCTAGCAGGGAAAAGTTCTGATGATAACACTGAGTCCAGGTAAACTAAGGTAATTAATATATTAATTAATAAATTAATTAACTGTCTCCTCAATGATGTCTCTGACCTAACCCTGGGGTACTTACATATGAGATGTTCTAGATCCTCATGGCAGTGGAGAGACACTCCAAGGGCTATCAGCTGACTGCCCATAGACTAGCTGCAGGATGACAAGGACATAGCGACCGCTGTGCCCTTGACTGAATCACGAGTGCCACTTCTGAGCAGGATGGCACTGGTACCCAGGCCCATGGAAGGTGAAGGAGACTCAAGTGAGAATTAGACAGACACTGGTGGGTCTCAAGTCTTGGTTTAGGGGGAGGCTGCTTGTAAGAACCAGACAGAAAAGGAACTCACAACAAGGCTCCCCTCTCAGCAATCTGGAGCTGCTGAGATCGTTCTTGCCAGCAAGTCTTTGTGGGGTGGTCTGTGGGTAATTTTCATTTCCACAGGTTCAGGGGCATTTGAGGGTCTGTTTGAGGAATGGCATGCATTTGCATATCTTTTTTCATTGTTATTTCCCCTTCTTAACTTCTTACTCTCTCTACTTTGAAACTTAACAGCTTAAAATAAACCCATTATTACTGCTCTTAAAACTGTTGCTGGGCAATTCTGATTCTGAGGGCCAAGGCTGGAATGAAATCCATTGGATCTTGCTCATACACCTCAGGTCAGCCGCAGCGTTGGCTAGGGAATGGCTACTCTAGGCTGACCTTGAATTGGGCCTTTCTCCTTGCCTGTGTGTCTTCCATTTGCCTAGTTCTTGGTCAAGTGAGTCCAGAAATGACAATAGGAGTTCAAAGACCCCTTTAAGGTACAGATGTAGAACTGGCTTACCATTATAGACTGTGCTCTTAGAGGAAATGAAAACACAAGGCCAACTTGGATGCAAGGGCTTGGGAGAAAAGATTCTATTTCATTTTCTTTAATATTTATTTATTTATTTTGGAGAAAGAGAGCAGGGCAGCTAGAGAGAATGGGTGCACCAGGGCCACTAGCTACTGCAAACTAATTCTAGATGCATGTGCCATCTTGTGAATCTGGCTTTACATGGGTTCAGGGGAACCAAACCTGAGTCCTTAAGGCTTTGTAGGCAAGTGCCTTAACCACTGGACAATCTCAATGGCCCAAAAGATTCTTGAGGTTTGTTTTCTAGAAGTTTCCCCTGGAAAGTGAGTTGTAAGACAATTACCTGAGTACTTTTATTATTGTTGTTATCATTATTGTTGTTATTATTATTATAATTATTATTTCTCTAGGCATACAGAGATTTAGGTATCATTTATTTTGTCCTTTTCAGCTACTATGTGTGTTTGCTGTCCCCTCTCAGCATAGATGGCAGTGCATCGTTTCAGAATCTGAGTTCTGATATGTGCTACAAGTGTGTCTGAATCTGTAATATGACAATCATTTAGAAGCAAGTACCTTTACCACGGAGCTATCTCTCTGGTCCAGCAGTAATCATTTGGCCAACCACAAAGTCCTTGGTTTGCTTTTACTTTCTCTTGAGTATCTTAAATATGTTATTCCATTTCTTTGTTTATTTTTTTTACTGTTTTTAAAATTTATTTAATTGAGAGGGAAAGAGGGAGGGAGAGAGAGAATGAAACAGAGAGAAAATGGGTGCACTAGTGCTTCCAGCCACTGCAAATGAACTCCAGATGCATGTACTGCGCCCCCCTTGTGCATCTGGCTTATGTGTGTACTGGGTAATTGAATCAAGGTCCTTTGGCTTTGCAGGCAAGCACCTTAACCGCTAAGCCATCTCTCCAGCGCCTCTTTATTTCTTTTAAAATATATTTTATTTATTTATTTATTTATTTACTTATTTATTTATTTATGAGAGAGTGATAGAGAAAAGAGAAAGAGGCAGGTAGAGAGGCAGAGACAATGGGCACACCAGAGCCTCTAGTCACTGCAAGTGAACTCCAGACACATGCACCACCTTGTGTATCTGGCTTATGTGGGTACTGAGGAATTGAACCTGGATCCTTAGGCTTCACAGGCAAGCACCTTAACTGCTAAGCCATCTCTCTGGCACCCTTTGTTTCTTTCTTTGTTTTATTTATCATTATGATTTGTTTATTTTTTGAGGTAGGGTTTCACTCTAGCCTAGGCTGACCTGGAATTAACTATGTAGTTTCAGGGTGGCCTTGAACTCATGGTGTTCCTCCTACCTCTGCCTCTCCACTGCTGGGATTAAAGGCATGTGCCACCATGCCTAGCCCTTTGTTTCTTTTTCAATTAAAGACATTTTAATATAGAGTTTAGTGTCCAGAGAAGGACAGAAGCTTAGAAGGAACCTAAAATGCAACAGAGCATGGGTGTGGGCTTCTTAAAGAAGAGTTGCCCCATTTCTTTGTTTTGTGCAAAGAACATTGCCAGTGACAAGACTAATATTCTTTTCATTTATGTCTTTTGAATTTCTACCTAAACTTCCAAATTGATTGCTTACTTTAAGGCCTATTAATTTTAGTAGAATATGTTTTGGTCTTTCTTTTTAGAGTCTTTTAGTCATATTCTGTGACTTTTTGATATGTAATTTTAATTTTATAGTATATAATGTATTATAAGGTATGTTACATATTTTGATTTCAATATTTCCTGCAAATATTTTAATCATAGTTTTACCTTTCATTGTTCTCATCTTCAGGGTCTCCTGTTACACATTTGCTGTGTCTTTGACATTTGTGCTTTTTCTCAAGTTACTTTATCTCTTTAAATGTCCTTTGGGATTTTAGTATTTTTCCTTTTTGTTTTATATTCCTCTTAAATCATTATTTGTTGAACTTATTTGCAGTTGTGAGCTTTCTGCTTTAGATTTAAACTTTGAAGCAATATTTTCCCTTTTATTTATATTTTTTTCCTGAGTGGCTATGCCTCATTTCTTTTTCCTCTCATTTGTGATATATATTGTCCTTTCATCTTTGGGATTATGTTTTTAAGGGAATTGAACTTGGCTTCAGTGTTTAAAGTAGTTCACTTTCAAAGCCTGACAGCCCAGAAAAATAGAGGCATAATTTGAGTTGATTAAGGAAAATGGGGAGTTAGTCAGTCACCGTACTTTCCAGTGAGACTCTGCTGACCATTTTTGCATTCTCTGGTCCATCAGATGTTTTCTTCCTTTCTTACTTTCCACACTGATGTTGATACCACTCAAATTCTGCCTGTGTTTGTTTTCGGCCAGTTTGGTTTGTGTTTCAAGAAGTTACTTGAGGACTGGAGGGATGGCTTAGCAGTTAAGGTTCCTGCCTGCAAAGCCAAAGGACCCAGATCCGATTTCCCAGGGCCCACGCAAGCCATATGCACAAGGTGGTGCATGAGTCTGGAGTTTATTTGCAGTGGCTAGAGGCCCTGGTGCGCCCATTCTCTCTCTCTCTCAAATAAACAAATAAAAACAAAAATAATTTACAAACATTAAAAAGAAGAAGTTACTTGGATGCCTGAGTTGACTACAGATAGGACTAGGGACTTAAGCTATGGTGATGATGTCTCTTCACTGCCTATTTTTGTTGAAATTCAGCTAAATACAAAGAAATATGTCATCATTACCAACAATGTTTTCTCTTGATAGGGCATCTTATTAATTAATATATTGTATACATAGGTCCAAGAATAATAACAATTAATTAATTAATATTAATAGGACTAATACACACAAAATGACGTTTAAAATATTTGAAAGACTTTAAATGTAAAAACTATCAAATTTTCCTTTTTAAAAATATATTTTATTTATTTATTTGAGAGAATGATACAGAGAAACAGAGAGAGAGAGAGAGAGAGAGAGAGAGAGAGAGAGAGAGAGAAATGGGTGAGCCAGGGCCTCCAGCCACGGCAAGCGAACTCTAGACGCATGTGCCACCTTGTGCATCTGGCTTAAGTGGGTCCTGGGGAATCAAACATGAGTCCTTTGGCTTTGCAGGTGTGCACCATAACTGCTAAGCCATCTCTCCAGCCCCCAAATATCAAAATTTTGGAAGACATAGAAAGCCATTTCCAACAGTGTTTTAAAATCTTATCTTCAAGAACTATTCTTCTAAGTAATGAATCACTGTGATAATTTTTATTCATCTAGGAGGTTATAGCTATTTCTGTGGCTGATATAATTAGTAACAGTAGTATTATAATCAAACTATAATATTAGCAAATATATTAATGCTACCTTTCATGAACACAAGAGTACAGGTCTAAGATTACAAGATTGGTCACAAGATTATTCTCAGAGCCTACCTAATATAGGCAGCATTTATATATCTACTCTCCGTCTTCTGTGTCTTGTCTCGGAATAAACAAGTCAGAGAAGACAGGTGGAGATGGACCATTAGAGTGACAGATGGAAGGAGTGATATGATACCTGGCTTGTGTTCTGATTGTAGTAAATTAGTCAAAAATATTACTTTTGTGCCTGATTTGGAGCTTATTTTGGTTTTCAGCTTTGTCCTGGCTCCACAGTTTCAGAAAACAGAGACATTTGATTAAAAGCAGTATTTATTTTTATTCCAGAAATGCCTATGTGCAAAGTTATGTGTTAAGTACTAAAATAATTCCAACTACATCTTAAGGAAAGACTCATTAAGATGTTCAATATAAAACTTTTAATTCTAACGAGTGACAAAAAAGTCAGTTCCACATGAGATTCAATGAAAGGAAAGTGTTTCTTAATTAATATGGGTAAAAAAAAAACCCTAAAAACATTTTGGCAGGGTTTTTCTTGTTTCCCTTCACCAGCAGGAGGCTTGGAAATCTGCCCACTGACATGCCTCTCTGAGTGTGCGCTCTGATCTGGTGTCAGAATGTTTGGCTTACAGGTCACGGAGAGATTTGCCGGGTACTAGAATGTACATGGAGTACTTATTCACACATTTTTTCCCATCTGTGTTTCCTCCTGCCAAAAAAGTTGTATCAGGAATAGTTGAAAGAATGGAAAGTGTTCCACCTGAAGAACAGCAAACACAAGGAAAGGATATGAGGGCACGAGCTCTGTATTCAATTAGCTGAAAGGTTGTTATGGGAAAAGAGACTTGTTTGACATTACCCCACAGGGAACAACTGCCACAGACAGACAAATGTTAATAAGATGTGATTTTTGGCTCTAGCATGAAGGAAGCTACTCTATTTTGGGAGCATTGCTTGCCTCACTCTAATTCCTACCCAGATTTATTCCCAAGTTCCTGGTTGGTTTTTATTGTTTTTTTATATTTATTTATTTGAGAGGGAAAGAGAGGCAAATGACAGAGAGAGAGAGAGAGAGAGAATGGGCATACCAGGGCCTCCAGCCACTGAAAATGAACTCCAGATGCACGTGCCCCTTGTGCATCCGTCTTACGTGGCTTCTTGGGAGTCGAATCTGAGACCTTAGTCTTCACAGGCAAGCGCCTTAACTGCTAAGCCATCTCTATAGCCCCGTTGTGGGTTTTTTGTTGTTGTTGTTGTTGTTTGTTTGTTTTTTTCTCAGAAAGAACGCTCTCACAAACTCCTATTCCCTGGTGAAGTTGCTCTTCTAGCCAAGGTAGTCTTGCTTATATCTAAGGGGGTTTCATTTGAAAAGAAAATGAAGCCACCCACAGAGAGGAGGATTTCCCACCCAAGGTAATATTGAGTACAAGTAAGCCATGCTGGCATCAAGGTTATTCTCCTGAGACATGATTGTGTTCCATTTGGCTGTATCATGAGTTAAAAAAAAAAAAAAAAAGACCAAAAAACAGAGCTACTTCTTTAAAACAAATGGAAGCACCTTTGCCCTCATTCAACTGGGCTAGAAATTGTGGATACTGACCGGTTATAAATAACCACACATCACCTGCCTTCCAGGGCACTCTTGGGTTGAATCCAACTCAGGCGGGTGGGGTGGCAGGAGGCAAGAGCAGATGCTGTTTCAGTGGGGTTTGCCCAGGCATTTGAAGACATGCAATCCTCTTGAGTCATCCAATCTGTTTGGCTCCAACTTACTTTCTGAAGGAGAAAAAAAAGTGTATACATTTTTAAGGCTTTGAAAAACTCTTCTTCAGGGGTCAAATGTTCTGGCTTCCCAATACTACACATGCTGAAGGGCAAGTTCCTCAGACTGGCAAGACTTCCCTCCAGCTGTCTTGTCTCTGTAGCTTGGGCTCTGGCCAAGGGCAATGGGGAACTGGAAGCTTGGAGTGGAATGGGGTCTCAAGAAGTAGGTCACCTTAACCAAAGGTGACCTTGTAACTTGGAGGTAGTAAGGAGTTAGAGATGGATGTGTTGATGGTATGAGCACAGCTCTAGGAAGCCTGAGGGCTGTAGGTTTATGAGAGTGTCGCTGTGCAGTTCTCGTGAACATGAAAAGTTGTTTCTGCTGTGGGTGTATGAGGGCCGGCAGATCTTCCCCTCACTATCGATAGCTACAACAGCTGAAGAGAATAGTATTAAAAGTGATAGCATCAAAAGGATAATATTCCGGAGAAGAGGGAAACTCAGGGACGTAGAGTCCTCTGACATCCCAGAAGAGGTAGCTGAGACCGACCAGAGTTTCTAACAGCTTAATGTAACCATAAGAATACCTTTGGATTCCAGCTGCCTTGGAAAATGAGGAGATTTGACAATACCCCATCACACTCTGCCTTGGAATTTGGAAGGATTATCCTATACAAATAAGAAAACTCCAGGAAAAAAATATTCAGACCCTGTGCAGATTAAAGTCTCAATTATTTGAATTATATTGTGAGAATTGGTGAGTGACAGTCCCCTTGACTATTAGAAGCAAATATAATTTTCCCTTTAATAAGATTTGATTAATTCCAGGTATTAAGTTTTTCTTTATTTTTCATCACTTTTTTTCATATATAATATGTGGCACTAAGTTAAAAATAATTGGTGAGGGCTGGAGAGATGGCTTAGTGGTTAAGGCGCCTGCATCCTAAGCCTAAGAACATCAGTTCAATCTCCAGGTCCCACGTTTAGCCAGATGCAGTGACGCAAGGGCGCAATGCCGCACTTGCCCACAAGGGGGTGCACATGTCTGGACTTCATTCACAGTGGCTGAGAGGCTGCTGGTGCGCCCATTCTCTGTCTTCCTCTCCCTCTCTCTCTGTCAACCTCGGTGTCTCTCTTCAAAATAAAAATAAATATTAAAAAAATAAAAACAAAAAAATAATTGGTGAGCCTGGAGAGATGGCTTAGCAGTTAAGGCATTTGCCTACAAAGCCAAAGGACTCTGGTTTGATTCTCCAGGACCCACGTAAGCCAGATGCACAAGAGGGTGCAAGCGTCTGGAGATCATTTGTAGTGGCTGGAGGTCCTGGCATGCCTATTCTTTCTCTCTCTCAAACAAAAATAAATAAATAAATAAATAAATAAATAAATAAATAAATAAATAAATAAAAATATATTAAAAAAATAATTGGGTGAAAAGATAGTTAACAGCACAAAGGAAAATGAGAAAAAGCCCTCTGTGGTTTGAATGTGAAATGTCCCCAATTGGCTCATGTGTTTGAATACTTGGATCCCAGCAGGTGGCGCTCTTTGGGAAGGTTGTGGAATCTTTGGAGATGGAGACTTGCTGAGGGAAGTGGTCACAGGGGAGGAGCCTTGAGGTCTTATAGCCTGGCTCCACTTCCTGTTCTCTCCTGTTTCTGACTCTGGATATAATGGGACATGTGAGCCTCCTGTGACCATGCCTTCCTCATCATGATGGAATGTATTCCCTCAAAACTGTAAGCCAGGGGCTAGAGAGATGGCTTAGCAGTTAAGATGCCTGCCTCCTAAGCCTAAGAACGCTGGTTCCAATCTCCAGCAGTTTCAATCTTCAGGTCCCACGTTTAGCCAGATGCAAAGTGATGCAAGGGCGCAATGTCACACTTGATCACAAGAGGGTGCTCGCACCTGGATTTTGTTCCCAGAAGCTGAGAGACTGCTGGCGTGTCCATCTCTATCTGTCTTCTTCTCCTCTCTCTCTCTCTCTCTCCAAAAAAACTGTAAGCCAGGAGGAACCCTTTGCTCCATAAGCTGCTTCCTGTCAGGTGTTTGGTCACAGCAATGGGTAAAGGAACGACTACACAACCCATAATAGAACCAAAGGACCTGCACAGCTGACGAGGACTAAGATAACTTTTGCTCCATCTCTTCCCTTCACTTCCTCTTTCATCATTTCTTATCTTCTTACTCTTCCCTCATTTCTTGCTCTCTCCTTCTCTGTTAATTTATCTCAGGATAAGTCTCTTGGATTTTAGTTTGGAAAGTTTATCCTGAATCTCTGCAGTATAAAATAAAGGTGTTTGTTTCTGCCTCCTGCTGCAAGTCTACAGTGAGCTGATCACTTTATCCGTGTGTGTCTCCCAGCAAGGCTGACGCTGGAGCCACTTCTCTCACCGTCTGACCGAGGAAAGCCATCTTTGTAGGGAGTTACCCTGGCGATGAAGTGTGCTTGTCACTTTTGTTCTAAACACATTTTGTAGACCAATTCATATGGTCTCATTGAACACAAAGGGTCAGGAAGTGGAAATTTACCATGTACTTAAGAGGATGGGGGAAATAGAAACACGTGGTAAACGGTGCTAATGACTACCACATAGACCGTGAGTGTGCACCGGCTTGGTATGCAAAGTAAGTGGCAATAGGAGTCAGTGGTGAAAAACAGACATTCCGCTCGTGGTTCTGTGGCATCAGACTACTCCTATGGAAACATGCAGAAGCTCTTAGTGTTTATCTTACACGAAAATCCATCCTACAAGGTTTAAATATATAAAAGTGGAAAGAACCTTTCACAGTTTTAGAAGAAAACATTTTAAAAAATTCTTTCCAAATTAAGACAGGGATGAAATTCTTAAGCCAAAATTTTCCAAACCAAGAAAAAAAGAAGCTAATAAATATAATTAAAGGACAAGGGGAAAATAGTCTGCAAGATCCAAGTTACCATAAGCTGAAGAAGCACACCACAGACGGAGGACCAACACTGAAGCCACCCCATTGACAAGAGTGAAAACTAGAATTTGTAATGAGCCCGTCAGAAAGAAGATAGAGTGAAAAACATTCAAGTAAACCGGGCGTGGTGGCGCACACCTTTAATCCCAGCACTCGGGAGGCAGAAGTGGGAGGATTGCTGTGAGTCCAAGGCCACCCTGAGATGACAGAGTGAATTCCAGGTCAGCCTGAGCTAGAGTGAGATCCTACCTCGAAAAACCAAAACAAACAAACAAGCAAAAAAAAAAAAAAAAAAAAAAAAAAAACACACACACACACACAGTCAAGTAAATAAATGATCTTCAGAAAAATAAACAGGTAGGCACTCTGAGGATTTTTGTTCTGCACAAAGGGAATATTATATAGAAATTCCAGTGGACAAAAGTGACTTATATCAACATGGATGAATGACCATTGTAAATGCGTAGAACATAAATGTTTCAAAACATTATGTATAGTATGATACAGGTTTAAAAGCTATAAAATACACAAAACATATTTTTCTGTATATGCATAGATATAACAAAACTATGAAAAATAGACTAATTTCACTCTAGTGTTACCTTAAAAAAAGAAAAAAAAAAGGGCCAGGTGTGGTGGCCCATGCCTTTAATCCCAGCCCTCGGGAGACAGATTTAGGAGGATTGCTTGAGTTCGAGGCCACCCTGAGAGTACATAGTTGATTCCAGGTCAGCCTGGGCCAGAGTGAAACCCTACTTCAAAAAACCAAAAAAAAAAAAAAAAAGGGTTGCAGGTATAGTACCTTAAATTTTAATGTTTCATTTCATAAATGATGGATGGAAGGATTTATTAAACAAATGAAGCAAAATATTAATGTCTGTTTACTACTGGAAGTAGGTACAAAGGGAACTATTATGTATGTATTGGGATTTTTGTGCACTTGAATTGTTTAAAAAGGAATTATAGGTCTAGGAAGGTGGCTCAGTGGATAGGGCCCTGGCCATGCAAGCATAAGTACCCGAGTTTGGAAGTCCAGAAACTTATGTAAAAGCTAGTCACTGTGGCAGATGTCTGTAATCCCAACATACTCAGTACCACAGTGAGAAGAGAGGTGGAGATAGGAGAATCTCTCAAGAGCTCACTAGCCTGGTGAGAGCACTGGTGAACAACACGAGACCCTGCCTTAAACAAAAGTGCAAGGTCAACCTCAAGTTGTTTACCAGCTTTGATATGTGTGCTGTGGCATGCACGTGCAGGGAGAGAGAGAGACCGAGTGCAAAATAAATGTAAAAGCTAATGGCCACAGAGACATGATATACAATATATGTATACCATATGTATAGATTTATGTAAATGTGCATTGCAGTACACACATTGGTTGTGTCAGGTGGCATTTCACTGTGAACAAGAGACTCAGCCTTCACATGCTTAGACGACTAGAGCAGGACACTTTAAAAGTTGGAGCAGCCACTCCATATTATTAAAGTCTTTTTCCTTTATTTTAACAATTGTTGTTGGCAATGGGTGTCAGGGAGTTGCTGTAGCTCTGGCTATCACATCTGCATGAGTACATATTGTGTATATATCAATACACCTCACACCCACACACAGTCCCCCACACACTATATGCACACATCTATTCTCAATTGAGGTAGAAAAATTCAGAGATGGCTCCTCTAAACCCCTTATATTTCCCAGAATTGGGGCATATGCCAGGGTAACTAACTTTATACAAGGGGAATAGGATTTTTTTTTTTTTTTACAAAGTATTGCTGCTTCAAAAAAGAAGAGTGACTGGTTGGTGAACAGTAAGCAATAGTAGATTATATGGTAGTAATAATAGTACTAGGTAAAAGAAAGAAAGGCTCAGAGAAGCTAACCTACAATAGGTAGAAACTGGTAGAGGCAAGATTTGAACCGCAGCCATTCCCTTAGCTTACTAAGTGTTCACTGTTCATAATTGTTTTGAGCATGGGGAATGGCCTGATCTCTTATGTCTAACAGCTCACAGTTAAATTAGCCAAAGAAAATCAAAAGCAGATGGGCTAATTTATGTTTGCTATGTTGTCTTGGTGCCTGCTGACAGCCCAGCCTTGCACACGTTAACTATTTCTGCTTTGGGTGTCATGTGCTGGCTTCACGGAAGTATTTCCCAATGATTCCCATTGCCTGTCTTGCATAATAACAAATTTCTCCTGCACAATTTTCCAAGTTTAAGTTAAGCGCTCTTGCTCTCGATTGGCCATCCAAGGTGACCCGTGAAAAGGACGTTCTTCCTGAATTTGAGGTCTCTGTCCACTCTTTGGAATGATCGATCACAATAGGAGACCTTTAAAATAAATTTAAATAGCCGAGATAGATTTTGGGGAGTCTAACCCCATTCCATTGTGAAGGGATTAGTGAATGACCTTGATCATTAGATATGTAGCCTTGACATAGACCTTAAAGGCTTCGTGTCTACACAGTAGACTAGTGAACCCAAGTTCACAAGCACACACCCAGTAACTGAAGACAAATTTCCCCAAGAAACTTTGACGCCGTTACCTTGGGGAACCCCAGGAAGAGAAGCTTATAGGCTTACACAGTAATATAACTTGGGGTCATTCTGGGCGATGGGGCACTAGTTCAAGCCATTTCTTCTTAGCAGTTACTTGAGTCCAGTTGTCTTAGATTTCTGTCACCCCCACTGAAGATAACCACTGGGATGGATGGGTTCATTCTCAGATAGTGGAAACATCCCAACCCAGCTTCATCTTGTTGCAGAGTATCAGCATAGGAATAGATAAATGTGTGAGGAAATAATGTAGGAATATAGATTTGTATTTGTATGCTTTCATTCCAAAACAAATATGATCTATAAATACACATCTCTCTCTCCATGTATATATATAATTGTAAGAGACTGGAGGGCTGGCTGAATTGCATGCTCAGGCTGTAGTTGCTATGGCTGCTACTCCCCTGCCCCTGGGAAGACAGTCAGATCCAGGCTTGGATTCAATTTGTTACTTAGTCCTCAAGGAAGGGCCAGCCCCTGGGAGGGCAGCACAGTTAAGCCTCACACTCTCAGTTGACAGCCAGCATCACACATTTGCAAGCCTTGAAAGTACCACTTAATGGGACCTTCATGTCCCTCTGAGCCGCTGAGGAGAAAGTGCTGCTGGGTTGGCAGAGCTGAGTTTACACAGATGGAAGAGTTAGCAGAGACCACAGGACAAATACCAGCGACCAACCCAGTTCACACTTGTGAAAAGGAGAGAAAGGAATGGCAGAGGCCGGCCAAAGCAAACAGGCTTCGGAAAACTTGAAACTGTGGCCTGGCCTGGAACTTTCAGTTCTTCTAGTCTTTGCGTACTCGTTTGGAGAAGCTGGCCTCCCTCAGAAAAGCAGAAACTCTCTTCGTTTCTACTCCTTGGAGTTGGCCTCCTACAGAAAAGGGCAGTCAGTTTCCGATCACAAAACAAGTGTTGTTTCCAGCATTGACAGTGTCATTTTTCTGCTCCTGGGATTTTTGTAAAGCATAGGAAAGGTACCATTCTTTCCAGAAGAATCTATGTTGCTGGGATTCCCTTAGATTCTCTTTACTCTGTGGCTTATACTGGCTCTTAGTCTTTCAATTTTTTTTTCTCTCTTCTTCCAGGAAAGAAAGCCATTTCTTTTCCCCAGAGTATTTTAAAACATAAAATTTCCCCACAATCTGCTACCCCACATATATCCCTCAGCTTCAGCTGAAGCACTTGGGTGCTTAGAAAAATATGTACTCTAAAGTCAGTTGATGCTGTTTCAGCCTTGGGGACATGAGAGACCCCTGAAGGATGAAGGACAATATTTGGAGATGAAAATGAAGGGTAGACTCAACCTGAACAGTTGTGAAATGATCAGCTGCCATCCGCAGTGTGTCTGCTCAGAATTTATAGGCAGTGGCTAGAAGGCTCTGTACTGTGAGCTGGCATTTGCAAAAACTAGGGGAATGGCTTCAGCTAGAAAGCCTTGTGTGAGAAAGAAAGTGATGTCTGTGCACGGGAGACGGAAGGTGCTGTCATCATGTGAGCTCTGGAAGGGTTGGAAAACAGCTGTCGCAGAACCTTTGCATGAGTTAATCAGGTTGCTGAAGTAGCTTACCAGAATGCATGGACATGTGTCTATGAGGAAAAAATTTGCAACTGTGTTTTAAAACAGTTCCATCTGTTCCTATGTACTTCAAATGCTCAGATGGAAAAAGAAAGTTGGTGAAGAAAAAAAAAAAAAAGAATGGTACTCTTTATGAAATGGATTGTTTCATTTCAAGTTGCCAGCAGTGAATAGCTCAGTAGCCAATAAACAAAGAGGCCATGATGTAGGTACTGCTAGAGGAGGGGCAGGAAAGCAGCCTTGCAGATGGATTTCTCACAGGGATTTCTCCAGACCAGATGAGAAAGCCTGATATAATGATATACGTGCACACTCTATGAAAAGTGGGGTTGGACCAAAGAGTAGCCCATTAGAAAAAATACTGACATCAGGATGACTTTGAATTCCAAGGAGGAAAAATGCTCCCTGGTGTTGGCAGAGTAAAGAGATAATAAACGTGTTGGTGGCTGGAGGACAATGCAATGGAACTGAACGGATACATAGCTGTCAAAGGTTCGAAAACCTTTGGAGAGAGCAAGCACACAAACTAGGGACATACACTCTTGTTTGAACGGACCAGGGTTCAGCGGCATGGGAATGCAACAGATAGGATACATGTGAATGATGAGGTTTCCAAAGAGGGAAGATTTTATTGGATAGCCCTTGTGAGAAAAAAAAAAATCCTGGCAAAATATGTGTCCATTAGTAAAAATTTCTTTCTCAAGTCAGACTCTTAAGACTTTTGGGGGCTGGAGAGATGGCTTAGTGGTTAAGGCACTTGCCTGCAAAGCCACAGGACCCAGGTCTGATTCCCTAGGACTCACATAAGCCAGATGCACAAGGTGGTACGTACGTCTGAAGATATTTTGCAGTGGCTAGTGGCCCTGGCATGCCCATTTGCTCTTTCTTTCTTTCTGTCTCTTGCAAATAAATACATAAAAATTAAAAAAAAATTTAAAAACTTTCTGATGTTTTGTTATTGACCAAATATCAGGAAAGTCTCTAGCCCTTGATCAAATCAACCTCGATAAATCTCATATGTCCCTTGAGCATCTATTCTATGTCACCACTGAGCTAGGAAGTGTACACATAGCAAATAGGTCAACTGAACTCAAGAAACCTTGAAGCTTATGGAGAGGTTCAAGTTTTGGTGAATGTCTCCCTCTAAATCGATCCAGTATACACAAACATACTACTTCAACATTTTATGAAAATATACTTACTGATTATACCAATTACTTTTTTTAATTAAAAAAAATTATTGTCTTCTGACTTTTAACATGCACACCATGGCACACGTGCACCCATATTCACATGGGCACACACCAAATGAAATAAATAATATTAACATTTGAGCACACACACCATAGCACTCATGTGCCCACATTCACATGGACATGCACCAAATAAAATAAATAATATTAACATTTCCACATGCACACAATAACATGCATGTGTCCATATTCACGTGGACACACGCCAATGAAATAAATATTACTCACATTTCCACATGCACACAATGACATGCATGTGCCCATATTCACATGGACACACCAAATAAAATAAATAATATTAACATTTCCTCATACACACCCTAGCACTCATGTGCCCAGATCCATGTGGACATGCATCAAATAAAGCAAATAATATTAACATTTCTGCATGCACACAATGACACACATGTGCCCATGTTCATGTGGACACACACCAAATAAAATAAATAATATTAACTTTTTATAAAAAATGATTACGAAAAAGAATCTTTTCTCATTAAAATGAAGAAAACATATTTGTAATTCTGACCCAGATTCTGAGGCCCATGCGGCAGGTGCTCACACTCACACTCCTTCTCCTGAATGTTTTCCGCTTGGCTTCCGGGGAAGCTACTTTCTCCTAGGAAACCATTGATGGACGTGTTTATCCACTGGTTGAGTTGGCAAAGGTACCGTGAAAAGAGTGAGGCACCTGGAGTCAGAAACATTTTTTTTTCTTTCTCAAAATGTGCCCTGTAATATACTACCACATTATCTTCCAAGGGGCTATGCCTCTGCCATATAAATGAACCAAAGGTGGCCTTTGTGTACTGGCCCTTGTTTATTTCTTCACTGCAAGATGAGACCCATTAGTTTAAAAGCCTGCCAACACCAAACGCAAAGTTTTACACCTACAATTACTTTAAGCATTGTCCAAACCAGCAGTTTTTTAGCCAATTAAAGCTCACCTGGTACACATGCCCCACTAAACCTCACCCAGCCACAGTCATCCCTTGATAGAATAGCACCTGGCACTTACAAGGGCCTGAGGGTTTCTCTGACCCTGAAGACCTCCATTGTGCTGCTGAGCGACATCACCTTCTAAAGGGCCTCTCCAGGATCCTCTTCCCTGGGTCCTCCCTATTGTAATCTCCTGGTGTGAGGGGCTCCCCTTCTTATGCGACTCTGTCCAGTAGAGTTTGTCATGCATTACTAACAATGATGGGGTGGGACCACATCTTTTCCTCCATTATCCCTCAGGTCCCTTCACTGGCTTACACTTAGCTCCTGAGTCAGAATATACAGGGGTAGAAAAAACAAACAGGTGGCCACTATGATCAGGAAAGAAAAAAAAAAATTAACATCAATAGTTCTAGAGCCTTCACCAGTAAAGAAAACAACACTCCACACCAACTTTCTCAATGGAGACAGATGGACACGTTTATTTCCTAAAGAGCTCTGCAGTATGCATTCACACCTGTCATGTCAAGAATCTAAAGAGGGAAAAGGGAATTAACCTTTTTAATGTTGAGAAGGACATAGGGGAAGAAAGCACTTAATTTGATTTGAGGATGGAGATAAGTTTTATTGGGCACATGCTTGTCTTCCCATTTGGGTGAACACATACATGGAAAAGTAATATTTATCATCATGCCAAGTTCTTGGCACAACTCATCTCTTTTGATTTTCACATTAGCCCTATCTGCTGGGATGATGCTGAGGTACATTTTCTAGGTGGGGAGATTGAAGGTTAGAAAAGTTGATGTGCAACATCAGAGATCTTCTAAGTAGTATAGCCAAGAGACACACTCAGGCTATCAGAGTCGATTCCTTCAAAATGGAAACATTTGGGGGAGTTTTAGCCCAGCTTATGCTGGAGACATCTCGGACTAGTGTGTGTGCATGATAACATGGCCTGTGATTTTTTTTTTAACTGTTCGTAGCATGCACTGTAATAGCTCCTCTTCTTTGGAAGTGGGGGAGGAAGTGTCAATCCATTGTGACCTTTAGTTTCATTTCTGATATGGGGTTAATAATGTTTAATATTTTTAATATTTTTGTTTTTTTATTTTTATTTATTTGAGAGAAACAGACAGAGAGAGAAAGAGGCAGAGAGAGAGGAAGGAGAGACACGGAGAGAGAGAGAGAATGGGTGCTCCAGGGCCTCAAGCCACTGCAAATGAACTCCAGATACATGCGCCACCTTGTGCATCTGGCTTACGTGGGTACTAGGGAATCAAGCCTTGAACCGGGGTCCTTAGGCTTCACAGGCAAGCACTTAACCACTAAGCCATCTCTCTATCCCTGTTTAATATTTTTAGATCCAGCCAACATAGAGTAATGTAAACTGGGCTTACCAATTATAAATAATAAAATTTACAACTGGGTAGAATATATTCAGCAATATGTTGTAAGAGACTAGACATTAGAAAATGGATGGCACAGATGGGTGTGGTGGCACACCCTTTTATCCTAGCACTTGGGAGGTAGAGGTAGGAGGATCGCCATAAACTCAAGGTCACTCTGAGACTACATAGTGAATGTCAGTGACAATTCTCTCTCTCTCTCTCCATTCCTTTCTCTCTCACCCTCTATAAATAAAATAATAAAAAAAATATAGTTAAGAGAACAAGGAGAAACAATGACAGGCAGGAGGAAAGCATTATGCAATGTTCTCAACTCAACTTTTAAAAGATGCTGCCTACCAGATAACTAGGATAATAAGTTCTGTCTATTATTTCCAAAAAACATACCCATCTGACAAAGATAGCCTCAGTCTGAAAGTCAGAGGTAGGAAGTAAACCTAGCAAGCAAATTGAGCCCCAAACCTGCTAGTACTCTGATATCTGTTTTACTTAAGGGCAAAATCATCCAGCTAAATAAGGCTATTGCTTATTAAGAAAGGGAACAATTCATCAAAAAAATAAGAATTATAAATATATATTCACTGAATATTGAGGTTCATAATTTCATAAAAGAAAGAAAAGTTCATAAAATAGGTGATTTTAATGTCCTACTTCCATGTTTAGCTATCTAAACTAAATATCATCAAAGAAACTTCAGACTTAAACTATACCCTAACCAAATGAACCTAACAGACATCTACAGACTATTCCATTCAACAGATATGACTCCTATGGAATCTTCAACAAAATAGATGACATTATAGACTATAAAGCAAGTCTTAATAAATAGAAAGTAATTCTTTGTATATTAGAGAACAATAAAATGAAACTAGAAATCAGCAGTAAGAAAAAACATGGGATTACACAAATGTTTGTAGATTAAAATGAACTTCTGAATGAATAATGTGTCATTGAATAAATCAGAAAAGAAAATTAAAAATTCCTAGCATCAAATGGAAGTTAAATTACAATTTATTATATCTTCTGGGATGTAGATGAGGCAATTCTAAAAGGAAAGTTTATGGCTATAATTGTTTACATTAAAAATCAGAGAGGTCTCAAATAAATGATCTAATGATTTACAAAAATCTTAGAAAAACAAGAACAAGCCAAACCCCGAAGAAGTATGCTGTAAGTCAAAATATTAGCCCAAAATATAGTGAAATGGTAGACAAAAATATGTAGAATCATTAAAACAAAATTTTGGATTATTTGAAAACAAGAACAAAATTATCATTCCCTAGCCAAAAATAGCCAAATGGCAGGGAGAGAAGTTCCAAATTAAGAAGGAAAGAAATAAAAGGGAGGATATTACAATAAATTATAGTGAAGTACAGACAAACTTAGGAAATATTTTAAAAATTTATGTTCCTTATAAACCTGGACATTTTAGAAGAAATGGGTAAAAGCTTAAGATACACACAGCCTATCAAAATTAAATCAAGATGATATAAATAAACAGCCATGGCAAGCAATGCAAGCCCTCATAAGTGTCTACCAACAAAGAGAAACCCAGGACAGGATGGATTCACAAGCTGAAACTCTCAAACCTTTAAACAAAACTATCACCAAAGCATCTCAAACTGTTCTAAAAAAATAGACAAAAAAAAATGAACATTACTATCTCATATGAAGCTACTACTACCTTGACATGGATCCAGATGAGATACAACAACAAACTACAGAACAACTCTAATGTGTGTATATGCAGACATTTTCAATAAAATACTTGTACATTGATTCAGAAATACATTAAAGAAGATTCACCATGAACATTTTGGTTCCATCCCAGGAATGCAAGGTTGGTTTAACACAGACTAATCAACAAATAATGTAATATACCAACAGACTTAAGAACAAAAATTTGCATAGTCACCTCAATAGATGCAGAGAAGGTGATCCTACACTTCATGAAACCTTAAAACACCATAAGGAAACTGTTAGATCTCATAAACATATTTAAAGTAGCAGGATAAAAAAATCAGTATGCAAGAATCAGTAGCATTTTTTCCATACTAATAACAAACTTGCAGAGGAGGCAATCAGGAAAAAAAATATTATTTACAAAACTTTAAAATATCTAGAATTAAACTTAACCAAAGAGACAAGATACCATTACCATAAACTAGGCCTCATAGAGCACACCTTTAATCCCAGCACTCAGGAGGAAGAGGTAGGAGGATCACTATGAGTTCAAAGCCATCCTGAAAGACTACATAGTCAATTCCAGATCAACCTGGGCTAGAGAGAGACCCTACCTCAAAAATCAAAAACCCAAAAACAACAAAAAAAAAAAAAAAAAAAATTAAAACATTAAAAACTATGCTATCAGATAGGGCTGTAGAGATGGCTTAGCTGTTAAGGAGCTTGCCTGCAAAGCCAAAGGACCCAGGTTTGATTCTCCAGGACACATGTAAGCCAGATGCACATGTGTCTGGAGTTCATTTGTGTACCTATTCTCTCTCTCAATCCCTCTTCCTCTCTCTCAAGTAAATAAATAAATAAAAATAAAATATCAAAAAAATAAAAATAAAAACTATGCTATCAGATAGAAACTCTCCAATTTTCATGGAACCCTTATTCATTGCTGGTGGGAGTGTAAACTAACAATAACCACTGTGGAAACCAGTATAGAGGTTTCTCAAAAGACCAAAGACAGAACTATTTCATGATCCAGCTACATCCTGTGCATATACCCAACAGACTCCTAGTCCTATCATAGTGATACTTGTACCTCCATGATCATTGTTGCTATCTTCACAGTAGCAAGGAAATAGAATTAGCCTAGATGTCCATCAACAGATGGATGGATAAATAAAATAGGCTACATACACAAGGGAATTGTACTCAGCCATAAAGAAAAATGAGATCATGACATTTGCAAGAAAATAGAAAGTTTTTAAAGTCATCATGTTAAGTGAAACAAGCCAAGCTCAGAATGACAAATGCCACAACTTTTTCATCCATATTTAGAATTTAGGTGTGTGTGTGTGTGTGTGTGTGTGTGTGTGTGTGTATCTAGAAATGACAAGACAAGAGGGAAGAGATTTTAGTGGAAGAGAGAGGATAATGTAATACACATGACAAGGAAGCAGAAGAGATTTTTATTTGGGTGTGAAAAAGGGTACATAGGAGAAAGAATGGGGGATGTTGAGGACCAATGAGAGAGGAATGAATAAGAACAACATAGAATGATATACATATGTAGAAATACCATCATGAAACCTACTACTTTGTATGGCAACTTTTCTTTTATTATAAAGTATTTCCATGAGAAATATCTGACAAAGCACTCTTATCCAAAAATATACACAGAATCCTTAAAAATCAACAATAAAAAAAAATGAACAACCTGATACAACTAGTCAAAAGACTTGAACAGGCACTTCAGCAAAGCAGATGTCAAATAAACATATGAAAAGCTGATCATCATTATATGTCATTAGGAAATTGCAATTAAAGCCACAATGAGATACCACTACACACCTGTTAAGATGGGCAGAATTCAAAGCACTAATAGCACCAAATGCTGGTACTGATGGTGAATGCAAAAAGACAGTCACTTTGGAAGATAATTTGGCAGGCTCCTGTGAAACTAAACCTTTTTATAACATATGTTCTACCAGTTGTATTCCTTCATAGTTTCCAAAATGAGTAAAAGTCTAAAGACTAAATAACATTCTGCATGAGTGCTTATACCAGCTTTATTCATAATTGCCAAAACTTAGAAGCAACCAGGATGTCTTTTAGAACATGAATGGAAAAATAAATTGTGGTACATCAAGACAATGGAGTATTACTCAGAACTAAAAAGAAGTGAGTTTTCAAGGCATGGAGGAAATTTACTGTATAATATTTAGTTCTATTCTCCAGGTCCCACCTAAGGCAGATGCACATGGTGGTGCATGTGTCTGGAGTTCGTTTGCAGTGGCTGGAGGCCCTGGTGCACCCATTCTCACTGTTTCCCTCTCCCTCTCTCTGTCTCTAATAAATAAATAAATACAAATAAAATATTTAAAAAAAGAATGAATGATTTCCAAGACTTAAGGGGGGGGGGATGGGGTTGAATAACAGACTTATAGGACTGTTCAGACAGAGAAACTGTATGCCAAAACTCACTGCATGGAGCTGGCAAGATGGTTCAGTGTGATTCTTGTACAAGCATGAAGGCCTGAGACTACCTGAGCTCAAATCTCCAAGATCCATGTAAACAGTGGGCATGGCCACCCATACCTGTAACCTGACTCCTGTAGGGGAGCAGAGACCAGAGAATTGTTGAGGCTCACAAATGGCAAGTTCTGGAGTCAGTAAGAAACTTGGGTGAGAAGAAAAGCAGGCGGGTGAGTGACGGAGGGAGGATACCTGACTTGTTCCTCTGGGCACGGCAGGCAAGCCCATGGGATGCCACAGGTGAGTGCACGGGAGGCTGCATTAGCACATGCATGTGCATACATCACACACACATTATACACACCATCATATATATGCAAAAGCGAGCAAGTAAGCAAACAAATGACTCATAGAATGTAAATACTCAGTATTTCTATAGTAGTCAAATTATGTAAAATAGTCAAAATCTAGGGGCATGCTTCATGTGTCCACGAACAGTTGAATGGATAGAGAGACTGTATTTTCCATACAGTAGAGTACCACTCATCATGAATGTGTTTTTGCTACATGTTGTAACGTGGGTAAGCATCCAAATAAATATGCTGAACACAAGACGCCAAGATGTATCGCCTTCACCCTTCGCATCACATAATGATTGCTCCGTAATAGAATTTAGTCTGGGTGTTTCAACTAGAAATAAATAATCGAATATTTGCTTAAAATAGGATTATCGGGTATCTCTTTCTTAGTGGGTCTCCATGCTTCTTGCTGATCTTTAAATTCCTTAACTTTGCTATTTATTCCAGTGCAACTCATGACACACAGTTTCCAGGGAGAAAAGACAGACTTTTCCACTCCAACTCCATGGCTACAGTTTTTTTTTTAATTAGAGAAATGCCATAGATATTTGAGAAACTCGAATCTTGCATCCAGATAAAGCTGGGTGTGGCACAGAAAGAAAAAAAAAATCCACCAGGGATTATACAGCCCCTTATTAATTAGGGAGGATCTGAGAAATGGGGTTAAGATTTTATCACGACTGCTTGTTCTGCTTCTTAGCCACGCTGGTAACAAGTGTCACCTTTTATTCTGATGCACAATTAGCAAGCCTGGCTCTTTCCTCACGAAGTATACTATTTTCTGGGGGCATCAAAGACCCAGTTTTGAGCAGGGGTGAAGGGTGTTAGTCCACTGGTAGAAATATGAGCCTCCCGATAGGATCTCTATCTGTGAAATCTTAAGGAAGTGAATAACCAATGCCTTCTGATAAACCAGAGCAAGGATGATGACGCTACAATGCTAATGGTCACCACAATGATTACAACATCAGCTTAAATGTGTTTCGTTCAACTGTTACTCGTCGCATCTTGGTCAACCCACAACTTTTATCTTTCTTAGATAGAGCCAGTTTTCTCCACTATCAACCCACGTTATAGAAGGTTACTCCAGGTCAAGACCTTGAAGGAAGAGTTTTCAAATAAAGGCAGATGCCACAGGTAGCGAGAAAAGCAGAAACACCAAGTTGATCATCAGAAGTGAGTCAATTTTTGCCTATCCAAACGTATGTAAATAAACTGCGCGCACATTTACAGAGGGCTAACTGTATGCTACGATGTGCATAGTGATAAGTCATAGAGATGTAGAAAACCAGGTCCTTAAATTTCATAACCAAAGAAGCTCCTTTCAGGAAAGAGGAATAAGGCCCAGTTTAGGTTTTCACTGTTTTATTTATTTATTTTATCATTATTATTTTGCAATGTCCAAATAGTTTATCCAACTATAGTTGAATAAATTATACCCTTTCAGGAAAATAAATAAAACATATAAAATAGATCACCTTAATTAGTTTGGTAGGAATAATAATAATATCAAGAATAGCAGGTATTTATTGAGTGCTGATCATAAGTAGTGAGAAAAATTGAAAAAATTTTGCAAAACCCATGCTAATTGCTTTCCATTAATCTTTGATAATTGCCTTTGCAATACCCATTTTCCAAGTTCAGGGAAAAGTTAAGTGAAACCTAGTGAACGATATGTGCAATGTGTCCAAGGTCATGGGCCCAGAAAAGGAAGGGAATCAAATACAAACAGGGCTCATAGCAAAACCCCAAATCTCGCCTGCCACAAACCGTTATGACAGCTGATTTCATCATTGGGGGAGGGGTCAGGTCTTAATTTCATCATTTACAAGACTGTGATGCTTGTAAGAAATGAACTTTCCCTAGGGGACTCACTTTCTCATCAGCTCTTGGGGAATTCCAGGGGTTCATAATCTACTCCATTTGGGGACCCCTAAGAACATTTGGGGCGAAAGTCATTCTGTGAATATAAAACTAATCATTGCATATTTGAAAGCTTGCTGGAAAAAGTTAAACATTTCAATGAACCCCCTTCACTAAAAGTGCATTCAGCATTTTCCCTCCTCAGAAATGACTTGTAAGTTTGTGCTTTTAATTATTATCATTCTCTCCTGAAATTACAGGCAAAGCACTCAGTGATATTTGAAACATCAATTACTGGCCTGCAGCCCTCTGCTACTGTTTCTCTGCCCGCTGCCAGGGTTGCAAATCCATTTTCTGCATTTCTTTCAGATTTTCTGAACAAAATTATGGAAAATTGCTGTTGGCACATGGCATTTTTCCACAATGGTCAGAGTTATTGAATTGTGCCGTTATATGCTCTTGGAGAAGGCGTTCTGGCTTAAAATGCCAGCCTTAAAACTACCCGAACATTTTCTGCAATCTGGGCTTCATAAATTTTCCACAGGAAAAGGCTAAAAAATCTGCCCTAGCTTTGCCTGAAGCTCCTACCAAGCATAAGCCCATGCTCATGATGGTTTGGGTCACTGGTTTTTATTGAGTTTATGTCTTCTTTGGGTTCTCTGTTTTCTTATCACACGTCCTTACCACGTGGTCATACATCCATAGACGGTTTGATAAGGGTAGCTATCCTTTGCCGTCCACTCTCTAAGACCTCTGGGCAAGAGTGACCTATTGGCTGCCATTTTGAATTTGCCTCCCACTGTATAACAGTGCCCCACTTTGTACAGTAAAGTTTCAAAGGCACCTCACTCTTAAAATTCCTAACTCAGTTCCTTCTGTCATCCCCATTAAGGCTACCATCCCAACAGACATCCTGGGAATTTTCTCTTGAGAACACTCTGATCGTTCTGTTACCCATACTACTATCAATAGATTATTTTAACACTATGTCTTAATTTATCCATAGTTATTCTGACATAGAGCCTAGGGAAATAGATGTTCTGTGGACATGGTCCCGTCCTCTAAGTTGTTCTGCTGCTTAGCAAAAGTCAATGGCTCCTCTTCCTAACGGAAATAGATCTGCTGGGCTTCACAGCAGGGACAGTTACATCTTGCCCTGGTTGCATCTCTCTCAGCACCTCATATGTTTTACTGGCTAGTCTCTCTCTGAAGAGACATAAACTTTCCAGATCTTCACTGTGTTGTGCCATTGCCCCTGAGTACCTGTTGCTCATAGCTTAGTAAATGCCAACTTGTGTTTTTAAGCCCTGACTCAAATCTCATCCTTCCATGAACCTTTCCATCTTCACTCTTCCTACCCCAGGTTCCCTGTGCTCTCTTTGTATTATAGAGCTACTTTTGAACATTCAAAAGGGGGTGGGGATAGTGAGATAATATATGATGGCAATAAAGCATAGAAACTGTGATGTCACATGGATCCAGATTCTGTTACTAATTGTGAGGTTTGACCAAGATGCTCATATGTTTTATTGATCTGAAATTATCGACCAATAATCTGAAGAATTGAATACGTACCTATAGAGTTAATAGTACTTAATGAGTGCCTTGATATAAAATGCCAATCTGAGTGTGCTGAACAAATTATAACAATTATAATTTTAATTATTTTTCAGTAGCTTGCTACAGGTTAACACAATTCTTGCTGTGTACCTCTCCCCTACTAGACTTCATTCTCTTACAATGTGTGCGTGCACTTTTCCCCCAGTTCTCGGGCATCTAGGAGAGAGTAGCTGGCTCATATCAGTTTATTAGTGTCTTTTGAAAGACCATGTTCATCTTTTTCTGGAAATCCACAAGTACTCCAAGCTCAGTATGTAAAGATTCTAAAACCATTAGCTTACCTCAAAGCATCTGAAGATTCTAGAACAGTTTCTAGCATTTTACTGGCCATGGATAAGTTATAAATACAAATTTCTGTAAGAATTTAGATATTTGGTTAGTTTCTTTGGCTATTTCTTTGAAGATTTAGTCAAACATTATGCCCAATTCCTTGACTTTGATTATATAAACTGTCCATACTCCAGGTTTGTTCTCTCGAAATCCATGCTAGGCCACTCACATTACTTAAGCTCTTGCTGCCTTCTGGCTGGAAGATACTGAAGTTGCGCACTTCACCTCCCCCATTGATTTATGGATGTAGTGAACTCTGAGGTAACATATAATTCCTATATTCCATAAAACACAACTGCAATCATATGTAATATGTCCTCTAGTTCTTTACCTCATCAAAGGTTAGACCCAAACTCTGCATTCCTAATCACAGGCTGGGGGCTGAGTTCAGATACCTCTTCATTTCACTGGCTGGTCTGCACCCTGTGTACTATTATTTACTGTGCCCCACATATATTCATTATGTCTTCCTAGGATATACTGCTGTAGACATGCACCATCCTCCTCCAGCTGTGTGGGCTCTTCACTGGGCCCCTCATGATGTTTCAGAAATAACCTCTTCCATGTTGTGAGGCAGCTATAACGAATGGTATTTTGAACTCAAGAGAAAAGAGGAATCTAGCTGGATTAAAAACTACTGGGGGCTGGAGAGATGGCTTAGTGGTTAAGTGCTTGCTTGTGAAGCCTAAAGACCCCAGTTTGAGGAGCGTTTCCCCAGGATCCATGTAAGCCAGATGCACAAGGTGGCACCTGCATCTGGAGTTCGTTTGTAGTAGCTGGAGGCCCTGGTGAGCCCATTCTCTCTCTCTCTCTCTGTCTCTCTCTCTCTGTCTCTCGCTCTGCCTCTTTCTCTCTCTGTCTGTCACTCTCTAACAAATAAATAAAAATAAACAAAAAATTTAAAAAAAAAAAAAAAACTACTAGTTTCTTCCACATTTTTTCACATTCCTATAACGTGTCCACCACAAAGCAGTGAGTAGAATGAGCCTGGCTTTGGATTCGAAGAGATGATGGGTGGACATTCACCCACTATAGCTTGCATGTGAAGTGTCTACAATCTCATGTATTGAAGGGCTATTACTCAAATAGTGGTGCACTGGGAAGGGCTTGGATCTGGATAGCGCTCACCTCATTAAAGGACTGATCTTCTAACAAGCTCATAATTTGATGGCATTATTGGGAGGGGGTGAGAACTAGGTAGTGGAGGTGCAGCCTAGTTGGAGGAGGTTGGTCACATGGGTATACACCATCCCAGGCCTTGTCTCTCTGTTCCTTGGCTACCACGAGGTAAGCGACCCCTTCTGCCCCACGCTTGCACTGCCATGATATGCTGCCTTACCTCATGTCAGCAATGGAACCAGCCAGCCATGGGCTGAAACCATCAGCCTAAACAAACCTTTCCTTTTTTATGTGGTTTTTCCTTCAGGTATTTTGTCATGGTAACAAAAAGTTAATGTCCACCTCCAGGCAACCTTTCACGTAAGCCATGTTCTCTACCTGATGTCAGAGAAAGCTGACCTAAACTTTGTCCAATATAGCTTTGGCCCTTACTATTTAATATGTACACAGGTAGGTACATATATAATTTTTTTTTCTTGGAGATTTTCACCCCCCACCCCCAAATTTTAATTTCTGCATAGAGAAAATAATCTTAAAACTGCGCAGGTGGTAAGAGACTGAAATGACATGTTTACATACTGACATGCTAAGATTTTACTGTTTCCTGCATTATTGCAAAAGTAGTTGTGATTTCTTCCATGGATCAGGTTTCTTTTTAGGCATCAGGGATGACTACGGTGGGCGGGAGGTGATGCGGACGTAGTTCTTCCATCAGATTCCAATATAGGGACAACAAGCCTTTTCTGCAAACGGTCATGGAGCAAATACACGAGGCTTTGCAGAACAGGTAGTATTTGTCTCAGTCACTCGACTCTGCTGTGTTACTGGGAAAAGAATAGCTATAGAGAACTTATAAAGGGATGCATGGATGGATTCCAATAAATCTTTATTTCCAAAACAGATAATGATTTGGAATTGGTCCACAGCCTTTAGTTGATCAATCCCTGGTCTAGGAGACAGAGGGCAACCAGGCAACCATGCTATGATGTGAAAAGAATCTGGTTCCAGGTTAGTGTAAAAACCAGGAAGCCAGAGTTTGAGGTGGGAAGACTTCAGAGGCTGTAGGGTGAAGGAGAGCAGAGATCTGGTGGCACTTAAGAAGGAAGATGCTGGCAGGACAGAGCATCTTCAAGACCTTCTGGGCAAAAACACAGGGTCTTATTTTTTTACCTCAGTGACATGGCTTTCTGGGGAGTGTTCATGGCTTTCTGTCACATGTATTTCCATGCTAGCTAGGGTTTTGCACAAAGGTATCTGACCATGGGTGGTGTTCTCTTCATAGAAGTTTAAGAAGAACATTCAAAAATCACTCCTTCAGGACCTCATAAGGAACCTGGAAAGATGCTGGTTCTTCTACATCATAATCATCAGGGAGAAGGGAGGGAGGGGACAGAGAGAAAGAGAGAGAGAAACTGGATTGGAATAAGAAAACCTATAAGCAAGTGCTTATGTTCAGAGAATAACTTGTTTTAGAGGCTAAACTACACACCCAAATGTTAGACTGGGTAACAGAACTGTTATTCTCTTCTGTTTAAAACATGATGTCTGAAGCCAGATTGCTCCCTCCTCCCCTTCTCCCTGTTAAGAAGAATAATGGCCAGAAAATGGCCACTTCCTAACTTCTGGAATTTGTGACTATGTAAAGTTGCATGCAAAAGGGAATTGAGGTTTCAGATGGAGTTAAGGATGCCAGTCCATTGACCTGGAGATAAGATGATTTATTTAGACTAGCCACGTGAGCCCAAAATGATAAAAAAGATCTTTATGGCCAGGCGTGGTGGCACATGCCTTTAATCCCAGCACTAGCGAGGCAGAGGTGAGAGGTGCTGTGAGTTCAAGACCACTCTGAGACTACATCATGAACTCCAGGTCAGCCTGGACCAGGGCAAGACGCTACCTCAAAAACCAACCAAACAAAATAATAACAATAACAATGACAACAATAATATCCTTAAAAGAAGGAAGCAGGAGTCAGATTCAGAGAAGGGAATGTGAGGGAAAGTATATCAGAAAGATCTAGGCTTTGAAGTTGGAGGAAGGAAACAAGGAGTGTGGGAAGGTGGTTATTCTCATGAGCCTGGAAGAGGCCCTCAAGCAGCCTCTCCCCGGGAGACTCCAGGAAAAAGTGGTGCCTTGTAATGCTCTGATTCTAGCTTACAGAGACTCGTGTGCCTTCTAATATTCCCAGTTGGGTCTAAAAGCTACTAACTTGGCAGTGTTTTGTTACAGCCCCAATAGAAAACGCATAATGTCATGGAGAAGAAGATACCCAACTTTGCCGTGTCTCAGTTTTCTCAAGCACTAGACAGGAATAATTGAAATCTTGACTTCACAGAGGGGAGCATCAAGTGGGACAATCTGAGGAAAGTGCTTAGCCTGAACCTGGCACAGAATAAACACTCAGCTACGTTAGCTATTTCCTTTCTCAATTTGAGAAAAAAAAAGATGCCTGCTTTCCTCCAAGGCATATCAGCTACATCACAAATGTTCAGCAATAACTTGCTCATTCCAGCAGGTGGAGATGGGCCCAAGTCCCCGAGAGAACTGCTCAGCCTGCATTATCATATTCCTTACAGCTCCACAGTCAATAGTCCTAACTTCAAGACGCTTCTAGTCATTGATCTACAGTTGAGCCGCAGGGGAGAATATCTCTACCAGCTCCTTGCGGAAGTGGTGTGAATAGCAACAGCCCATGTCTCAACCTTCAGTGACGTTGCTCCTTGGTCTGAGCAGTAAAGTGGAATAAATTCCAGATGACCACATTACAGTTCTCCGGGAGGCGTTTATCAAGTATGCTCTGCAGCACGCCGCTGTTCATAATATTCAAATGATCCGCAAATAACGATTATTATAAATTATTAACTGTTTGTGAGTGGAATGATTTGCATCTTTTAAAACACCCTTTTCATATTAAATCCTCACCCTCTCTCCTTGTGAGTCATGAAGGATGCTTGGGACGACAGGCTTCATGATGCTTATTGGAAGGAAGGGAGCAACTGTTACCAGAGCTTGTGTTGACAACCTGGCTACCTGCCCTTAGTCCTCTCTTCCTTACACATGGGTCTGCACGCTCTGGCCTGTGGACTCGGACCTGCCCAGGCACACACCCTCCTTTGTCTCCCCACAGCAATTCTCTCAGAAAAACTTGGATCTCTCTGGGTCTGTTGCGGTTCACCTCTTTCTTGAAACCAGACTTGTTCTGCCCCAATTATAGTCTCTCTCTGTGCCTTTCAACTCAATTCTGCTGTGCTGTGCTGTGCTCTTAAAGCCCTGCATATCTAACATCTTACCTTCTATTTTGTTTCTAAGCTATATGTTCCGAAGGACATTTCTGATTCTCCCTTTGCTGAGATCCTGGGCAAATGGGTTCTAACTATTCCTAAACCTAACCACTTTATCTAGCTTGATAATCCCTAAAAATTGACCTTTTGAAGTTTGTCTCTTCCTACCTGAACTTTCCAATTAGTTTCAGTGAGGGAAGTATAGGATAAGTTCCCCAAGAAGTTCTCTTGTGACCTTCCTCGCCCCAGCAGTTATTTGGGTGGTGGTGGGAGGGGTGGCAATCAGCAAGCCAGGCTTTGGGTTGATCCATAGCAGCCTCTTTTTAAAAGGATGAATATTTGGTTTGATACTTGACCTACAATATGAAGATGAAGGTCACAGCTAAATTTTTTTTTTTTTTTTTTTTTTTTTTTTGCCCCTAAAAAGGAATTTGCTCTTCCAAAACCTCAGAGAAAAGTAGAGTCTGGCTTTCTGATGATACGTTTCATTGCAGAGCAATGATGTAATGTCATACATGATACAACTAAGGAGCTGGGCTTGAATTGAGGTCGACTGAAGCTTCCAGGCTTAATCCAGGTTTGGGTATTTCAAATTTGTTCAGGCAGGATTTCTGAAGCAAGTATTTGAGGTTAGAATAGCTTATGAGTGACATGGGCCATTGGTTGGTTTCGTTTGCAATTCACTGGGCCGCTGCAAAGGAAACTTTGCACACATGGGGTTTAAAGTCTCTTTTGGAAGGGAAACTGAGCTAATCCTGAGTGTCTTGGAAAAAGGTGTTTCTTTTTTTTTTTTCCATTACAATGTTATCAAAGCTCAATGAGTATGAACAGGTAGAGAACACAGCAAGGATTATAAAGGTTCTGCCAGGCTCGGTTTTGCGTGAGTTTGTGGTAATCCTGGGTTTGTTTAAATGGATGATTCTAGGTCAGGGAGCAGTTTACGCAAGAGCTTAAAGGCATGTTTACAAAAGCAAGTCCTGTGCCTTGGTTTCCACTCCAGCCAGACTGCTCTGTGTTTTCACACTCATCCGTCACACCCTCACTCTTTCCTGAGGATGTTTTCTCATTACCAATGTCAGAGTCCAGAAAGCTTGTGCAGGGAACATACTGTGCCCACTGTGTCACTGTAAAAGTGACAGGAAACTCATTTGAAGCCAAACGAGTTTTCAAGCATCAAGACATTCCTTGGGAAATGTAAGAACTAGATTTTTATTTTTGCCAAATCTTCATTGGCCTTCACACATCTATATGGAAATGAACACCTTTTAGATTGACATATAATAATTACATGTAATTATGGGACACTGTGATAACTTAATGTACATATAAAATGTTTGATAAACAAACTAGAATTATTAGCATTTCTATCTCCTTAATTTTTTTTTTTTTCTGTTTTTCAAGGTAGAACTTCACTCTAGCCCAGGCTGACCTGGAATTCACTATGTAGTTATTCTCAGGGTGGCCTCGAACTCACAGTGATCCTCTACCTCTGCCTAATGACTGCTGGGATTAAAGCACTCCCAGTAAACATTTACTCTTTTTTATTTATTTATTTATTTTTTTTGGTTTTTCGAGGTAGGGTCTCACTCTAGCTCAGGCTGACCTGGAAGTCACTATGTAGTTGTGTCTCAGGCTGGCCTTGAACTCATGGCGATCCTCCTACCTCTGCCTGCCTCCCAAGTGCTGGGATTAAAGGTGTGCGCGACCACGCCTGTTTATGTTGGTAAATTTCACCCTCTTCCCACTCTTCTTATAGTATGTAGTAAATTGTGGGCTGTTGTCCCTCTACTGTGTTATGGAACCCTAGAACTCATTCCTACTATCTAACCATATCTTAATACCATTAAACCAACTTCCTTACACCTTTGCTAACCTCTAGCAATCACTCTTGTATTCGCGGCAAGCACCTTACCCTGAGCCTGAGTCAAGCCATCTCTCCAGCCCCAAATATTGTACTCTCAACTTCTATGAACTCAACTGTTTTCCCTTGCACAAATAAGCAAGAACATGGGTTTTCTCTCTCTCTGCCTTGTTTCTATCATTTAACATAATGTCCTTCAGTTCTACATGTAGACACAAATGGAAAAAAATAGACTACTTCTTAAAATACAGTGCGTTGAGTCCTTTTTTTTTTTTTTTTTGTTATTCAGGTTTTGGCAGCCACCAAATGAAATAGAAGAACCCCCTCATGTACCTCTGTAAATAACAAAGTTGTCGTTCGGAACAGTGGAAAAGGTGGTAAGTAAATTGAAGTTAGTCAGGTGGACAAAAGGCCTGAAGGTGGCAGGAGCAGCTGCACTCTGAGACTGTGAGGAAGCGTGGCTGTGGCAGAGAGAGGTCAGTGATGAGGAGAACCTGTGGGGAGTGAGGGGGGAGAAATGAGCATGTTTCAAATGATGGAAGCCTGTCACTTGGGAAGTTTTTCCTTTGTAATCATCTTCTCCCATCCATCACCACCACGTCTCCAACAGTTCCATCTCCCCTGAGTTCATAGTACAATAAACTATCTTTGAAGTTGTATTGTTCCCATTTTTCTGGACCCATACTTCTTCACGGTAGAAATGGGTACGTCTATGAGCTCCTAGCTCTGGTTCTAGCTGCAGACATATTTTTTCTTTCCTGAGTTTCTTTCAACACCAGACATTTTGCTTGCCCTTTTCTTCACTTTGACACCGGCCACTGGATGGTTTTTAGTTCTCCAGCTTTAAAAAAATACTGCCATATCCAGTCTATTTTTGTCTGTCCTTCAAATGCAAGTATTTCTCAACACATAAGAGTCCAGTTGGCTTAAGAATGATATGAAGAGTGTGGGTGGACACTGACAGAAGGTAACCCCCTGAGGAAAGTCCATTGTCCCTAAAGGAAGACCAAGACCAGGAACGCCCCTCTTTCCAGCAGCTGCATTATACAGATACCCACCAATCTCCCTCTGGCTTCTTCTTCCTGTAATTATAAGTGGAGTTGAGTCATCTGGGATAGCTGGTGGTGGTTAGGGTTTAATGTCTGCTCTAATAGTTACTTGGTCTTCAGGGAAAGTAAGAGAAATGGCTGGTTTGAAACTGCCTAATACTCCTCTGGACTGAGGTCATTCACAGGGGTTCGTTAAGAAGATGCAGGCTATCTTTAAAAACCACTAAAGAAACAGTGCTCAGAGTTTCCATTTAGCCATCCCCCAAATATCTGTCTCATTTTAATTCAGATAAGTAATCAGAGCACAATGGAGCCTTGGAAACTACTGCTTATTATTAGAGTGAGATTTAGCTTGAATACGTACTTGTGATTTTTGCCAAGTGTAGTGATGCACACCTTTAATCCCAGCATTTGGAAGGCAGAGGTAGGAGGATCACTGTGAGCTCAAGGCCAGCCTGAGACTATATGGTGAATTCCAGGTCAGCCTGGGCTAGAGTAAGACCCTACCTTAAAAAAAAAAAAATCTTCCATATGATTTTTGCATACCATGATAAGAAAAATAAATTGAAATTGGTGATAGTAAAATCTTCAAAATTTGTTTAGAAGTATTTATAAAAATTTGGAATCCTGAACTACAGGATTCCAGTAGTTCCTCTATCATAGGGTTTTATGGCAAGACTCAAGAAATAATTGTGTGTGTGTGTGTGTGTGTGTGTGTGTGTGTGTGTTTATGATGTGAGTGTGAGCATGCACATGCTATGGCTTGAATGTGGAGGTTAGAGGACAACTTTGGGTGTTGGTCCTCACCTTCCACCTCATTGAAGCAGGCTCTAGCTGTTCCCATTGGTCCCCGCTGCATTCAACAGCTAACTGACCCAAGGAATTTCCCAGTGATTCTCCTGTGTCTGCCTCCTTCTCACCTGGGCACACTGGCTAAGGATCCCGACACTTTAGCATGCAGGATCTGGGAATCTGAACTCAGGCAGCTGTGCTGGCATGGCAAGCATTTTGTCTACTGAGCCATCTCCCAAGCACAAGAAACAACAACATTTATGATAATCAGCCCAAAATGATTGTGATGAAAGGGGTTCCTGCCTTCACTTTGAGAATTAGGAAAGGTTTATCTATGCTCTTTCCATGAACAAGGAGCTGGAGACATGATATGGCCTAAGTGTCTAAATTCTTAAATTGAAATATTTCTGGCATTACTAGAAGACACGGGATTTAATATTGAATGCCATTAACAAATGGCAGAGAAGCACAGGGAAAAGCAACAAAGTGCAAAGTTGATACACACTGAAAGTAAATAAATTCCAGAAAGCAATAACAACAAAAGAAAAATAGTTTAGAGTGAGATATACAAAAGAAAATACTGTTTTTTAAAGCATTTCAACTAGAATGAACATAAAACTCTCTGACTTGGAAAAGAAACACAGCTAAGGGCTGGGAGTGAGGTTCAATTGGTAGAGTCCTTACCAAGTACGCACGAAGGAAGCCCTAGGTTCAATCCTTAGCACTGCATAAACTGGGTGTGGTGAGCACACACCTGTGATTCTAGCACTTGGGAGGTAGAAGCAGGAAGAATCAAAAGTGCAAGGTCATTGTCAGCTACATAATGAGTATAGGCTAGGATATGTAATATCTTGTCTCAAAAACAAACAAAGAATTAAAGCAAAGAACAAAGCACAGCTAAAAAGAGATTTTTCAATAATAAATAACATAAATATAAATAAGGTTTCAATAATAAATACATAGATTTCACGTTTATTACCTTGATGATTATCCATTTTGGACATTTCTTCTAATGGAATAGTCATGTGTGAACACAAACATTAACACAGGAGAACATTTATTGAAGCACTATGTAAAAGATTTAGAATAAAATCATTAATATCCATGACCTGTAGAGATCATATGTAGATGATAAAATGTATCATATATAGATGTTAAAATGTACACACTGCAGGCAGCAAGCTTTTCTGCCCAAGCTTGACAGCAATCTTCCTCCATAACTGTGTCTGGTTTGAAAGTTCATCTCAGCGACCTAAAGCTTTATAGTTTTTTTTTTTTTTTTTTTAAATTTTGGGTCAAAAAGCTCTGAAAAAGGAGACTTGACGGAAATGAATACTGTTTTAGGCAAAGTTGTGGTAGAGCATGAAAAATCCTGGAGCTGAAAGTCATTTATTTTACCATCCAAGGTGTGAATTTCAAAAATAACAAGTCATTATAAATTTGAAACATAAGAGTCTTCATGCCCACTGTTTTAATCATTTCAAAACCTCCTATAACTTAAATAACCATAACAGCTCCTTTAGTTGTTAATGCTCACTGAGTTCTAGTGCTTTTTGGACATACAATATCATGCCTCTTATGTTCAAAGTCCTGGCCTAGGTAGATATTCTACATTTACTCCTCTGGCCTTGGCTGTATGTCAGAGACTATAGGGATTGCTGAAGGTTGGGAGATTAATTGTGTATTATTCCTGCTTTCAGAGAGCTCATAGTCTAATGCTATGATTAACATCTGATGCAGAGCATACAAGGAGGTGAGAGAAGAACGCAGAAACAAGTGCCTTGTCGGGTGTGGCTGGGGCAGAGAGTGGGGCATAAACCAAGAGAAACTAACTGGAAGAGGTGCTACATGACCTGACTCATAAGAGTGGTAGTCATCACGAAGGGAAATAGCTTAAATACGCTTTCTTAGTTAATCTTTGCAATGCTAAGAAATAGGTGCGATTGGTCACACTGTACAGAACATTTTAAGAAAAATACCAGAGTTATGGAATGGCAGAATGAATATCACGAGCAAACTTTATGGGAGGACAGCTGTGCTAGCTAGTCTATATAAGGATTATTTGTCTGTCTGTCTGTCTATGATCTGTCATCTACTATGGACTGAGTTGAGTCTCCCCTAAATTCATAGCTTCATGTGGAAGTGCTATGTCCAATATGACTGTACTTGGAGATAGGGTATTTTAGGAGGTAATTAAGGTTAAATTAACGCCATAGGGTTTGGATCTTATTAATGGAATTGGTGACTTTGTAAGAAGAGGCACGGATGCCAGAAATAACCTCACCTTCACATGCACCCAGCAAGGGCCATGCACAGTCATCTATAAGTCAGGAAAAGGGACTCCCTAAACATGAAATTTCATGGCATCATGATCTTGGACTTCCAATCCCCAGAACTGTACAAAAATAAACATAGTCTTTATGTCCGTGTGTATATTGTGTGGGGACCTAGGGGTAAATATGTGTGTGCAGGTATCCATGCATACAGGTAGGCCTGCATGTATGTTTGTATGCATCTGGAGGCCAGAGGACAATCTTGGGTGTCACTCTGGGAAATATTGTCTACCTTTTATAGAGACAGAGTCTCTCATTGTCCTGGATTTTACAAGTAAGGCTAGACTGGATGACCAGCAAGCCCCGGGGATCCTCTTGTCTCTTTTTTTTGTCAATGCTAGATTATGGGGATATATCACTGCATTTCACATTTTTAATAGTTTTATATTTGTTTATTTATTTGACAGAAAGTGCCAGAGATAGAGAGATAGATAGATAGAAAGATAGAAAGATAGAAAGATAGATAGATAGATAGATAGATAGATAAATAGATAGATAGATAGAGAGAGAGAATGGGCACGTCAGGACCTCCAGCCACTGCAAACGAACTCCAGATGCATGACGTGCATGTTGCTTACTTGGGTTCTGGGGAATTGAACTGAGGTCCTTTGGCTTTGCAGGCAAGTGCCTTAACCACTAAGCCAACTCTCCAGCCCTTGCATTTCACATTTATTTTTATGTTTTATTATTTTTTTTGGAGAGAGACACAGAGAGAGACAGACAGAGAGAGAGAGGGAGAGGGAGACAGATAGAGAATGGATGCGCCAGCAGTCTCTCAGCTGCTGTGAACGAAATCCAGATGTGTGCGCCCCCTTGTGGGCAATTGCGACATTACACCCTTGAGTCACTTTGCATCTGGCTAAACGTGGGACCTGGAGATTGGAACCGGGATCTTAGGCTTAGCAGGCAGGCGCCTTAACTGCTAAGCCATCTCTCCAGCCCAGCATTTCACATTTTTATGTGGGTACTGAGCATGGAATTCAGGTCCTCATGCTTGTGGATTAAGTACTTTACTGACTGAGCTTTCTCTTCAGTCTCAAATTTCTACTTTAAAAAATATTATTTATTTATTTATTTATTCATTTATTTCAGAGAGAGAGAGAGAGAGAGAGAGAGAGAGATGGAGAAGAGAGAAAGGTAGTTAGTGATAATGGATATGACAGGGCCTCTAGCCACTGCAAATTCCAGAAGCATGTGCCACCTTGTGCATCTGGCTTACATGGGCACTGGGGAATCGAACCTGGATCCAGTTAAGTGCTTTAACTGCTAAGCCATCTTGCCAGCCCTCAGATTTCTATTTTTTAAGTATTCTGGCGTGTTGTAATAGCAGCTTCCACAGAAATATCTGATTTCCATTAGTTCTCTCTCTATTCTCTCTCTCTCTTTCTCTGCTTTAAAATGTTCATATAAAGTGGAATTAATTAAAATATTTGCAGTTTATGGATCTTAACCTCATATTAATGTAATGTAGTTTAATTAAATTATAGTTTGGCATGTATGTAACAAGGAATAGCATTGATGTCTACATAGGAGATGGTGGAAAGACTGTTCCTAACTTCTGGCTCTGAGCTCTACTTTTCTCTCTACAGAAAGAATGTTGGGGAAACCATGTGTGTAGGTACAAAAGCTCCACATGACTGAGGAGTTTCAGCAAACAACTATCAGCTCTATGTCCAACCCTTGCAAAGATGACCTATACCATCTGATATGTCCTTGTCTGGATGCCCAGCATAGAAATCCGTTTGATCCAAGTGGAATGCAATGTGGTATGAAGTAAGGAAATTTGGTAAAAGCTCTACTCCTATTAATGACTATTAACCTCATATCTCTTTCTAGGATACACTTTCACTCATCTGTAAGGCAGTGAAAATTGCTACTGTATATGAAAGAATGCTCTAATTAACTATTTTAAAAATCTCCTAAGAAAAGTATGCTCAGCTTCCTGACCTTCACCTTCTTCATTTGTTAAAAGAGTTATCTCTGTCAAAGCCTGACTGTATAGATCAGGGAAATGATGAGATACTGACTCTTTTATTTATAATTTTTATTATTGTGGGTTTTTTTGTTTTGTTTGTTTTGTTTTGTTTTTGAGGTAGGGTTTCACTCTAGTCCAGGCTGACATGGAATTCACTATGTAGTCTCAGAGTGGCCTTGAATTTACAGTGATCCTCCTACCTCTGCCTCCTGAGTGCTGGGATTAAAGGTGTGTGCCACCATGCCTAGCTTATTGTGGTGTTTTCTGAGCTGTATATTTGGAGCAAAGTTTGTTTTAGATATATTAGTGTCATTGTGCCCAAAATACATGAGAACAACATAAAGGTGGTTTTTAAAATTTTTTTAAAAATATATTTATTTATTTATTTGCATGAAAGAGGGGAGAGAAGAGAGAGAGAGGATGATGATGATGATAAGTGCACCTGCACTTCTTTTCACTGCCCACGAAATCCAGATTCATGTACCATTTATTTGGTGCCTCTGGCTTTATGTGGATACTGAAGAGTCAGACCCAGGGTTAGAGGCTTTGCAAGAGAGCACTTTTCAACCACTGAGCCATCTCCTCATCCCAGAAAAGAGGTTTTAAAGGTGTCCATGCCCCATGATGGTGGGTATGTGGTGGTGCGGGTTCTTGTTTCCTAGTGGACGAGAGGCAAGAGAGAGAGAGAGAGAGAGAGAGAGAGAGAGAGAGATTCATATCATTTAAACTATTAATTTCTTTCCCATTTTTCCTACTTTAGATCCTCTTTACAGGTTTAACCTTTCTGATGTCTTCCTAAATTCATTCTGAACTAAACTAGCTCACCTGAAACATGACTCTTTCTTTGTTTCTGAGATTTGGACTTGGGCCTTCAGCTAAACTGAATGCCCTGAATGGGCCAAAAGTAGTGATTAAGCTTTTGAGCTTATTATTGAAGTCAGTGAATTATTGACTTATTTGTAAAATCAGCAATAACTTTCAGAAGTGAGAGGCCTTTTTTTAGATGCTCAACTCTGAATTTGGCATTGAAACAAAATGTAAAGCTTTTAAAGCAAAATGCGTCTTTGTAAGATGCTGCCGATCACATTTCTTCCCAGAACCATGTAGAAGAACATCTTAGATGATAGAAAAAATGAAGAGGAAAAGACTTGAAACTAGTGTTGGCCTCAGTCAGAATTCTAAATATGCAATGTGAATTAGTCTAATAACTTGGATTTTCAAAGGTCCATTTTATTTCAAGGAAAACCTCTTAGCCTAATTTGGGGTAGCTGGAGAAGACTACTTTCTCTGGCTGGGAGTCTTAAAGCATGATTTATTCCTGCAGCATTTCTATGAGATGTTTTTCCTCCCTTCCAAATTTTGTGGAAATGCCAGGTCACTTTCTTTTAAAACTCAATACAATTTGGCTCAGAAATATAAGACACGGGAATAGGATACCTGCTATTTAATTCTACACTGCTCTCTCACCCTTGACTAACCTCTTATTTAAAAGATTTAAGATAATTTTTCCACATAGAAAATGTTTTATCTTTTTATTTTTATTTTTTTTGGATATTCCTTAAAAAACTCTTCAAAAGTATGAAGTTGTAATACAGTAAGCACAGGTGAAAACTTTATACTGTCTGAAAACAGCATTTCTTTTGACTCAGCTAAAAATACAGGAATATTTACACTTACTTGTCACTAAAGAGAAAGGCTATTTGACAGAGCACATGTCACCTTTGAGGACAAACATAAAAGAATTCAACCTGTACTTTTGAGTATTCCCCAACTTTAAGTTAATATGAGTACATTTCCTGCCCTGAACTGTGAAGCCTTGCTAACATATCTGCCATGTGAGTCCTGTAGTGAAGCCGATGGCACGGTGTTGTGGAGAGAGCTTATGTTTTGATCTCTTTCAAATAACTGTGTGAGACTCAGAAATACCATCAAAACTATCTGAGACTCAGGCTCTGTATGGTCTCCCCTGGCCTTGAGTCCATGATGAAAAAGTAATGAGACTGGGCAAAAGGGAAGATGCCCACCCATACCATGGGTTCTCTTCTACTGCCCCCTTCATCTCCTCAATCCAAGTCCAAGTCATTATTTTGTCTAGAAGGAGGAACAGTAGCCCCACAACAAGTTCCATTGTTTAATTTTCAAAATCTGATGATACCTTATATACCCAAAGACCTTTAGTAGAGGTGATGAAGTCAAGAACCTTGAGATGTGAGGTTACTCTGAGTTATCTTGGTGGGCCCTGTGCAATCCATGTAAATGGAAGGAGATTGAAATACATTTCATGCATGTATGAAAATTTCATGATTAAATTTATTGTTGTGTGCTAATGATATAATTAAGAAATAGACATGTATGAAAAGTAAATAAAAATGGGACTCTTTATAGCTGTTAAAAGGTAAAAGGAAGAATGAGGTTATGTACTGGTATTTGAAGATGCTCTCTGGCTGGCTTTGAGAGGAAGAATTCAGGGACTATAAGCTAAGGGATGTGGGAATTCTTTAGAAGTTGGAAAAGGCAAGGAAGTAGATTCTCCCCTAAATTCTAGAAGGGCTATTCCCCAGTGAGATCCATTTCACACTCATGACTTCCAGACCTGTGAGATAATAAATTTGTAATCATTGGTTGTGTTAAAAATAGATTGTGTTAAAAATAGATTGAGCAGTTTCTCATGGTTAGGAAAGTTCAGTAGCCATGGAAGTGGCTCTAACCATTGGATGTCCTGCTCCATGAATGACTCATAAGAGGCTGACACAGCCACAAACACTATAGGCAAGAATACGTAAGGTTGCAAGTTGGACCAATGGGTTGATATAGACTAAATGTGGAGACACTTGTAACCTTTGCCATAGCAGTTTCATTAGAAGGTCATTTATGTCTTAGCAGAAATGTGTAACTGTTAATTCTTTCTAGGAATATGATCCTATCGAAATGGAAGGGCTCATCCTTTCCAAGTCTAGAAACATTCTCTCCTTCTGACCCATTTCCTGAAAAAAAGTCCAAGTTCATAATTTTGTGCCACCTTCTATAAAAGATCTTGATGGAGCCTGACAATGTGATCTTTGAAATTTTAGATCTCTTCAAGGAGTTAATAATACAAAACAAATTCAAGTGCAGCTATCTGGATTTGACACTCCAGCCCTCAACCCTAAACCATGGCTATTTCAAGAAGTTTCATGATGGGTCCTACAGAACCTCACCATATTCTTATTAAGATGAGGGAGGGAGGGAGAGAGGGACACACACATAAAGAGGGGAAAGAGAGAGAGAGAGAGAGAGAGAGAGAGAGAGGAGAGGGAGTAGAATAGCTAGAAGAATGAAAAATCTATTGCAGTTAGTTGTGGGCTTTTCCCCAGAGCCAGCCAGCAAGCGCACCTGAAGGCGAGCCTGGTTGGACACTCTCTCACTTGCTCCTGAAACATTTCTATGAAATGCTACAGAACATGTCAGACATCCAGTTAGTGATGACATGTATAGCCGTGAGAGTGTCATATGTCTGGGTGGTCCCCAAACGTTCAAGTCTTATTTTTAGTACCAATGTTTATTTTAATAATAGATCTGAGACCCAGAGGCCTCTCCTTCCTTCATGAACAAATTGTGGAGTGCCCCCTTCTATTTTACTGAATATCTCTGGGATCTGTGTGCAGTGGTTGCAAATGAGTATTGCCCACTGAAGTTTGAATGAACAGTTGAAGGTTGCCTACTCATCTCCGGGGCAATCTTAAGTAGGAAAACAATCAGACTTTTTTTTTTTTTTTCTGGCTCTGAGGATCATAAGAAAAGAAATAGAAAGAAGTACATGGTGACCCAGGGGAAGGCTCATCTCTCTACCATTCAGACTTTGGAAGATGCATGTGATCTTCTACAGGCTCACAATCTTCTGTATTTGCTAAGCTTATTATGGGTGCAAATGAGATAGTTTTAACATCCCGTGGACTGGAGCTATCAAAAACAGCTTTGATGACCATTTGTCAATGACATTTCAGAGATAGTTCAGAACACTATTAAGGTGCTTGGACTTAATCATTTATTCAACCTACCAATAAATGTTTACTATGTCTGCCACATGCAAGGCTCTATGTCGGTTATCATATTGGTTTCAAAGATAAAATTCAGATGTTTGTTCTTTGGTGGCAACGGAGAAGGATCAACTAGAGTGAGTAATCACATCCTCCGTGATGCAGAAAATAGACGGCGTGAATATTTACAAGGCATTGATCAGTATAGTAACAGTAATTACCAAGTGGGCCAGATAACTTAATCTTTCAGCAAAAGTTTGTAAACATAACTACCCTTAATTTTCTTTAAAAAATTGAAGCTCAGAGATATTGGCTAATTTCCCCAGGATTACAAAATTAGTAGCACCTGGTGAAAGGGTGAAAGATTTTTTTGTTTTGTTTTGTTTTTTGAGGCAAACCCAACAGACTGGCCCTTTTATGCAAGAGAGAGAGAGAGAGAGAGGGAGAGAGGGAGAGAGGGAATTGGCACACCAGGGCCTCCAGCCACTATGATTGAACTTCAGATGTGTGTGCCACCTTGTGCACATGTGCAACCTTGGGTGCTTGCAGCAGCTTGTGCATCTGGCTTATGTGGGACCTAGAGAGTTGAACATGGGTCCTTAGGCTTCACAGGCAAGTGCCTTAACTGCTAAGCTATCTCTCCCGCCCTGGAGAAAAGTTTTAACTCAGTTTAATTCAACATGTGTAAGTAGGTAACCAGATTAGAACGTTGTTGCTTAGTTATACTTGTAGACTGTTAGAAATGGAAATAAAGCAATTATTCACAACATATTTATTTGAAGGCAAGTGGAGTATTTTCTAAAATAAGTTAGCAGCATACCATTCATTTTATAAATGGAGAATGGCAAACTCATATCAGACAGAGCTCTGTAACAAGTTAGTGTTGGCACTGAAGGCTTATAAGACATCACTTATGGGAAATTGTTTATTTATTTATTTATTTATTTATTTATTGTTTTTTATATTGTTTATTTTGTACTTCTAACCATCCCTTAGGTAGCAGTGTATTTATGTGCAGAAATGGCATGAAGTCTAAAATAGAGATGTTACACAATGATAACTTGCAGGGTCTAAAACCAATGTTGTTACCCAGTAGATTCCCAAACCAGCCCTGTAGCGAAGGATATCAACCATCCACCACCCTACATCCAATCGTTTGTCAGGAATCTATGGATGAAGCTCTGGAAACTATTGAGAATAAGGTGTGTAGATTGTCAGGCTCTCCGTACAGGGTATGGGAACCATCACTGTCAAATTCATGTCCCATCTCTATAGACTGTCCCAGGCCTGAGTAGGAAAATCATCTGTCAGTAATGAATGACTGTCTTAAGTTAGCTCTAGTTTTATGCTATGCCTTTATCCCCTGGATGCCTCTGAAGAGCAACGACTGGGTCACCCAGGTGGGAGAGGAACTGATATAAGGTATTATTCGCTTTGGGTGTGGCTACATCCCTCCTTGGTATCCTGGGTGCTTTTCACATTTTCATTCTTTGTTTTAATTTTTATATTTTATTATGTATATATTATATGTGTATATGAGAGAGAGAGAGAGACAGAGAGAGAAGGGGGTGGGGAGAGAATGGATGCACCAAAGCTTCTTGCCACTATAAACAAACTCCAGCAGCCTACACAACTTTTGTGCAACTGGTTTTATGTGGGTGCTGGGATATTGAACATACTGGGGAACTGATCCCAGGTCATCAGGTTTTGCAAGCAAGCACCTTGAACTGATGAAACATCTCTCCAGCCCCACATTTTCATTATTTCTTAATGATGTACCAGTACTGGATAAATGGTATTTGGATCCTCAATGAAACTTCCGCTCCCGGGATAGCCTGAGAAGTGATGGTTCTCTCATGAGCCTACACGTGGAAGAGTCAGCTCTCAGGCGAGGCCAGATAAGAACTTCAGCCTTGACTACAAATGACTACAAATGCATTCATCCCTCTTGCCACTGGCTCCCACACTCAGTTTTTTTTCTCTCCCCAATCTTCCATATCCAGAAGCAGGATTTTAAAACAGCAAAGTCAATGTACTTGAAACCTTCATAGACACCAAAAGCAAAAGACACAAAGACACGTTTGAGAAGAGCAAATTTCAAAGCACAGAAGCCTGCTAAATCCCATTTGTAATGGGTCACAGCTGATTAGGAAACCAATTTGAAACTACAGGCAGGGACTAAAGCCCTGTCCTATTTTAAAAGGACTTTCCATTTCTTTTATCCTGGTCAAAAATCTGACTTGGTTAAAATGGAATTTGTGAAATTTTTCCTCTTAAAATTAAAACCAAAATATAGCTTTTAATCAATTTTCCTCAAAAATTTAAATCTTTACTCTTAAATTTTCTTTTGAGTTGAATTTATTTATTATAATTATATTATAACTAAATGTATTTATTACTATTAAATTCATTGCTGATATTGTTACCATTGGTAGAGGTAGTTGTAGGGGCGATTGTGGTTCAGATATGGTCTAGTTTTGGACTCATAGCTATATCACTAGATGTACTAGTGCACTGAGATAGAACATGTTTGGAAAATATGAGTGTCCTTAATATAGAAAATAGTATATAGGGCTGGAGAGATGGTTCAGCAGTTAAAGGCACTTGCTTGCAAAACTTGACTGCCTGTGTTCAATTCCCCAGTATATTGGCAAGAGACTCTGGTGTACACATTCTTCTCTCTCTCTATTTCTCTCTCTCCTAGCAATAAATCAATAAAAATGAGAACATTAAGAGGAGAACATAGTATAGAAATAGAATATACTGCTTGTAAGTAACTCATATCAGCATCCTTACCCTAAGGTTCTACTCTAATCCCACATGAAAGAATCAAAAACTAGTGTGAGCACACAGCAACTAAATAAACTAATTTATGTTGTAAGGCTCAGAGATATAACTCAGTGACATATCACTTGCCTAGCATGCATGAGGCCCTAGGCTCAAGACTTCATATTAAAAAAAGAAAAAAGAAAAAAAGAAGACTGAGGGCTGTGATATGACTTAGTTGTTAAGGCACTTGCTTGAGAAGCTTAAGGACCCAGGTTTGATTCCCCAGTGCCCACATAAGCCAGCTATATAAGGTAGTGCATATGTGGAGTTTGTTTGCAGTGTATAGAGGCCCTGGAGTGCCCATTCTCTCTCTCTCTCTCTCTCTCTCTTTCTTCTTTTTTTCTTCTTTCCCTCTTTCTCAAATAAATAAATAAATAAATAAATAAATATTTTAAAAAAGATGGAGTAAAAAGCAAAGTTATTTTTCTTACCCCAATTTATTTTCCTCTTAGGTGACCTTTATTGACACTTTCTAACATATTCTCATATATTTTGTGTCTATCCCCTCAGCTTATGTAGACCTCATCATGACCCATTGGATCATTTACATACACATGTATACATACATCAACATCTTATGCTCCATCCTCCACTGAAGTCTACATATTAAAGAATTTGATGAGCCTATTCACTACTTATTTAGTTAGTAGTCTATTGATGGAAAGTCGCAGAGTTTTATTTTTAAGAAATTATGGGGCCCCCTCAAAAAAAAAGAAAGAAAAGGAAAACCCAAGTTTTGCTTACACAAACATGTAAAATGTAATTTCTAATTTTTTTAATTATTTGCTTCCCAGATGGAATGTTGTTTAGACTCTTTCTCATGTGGTGGCCAAAAGAAAGACTCAAGATAAATATGTCCCTGCCTTGAAGAGGAATAAACCAAGAAAAGGCTCCAAGAGGGGTCAAGAGCGGAAAACCGAAAAGACCTGGAGAAAAAGGCTGAGGGGAAAGGCCTGTTCCGGTTAAATGCTGTTTCTAATCCCTTTACATTGTTTATGACAATCTCAGCCTGGACACCTGGGTAGAGGAGGCTGGGGTCAAGGCAGTCTTCAGCTCCCCCTAGGGGTTGGAGATGATAAATGAAGGATTTTTTTTTTTTTTTTTTTTAATAAGGAAAAACACACCATTTAGAACAGCTGGTCACGTGCTTGCCTCTTCGCCTGGTGTCTTGATTCATGTGCACACATTTTTACATAATTGCAGTGATGGCTTAGACTCAATTTTGTATTCAGTTTTTTTCCCACTTAATATTATATAGTAAATGTTTTTCCATGTGGCTACATAATCTTTCTAATTACCATTTTAATGACTTCATAATACTCCTTCCAGTTCAAATATTGTAATTTATTTAACCACTCCCTACTGGTGGACGTTTTAGATTGTTTCCAGACTTTACTAATATGGAAAAATGGTGCATACAGTATCGGTTGTTTCCCACTATGTGAATGAGTTTCTTAGATTAGTGAGACACAGGGTAGGATTGATTTCATAGCTCTTAATACAGTTGGCTCTGCTGGGTCCATAAACAACAATGCCCCAGACAAAGTACTAAGATATTTGGATTAAAAATTTTTTTTTCAACTAGGGCTGGAGAGATGGCTTAGTGGTTAAGCGCTTGCCTGTGAAGCCTAAGGACCTGGAGCCTCGACTCTCCAGGACCCACATAAGCCAGATGCACAAGGTGGCACATGCATCTGGAGTTCGTGTGCAGTGGCTGGAAGCCCTGGCGTGCTCATTCTCTCCCTCCCTCTCTCTCTCTCTACCTGCCTATTTCTGTATCTCTCTCTCTCTCTCAAATAAATAAATAAATAAACTTAAAATTTTCAACTATAATAATAATGACACTCACTACTTGCCATTCACTATACTAATTCTTCCATATTTTAAACATAGATAACCTCTTGTATTTAGCCCTTGGTTGATTATTATTCATTCATTTAATATCTTCTGAGAAACTATTATTTATCAGGCATTTGCTCTGGACTCTTGTTTCCTTGGAAACATTGCAATTCTTACAGAAAACAGGAAGGAAGGCTGAGAATACATCATGTTAGTAAACTTATTTTGTGAAAGCTAAAAAAGATTCCTACTTTGCAAAACCTTAGTTATTAGACTTAAGGAAAATGTGGGTTGGAGAAAACTTCCCAGCATTCCTCAGTCCCATGGAATGTCTACGGGCTGAATAGAAGGAGAGCAGAGATAAGCAGTTGGTTTAAGCCAGGCCTTATAGGCTGAGCAGGAGTTCTCCAGCAGAAAGAGAAGGTAGTGGAGCCTTAGAAGAGGAACATCTGCATTGAAATATTCCAATTCGGCCTCTTAAAAGTCACAACGATGAGTCATTTCTCTTTTTTCCCTTTTCTCTTAGGTTCTTACTCAAATATTTAAAACCCCATCAATACATTCCATGTGCTTTTACTTCCCTCCAACCTCTTTAGGAAAACTAAACTAAAATAAAATGTCTTCTAACCCACTGTTCCCTGTCCAGTGACTTACTGATGATATAGCTCTGCTCTGTCACCCATTCCATGGAATTGTATGTGCTGGAATGGGAGCTTTTTGGAAGCAGAGCCCATGACTTCCTCATCTTGGTGTCTCTGGCATCTAGCATAGACCTGACACGTGTTAGATACTTGGCAAATGTTTGTTGAATTTAATGACTTCAATTGAATGTTTAAGTAATTATGGAACATCAACAAGAAGAAATATTATGCAGCAATTAAAAGGATAATTAGGAAAACTACTTAGCTCCATGCAAGTAACTTTCTGATTTGTTTATGTGAACATGCAAAATGGTACCTGCCTTATCATTTTCACCACGTAAAAACTCTCATGTTAGGCACCAAAAAAAAAAAAAAAAAAAAAAAAAGACAAAGAAGAGTGAGAAAAGAAAATGTTGGTCTTGGGCTGGAGAGATGGGTTAGCAGTTAAAGCACTTACCTCTAAAGCCAAAGGACCCAGGTTTGATGCCCCAGGACCCACATAAACCAGATGCACAAGGTGCCACATGGGTCTGGAGTTCACTTGCAACAGCTGGAGGCCCTGGTGTGCCCATTCTCTCTCTCGCTATCTCTGTCTCTTTATCACTCTCTCAAATAAATAAACTATATTTAAAAAATGTTGGTCTTTAAGAAGCTTATGTTTTCCTGGGCAAGATTGGTGTGTGACAAAATTATCATGGTGCAAGGTTAATGATGATAATGTCTGTGAAAGGCTAGATTTGTCTGGGGAAGGTGGCAACATAAGATACAAAATTTACATTGGCTTTGGAGATGAATTTCTAGTGTATGCTAAGTCATGGGAATGGGATTCTTCTTAAATTGAAAAAACAAATAGAACAACGAAGAGGCTTTGGATTTTAGAGAAATCATCAGAAATTTCTTGGTGCTATGAGACTAGAGTATCATGTTGAGTTATGCTGTAGATGTGTCCTAAGGTGTTTCATTTTCAAATGAAACCTGTGGTTTAACAGTTAGCTTCTCCTTTCTGGGACAAAGCACTGGACCAGAAGTAGCTTGTAGGGGAAAAGGTTTATTTCAGGCTAATAGATTTTGGGGGAAGCTTTGTCATGGCAGAGAAAAGCAACCAGCTCCCAACCTTGCATATCCGCAGCCGAGAGAGAACAGCAAGTGCATGGACCAATCAGGCCCAAGGTCCTCCTCTAACAATATTCTTCAAGCAAAGCTCCACCTTCTGAAGGATCCACCAGGTGGGAACTAAGTAGAAAGCTTAAACACAAACATTCGTGGCTATGGTGGCCATTCTCCATCAAACCACCAAGTGGGGAGGCCTCAAAGATGTTGTAGCAGAAGTGATGAAATTACATTTGCTCTATGGCAGTAACTTTGGCAGTGTGAGAAGAGGAACAGACTAGAAGGACAAGTGCTGAAGACCAGGATGCTAGGGAGAGGCTGTGGCGACCTGCTTCAGGTAAGAAATAACAGAATTTAATGGCTGAGCTAGAGCAGGGCTAGATTTGGCATACTGTGAAAGGCAGAATACATAAGACCTACTGGCTGATGGAGTGCTGGGTGGATAGATGCAGGGGTGACTTCTGGTGACAATGAGGTAAGAGTGTGTCAGGAATGATGAAATGAGATGTTGAGTTCAAGACGCTAGTGGGCTTTGGAATCACAGAAGGCTAAATAAGAGAAAAAATGATTCTACATTCTTAGGAAATAACTGCTGGCAAAAAGAGATGGCTTAGCAGTTAAGGCACATGCCTGCAACGTGTAAGGACTCCGGTTCAATTCTCCAGTTCCCACATAAGCCAGATGCACAAGGGGGAGCATGCATCTGGAGTTTGTTTGCAGTGGCTAGAGGCTCTGGCATGCCCATTCTCACTCTCCCTCTCTCCCTCTCTCTGTCTCTAATAAATAAATAAATAAATAAAGATAAAAATCTTTTAAAAACACCATACATTAGATTTCACAAATAATCCCACACCTTCAAATCTCCATAGAAAAGCAGGATGCATGTTATCAAATGAAAACATTCTGGAAGGCTGACTTGAAATGCTGGTTCCTTTTCAATAGCTGTGAGCAGATCACAGCCCTGTTCAGCCTCAAATTCTTCATCTGCAAATTGGGATAAGAAGTTTCATTTGGCAGGGAATGGGAAAATGGGATAATATCAAAGCCAGAAGAGCATCTACAGGAGGGACCTATATGAACCCTTCTTGCCCTCACCTGCTTCCCATCCTCTCTCCTAAAGATCACCTTGGGGTAAGTGTACAGCTAAAACAAAAATCAACACCCTTGTCATGCAATAAAGCATCCAGCAGACCTCTGCTCCCCAGTGATGGCTGTTTTTCCTACCTCTGATTTGGTCCTGAATGTCAGATGTTGTTAGATTCAGGAAGCAGGTGTTCTGTCCAGTGACGGGCAGGTTGTTTTCAAGATAAAGTTTCCTCGCTGTGAAATGTGGACTTTGTCAATATGATCACCACCCACATCCAGTTGGTATCACCATGCCAACATGATGCTTCCCTACTCCCTCTTCTTCTCTGCTGACATTGGCATCATAGATTTCTCTTGCTTATTTCATTTAAGTTTATTGTGTATTTTGTCATCCAATATGGTGACAATGACAAAATGGTGACAGTAAGCTCCACTTGAGAGCTTGCTACTGGTTAGTACTTTGGGTGTGTAAGTTCTTTTAACCCTTACCCCCAAAAAAAAATAAATCCTTCATGACTTTTTATTTGATCCATATAACAGATGATGAGGCTGGTGACAGAAAGGTGCAGTGACTTTATCAAAGTGTCACAAGAAGTCATTGAAGGACCTGGGATTTACAAACCAACTGTATGAACTCAAGGTCCTTCCTTGGAACTGCTACCTTTCAACCAAAATGTCATTTTCTGCCACCCAGAGAAGGAAGAAAGAATTTACGAGAGGCAAGAAGTAAGGAGGTGTCGTATTTCTTTGTGTTTTAATTGCTGTTATGCATGAATTGTAAGTCACTCTTGTTTTTCTATCACTGGGGGACACAAGGACAAGCAAACAGAATGGCATTAATCTATGATTACAAAAGTATGACCGTTTACATGCAAATGAGGGTTGGCCCTAAGCTTGTGGAAGACTGAAGAAGGTTACTCGGAGACATACACTTGGGGTTAGTTCTTCTTTTCCACTTACTCCCAAGGTGAGCATCAGGGGTTCAGCATCTGCCAGCATCACTGGGAACAAGATCGGGGATCTCAGTTAGTTCCTCAAGATAGAGTCACACACAGGGATGCTTTCTTCCTGCCTTTCTAAACAAATGCTATCTTAGTTTGTGAAGCCTTCCTTGCACAGTAAGGCTTTAGTTTTACCGAGTCACGTGCATTTTCCAGGGTCTAGAATGGCAAGGATCGTGTTCATTCATTCACGCCCACACTCCTTCCTTCCACACACATTCACTCATTTATTTCAATGTCTGTGCTCTCACAGATGCTGGAGGGGGTGTGCTCATGGTATTCCAGAGCAAACCAGGAAAGATAATGTCACTGTTCTATGCAGCTTGAATTAGCGAGGAAGAGCAGAATAGACATGGTATTTCAGAAACGAATAGTTATGGTTAAGAAAGAAAAAAGCAAGTTGGTGGTTGGCTAATGAAACTCTTCTGGGAAGAGTGTTGTCAACACTGATCTTAATGAACCTGGGAAGTGGGCATGTAAGGATCTGAAATCAGAGGCCTCCAAGGTTCATGGTTACCTTGTGCTAGTCACATTCATGACACGCGAGAGTAGAACCCACTGTCAGGAAAAGAGAAATGACTGCCGATGTCAATGAAGAAGATACTGAATATGAGTCTTGTGCACCCACAGAGTTTGACTAACTGCTCTTCATTTATTCTTCACAATAGCCCTAGGAGGTAGCCAGTTCTGCACCTGATTTGCTGATGGCAAAAAATCTTCATTAAATAAATTGACTCACTCTCAGTCACATAAGCAGTAAGACCCATGAGCTAAAATACAAACTCCAATGTGTTCTCCAGACTGGAAACCTTCAGGGACCCCTTTGTTTTTCACTCCCAGTAGCTGACTGGGTCTGATGTTGTAGACACTAGATAATATGATGGGGGGATGGATGGTTGATTTATTATCCCCGTATCTCATAAACACCACCTAAGATGACTGTCTAAAATTTATGACAAGTCTGAGGCTGTTGTATATAGAAATATTGTTTGTCTGAGAATACAGTAGGATAGAGTCCAAGATCTCCAAGGACTAAGTTGAAAGTTGTATGTGGCCATGAAATAAAGTATGGGGACTTTTTCACTTCTTTCTTTGAGTATACATCTCTCTAGCAAAGACAACTTCCTTGTTTTAGATCACACACACACACACACACACACACACACACATGCACGTGCATACCCCATCCTAGACACAGTCCTATTCTCACACTCAGGATGCATACACAAAGGTGCAGACTAACACATACATTTACACACTCATGTGATCTCACGCACAGACGGGTACTTCCAGGCACACTCATCCCCATATATATATCCAAGCAGAACCCTGGCTGCACCAGCACCAAGCAGACTGCATCACAAGTGGTATGCCTTCAAGTTCCAGCATCCAGCTCTCAGAAGCTATGAGAAATTTACTTCTTCTGTTACCTTAGCAACAGCCAAGTGTTCTGTACTATTTTTCCAAGGCCCTTCCACCTCTTAACTGCTTCACACTCTTCCCTACCTTTTTCCCAAAGGGACTACTATTCCTTCCAACAATCCTGATGGGATCACGTGAAAGATTATGTTAAGTGCACAACTAACCCCTGCTCCTGACTTGGGAACTTACCATTCTAAGCCTCCTATGCCTGGGGTGTTTTTCCAACAACTCCGGGAACTAAGTGCCTTATTCCCTCATTCCTTCCAAACCTGGCTCCAATGTCCCCTCCTGAGTGTGGCCCATCTTGACTCAATAGTACTGCAAGATGATGATGATGATATCAACAATTACTAAGTGATAAGAAGGTCTAGGTATAATTCTTCATGATCTGTAATGATTTATACAGCATAATTGCTCTGTGAGGCAGACACTGGCATTGATGGATGGAGTAAAACTCAAGGGCACATAAATGACCTTGTCAAAGTCACTCTTCACAACCCTTCCCTCCCTCATTCTACTTTTTCATTTCATAGCACTTGGATTTGCCCATGTACTAAGACACTTATTTTCCATTGAACATTGTCTGTGTCCTTTCTCTTCCCATAACTAAATTTTAGAGAATAGCTCTGCAAAGTGACAATCGTTTTCCTTTTTGTTCCCAAGCACTAGAGTCTGCCACAGGGTAGGTCAAGTGAATGGTCCAGTGAATAATCTCTCAGTATCTAGTTTTTGGCAGGTTCTCATTATCATTTCACTTATACTTCTATCTGTGTAATAAAAAGAGTACCATTATCACTCTATAAGGTGAACCCCAACATTTAACATTGTATAAGCCCATTGGTCTCTTACCTTTCTCTTTCTCTCTCCCCTGTTTCTCTCTTATACATGCTACTAATATCAATTCTCATAATAGAGATCTGCTTTCACTGTCTTCATAGCAGCACTAATCATTTATTGATTTTCAATGGAGAAACTAGAAAAAAAAAGACCCTGCACATTACTTGCTGCTGAGTTTCACTGGAGAGGTGATGTACACGTCCCTGTGGGGTAAGGATACATCAGACTGTGTCAAACACAGAACTCAAGATCTCTTGGTCTTTGTTTGCTACTGAAAGGTCACATGTGACAGCAGCAGACAATCCAGGCATACCTGTTCAGTTTCTAAGCAACCTTTTGTCTTCTTGTGTACCTGGGCCAAGTAGATAGAACAGAGGTTGAAATCTTTAGTCTGCTACTAACAAAATGTATGGCATCAAAAAAGTTGCTTGACTCTTGTGACCTTCACTTTGATCAGCTGCACTAGCCTCACTGAGTTTTCTTAAAGATAGAATAATTATACCAAAGACAGCCCTGCCTGGGACTCTGTGGAAGCTGTCAATACCTATTGGATTCTGCTTGTTCTCTCAGAATTCCCTCCATTTGTCAGAGCTGAGTGCTTGCTTTATCATTAAAGGTATGGAGACCACGGACTCCCACTTTTAGCCTCTAATGCATGTGGGATGCCCTGGAAAATAAACCCTTCTAAAGCTTCACTTTAATTATTTATTTAGGGAGAGAGAAATGTTTTCCATCACACAGCTGAATCAAATCTCTCTTTGGAAGAAGCCTTAGGGGATGGAGGACAGATAACTAGACAGGTCCAGGTTTAGAGGTGACACGGAAAACCTCAGGCGAGATGTTATAAGAGACTGTGATATCTAAAGAGAGTTAATTCAGGTTGGGGGAATGGCTTAGTGGTTAAGACATTTGCAAAGCCAAAGGATCCAGGTTTGATTCCCCAGGACCCATGTTAGCCAGATGCACAAGGGGGTGCACAGGGATCTGGAGTTTGTTTGCACTGGCTGGAGACCCTGGAGCACCCTTTCTCTCTCTTTCTCTGTCAAATAAATAAATAAATATAAAATAAAAAGATATAATTCTTCCTTGAGGAGAAGCTAATGAACTTTAGAATCCCTGAAGCAAGGAAGCATATCTGGGAACTGTGAAAGGAGAGAAAATGATCCAGGAAAAACGCCAGATGCATGGCGTACACAATTCCCCTTGAAAATTTGACCCACTTGGCTGACATTCAATTTTCAGTGGTTTCCAGTGCTGCTTAAAGAAACACAACAAACATCAGGTTTGTTGAGAGTGTGTTGGGATGAAAAATGGTTGGGCAGTGCCTAGCACATACAATTATAGTTATCCATATTAATGTTAACAGTACTATTATCAGCATCCTTTCTTGTTTTGGGTCCATGGTATATTGGGGAGTGAACTAATTGAGAAGTTGGTATTGTTGAAAGAAATGCTACTAGGACAAAAATGGATTAATCATCAAGAATATGACAATTACAATGCAAATTAATTCTGTAGAAGCAGGAACTGAGGGTTTAAACTGCTTACAAAAGTCAAGACCTCCAAGTCCGCTGAAAGGGACTTTGGGCTTTTCATTATTTGTTTTATAATGGTTTAAACCATTTTCTTTTGCGTCAAAAAAAAAAAAAAAAAAAAAAAAAGGGAAGATGAGGCTAAAATGGGGTTACATTGAACTCATAAGTCATAAGAGTTTCTAAGATGTTGTTCACCCAAAAGACAAATGCCAAATGTTCAGAGCTACAGTCTCTGTTGCCCAGCCATCTGGTCCTTTGTGCATTTCTCATCTCTCCCCATTGTGTCCCAGACACACAATCATCAAGCTGTCCACCACACTTCAGTCCTATACCAGGGCCACTGTCACTGCCACTGCCTCTGTGTATGGACTCACCAGTTTCTCCATCACCCCTGGAAGGCGATCACCTTAATTTTCTTTGTTTTCTTGATACTTTACCCTGTCTCAGTTCCAGGACATCCAAAGAGGTTTTTCAACTCCCTCAATTCAAGACTGATTTTCTCTCTTAAGGATTCCTAAGATCTCGGATTCTACTTCCTCTGATGCTTGGTGGGACTTGGTAATACTCCCACTTCCTACACCTACACACACACACACACACACACACACACACACACGGGTGGGCTTCAGTTCCCATAGGGTATACTTGAGTTATCTGGCAGTGGGAAATCAAGAGATTCTGATAAAGGGCATCCATGGTGTGATCCTATTTCAGAAGAGAATGGTAAACTTTTCTTGTAAGAGACTAAATGTTACACATTTTACATTTTGTGGACCTCATGGAGGATTCTCTATAGCAATTTCTCAGCTCTGCCCTGAGAATTGAACATGGTGAGAGACTATACATAAACAAATATCTAGGTCTTCATTCTAATCAAACTTATTTACCAAAACCTACTGCTGAAGGCAGTAGGCTGACAATATCTGTTTTAAAAGATAGCACAAAGGCAGTAATGTCCCTTCACTTCCATTAGAACACCTGAAGAGAAGCAGTTTTTGGAAGGAAAGGGTTTATTTCTACAATTTTAGTGCAAGTTTTATCATGGTGAGAAAGCTATGGCAGGAGCAGACAGCAGGGTGTCATGTTTTGTCTGATCAGCTGGGAGAAAGCAGAAAGAGTGGCTAGCCGGCATTGGCCAGGAGAGCTGGACTCTAAGATCACAAGGGCTACTTCTAGTGTCACACCCCCTCCAGCAAACCTCTACCTCCCAAAGGCTCCATCAGATGGGGATTAAGTATGAATCTTAATCACAAATCCATGAGGCTGTTGAGCATATTTTGCATTCAAACCACTGCACTCTCAAGCTAGTGGCAACTTGGGAAAGTTTGGGGGGCACTGGGAGGTGAAGTCTTGCTGGAGGAGGTGTGTTACTGGGACTGGGCTTGGGGTAACTTAGCACAGCTCCAAGCTCCAGTACTCAAACTACTTCCTTCCTGCTGCAGTGGGGATGTGATACCAGATTGGATGTCTGCTCCTGCTATGCCTTTCCTGCCACGATGAGATTTTTTTTCTCAAAACTGTAAGCCAAATTAAATCCTTTCTTTCCACAAGCTGCTTCTGGTCAGGTGTTTGGTCTCAGCAATGAGAACACAACAGCTATAACAACTCACCTCAAGTACCCACATAACAACTCAAATATACACCAATGAAAAATAAATGATAAGAGAATATGATACATAGATGCAATAGAATATTAATTGTCCTGGAAAGAAAAAGGATCAGAATCCTGGCATCATGATAACATGAACAAACTTGCATAACATTATGTTAAACCAATTAAACTAGTCACATATACAACTATTCTATTTACATGAGCTAGCTAGACTTCTCAAGCTATGATTATAGAGACAGAAAGTAGAATGGTGATGTCCAAAGTGTAGAGGCAGAAGACTGAGTAGCTTCCATTGAATGGGTAGAGTTTCACTTATGCAAGGAGGAAAAAAATAAATGCCCTGTATGCTAGTTGAATAATAATGTGAATATACCCAGTAGCATTAACTGTGTCTTTAAAATGGCTGATATGGTAAATGTTCATGTTATATGTATTTTCTCACATTTAAAAAAATTAAAGTGAGTGACTTCAATTCTTCATAGAAAAGCTTCACTTGATTTTGTTCCTCTCATGTCCTTCTACTCTGAAGCTGCTCCCTCCGCTCCATGGATGAGGGCAGCTTGGAGAGACACAGAAGACACAAAGGTGCTTCCAGTGATGTCCCTGACCAGAGAAGCCAGGCAGAATCCCCCTATCAGCCTGCCCATAGGAAAATGGTGTCATTTCAACCTGGCACAATCTGCTGTCTGCGCCTGCTTTGCTGTAAGTACTGGGCAGGAGCTTGGCCAAGGTGTCATTTTAGGATCTGTCATGTCCGATAACCCTGCACTAGGGCTGCACATGTGTCGGCTCCTGTTTAAGTTATTTATATAGGTGGTTGAAAACGCTTTGCTTGTACAAACTAGAAACTATTAGATTAGGCCAGCAGAGACAGCCAGAGGCAATCTTTTAACAAAGTGAGTGGGATTCAAAGTAGGCATGGAAAGTAAATATTATTTCGCTGGGAGTCGATTAGAAGAGCTCCGCAGATGCGCGGTAACTGCTTTGTTAACTTAGCTGGGGGAGGTGAGCGCGGCCAGTAGGCACCAGCTGGATTGGAAGGTGAGTAGCCTGGAACGAAATGGTAATTCCGAGGTGGGTGGATGCGTCAGGCAGCCCTGCACACACACTCCCCTCCTCTCTTTATTTAAAGTACATGGTGGAGCTTAGCAGCTGGGAAGCCTTGGTTTGCTCTAAAATTTCTCATTTTAATTCAGGCAAACACTCTATAAATCCAATGTATCGGAAAGCAAATATTGAGGCTGAGAAAGAAGGTCCATTAGATGGAGTGCTTAGCTTTAGCCTGAGCAAGTGGGAGGGGCAAATGGGGAGATGGAGAGAGTTGTAATGGGACTGTGGAATGTGGCCACTAAGAAAGAATCTCAGGAGCTTGGAACCTGCGAGAAAGTCAGGGTTAGAAATGGAGGGAAGAAGGGGAGCTGGGACTCACAGAAAACAGGTCAATTTGGCAAGGACTGGATTGGAAAGAGACCCTTGGAACCTCTGGTGGAAAGAGAATTTGCAAAGAGGCTTCAGAAAAATGTTGATCTCTCTTGAGTCTCAAGATAAAGGGTTTCTTAAAGAACTGGGGCGGGGGGGGGGTGGAGCGAGCCAGAAGGGGACTCAATAATTTGCAAACATCTGAGTCTGTAGTGTCTGCGTGACTACTTTCTCATAGGAAAATGCTAAGAGAGGGCAAGGGCAGATCTGGAAATTTGAATGACAGCTCACTTGCAGTGTTTCACAGTGGGGTTGCTACAAATTTTGTGGAAAAAGGTCAGACAGGGCCAGGAATAACTGAGCTGCTACAGAAAACCCCAGGCAAAAGAATGTACAAGAAAATGGTTTCCAGGAGCTCAAGCAAGTGATGTCTCTCAGGGATACTCCAAAAGGAGGGTCTTCCTGGGGGGGGTGGTGGTATTTATGATGATCATGTGCATAGGCTCTGTTATAAAAATAGGAATTAAAACCATCATCATCGTCATCAAGAGCTGAATAACCATGGGGTAGTCTTTGGATCTCTTTTTATCTGAAAATGAGGCAATTATGATGTTGCCTTTTATTTTATGAAGACAGACCTATTAAAAATGGTGCCTGTGTAAGACTAATTCTCAAAAATGTATCCACAACATCTCCAAGTGTACTTCCTACCGGCAAGCAAAAATTCAAAAGGAACACAAAGATTGTCTATGGACTGACTGGCTAGATGTGACCTTCACATTTATCCCATTTCCCATAGTAGGTCTTGGGAGTTTTGACCCTGAATTCCTCATGGTCATTTGTTATTCTTCCTCTACAAGAATTATACAGAAAAGGAAGTAGCCAGGGATAATGATCAACCACCAGAGTCTCTTTTGGATCCTACTAATGTCAGCAATTTTTGCTTCCAGTAAAGTTAAAGATTAGTTTAGACAATCCTCTCAATATCCCTTTCCAACTTTAAAGTTTTATGAGAGATGTGAAATCACTAGCACGTTAGAATGAGAGCCACTGTTGATAATGACAGCCACCACCTTCCAGGTGCCAGGCTCAGGAGTCACCGCCAACACCACCCTTACTTACTGATCGTCACAGTTCTTTGAGGAGGTGACTATTTTACCAACATACTACCAAAAAGGAAAGTGAGTTTAATGAAAGACCAATCTTTGCTTAGTATTACACTCCTGCTAAATGGCAGCACTGATGTCTAAATGAATTCAACCAAATCCAAAGACAGATTTCTTGACATTGGCTGTTTTGTGAACCTAGGGACTGTCATATATGAAGCAGATGCCACGTTAGAAGGCAAAATGGAGACAAAGTAGAAGAGCTTTTATTCCCAGGTTATTGGTCATTGGCCTTGACTCTTAGAGAATAAAGATAATTAACCTTCTGGGATAAGGAAAGGATATACTTGATTTTTGCCCAAAATGAAGTTGTTCTAACTGTTACTGATATGCATTGCTTTGAACTCTTAATCAATGATATTAGCAGTTTTCAGTGTTCATTTAATTAATACAAGTGACCTGCTGGAAAAAAAATTGGATAATTATTGTTTTATGCAATGTCTTATCAAGTATACTGTGAAAACTCCAATAATCAGAAATGCTTAGCAGAATTTTTATCAAAGAATATTATCTGGGCTGGAGAAATGGCTTAGTGGTTAAGGGACTTGCCTACAAAGCCAAAGAACCCAGGTTTGATTCCCCAGTACCCATATAAAGCCAGATGCAAAAGGTGGTACATGTTTCTAGAGTTTATTTGCAGTCGCTAGAGGCCCTGGTGCACCCATTCTCAATCTCTCTGTCTCTCTCTCCTTGCTTCTCTCTCTCAAATAAATGAATAAATAAATAAAATATTTTAAACAGAATGATATCTAAATAGAAAACACCTGTTTAGAGAGACTGGTCTGAAAATAACTAGCATCATAATTCCCATTGCTGTGGCATTGTTCTGGTTTACGACATCCTGATTAGTTCTGCTGAAAAACCCTTTCTTGAATGACCTTGGACATGGAAATATTTTTCAGAAGTAATGCTTCAGTAGCAGTGAATACCCAAGGGCTACTGGGGTTCCTGATCTTGATAGAACAAGAACCTTATGTTTTCTGACTATTGGATACTTATTATTTTTTAAAGTATATTTTATTTATTTATTTGAGAGAAAGAGGCACAGAGAGAGGTAGAGAGAGAAGGAGAGAGAGAATGAGCACTCCAGGACCTCCAGCCCTGCAAAAGAATTCCAGATGCATGCGACCTCTTGTGCATCTGGCTTATGTGGGTCCTGGGGAATCGAACCTGGGACCTTTGGCTTTGTAAGGCAAACGCCTTAACCACTAAGCCATCTCTCCAGTCCCAGATGATTATTTTTTCATATGTATGTATGTGTATGTGTCCATGTGTGTGCATGCACATGTGTACACGTGGAGGTCAGATGACAGCCTCATTGTCATGTTCAGAAACACCATCACCTTTGGGAGGATGGGATTTATAATTAGCCTGGACCAATTATGCTACACTGGCTGGTCACTCAGCACCTGGGATCACCTGTCTCCATCTCTCCAGCACTGTGATTATAAGAGTGAAGTTCCATGCTTGGCATTGCTACATGGGTTCTGGAGGTCAGATTCAGGTTACTATGTCTTAATGACTGAACTACCTCCCAGATCAACGCTTAGATAATTCCGTGGGAAGAACTTTGGATGGAGGAGGGAGTTCAGATAAAGTCTGATATGCATAGAGTTGATAGAACAAAGAACGGTCTGACTAATAATTCTCATTATACAGATGAGTAGAGGTCGATGTATTCACTAGTTCTTTGAATATAGTCCATGTCTAAGAGAAAATGTCTCGGATTGCTCTGGCAACAAGAGATTATAAGCATTGCATAACATAATAAAAGCAGTTATTTAAAATAGATTCTTGGCCATTTTTTTCATTGTCTCTGATTATTGGCCACACACTAGTCCCATGCAGCTAGGTATATTCACAAAGCCTGATTACACCAAGAGCTCTAAGCTCTGCACAGTCACATGATAAGGCAGGTGCAGCTTCGGGCCCAGTGCATGTAATATAAAGTCTTAAAGTAGGCATTGGAACGTAATGAACTTTCACTGCTGGAGACCAGAGACTGTGGGAGAAAACACGACCATGTGTTTTGGTTGGCATGGTGATTCCCCTGTTGCCCTTTGGTTCTTAGAGTTCACATTGACTTTTGCCACCCTGAACCTATAAATAGGGCATGTTATACCAGAAATTTAGAATGCCAATATTTTCTTATAATTAATTATATATTATAGTTCTATCTTAGGTTGGCTTATGTCATGGCCTCTGGTGTCTGAAATCTGAAGCTGCTAAAGCAGAATTTCAAGCTCAAAGGTTTTATTTTTAATGCCCATCAATGTCTAAAACCCACAAATGTTCCAAACTACATTCGACTGGTTTCCTGCTAAGTTCATCACGTCGGTGGGGTGGAGACTGTGTCATGCGTGGATTGTTCTCCATCTCCTCTCCTCTCATTATTCACCACGCATGGTTGTGGTCCTTATGTCTTCAGAATTTGTTTCTTATAACCCATCTTTTCTGTCACAGTGTATTTTTGAAAAGTCTTTATTAACACTTGTTTGGAAAATAAAATGGTTTCGGAGCCAGATGGGATATCAACCCTTTCTCTCCAGCTCCCATGTGACCTCTTCACTCACTGAACTCAACCGTATGAAACACAAATAGGACCCTGTCATTACCATTTCACCTCCCTAATGAGTTTTCATGACCCACACAATAAAGCCTAAACACTTTGACACAGCCTCTATGACCCTTCGCGACCTGGTCCATGCTTAACCCCCCCAGTCTAGTCTCTAACAGCTTCCTACCTCCAATGTTTGCTCCATCTCTTCATGTTATTAACTAACTCTAAATGCTATTCTAATCTTTGTCACTATGTTTTTCTCCCCTTATTCACTTCTTTTCTTTTTCTTCTAGGAACAAGTTTCACACATCTACTCACATGTTTTCCAAAAAGCCAACCATTACCAGGGCTTTCCTCCTTAATCTAGATGGACATTTTCTAAGGACACAAGAATTAGATAGCCCTGCTATGACACATCCCAAATTATCTTCTGACTGATTAATGTGTCCGGATCTCCTCATAGATTGAACTCACTGAAGCCAGACACCATGCCTTATGTTTTTAATCATGAGCACCTAGGACAGAGCCAAGCAATTAGCAGATACATACCATATGTTTATTTCACACATAAATTAATGAATATTACTGAATAATTCATCCAAGGCCAAAAGCAGAAATGAAAGCTTACCCTTGTCTTCTTATTTAAAATTGCATTATTTTATTATATCTTATTCTCTTGTTTAAATACCAAGATGTGCCTTGATTTTGCCTTTAAAATTTGTGTGTATGTTTGCATTTCCTCCAACCATTAATAAATGTGGAATAAAGCCACTTCCAAGAACGCATACATACACAGTTACACATTAACACATAACTGAGGAAGTTTATTGCTGAGAAACTATCAAAAAGGAAAGTAATAACGTACTTTAGAAAAAAAATATTTCAGAGGACAGTTTGTGTTTGTGAAGTAAGAAATAATAGTGAATGAATGAAGTGATAAATTGCATGTATATACAAACAGTAATTATTTCTAGATACTAATAAATAATGTCTAATTTTATTTTAAAAGGGTACAATTTAAACAGTGAACATGAGTATCATTTGAGCTGATGGTCAATGGCTAAACTTATAAGAGCTCTAAGATCTTTTTATTAGTTATAAGTTTTAATACACAGATAGCCTTAGGATCAACAGACCTAAATATATTTATCTGACTTTATTTTAAATTTAAATTCCAAGTATAATCTTCAAAAATGCTAGAGATAAAGTGAATGAATTAAAAATCAATAGATTATAAACATAGAGCAAAGAAGTAGCATTTAGGGAAAAGGAGAGAAATTATACAAACTTCAGTAAGCCAGAAAATGACCAGAAAATAGAAGGCAAATAAAAAAATGAAATAAAAAACATAGCTGTTAAAATATCTAAATATGGAAAAAAAAGGATAAATGTGGTGTCTTAAACATACTTGTTAAAACCAGACAATATTAGGTTATAAAATGAATTCTAACTGGTTTGATTCCCCAGTACCCACATAAAGCCAGATGCAGTGGTGCATGTATCTGGAGTTTGTTTGCAGTGGCTAGAGGCCCTGGTGTTCTCTCTCTCTTTGCAAATAAACAAATAAAAATAGAAAAAAACTGGATTAGTTGTACAGTTACCAGATAAACAAGTTTAAAATTAAAAGCACTATTAAAAATTAAAAAGTTTATACTACAATGGGAGAAATTCAAATCATCCTGCAAGTTTGGTAACTCTAAGTTAGTATATACACTATAAAATATCACTAAATTTGTAAAATGAAATCAATGGAATTTGATAAAGAAATCATAACATCAGTCAATAGCGTGAAGGATTTACCTCCATGTTTGATAGATGAAATGAACAAAACTACAGCATAGAGTTTTGTTAACTTAAGACAATATGCTTACACTAATGGTCCTATTTAAGTAGAGAATAAACACCCAGGGAACTTTTTTTTTCAGAATATGCTGTGCTGTAAGACAAAGATAAAGTGTGTCAAAGAGTTGGTATCAAATATACTACTATCTCTAGACAAAACATAATTGTGCTAAAATATAATGGTAAAGTACACATGCAAAACCCCTTTCTGAATGTATGGATATAAGTGGAAATAATTTTAAATATAAAGCTACTTAGAATACTAAATATACAAATTGTAGGATTAAGATAAGTAGAGCCTTCTAAAAGTATACATTTTGTAAGAAAATTAGAAAAGCTTAGCATTATGAGATATTTAGTTTAGAAAGTTAGAAAAAGAAACAGACAAATAAAAGGAAGTAGAATGTTTTCAGAACAGAGAAAAAGTAACTGAGATAAAATTAGAGTTGAGAGTATCAATTACACCATAGGAATATTCTATAAGTCAGATAATAAGAATCACAGATGTTGATGAAGAAAAATAAAAACAGAAAGCATAAATTATCATATTGGTAATTTGAAGAGTAGAGAAGGGTAAAGATGCCAATGAAGCCACAAAAGGAATAAAAGTCTCTGCAGCTGTATGACAATACATAAACCACATTAAAATAAAAGTATAACATCACAATTGACTGAAGATAACATGAAAATCTTTATGTCCTATCTGTTAACATAATACACATAAAAGTAATGTAAGTTAAACTCCATTCTATGAGGAAAATGCCTGGCTCACATACAAACTCCTGGGAGTACAGAGGACCATTCCCAGCTACTTCTGCAAAGCCAATGTTACCTTCTTCCAGTCTCATTTGGGCAAACAGCATCTAGCACTGATAAGTAGTAAAGTGTAGAATAAAACATGGCCATGCTGGCTTATTCTAGCAATGTAATTCAACATATTAACTCATAGGATTTATGAAAGAGCATGCCACATGTGATTTCAGTAGATGCAAAAAGAAAATTTAGCAACATATATATACATAATATATTTAATATAGAATATAATTTAATATATAACTATGTATACTTAGTATTATATATAAATGCACATTCATAATCAATGAAAACACTTGTCAAAATAATAGAGAAAACTTCCTCAACTTGTTATATATTGGTGATCTATACTAAGTATACATTTAAGCAATTTTGTATTGTAGAATAACATGTGAATACTGGGGCTGGAGAGATGGCTTAGCAGTTAAGGTACTTGCCTGTCAAGCCTAAGAACCCAGGTTCAATTCTACAGAACTCTACATAAGCCAGATGCACATGATAGCACATGTGTCTGGAGTTTGTTTGTAGTGGCTACAGGCCCAAAGCACCTATTCTCTGTCTCCCTCTCTCTCATCTCAAATAAATAAAATATTTTTTAAATATGAGTACTGAAAACCACCTGAAATATGTGCCATGATGAATTTTTTATGGAAGTATCCTTGTAACCACTACCCCTGTCAAAAAATATTGTAGGCCCCATTCTCTTCCCTTCCTCCTTTCCCCTCCCCTTTCCTTTTCTCCCTTTTCCTCCTCTCTTCTCTCCTTGTCTCTTTTGTCTTTCCCCTTTCCTCCTCCTTCCCTGAAATATTTTATAAAGCATGAAAATAAAGGTACCCCACTCATGACATAAGTGAGAGACAAAAGTCCTGAGAGAGCAAGGGAAACATCCCAGAAACAGCAGCATTTAATATGAGAAGCACAAATGGCCTCAGTCAAGTGTGACTAATCTTGTTATCACTTTGAGGAATAAACCTGAAGACCATAATGAGATACTTTGGCATTCTCTAGATTAGGGGGAGAGCACAATGAAAGGAACAAGTCTTTGAGGCAATTACCCCTAACCCCAGTGGATAATCTCTTATTCTTGATGTAAGTGTGGACATACACGGTCATTCTGATAATCCATTTGGCATTACTTGGTAAATCTGAGCATTCACAAATTCTAAGACCCAATTCCATTCTCGAGTATATAGGTAAGAAATCACAGTCTATATTGGAAGAATGAAAATATAGAATGTTCAAGGCGGTTTAATTGGTAAAGCTAAACACCATTCACAACTCCTGGAACAAAATGTGCTTCTATCTATATAATGCTTTACGTTAGTAAAAGCATGTGAACCATTTTTGTATTCAAGAATATATGAAATAATTTTGCAAGTTTAACAAGGAAACTAATAACAAATAAATGATAACAATTATAACAATACAAAGAAAAACTAATATATTAAGAATATGAAGTTAGTTATATGATAAAAATCTACAAACAGGAAGGGGTCCATATGTGCATGTGATAAATTTGTATATACATGGACATATAAACCTCTAGAATGATATATACACATAACATTCATATACATATATAACATAATATAATATATCTACATATACATAACACACATATTCATATATATAACATACATATACATGATTATACATATACATCACAGAAAGCAATCCAAAACACACAACTCAAAATAGTTATTCATTAATGGCTAGAGGTAGTAGTTGATATGAGATGGGGAGAAATTTTTCAATAAATACATAGCAATAGTAATATTTTAGCCCTTAGCTTAGGTAGTTTAGAATAATGAGTATTCATTTTATTATCATATTTCATGATATATAATATTACTATTTTGTATTAAGCACTATATTAAAATATGATGCACATTATAATAAATTATATAAAAAATAAGAGCATTTGCCAGGTGTGGTGGCACACACCTTTAATGCCAGGACTCGGGAGGCAGAGGTAGGAGGATTGCTGTGAGTTTGAGGCCACCATGAGACTACATAATGAATTCCAGGTCAGCCTGAGCTAGAGTGAAACCCTACTGTTCAAAACAAAGAGAACTTGGTGAACAGCAATGTACAAACAGACCTATACCAAACGTGGCAAAGAGTACGGAATTTTGGATCTGAGTGGTTGCAGGGAAGAATCCTGTGATGCTTGTTTATTGATGTCTGCATGAGCAGGACATGAAGTGACAAAGTATGTGCAGATAGATCACTCCTGTGATAAGTGAGTTATTGTATCAGAGTAAGGCTTTGCCTTTATGGAGGGCATGAGAAAGGGTGGAACATGTGAAAGACACACAGCTCTACTTCTTGCCCTTTAAAAAATTCATTTTCAAGAAGAGAGAAGGGACGGAGGATGGTGTGCCAGGGCCTCTAGCTGCTGCAAATTAACTCCAGATGCATGCATCACTCCTTGCATATGGCTTTATGTGGGTACTGGGGATTCAAACTTGGGTCCTTAGGCTTTGCAGGCAAGCTCCTTAACCACTAAGCCATCTCTCCAGCTCTGCTTCTTACCTTTCTACTGGATAACTGAAGAGCACACTGGCAGGGGTGTGTGTATATATATGTGTGGGATGTAGGGGCATAGAATCACAAGCAATATCTAACAGGGGAACTGAAAAGTGGTGACCATGATGAACTCATCTTGATTGGGGTCTTTCCTCATGAAAACCTGCGGCTCATGGATTCACTGGTTTTAAGACCCTTGGTTTGCACAGTTTTTTCCTTCTAGGAAAACTGAGAAAGAAAGGACACCATGAGAGGGGCAAGAGGAAAAAGATTGCCAAGAAAAGGCAAGGGAAGCAGACCTAGAGATGAAATTCCGCCCTGGGAGGAGAGCAAAGGGAAGGAGAGCATGGGGGGAATTATTGATTAGATCCCTTGAGATGACATAGATCAGCCCTTGATTACGTGTGAGAAGTTGGCAGGCCTGAATTGCTTACAACTAATTAATAGCTGGGAGGTGCTTTGAAATCCTGGGATGAAAGCAGAAGGCTCTGACTACAAAAACCGAATGGCATCCAAGATTTAAACTCTTCCCTGATCCTGCAGATTCTCCTTGCTGAACAGAAGAGCCTACTGACTTTATCCTGAGACTTTACTCATCCATAGGGCCCCTGGAGGGTGGGGACGGCTTTCTTTTTCTGCTCTCATTTCTCCATGTTGCCTCAGACTTCGGCCAAAGTTGAGCTTCACACCCTCCATGGAAGGAGCCGGGAGTCCTCAGCAGAACAAGGGAGACTGTGTACTAATGTCAGTCCTTCTGTACTGAGGCTTTGGTCTTTATTATTGTTTTTATCACTTTATTTTTCATTGCTCTTATCTTTCCTCCTCTCAGATTCTGCTCATCTCCAGTTAGAAGACAGTCCCATGCTCTGGAAAGCAAGAGAGTCTGGATGTCACCTCGGCTTTCCGGTGTTAACCATTTCCAGGAAGCTCTCTCAACCAATAGCCAGCTACTCATCTTTTCCTAAGGTCAGGGACTGGATGGGTGGTGATGTTTCCCCACACACCAGAAGTGAACCAGATGCAGCTAGGATTTCAATTTGGGCCTTTACTCTGTGTGTGTGTTGGGGGGGGGTATAGATATGGAAGCTAGAAGACAGCCTTGCACTTTATCTGATATAGGGTCTCTCTCTCTCTCTCTCTCTGGTCTCTAATTTCTGTACTCTGCACATCTTTACTGCTTTTTGGGCTTCTTGCACAGCCAGTCTAGCTGGCCTTTAATGTCAGGATTCTTCTAACTGTGCCTCCCACTGCCATAAGTGAGTTAGGATGACAGATGTGTGCCACTTTGCATCTGGCTTTATGTGAGGCTGAGGATTGATCTCTGGTGAGAAGATTTTCAGAGCAAAACCCTTAAACTGCTGAGCCATTTCCCCAGCCCCCCATTTTCACATTTTTATGAGGAGATGATCCCAAATATTTTTAATTTATATATATATATATATATATATATATATATATATATATATATATATTTTATTGACATCTTGTATACTTACATACAAAAAACCTATGATATTGCCCTCCCCTCCCCCCATTCCACTTTAGAACTCCAGTCTCCATCATATCCTCTCCCTCTCTCCATTAGTCTCTCTTTTAATTTGATGTCATCATCTTTTTCTTCTATTTTGAGGGTCTTGCAAAGGTATTGCTATGCACTGCAAGGTCACAGATATTGAGGCCAATCTCTGTCTGGGCAGTTGCATTGTAAGAAGTCATACCCTTCCTTTGGCTCTTCCATTCTATCCGCCCCTCTTCCGCAATGGTCCCTGAGCCTTGGAGGGTGTGACAGAGGTGTTTCAGTGCTGGGACCTCCTCTATCCCTTCTTCTCAGCACTATGTTGCCTTTTGGGTTATCCCAGTGGTCATCACCATCTGAAAAGAGAAGCTTCTCTAACCAGAAGTGAGAGTACCATTAATATGTGAACATGAACATTAAGTGTAGTGCCCCCAGGGCAGCTTGGTGGTAATTTTTTTATATTTATCTATTATATGAGGGAGGGGTGAAAGGCAGATAGAAAGAGAGAATGGGTGCACCAAGGCCTCTAGCCTCTGCAAATGAACTCTAGACGCATGCACCCCCTTGTGCATCTGGCCTATGTGGATCCTGAGGAATAGAACCTGGCTTCTTAGGCTTCACAGGAGACTTAACCACTAAGCAATCTCTCCAGCACCCAAATATTTTAAGAATAATTGGAAGTATTCTGTGGTACAACTTGATCTGAAAGCAGCCTCCTCAGGGAAATTTGGAAGTGAACTGGTCTACAGTTGAGGCTAGGCAAAATAGCAGGTTCATTTTAGCTTTCTGGATGGCATTAGAACAACAGATGCTTTCAAAAAAAAGTGCCCAGCAAGAAAAGAAATGACAGTGTCAGCAACAGAGCAAAGGATTAGCATGAGATGAGCCACCTCCATCACATCTCCCATGGCCCTGGAGACATCATAGCAGAAGTGGTGACTCAAACATGAGTGCTGCTCTCACTGCCAGCCTGACAACCAGCTCCAGGGAGTTGGCCATAGACACTGAGGACACTCAGGACTCATCAAAGTAGAAATCCAGAGGTTGCAGAGAGCCAAACACTAAACGAGACTTAAAACATACCCACCATGGCTCAGGGAATATTGCAGAAGAGGAGCCAGAAAGATTATAAGAGCCACAGGGTCAGAAGGAGTAACCTGAGGCATTGCTCCCCATATTACAGACTGACTAATGCATTTGTGACCCCACAGTGAATACCTATAACCCCTCTGAAGAGAGCCCACAGTGGAATGGGAGTGGAGAAGAGGGGATATAAGAGGATAATATGAGAGGAATGCGACCAACAGGCATTTTGTTCATACAGTAAAGTTAATAATTAATTTTTTTTTTTTTTTTTTAGGAAAAGAAGGAACTTTTCTGTAGGCCCACAAATCATAGCACTGAAGCTCCTGATGAGAAGAGATAGAGCAGTCAGGGACATATTTGGATGGTAAGCGCCTCACCCACGTCTGGTGGAACATGCTTACATCTGCATGGTTTTGCATACAGAATGGAGATCCAGATCTCCAGGTAACGTTAAGTGCACCTGCAGAGACTTTAGCACAGTTGGAGAAACACTTTCAGGCCTGGGGAGTGTTGATTCCCCCCCCACAAAAACAATACTCATCAGGAAAGGCAAACCGAGGGCTGCTTCACAAAAGTGAAGGGTGCTTTTCCACAAATGGCTGGAAGGAGACACGTGGTTCTTATACTGAGGAGCAGACAGAGGAAGAACATCACGCGTCAGCAGAGAAGGAGTTGGGAGACGGACTCTCAAGCTTTCTTGGGCATCCACACCACCTGGGAAAGGTGCCAGAATTGCTCCATGAACTACTCAATCAGATCTTCCACACTGAGCCCAGACAGGTACATAATGCGACTTCTTAAGAAAAGCAGGTTGGGCTGGAGGGATGGCTTAGTGATTAAGGTGTTTGGCTGCAAAGCCAAAGGACCCAGGTTCAATTCCCCAGGACCCACGTTAGCCAGAGGGAGCACATGCACCTGGAGTTTGTTTGCAGTGGCTGGAGGCCCTGGCGTGCCTATTCTCTCTCTCTCTCTCTTTCTTTCTCTCTTTCTCTGTCAAATAAATAAAAATAAAAGAAAAAGAAAAGCAGGAACATGAGGGGATCGTTGCGAATGAGGGGATCATTGTGCTTCAGGAATCAGGTTTAATTTTGAGGATGACAACTTCTCTCTTTTTCCCAGGTGATGCTGAATATACTAAAAGGATCAAGACACCAAGGCAGGTCATGGCCCTGGTGACACTCTCAGAGTTGTCATGTCAGTGTCTTGGCTAAGGACACTCTTTGCACCTTCTCGCCATAAAGCTTGCCAGATAACTTGGATATTTTCTCCGGAGAAGTCTAAGGAAGAAAATGGTGCCCATGGAGTACCTGGTGACTTCAGTGTGTTGCTCTTTTCCTCAAAAAGTTGTTTTTCTGTTATTCTCACACCGTCCTTTGAAACCTACCATTGTCGTTGACATTTTATACTAAAGAAGTGTAGCTTGAACCTAGTAAGTCTGACTTCCTTTATAGTTCGAGAGATAGGACCTGGGTGTGTCTTAGGATGGGTCTGGTGTCCTCTATTGATTCTGCCTTAGTCACTGAAACTTTAGTGAGCACATACACATGCGCGGGCACACACTCACACGTGCGCGCACACACACACACACACACACACACACACGTTATCATCTGTCTTCTCTTCCTCTTTATTTAGATTTAGGAAAACAAAACAAAAGAAAGAAACCAAGTCTGGGTTCAGCTTTTCCCTTGCTCTTTCCCAGAATCACAGCAGTAAGTTCCAGCTCTTTACCTCCTCCTAGGAAGTAGGGGGAGAAACTGATCAACAAAAATAAACATTTATCTTCCCAACACGTCAAATCATTTCATGTCACATTCTACTAATAAGGCACCTTCATTCTGGGAATGAGGGGTTTGCAAAAATGAATGCATAATTAAAAAATTGAATTTACGGTAACATCAAGCATTTGTAGAAAAAGCAGAGTGCTTTCTATACAGACTCTCATTTGGAGTATCCGCTGAGGAGATTCAGATAATTTAGTTTGCCCATGCAAAAGCAAAGGGGAGACTTTGTAAATATTTAAATACACTCAAGTTTCTGAAAAAGGAATAAAAATGATCTGTTGACTCCTTGATGCATAATTCTCTCACCCAGAGGACGTAGAGCAGGCTGAGGTTCCCATGAGTTCCCCCATTTATTTTTTGCAACAATTTGGTGACACACATATCATTCTTTAACCCTCAGGTCAGCACCACTGTGAGGTGTCAAGCTTTAATTAGATCTAACTCAGAGCTTCTAGGAAAACATGCCTTACTAAATAGTCAGTGACCCTCATCGTTCTCCATTAGCATTTGAAGGAGCCTTACAAGCATTCAAGACAGACTTATCAAGCAAGATATCAGTAAAAAAAGAAAGCACAGAATAGGCTTTTGTAAAATGTGCATTTTCACTGTATGGGTGGGTATGTTTATTAAATTCATAGTCACAGGAAAAATGTATGTCATGTGAGTCCCATATTCTGGGGCAGAAAATATATTTCAGAGAGGTCAGTTAAATTGCCCATAGTCACACAGGTAGAAAATGGAAAATTTTAGCTGGAGAGATGGCTCAGCAGTTAAGACGCTTACCTGCAAAGCCAAAAGACCCAGGTTCGATTCCCCAGGACCCATGGAAGCCAGATGCACAAGGTGGCACAAGGAATATTTGGAGTTTGTTTGCAGTGGTTGGGGGCCCTAGGGTGCTTATTCTCTCTCTCTCTCTCTCTCTCTCTCTCTCTCTCTCTCTCTCTCTCTCAAATAAATAAATTTTAAAAAAGGAAAAAACCTTAAAAAAATAAAAGAAAATGGAAAATTTGAAGCTAAAGCCATGAGCTTCTTCTTGACCTCAGAGTATATCCTGCTTAACAAGCCTGCTTCATGGTGACTGAGTTTTAATATATCAAGCTTCTAAATTTAATTCAATCAAAGTGTAAACAACTGTTTGTCAGAGCAGGATTCTTAGAAATTACAAGGAGTAGGTGGTGCAATGGGAAAGCTTTGTTGCCTCTGTGCTTGACCTAGGGATAAAAAGAGGCAGTTTCTAAGTGGTAAGAGGACAGAAGAAGAGAGATAATCAGGCAAAAAGAGGAATGAGCAAGGCATTTATGGTGTGTGCGCCTTTTATTGTTGTAACAAACTGCTATGCATGTAGTGGCTTAAAACAACATGGATTAATTAACTTTCGGTCCTGGAGGTCAGAAGTCTGGCAAGAGTCAGTGAGCTGAAATCATGCTGTCAGCAAGCAGGCATTCCTCTCAGACTCTAGGGTGAGGCTCTTTCCTTGACATTTCCAGCTTCTCGAATCTGCCCACATTCTCCTGGCCAGTGGCCACTTCCTCCGTGTTTGAAGCCAGCAACAGTCTGGAAGTGCTCACTGTTTCATGAACTTGTGATTGTCTTGGGTCCACCTAGATAAATTCCCAGTCTCAAAATTCTTCACCACGTCTACAGTGTCTCCTATCACGGAAGGCACTGTATTAGCAAGGACTAGCATGTGGACCGCCTCAAGGGATTGCTCTGTGGGTATAGCACGTCCCTCTGGAGGTTCACGGAAGGGTAACATGGGTACATAAGAGGGAGGCTTAGAAGGACAAACTAGGGAGACACAGTTATTATGATCTAAAACAGGCTGAAGTATAGGTGGAGCCATTATTTTTTTTTTTACCTTTAATAAAGGGAATAAAATAATTAATAGAATTTGATGAAGGCGTAGCAAGGGGCCACTGCTCAAGAAAGTCCATATGCACTATCTTGAGCATCACATAAAGCCACCTGCATGCCGGGGCCTATGGAAGCAGCAGGCAGACACCATCACAGCTCAAAGCCACCTTTGTACTGGGGCCTAAGGAAGCGGAAGGTGGATATCAGCACAGCTGAAAACCACGTGTGTGCCGGGGTCTATGGAAACAGCAAGTGACATCATCGCAGCTCGCCCTCTGCACCAGCTCAGGAAAGATGAGGCAAGGCTTGGTTTACACGATCTGGAAAGTGATTGAGCAGAAATCCGGAGGCAAGCTGGGTGATTCTACAACACAGCCACCACTCTCCCCTGTGAGGAATCGAGTGGGACTCTGCAGCCTGGCCTGAGCCCGTGCTCAAGACAAGGGATCCGCTTCTCTGGGCTTGTCTGAAATTTACAACTAATTGTGGAATAAAGACGTAAGCCGTATTTCCTATCACAGAGGTAGAGATGGGGAAGAGGTCCAGAACTCAGCCTGGGAAGTGGGAAGACAAAACTGCAGTAAAACTCAAGGTCAAAGCCACTAAACACGGAAAGGAAGACTGAACTACCCAACTGTCACTTCAAGCCTTTCACATTGGCTGGAGTCTTTCTTGAGGATCCCTCCATTGGCCTCTATCTGCCATCCATCAGGAGATCCATGAACCTGGGGTCCTTCATTTTCAAGCATGAGGGTTTAAAGACTCTGATGCTGTGGAACACTGTCTTCCGGGTAGAGCAGAGATGATACACTCGTGAACTCACAACAGCTGTAGGTCTCTTGCCCGAGACTGAGTCCATCAACGTTTCGTCATGGATGGGGAGGAGCTCAGAAGACATCACGCCTCCCAGGTTAGCCATGGCTAATGGTGTTGTAGTTGCCTTTGCATTGCTGGGACCAAAAATCCCTGACCCAGAGCAGCTAATGGGAGAAAAGAATTTATTTTGGCTCACAGCCTCACTGGAAAGCTTCATGATGGCGATGGCAGAGAAAGGGCGGTAGAGCCCAAGCTGAACATCACCTCCTTCCACAGCTGGTAGAAAACAGCAGCAAGAGAGTGGGCTGAGTTCTAGCAAGGGGGAGGTGGCTAGCACGCCTCATTTCCCAAATGCAGGGGACATTTTTGCGGCTCTCTGGAGTATGTGTGGTACATGTGAGGGCAGGAGAAGTGCAGAGGAAGACGGTGGCAGGCAGGTGGGAGGGAGGGGCCTCGCAGGCTCAGGAATGATGGTGCAGTGGCCGAATGGAGGCAGGAAGTGCAGTGAGACTCAGTGATGAACATGACGTATGGCATGGACCCAAGAGAATCATCCCACACCTAGTTTATTGCTAAAGGTGAATGGAAAGCAGTGTAAATTCATCAATCATCAAAGTTAAATAAATTGAGCATTTGCTCTTTTTAACTTTCTTTTTTTAAAAATATTTACTTATTTATTTGAGAAAGAGAGGAAGGAGCAGATAGAGAGATAATGGGTATGCCAGGCCCTCCAGGCACTGCAAACAAACTCCAGACACATGTGCCGCCTTGTGCAGCTGGCTTATGTAGGTACTGGGGAATCGAACCTGAGTTCTTAGGCTTCACAGGCCAGCACCTTAACCACTAAGCCACCTCTCCAGGCCTGACATTTATTTTTTATTGGCATTCAAAGAACTAAGTTTCACTGTGGTGTTTTCAAACAAATTTTGTTTTATGTTTCCCTCCCCCTCTTCCTTATCATCCCCATTGTGTTCTACCCCAATATAACCTCCTTTCTGCTTTTAAACTCCAAGATTCCTTTTGTCTTCTCTCCCCTTCTTGTCACCTTTTACTCCCCTCTTGTGCTCTCCTGTTTTCAATCATATCCTTTCCTCACTCTCACACCCCCACTTCTGTTAGATTTTCGAGGTAGGGCCTCACTATAGCATGGTAGCCCAGGCTGACCTGGAATTTACTATGTAGCCTCAGAGTGGCCTGAAATTCATAGCAATCCTTTTACTTCTGCCTCCCGAATGCTGGGATTAAAGGCATGTACTTTATTTATATAGACACAAACATTAAAAGTTAGGAGCTAGCATGTGGGCACACCTTTGACCCTATCACTCACTCAAGAAGTATAGTGAGATCCTACCTCAAAAAAAGTTAATATCCACATATGAGAGAGAATGCACATTTTTAAAATTCACTTAGTATAATTTTTTCCCAATTCCATCCATTTTCCTGAAATTTTTCATTATTTTGTTCTATATAAGAAGGAAATAGTTTGTGCATCAGAATTTCCTGGGGAGGTCACAATGGATTGTCACAAAGGGAGGAAGATGGGAGGTTGGTGCTTGGAGCTGAAGATGGGGCACTTCTATGTTTCTGTTTGAAGGCTGGCATGTAACTAGGGGGAAGTTGATTGCTGAGAGTTTTCGTGAGAATGGGAGGGAGAGCCAGCCTCTTTGTGCGCACACAATCCAGTACTCTCCCCTGGCGATCACAATGGATCTCTTAGAGAACCCTGAACACCTCATCCCACAGCCCTGAGAGAAAGAGGCGAGGCTCTTGTGTTAGTTTGTAATCAGAGGGAGACTCAAAGGATCGAAACCCAAAGATGGCAAAGAATTCCGTCAGACTAGCAACGTGTGGGGCAGGAGGTATGGGTTAACAATCACAGACAGCTTGGATTGACAGGGACACAATTCCCTTTCACCTGCATTGCTTCTAAGTGCCAGGGCTTCCATTTCCCACGATGACAAAGACCAGTTGTACGAAATGCTCAGTTCATCTGTTTCCCTCTTCCCTCTGTGAACTTGGACTGAAGACTGCTGTGCCACAATATCTTCATCTATAAAATGGGTGAAATCATAGTGTTTAACTTAGAGGGTTGTGATGACAAATGTGTTTATCATGATTAAACATTTTTAAGAGGTCTGAAACAAGCAACTATTATGAGAACAATAATTTTATTACTTCCTGACCTCAAAGATATGAAGGAGCTCATTGGATATAAACAGGGCTGTTCTGTCTCTTAATCATAGTAAAGTCAATTTAATTTAACTTGAAAAGAATGCAATACTTCCTTTGTGTCTGGCTTCTGTGGATTGTATTCATGGCACTACAGCACCTGACCTAGCAATATAACACTGTTTTATACAGTTTTTGCTTCCATAACAAAACTAAATTAAAACTATTCCTTCAAAACATTGTGCATTGTGCATCAGAATATGTCCATGAGTCTTAAAGGGACAATTCATTAGGATCCCAGGACAGAGCCACATTCCTAATGCTCCAAAAATTATGGTTGAAAAAAGGATGTGGAGAGGCTGGGGTGAGTCTGATACATATATATTATTTGCTAGAGACAGAGAGAGAGAGAGAGAGAGAGAGAATAGGCATGCCAGGGCCTTTTCAGGCACTGTGAACGAACTCCAGACATGTGTGCCCCCTTCTGCACATGTGCTACATTGTGTGCTTGGGTCATTTTTGTGTCTGACTAAATGTGGGACCTGGAGATTTGAACAAGTGTTCTTAGGCTTTGCAGGCAGGTACCTTAACCACTAAGCCATATCTCCAGCCCTAAGGTATATTTTTAATTTTTTTTTGAGAGAGAATTGGCACTCCAGGGCCTCAGCCAGTGAAATCAAACTCCAGATAAGTGCACTACCTTGTGCTTATGTGTGACCTTGTAGATATGCTCCAGCATGTAGGTCTGGCTTATGTGGATTCTGGGGAGTTGAACTTGGGTCCTTAGGCTTCACAGGCAAGGTTCTTAACCACTAAGCCATCTCTGCAGCCTATGCCAAGCTTCCCATCATGGGGTTGTTAAAGCCAGTGTGAGGTGAAGAACTCATGGTGTAGGAAGGGGGGTGGGCTTCTCTATAACATGGTCTCACAGCTGACTTTTACAAGGTCTTGGGAGAATTATATTTTTGACACTAGTTTTTAATAATATCTGCATGAAAGGGTAAAGAATGGAGTTGGTGCCACAAGGGGGTATTAACAGTGATATTTAAAAAGGACACAGGGAAGGTCTTAACAAATTGAGGCAGGAGCCCTTGATTCACAGAGATGATTTTTCTCCCCTGGGGGTTCTCTAAGAAGGCAAGAAAGTGATGGGATGGTGTGTGTGTGTGTGTGTGTGTGTGTGTGTGTGTGTGTACATTGTCAATTGCATTTCCCCCGCCTTTCTACTTGCACACTCACCTTGCCTGGACTCAGTTCTGCTGGGTGAGGTGTGTCGGATCCACAGTCTCTGTTGCTTGTGTTTGGGACTTGGAATTAATAGATGATAATTGATCCAGTTTGGGGTGAGTCATAGGTATTATTGGTAATTAAAAGTCCTGTGCATTAAGCCCAAAGGGTTGTAAATCTGTCCAGTGTCCCTGTCTACTATCTGTTCATAGTTAGAAATTTTCAGGGGTGCTAATATGATCTCTGGCCCTTGCCCATAGTCTCCCTTAGATATGACATTAATTGCTAATATTCTTGGCCTCTGACTTTAATTCTGCTGGAAATATAACATTCACAAGAATCATATGCCATCACCCAGTGAGCTCTGATTTCATGTCTGGCTAAGCTATCAAAAGATATTTTTTCTGGGCTGGAGATATGGCTTAGCAGTTAAAGTGCTTGCCTGCAAAGCCTAAGGATTCAGGTTCAATTCCCCAGTACCCACGTAAGCCAGAAGCACAAAGTGGTGCATGTATCTGGAGTTTGTTTGCAGTGGCTAGAGGCCCTGGTATGCCCATTCTCTCTCTCTCTTTATCTATCTGCCTCTTTCATTCTGTCTAATAAATAAATAAAATAAAATATAAAACCATTTCCCATCACTGATAGGACTGATTAGCTAGAGGCTGCTCTCCCCAGCTTCATGGCTCTGCTCCAGGACTCTTGGCCTTGTGTCTTTGGCACTTGCCCTTTACCATCTTCTTCAGATGTGTCTCTTTAGTGACCATTGCTCTGGATTTGAATATCTTGACCTTCACTTGCTTTCTGATCTTTCTGAAGGAGAGAATGCAGATGTGGCGTTTCTTTCCTCTGGTCCTCTCTGGGCCCATCCTGTACTTGTTATCCCAGATCCTTCCCTGGTTCCTAGGAAAGGAAGTGAACCCCAGTGGTGTCTGAGTAAATAAGGAGATCATTGTGGAAAATCTACTCAATTAGCAAGCTAAAAGAAACACACATAATGTGAGGGAGAGAGGGAAAGAGTAAGGGAAGGAGAGAGAAGAAGGGAGAGGGAGAGAGAATCAATATACTTGAAAGCTTTAAAAAGCAAAACCTGAACCAAAAACATTCACAATTTAACTTTGTTCCAGAGTATGAATTAAGCAGATGCCATAACTTCTCTCTGATATACTAAGACCTTAAAAGTCACGTGGAAGATAATGACGTAAAAATGCAGTAACTCTTCTTGGGGAACAAAAAGTAGCCAAAGATCACTTTCGGAACATTGCATACAGTGACCCAAGTCCTATCTCCTTTTACCAAATCATGTGGTCCAAACTTCATCATGTTTCTTTGGAAAATTTTCTCTTTTATCTTCTGTTCTGCATGTCTTTGGGTAGGTAAGAGCTTCGAAGACAAATGTAATAAATGGTAAGATGACAATCAAGGAATCTTGGTCTAGGCTAGGAAAAAAAAAGAATTGATATGAAGTTGTGAAAAACCATAGGGAGAAAGTATCACTGAGTATGTTAGGTGATGAGAAAATTAGAAGTAAGGACCTTGGGACCTGACTAGGGCTGGAAGGCTGATGATGTGGCTAAGGGAGTAAAATTATGCAGAACCCCTTAACCTCTATAACCAGAGGGGTTTTAGGCAAGGAGAGGAGACAGGCGTATCCATGATTAAAGTTGGCAGTGACTGAGAAAAAAGGATGCTGTGGCTGCCTGGGCCAGGGAAGTATGAACTTGGTAGCTGTGAAGATAGAGGTATGAATGAATTGGAAGGAATTTAGGAGGTAGAATGACCAAGCTGGTGAAAGATGGGAAGAGAATGGTCAGTGGTTGAAGAAACGGGGGTGACTGGAGAAGACTGATAAAGCCATAGGGAAGGTGAAAGCTCAGTATGTTGCATGTCATGCTAAGAAGGTTGAACTTTATCATGAGAGCAATGGGGAGCTATTAAAAGGTTTTAAGCCCGGAGTGATTTGCATATTAGAAAGGTCACTCTGACAAGGTATGGAGGATGGAGAGGGTGGTAGTGGAGTCAGAGGGACCTACTGGGAGAGTGGGGTAGTTGTCTAAGTGTGAAATGATGAGTGCCTGAGCTAAGACAGTAGAAGAGGAGATGGGAAGAAAGGACTGTATGAATGAGGGAATTGGTGGTACATATCTGCAAACCCAGAATTTGTGGGGCTGTGATAGGAGAATTGCAGGTTTGAAGTTAGCTTACACCACATAGCAATAGTTTGTCTCAAATAAAGTCATAGTAAAGAAAGAAATGAAGGAGATGGGCCATGGGGGGAGAAATTCCAGTGCCTGCATGGAGCATGACCATGGTGCCCTGCAGTGCGATGGAGAGAGGGGAGAAGGGATTTGATCAGGATAAAGTTTGTTCATTCAAAACATTATGCACAGACTGGAGAGATGGCTTAGCAATTAAGGTGCTTGCCTGTGAAGCCTAGGGACCCAGGTTTGATTCCCTAGTACCCATGTAAGCCAGACACACGTGGAGGTACATACATCTGGAGTTCATTTACAGTGGCTAGAGGTCCTGGAGCTCCTCTCTCTCTCTCTCTCTCTCAAATAAAACAAAATAAAAATAAGAGGACATTAAAAAAAAAAAGGGATGTACAAGGCCCCGTGCCAGTCCCTAGGCTGACATGGTATGTAAGACGCATGCTTCCCATCCATCTGAGATTCATAACCTAGTGCAAGAGACCTCAGTAAATAAGGACACCTATTAATCACTAAGTTCAATATGCATGCACGAGATGAGGAAGTCGGTGGTCCATTAAGGTAGGCTGGCTAAAGGAAGCTCTCGGAGGAAGGGGCATTAAGCTAGTATCTGGAGAATGAGAACTGAGTAGGGCAAGAGCTTGCCAGGTGCAGAGAGGAGCAAGCAGAAAGACATCAAGGATGGAAAGTGCTTGCCTGGCCTGATAACCAGGAAGAAGAGCCTTTTCCATGCCTGTGAGGCCCGAGTGAGGAGATGGGGAGCGGCCTGAGAGGTGGGCAGGTGTTAATAGTATCACAGCGTGGTATGTGGAGAAGTAGCCGGTTGTTTTGCTTAGTTGCTAAGCAAGCAGCACAGTCTCTTTCCTTGAACTTGGCTAGCCAGTCCCTGTTATTAATTTTATTGGACAATCCCCACTGGGCACTCAAATTCAAATGTCCTGATAAGATATAATAAACCTCACGAATATCATTTCGAATAGATATTAGGGGCTCATCGAGGAAAAAAAACCTGGCTTTAGAAGCTGGAAATTCAGTAAGACGGAGTCACCAGGGTCCTGAGAAGAAAGCAAACAGTTAGGACTAGGGAGACAGCTCAGTGGGGAAACTGCTGGTCATGCAAGCGTGAGCACTGAGTTTGAGCCTCAGTACTTACGTAAACATTCCAGGGGCTGGAGAGAGGGCTTAGGGCTTAAGGCACTTGCCTGTGAAGCCTAAGGACCCATGTTCTACTCCCCAGATCCCACATGGGCCTGCCAGATGCACAATGTGATGCATGAGCATGGTCGCACATGTGCACAAGGTTATGCACATGTCTGGAGTTCAATTATAGAGGCTAGAGGTCCTGGTATACCAATTTTCTCTCTCTCATGCCCTCTCTCTCTCTCTCTCTCTCTCTCTCTCTCTCCTAAAAAAAGAGAAAACATTCTGAGTCTGATAGTGCATGCCTATAATCCCAGCTCTGGGGAGACATAGATAGATGGATCCCCTGAGCCTACTGGGTAGCCACTTTAGCCTAATTGATACACTCCAGGTTACTGGAAGATCCTGTCTGAAGAAAGGTATGGATGGCATATATAAGAATGATATCCCAGGCTAGAAAGGTGGCTTGACCATCAAGGCACTTGCCAGCAAAGCCAAAAGACCAAGTTTCCACTCACATAAGACAGATGCACAAGGTGATGCATGCATCTGGAGTTCATGTGCAGTGGCTGGAGGCCCTGACATGCCCATTCTCTCTCTCATTCCTCTTATCATATAAGAATGATACCTGATGTTATCTTCTGGTCTCTCTGTGTGTGTGTGTGTGTGTGTGTGTGTGCATGCATGCATGTGTGCAAAGACACATGAGAAAATATTTTTAAAAAGAAGGCACTTGGGCTGGAGAGATGGCTTAGCAGTTAAGGCGCCTGCTGCTAAGCCTAAGAATGCCAATTCCAATCTCCAGGTCCCACATTTAGCCAGATGCAAAGTGATGCAAGGGCGCAATGCCACCCTTGCCCACAAGGAGGCGCACACATCTGGATTTCATTCACAGCTGCTGAGAGGCTGCTGTTTCGCCCATCTCTGTCTTCCTCTCCTTCTCTCTCTGTCTCTGTCTGTGTCTCTCTCTCAAAACAAAGAAGAAGGCACTTATTCTAGAACAGAAGTTATGCCTAGAGATGTAAGATTTGCTGCAGCTAAGGCAGCCCCTGTACCCTGGATGTTCTCTACTGACTGCATTCTCTGTAGCTACACAGAAGTGTTCTATTTATTTATTCATTTACATTTTTGAAACAGGGTCTGGATGAGACACCCTTATGTCTATAATCAGCACCAAAGATGTGAATGATTCAAGGCTTTATTTAAGACTTGGGAAGCTCTCTGAGCAAGTTCTTCATTCATAACATAGGGTATTGTGAAAACTTTATTTGTAAACATCAGTGCAAATGCAATCTTAGGTTGGTACTTGCTCCAGTGAGAGAAGCAGCTGGTGGAGATAACTGGCGTCACCTTGCATCGGAAAATGTAATGGGCACCAAGGCAAAGTTTAATATTAATTCTCTCATATTCCCATCATAAACCTCTCCTCCACTGGCAGGGGAAGAGGACAGCTAAAAAGAATAAAACTCAGCTGTCTAGGTAGTCTTGGAGCTTTTGGTTACATACAAAAAGCGAGGTGAGCAAAATATTCACTGGGAAAATGGCCCCTGTGGTCTAGATAAAATTTGAAGCATGCCCTCCAGGATTCAGTCTCCAGCATAGCAGGACAGATGCTTTTCATAAAAAGTGGAGTCAAGTGGACTATGAGTAGGTCACTGGGAACATCCCCTCCAAAGGGATTCATGCAGTTATTGAGGGACCCTGGTTAGTTCTTATGAGAAGATGGTGGCATGTAAAGAGCAAGCCTGGTACCTTCCAAGACTTTTGCTTACTGTATCACCACAGGATCTCTCCCTCACCTTCTGCCCCACCGCGACACCATATGCCACCTTGTGATGTACCCAGAAGGCCCTCACCAGACGCCCAATGGATGAACTTGCTCAAGCTCAGGTTTACAACCTCCAAAACAGTGAATTAAATAACGATCTTTTCTTTATATGTTAGCCAGTCTCCAGTATTTTGTGAGGGCTAATGAATGGCTCAGTAGTCAGAGGTGGTACCACCCTGAGTATTACAGTGGGTTACAGGGTCTCAAACTTAACAAAGGTCTCAAGCTTATTCTTCTAGGGGACGAAAGGCAGCTTTCCAATGTGGGACCAAGCCACGTCATTGAAGTCTCATGAATCCCATCTTCCATTTAACCATATTCTTTTTGCTTACTTAGTATTGATAAAGTCAATGTAGGGGGAAGTCAGTGGGAGCCATTGATAAATTGACCTAGTCACAAAAAGTTAGCCCCACATTTTCCATGGCTATGATGATGCAGTTCAAAATTGGGGTGCATTTAAAAATATTTTTATTTATTTGAGAGAGAGAAATAAAGATGCAGAAGAGAGAGAGAGAGAGAGAGAGAATGGGTGTACCAGGGACTCTAGCCACTGCAAACAAACTCCAGACACATGTGCCATTTTGTGCATTTAGCTTTATGTGGATGCTGGGGAACCAAACCTGGGTCCCTTGGCTTTGCCAGCAAGCACCTTAACCGTTAAGCCATCTCTCCACTCCCAAAACTGGGTTGTTTTGCTACCTCCTCTGTCCTCTTGAAAGTGCTCCTTCTGCTAAGCTTGGGTGTCTGGCCCAAGAATCAAGTTGGTGAAATGAGCTATGGGTGGGAAGGTACGTTCATGCTTACGTGGCTGATAGGAGAGCAGGATTTGGAGAAGATTTGGGTGTTGGGCAATAGAAAACATTGTTGGAGGAATCGTCAGTGGTCATTCTTGCAAAATTAGATGGGCTGAGCATGGTCATTGGAAACTCTGGACACTTGAAGAGTCTGGCTAATCTATTTTGTTTTCCTTTTCTCCTTGCATCCTTCAGGGACACATGACTGCAATTATTTCGATTCTATTGCTGCTGCAAAAGAACAATTGATAGGAGTGACATCTGAACAATGATTTTTATTCAAATTTTCCTTAGTAAACATATTCAGAATACTTAGGAACAAGCTTTGAAAGTTGAAAATAACTAACTTTTTTGAATTTTAAGCATACTGACTAGTCAGGCAGAGCATCCACACAAACACCAGGAAGACAACAGAAGCAGAAGTGAGCTGCCCAAATCTTTACAGGTAGTATTATGTTATTGATAGTATTCGATGATTTGTTTTATGAACATTCACTATTTTATCCATCATTTTATAAAGAGGAAATAAAGACAATTAGCACAAAGGTGATTTTCTAGACATTGCTGTAGTAGGATGAAGATGACAGGAAAAAACAGGGGGGTTCTTAGATCAATGTTCACAAGCAGTGTTCCCAAACTTACAGCTTAATGTAGGCATGACAGAGGAGGGGGGAGGGAACCAGCACTCTGACACATATTGCATTGCCTACAGCCCTCAGTTTTGTTTTGACTCTGCCTCTGAGATCCAATAATAAAGACCTTAAGGACTTCTAAGTGAAAATGAAGACAAGGTGTCTGACTTCTTCCCAACTGAGGAATATCTCCATGACCTCCCACCTACAAACCTGAGACGACTGGGAATTAGGGACATGTTCTTTTAGAGCTGTCATTTGTGAATTCAGGAGGATGGGCTGGTTTTTAGAAATGTTTTGTCTTATTTTAAAAAGTACTTATTGGGGCTGGAGAGATGGCTTAGCGGTTAAGGTGCCTGCCTCTTAAGCCTAAGAACCAGGTTCAAATCTCCAGGACCCACGTTTAACCAGATGCAGTGATGCAAGGGCACAATGCTGCACTTGACCACAAGGGGGTGCACACATCTGGATTTCGTTCACAGCAGCTGAGAGATGGCTGGCGCGCCCATATCTATCTGTGTCCCTCTCCCTTTCTGTCTGTCTCTCTCTGTGTCTCTCTCCAAAAATAAATAAAATAATAATAATAATAATAATAATAATAATAAATTTTAAAAAGTACTTATTGGGCTGGAGAGATGGCTTAGCAGTTAAGGCATTTGCCTGCAAAGCCAAAGGATCCAGGTACGATTCGCCAGGACCCACATAAGCCAGATGCACAAGGTGGCCCGTGCATCTGGAGTCCATTTGCAGTAGCTGGAGGCCCTGGCACACTCATTCTCTCTCTCTCTCTCTCTCCTCTCTCTCTTTCTCTCCCTCAAATAAATAAATAAATAAAATATATTTTAAAAATATTTATTTGCATGCATGTGTTTATGAGTGTGTGTGCACACACATCAGTTCAAGTCCTTTTGCCTCTGCAACTGAATGCCCATCTGGCTTTCCTGAGTGGCTGGAGAATATAACCTGAGCCAGCAAGCTTTGCAAACAAACACCTTTAACCACTGAACTATCTCCCCAGTTCCAAGATGTTTTTAAGAGAGATCAGAATAGAGGAAAGATGCAGCATTCCAGAGGGGAGAGAGTAGACCTGCATTAGAAACTTGCCCATTTCCCATTAACTGAATGACTAATTAGGCTCTCAGATCCTCGATTCCCTCACCTTTAAAATGCAAAAAATGTTGGAGAGAATTGCCCATGAAATGCTACATGTAAAGAAGTTGGCATAATGCCTGGAACATAATATAGCAGTCACTTGATAAATGGTAGCTAAACCAGAGAGGACAGGAGTGGCACTGTTTTATTTTTGTCTCTATTTCTAGCACATACCCAAGTACCCTAAATCACCAATAGTCCTCTCTCTCTGCCTTCTGTTCTGAATTCTCATACTTTCATACGTTCTCCTCTTCCATTTTAAAAGTCTGGCTTTCACATATTCTATTTATTCTCATGTGATAAATTATCTCTCTGGAAGATAAAAGTCACGTATGTTGGCTAAGGTGATCACCTCTTTCAGACATCATTGCAAATTAGGATATATTTGGACAGAAGTAAGTAAGGTGTACATAACAGCAGATCGATAAGCACATCATTGGGAAGTCACAAAGAGCTAGGAAATCACTGATACTAGCACATTAGGAGGATCAGAAGTCCAAAATTTAAAGATATAAAAAGGAATTCTGCCCTTTACTGATTAACGTACATGGCATATTAGCTGGTTTGAATGTAAAATGACCCTCATAGACTCATGTGTTGAATACTTAGTGGTGCTATTTGGGAAGGTTGTGAAGCCTTGAGGAGGTGGAGCCTTGCTTGAGTAAGTGGGTCACTGGTGATGGGGCTTTGCAGTATTACAGCCCAGCCCTGCTTGATTCTACTTCCTCCATGCTGATGGGACAATGTGACACCAGCTGTCTGCTTCACTTTCCCCACCATGATGAGACTTTCTCTCCAAACTATAAGCCAAATGAAACCCTTTTCTTCCATAAAGTGCTTCTGGTCATTTTGTCCCAGCAAGGAGCAAGTGACTGATGCAGCATAAACATGTCTTGTTCTGATTTTGTACAGCATGACACTTTTTTCCTATATAACAATGATAAGCTGGGGATGAGAAATCAGAGCACAATTCTTAAAGATGTAGAAAGTTAGGGGATCTGGTGAATTATAATAAAACCCAAAACAGGGCTGGAGAGATGGCTTAGTGTTTAAGGTGTTTGCCTGCAAAGCCAAAGGATCCCAGTTCAATTCTCCAGGACCCACGTAATCCAGATGCACAAGGGGGCACGTGCATCTGGAGTTCATTTGCAGTGCCTGGAGGCCCTGGCATGCCCATTCTCTCTCTCTCTCTCTCTCTCTCTCTCTCTCTCTCTCTCAAATAAATAAATATTTTAAAAAATAAATTAAATAAAACCCAAAACATTCCAACAACAAGATTCTTACTTGGGACAACTGGGGCCCCAACTCTAACATTAGGGTGACAGGACAGGTGTTCCTCTTTTATTTTTATTTATTATTTATTAATTTTTTTTGAGACTGAGTCTTGCTATTCAGTCCCGGTTCAAACTCACAGTCCTCTTGCCTCAGCCTCTCAAGTGCTAAGGTTACATCATGTATCATCATGCCTGTCTTTTGTGTCTATCTTTGTAGCAAGGACACATAAGGATTGAGTGATTTCCCAACTCTCTGTCCTGGAACCTAACATGTGTGCCCCTGTGCCAGTTTTCTTCAACACCCTCTTGTTTGGACCCAAATGCTAGTTGGACTTCTAAATGTTTCCTGGTTAGCATTCTATTTTTCCCTCCTACATTTTGAGGGCAGATATATTTAGCCATCCTGATTTTTTTGCCTTGGTTCTTTTCAACCTCTTTTCAGAGAACCTTCAGCCACAAAAGGATATCCAAAGATAATTATATGACAGCAAGCAAGAAGGATGAGAAAATATATGTATCTGTCAACCTAGATCCTTATTGTTTTATTTATTCCATATGCCTGAATTTATTGAGCTGTTTTTACTTAATACATAAAGTGTACTATTGGCTATGGCCCATCAGCAAAAGAAGGTTCCTGAATGTTCTGGAGAGAAAATATGCTGTGGTGAAATGGCATAAAACTCAAAAGTCTAGGTCTCAATCTCAACAGCAGTATTTATAAAATAAAGTATGACTTGTTCTCTTTCATTAAGATATGTACACACAACTTTACCCATCTTCTCATATGCACTATGTATCAATCATTTCATTTTTGCTAGTTCAGTTTCCTTTGCTGATGGCTATCCAGGTTGAGCATTAATATTTCTTTTAAAATAGCACGACCTATTGAATGATCATTCGGTTCAAACTTTTTCTGTTGCTTATAAGCCCCCAAAACTGTGGTTTAGATCAGCTTCTCTTGACACAGTAATTGTGCCTGGTCTTTAAAGGGTGAGCCATTCAACACAATGCCTATTTAAGTTTCATAACCTCACAATCAGAGTGAATTCTCATTGAGCTTAAGTCAACAGTACAAGTTATGTTTCCCTTCCCATGAGTCCTGAGCTTAGGCTGGGGCTGTGAAGGTAACATACATGGAAGTGTTCTTTTTTCCTTTGTTAAATGGAAAAATTTGTCAGCAACCTGAAAAGTGTGACCTCTCAACCCTCACTCATACCAGGTTAAACAATTTCGGGATTTTCCATAACAAGTTTGGCTCATGTATCACGCAATGTCAAGATTCTGGGGTCCACTGATCACTTTCTTTTACATCATCATCAATCATTTTCTGTTTTAAATGCATTCTCTGATGAAATAAGTGATTACTTGGCTCAATATGTTTTTTGACTTATATAAACATTTCATTACTGACTCTTAAGTTTGCGGGGTTGGCAATTTAGTTTGTGTGTTTGTATGTGGGATGATTCTTGGCAAAGATTGATTGAGGGATAATTCAATACTTTGTATTAAATATATATAGTAAAGTACATGGTGTTTGGAGTTCAAACCCCGAATTTGTGCTTTTCCATTTGTGTGTGACTTGGACCAAGTATAAGACTCTTTTGGTCAATGGTTTAATCTGTAATTTAGCAGCGTTGATATCTGCCTCATAGATTTCTTATTAAGATAGAATAAACTGTAGGCTGGGGCGCTAGCTCAGTCAGTAAAATGCTTGCTACAGAAATGTGAAGACATGAGTCTGATCTCCAGCACCCATGTAAATGCTGGGTGTGGTGGTGCTTTCTGCAATCCCAGTGCTAGTGAGGCAGAAAGAAAAGGACCTTTGGGCTTTCTGGCCAGCTTGTCCATCAAATCCCATGTTCAGTGAGAGACCGTATCTCAAAAAGTAAGGTGGGATGCCATTGAGGTAGACATCTAACACCAACCTCTGGCCTCCATATGCATGGACACACACACACACACCACAATAAAATGAAATCTAAGTGATAGAATAAACAAAAGCATGCAAAATACCTTATACCTTACACAATTTCAGAAATGAGACACTTCCTGATTTCCCCTTCCCTTTTTCTTGAGTGAATCCATGTGGATTGTATGATTGTGACTCCTGAAGGGAATTTTGCTCTGTCAGAAAAGTCCTCAGTGGAAGGTGCAAGTTCACAGGTAAATATCAGCTCTGGAATCCAAAGTCATTCACTCTGAAGAGCAGATATTAAACAAAATTATTTTGTTCTCTCCTGCCTTCTCAATTTGTGTTTTTCCGAAGTTCATTTTGAAAGATGAAGGATGTCACGGTTGTCAAATCCTGTCCCAATCTTGGAATCATGGCCATCACTCTCAGACAAAGGAGTATGTATTGGAAGTTTCTTTCTTTTGCCTAAGATGATGTCTTCTAGGCAATTTACAAAGTATGATGTACAAATTGTTTTTTTTTAACACCATTGACTTATTTAGTCTCTAACCTTTAAAACAGGCTATACTTTGTAGGATAATAATGAAAAAGATGGCATTCTAGAGCCAGGTTTTCTTATTATTCAATTTGCATTCATATTTAAAACAGCCATTTGTATTATATAAGTAAATTATTTATTTCTTTTAGGAACCATTTTAGGATTCTTTAGCTTCAGGTCTTTGCCATATGTCCTGTCTGTACACAGGTAAAGAGGATAATAACAGAACAATAGCGTGTCAAGATGTTTGTAAATCTTTTCATGCTTGTTTCTGAGTTTCATTCACTCTCTCTGACTCAAAATCTATGTTGCTCAGAGATTCCCTACACATTATCTTTCGTCTTTCAGGAGCATTCAAAGTAAAAAAAAAAATGTTTACTGAAAGGAACTTGAGCATTCATCCCTGTGAATTCTGGGATTCTGATGGTCAAGCACTAGCAATGGTGAGTATGTCCGTTGCTGGGCTTCTCTGTACTCCTCAATCAAAAGGCAGAAGCAAAAAGCAAATGTAATTAATTGTGTCTCAGGGCCAGTGACTGCAGGGGTGGTCAAGAAAGGCATGTTGAACTAATGAAAGATGCTTGATTCTTCTGTCTTGAAGCTCACATCACCAGATTTCCCATAAGATACCAGAATCAAGGCTTTGATTGAATGCATGATGCATAGGACATCCTGGTCATGTATCTAACTGATCCAAGAGATTAAAAATATCTCAGATTGGTTTTTGTACATCTCAAGTGGACCCCAGCCTCCTTTGACACAGAGATCTGTGCCAGGAAGCTGTTCTAATCACAAGCTGGCTCCTGGCTGTTAGCAGTCTTCAGGTAGGATCTCAGCCTCTGGAGAAAGCAGGAGAGAATAAAATAATTTTGTTTAATATCTGCTTTTCAGAGTGAATGGCTTTGGATTCCAGAGCTGATATTTACCTGTGAACTTGGACCTTCCACTGAGGACTTTTCTGACAGAGCAAAATTCCCTTCAGGAGACATCAAGTGATGGCTGCCGATGATCCCAGGCCTCAGAGGATGGAAGACTAATGAACTCCTCTAGTTCAGCAGCCACCTCAGCAATGACAAACACAAAACTGCCTTCAGATACACAAAAAAATATGCGTAGCATGTGTGGTGTGTATGCATGGTGGTATATGTGGTGTGTACACATGGTGGTATAGGTGGTGTGTACACATGGTGGTATAGGTGGTGTGTACGCATGGTGGTATAGGTGGTGTGTATACATGGTGGTATAGGTGGTGTGTATTCATGGTGGTATAGGTGGTGTGTATGCATTCATAGGTGGTGGTATTCATGGTGGTGGTGTGTGTGCATGGTGGTATAGGTGGTGTGTTCATGGTTAGGTGGTGTGTACACATGGTGGTATAGGTGGTGTGTATTCATGGTGGTATAGGTGGTGTGTATTCATGGTGGTATAGGTGGTGTGTACACATGGTGGTATAGGTGGTGTGTATTCATGGTGGTATAGGTGGTGTGTATTCATGGTGGTATAGGTGGTGTGTATTCATGGTGGTATAGGTGGTGTGTATTCATGGTGGTATAGGTGGTGTGTATGCATGGTGGTATAGGTGGTGTGTATGCATGGTGGTATAGGTGGTGTGTACACATGGTGGTATAGGTGGTGTGTATTCATGGTGGTATAGGTGGTGTGTATTCATGGTGGTATAGGTGGTGTGTACACATGGTGGTATAGGTGGTGTGTATTCATGGTGGTATAGGTGGTGTGTACACATGGTGGTATAGGTGGTGTGTATTCATGGTGGTATAGGTGGTGTGTGTTCATGGTGGTATATGTGGTGTGTGTTCATGGTGATATAGGTGGTGTGTACATAGGTGGTGGTGGTGGTGTGTATAGGTGGTAGGTGTGTGTACTCATGGTGGTATAGCTGGTGTGTATGCATGGTGGTATAGGTGGTGTGTACACATGGTGGTATAGGTGGTGTGTACACATGGTGGTATAGGTGGTGTTGCAGTCAGGTTCGAATTGCTGGCAGAAATCACCCAACTAAGAGCAGCTCATGGTGGTATAAAAAAAGAGGTTTATTCATGGTTTTGGTGTGTATGCATGGTGGTATAGGTGGGGAAGCTCCATGATGGCAGGAAAAATGATGGCATGAGCAGAGGTGGACATGGTGGTCTCTGGTCAACATCATGGTGGACAACAGCGTGTGTATTCATGGTGGGAGGTGTGGTAAACACTGGTAAGGTGGTGGAAGCTGTCTAGGTGGTGTGTATTCATGGTGGCCCACCCCCAACAATCATGGTGGTATAGGTGGTGTGTCCAGGAGGTGGTTAATTTCCAAGGTGGTTGCCATCAGCTGGGGAGATGGTGGTATAGCATTCAGCACATGGTTAAGGTGGTGTTTATGGGGACACCTGAATCAAACCACCACAGGTGGTGTGTATTCATGGTGGTATAGGTATTCATGGTGGTATAGGTGTGTGTATTCATGGTGGTATATGTGTGTGGTGTAGGTGGTGTGTATTCATGGTGGTATAGGTGGTGTGTATTCATGGTGATATAGGTGGTGTGTACGCATGGTGGTATAGGTGGTGTGTACGCATGGTGGTATAGGTGGTGTGTATTCATGGTGGTATATGTGGTGTGTACGCATGGTGATATAGGTGGTGTGTATTCATGGTGGTATAGGTGGTGTGTACGCATGGTGGTATAGGTGGTGTGTATTCATGGTGATATAGGTGGTGTGTACGCATGGTGGTATAGGTGGTGTGTATTCATGGTGATATAGGTGGTGTGTACGCATGGTGGTATAGGTGGTGTGTATTCATGGTGGTATAGGTGGTGTGTATTCAGGTGGTGGTATTCATGGTGGTATAGGTGGTGTGTATTCATGGTGATATAGGTGGTGTGTATTCATGGTGATATAGGTGGTGTGTACGCATGGTGGTATAGGTGGTGTGTATTCATGGTGATATAGGTGGTGTGTATTCACGCATAGGTGGTGTATTCATGGTGGTATAGGTGGTGTGTATTCATGGTGGTATAGGTGGTGTGTGTCATGGTGGTATAGGTGGTGTGTATAGGTGGTGGTGTAGGTGGTGTGTATTCATGGTGGTATAGGTGGTGTGTATTCATGGTGGTATAGGTGGTGTGTATTCATGGTAGTATAGGTGGTGTGTCATGCATGGTGGTATAGGTGGTAGTATGGTGGTGGTGTGTATTCATGGTGGTATAGGTGGTGTGTACACATGGTGGTATCATGGTGGTGGTGTGTATTCATGGTGTGTATGCATGGTGGTATAGGTGGTGTGTATTCATGGTGGTATAGGTGGTGTGTATTCATGGTGGTGGTGGTGTAGGTGGTGGTAGGTGGTGTGTCATGGTGGTATAGGTGGTGGCATGGTGGTATAGGTGGTGTGTATGGTGGTATAGGTGGTGTGTATGCATGGTGGTATAGGTGGTGTGTATTCATGGTGGTGTAGGTGGTGTGTGTATTCATGGTGGTATAGGTGGTGTGTATGCATGGTGGTATAGGTGGTGTGTATTCATGGTGGTATAGGTGGTGTGTATTCATGGTGGTATAGGTGGTGTGTATTCATGGTGGTATAGGTGGTGTGTATTCATGGTGGTATAGGTGGTGTGTATTCATGGTGGTATAGGTGGTGTGTATTCATGGTGGTATAGGTGGTGTGTATGCATGGTGGTATGGGTGGTGTGTATTCATGGTGGTATGGTGGTGGTGTGTATTCATGGTGTGTGTATTCATGGTGGTGGTGTGGTGTGTATTCATGGTGGTATAGGTGGTGTGTATTCATGGTGGTATAGGTGGTGTGTATTCATGGTGGTATATGTGGTGTGTATTCATGGTGGTATAGGTGGTGTGTATTCATGGTGGTATAGGTGGTGTGTATTCATGGTGGTATAGGTGGTGTGTATTCATGGTAGTATAGGTGATGTGTACGCATGGTGGTATAGGTGGTGTGTATTCATGGTGGTATATGTGGTGTGTATGCATGGTGATATATGTGGTGTGTATGCATGGTGGTATATGTGGTGTGTATGCATGGTGGTATATGTGGTGTGTATGCATGGTGGTATATGTGGTGTGTATTCATGGTGGTATCAGGTAGTGTGTAAGAGCAGCTTGTGGGAAAAAAAGAGGTGTTATAGGGGGTGGAAGCTCCATGATGGCAGGAAAACACATGGTGGTATACTCTCTGGTCAAGTGTGTACACATGGTGAAATAGGTGGTGTGTGCCCCAACAATACACCATGGTGGTATATCAGCTGGGAGTGTGTATGTTTATGGTGGTATCAAACCACCACAGGTGGTGTGTATGCATGGTGGTATAGGTAGTGTGTACACATGGTGATATAGGTGGTGTGTACACATGGTGGTATATGTGGTGTATATACATGGTGGTATATGTGGTGGGTATTCATGGTGGTATAGGTGGTGTGTATGTATGGTGGTATATGTGGTGTGTATTCATGGTGGTATAGGTGGTGTGTATTCATGGTGGTATAGGTGGTGTGTATTCATGGTAGTATAGGTGGTGTGTACGCATGGTGGTATGGGTGGTGTGTATTCATGGTGGTATATGTGGTGTGTATTCATGGTGGTATATGTGGTGTGTATTCATGGTGGTATAGGTGGTGTGTATTCATGGTAGTATAGGTGATGTGTACGCATGGTGGTATAGGTGGTGTGTATTCATGGTGGTATAGGTGGTGTGTATTCATGGTAGTATAGGTGATGTGTACGCATGGTGGTATAGGTGGTGTGTATTCATGGTGGTATATGTGGTGTGTATGCATGGTGGTATAGGTGGTGTGTATTCATGGTAGTATAGGTGGTGTGTACGCATGGTGGTATGGGTGGTGTGTATTCATGGTGGTATATGTGGTGTGTATTCATGGTGGTATATGTGGTGTGTACGCATGGTGGTATATGTGGTGTGTATACATGGTGGTATATGTGGTGTGTATTCATGGTGGTATAGGTGGTGTGTATGTATGGTGGTATATGTGGTGTGTACGCATGGTGGTATAGGTAGTGTGTACACATGGTGGTATATGTGGTGTGTACACATGGTGGTATATGTAGTGTGTATTCATGGTGGTATATGTGGTATGTATGCATGGTGGTATAGATGATGTGGTACATACACATGCATGTGCTGATATGGTACCTTGTTCACTCACCTGTGGTGGCCAGGACTATGGTTTCAGACTTGCATGGTCACTCCCTGCTGCTTTCATAGGGTCTTGAGATTTGAAGTTAGGCAGTCTCAGGCTGGGTCAGGCCCTCATGCTTGAATACACAACTAACTGCTGAGCTATCTCCCCAGCCCTTTTTAAACTTTTTTTATCCTTCCAATGTTTTTAATATATGCAGTGGTGCAAAGGTTGGCACCTTGTGAAGTGAATGCTGTCTCTGGATATTTATGTTAGTTCTTATAACCTCACAGTGTCATTAGTAAAGCTCACAGTTTATTTATTATAATTAGACCATGTCACACATGCACTTACAAGGGTTATCAGAGTGGCCAACATTCACTCAGGTATGCTTACACAAGAAATTGTGGGACTGTCATGCAGATAGGGTGGGGGGGGGGTTCATGACTGAAACTGACTTCCTCTGATCAGATGAATCAAGGCCATGGTAAAGTGATGGTTTATCTTGATTGTCAACTTGATAGAACCTACAATCACCTGTGCAGGGTTATTTAGATTAGGCTAGCCTCTGGGCATGCCTGTGGCTAAGTTGAGACCCACCTTGTCTGTTGTCAGGGTTCTGGGCGGTTTTACCAGGAGAGGGCTGGTTGAGCTGCAGCATTCATACTTTGCTTGGCTTACTCACTGTGGACTGAATGTGACCAGCTCCTGCCGCCAGTCCTTTCCTGCCATGATAGACAATGACCTGGAACTGCAAGCTAAAAGCAACCCTGCCATTTGACAGGTGTTTTGTCCCAGCCATAAGATGCTGAGTAATTCCGTAATGCTCAGATTTACCTGGGATATTGACAACCAATAAAAATACTGAAAACAGCAAGATGATCCACTGTATACCAGGCTCCGTGGGAATTGCTCATTAGTTACCTTGCTCTTCACAAGGAAGGTTTGCTGTGGGAAATGGAAGGTCACACTCAGTGCTCTCTGGACCTACCTGCTGGCATTACAAGACAATCTTCTACATGCAAATGATGATTTTTATTTTAAATATTTATTTATTTATTTATTTATTCATTTGCAAGGGGGGAGAGAGAGAGAATGGGTATGCCAGGGCCTCTTGGTGTTGTGCAACTGGCATTATTTGGATACTGGGGGAATCAAACCTGGGTCGTTAGGCATTGCAGGCAAACGCCTTAATTGCTAAGTCAACTCTCCAGGCCCTTGGTGGTGTTTTGATCCACATGAAATTGATCGAACAACCATAGTATGGCCACTGTTCTGAGGATAAAAATGTTTCTTTGTAATTTCTGGGACTTAGGAGTAAATTTCATTGTGGCAAAACCCTTCCTCAAATGTTTATGTTTGAAGTCTACATTTGAAGTCGTGAGTATATTCTCCTTCATTTAACATCTTATCAGAAACATGTTTTCTTGTTACCAATCAAACTTTTTGGACCAATTGTCTGAGGTTGCTTTCTCACAGCAAACATCTTCTTTGTTTCTAATTCTCCTTGTGGATAAGTGGGCTACTTTGATTTCTGGACTCTGGGGTCCTTGGGAGCATATTCTGTAATGCTTAATCCTAACAGCAAAGTCCAGGAAGCTGGTTGTGTGTCCTCCTTGTGACCTGCCATAGACGGATATACTCTGTTTACATAATATCCACCCTGGTGCTGGAGGTGGGGTTGCTGAAAGGAGGATACGGAAAGCGATGCTGAGGTTTAATCCCCAAAATAGGGATGATTGGAAAACATACTCTGCTCTTGTTTGAGAAGAAGCTACCTGACATTAATTCAAATATTTCTTTTCTAAGCTTTTAGTTGTTTTCTTAATTATTATTGAGTACTTTCAGCAAGAACATTGAATCGTGAAATTCCGAGTCATACAGTCCATTGCATCTCTAATTATAAATAAATGATTTCAACTTCTGCCCCTCCTGGGGCACTCATTTTATAGATTCATCAGCATGCTCATCCATCCCTGACTTCTGATTCCTTTTTCTGAAGATACCACTGGACTTAATACTACTGGAAAGGCCATTGGCCTCCAAGGGGCATGCCCACTCATTCCTTGTCCTGGGAAGCCCTATCTCAGGACCTCATAAAAAAACCAAGGCAGACTGAAAGCTTTTGAACAGCTTGGTTGATATCTTTTGTTTGTTTGTTTGTTTGTTTGTTTGTTTTCCAGGTAGGGTTTCACTCTAGCTCAGGCTGACCTGGAATTCACTATGTAGTCTCAGGCTGGCCTTGAACTCATGGTGATCCTCCTACATCGGCTTTTTGAGTATATTTTACTGTTATCACAAGATCCTGTAAGTCATACCAACTCTTCATTCTTAAGGCATGATGTAAGATTGGAAGAGAACTACTATTTTATTTTCCTTTCATTTTCCTCTTTCTCTTTTTCTCTTTTACACCCATTAACAGTTAAATTTGGGAGCATGGAGGTCACATTAGGGGGAAAAAGTGTACTCCCTAGACATGTTTATGGGGCCAGTTTGTCCGTAGTAGGTTCAGATCATGTTCTAAAGGTTTGGAATGTTGAAGGAATATGGGCTCACGTTGGAATGGATTTCATTTATCAGTAGCTAAATTTCTTTATGTTTTTTTTTTTTTTTCATCAACATGCCCCTTGTTCTTCTGGGTTATAGATCACCGGAAAAGCTAAGGTAATTGATTAATTACCAAACACTGTCTAGGGATTCTTGTTTGATTCAAGGTCAGACTCTACATTTGGGATTCATGACCTTTCAGATAAGGCCTAACATGAGTCCATGTTGGGTTTTCCACCTGCTGTCTCCTCCATCTGCCTCTTGTTAACCCTCCCTGCTCTTACCTTTTGTATCAATTTGAAGTTTCAATCCATGGCTTTCCTGATTCCTATCTTCCCTTTAATTTCTGCTAGTGACTTCTTACATGTCCTTCTAGATTATATTTAAGGACCAACTCCCACTTCAGTGAGGAAATCTTTATTCTGATAAGAAATATTTGACTTTGGTAAAGAATCTCAGCCCCACCACTGACTAGTGGTAGAAGTTACTTGGCCTCTCTAAGTGTGGGTCCCTCACTGATACTTTAACAATGATTCCTACCACAAAGTAATGCCAGTTGTAGAAAAGTTGTGAAGAAAGTCTGACCAAGCATTTGTACCTCTGTGTGTGTATTATCACTCATAAAATCAATCTTTAACAATTATTTTAACAGTCATATTATTAAATTTTCATTCTAAGATTGACCCAGGTGCCCTTTTGCTTTCCTGTCAGTGAAATTATTAGTGTTTTTTGGTACTTCATGTTATGTTTGCTTTAATGATCCATTTGTATGCATGTGCATGCGTGGGAGAGATAGAGAAAGAGAGAGAAGAGAAGGAAGAGGGAGAGAGGAAACAGAAACATAGAAGGGGGAGGGAGAGAAAGTTGGGTATAGGTGGAATTTCTTATAATCCAATTTGCAAATTTCTAAAACATATGTAGTTAATATGCTATTTTTATTGAGTAAAAGAAAGGAAGAGGAGATGGAAGGAAGGAAGGAAGGAAACAATGAGGGGGAGGGTATTAACTAAGGTATCTTTCTTGTTTTGCTTTCTTTCTCCTATGGAGTTCAGACTATGTAACTCTCCCTCCATTTTCTCTAGAGAAGTAAATTCTTGGTAATGGCTAGACATATCAGAATAAAAAACAAATAGATAAAATCCCCATTGGAATTACCAGGGCTTAAACTACATTGATAAAATCCATGCATGGGACTATAAAGTCAAAGGATCACAGTATGGGCCATCCAGCAGGCATCCACGGCCATTGACACGTGTCTAGTCAGGAATGCAGGGTGTCTCTGACATCCCAATCTTTCTATAGATTAAAAGGCAGGTTGCAGATGAACACCATCTTTTAAGAGGGTTGTTATGAGATCAGATGGGATAGAGAGATAGAAATATGAGAGAGAGAGAGAGAGAGAGAGAATCAGAGTCTAGATGGACTTGAATAAAGAAATTTAAGTGGAAAACCAAGAACTCACTAGCTTTAGAAATTGATCTCAGATGCAAAATAAAATGGATCAAATTATAAGAACTAAGCATTGGACTGCTTATTAGATAGGTAATGGAAGATGTTGCCTCACAAACCTGGATGTTGGATCTCTGGATTTATAAGAGAAAATGTCTCTGTCAGTCACTGTATAGGTATATTCTTGTCAGATAAAATTCCAGTGGCTACTTTCAGACATTGCTATGTTTGTCAATGCATGTGAGTATGTATAAGATGAGGACATATAGATGGGGGATAGCTGAATTTTTTAGGATGGACATTGGCATACCCAGAAGCAAGAAGTAGCTCTGAGGAAAGGCTACAAGAGGCAGCCCAAGGTGATAATTGAAAATCATAGTAAGGGTAGATGGTAGAAAAAGTAAGTTGTGAGTCATCAGCTAGGAGTCATGGTCTTAGGCTAGAGATCCAGATACTAAACTGAAGTCAAGAAATGAGTTGTTAGGAAATAGATTAAAATAAAGCTAGAGATGAGCACCACATTAATGAATCAATTAAAGGAGTGGAAGGGTAGAAATCAAGTTAGCTTAATTGCAATTATCTTATTGCAAGCTGAAGGGCCATGTGCCCTGCTTCAGAATACTTGATGGAGGCCAACATCACCAAAGACCACCTTGGTCTTATGAAGCCCCCACACTCTTATTCAACAGTAATAAGGACAGAGTTATGGATATATGAATCGCATGATTCTTCTTGGTCACTTAGTGATAGCAAACACTCTGACCTAAACACAAATATGAATAAACTTCAAGAGGTTAGCATCATTACCAGTTGCTCTGTTCAGCTAGACAATGTCTGTTAGTGAAATTCCAGTTGATAATGAGTGTAGCATTTTTGTCTAATTGTAAATTTGTTCAGTTCATATTGAGTTTAACCTCATCCCAACATCATTTTGGTTTTTGACTTAATGGTGAGCTTTCATGGCAAAAAAAAAAAAAAAAATCTCCAGATTTGAACCACCTTAGTTCTGCTTACACCAACCCAAGACAGCTCAGCTGCACCTGTGGTTTGGATAGGACTTGATTCGAACTGAAGATGGAGAAATGATGGAAAGAGAGGAAGAGATGGCCAGACTCCCACATGAATGAATTAGAGCTTGCTCCCAGTGTAAGAACTGCTTCCAAAGCCTGGGCACATATTTTAGAAACCGTGAAAGATTTCTCTCAAGGTTTATCACAAGAAATTGGTCCTAAGGCCGACAGGTCTCTGAAATGCTTTCTGTCGTGCCTTATGTAACTCGGGGGTGTGGTGGAGGAATATTGTTCCCCTGTATTGGGGGTGAGACAAGAGATGGATTTGTATAGTGACTAAGTGCTGAAATACTTCACTGAGGGCATGGCTGCCTTTCCCTTTCTTTGAAGAAGAAGAAGAAAGAATAAATCAGAAGAGGAGGGATTTACTCCCATTTCAAGGTGCCAATAGTCAAGCAAGCTAGCTGGCTCCATGCCTAAGCATTTATGCATTGAGGTTAGACAGAGAGCGAGAGAGAAAAAGTTGAGAGAGAGAGAGAGAGAGAAACACCTCCAGCACTTCATGCTCTATGTGGTATAGGGGCTGTGACATCTGCAGACACAAATAAAATAAAACACTTCTCATCCAAGTTACATATTTTGTGAAGGTGAAGGTCAATAGACTAGTAAGAAAAGAGAACATTCAAACCTCACAGCTCCAGGCCTACTAGGTGAATCCCCTTAAAGTTAGAAGATCATGTTTTCTATATGACCTAGATATCTAGGGAGGCATTGCTTGCATTAGTCTAGACATGACTGCAACGGGAAGCCATGGTGGGATATTTGGGAAAGATTCATTGGGTCACTCTCTGGAATGGGATTCTAACAGCTTTTTCTAGCTTTATTTTTGTAAGTAAAATCCCTCATTTCCTCCATTGGGAATCCATCTCCTAATTCTGGCTCCCTCCTATCACCCCTCATGGGTCTATCATTGTCTTTCTACAGTAAAATCTCTGTCTATTGAATAGTCATGAAGGATCAAGCCTTGTTAAGAACAAAAGGAAAATTAAATAGTCTTGCCAGGGGCTGTAGAGATGGCTTAGCGGTTAAGGCACCTGCCTGCAAAGCCTAAGACCACTTGTTCAAATCTGCAGGTCCTATGTTTGGCCAGACACAAAAGTGATGCAATCACGCAATGTCACACTTGCTCACAAGGGGTCACAAGCATGTGGAGTTCGTTCACATAGTCTGAAAAGGCCCTGGAGTGCCCATTCTCTGTCTCTTCTTCTCTCTCTCTGTGTTTCTCTCAAATTAAAAAAAAAAAAAAATAGTCTTGCCAGGCTGTCACAGATTTAGAAAAAGTAAATCTTTCTATGTATGGATGCCAGGGTTCACCCAGTCTCCAGGGAGCTATTAACTCACACTGTACCATTCCAGGGACCAAATATTTGTGGGGGTAGAGTTGTGGGCAGAGTTATGTAAGTGAATAAGGCAATCATCCCTTCCTTCTCTGGAGACTGGAAAGTATGGTGTGGTCATGAGCTGCAAGCCCTGGTTTCCATTGATTGCCAATCTGGAGTGTCTGTTGGCCAAGGCTCCCTGGTCCAGTATGCCTGTCCTTCCATCCTTGGGTTCTTTTGTGGACCAGCTTGCTTATTTGCTTATCTGCACATCATTGCATTTAGATTTTTTTTTTTTTTTTGAGATAGGATCTCACTGTAGCCCAGGCTGATCTAGAATTCACTATGTAGTCTCAGGGTGGCCTCAAATTTATGGTGATCCTCCTACCTCTGCCTCCTGAGTGCTGGGATTAAAGGTGTGCGCCACCACACCCGGCTTTGCATTTGGAATTTATAAGAGCCTTTTCCTAAGCCTGGATCTACCCATCCTTCACTCCTATTTACCCACCCAGCAGCTGGTCTCTGGCTCCCTACCACAGACTTTCAAGCTCAGGATTTCACAATCAGTTCCCCAAGCCCAGCTGGATTTTCCTCTCCAGTGACTGAGACTTGGCCCCACCGCCACTATTCTCCTGACTGCACATCCACTCTGCCTTAACCCACTTACATATCGGAGTAAGAGATGCTTCCCCTGACAACTCCTCCTAAGGCCTTGCATCAGTACAGATCAACCATGGAGCTGTCTTCTTGCAGTGCGCTGGATGAAAGTTCACACTGTAAAACGAAATAGCTTAGGTCAAATACTCCACAGACTTACCCTGGGCTTTGGAGAGCCTTAGTCTTACTAATGCTTCGTGCCATGCTAAGCCAGAGGGGAGGTAAAAGGGAAAATGAAGTAATACTGATTCTGTCATTTAAAATTGAAATTTTGTTCATTGTGATATTTATGCATTACTTTGGATTTTAAAAAATATCTTGATTAGTGACATTGGTAGTGTTTCCTTTAATTTACACCTAATTCAAGAAGCCTGACTCACTTCACCTAGCACTGCTGTTTCTACATCTGTCAGTGCCGATCAAAACACTGTCTTTTCCTTTTAAAAAATAATTAATGGGGCTGGAGAGATTGCTCAGTAGTTAAGGCACTTGCCAGTAACTGGATTTGATTCCTCAGCACCCACGTAAAGCCTGTTACACAAAGTGAAGCATGTGTCTGGAATTTACAGTGGCTAGAGGCCCTGGTGAACCCATTTTCTCTCTTTTTCTGTCTGTCTGTCTCTCTGTATCTCTCTGCTTGAAAATAAATAAAATATTAAAAATAATTAACAGAAATTACATGTCTAAAGTCTTTTAGTATTTGACCCATTGCATATAGTCAAGACAAAAAAAAAAAAAAAAGAAAAGAAAAATCTAGTATTATTCTCATATGCTTCTTTGATTTACTATTATGTGCTAATATTCCCTATTTCCTTAGACTGTGACTTTAGTCCTGTGAACTCCTTGAAGGAAGTGGTTTTACCTCTGTATCCTCGCTCAGTGGCGTCATGTTTGGTGCACAAATTCTCCATGAAAGCTGTGCTTTACTCATTAGGGAAATAGAAGAGATGATTTATAAGAATCATGTTTCCTACTGTTCCCTGAGAAATCTTTGTACGATTTCTTCCCCATCACCCAGCGGACAAAAATTATGTGTAATATCATTGTTACCTTTTCAGAACTTTTCAATACAGAGTCACGGCATCTTCTTTGCAATCTGGTTCACCACTGACACACGCATGTGGGATGACCCTCACATCTGGGGAAGAGTTCCAGATTCTTCAACCCACTGTGCTGGCAGCATTCCATGAGCTCATCTTGGGAAACGATAATTGATTACTCTGGAGGGAAAATGCCGTCTTAACACCAGCTGGCAGCCAGACCCTGCCCTAGAGCCTCCAAATCCATCTCCAGCAAAATTCTCCACAGAAACAGTATACACATAAATAGACTTACATTATCTTAAGATGCAAATCATGACTGAGTTAAAGTACTTCCTTCAATCAACTTGACCTTGGCGTCAGTAATGTCTGAGAGTGTTGAATTTTCTGGTGGCCATCACAGAGTATCTGTAGACAATCCCCCCCTTTTTTTTTCTTTCTCCTTTCTTTCTTCCTCCCTCCCTCCCTTCTTCCCCTTTTCCTTCCTCAAACTTGGGTCATTATAATTTATCATCCTGCACCACTTGAAGAAATGTCAGCTCACAAAGATGCAATCCTGGAATTCAGCATGGTGTCCTGGTCATAGACAAGGAAGAAGTGACCGGCCTTGAGAAACAGCGAGATGGAGGTGGAGCTCAGGATTCTGGAGCCTGTGGACACTCTTGTCCTAGGATTTGAAAAGAAAATGAAAATGTCAATTATTTGTTCAAACTCTCCAAATAAAGATTTATTAGTCAGAATTCTCTAGAGGAGCAGAACCGATAGAATGAATATGTATTATAAAGGAGACTTATGAGCTTACAGGAGATAGGCTGGGAAGTCTAACAATGGCTGTCTGCAGGCTGAAGAGTTGGAGACCCTGGTAGCTTCTCGGTCCATGAGGCTGGAAGCCTCAGCAGTCCCAATGTGGTACGGAAGGCCTGGAGGATTCCTGGAGAGCTACGCTGGTCTTTACGTCCACATTGGGAGATTGATGAAGCTGGGCTGAAGATGGATGAAGAACAGTAACCACAGGCTAGACGCACGTACTGGGAAGTAGTCTGAGCAGCAGACTATGTGTCCTCTGAGTTTCTTTCCACACAGTCTACCGCAGAAAGGGCTGCCCACCCTGACCAAAGGTTGTCCTTCTTCCGTCATTTGTTTTATCCTGGAAACATCCTCCGAAACATGCCCAAGAGGCATGTCGCTGACTAGATCCCTGATCTGATCAAGTGGGCGATAAAATTGAACCGTGGCAAGATGTATTACATTTTGACATGTAAATGTGAATCCCATCCCCGCAAAGGCTTGGGAGATATCAAAGCTGTATTTGGAATAAATAGGGTTCTGTTGAATACAATTCCTAAGAGTTCTTTTTCAACCTACACAGACTTTGTATGGATGAATCAAGTCACAAGGTGCTGAGAGTCACCTGCAAGGACTGAAAAACATTAGAGGGTGAACACAGTATGTTCCTTTTCAACACGTCTCGGTATATGGACATCTCACATTCTTTGAAACTCAAACTAACACTTTATACCTGTAGTATTCACCCTTTTAAGTCTTTGTCATATATTAATTTTCCCAGTATTTAAGGAAGTCCCAGTCACTAAGCTTGTTCCCTCCAGCTCTGTAGTCGCACAAAAGCATCACCTTGAGTTGTCTTATGAATAGCTGCCTGTTCTCTCTCCTTGGTCATGATTAAAGTCAAGGTTGTGTGTGGTTTCTATTTTAGGCCCAAATGGTAGAAAAGCCGCTTCTGCAGCCAAGAAGCAGCATTGTAGGATGCCAATAAATTCTGAGGAAAATTACATTTTAAAAAGGAAAACTTTGACATACATCTGGCAATAGAATGATTCTGAACATATGGCAGCCTGGTAGGTCGGGAGCCATTGGAACATGCAAAGTTGAGCTCAATGCTCCCCCCATCATGTTCTGGGGTGCATTTGAGAGAAGTCCTGTGGTGAAGCCATGTCTCTTCCAACCGGATGTGGCGCATTCACTGGGGCAGGGAGCTGGGTTAAAAAAAAATCCATGCTTTCATGGATGACCTTCTCCTGACAACCTCTGACTGACTTTGGGAGCTATAATGATGCAAGAGGATGAGATCAAGGCCCCTCTGGGGAAGCCAGGCCTGTCATCACGATTCCACTAGTAAATAAAACACTAGGAGTCTAGAGGAAATTGGGGTCTCAGAACTAAGCATTCTAGCCCTCAGAGTTGACAGACCTCCAATGGTCTTTCTGACCATTGGGCCCTGTGTTTCCAAATTCTCATTTCAGCCTGTCCACAGCTGCTGACAGTGAAGATGAAAATCTCTGAGAAAAGTCCACAGCTTGACCGATCAGTCTTGTAAGGAATAAGGAAAAGCTTTCATCTCCGGAAGCAGCAAAGAAGCCATTAAAGTCACCCGGAGTCCATGAGGCTGTGCCTGAGTCCCCCAGAGTGGCATGCACCAGAAAGTAGGTAAACTTTCCACTTCTGGATTCCATAGCTCATGCCATGGCCAACTCCTATTCTCTCAAGATTCTGGGGCTGCTTATTGGGAGTGCCTCAGGAAAAGTGATGTCAGGACTGTAATATCCCAAAGGATTGGCACTGCCACTTCTATGCTTCGGACAAGGACACTGAGGTTCACTAAGCACATTTCTTTCTTTTTTTAAACTTTTTTAAATGACAACTTCCATAATTACAGGCAATAAACCATGATAATCCCCTCCCTTTCTTTCCCCTTCACAAATCCGCTCTCCATCATATCCCCTCCCTCTCTCTGTTAGTCTCTCTTTTATTTATTTTGATGTCATCATCTTTTCTTCCTATTATGAGGGTCTTGTGAAGGTAGTTCTAGGCACTGCAAGGTCATGGATATCAAGGCCAATTTCTGTCTGAACGAGTGCATTGTATGTAGTCCTACTCTTCCTTTGGCTCTTACATTCTTTCCGCCATCTCTTCTGCAATGGACCCTGAGCTTTGGAAGATGTGACGGAGATGTTTCAGTATTGAATATTCTTCTGTCACTTCTTTCAGCACTAAAGTGCATTTTGGGTCATCCTAGTGGTCACCACCCTCTGATAAGAGAAGCTTCTCTAACCAAAAGTGAAAGGAGCATTAATATATGTGTATGAAAGTTAAGTAAAATTCACTAAGCACATTTCTTGACCAACATCACACAGGTGGTAAGCATTGTAATGCAAATGTGAGGACAAGTCCAGATCTGTGTGACTTAGAAAACTGCTATTGCTGTCACACTTGATTACTTTATGTTCCCTGGATCATAGACAAAGTGAGGAGGACCTCTGACCCTCAACACTTGCTCCGGACAGTATTCTTTGGGAAACATTATCCTAACTATGGTGTCTTTTAAGACAATACATGGCTGGTACCCATTTCTACTTTCCCAGGATAAGTCACAGGCTACATGCATTTATTTGATTAAGAGTAGGTTGAATGGATATTCCTACCACTCAGTATCTCATCCCCCTAGGGATCATTATTCCAAGAAAGGCAAGATGCCAGCTCTCCAGAGGGTACCAGTCTCACTCCAACTTCTGGGATCAATTTGTCTGGACTACTCTTTGTGAAAGACTTTTGAAATCCATGAATATTCTTTATTTGCTCCTTTCTATTGAGCAAATTTTATGGCTTAAAATACTCATGGTGTTATTTTTACACCTGAAAGTTCTCTTTTCTTCCCCATTAAACTCACTGCAAACTGGAGTCCATAGCAGGGTGCCACTGTCCTGAGGGACATGGTCTCTGCCCTATCACTTACCTAGAACAGGAATCCCCTTTGACTTTCTTATTTAACCACCTTTGATGTCTTTTTATGTATGGGTGTATATGTGTGGGCATATGTGGATATATGAGTGTGCATGTGTGTTGAGGCCAGATGTTGATATGAGCTACCTTCTTCAATTTCTTTCCACCTTATATTTTCTTTATTTATTTGAGAAAGAGAGAGAGAAAAATAGGCATGGGAATAGAAAGAGAATAGGCATGCCAGGATCTCTAGCCATGGCAAACAAACTCCAGATGTGTGTCCCCCCCCTTGTGCATCTGGCTTATGTGGGTCCTGGGGAATCAAACCTGTGTCTTTGGCTTTGTGGGCAAGCACCTTGACCACTAAGCCATTTCTCCAGCTCTTCACCTTATTCTTTGAGATAGTTTTTCACTGAACCTGGAGCTCACTGATTTAGCTAGCGGAGCCTGCCAGCAAATCCCAGGGATCCTCCTGTTTCTGCTTCTCCAGAGCTGGATTACAGGCATCCATCAGTATCCCTGGCTTTTATGTGGGCACTGTGGACATAAATTCAGAGTTTACCACTCATGTCTTTCTATCATTGACTGTAGTAGTTTGAATAGATGCCCCCCAGTAGATTCAGGAATTTACTAAAACTTCTTGGATTTCCACCAACCTGGCTGGAGGAAGTATCACTGGGTGGATCTTAGGTTCCAGCCTTAAGGTGTGGTGGTGGATTTGAAATTCCAATCTAAAGATATGCAAAGTGCCTGAGTTCTTCCTGGAGTTCCTAAAGTGTGCTGTAGGGTGTGGCTTTTGGGTTTTGGCCTGGGGCTTCTCTCTTCTCTCTCTCTGCTTGAACCTATGAAAGCAGGCCAGCTTCTTCTGCCATTATGGAACTTCCCTAGGATCTGTAAGCTTCAATAAATCCCTTCCTCCACAATTGTGCCTAGTCTGGAAGTTCATGTCAGTGACCTGGATGCTGTCTGCTACAGAAATTGGTACCAAGAGGGGGTTGAGATGAATCTGACCTTTTTTTTTTTTTTTTTTTTTTTTTGGAACTTGTGTGCTGAAGAAGTGGGAAACTTAGTGATTGCAATTGAAGATGCTGTCTAGAGCAGTAAGCCAAGTATTATGCTAGTATGATGAGAGTTTGAGAATGCTAAGTACAGAGAGAATTGAACTTGGAGGCTTGGCTTATGAACTTTCTAAAGAGAAGAAGAGACTGCAGAGGACTTTGTTGGAACTAGGCTATTGGCATAAGGGTTGGATGTATTCTGCTGCCCAGACCCAGAGAGTTTAATCAAGGTTAAATTTGTAATGCACTGATGTGCTTGGCTAAGATATTGGACAGAGACATTTAAGATTTTAAGTTGGAAAACCTCAATCAAGTTAAAATTACAGGCACTGAGACTGGTTTTAGGTTACTATTGTCAAACACTTTAGCAATCTTAAGGAAGATAGCCAAACTGCTTTACATTAAAACAATGGAGAGGATGCCTGAGGAAAGACTATGACAGAAATGCAAACTCTTTTTGGGAAGAGTTGGAGAAGGAACCTGCTCTTCAAGGTTACTACTTATTTTGTCCTTGAATTAAGAATATGTCTGTGTCCTGCACACCTTGTATTGGTTTTGGAAGCGTGAAAAATGCATGCAGTGGGTCAAGAGGTGCACACACAGTTCCAGGAGCCACTGCTAAGATACAACATGAGGCAGGTCATGATAACCCTGGTAGGCTTACAAAATTGGAAGATGGATCATGGTTTGCATGGAGACCTGAAGATGTTTTGGATATACCAGGATTGTGCAAGGGCTACCATGGAGGCTCTTGGATAGGGATGGAAGTTTTACCTGGCTACTCAGCTCAGATGGAGGGGCAGAATTGAAAAATCTGGAGACTGTCAGTCAGTGGTTATATCAGACTTGAACTGCCGAAGTTTGATGTTTGCTTTATGGTTGCTGAGCTTACATTGCTCCTGTCTCTCCTGTTATGCCTTAGAGCAGTTGAAAATGTTTACTCTGTTTACTCTGCAGGTATGTAACTTGTTTGATTTTACAAGACTCACAGCTAAGAGTCTATCTTAAATCTCAGATGAGGCTTGGGACTTGAGAACTATCTTAAATTGGTAAAAACTGTGTAAACCTTTGAAATTGGACTGAATACAAATTACAATGTGAAGTTGTCTTTAATTTATTGGGGGCTGGGGGCAGAATGTAGTAGTTTGAATAGATGATCCCCCCCCCCACCCAGTAGATTCTTCAGTTTACTAAAACATCTTGGATTTCCATCAACCTGGATGGAAGAAATGTCACTGGGTAGATCTTAGGGTCCAGCCCTAAGGTGTGGTGGTGGATTTGAAATTCTATTCTAAAGATATGCAAACTGCCTGAGTTCCTCCTGGAGTTCCTGAAGTGTGCTGTAGGGTATGGCTTTGGAGATTTTGGTTTGGGGCTTCTCTCTCTCTCTCTCTCTCTCTCTCCTTGGACCTATGAAAGCAGGCCAACTTCTCTACCATTATGGAATTTCCCCTGGATCTGTAAGCTTCAATAAATCCCTTTCTCCATAACTGTGCCTCATTTGGAAGTTCATCTCAGTGACCTAGAAGCTGTCTTCTGCATTGACCATGGCTCTAGCTCTTTTTTTTTTTCTAGTTCATATTAGCAACAGTGTGCAAATCCAGTAGTCCATTGCTCCAACCTACTCAGGACTTTTCTGTTCTTCAAAAGTAAAACCTTCAGTAGTCCTCCCCCCCTAGAGTCTGTCATCTGTGAGGCTCCATGAAAGTATCCCAGTGACTCTTGACATGACCCACTTATGGCCAGACATACCCGAGTTTGCTGGCACCCTCTGGGAATGATCTCAACCAAATAAAATCCCACCCTATGTTTCATAAGGGATTTTGTGAAAATCTTCTCCTGTATTCCTGATCCCCTATGTTTATGGTATTTTCCTGGTCTGCAAGCCTGCTAATGGCATGGAGAAAGGAAATGTGGTTATTGAGGGATGGCGTCGTCTTGGTGACCTCATGTTGGCTCCCCTTTACTGAGTCCTCATAAGGCTTCATTTCACTCACCCACTGTCAAATTCTTCTGACACATGATAGCAAGCCTGCCAGTTATGGTTGGAGGCATCTCTTATAAAACCAGACATGCGCCGCCCGTCCTCAGGCTTCTGGATGTCTTCCTGTTGCCCATTGATGTTACTTTCCCAACCACTCCTCAAACGAACATTGGCATCAAGGATCGGGTAGGTTTAGTGAGCAAAATAAATAACAAATCACATAATGAACTTTCATTTTGAGACCTCCCCAGGTGCAGGTTATCTAAACATATCATTGAAGAAATATTTTCTTTTATTTATTTGTGGAGAGAGAGAGAGAGAGAGAGAGAGAGAGAGAGAGAGAGAATGTGGAATATTTCTGGGCCTTTTGCTATTGCAAGCCAACTCCAGATTCGTGCACCCCTTTGTGCATCTGGCTTTATGTGGGTGGATACTAATGAATTGAACCCCAAAAAGCCGGCTTTGTAAGCAAGCACTTTTAACCACTAAGTCATCTCCCCAGCCCCTGAATATATCTTTAATCAACCATACTGTCCTCTCTTATTTAAGTAGCTGTGTTCCATATTCTAGAAGGTGTCCAAAGCAAGAGGAAAGGACATTAGGAAATCATGAAGAGATGTGTGCTTTTCAAGCCCAAGGAAATAGCAGATAGTTCCAAAAGTGAATGAGGGCTGGAGAGATGGCTTAGCAGTTAAGTCATTTACCTGTGAAGGACCTAGGTTTGATTCCCTAATACCCGTGTAAGCTGGATGCACAAGGTGGTGCATGCATCTGAAGTTTATTTAAAGTGGCTGGAGGCCCTGGTGTACCCATTCTCTCTCTCCCTCTATCTTCCTCTTTATTTCTCTGCCTTTCTCAAATAAATAAATAAATGGATGGAAGGCTTTGGTTGTGCATTTATTGTGTATTAAGAGAGAATTTTATGTCTAGAGGTAGCCATCCTTATTTGGATGCAGATAATTTAATATTAGTAATTTTTAAATATAGAGAATGACATTATAGAATGGAAGTTAAAAGGAGGTGGGCATTTAAAATAATAAAATGATAGAAGTGGGTATTTGGAATTAAAAGAGAACATTTGGTCTAGGGTATAATTTAAGTCAAAAGAGCTAGCTGACTAAAGTAAATATTGTATTATTCTATTATTGCAAGCAGAATGTATTTCTAGCTACCACTTCCAGAAAGTTTCTATGTATATTCTTAAGACTTTTCTAGAAGGATATAGAAGAAAATAATAATTATGTTTGTCTTTGATGAAAAGGATTTAGCATAGAAAAGTGCTCTTAACTTTTATATGAATTGGTATTATTTGAAGTTTTCATCTTAAGATATAATTTCTATCCTCACATATTTACTTTCAGTGCATGCATTGAAAAAATTAATGCCAATCTTTGTACCTAGGAAAAGTAAATCCTTGAAGAATTTCCCCCGAGCAGATAAAACCTGGGGTGCTCACTTTTTATTAATGAGGTTGAGGACATCCAGAGTGTTTGTAAAGTCTCTCAAACTCTACTATTCTGGAAGAAAGCCCAGCCCATGGTAAGGTCAGCCTTTCCACACTTATTTCCAAATCCACAAGGTTCAACCGAGTTCATTTTCTGTGCAGAATTCACCCCATTGAGTACAACCACAGAGTCTGGACCAGGACAGTGTGTGGTTTTCCCAGTCATTGGTGACTCCACCCCGGTCTTGGAGGAAACTGGGAAGTGTATACCCATTAGATTCTGAGTCTTAAACAGGGTTGAAAGTGTTGAGGAAGGATCAGACTTACAGTTAATTCAGTGGTTGTTATCCATCCTCTCCACCCACCTTCCAGCATGAAATCTTGATCTTGATCCGATATGAGATATGGCATACTCTTGGAACAATAGACCTGTAATCGTTGGCCAGGATACTAACCATGAAAGCTTACTGAATGCTCATTCTCAGGGCTTAACTCAGCTGAATGGCAGAAGGTCCCTGGAATCTGCATTTTTAACAAGCTCTGAAGATAATTTGTATCCCCTGCCACCGCCCCCCCCCCAAAAAAAAGCAAGGAAATACAGAGTGCAAACTTGCATACAGAGACACAGACCATGATGATGTGAGAGATGATAGGAACTGGGTCATTTTACAAAGCTGGGAGAGATGTGGAAAAGAAGGGAAGATTTTGGGACTGGGGAGATGGCTTAGCAGTTAAAGCACTTGCCTGTGAAACCTAAAGACCCACAGTACTCATGTAAGCCAGATGCACATGATGGCACCTGCATCCAGAGTTCATTTGCAATAGCTAGAGGCCCTCTCTCTTTATTTCTCACTCTCAACTAATTAATAAATAAGGTTTTTTTTTTTTAAAGATGAAGATTGTTGGTATTGCCTGGGATTTACAAGTGCATCCCCGGTACACTTTTACCTGCTTTGCACAGATGAAAAATCTGAGGCACAGAGGTTAAGTAATTTGCTTAAGGCCATTTGGCCACCCAGGGATAAATGTAGGATATAAACCCAGGGGTTCTGGCTCCAGGACCCCTACTCTCAGCCACCATGCTCCAGAACAGGCTGACAAGCTACAGCCCACAGTTCAAGCCCAGCTGGTTTTGATCAGTGAAGAGAGCTAAGAAGCAAAATAAATAAATAAAATAAATAAATATAAAAAAATAATAAATTAAACATTTTAAATTGAAAACCTGAGACCATTGGCTCTTTGTAAGAATAACAGTAGATCGGCTCTTGATTTGCAAAGTGGAAAATATATACTACCTGGATCTTTGCAGAAAAATAAATTTTTTTTGCACACTTCTGATTGAGAATAAACTTAAGGTTCTCGTTTCTCTGGGGAATGTCAAAGACTGAATTCTCAACTCATTCAGTTGGAAGTCTGTATCTGTGTGTTCAGGAACCTGAAGCCCAGCTCAACGTGCACCCTTTCACAGGCTGGCACGTCTGCCTTGTAACTGAAGCTGCCAGGTGTGATGTTGGCAACCTCAGATGGCTTCCTTATTGTCGTTTAGGACCACTGGAACTAACAATATACTTTGGCCATTTTAATAAAGTTCTCTGAAAGTGAAAATGTGTGGCTGAGACGGGATGACAAATTCCTAACACAAGGAACAGTGGCACAAAGGTGTCTCATTTCAGTCATATTTCTCCTGCTAATGTTATCGTAGCCACACCAGTAGTTCTCTATGACTAATCAGGTCATAGAAATGCTTGCAGTTACTGAGCTGAAAGAGTTACTGAGTTGAGCTGAAAGATCAGGTAGCTTCCCCAAGGTCACATAGCTATTAGTGGAGTGGGTAACCTCATGCACTTCTAACTCCAAAACCTAGGGGGCTAAGCCACAGCCTACAGACTCTCCAAAGGTCCCCCAGAGCTAGTTATTACTCCATTCTCCATTTTACAAATAAGGAAATGGGCCATTAGAACACTTAAAAACAATTAAACAAAGCCATTCACCTCTCAGCCTATTTGAGCACAGAAACGCTGGAGTCAAAATTCCAGGCATGCTCTCAGATTTCATTGGATCCTTAAATGGCCCTCAAGGGGCAGTCCTGGTATGGTGGCCAATCCCTGGCTCCAGTGTCTGAGAAGAGCTACTTTTCCTTCAGGAGGACCACACAGCATCAGGAAGAAAGTCAGTCCTCTGTCTTCATTGTGTCTAATCTGATGCTGGTTGTTCACATTGATTCACCGCACGAGGGGGTGGTCAGGAGGCTGCAATGCTGTCGCTCAGCCACCCTGGCACTCTGTACCCAGGACTTGATTTCTATGCGTTCCATCTCTCCATCACCTGTAATGATAATCACAACTGGTTTACAGAGTTACTGCATATGCTTAACGAGATAATTTGCAAAAAGCACTCAGCAGTTCACAGAATATAGTTATGTGCTCAAAAAAAAGACAACTACTTCTATAATTAGAAGAACCTGAGGCCACTATTAGATTGAAGTCGGGAAGCAATAATAAAATAAAATGAAATGTAATGAGTGCCTGTGATGTACTAGGCACTACACTAAGTTTATAGGCCTTATCCTTTTTAATTCTTATAATAATCTACCCAAATTCTATAGATGAGGAAATAGAAGCTGTGGTAGTTTGAATAGATGGCCCCCAATATATTCAGTGTTTTATTAGTTTGCAGTTTGTATCTGCAGCCACCTGGCTGGAGGCAGTGTCACTGGGCCTATCTTAAGGTGTGATGGTGGCTTTGAGATTTCAATCTAAAGCTATGTAAAGTGTGACTAGCTAGAGTTCCTGAAGTGTGCTGTGCTGTGTGGCTTGTGGCTTTTGGCTTGTGGCTTTTGCTCTCTGTGTTTGGTCCTGTGAAGGCAGGCCAGCTTCTTCTGCCATTATGGAACTTCCCCTGTATCTGTAAGCTTCAATAAATATCCCTTCCTCCATAACTGTGCCTGGTCTGGAAGCTCATCTCAGCGAACCTGAAGCTGTCTGCTACAGAAGCACAGAAGAGCACAAAGAGAGGTACTTACTTTCTCTAGGTCACAAAGAGAGACAGGGTTAAACCTAAAACAGAGATAGCTATTCAATTCCAGAGTTTACATTTTGCCCACAATACTATGTCAAATCTCCAAATTTTTGCCTCTTTCTAAAGTTCAAATATGTAGAGCACAGACTTTTGAAACAAATATTCTTTAAGTGCAGTTATGACATTTATACTAAACTCTATTAGACTTTTATATGAAGAAGAAGCTGTACAGTGAAAGCCTATTTATTAACACGAGCATGAATAATAACCTAATGAATGAAATAAAAAAAAAGTCTGTCTACTGCTGTCAGCCAAAGATGGATTATGATGTCTTGGATGAGTACAAATGACTCTGTAGTCCTGATCCAGGAAAAGATTTGGAGGCAATTTTGCCTCTTAAGAAAGGATTCCACAGCACTCAGTTATGAAGGATTTATTAGAAATGAAATGGAAACTCTTTCAGGATTTTATTAAGAGATATAGTCTTCCTGCACAACTTCTTTCCTCCTGGACATTTATGAATGTTCGGCTGGAAGGGTGGTCTGGGAGCAGAGCTGTGATATATATGGTTCCTAGAAGGCAGTGCCAAGGGAGACATTTTTCCATCAAAAGCCATATGCATGCTGGATCCTGGAAAGTCTTCCAACATGAGTGCAGTGGCAATAAAAATAATCTAGGAAAAAATGCCATGTCAGCCAGTACCAATCACCACAGATGTTGGAAAAAACAGTGGCTAAATATGTAAATACATGGATAACTCTGTATGAAAGCAACACATGGGGGATCATAAAGTAGAAATATATATATATATATATATATATTATTAAAGTAGATAATATATATATATGTATACATACATACACACACATACACACACACACACACACACACACATATATATATATATATATATATATATATATATATATATATAGAGAGAGAGAGAGAGAGAGAGAGAGAGAGAGAATATATATTTATTCATTTATTTTATTAGGACAATGTGTCTTCAGTTCTTCAAGGTTTATGTACCAAAATATCCATGTAATATTCTGCCTTTTTTTTTTTTTTTGAGGTAGGGTTTCACTCTAGCCCAGGCTGACCTGTAATTCACTACGTAGTCTCAGGGTGGCCTCGAACTCACGGTGATCCTCCTACCTCTGCCTCCCTAGTGCTGGGATTAAAGGCGTGCGCCACCAAGCCCTGCTGCCTTAAGTTTTAATAATTGACTACCATATGGTTCTTAGATACATTATGGTTTTCAAACGTCTTATTTTGATGCTTTTCATAGGATTAATAATAAAGATCTGCTGTAGGCTTTATTGTTTATATGGTTTGATATGTAGACTAATACCATACTCTCTTTTAAATTCCTGCCCAATGATGTCCCTCCAGTCTCCAAACTCTGGTCATGTCACTTTTCCCCCTTTTGATCAGGAAGGTTGACTTCTGATCCCTGAGGGAGAGGCAGGGTCCACATGTTTGTTCAGAAGTGAAGAAATTTCAGAAAACAGATCATCATCATCATCATCATTAGCCCTTAAGTTTAAGGGAGCAAAATCTCAAAGGAGGAAATTGAGGTGAAGCAGAAATACAGGGGAATTAAGAGAATATGAGAAGACAAAGGAACCCTCACCCGGAAGTCTGGGTGAGGTCTCTCACCACATGAGATTCAAGAATTTCAGCAAAATTAAAATTTGTTTTGAAAGATTGCCTACATAGAGACAATATTACTTTTTTCAAGATACTTCAGACTAAGATTATGAAAATAGTAATAAACCAAGCTTTGAGTTTAAAATCACTCCTTTCCCAACTGTACCAGTAATTTTGGAGAATCTCACAAAATTATAAACTTTCTTTACATTCTAAAAAAATGGAGAGATGGCTGAGCACTTAAAGGCACTTTATTGCAAAGCCTGATGGTCTGGGTTCAATTCTCCAGTACCCATGTAAAGCCAGATACTCTGAGGTTTGTTTACAGTGGCAGGAGGCCCTTGTGCACCCATACACTTTCTCTCTCTCCCCACGCCTCTCTCCCCTTTTCTCCTGCCTCTCTCAAATCAATCAATGAAGCAAGCAAAACATTAAAAACATGTTTTTACTCTCTTGTGACCTAATCTAGTAAGGATCACTTTGACCTTGTCATCCACGCATTTAGGCCTGTATTCTATTCAATTCATCTCAAATGCTACCATATGATCTCATTTACACACACACAAAAAAAATAAATAAATAAAGAGGAAAAAATTTTGGAGACCTTTGAATGATGCACCTTCAAAAGCTCCCAAAAAATGTTCATTGTGAGGACACTTGAGCATGCCCAGACCCTTCTCTCTCTCTTTTGAGAAACCCACATTCATGTATTGTGTATGCTCAGTGGGTTATCTGATCTCTCTTAGTGTCCATGCTTAAATCTACATTAGAACTAGACCATTATACACTCTTGCTCTGAACCTGCTTATTGTTACCCGTTGAATTGAATCTTTACTCAGGCTAGTCTTTTATCCAAGGAAGAAAAGCTCGTGAAAACCAACCAAAATAGAAGCTTGTTTTCCTAATATTTCTGGCAAAATCTCCAAGATTTCATATAGTATATTATGGTCATGGTAGCTGGAGAAGGCCTTTTCCTTGGAAGAGGAGACTTTGGACTTACACCTTGAATGGTGACAGAATGTTCCCCCCAGGAAAAGCCACAAGAAGATAAAGAGTCCCATTCCAAGAGCATGGTTAATGGAAAAGTTCTGAGACTTAAAACAGATTGGCTTGCCCAAAATCATGTGGCAGAAAGTCTACAGGAAGTACTTGAACCCCTATAAACCCACTCTAATCTTCGTGTTCTAAATGCACTCCCCAAGCTCTGTCTCTCAAGAGTGGAAGACCTGTTTCTTTGAACAAGGAACTCTCCATTCTGAGAGATAACACAGAGTTACTTCTGTTGGCCCTGACGCTGTAGAAACCTGAGCAAAGACAGAACATATGGGCCGCTCGACATCCTCATCTCTACTGACTACAGGCTAAAGTTTAGTCTCAGGCATTTTAATCATTACAAATTTTACCTTTTGTTGAGTCTTAGCTCTTGTTCGTGTTTTTTTATTATTATTATTATTTATTTTATTTCCAGAATCAAGAAAGGAGATTGATTTTCATCTAAATTACACTTTTGGTTATAATTTTCCTAGGTAAAGCTAAAGAAAGGCTTTGGGAATCTGATTCCTTCACATGAGTGCTACTGAGAGAGCTTGGTCCCCAGCTTGGTGGTTCAGACCTAACTACAGTGAGATTGGGTCTGGGCCTGCTGCATCCTGGGAGAGAGGATTCTGTGGACATCTGAGCTCCTATGGCACAAATCTTCCCAAGCCAAGAACTCAGATCCAGGGGTTTAAAATTTCCTACCACCCAAAATGGTTTTCCCAGAATAAGTTAAGACTGTGGTGGGTGGATAATTTGATACAGTCTTTTAGGATGGCACTTTGACAATATCTATTAAAATTAACAGCATGCTTACCCTGTAGCCCAGAATCTCTACAATTTAGTTTATTCTCTAGAAAAATTATGTGCCAGATGGCATGTCCAAGGATTTTCACTATTGTTCTTTGTCATCATGAAAAATGGGATGGGGAGACTTCTGCATGATTAAGAAAATATTGAGATAGATTATGACATATCTTACAAAAGCCAAGAGTTGCTTTCCACATGTAAAAGCAAATTCTATGAGAATGTTAATGCCACTTATTCCACATGAAAAAAACTATTAAGACATAGAAAACTTTATATTTATCTATATACTTTTTCCTGTTTGTGAATGCAGAGAGAAGTAGGGGAGGATATATACTGGATGGATAACAGTTCCTTCTGAATCTAGAGAGAAACTATGGGGGTGTCACGTAAAGGGGCCACGGATGTCAAATGGGTTCTTTTTTACTGTAAAAATATCCATGTATTTGAATTTTTATAAAATATCATAGTCATGCACGAGTTGAAGATGTACACATTTTCTTATATACCTGATGGCTCTTATACATATCCTCTTATATATCCTCTGAGCATATATGTGTAGATGTGCACATATATATGAACGTGACCCAGCATGCTTGATGTAGGGAAAAGCTCTAAGGGTAGGAGTTTCTTTGTCCCCAGGAAGTTATCAAACATTTTTTCACGGTTAATAAATAGTTTTTGTTGAAGTCTGATATGTCGTATTAGAATGTGGTCTTAAAAAGCCGGGCGTGGTGGTGCACACCTTTAATCCCAGCACTCGGGAGGCAGAGGTAGGAGGATCGCTGAGAGTTCGAGGCCACCCTGAGACTACATAGTTAATTCCAGGTCAGCCTGGACCAGAGTTGTCGTAGCCCAGTCCGACCAGCAGAATAAGGCAACGACCACAGGAACTCTTCTTGAAGCAGTTTATTCAGGAACCTTTTACATCCGGAAGCCCCCCACTCCCAGCCCTCCACCCTAGATATAGCCTCGCCTGATCCAATCAGCAGTAGCCATGTAGGCGTTAGCTATAGGGCACAAACAACCACCTGCTGGTGGACTGATCTTACGTAACAAGGTACATGCGCACATCTGCAGTGTGAACATGACTATACAAGGGCAGAAGCAGGAAATGGCGCCTAGTCATAAGACTTGGCAGTCAGCCAAGGCGCCATCTTGGAATGGCCGCCACACTGGTTCCCCACACAGAGTGAGACCCTACCTCGCAAAAACCAAAAAATAAAAACAAATAAAAAATTTAAAAAAATAAAAAAATAAAAAAAAGAATGTGGTCTTCTTAGCTATTTGAAGTCACATTTAAGGACATGGTCATTCATCACTGTGTTGACCAACTTTTTATTGCTGTCACAAAAATTTTGAAGGAAAAAAAAAAAAAGCAAGTGCTGGAGAGATGGTTAAGGCATTTGCCTGCAAAGCCTAACACCCTGGTTCAATTCCCCAGTATCCACATAAAGCCAGATGCACAAAGTGGTGCATGCATCTAGAGTTCATTTGAGTGCCTAAGGCCCTAGTGTGCCCATTCTCACTGTCTCTTTTCTCTCTATCTCTCTCTCTCTCTGCTTGAAAACACACACACACACACACACACGCACGCACGCACGCACGCACATAAAGCAACTTAAAGGAGGAAAGAGCTATATTAGTTCACAGCTTCTCTGCCATTTGGTGCCTTGCTTATGCAGAATATCATGGTCTAGAGTATATGGCAGAGTAGAGCTGCTTACTTCCTGGTGGAAGTGGACGGGAGACAGATAGGAAGGAAGGGACAAGAGATAAGATAAACCCTTTAGAGGTATTTGTCCAGTGACTCCCTCCCTCTGGTTAGTCTTCACTTCTCAATCAAGACTATGCACTTCTGAACTCATCAGTGGGATAACTCATGAATGGAGTTAGCCCCATCAAGGTCTAATCACCTTGATTAGCATCACCAGCTGGGAGCCACGCCTCCAGCACCTAAGCCCTTGGAGTACTTTGTACCCAAGCCATAACAATCACTCAGGAAAGAAGAGGCCAATTGGTTGTCCTAGAGGCTGAAAAGCTTTGTAAGACAGCCGTCTGATGGTCCACACCACACCTCACTCATCCTGAAATGCTACTTACAGTAGCATTTATTCTAAATGTGATTCCAAATCCTTAACCCAAGTCCCAGCCTCCCACTAGCCTGTCTGCAACCAGAAAGGCTATTCTCTTTCCCTCTTCCTTGCCAACTGTTTGTTCCATACCCGAGATGACTAGGTGACTTGGCAACCCACTAGTCTCTATAGATCTGGTGGCACTGGGAGGCTCTGGCTTACATTTTTCCATAAATCTCTATTGCATGGGAGTCAGCTACCTACCTTAGAAAGATTGATTTGGGGATGCCTGGGAACATACCAGATTGTTACAATAGATTCTTAACACGAAGAAAGAGATTGAAGCCAGCTTAACTACTAGAAGCACCTGGTCTCCATTTATGGAAATGACTTAAGGATCTTCCAAAGACATTCCCTTATAATGTTTCCTTTATAAAGTCTTCATGAAGTGGTGCCAGCCAAGGGCTTCATGCTAAAGAAGGATTGCCCTCCCATTGCATTGCTATGCTGTGAATAACATAAAGTTATTGATAGAAAACTCTTTTGATTGGAATAAATACTGGCCCAAGATTTAGAATTCCTTAACCTGCTTATACAAATGAGGTTTTCTTGACCCATACCATCTGTTTTGTTTTAAGCAGCCACATAGAGATATAATTTATACACTTTAACATGTATTTGTTTTAAGGGTGTATGCCAATATTTTTCATAATCTCCTTTCTATTTATTAAATAACTTCACCCTATTCCATGTGTGTAGGTCATATTCACTCTGTACTTTGCACAGTGTACTGCTTCGGGCTTTTTGCTCCCACCCCATTGCCAGGACGGCCACTCCTCATGCCATTAGCAGCCCTCAACATACATACCAGCACTTTAGCTTCCTTGGCATAAAGGCAGAAAATAACCTTTTATTCTGATGGTTAAGGTGCCTGACACAGAAGATACACTCAGAAGTCCTGGTGCCTCACCTTCTCTGAGGGCCAGGGGCAGGAATCTTACAAATATCTCAGTAACAAAGTCTCATAAATGTCACTGTGGTTGTGGTACTTTTCCCTTAAGCTACTCTCTGTGAGGCCTCATCCTTCGTCCTTGACATTGGCCAGGTCTTTAATGTCCTCATAGTATTGTCATCTCCATAATCAAATCAGAAACTCAAACAAGACAAGGCTTTCTCGTTTTAAAAGGTAATAAGACAGACATCTGTACTGCGCCCTCCAAAGCTCCAAGAACAACACAGAAGAGGAGGTGGAGGAAAAGATGAGGCCACGGGATGAGAAGGAGAAGACGCTGTCTTCCTTGAACTGACAAGCATGTTCATGACTGCACAGTGGTTCTTGTTACGCCAGCAAGACCCGCACAATTCTGAGTCCATCAACATTTTGACATAAAAGGATGGAGAAGGACAAAAAAAAAGAGAGAGAGACATCAAAACAGAAGGACTACTTAGAGGGACAGGGGTAGAGGAGAGCAGATAGAGGGGGGAAAAAGAAGGTGATAGAAAATATAATCAAAGTACAGTATGTTTATGTATTAAAATTCACAATAAAAGTGTCAAAAATAAACATTAGCAGCAGTTATGTATATACATGTTAATTAAATGTGTTTGCTCCTTATTTTAAGAAGGCAATAATAAAAACAAAGATAGGAAATCGGGCTGAATTTGAAATTATAGAAAAAATTTTTAAACTTTACAGAAGCAAGTGAAATTTGTCTAAGATTTCTTAGCTAGTGGATGACGCTAAAAGTGAATTAAACCCTCTCTTCCAGAGCCCTCTGTTCCCTGACTGGGTTCCAGGCATGCTGGGCTCATTACACATCTGGCATTGTGAGACTTCCAGGCCCAGCTGTCCTAGGTCACAGCTACTCTGTACTAGTTCTCACATCATCTTCTGTCCAAGCTCATGGCTTCGTTTTTCAGCATACACTTTCAAAGGCATAGTGAGGGGAGGGAGCATTTTAGCTTCTAAAATTTGGGCATTCAATGTTCTAGTGTAATGATTTTTCGACTTGACAGTATATCACAATTACCTGAAAGGCTGAAGGAAATTCAGAACTCTGAGTTCCCAGTTGACTTTTATTATTATTATTATTATTATTTGGTTTGTTTCCAAGTTTTAGTACCCTGGAATTTTCATTTCTTCCAAGTTCCCAGAGAAGGCTGAGGCTGATGGTTCGCGGCCACACTTGCAACATCATCACTTCAGCGGGTAAGAAGAACAAGAATGAAATAAACACTGTGCTTTACCTCGGCCTCGTCACTCCCAGCTTCCCGTCCCCATGAGCAAGGTCCCGCTTTGCTGGTGAATAATGCAGAGGACGAGACACTTATCAACACCTGTGCTTCAGCTACTTTTGGGGTTTCTATTCTGAATTGGCTTACAAGAGCTGCCGGCGTTCTAGACTCATTTTAAAATATGAAACGCACATGTTTCTGGAACCATACCTGCCTGTACAGTGTAGCCGGAGGCCCTTTGTAGACCTATGGAGCTAAGCATTGATTCTGGTAAGGTTACCCTCCAACATTTTGACAATTGATCTCAAACTCAAGATTTATGGTCCACTCTGAGTTTAGTAAAGGACTTATTTGGTCACCAACCCAGATCTGTGCTGACATAATTAAAGACAAGGTTTGTTCATTTAGCTTCTTGGGTCTATTTCTTAATTGGTTACTAATTGCTGGAATAAGTAAAATGTATAATTAATTTCTAGTACTCAAATCCCAATAGCAACTTAAAATTAACTTAAAATTTCTGAGTCCTTTCATATCTAAAACTGTCTTTTTTATATTTGAATAACTATTAGTAGTTTTATTTTATTTATTTTGGAAAGCAGATTATTACCTTGTATTCATTAGGTATGGGTTAAGAAATTTGCTTGTGTATTCTATGTACCTTTATTCTAGAGTCCCAGCTCTCATCTCATGGAAGATGCTACAGTGTATCATTATACAATAATATATTACACTGTATTTTTATGTGACGGTTTGTAATCTTCCATTTGGTAGTTTTACTTCTTGAGTTTTGACTACAAATATACATATGCATATGGCATTTATAGGTAATAGATATGGATTTAATGGGGTTATAGATTGTATCATTCTGAGTTGGTTTTCCTAACACTTACGGTATCAAAGGTACGTGAGATTTCCACACCAACAACCAATTCTCTGACATCAATTGGGTTCATGTCTAACACAAAGAGTCCAGAGCTGGTGCAGACTACACAAACTAAAGGCCCTCGTCCCGCAAGACTGCCTTACGACACACCCGGGTGCAAGCCCCAAGCTGATCTCATTCTTCTGACCAATATATAAACTGGGGACTTTGGGAGCCCCTCCTCGGTTATGTTAATTTTCTAGAACGGTTCACAAAACTCAGAAAAAAAAAAAAAACTGCCTTATTTGTGTTCTTCCATATTATGAGAGAGGCAGCTGAATGAGAGATCGAGTTACAGAGTAGAAGGTTTGGAAGGGTCTGAGTGTGGAAGATTTTTTGTGGGGGGAGGTGGGGAGGTTCCACTCTCACAGAGTGGAAGCACTCACAACCCGGAAGGACTCTGTTTCCTATTACTTAGGAAGTTTGACAACATAGGCATTCTTAGCTAAATTCTCTGCTGGGGTGAGGGGGTCTCAACTCAATGTCCAGCCCCGGGTGTTGGGAGAGAGGACTGAAACTCCCCATAATCTAATCATACCCTGGTCTTCTGGTGTCCAGTCCTTATCCTGAAACTATCTACACTCCCACAGCTGGTAGGCATGTCATTAGTGTGTACAGGAGACTCACTACTGCAGAAAGCCCAATGATTTGGGGGAATTGTGTGCCAGGAAGCAAGAGCTAAGATAAAAACAAGAACAAAATGGGTCACCCCTCTCAGGAAATTACAAGGATTTTAGGAAACTGTCAGGAACTAGCGACAAAGTGAATATATATATATCCACAATCATGTATTATATATCTATGCATATGTATTGCCTAAATTATATTATATAAGATATTTTTATTTATGTTACCTGTTTTGTATATAGAGATAGTGTGTCTCTCTTCAATAATGTTTTCCTTCTATAAATCATTTTCATATAACTTAAGAAACTCATAGATGCTATAAATTATATATTTTTTCTTTTGGAAACTTTAATGAATGAACGTACTGTAATTTTGTCATATTCTCATCCCATTATCCTCTTCTGTGCCCCCTCCCCGGCCCTGTTCCACTAAGGACCTTCCTGTTTCCAGGTAGCCCTTCCTCCATTTTGTTGCCTCATTACTTTTTGTTCTCTTCCACCCTCCATGTCAAAAGGTGATGGCATCTGAAGAGTGCAGGTCTTCTGGGAGTATTGGTAATGACTGCAGGGAAATTACCTCTTCATGTAATAGCATGACACAGCCCTAAACAAACAATGTGTTTGTTGATGGGAACTTTGAGGTCCATTTAATTCGTATTTTTATGTAAGGGAATATTCTGTATCTTGGAAAGCCTGGAGAGCTCTGTATCCCTAAAGCCTGAAATTTCAAAAACAAAAACAAAAACACCTGTGCTTAGCTATTCCTTTCTTAGTATGCAGATATTAATACACTTTACAATATGAATGTGTATGACCTTTATTTCTCTTGATAATAGTCATCCATTATAACTATTGTAGTTTCAGTCTTTTGAGACTCTTTTATGTCATGTAAAAATGAGCTAGAATTGTATCACTGTTGGTGTGAAGGCCCACTCAGTGGCTATGTCATCAACCCAACATGATAAGCTTAGGTTGCTCTAAGTAACATGTTTCCATATTTATTCTGATGTTGAGGTTTTGTTCTTAAGAATATTTATTAGGTCAAAGATTGAAGGATTTCATTTAGACTTGCTTGAATGTATAGCATGACAATTCTTCATTGAAAATCTTCTTCTACACAGAAGAAGGAAATCTGGGGCGGTGTCTATTTTCTGCCACAATGGCACTGTCCTTTGCATATAGCAATCTTGTTCTAATGGGGGCTGTTCATGTGTTATGCAAACACTGTGAGATGACCCCCCCCTTCTTTTTCCTACTCTAGGTATCCTGAAGGTAATACATCTGGCTTAGTGTCTCACCCAGGCCATGGCAACCTCACATCAGAGAATTTTCCTTGTGTGACTGTCTTTACTAGTTTGAATGGACAGGGAGTATTTGTGAAACCATTGACTATGGGGAGCTTACCCTCGCATTCTTTGATCCCTGAGGAATCTGTAGACAGCTGTCCCTTTAAAGTTAGGAAAAGCAGAGGCCCCATGCTGGCTCATTCCACTGCCTGGAGTTTGAAAGCCACGAGGTTGGCTGACAGCCAGCATATCCCTGGCTATATGTTAGAATAGGGCTGTGGATTTTGTTTGTTTTAATAAGGAAAGAGACAAATCATGGGGCTTATGTTGTGAGCTACAAAAGATTACTCAGTGAAGAATCAAATGGCATTTTCCCAGTCAAGAGTCAGGGTGACTTTGGGGTCTGTATGACTTAGGTCAAACATTGCTGTGACAACCAAATCCTCTGCTCCGGGTCCTAGGCTTCCTGGGCCAGGTGAGCACGCCTAGGCCATGAGTTAATATATGATCATACTTTTACTTGGTCACAGAGACAGTAGTCCACTAAATAGTTATCTCCTATGTGGCTTTGTAATAGTCATCAGAAATCATTCTAAGCTCCCACTGGCTTCTGACTTGGTTATGTTCCAAAGTTTGGATCTTCTCGGACATCTCTATTGAAAGACCAGGGAGATTTTGCATGCCTCAGAATTCCAAGTCATTTAACCATCTGTCCACCAGCCGTTGATTGTGTCCATATTAAGTGGCCACCACAGAAAAGTGGGTACAATTTGAAGTCTGTAATCCACTCAGATTTCAATGTATCCGTTCTCAGCTATGTGACCAGATTGAAAACAGTTGTTAAACAAATCTCGTATACAGCTCGATTAGCCTCAGTTTTTGCATGGATTTGAAGAAGACTTAAATAAAATGACACAAATTAAAAATTGGGAGGCTGGGAATATGGGTTACAGTTTGTAGTACCTTCATAAAGCCAGGTACAAAGTTGCAATGTTAGGAAAGGACCTTGCCCATATTCTCTCTCTCTCTTTCTAAATAAATAAATAAATTAATTAATTGGTAAATATTGCCACTCAAATAGCTATCATCCAGGCCTACTGTTTACAAAGATAGGAGGAACAGGAATTCAGAGGTCTGAATAAGTTTTAAAAAGAAGCACTTGCCTATTCAAGGCTCCACTAAAGAGAAACGAAACAAGAACAGTAAAAATGAAAGGAGGAACATATTAAGATGAAATTAGATATAAGGAAAAAGGACATAGTAAATGAGTTTACAAGAGTTTATCTAATGGAACCATTAAGAGAAACGAAAACAAGAACAAAAGTTAAAAGAACAGGTTATCCAGATGTATTGGCAAAACAGCTAACAAAATTGGAATAAAACAAATGATTCTTAGAGAACATCAAGCCTGATACAGCAAAGGTTCACAGAGCACACACCTGAACATCTTAACCAAGTGTTTCAAGACAGAGATGGATATCATGAAGAAGACTTAAATAAAATGACACAAATTAACAATTGGGAGGCTGGGAATATGGGTCGACAGTTAAAGGTACTTGGTTCAATTCCCCAGTACCTTCATAAAGCCAGGTGCACAAAGTTGCACATGTATCTGGAGTGTGTTTGCAGTGGCAAGAGGACCTGGCCTGCCCATATTCTCTCTCTCTCTTTCTAAATAAATAAATAAATTAGTTAATTGATTAATATTGCCACTCAAATAGCTATCATCCAGGCCTACTGTTTACAAAGATAGGAGGATCTTTAAAATATTGAAACAAAACAAAAACAAAAACACTGTTAACAAGTAAATTCTCCCCAGAGAAATTCAATAATAAAGGAATTCAGAGGTCTGAATAAGTTTTAAAAGAAGCGCTTGCCTATTATGCACAGGCTCCAGGTTCAATCCCCAGTAGTACATAAAAAAATGAAAGGAGGAAAATATTAAGATGAAATTAGATATAAGGAAAAAGGACATAGTAAATGAGTTTACAAGAGTTTATCTAATGGAACCATTAAGAGAAACGAAAACAAGAACAAAAGTAAAAAGAACAGGTTACTCACAAGATGAGACAGTATTGGCAAACATATATGTAACTGATATAATTGGAATCACAAAGACACTAACCAGGAAATCCAAGATTCTTAGAGAACATCAAGCCTGATAAAATGAATGGCAAATACAGTATAAAGGGTTAAGTATGGAATTTGGTCATGATTTTTTTGTGATCATATAGAGAAAGAAATAAACTATTTGCAGCATTGTAGTAGTGAATGTTTCTTAGGAAAAAAGTTTAAAACAACAAAAACAAATTAAAATGATGACCAAAATTTAAGTTTTTGTTCATTTTTAAAAGGACATAACAAACTATAGTCTGGGAGAAATATTTGGGAAAATATAATTTCATAAAGGATTTACATCCACGCTACCTAAAGGACTCTCAAGATGATGTTAAAAAAGAAGCATCCAATTTTAAAATGGTCAAAAGATAACAACTTCAGGCTGGAGAGATGGCTTAGTGGTTAAGGCATTTGTCTGCAAATCCAAAGTACCTAGGTTCAATTCCCCAGGACCTATGTAAGCCAGATGCACAAGGTGGTGCATGCATCTGGAGTTCATTTGCAGTGGTTGGAGGCCCTGGCATGCCCATTCTCTCTCTATCTGACTCTCTCTTTCTCTGTGCTTTTTTTTTCTCTCTCTCAAATAAAAAAAAAAAGTTAACAATTTCACCAAGGAGGATATACCAATGATTTAAAAAGGACATAAAAAGAATGTTAGTAATTAGCAAAATACAAATTAAAGCCACACTTAAAAATAATTGCAGACTTACTCAGAAGAGAAAACAAAACAAAAACCAACCAAACAAACAAAACACTAACATTGTCAGCAAAGGGTGGGGAGATATATGTGATCCCAAGTCATGGGAGGCTAAGGGAGGAGGATGCTATGGATTTAAGGCCAGCCTGGGCTCCATAGTAAGATTTTTGTTACAACAAACAAAAGGCAAAGAAAAAAGTGCCAACACTGGGAAATGAAAAAAAAATATATAACAGTGTGGAGAAAAAAAAACAAAAACAACTCCTGTGTTACTGGTAAGAATGAAAAATAACACAGCTACATTGGAAAAATTCACAGTTTCTTAGTAAGTTAAAGATACACTTACATCAGCAATTCTACATAGGAATGTTGATATCGACTTTATTTGTAATGACAATATACCGGAAATTAACCATAAATCATCTGGTGGATGGATGAACAAACCGTGTCACGTTCATGCATTGGGGTACTACCTAACATAACAAGGAATATTACTGACATTCTCAACAATGCTGTGAACCTCAAACACATCGCACCAGAGTCAAGGGCCCCAGATCTGAGGTGAAGATCAGGAAAATGGAATCTAGACCAGTGGTTGTCTTGGCAAGACTTGTAGGGGAAAGTTGTCTGTAAGGAGACACTGGGAATTTTTGGAGAAAGGAACATGAAACCATCTGGTACCTTGGTTACGGTGGTGATTATCTCCTTGTATAAAGTTATCAACACTTGCCAACCAAAAGAGGTAGATTTGGTTATATGTAAATTATATTTAAATTTTAGACGTCTCCTTTCCCAGCATTCTGGGATTTTTATTTGTCTTCTTTGTGTAATTGATTTCTAACTTAATTCCTCTAGTCAGGAAACATACTCAGTGTTATTCCAATACTTCACAATTTATTGAAACTTTCTTTATGACCCAGCAGCTGGTCCATTTGGTAAATGTTCCATTTGCACTCCAAATAAAAATGTGGATTCTGCATTTATTAGATGCAAAACAAGAACAACAACAGCAACAATATAACCCAAACGTAATGGCTAGCAGGTCCTTTCACTGGCACATATATAATGCAGCCTTGGTAGTCCCCAATTATAATAGGTACATCTTCCTCACCTGTCTTGTTCCTTAATAATGAGTGCTGGCTTCAGTTGGGCAAGTTGGAAATTTAACAATAATTCTGTTTGTTATTCTTTATCCATTTTCCATTCCTATCCCACATAATCACAAAAACCCATGGGAGTGAAGGTCTTCTGAATTCAGTATGTTATGAGGGGTTAAAAAATTTGGTCAATTGATGACCCTTGATTTGTCATGGAATAAGACATTTAGTTAAGAATACACTGAGATGATAATGTTTGACCTAAAGAGTGCTTCCTTTGAAAGAAGGGAAGTGGGCTGGAGAGATGGCTTAGTGGTTAAGGCACTTGCCTACAAAGCCTAAAGACCCATGTTGAACTATCCAGATCCCACATAGGCCAGATGCACAAAGGTAAGGCAAGCAAAGGTTGCACATGCTCACGAGGTGACACAGGCACCTGGAGTTTGATTACATTGGCCAATTCTCCCTCTCTCTGTCTGTCTGTCTCTCTCTTTCTCTCTCACTCTCTTGAAAAAAAATTTTAAAAAGAAGGGAATCATCTGTGATTGACACACTCATACAATCCAGAGACACTGTTTATTCTAGGTGTCTTCTGAATTAATACTCTCCATCACCTGGAGTCTGGGTGGTCTTTGTCATCTAGAGAACATACTACAGCCCAGCTCTACAGGGTCACTATAAGGATGGAATGAGGTACATGCATCTCTGGGAAGAAGGAATGTCAGGATGTGTGGAATGAAGCTTGAGGTGGATTTTTGTGTGGAACATTGGCTGAGCTTGTGATCTGATGGGCCTACTATGAGAGAATTGTAAACCCCTCACATGACATAATAAATAACAGTGGAAATAGCTCAAGACACCCCCTCTCCATTGGTGGTTGATCTGCCATGTCTTGTATCCATTCTCAAAACTATTATGGTGATGCTTGAATACAGGATCAGTAGAGACAGACCTCTGAATGGGAGGCATTTCCCTCTCCCTGTGTCTGAGAGCATTTAGAGAAAGGGGTACTTTCACTGGATATAGATGGAGAAGAAATTAGTCACGAAACAAGCTTCCCTTGGATTTGGTGATATAAATCCCATTTTACACGAAAAGTGTGATTCAAGTTGTCACTGTGTATAAGACATGATGTGTGATATATCATATCCCATAATTCATTCTCACCTGTAGTCTAGGCTGGCCTGGAACTGGCTATGTAGTCCTGGTGAACCTGGTGAACAATTTGTGGCAATACTCCAGCCTTGGCCTACCAAGTACTGGGATTCCAGGCACCAGTCACTACACCTGCCTTTCTGACATAATTCTTATCATTACTGAGGAGAATATACATGAAAATGATTATGACGTTTTCACACACTGCATTTGAATTCTATGCTGTGTCTCTACCAAGAGCTTGGATGGGTGGATGGTCACAGCTGCTAACACAGGTGTTGGGAAGGGGAGATTCTCCATGAATAGAGGTCCTTAACTGTAGGTCCAAATTAGGAATAGAAGCCAAGCCCTCAATGTTGCATGGTTTCGCTCTGGATTTCCACATATTGAATAAAAATGCCATGATTGAGGGCTGGAGAGATGGCTCTGTGGTTAAGACACTTGCCTGCAAAGCCCTTTGGTTTGATTCCCCAGGTCCCATGTAAGCCAGATGCACAAGGTGGTGCATGCATCTAGAATTTGTTTGCAATAGCTGAAGGCACTGGTGCACCCATTCTTTCTCTCTCTCTCTCTGTCTCCTTCTCTTTCTCTCTCCCTGAAGTAAATAAGTAAATATAAGCTAAAATAAATGCCATGATTGAAGTAGTATTTCTTAAACTCCCTCCAAATGCTAATGTGTTAATTAGAGAAGACAGGATAGAAATTAAAACACAGACTTCAAATCAGACCACTGAAATCCAGATCCTCTTCTGCATAATGAATTAACTACCTTTTTTACCCCTGTTTCTTCCTTTATTAACGGATGGTTTCGTAGTAGCTCTTTCATATAGCTACTGTAACAAGTGCAGGATTTTGGATACAGAAAAGCATGCAGCACTTTAGCTAGCACATAGTAAGCATGTGAAGTTTTGTTATCATAACATCATCTAAACTCAAGTTACCTAAGGAGGAAGGAATGATTTCTATCAACCATATAGAAATAAAGAAAGAACAGCTTGGAGAACTGTGGTGACTTGTTCAAGGCCACAGCCTGAGTAACTCGAAGAGGCTCCACATTCAGTAACCATAACATTCTGCCTCCTTAGTACACTTGGACTTGGTTTGGCTCTGGCGGGTTGATTTTACCACCAGCTCTATGACGGAGGTTCCAGGGGGAAGGAACTGTCATGGGGCGGGGCTGACATCTTCTGGTTCAGGTTCTCGCTGCCTGGACACCATGGATGGTCCTCTTCTTGGACTTGGTTTTCTGATAGGAACAAATAAATCATACACAGTAGATATTCATGTTCCCATCAAGACAAACTGACAAACCACACTTTCTTCTTTCTTTGACTGGAACTGGTTGTCAAATCACTCCAGCATCAGAGCAGAGGGGGGAGAAAAAAACGAGCAAAGATTTTGGAATCACTCTACAAATCTTTGGGCTGCTCCTATGGGGAAGAGCATCTGTGGAGTTCTGTGGAGCACCCTTGTGGACTATATGGGTCCTCATTTATAGTCCTGGTTTCTCTGCTATCTTGCTCTAACTTGGTCTCTGCAAATCCCTCTCCCAACCCAACAAACTGCCCTCTTGACTCAGCCCAGGTCTAAGTAATTAGTTTGAATTAACTGGCTAATTTTCTTAAAAAGAGTTTTATAAGTATTTATCTCGGGCAACCACTCTGCACTGAGCTGCTGAGGTCAAATAGACCGGAGGGGTGGATATGTATGTATGTGGACTTGTGCATGCATGAAAAAGTCTGTTTATGTTTAGCTGGTTAAACACTAACTCCGTGGTCTGGCTTTTCCCCCTTTGCTCCAACAAAAGCATCAAGTTACTTTCCCTTACCAACCGGCGAGCACATTTCCCAGGGAAAGATAAAAGTCAAGTTCAATTGCAGGAGGGAAATGGTTAGCATGTGCTAAAGTTTGGATAATTCTTTCTTAGTAGAGCTAATGGCTCTCAGGTGCTAATAAAACAATACAAGGAAGCCTTTCACCTTCAGTGCTAGAGACAGAAAGAGATGAGGACCTGTCTCAGGTATGCACAGGGAGAGAGTCCTTTAAGACGTGGATGAAGGCAGTGTTTTTCATGAGAGGGACCAATGGCTCAGGAGAAACAAATAGGAGATAGAAAAATTAGGCAATTCAAAATTTCAATAAAAAGTTGATTATCTGTGGGGCTGGAGACATGGCTTAGTTGTTAAGGCACTTGCCTGTGAAGCCTAAGGACCCAGGTTCGAATGCCCAGGATCCACATAAGCCAGATGCCCAAGGTGGCATAGGGATGTAGACTTCATTTGCAGTGGAGGCTGCAGTGCTCCCATTCTCTCTATATATCTGTGTCTTCCTCTGTCTCTCTCCTCCTCACTCTCAAATAAATCAATATTTTTTTAAGTTGATTATCTGTGCCACATAGGATACGCCTTTGCATCTAGTGGTCTTTAACTTCTGAACCAGGTACTACAGAGTTGCCATATTTATATATAACCACCACCACTATTTCCCTTGCCTTCTTATACTGTCAAGCATCCAGCTTGAACTCTACAGCCAGGAAAGCTAAATCTACATAGGTTTAGTATAGCTGGCTAAATGACTGGTATTTAGGGCAAGGATAGTGAACCAGTTGTGACATTAGGATATTTATAGCTTACATTTGCCCGTGACCTTTCCAAGAAAAGTGAGGTGCCCAGAGTGGTGGCCACGTTTCCTCCGAAGCATTTGGAATGTTGGCAGGCAGACACAGCAACGTACATGGGCCACTTTGCATGATGGTCTTCAGTGGGGAGGAGGAATTGGTCCTGAGTTGAGGAATGTAGGAAACCATTGGAGATTTCCAGGTCTTTGCTGAAAATAGAAGGCCCCACTTGGGGTGACTGCAGCTCCAAGCCACATTTTAGGCATGCTGTGCATAGTGGTTCCCTGGGGACCAGGAGTCTTGTGTTACCAGAGTTCAGCAGCTTGGCCAGGGAAATCAACACCCCACCGGTAAAGGTTAAGAGTTTATCCAATTCACTTGTGTTTTTTCTGTGTTTTTTTTTTTTTTAAGCAATTTTGGCTTTTCCTACAGATCTACAATAGGACCTGGGACAGGATCTCGCTATTGGACCTCAGCTGTCATCAGTTTCTTGGCTGTATGTGAACCAAAATTAAACCAACAGAAACAAACGCTTCAGAGAAAATCAGTCATTTACTCATGGAGGTCAGGATTTTCAATCACCTAACATGACCCCGGAGTCCAGGAGCCTTAGTGGATCACGATGCAGTATTGGAATGTGCTAGACTTCAGGAATGTTCTCCCGTAACATGTTTAGAGCAATGTTTCCCCTAGCTAGCTCCCTCATATCTATGTACCATGGCTATTTATTTCTTTTCTTTTTTTTTTTTTTTTGGAGAGAGACAGAGAGAGAGGGAGAGGAAGACAGATAGAGATGGGCACCCCAGCAGCCTCTCAACTGCTGCAAATGAAATCCAGATGTGTGCGCCCCCTTGTGATCAAGTGTGGCATTGCACCCCTGTGTCACTGCATCTGGCTAAACATGGGACCTGGAGATTGGAACCACTGGCGATTGGAACCAGCGTTCTTAGGCTTAGGAGGTAGGCGCCTTAACCACTAAGCCATCTCTCCAGCCCTCTATTACTTTTTAAAATATAAACGAGGCTAATTTTTGGAATTCCCATTGGAGGGTATAATAAAAGACAGCTTAATTTCCCTTGGGAAAGCTGAACAAATGTGAGTTGGTAGAGGATGGGGACCATATTATCATCAATATGTGGACCTTGCAAAAAGAATTCAATCTGTTCAGTTTGTAGAGGGGAAGATGCAAGACTCATGTTCTCTAACTGCACACTTTTGGAGCTCCAAAAATGGGATGAGAAATCACCACTTCCTATGTATTTCCAGAGATAACTTAAGGCTAGCAGTGGGAAATTATGGGGAGACAAGTCTTTTTTTTTTTTTTTTAACTTCATGAGAGAGAAAGAAAGAGGGGGCAAAGAATTAGCATGCCAGGGCCTCCAGCCACTGCAATCGAACTCCAGATGAGTGCACATCTTGTGCGCATATGTTACCCTGCGCACTTGCGTTACCTTTTGCATTTGGCTTATGTGAGATCTGGAGAGTAGAACATGAGTCCTTAGGCTTTGCAGGCAAGTGCCTTAACCACTAAGTCATCTCTCAAGACCCATATTTTTAAATCAGTATAAAAATTAACAACTAAAGCTATGGCTGACACATGACAAATTTTGTTCAGAAGGATCCTAAACTAGATGGAAGGGAGATATGACTAATCTTTCCACCCTTCTAACCCATTTGTTTGTGGATTCCCAGAAGCGGAAGGTTAACACTTGGGGAAGGCTGTCTGTGAAAATGATATAGAACTGGTGAGACAGAGTTGGGTTTTCTCCCTGTGTTCCAAAATTCACTACTCTCCATTAAGTGTCTGGAATCAGCACATTTCTGTGGAGGATCCCAGAAAACACCACTGTTCTTTGATTCCACACTGTTCCTGAGTTTGATTTACATCAGCATAGAAACTGACAAGATAAGAAGACTCAAAACTCATCAAAACAGAAAACCTGAGACTGCTGAGCACTCAGCACTGAAGGAGACTTAAAACACACCCTCCAAGACTCAGAGAACATGGAGGAAGAGTGGGTGGAATGTAAGAGCCACAGGGTGAGATGGTGTATTTAGAGGTATTGTCCCTCGCACAGAGACTGACTGATGCATTCTTGAACCCCAGAGTGGTTCTTAATGAAAACCCCACCGAGGAGGGCCCTCAGTGGAATGGGGGCAGAGAAGAGGGTATATAAGAGTATAATCCAATGGACTGTGACCAGTATGCAATATTTTCATATATTAAAATTGTAAAAAAAGGAAAGAAGTAAATAGAATGACCATGGACGGCAGAGACATTCTGGTGCTTAGAAGCTTACAAGTATGCAGACAAATGTGAGTTCCAATCTTGACTCATAATTAAAGTAAATCAATATGACAACTTAAAAGAACCTTTAAAATCTTTTTTTTTTTAAACAAAATACATACTTCAAGGCCAGCCTGGGCTACATAATGTGACCCTGACACTAAAAATGTCCACTTAAAAATATCCAGTTATTTCTAATATTCCAAAATTTTCCTTAATTATCTTTTATCTTTTTGCTCTCCCAAAACTCTAATTTTATTCTTTTATCCCAGTATGATATTTATTCTATCTCTACCTCCTGCCTCCTTGCCTTTCCAGAGCTCAGTTTAATTTTTATCTTTTCAATAAACCAAATTGTGTTCTTCCTTGTTCTCTTCATCTTCTTAAACAACTCATTCAATTTTGCACTTATCATTACTTCCTTTGTTCTTGCTTTGGGTTTATTTTGTTGCCCACTTCCTGGGATAGTTCCCGTACAATATTTTCTGTAATGCCAACATGAAATACCAACATCCCTTCCTAATTTGCATGCTTCCTTATTTTTTAATTACCACATGCAGTTAAGGATAAAATTTCTCTGTAAGTTTCCCTTTGCCTCCTATTACTTTTTAAAATTTTTATTTATTTCTTTTCAAGGAGAGGGAAAGAGAATGGACATGCCAGGGCCTCTAGCCATTGCAAATGAACTCCAGATGTATGCACCACTTTGTGCATCTGGCTCAACATGGGTACTGGAGAATTGAACCCCTGTAATTAGGCTTTACAGGCAAGCATCTTAACCACTGAGCCATCTCTCCAGCCCTCTCCTATTACTCTAGATATAGTATTTAACTCTTAATACTTATCAAACTTTCTTCCACCTAAAACTGACATCATTTCAAAGTTCTTAACATTATCATTTGTAATATTTGTATTGATTTCTAACCGTTACAAAGTGAGCAGATAACATAATTTAGGCCTAGGAAGTTGCTCAGCAGTTAAAGACACTGACTTACACAGCTGTGGGACCATATTGAATTCCACAGTATCCATGGAAAAACAAATATACAAAGTGGCACATGTGTCCTGAGTTTGTCTGCAGTGGCAAGAGATCCTCGTGTGTCCATATTCTCTTTCTCACTCTTCTCTCTCTCTCCTACTCTCTCTCTTTCTCTTTCTATGCTTGTAATAAATGAAAATAAATAAAAAACAAAGTAATTCAAATAATGCCAGTATTAATATGTATTGACTCTCCATATGTGATCTAGCCTACAGTTATTTAATTTTATAATTCAAGGGTGTCTGAATAGAACATATATTCTGAGTTATTAGCTAAAATTATCTCTACTGGCCATTTCATTAAAAGTTTAATATAAGTACATAATTACCGATTTATTTTCTTCTCTCTTCTATAAAACACATACATACAACAAACAGATTTACTTGTTTGCTTTGATTTTATTTTGATTTGTTTCTACTTTGATATGTTTATTCTTACTTATTTATGCCTGTCTTATACCTATTTCCTTACTTGAATTCCTGGGTTCACATTTCTTTCACTCTTTCTTATTCAATGAAATGGCACATTGGTGTGATTTGCCTGGTCGAACAACTTTAGCTATGATAATCATGAAAAATTAGTCATATGTACATTTACATTATTTTTCCGTTTTTTTTTTTTTTTTGGTCTTTTTAAAATATTTTATTCATTTGAGAAAGAGTGAGAGAAAGAGATAGGTGAAGAGAGAGAGAGAGAGAGAGAATGAGTGCCCTAGGGCCTGTGGCCACTGTACATGAACTCCAGACACATGTGCTGCCTTGTGCGTCTGGCTTTCTGTGGGTACCAGGAAATCGAACTCCAGAACTCAGGCTGTGCAGGCAAGAGCCTTAACCACTGAGCATCTCTCCAATCCATTTTTCCTTTTTTTTCTTCAAGGAGTTATTTGGAATGTTTAATAAAACTTATGAATGAAAATTAATGTCTTTTTCAATCATAGTGTCATCAGAAAATATCCTATGACCTTTAGATAAATGACTTTGAAAAGAGATTGGACTAAAATTTATTGCGTAAAACATAGTCTTGTGGAATTTTCCTTACACATATTTTCAAGAAAAAGTATTTTAATCTAGTGATCTTCTCCCAACACACATCTCTGTGTGTCCCTGTGTGTCCATATTCCCTTGTACTGGATGACGCCTTTTGAGTTCCTCTTCCCTCCTTGAAGACCTGTTCCCCTTTTTGAATCAATTTCAGGTTGTATCCCCCTTAAATTCTTTCCTGATTATTTCAGTTGAATCAATTTCATTTCATATCTGAGCAATTTGTTACTCAATGTTTTCCCAGTTGCATTACTTTTCTTTCTTTTTCTTTCTTTCTTTCTTTGTTTTTTTGTTTGTTCATTTTTTGGAGGTAGGGTCTCACTCCAGCCCCAAACTGACCTGGAATTTACTTTGTAGTCTCAGGGTGGCCTCGAACTCATGGCCACCAATCCCAGCTACTTTACATTTTTGCCTCAGTAAATTTTAGTATTTCTGAGGATGCATTAATGAGAAAGAATGAGAGTATTCACGTTACAGACCTTCAGGTGTTAGGTTAGACTCAATTGCATTTGGATTCCAAAATAGAAAATCTTTGGTCCTATGTGGGAAGGATTTCCCTACAGTATACTCTCTGGAATATAAACCCTAAAGTTTGTCAATTCTTTAAGTTAAATTGAATTAATACAAAATTGTTCTCCACACAGTGGAAACTGCTAATAATGGACACAAGTATTGGTCAATGAGAAATTGATGCCACCTGTCTCGTTGCCCTCCCACTGCCTACTTTGCCTTTTTCTTGGTCTTAGAAAAGCCCCTGTACCTTTGCTTTCTCTACCAGTAAGCCTTCCCCAGAGAGAGTCAATTCTGAGGGCAATTTTCCAAGACCATTTGCAAAATTGGCTGGCTTAAATTGTAACAAGAAAAGGCATTTATTCTAGGATCTCAAAATGGAGTTTGAAAGAGACATTGCTGAACCTATTTCAGAAATAGATCCTATAGGCACCAGCTTTATGTCTTCACACATAAATGTTAAATACAATAAGAGCAATTGAAAGAATTTATGCTTGGATGTGTGTGTGTGTGTGTGTGTGTGTGTGTGTGTGTGTGTGTGTGTGTTCACTCTGAGTTGGGTGTTATTTACATAAGTTTCTGCACATATTTTGACACTTTCATGTATGAGCTACATTTCTGTTTTGTGGAATGCTCTCATAGACTTATAGAAGAAGCTCTTTGGCTTCTATTTCCAGAACATTTGCCAAAGCCATACTGCCCTGCATTCTAGAACCTTGCAGTGCAATGAAAATTTCAACTGTGTGATAGATAATTTTAGGAGTGTTTCTCTGTGCATGTGCATACTATGTTAAACATTGATATTTTATTTCTTTTGTCAACTTTAGACAAGACTTGCCTACCTTATTTGAGAGACCTGAGAATAACCAGGGTTAGTCTAGGTCCATAATAATATTGCTTTCTACTACTCTGAGATTTTAAGGTATAGGATGAAGTAGAACTGATCTTAGATAGAAACCCATTTCCTGTGCCTATCTAAGTGCTGGCACCTTCAGGCAGCACCTTTGATCTCAGTTCTAAAAGCCAGGAGCAGAAGATCCTGTGGAAGAATATAGAAAGGATAACAATTATAGCAAGTTAGTTTACATAAAGATCCACCTGGTCATTGCTCATGTGGTATAACGGCAACTTGTTTGTATCTTGGTTACGTATCAGAGTCCTTGTTTTTCTTCTCCACAAAAAGAGGAGAACCACTTCTGTCACAGGGCAGAACGCTTTGAAGGAGTCACAGCTCTTGGTAAATTGTGCTTATCATCACAAACAAGAGGCCAGGAAAAGAGAGGATCAATCAAAATTCAAGATATTCTGAATAAGACATATGTAAACCTATTGTTTTGAATAATGACACATCCAGAAGCCATAGATTGTTACTAGAAATTTTTCAGTGCCAGGGATGGGATACCTTCCAGTGAGTTATTGGCCAGGGAGGTCCCTGTTGCCTCTAAAACATTACAGGCTATTGCCAAGGCTCTTGGTTTCCCTTGAGAAACAGATGGTCAGACCCTGTTGCTGAAGACTTCACTTGCCTGAGGGGCAAGGCCACTGAGTAATCAAGATGGTGCGGAGCAGAAAACCTCCTGTAGACCAGCCAAGTGAAAGCTGGAAAAGGCTTCACTACATGCAGCCATATGGGAGACAGATGTCATCAGCGGTGAAAACAGTGGACACTGGAAACCTCAAGTTTGGCCAGACAGGTCAAATGACCAAAAGGGTGTGATAGTGGCATGTCTGCTCTGGGGGAAACCAACTGCTCTCTAAGTGGACTGAAGGCCTGCTCTATGGGAGGGAATACATGCCTGGTACTGAAAAACCTAATCAAAAGCTTATGGCACAGGAGGTCATGAGCCTTAGGGGTATAAAGCCTGCTCTTGTCTGGCTAAATGTGTATATTATTCCCACCAAACTGCCCTGAGAGCACTATACTTAATGTTCATATTCACATATTAATGCTACTCTCACTTCTGGTTAGAGAAGCTTCTCTTTTCAGATGGTGATGACCACTGGGATGACCCAAAAGGCAACATAGTGCTGAGAAGAAGGGTCAGAGGAGTATCCAGCACTGAAACATCTCTATCACACCCTCCAAGACTCAGGGTCCATTGTGGAAGATGTGGCAGAAAGAATATAAGAGCCAAAGGAAGGGTACCACTCCTTACAATGCAACTGTCCAGATGAAAACTGGCCTCAATATCCATGACCTTGCAGTGCCTAGCAATACCTTCACAAGACCCTCATAATGGGAGAAAAAAACGAAGACATCAACTTAAAAGAGAGACTAATGGAGAGAGGGAGGGGATATAACGGAGAGTGGAGTTCTGAAAGGGAATGGGGGGAGGGGAGGGAAATATCATGGTTTATTGTCTGTAAGTATAGAAGTTGTCAATAAGAAAACACGCAAAAAAATTAATATTAAAAAAAAGATTCTGAAGAGGTGCCATCCAGCATGGACACCCTCCACACAGCGTGATGGAAGAATTTCTCCCCACACACTCCTTCGTGCTTCCTTCTATCACTATCCTGGGAATTCCCAGATTTGAATTAATTCATTCTCTGCTTTCTTGACCATGGGCTCCTGAACCTGGATGGCTGCAGAATTGAAAGTAGCTAAAACCAATCATGTGAATGCCCTTGGGGCATTGTCAAACTAGATGCTCTCTTCCTAGTGGTCCTTCAGAGTGGTCCACCTGTGGGTTTTTCCTGGTCCACTGTCATGTCTGCACTTATGTTGTTTACACTATTACTAACTCTTTGAGTCAGCTCACACAGATTTCTCTTCTGTGTGCTTGCCTCAGCGGCAAGCCTTGCATTGGACCTGTAATGTGGCTTTCATTGAAATGTGATCTCTTGGCATTAGCTGTGAAAGATAATAAAGTAAAATCAGGTGTGTGGCTATATCTGATAGCGCATACTCCTGGACTCAAATTCTGCTTGAGAGGATGGGGAGATGGCTCAGTGGTTAACGCTCTTGCTGCACAAGCATGAGTTCGGATCCCCAGCACCCATGGAAAAAGCCAGGCATTGTGGCAATTGCCTGTAATTCTAGCACTGGGGAGGCAGAGACAGGAGGATCTCTGGGTCATGCTAGATAGTTAATCTGAATTGGTACGTTTGGATTTAGCAGGAAACTGTGTCTCAAAAAAAAATTTGGAAGAGCAATTGAGGAAGATATTTGGCCTGTACATGGGTGCACATCCATATACCCACACACATGTGTGACCACAGACATAAACATACATAGACACATGGATACACCCCACACATACATGCATGCAAAATAAGCTCAAAATAAATGTTTTGTTAGCCCTTTCCTTAGAAACAGAGTATAGTACCACAAATGACACAGATTCCACATACTTAGAGCATTTTTATCATGGGCTCATCAAACGACTCATCCCCCTACCTCAGGGACTTCTGGCACTGAGCCCCCCCCCAAAAAATATATATATATAGGCAATCAAGAATTATTAGCCACTGGTTTGCAGGTATTGTTCTGGAGAAAACTGTGATGGGAAAGAAGCTATGCCCCTGGGACATATTCCACAAGGGACTTAATAGTAGAGAAACCCCAGATACTGATGCTGACACTATAGCAAATTTCCTATTCAGGCAGAGGTCATGGGTTTAGGGAAAACTCAGGTGCTGAGAAAGTCAAAGGCAAAAGAGCTACTGCTCAGGGCAGAGCTTCACATCTCCATAGGGACAAGAGAATTTGACTAGAGAACAGAGTCTGAGATCATTCCGTAGGTAAGACTAGCGAGGTAGACTGTTAACCTGTTAAGCTGTGTCAACAGATTGGCGGAAGATGCATTTCTGAAACTTCACTCTTCAGCTTGCTTCACCAAGACAAAACTGAGCCAGTTGTACAGGTGGAGACATCAGCATATTTGCTTAAAAGAGTGAGTATTGCAATGTACCGGTTCCAGAAGATTCCACAACGCTTTCTTTGCAGAATTTTGAAGACTACATGTAAATGTCTTCAAGGTATACAGTTCAGTAACCATGTCTTTATTCAATTGGTCATTGTCAACCCTACCAGTTTGGCAATATATTAAAATGGAATCTTTGAATAGACTGCTAAAGTCCCTATCATCAAGCTCTTTGCTTAATTTTTTTTTTCCTCTAGAAAAAAATTTTTAAGGAGCAAACATCAGAGAGATAGGAGGGGTGATTTTTCCTCTGCACATTCTTCCATTGGCCCTGACACCCCCATGTATTTTCACCTTGTACAATGGTCATAAAGTCAAAGAGTCCCAGGCCACACTGTAATAGATCGTTTTGCTCCTATCAAACCCAGATCCTATCGACACTCAGATCCTTATGTTCATCCCTGAATTACTACCTTTGAACTGAAGACTTCTCGGACGACCTGGAGGTTTCACGGGGTTTTTCAACCTTTTTTTAAAAATATCGATTTTGGACTTTTAAACGAGGTTTGTGCCTCTGATCTTTTTCTCAGCATCTGTAAAAATCTTTTGTTTCCCACAAGTTTGACAGCAGCTGAGTATTGGAGATATAAGGGGATCAGGACAGAAGGCCTTAAGAAAAGTTAGCCAGAAATTTATATCAGGACATGAAGCAAACACTGAAAAGAGCTACAGTTCACAGGGACCAGCTGGAATCGGGCTGGCTGTGTCTTGTGGGAGCTACTGAAAGAAGCAACCGCAGGAAAAGAGATTGAAAAGTCCATTCCAGATGCCCCGCTGGTTTGCAAGGACTGTTGACAGTACAAGAGTATTCAGAAGACACACTAGTAAAAAGAGGTGACAGAAACAAGACACAACAGCCACCTAAAGAGCATTGATATTTTTGACAATATTTGATATATTGTCAGAATTTGCCCTTGTGCTGATGTCCCAGTAGGTCAAGTATCTTAAGAATATAATTTTTTTGTTTCCCGTGTGAGTGTGTGTGTGTATGTGGTGTTGTGTGTTTGTGATAGACACACGTGCATGTGCCAATGTGTGCTCCATGCACTCTCAACAGTGACGAGAGGGAAATGTCAGGTGCCCCGCTCCATTTATCTTCCATCCTTCACTGCACGAGCTAGAGTCTCTTCCCCATCCTGGAGTTTGCTGGGGCTTTTCTTTGCTGGCTGTTCCCCTATGGGACTGGCCTTGTAGACATGCATGGCCATAGCCAGCTGTGTATGTTGGGTGGGTTCTAGGCACCAAACTCAAGCGGTCTCTCAAGCCTCCTCCCCAGGCTCTCATGCTGTCACCGAAAGTGCCCTTAACTGCTAAGCCATCTCCTCCAGCCCACCAATATAATTTCTAAACAGCCAAGGCATGATGATGCTCTAACCACTGATCACTTCCTGCCTTTCTTCCAAAGAAAACTGCAGAACACAAATTATCAAATGACATAAAGGACAGCTCTAAGAAAGGTAAACAACCCTTTGACCCCTGTTGTCTCTCTTTGACCTGTGTAGCAGTCATTTGTGGCTGGTGCTCCCCCATATTCCTGGACTCTGGCTCTTCCTATCCAGTGCTTTTCATGAAAACGGGCGCAACTCCAGCAGACACCGCAGTGGAGCTTGTCCCCAACCCACCAGGGCAAGCGACCAACTATCATGAAACCAGTGTGCCTTGGTCCAGTCTTCAGTGACAGGTAAGCGTCGCTAGACAAATACTTCATGTCTTACCTTCTACTTTGGATACCTGTAATACTTAGAGTAACAATCTCCAGACATCCCCAGTGAGGTTAAGCCCTAGTGGAATTGTCTCACTTCCCTTTTGCCCATCCCTCACTGTACTTCCTTGTATCATGTCCCAAATAATTTCCTGGCATTCACAGCCTTTTCTCCGTATCTATTCTGAATGACTCATTCTGAGACTGTTCCTGTCTTGGCTTGTCATAGGCCTCAAAGCACAGTCAGAGGCAATGATAGATAGATAGATAGATAGATAGATAGATAGATAGATAGATAGATAGATAGATAGATGATAGATAGTTAGATAGATAGATAGATAGATAGATAGATAGATAGATGACAGATGATAGATAGCAAGAAAGAGAGATGATAGATAATTACGTATCCTCCTCATAAGATCAAAGTAGGCTTGGCCAAGCTAGTTTTCCTTCAGAGTACAAAGCAACAAGGGGGTAATGTTGTAAGAATATACATTACATATACAGAGAAAGCAAGATTTTTATTTATTGTTAGTTAATGTTTCTATATATTATATCTAGATAGATGCTCATAAAATTATATAGTTTATTTCTCCTGAATTAATTTAGGTCCATTATTTTAAACTATGTAATAAAATACAACAATTGACTTAGTGCATTTGGACCATGGAAGCTATAGATTAGCAACTAAGTTAGATCAGGAATCAAGTTAGAATGTGTATCATAATGAATTTGGTGATTATAATAGGTAACAGATGTGCAAATTTGGCTCGAGCTTCTAGCAGAATAAAACACAAAGGTAAACATGTTTTATTAAAAATCTACAAAGCCAGAAGCATAGTGTCATAGTTATATGACTTATATTTATGTTTGCATGTCGTTATAATCTCTCTGTCAGTTAAAGTTCCACCTCCATTTTTGGTTTTCTCCAAAACATCTTCACTGCTTCATTTGTAACTTCCTTTTTTTTAGGGTGAGTTCCTCCCTTTCCCACTCAGTACACACAGATTTCCCTAATTTCATGATCTGTTAGGTTTGTTTCTATAGTTACCAAGAGTATACACACACTCACGCATGCACACACGCACACACACACACACGCACACACCATGTATACACATACACACAATGACTTTTGGACAATGTTATGAACATCTTGTATGTAGGTTTTCATTCACTGTACCAAAAGAAAAGTATTTTTTTGATAAATCAGTCTCTTTAAACAAATGCTAATTATCTAAAATTAGTTTGATCATTCTTTTAACAATGCCTCATTTCTTGTTTAAATGATACCCATATTATATTATTATTATTATTATTTTAAGACAGACTTAAGGAGATGTATCAATCACCAAGGTTAGTAAATTATAAAGCAGGTCTGCTCTAAAAATTAGTAATTGGAATCCTCTAAATTAATAACTTATTCTTAGTTCAAGAAACTGTATGCCCAAAGGACAAAACAAATATGTATTTCAATAAACAGTGAAGAAAAGGACCATCAGTCTTTTGCAGTTTCTTCTGGGAATGAATATTTTTGTCATGTCTAGTGTATTTTTCTCTCATTACTACAATTCAAAATTCAAGATGTAAGTTCTCAAAATAATTTAGGATAGGAGTTTTCAAACTTTCGTTGGTATACAGATAATTAACTTACCATGTAAGAGTCGCTGTATGGATGTCCACCTCACATGAGGAAGAGCTAACTGCACTTCAGTGCAATGGGAACTTCTATTAATTACCTTTTCCTATTGTTTCAAAATACACAACAGAAGCCACTTAAGGAAGGAAGCATTTATGGGTTTGTCTGGCTTAGATTTGGAGCATATAGGCCACTAGGATGAGGGAAGCATGGTGGCAGGAGCAGGAAACACTGGATCATATTCAATCCACAGTCAGGAAGCTGACAGCAATGAATATAGTTACTTGGCTTGCTTTCTTTTTTCATACCTAATCGAGGACCTCAACCATAGAATGGCATCACCTAACCTAACCTAACCTAATCTAGAAATTCCTTCATAAGCATCTCTAGAGATTTGCCTCCCAGGTGATTCAAGATCCAATCAAGTTGACAGTGTGGATCAGCTATCACAAGACCACTTCCTGTCAACCCAACACTCAAAACACATCACTTAAGTCATAACCTTCCACCCATTGTCTTCAATGACTAACAATGATCTATGCAGCAAAAGACATCCAGCCCAACTTCAAGAGTCCTCACAGTCTTGCACAGTCCCATACTATTCCAAAGTCCAGAGTCCAAAGTCTTTGGTGAGACTCAAGACAATATATTAACCTTATGATCCTATGCTATCCAAAATAAATGACCTACTTCCAATGCACAATGGCACAAAATAAACTATTCCTAATTATAAAAGGGAGGAATAGGGGCATAACAAGAAAAGTCAAGACCAAAGCAAGATTTTAAACCCAAAAGGGAAAACATCCAATCTTGCAGCTCCATGTCTGGCATATGTGGCTCCTTATGGAATTATCTTGGCTCCCAAGGCTTCAGTAGCCTTACCCTTCTATCTGTTCTGCCTGTGGTGCACATAGTCTCTCCCTTGGGCCAGGTCCTCTCCTTACCTGCAGCCTTCCTTGGCAAACATCCCATGACTCTGGAACTATATCCTAAGGTCTTCATTGAAATTTAGGATTCTCTTTCAGAGCTTCATGCAGTAGTGTCTCAAGAACTCCGCAGGGAATCCAACCCCACTCACTATACACTGTCTAACCTAAGCAGCTCTCTGGACCCATGATACAAGACAGTGTGACCCCCTCAATCCTGCATGCTTCATGACCTTTAAACCTGTGTCACATGGACAATGCTTCTGAATTCTATTGCTAGCTTGAGATGCAGTCGGGCTTCCTTTAGACCACAATGGCATCAATCTCCTTGTATCCTTGAGGCTAACCCTGGGGTAATGCTTCCCTCAGTGGTATGTACAAAGAGAGAATTGCTTCGGTTTAGGCTCTCTTCTTTCAAATGAATTTGGATTTTCATGAGATGGAGTCTCTGATGTGTAGAATTTTACACTCAGGATTCCTTCCCAATTGAGAACAATACAGCTCAGGAGGTTTCTTTTTAGATCTCTTGAAAAACTATAGCTGTTTCCCCAGTGTCAGCCTTCTTGACAACCTGATAATTCCTGTGGAGGTTTGCATCGAATTTTCCCCATAAACTCATGTTTTGAATGCTTGGTCCCTAGCTGTAGGCAATTTGAGAGGTGGAACCATGTTGGAAGGGGTGTGTTGTTGGGGTGAGCTTATAGCCAGTGCCCCCTTGCCACGGATCAGCTCATTCTTTTGCTGCTGTTTTCCACCTGCTGTGGCAGAGGTGATGTCCAGCCTCTGCTCATGCCATGTTTTCTCCTGCCATCATGAAGCATCCCCTGAAGACTATAAGCCAAAATAAAAACTTTGCTCCCATCAGCTGCTATTTGTCAGGTGTTTTGTCCCAGCAACAAGAAGGCAACTACAGCAGTCACCTTTTTGCCACCACATGGGACTGTTTCTCATGTCTTTTTGCCTTGTTGTTGCTTTCACTCATTGAACATCGGGATTAGAATAGTGGGCAGGAACGAGTGCATAGCCTGAAGGCTACCCTGTCCTGAGATTTTTCTCTGCCAAATGAATTAGCCCGTCACTTAAAAAAATTTTTTTTTATTATTTTATTTATTTTTGGAGAGAGACACAAAGAGAGACAGACAGAGAAGGAGAGGGAGACAGATAGAGATGGGCACGCCAGCAGTCTCTCAGCTGCTGTGAACAAAATCCAGATGTGCACCCCCTTGTGGGCAAGTGCTGCATTGCACCCTTGCATCACTTTGCATCTGGCTAAACGTGGGACCTGGAGATTGGAACCAGCGTTCTTGGGCTTAGCAGGCAGGCGCCTTAACCGCTAAGCCATCTCTCCAGCCCACCCATCACTTTTGAATTCAGTATCATTCAAGTTCCCAGGACATGGGAGTTATATAATTCAAAGCTTTGTCAGAATATAATATGAATTTTCTCTGACCCAGTTACTGATAGAGCCCTTGTTCTCCTGAATCTCCATGAGCCAGGGCTTGACTGACTGCACTTCTCTTGGCATCCTGGTCTTCCACACTCCAACCAGAATAGTTCAGTCAGTTTTATTTGCAGCATCCTAGGCTATTCTAGCCCAAAGTTCCTCCACATTTGTTCTACAATCTAGTTCCAAAGGCCTGCAAGTGACATAGTCTGGTTTATCACAACAAGGATGCCACTTGTTGGCACCAAATTTCTTGGTTTCTTATCTCATTGCTGGGACACATGCATGACAAAAGATACTTAAGGAAGTGAAGGCATCAGAAAGTGATCAGTGCTGGAGCTCATCTTCCTGTCTATATACCTATACCTATACCTATATATATGCGTGAGAGAGAGAGAGAGAGAGAAAGAGATAGATAGAGAAGGAGAGAAGTGTGCACACCAGGGCCCTCAACCACTGCAAACGAACTCCAGATACATGCATCACCTTCTGCATCTGGCTTACGTGGGTCCTGGAGAATCAAACCTGTATCCTTTGGCTTTCCAGGTAAGCATCTTACTTGCTAAGCCATCTCTACAGCCCCTGTCTTCTTTTTATTCAGTAGAGAACCCCTCCCCATGAAATGGCATCACACAGTTAGGGTGTATCTTCCTACCTCAACCTAATCTAGAGACTTCCTCAAAGTTATTCCCAGAGATTTGGCTCTCATTGTAGATCTAATCACCATGACAATTTAGATTACTCATCACAGAATTTACTGATGGAGGGTGAGTAGAATTGCCTTCTAGAAAAGCAACAGAATTCTTCAGCTTGATAGGCATCATTTCTTGGAACTACCATCTCTAAGTCCCTCGGAGACCCCATTCAAAGGTCTTGTCCACTGAAAGGAACACCATTGACATTCAGTTCCAGAGGAAAGAAGGGTGTTGATGGGAGGAAAGGGTAGAAAAAGGGTAATTTGGGGTAATAAGATCAAAATGCATTATATACATGTATTAAAATGTAAATTGTAGGAAATATAACTGTAAAGTTTTAAAATCCCTTCAAATCGCTCTAGTGAAATCATTCTTGCACTGACAGTAGGCAAAACTGAATCTCCCCACTCTGTGAAATTTGAGATCCCTGAGTACAATAATTATAGATGTGAAAGCTATCTATTTGTAGAGGAGTGCTATGAAGCCTTAGTAAAATTTTTCTCTATTTTCTGCACTATCTCCTGCTTGTGTTTGTACTATGGTTGTCATTTTTTCCCTCTCCAAAAGATGTTGACATTTAATTACTGTGGTGACAGTATGAAGAGCTGAGGTATTTAGGAGGAAGATTGGACCATGAGGACGCTGTGTTTATGACTGGAGTGATGCTTTTATCCTGAAAGTGAGCTCATTATCTCTAAAGTGGGCTCTTAATAAACGGGCCACTTTAGATTCCTTTTCTCCATCTCTCCCCCTTTGTTTGCCTCCATGGGATGCCTCTGCCATGCAATACACAATATAAAGGTCCTCACAAGGTGTGCCCTCCTTGAATTCCCAGTCTCCAGAGCTGTGCACCAACACAGTTCTGCAGGGGATATTCTGTTACTGCATCACAAAGTGAGCTATGACATCTTGACAATACATATAGTGAGAGATCAAAGACTATTTGCAAGGTTGGAAAAAAAAGTTGCAGAAATAATGCCAATGAGTATAGTTAAACCTGACAAAATCCATATCATTCATGTAACTTACTTAGAGACTGTGCTACTTGCAAAACAGTCCCTGGAAAAAGTGCCTTTCACTGATTATGTTAGTCTCCATTCCAAATTTTAATTCTCTGACCACTTACACAGTGTGAGGCTAAGAAAGCTGTGGATGGCAATTTAATTAAAAAATAAATCCCGGCAAGAGGATCACTTTGGGGAATCTAATAATACAGATGCAACTTTGACACAAAATTGTTCTCATTGGCTCCATGAAGGAATTGTCTCAAAATGCTACATATATATATAGAACAATGCTATGTTCCTGTTTCAATAAATGTACATAAAGGTTAGTTGAGAGTTTTAGTTTTTAGTCATAACTACAACAAATTATTTGGCTATGATTCCAGCTATGTATAATTGACCTTATTTTATCCCCCCAAATAACATTTTATAATTCTTTTCCCAAAAAGTTAATCAGGAGGCTGGAGAGATGGCTTGGTGGTTAAGGCACTTACCTGCAAAACCAATGGACCCAGGTTTGATTCCCCAGGACCCACGAAAGCCAGATGCACAAGTTGCTGCATGTATCTGGAGTACATTTGCAGTAGACAAAGGCCCTGGTGTGCCCATTCTTTCTCTCTTTCCCTCTCTCTCTGGGCCTCTTTCTCTCTCTATTTCTCTCAAATAAATAAAATTAAACTTTTTTAAAAAAGTGAATCAGGGACTTAAGACGGGTCCAGGCTCGCAGTCTTCTTCCACATTGATTAGTGATACTTTTGTAGAATATGGACAGTCAACACCTTGTGCAGCCAGTGCTTCAACTGGTTATGCATCATTAATCCAAAAAAGCCCCAAATTCTATAATGCCCCCAATTCCAAAACTTAATTATAAACATACATAGAAATTAATATAAATGAAATTGTATTATGCATTTAGACTACCATTTTAAGTGAAATGAAAGAAATTTAGTGGAATCTTTCAGAAACAAAAATATTTTGAAATTAACAAATTAAGTATTTAGGTACAAAATATCAGAAAAATCCCTTAAAAGCAAAAATGAAATAAAACTGAAGCACTGAAATTCAAATCAATGATTTTTAAAATATGCACATGTGTTAGAAGTGCTTAATAAAATCATCAGTGAATTTTTGGGGGAAAAACATGCAAAACAGCCAAACAGATCAAGAAAATAACAATAATAAATTATTATGAAAATTATTATAATATTATTATGGAGGAAAGTTGTAGATGGTGACATACTTTTGTTATTCCCCTCACTAAGGGTGTGGGCATTTAACACAGGAGGATAGCATGTTTCAGACCAGCTTGGGCTACAACATAAAACTTTGTCTCAAAATTAATTAATTAGGGCTGAGGAGATGGCTCATCGGTTAAGGCACTTGCCTGCAAAGCCTAAGGACCAGAGTTTGATTCCCCAGGACCCACATAAAGCAAAATGTACAAGGTGGAGTATGCTTCTGGAGTTTACTTGCAGTGGCAAAAGGCCTTGAATGTTCATTCTCTCTTTCTATCTCTCTCACCATCTTTCTGTCTCACTTTCTTTCAGATAAATAAATATTTTTAAATTAATTAATTAATTAAATTTAAATGAATGAAAATAACATCTTGGGAGAGTCAGAATAAGTATCAGAATAATTTTATAGCAAATGATGAGAAAAGTTAAATACAAACAAAAAATAATCCAAAACTCAATCAAGAGGAAAATTATTATAAAAAGATTAGCATTTGAGGGGCTGGAGAGATGGCTTAGTGGTTAAGGCATTTGCCTACAAAGCCAAAGGATCCCTGGTTCAATTCTCCAGGACCCATCTCAGCCAGATGTACAAGGGCGGGCATGCATCTGGAGTTCTTTAGCATTGGCTGGAGGCCCTGGCACACCCATTCTTTCTCTCTTCTCTCTCTCTTTCTGACTCTTTCTCAAATAAATAAATAAATAAATAAATAAGTAAATATGTTTAAAATCAGCATTTGATATGTTAAATTCATGATGAAAATAGTACTTTAGGGCTGAAGAGATATTAAGGCACTTGTCTGCAAAGCCTAACGACCCAGGTTGGATTCTCCAGTACCCACATAAATACAGATGCACAAAGTGGCACATGCATTTGGAGTTTGTTTGCAGTGGCTAGAAGCCCTGGAGCATCCATTCTCTCTTTCTGTATCTCTTCTCTCTCTCTCTTTCTCTGCTTGAAAATAAATGAATAAAAATATTGGAAAAAAATAATATAAATAATACTTTATTATAAATTTTTTAAGCTTGAATAGTCTAGAATTTTCTATGCTTTCTGCAAATGAAGGAAATTCTGATTTTTTTCTTTAATAAATGAGTTCAAAAGCCGGGCGTGGTGGTGCATGCCTTTAATCCCAACACTAGGGAGGCAGAGGTAGGAGGATCACCATGAGTTCGAGGCCACCCTGAGACTACATAGTGAGTTCCAGGTCAGCATGGGCTAGAGCAAGACCCTACCTCGAAAAAACAAAAATAACTAACTAAATAAATACATAAGTTCAGAAACTAAAAACATGGATAAAGTTTTTCTCCTTTTTTTAAAAAAGCACAATAAAATAATAACACCAACCTCAATAAAGGACAATTTAAGAAGACAAAATCATAAGTCAATCAACTTATGAGCATTCACATTGAACTCTTAGGCAAGTATTAGCACATCAAAATTCAAAAATGTATTAGAGAGTTTAAATATCTTAAAATCATAAATACACAATACTTGGACAAGAATATCTAAGTTATGGTGCATACTTAATGATGGATGGATATTAAGGAATATCATGATATTTTAGTATACTAAAAGAGAAAATATAACATGTTTATTTGAATAGAGTAAAGAACACTTAGTGATTTTCATGTAGTCTAACAAAACAAACTTCCATAACCTGATAAAGTGTATTTATTCGTGTACAACTGCCAACATACTGAGCAGTAGAAGAGATCATTTCCAATAAATCAGATAAGCAGACAAAAATGATAATTATCACAGTTCCACTAAACATGCCTGAGCTCTACCTGGCCAACAAAATAAGACAAGGAAGAAGACATATGTTGAGGGGAAAAGCTTTCTTTGAATTTCCATTAGCTACAGGCCTTGATTGTTTACATAGAAAACCTTGTAGTAGGTATGTTAGCTTAACACTGTCTGGGTAGCCAAGAAGGTTACCTGGAAACCATCCTCAATGCATATAAACTACATATCAGCAACAACAATGAAGGAAACCCATTTGCAAAGTATCTTTCTTAATCACAATGAATGAATCATGGATGCAGAAGAGATTCATGCAAGGACCCAGGAAAGGAGCCACACCAAATTATTTCTGAAATTTTCAAAGAATTTGTAGAAATGGTAAAAGTTTATAATGAGATTTCACTGATGAAATTCACCATATTCATTTTTAAATTTAAATTGACTATTTAAAAATCATGATAAATCTGAATTAAAAAATAGAAGAACATTGAGAGAAAACTGGCTTTTCCAGATAGCAAAGACATTATGAAATTTTAGTAAATAAAATAACAATGTTCAGTTTTTGATATAAGTAAGCTTATTCCAAACTATGAAATTATGGAAAATAATGAAATGTCTAATAAATTAGGTGAAATAATTCAACCAATAAGAACTACATTAGCAAATGAAAATTAAATTATGATGACAACCTTCAACCTGTTAGGAAAGCTGTTATGTTCTCAAGGTTAGAAAGGACTTCTTAAAAATTAAAACTTCCAGAAACTCAAAGGAAAAGAAGTAAAGAAAATAAAAACAGTGTCTCATTGTGTTAGGAAGATAATTACCTAGCACAAAACAGTAATTATTTGCATTTTACCAAGAAGTTTTAATGAATTAGAAACAAGTCAACCAGAAAACAGAGAGATGATCACTCTGAGATTTAAGATGGGCAGGGACATAAAGTCGAGAGTTTTAGGATCAAAAGTACCTGAGAAAATGTACAAATTTATGAAACATGAGTAAAAAGAAAATTTGAAAGCATTGAAATACATTTTACTGCCATCTGAACAGGAAAAAAATCAAAACCAGATTTGTGAAGGCTGTGAGCAAAGGGGCCTTTCATAAGTCGCCTGTGTGTGTTGGTCCAACCTTGTTGGAAAGCAATTTGGCAGGTCATAGACAATTGAAAATAGCCATCCCTTAGAGTCTAATAGTTTGAATGTAAGTGTATATCCTATAAAATCCTAGAACACATGCACAGCAGATATGATCAAAGAAGATTTTCAGGAAAAGAATACAAATAAAATTCTGGAATTGTAGCCAAGGGTAGAAAATGGGAAGATAAAGCAAAATATAAGGCAAAGGCTATTAAAATCCTACTCTTCCCCTGATCCCCAAATGCTCCTCTTAAATACACTGACGCCCTCTGCCTCCACTCTCTTGTCCCAAGCCCTCCAGCCCTCGCCTCTGAGTGCTCATTCTCCCCTTACGCCTGGCGTTTGGATGTTTTATCTGTTGACAAGGCTAACAAGTTCCTTAATTCTTCCTTCTGTCCTCTCACAGGGTGCACAGATCCCATCTCCTTCACCTTCACCTTCTCTATAATAGATATCACCAGTGACTGCCCAGAAGCCAGCTTAATGCGGGGATGGTACAAAAGAAGTTTCGTTCAGGACCAAGTCATAACAGCATGCTACACGGGAGCTGATGGAGGGAGCTCAGTATCGATCTCACCACTCGGCCACCTCTAACCACCATGGAACTGCTTCCTCATCACCTGCCCTGAAGGGAGACCCATCTACCCCATTATCCAGCCTCTCCCAAAGGAACTCATCACCCCTACAGTCAGCATGAAGAAAGTAACCTTCGTCTCTTTTCATTAACAAAACGCTGGAATGTTAGGTCTGACAGTTCCCAAAATGGAGTCACCAAGGACAGCAGGATGGGGACAGAGACATAAGGAAGTGGATTATCCACATTCCTCAAGAAACTTGCCCAGCCGTTATCCCCTCCTTGCCTGCAATGCCGCAGGTCATGGTTTCCTGCCCCTTATTTTGTAAATCGCCTGGTCGCTGTTCTGACGTCACACCCTGGCTATGTTAGATCTCCCCTAAAGGAACCTTTCTTGTTCAGCTCTTCCTTTCCTCACTGACCCTATGAAGCCCACTACCTGAAGAACTCAGGTGGGCTGTGCTCCTCTCTTGTGAGCCAGCCCTGGCAGCTCGCGCTTTTCCTGAACAAAAGCTTTCATCTTTGCCTCAAAAAAAAAAAAAAAAAAATTGACCATTTGTATTTAAACACATAGCCACTATTCTTCAATGTGACTGGACCTCTGAAATATGATTTTGATAAGCTAGGTGTGGTGGCACATGCCTTTAGTTTCAGAGGAGGATTTCTGTGAGTTCAAGGTCAGTCCGGGGTACATCATGAATTCCAGGTCAGCCTGGGCTAGAGAAAGACCCTACCTTGAAAATACATACATATATATATATATAAAAAACAGCATGGAACTGGTCAAACAAACTAAACATACCAGACACATAGATCAATGGAATAGAATAGTAGATGCAGATACCAATGCATGCAGTCATAGTCATGTGAATTTTGATAAAGATAATCAAATATACACACAGGCTTTTTAATCAATTGGTTCTTGGAAATTCTGAAAGTTCTAGATGAAGAAGAATGGAAACCACTTCTCTATGTGGGCAGACACAAGGACTTTCTCAATAGGACTCTAGTCAGGAAACAGTGGCAACAATTGACTAACGAGAGCTCCTGAAATGAAAAATCTTCTGCACAGCAAAGGAAGCGATCAAGTGAAGAGACAGCGTAGAGAATGGGAAAGAATCTTTGCTAGCTAGACATGTGACAGAGGATTAATATCTAGAACATCAACAGATGTAAAACTAAATAACTAAATAACAAGAAATAAAACAACCCAATAAATAAGCAGGGTAATGAAATAAACAGACAGATATCAAAAGATGAAATACAAATGGCCAATAATCACGTGAAAAAAGATAAACACCCCTAGCCATCGCAGTAATGCAAACTAAAACTACTTTGAGATTCCCTCTCACTGCAGTCAGAGCAGCAGTCATTGAAAAAATAAGAGCAAATGCTGAAGAGGATGGAAACAACAGGGTACCCATAGACCCTGAAGGCGGGGATATAACTGGTCTGGCTGTTATGGATTTCAGTATGGAGGGTTCTTAAGAAAAAAAAAAATACCGTGAGTTGGGCATGGTGGCACACGCCTTTCATCCCAGGGAGGTAGATGTAGGAGGATCACCGTGAGTTGAGGCCACCCTGAGACTGAAGTATTTTTGGTCAACTTATCACCGAGATATTTGCGCATCAGTGTTTATTGCAGTACTGTTCACAATAGCTAAGTTATAGAACCAAATAAGGTGTCCATCAGTAGAGCAAAGGAGAAAGAAAATGAACTTATGCACAATGACATTTTTCAGCCATAAAGAAGAACGAAGTTATCTCATTTGCAGAAAAAATAGATACAAAGGGCCATTAAATGAATTGAGTCAGTCTCAATAAAATAGAACACACGTTTTCTTTCTTTTATTTCCTGGATTTACAGCTGCATCAAATAATGTATGTGTATATGACATGAAAGTAGAAACAAAACTGTGTAGGGGAGCAGAAGGGTCTTAGAGGTGGAGTGAAAAAGGAGAGGTCATAAGGTGAACATGCTCAGGATACAGCATGTAAATGCATGAAATTGTCCTTATGTAACCCAGTCCTTTATATAATGAATCTATACCAATGAAAGTTGTGTTTTTTTAAGAAAAGATGAGAAAAATTAGCAAAATAAGTTACTATCAATATAATATAATATGAATAAATACCACAAAACTGCACCCACACATTATTTCTAATGAGTGTGCATTGGCATATGTAGAGTGGATTGAACCTGTTTAGAACACATAATACTTTTATAGTGTTTATTTGTGCACATGAGAAGGAAAAGAAAATAGAGCTGGCACATGGAAGAGAGAGAGAATAAGGTTCTGTTCATATAACAATGAGGAATGTTTGCTATATGCTATTTTGGAGTGATTTGATACAATTCAGTTTGTTTGTGGTTTTCTATGGCTTTAAAATTTCCTAAGTACTATAATTAAAACCAATATTATAGTGGTATTTCTTCATTTCTGAATATCATTAAGAATGTGTTTTTTAAAGATTGTATAATAGACTAAATTACTAATTTATCAAAATTACTGATTTATCAACATTAATAATCCATCTATTATTATGACTTTTAAATTTACCACTAGAGTGATGCAGGAATGTTCTTGAATGAGAAAAAATATATATATTACATTTACATGATATTTCATGTACACAGAATGTTGTGTTGTGTTTAAGGTTGTTAGAAAAATTTCATTTCCCATCATATCATTTTATTGCATATAGGATTTGCTTTATATAGTTTGACATTATAGTGTTTGGCACATAAAATTTCATGACTATTTTATAAACACTGTGAATTGTATTTATATATATAAAGCCAACAATATTTTTTTCTCTTTAGTGACTCTATTGCATTTTATTTAATTGTATCTGATTTTGCTATAATGACTGGTGCATTTTGTCTTGCAATTTTAGTCTGGAGATGAAGATAATTTCTATGTTATATGAATGTATATGAATATAAAATTAGTTTCCCAATAATGTAAAGAGTTGATATATTGAACTAAATAACAACAGAAAACAGAAAGCAATGACATTTTGGTTGCTGAAATAAAAGAAAATATCCTATTATGGGGTGTCAAAAGACAGATGGAATTAAAAGTTATCTATTATTTGGTAATAAATAATGACAAAATATATTACTAGTCATTTGAAATAGAAAGGCAGTTAACAACATAAAATATAATTTTCATACAATAATTATTAGCACACTGAAGGCCAAAATGCATCTCAATTATTTTCTAATTATCAGTTTTTTCATGTGAGTTTTCTCAGTTCTAATAATTATAAACATGATAAAAGAGGCAGAAGACATTATTTTCGGTTGATGACGCTTACTTAAAAAGACTTTTAGTGGATGTGTAGCTCAGGAGTGGAACATTTGTTGAATATGCATGAGGCCTTGAGTTCACTTCCCAGTACAGCAAAAAACAAACAAATAATATATTTAAAAAGACAACACCTTCAATTGTTTGACCATAATCTTCACACAATGTCAAAACTTTTATATGTCCCTCTGCTGTATATTTGGATTTATAAGGTCCTCACATTCAAATGCATTCATTCCCACATGCTGTTGAGAACCGCCATCTCGTATTGGTAGCTCTGCCATGGAAAGGGCAAGTGGAATATGTCTTCAGGAGTTTCTTTTCATTCAGTCCAAAACATTCGCTATGCACGCACACAGCAGCTATAGGGAACTCAATCCCAGGCAGTGGAAACCAGACAGGTTTCTCTCATCTTGAGCTCTGATGAGTGCACTTATCTTGTCGTTTATTTCCTGTGTGTGCATGCTCACATGCATGTACACACCAGCCTCAGAGGGGGTGGGCCCTTGCAAATTGGATTGTCTTTTCCATTTGAAAGTTCTTAGCTATTGTTTGTATATCAGAAAACTATTGATATCTGTCCAGCCACCGATCAAATAGTTGCCCAGGTTCTTTGAGGAGCTCTCAGGCCAAGTGCCTTGAATTTGTCTAAGAGAATGTATTTATCTTCCAGGGGAATTAGTACTTTGGGACATTTTCCGTTCTATTACATTATTTAAGATTTCAAGATATGTAACTATATAAAAACTACTTCAGATGCAATGAGGGCACATGGCAATGTGTGATGAGTGTTCTTAACTTTCAAATGTCTTTTTAATCCTAAGTTTAAAACCTTTATATTTTGCTATATTAACCATATGTTTTCTTCAGTGGCATTTTGTCTTCTATTTTTCCAGGAGTAGGTGATGAACTCTGTAAGTAACTTTTTGCAAAATGTTAAATATCTATATGGAGTCTTAGTATCATTTTTTATCATTATGGATAACACTGAAGTATTTCCTAATAGAAAAAATCTTTTTTTTTTTTTACTTTTTAAAATTTATATTATTCTGATTTTACATTCATAGTATTGGTTCCATTATCCTCCTCCCTGTCCTCCCTCTTCTAAAGGTACCCTCATCAATGGGGAATGTGGGTCATGCATTGTGGGGGTGGTCAAGAGTTCTGGGGGGTAGGCCCCAGTCTCTGTGCATAATGCCCCAACTTGTGACTCTAACAATCTTTCTGCCCCCTCTTCTGTGAGTTTCCCTTAGCCACATTGGGGTCATTTTAGTTCTGCTTCAGTGATGAGGTTTTGGGAACCTCTGTGTCTCTGGATATCTGGCTTAGTTGGAGTTGGATGTTCTCTGTGTTTATCTCCTTCAGCCTTTTTCTGGTGTCGTGATCGCCATGGATGCTGTATTCTTGCCCTTCCCCTGTGTTGTTCTATGGTTTCAGCTGGGGCCCTGGTGAGGTGCGATTAGCTGATCCTCCCTTCAGGTTCGTTGTCCATCTGAAAAAAGATAAGCAAATTCTCCAACGGAGAGAGAAGTTAGTACTAGATAGAAGGGATGACCATATACGTTTTGGAGGGAATTTTATATGCGTTGGCTCTCTTCTAGCCCACATTTGGTGGTATCTTGATCTTGGAGACTGAGCTCATTTTGTGTACCTGGTTTTGACTTATTTCCCAGTTCCAGCAATGTGTTCCATTCCACTGAGTGGATCTATTAGCCAAATCAAGAGCAGTTGGTTACCCACCATGGCTGTTTGCCACTACTGCACTTGTATGAGCATTACGTCAGGTTGTTACCTACTGGGTGTCTTAGACTGCAAGTTGTTTGGACCAATGTCGGACATTTTCCCCCTGTTGCTCATGTAGCACCCTCTGGTACTAGACTAGCTAACTGTCTAGGGTCTGACCCTCTTCCAGATTCTGGCCAGGTCTCTCTATGTTTGGTCTCACACATGTATGCTGTCTTTGACAGTAGGGTCTTACCATTAACCTTTAGTGGGTCACCAAGAACTCTGACAGAAGTCTGTCTTTTTTGGGAAACCTTGTAGGTGTCTCGGATCAACAGCTCATTGTGGAAGTTAACCCTGTGCTGGCACTGGGAGTTATAAGTCTGCACCTAGGAAGGTGAGGGAAGAAAAAGATAGATAATATAAAAGAGAAAGTGAGTATAGAGAGGAGAGGGAGAGAAAGACAGAGAGAGAAGAGAGAGAGAGAAGAGAAAGAGAAGCAGGACAAGATTAAGGTTAACCTTCATGATGCTCTCTCCAGATTTCTGTGGTTTGGGTGTTCCCTCTGCGGGCCTGCTGAAGGATCAATGTTTTAGCCTGTTGTTCAGAGTAAAGGGTTTTATAGTATCTTTTCCTTTTGGGTCCCAATTTGTATCCCCCCTTGTCCTCCCTCCCACCCTCTCATTCCCTCCCTCCCTCCATCCCACCCTCCTTCTTGTCTGGTCCTCAGAGTGTTTATTAGGTTTGGCCACATGTCATGTGGATTCAGGTTAGGAGTGACAGATAAACAAGACCATGCGACTATTATCTTTTTGTGCTTGGGTGAGCTCACTGAGGATGATCTTTTCCATGTTTGACCATTTTATTTTCAAATTTCCTTATTTCATCTTTCCTTACTGCTACGTAGAATTCCATAGTATAGATATACCACATCTTTGTTATCCATTCATCTAGTGATGGACACCTGGGTTGCTTCCAGCTTTGTGCTATTATGAATTGAGCAGCTATAAACATGGTTGAGCAAATGTCTCTGGTCTGAGGCTTGGAGCCTTTAGGGTAAATGCCCAATAAGGGAATAACTGGATCCATTGGTAGGTCTATGGTCATCCTTTTCAGGAGACTCCATATAGCTTTCCATAATGGTTGAACCATTTTACATTCCCACCAGCAGTGAAAACTTGTTCCTATTTCTCCACAGTCTTGTCAGCATTTGTTTTCTTTTTTTTTTTTAATGTTATCCATCCTTACTGGGGTAAGGTGGAATCTCATTGTTGTTTTAATTTGCATTTCCCTGATGATTAGGGATGTTGAACATTTTCTTAAATGTGCATTTGCTATTTGTATTTCTTCCTCCGAGAACTCCCTGTGCAGTTCTCTGCCCCACTTTGTGAGTGGGTTGTTTGGTGATTTATTGTTTAGGTTTTTGGGGTTCTTTGTAGATTCTAGAAATTAGGCCTCTGTCAGTTGTATAGCTGGTGAAAATTTTCTCCCATTCTGTGGGTAATCTGCTGGCTTTGGTTATAGTATATTTATCAGAGAAAAAGCTTTTCAGCTTCATGAGATCCCAATGGTTGAGTGAATGTTTAATTTCCTGAGCTGCTGGGGTTTTGTTCAGGAAATCTTTTCCCACTCCTATGTCATGGAAGGTTCCTCCTATTTTTACTTCCAGTAGTAGCAGAATTTCTGGTTTTATGTTAAGGTCTTTGATCCATTTGGACTTGATTTTTGTGCATGGAGAGATGTGTGGGTCAAGTTTCATTTTCCTACATATGGTTGTCCAGTTTGTCCAGCACCATTTGTTGAAGATGCTGTCTTTTCTCCATTTTGTGTTGGTAGGGCCTTTGTCAAATATCAAATATAGTAACATGAATTGGCTTTTGATTTTGCTTTTGTTCCTGGATTCTGAGGCTCAATTATTATTATTATTATTATTATTATTATTATTTTTTTTTTGGTTTTTCGAGGTAGGGTCTCACTCTGGTCCAGGCTGACCTGGAATTAACTATGTAGTATCAGGGTAGCCTCGAACTTACGGCAATCCTCCTACCTCTGCCTCTGGAGTCCTGGGATTAAAGGTGTGCACCACCACTCCAGGCCTGAGGCTCAATTTTTATGCATGGCTTAGTTCCTCTATGGACTATTTTAGGTAAATCCTCAAGTCTACTGAAGTGTGTTTTCTTTCTGCCTTTACCTAAGTCTCAACCTCACATATTTTACTTTTACTTTTCACCAATATTGCAATAAACAGTGTTGGTGGTAGCTGGTATTATTTTGCCCCAAACTTAGGGAGAAGAGCTTCTAATCCTACAAAGTTAAGCAGGTTTCTCTTTAAGAAGCTATATTGAGCAATAATGGACATGAATTTAAACACTTCAATCTTCAGGCTTGAGGTCAATGGGTCTTTTATAAGATTTCCACCCAAAGAACTAACTCTTCAAGGAAGATGTAGGATTTTTAAAAAAACCAATATGGAAAGTTCTTTATGCCTTGTTTTATATCAGCATCCTTAACCTGCCCCAGAACCAGGCAAAAATAAATCTGCCTTTATTTATTTTAAGTTCATTTCACCCTTTCTGACTTTAGACATAAATAGAATCTTGCAGTATGGGCATTTGTGGTTTTGGGTTCTTTCACTCTATAAAATGTTTTGGGAAAGTTTATACATTGTTACAATTATCAGTTGTCTGTTCCTTTGTAATGCTCAGGGTTATTCTCCCATATGGTGCAATAAAACTAGCTTATCCATTCTTCTATTGAGGATGTTGAACTGGGTCTCGATTTTCCTTCTTAAAAATAAAGTTATTATAGTAATGACTGTGTAGATCTTTATTTAGACAAATATTTTCACTTCTTTTGGATAAACATCTTGAATGGAGTTGCTGGGTCATAGGATGAATGTATATTTAACTTCCAGACTCTGCCAAGCTATTTTCCACCGAGGTCAGGCAATGTCACATCCCCACAAGCCATGCACAATGGCCCTCATTGCCTCACATCCTCACCAAGATGGACTGTGTGTAAAACTTCACTCTTTTTAACTTATAGTTGGTTGTGGGTTTATGGTGGTGCCTCATTGTGGTTTGAATTTTTATTTCTCTGATGACTAAGAATTTTTAATATCTTTTAATGTCATTTGGGTAATTTATATTTTTGTTGTTGTTGAAATGTTTGTTCAAATGCTTTACCCCATTTTGAGGCTGATGATTGGTCTTCCTGTTATTGAGTTTGAAGAGTTCTTTAGATATCCTAGAAATAAACATTTTTGCTAGTTTGTAACCAAACTTCTCATTCTCAAAATGTTTTGCACCCTATCTTTGGCTTCTTCTATGTCATAATTAATCTTGTCATCTTCTTTTTATTGGAAAGATTTTATTTTTTATTTATTATAGTTTTAGTGCTTACATTTAGATTTAAAAATATATTCTAATTTTATTTTTTTATTTATTTGAAAGAGAGAAAGAGGGACACAGAGAGAGAATGGGTGCATCAGGCCATCCAGCCATTGCAAACGAACTCCCGATGCATGTGCCACCTTGTGCATCTGGCTAATGTGGGTCCTGGGGAATCAAACCTGGATCCTTTGGTTTTGCAGGCAAATGCCTCAACTGCTAAGCCATCCCTCCAGCCCACATTTAGATTTTTAAATACATTTTGAGTTATTTTTTGTACAAAAGTCAGAGTGAGGTTCATTACCTTTTTAATATGAATCTTCACTTTGTTCCATCCCCATTTGTTATAAAAACTAGCTTCTCTCCATTGAATTATCTCATCACTTTCATCAAAAATTAAATTAAGTGAAGATATTTGGGTTCTTTTTGGACTCTTTGCATTTGACAGACTTGTGTGAACAATATCACAATGACTAGAAAACAAGTTGGGTAAGTTCTGTTTCCTGTTTTCAAAGTCTACTTGACTATTCTAGATCAACTTGCCAAAATTTACCAAAAAAAAAAAAAAAAAGAACTTTAGGGTTTGGTTTGGAATCACATTGAATCTATTGAATAGCTGGGGTGGAACTGGCATTATCATAATATTTTTTCACATTTGTGAGCATAGTATAGTTGTTCATTTATTTAAATTCTTAATTTCTGTTGGGTATTATTTAAAGTCATCAAAATATAACTCAACCACACTTTTATGTAGAGTTGCCCATGTTTTCATAATTTCACATACAATTTAAACCAATTTTTATTTTTCATATTTCTTTTTACTGTTGTTAGTATGAACAGTTGATTTTTGTTTGGTTGTTGTTCCTTCCCAGTCTTCAGGGTTTTAACTGTGAAGGGCTGTTGGATTTTGTCCAATATGTGTTGGTATCTATTTAGATGATCTCTTCGTGGAGACATGAAGTCATGTATGTATAGATGACAGGAAAGCAGAAGTAAACATGTGTAGGGGAACAAGGGGAGCTGTGTGAGAGAGAAGGGGCAGAAGGTGGAGGTAGCAGAGTATGTGTGGAATATGCTCAAAGTATATTACATATGTGCATGGAGATAGGTTTATGTAACCCCATATAATAAAATTTAAAAATTAAAGTATGCTTATCAAGTAAGTTCAGTTCTCATGAGTTTTTTTTTTTTTACTACATATAGACTGATATCATTTAAAACTATCTTTATGTCCATTATATTTCTTACACATTTTGGTTTTTCTCTGCTAATGTAACTAATTTTTAGTGTATTTTTCTTCATTAGTTTTGTTAACTTTAACACTTTCAATTCTAGGACAATATTTAATAGAAATAGTAGCCATGCACTTTCTTGCCTCATTTTGGGAAAAAAGATTTAATGATTCACCACTAAGTATTATGTTAACTGCATTTGGCTTTGTAAATGACATCTCAAATTTTAAAACCTCTGTCCTAGGTTTCTGAGACTTTTAGAACCATAGGTGATTTTTATTTTTGCGAATGTTTTTCTTCATCAATTAAAATGATCACATTTTGATTTATATTGCCCTTTGTATACTTTATATCAGAGTACTCTTATAGTTTTCATATTAAATCTACCTGGTTGTAATCTGAAAGTGATTCACATATTTCTGGATTTGATTTGATTCCTTTGAAAGAATGAGTGCATCTGTCTTCATAAGAAATCTTGATTTATCATTTTATTTATTTATTTATTTTGGTTTTTCAAGGTAGGGTTTCACTCTAGCCCAGGCTGACCTGGAACTCACTAGGTAGTCTCAGAGTGGCCTCAAACTCATGGCGATCCTCCAACCTCTGCCACCCAAGTGCTGGGACAAAGGTGTGTACCATCATGCCTGGCTTAATTTATTTTTCATATTTATACTATCATTATAATCCCAGTGTCTTAAAAGAAGTTGGAAAATGTTTCTTTCTCCTGCTGGTGACAACTTACAATAAATTACAATAAATAAGCTTTAATCCAAAACCATCTTCATTCCTTTTCTACTTTTCAAGGATCATTTTGCAGGACATAAGACTCTCAAAGGCATATTTTTAATTAGCATTCTGATAACTATGTTGTAATGCCGTCTCACTTCCATTGTTTCCAAGGAGAAGGAAACCATTAATCACAGTATAGTATTGTTTCTCTTGTTGCTTTCAGTAGTTTTTAAACTAACTTTGATTTCAGCAATTTGACCATAGTGTGCCCAGATGTCATTTTGTTTTTATTTGTATTATTTGGGGATCATTAGAGCTTATTGCTATGCAAGTTAATAGAGTTCACTAAATTTCAGAGTTTTGAGTCACTATTTACTCTGGTATATAATTTTGTCTTCTTTCCCTTCTAACTCTACCCAGGGCTCTCCAATAGCATGTGCTGGATTTCTTGGCATTGTATCTTAGATTTCTGAATTTACTTTTTATTAACTTACTTACTTTTTACTTAATTTAGAGAGAGAGAAAGAGAGAGAGAAGGAGAGAGAGAAGGAGACGAAGAAGAAGGAGGAGGAGGAGGAGGAGAAGAAGAAGAAAGAAGAGGAGGAGGGGAGGAGGAGGGGGTGAATAGGAGCTCCACAGCCTCCTGCTATCACAAATGAACCCCAGACCCTTTTCCACTTTGTGCATCTGGCTTTACATGGATATTGGGAAATGGAACCTGAGCTGTCAGGCTTTGCAAGGAAGCGCCTTTAACTGATGAGCCACCTCTCCAGCCCAGGTTTATGCTATTTTATTCCTTTCCTTTAGTCATTTTTTAAGCTTTCTTTTCACGTTGTACAACTTCTATTGAAGTGTTTCATTTTCTACCTTTTCCGATATGCAATTGAACAAATTTAGGTGTTATTTTGTTTTATTGTGTATGATTAGTCTGCTCAATACAATGCTTTGATATGCATACATACATATTGTTAAGTGATTGCTTTTGTGAAGCAAATAATATGTCCATCCTTTTATAGTTATTGCGATGTTTCTACTGATTGTCAACTTGACAAGCCCTACACTCACCTAGAAGAGAAGCGGATGGGCCATGCCTGTGAAGGGTTATCTAGAGCAGGTTAGCCTGCGGGCATGCGTGTTCATGAGGCAGCTCAATTAGGATCTTGGAGCTAGGAAGTTCCACCTTAACTGTGAGTGGGACCATTCCATGGCCTGGTGTCCTGCACTGTATGAAAAGGAGAGCTGGCCCAGGAGCTGCATTCGACACTTTTGTTTTCTCTGTGTGGATTCAATGTGACTAGTTTCCTCAAGCTCCAGCTGCCAGACTTTCTCTGTCATCATGGATGATAACCCAAAACTGGAAGAAAAAAAAAAAAAAAACCTTTTTGTAAAAAAAAAATTGCTTCTTGTCAGGTATTTGGTCACAGTAATGAAGAAAATAATTAATATGGTTACCCTGAGTATGTGGTTAAAAATATTCTACCATACAATATTAACCATAGACTTATTCTACAGTATATTTTTAGATATTCATCTTAAATAATTGCCAGTTTATACTCTTTGAGCTGCTTCTTCCCCATTTTACAAAATATTAGTCCCAGCAATCACTTTTGAACTCCCGGTTTCTATATAGGCAACAGTTTTTGGTGCCACACATAAATGAGATTACATGGTAACTGGTTTTCTGAGGCACAGTGTCCTCCAGGTCTATCCTGGTCACAAATGGCAGCATCTCTTTTTATGAAGCTGACTGATATGCCTTTCTATATTACTTGTTCATTTCCATTGACAGATGAATGGATAAAGTATGATATACATATCATATATATGTATGCATATATATGATATATAAAATGTACTCATATATACATCATATATATCAATGTATACATAATGCACATATTTATGTGTGTATATATATGTGTGTGTGTGTGTGTGTGTGTGTGTGTGTATTTCTTTGTCCATCTATCCATCCCTTCATCCACAGATCTTTAAGTGCATTCTATATCTTAACTATTATGTATAATTTCTCTTTTCTCAATAAGATACTGTTTTCATTTACTATGAATAAATATTCTCAACAGAGGGATCATTGGGCCACATAGTAATTCAATTTATAATTTTTTTCTTTTTTTTTTTTTTTTTTTTTTTTTGAGGTAGGGTCTCACTCTAGCTCAGGCTGACCTGGAATTCACTATGTAGTCTCAGGGTGGCCTTGAACTCACTGTGATCCTCCTACCTCTGCCTCCCAAGTGCTGGGATTAAAGGAGTGCGCCATCACGCCCGGCTCTCAATTTATAATTTTTAAAGGAATTTTCATACCATTTCTAGGGTAGCATAGGCTATTTCCTTTCCTGTATACCTTTACCAATTCCTGATGCCATTAGTCACAAGTGAGCTCCCTCCTCACCAGAATGGGGTGAGGTTTCATTAAGCTGTTAATTTGTATTTTCTTGATAATTAGATGTGGTCAGTACCTTCTCACCAATCCTATGTATTCCAATTTTAACTAGATAATATCTGAGAGGTTTTGCTGCTTGTATTCACTATAGAATTATATGCCTCTTATATATTTTGGATACTAATCTCATCCAGACACACAGGGCTTGTAAACATTCTATATCTCCATCTACAGGTTATCTTTTGCATTGTGCTATTTCCTTTGGCATGTAGAAACCTTTTAACTTTATGTGATAATTTTTTTCCATCTGTCATTCTAAGTCTAACTCAAGAATTGCCATTTTGTTCTTTTGTATATTTTCTGTCATCTTTGATAATATTTATTTTTCTCTTCCCTCACTGAGACACTTTTCTTTGTTTGTTTAAGTTGCTTAATTATTGGAACATTTTAATCATGGCTTTTTAAGGTCTTTTACTACTAGATCTGATATCGGGCACACCCTGGATTGGATTTTGTTGACTTCTTTTTTGTAATGGTTTCTTTATATGGTTGTTGCTTCCTGTGAATATTCATTTTGGGCTAACTGATGAGTATTGTAGGTTAGATAACCTACTTTATCCCCATCAGCATGTGAACATTAAAAAAAATGGCAAATCTCACTCAGTATTTATTTTAGAGAGAGATACAGAAACAGTCAGAGAGAGAGACAGAGAGAGAGAGAGAGAGAATGGGCACACCAGGTCCTCCAGCCACTGCAAACGAACTCCAGATGCATGTGTGCCCTTGTGCATCTGGCTTACATGGGTCCTAGAGAATCGAGCCTTGAACCAAGGTCCTTAGGCTTCACAGGCAAGTGTTTAACCCTAAGCCATCTCTCCTGCCCTCAGCACAGTCTTTTAAGAGCAGGGACTTCGTTTGCTTCTTCTTATGTCCTTGCTCTCCCAGAGTCTCCCATGTGTGTCTTATTAGTCAACAAGGTATTCAAGAAGGGCTATAGTAAAGAGTGGAGCCACAGCTACTTTTTGGCTATCTTATTTCTAGGAACTCACTCCTAAATATTCAGATACCACCGTCCACCGAATCCCCTCTTCTTCCCTAATATTCCTTCCACTCTTCTGAGTGATAGAGATATGTTATGGAGTGCTGAACACTCCATTGTTCCTTATTCTCAGCACTTTGATGGACTCTGAGTCTTCCCAGCAGTCACCACCATCTCAAAACAGAAGCTTAACAAGCAGCCCAAATATATAGGTATAAGCACAAGTGTTTAGAGGACAATTGGTTGTATTGATATATTGATGTAGCCAGACACCAGTAATAACTTCCCCCTTGGGTCTTACGACCTTCCCAGTTATAGGCTTTTGATGGTCTTTCAGTATTAGGAATGAATTCACTCCTGTGGAGCAGGTCTCAAATTCAATTAGAGAACATGTGGTTACAACCAAAACAGACATTCCACTATTGCACTAGTGGGAGCATGTTGCCTAGGCAGTCAGTTATGTGGCTTGCAAGGTCCACTTCTGGTAAAGACCAGTGCAGTCGTTTCTCTCCCAGCAGGCTGCATAGCACTTTTCAACTCCATGACTTCTAGTCAACAGGGAAGGGGCTTCTAGCTCAGTTGCAGCTTCATTTCTCAATGTTTTGTAGCCAATGCATGTGGTCTCTTCAACAACAGGGTCTTATTAGTTCTGTGGGCAACCAATAGCCTTAATTAGTTAAATTAGCCTTAGTTAAATTTCTTGTTTCCTTATTCTCCAAGATGGTCCCTTCTTCTTCAGCAATTATGCTTACCAAGCACCAAAAGAAGAAGTATGTATAAAAAGACACCAAGTTCTTTCTCTTATAAAGAAGCAAAATGTGAAGAAATGGCACAAAGAAATATTTCCATCTCTCCTAGCATGCCTTCAGAAAGCCTTTCCAAACATCACACATACACATACTCTTCAACACCTACTTTCTCCTTATTGGACTGGCCAGGAAATTAGTCATATAGTTTTCTTAACTGCAAGGAAGGATTGGAAATGTAGTCTCTTATCCACTGTGGATATCTTTCCAGGCCAAAAATAATGGCTCTATTTACTAAAGTGTAGTTGAAGTGTCCAGGTAAACACAAAAACCACAAAACCCCTGTTCTTTATTTTGTATTGAGAATATAAACATATGGAAATATAGTAATTTGATTGCCTTTCTGTCTTTATCCTTATTTTTTTTTGGTTGTTTGTTTCTTCCCCCCAGCCCCCAGGCCCTGAGGACCCTCCTCTCCAAGGTAGCCCTTTGTTTCCCCTTTTGTCCTCCTCTACCCTCTGTGTTAAAATGTAGATGGGCTCAGAGCCTTCTGGTCTTGTGGGGGTATTGGTAACCACTGTGAAGTCCTGGGCATCAGTTGGTTTGTGTCATCAGATCAGTGTCCCAAGTATGCTTGTATACCTTGCGGCTCTTACATTCTTACAATGTTCCCTGAGCCTTGGAGGGTGCGGTAGAAATCTCCTTTAGTCTTGATGGCTTATAGCTGCTCTTGTTTCCTCCTTTGATGCATTTGATCTCCTGGGTGTCTCTGAAGCCATGGGTTGTTGCAAACCCCTGGATTTAATTGTGTTGACAAAAGACAGTTCAGTGAGGGCAAAGAATAGATGGCAGATGATAGAACAATGGTACAGACAGAGTGATCAAAAAGTTTGCCTCAAGTGAGTCAGCAGTAAACCCATGCTGTAGCAATGGTTAGTAGTTCGAAAAATAATCTCTTGAGCTGGAGAGATGGCTTAGCAGTTAAGGTGCTTGCCTGCAAAGCCAAAGGACTAAGGTTTGATTGGTCAGTTCCCACATAAGCCAGATGCACAAGGTGGCGCATGTGCCTGGAATTCCTTTGCAGTGGCTAGAGGCCCTGGCATGCCAATCTCTCTCTCTCTCTCTCTCTGTCTCTCTTTCTCTCTGTCATAAATGAATGAATGAATAAATAAAACACTTTTTGAAAAGAAAGAAAAAGGTCTCTTAACATTTGTTAGGTGAATACAAGTCCACAGAGCTTCCATGTCCATGTTAAAGACCTGATTATTAAACTCTGTGATCAGCATTATGTCCATTGTTTGCTTTCTTTCTCTTCTCAGTATATTTCCAAAGAGTGCAGGTACAGTCCTCTGTGACCTCGTTCTTGGCTGCTGAGTGCTCTTACCAGAGGCTTCACTGACCACCATTTCAGTCAGCCAGGGTCACAGTGGACTTTAAGAATTCCTTAATGCATGTGAAGCCATGGTGATGTGTACTATGTGGTAGCACCAGGTTGATAAAGCTTTGGCATATAAGATTCATCTTGAAGACAAGTTTATCACCCAAGAAAAAAAATCGAAAATCACAAGCACTTTGGATAAATGGGACCACAAGAATGTTCACTAAAATTATCCAGAAAACTTCAATACTAAGCCCTTTTATAGCAGTGATTGGGCCCTTACTGACATATCACTATCTTTGCCAAAGTAGCTTTTCTTTTGAAGTAGCATTTGTTGAAAATGACCTCTTGTTCTGTAAAATGAATACCTTATTCCTCTTTTTATTTTCCTCATGGAAAGACAGTAGTATTCAATTCTTTACATGTTGCAAGCAGAGTTGTATTTGCTGAGACAAACACCCATATTAAAGACGAACCTACTCCCTGTCTTTGGAAAGGAGGGCAATTTTAGATTCTATTTCTTTAGGACCTCATTCCAAGATAGTCTATCAGAGATTTTGAATAAGTCTAAACTATTTATTTGTGATAAATTCCTAATTTATCTACGTTTAGTTTAGAAGTAAATACAAGCACAGTTAGAATCCATTTATTATCAGGCCCAAGATAATGATCTTAATGCACTTACTACACGTACATGCTTTAGTGATCCAGAACCTGGCTGTAAGGTCTAGATTTGTTTTCTACCCTGACCTTTGTTATCTGCACGATTCTGACCCTCCCCAGCACCCTCATCTGTAGAGTGCACAGCAGTAGCATGAGAACCACCCAGGAAGTTGAGAGAAGAAAGTTTTCTAGAGATAGAGGAAGTTAGGACAAAGATTAGAGAAAGAAATGTCAGTAACATCAATGCCATAGAATTGTTAAGTGACAACCATAAAACTAACTAGAAATCAATTGCATTAGTTATATCATGATGTGTCAAATCTATCACTCTCTCTCATAAATAAATAAACAAACAAACAAACAAACAAACATAAAAAGAAATAAAGAGGGCTGGAGAGATTGCTTAGTGGCTAAGGTGCTTGCCTACAAAGCCAAAAGACCAAGGTTTAATTCCCCAGTACCCACATAAGCCAGATGTATAAAGTGGAGCAGCATATGAGTTGAGTTCATTTATGGGGTCTGGAGACCCTAGCATGCCCATTCTCTCCCAATCTCTCTCTCTCTCTCTCTCTCTCTCTCTCTAATAAATAAATTTTTTTAAAAACATTTTTTTTTTAAAGTAGCAAAACAGAGGCCTTATTCCAGCGCTCTCCACACTTCAGGAAACAAAAACATTCTCATTTGAGGAGAGGATATAGGAAAAGCTTTTGGTGGGGTGTGGAATATGAGACATGTTCTGAATATAAAGCAAGAGTTAAATAGACACAAAACATGGGAAGGACATGGGTAGAACAGCATGATTCTGGCATGTGCTTGAGATAACGAGAGGTTGGCAAGAATAAGGAACCAGACAAGCCAGAGCAATCATCTTGCTCTGTGTGCTGGGACCCACTGGGTGGACAAGGGAGCGGGTAGTGCAGGGTTCTTAGCAAGGAAACTGCAGAGAAATCCACACAGAAAAAGCTGGCGCTGGTTATTACGGGAGAAATCTTGAAGGGGAATGCAGAAGGACCTATGTTACAGCAGTGACCTGTGATGCTGGAATGTTCTGTTTTCTTGATTCCATGACTAGAAAAGTTATTGTTTTTTGCCTTGTCATATTTGTCAGCTATGCTTCTATTTTCACCTGCAGGCACTAATTTTTCTTTTGTGCAAAGAAGCACTTGAAGCCTTCTCCTTCCTTTCTTCCTTCCCTCCCTCCCTCCCTCCCTCCTTCCTTACTTCCTTCATTCCTTCCTTTTTCTTCCCTTCCTTCCTTCCTTCTTCCCTTCCTTCCTTCCTTCCTTCCTTTCTTCCTTCCTTCCTTCCTTCCTCCCTCCCTCCCTCCCCTCCCTCCCTCCCTCCCTCCCTCCCTCCCTCCCTCCCTTCCTTCCTTCCTTCCTTCTCTCCCTCAATATCTTTGATTTCTTTTTGTTCCAATCTTTCTTTTCTTACATTCTTTTATGTTACAAGCCATCTTCCCAAAGCAGAAATGTTCACAAATTATTTTTAAGTGAATACTTAATATTTGTTGTTATTTTTTTTTTTTTCAAGGTAGAGTCTCACTCTAGCCCAGGCTGACCTGGATCTCTGTCTGTAGTTCCAAGCTAGCATTAAACTCACAGCCTTCCTCCTACCTCTGCCCATTCCTCTTTTATCATTCCACAGTCCAGGGCAAGTTCTCAATGCGTCCTCCTGTTAACTGATTCAATTCGTCCCAGAATCCAGGAAGCGTTTTACTCTCCATACAGAGTTAATATGCTTGCCTGCAAAGCCTAATGGACCTGGGTTAGATTCCCCAGTACCCATGTAAAGCCAGATGCACAAAGTGGCACATGCATCTAGAATTTGTTTGCAGTAGCTAAAAGCCTTGGAGTGCCCATTCTCTCCCTCCTTCCTTTCCTCCACTCCCTTTCTCTCCTTGCAAATAAATAAATAAAAATAAACTGTACAGGTAAAAAGAAGTCACTCTGCTGGTGGTTCTTGCTACATAGCTGGGTTACTGGATACCTAGAATAGGAAGGAACTACTCAGCCCATTCCTCATGTGGATATTCTATTCTTCTCCATCTTCTTTCATGGTTTTTTTTTTTTTTTAAACCTAGACATGATTTAAATGTTTTGTAAAATCTATTCAGGCTCCCATCTTTCTGATGTTATCTTTTATAAAGTTATTTTTATTTAGGCTTTTAATCCTTGTTTGTTTATTACAAATACTGTTCTTTGTGAATATATTTAAAGAAACAAAAGGACATTGAAGTCTTCTTAAGTCATGCACCATTTGAATTTTTACATATGAGAATATTTCTAAGCAGGGTGGAATATTTGTGGGATTTTATTTAAAGTAATGAGACATAGTTGGAAGGATGTGAGTTAAAAGGTTTGCATAAAACTTGGTGAAAAGTAACTTGGGGATCCCAATCACTTTTCTGTAGTTTCTATATGTTTCTTTCTTCACAGAAGTCTATTGAAAACCATAGTACAGGGGCTGGAGAGACTGTGTTGTTAGAGCCTCAGAAATCACATAAGAACTGGGTGTGGTTACCACATCTGTAACCCTAGTTCCTTCAAAGAGCAAGGATAGCTGGGGCTTATGAAAAAAGAAGAAGGGGAAAGTTCTGGGATCAGTATGAGACTCCAGATCAAAAAAGACATGGCATTCATTTCCAGCCACTGCAGACAACTGCACCTTCTCAGGCAAGCACACAGGGCACCATATGTGCACATACACATGCATACACCACACACACACACACACACACACACACACACACACACACAGAGAGAGAGAGAGAGAGAAAGAGAGAGAGAGAGAAGAGACAGAGCCAAAGAAAATGGCTATTATGAATTGTAGGTACTATGATAAATAAAGGTATGCAGATATTTCTATAATAAATTGACTTTGATCCCTTTAGATATATACTCATGAGTGGGACAGTGGGGTCACATGATAGTTCTTATTTTAGGTTTCTGAGGAGCCTCCATACGGACTTGTATGGTGGCTGGACTATTTTATATTCACACCAGCTGTGGTCCTTTCCTTTGCATCTTCATCATATTCTGTAGCTATCCAGAATATATAGAGAACTCCAAAACTTAAGCAAAGAAGAACAAATAATACAATCAAGAAAGGGGCAAAAGGATGGAAGAGGCCCTTTTCAAATAATGTACAAAGGGTCAACAACTACAATTCTCACCTATTCTACTACCTACCCTGCATCATCTCTCCTTTCCTCTATGAAACCTTCACGCTCCCCGACACTCAGAGATGTGTCCTCCTGGGCATCGGGCTGGTCTTTGTACTTTCTCGCCATTTGTAAATATCCTTTTCACCCTGAGTGAGTCCTTGGTAAATATTTGCTGAAGAGCTTATAATTAAGTTTATTTTCAATAAGGTTTGCTTTTTATCTTACCATTTTCTAGAAGAGATCATTTTGCCCATCAAGTTTTCATCATCTGAATTTCAAAATCACATATAAGCAAAGAACACATTTCATTATATTAAAAGATAGTTTCCAAATATCAGAATATTAAATTATTCTTTTTTTTTTTTCCCAGGGTAAACCTACCTTCATGTAGACATGCATGGAAATACCTCCTCTAACCTTCCCTTGATTATTTATTTGCAAGAGACCCTATCTTAAAGAAGGTGGGGCACAGGTACCTTCAAGTTGTCTCCTAGCTTCCTAATGCATACTGTCACATGCAGCCTCACCACGAATAAATAAACACAAACTGTACAACAATGACTTATAGAGGTTTTATATACACATGTGTACCTACAAACATAAACCCATAAGTGATGTCTATGGCTGAGATAGGAGACTAGTCACTATAGGAAAGGTTATTAAAACGAGATATGCTCCGTGGTGGCACGTTCTCCTTATACTCAACCAACTAGCCAACAGATCACGTAGTTCCTAATAAAACCAGAAATTCCACATTCACACTTCACAGAATACTAGACATCACAAGAGCTTGGAGGTCATCCACTACAACCTTTCGCTTGTGGAGAGGAGTGATGTGACTGACCCTACTACACACTACCTGACTTTATGCCAAGACACTTCAACCCTCATGCCTCAGATTCCTTTGGCATAAATAACATACTTTGCTCATCGAGTTGAAATCTGCATTAAATGGGTAATAATTACAAAATCCTTAAGACTGTGTCTGGCACAGAGTTAAGGCCATCTGTGTTAATTAAATCTAAATAAATATAAATAAATAACTTGCCCAGGGTCAGTCAGTTAATTGGCTCATGTTATTAAGGGTTATTAAGGGTTTTATTGAATTAATGTAAAATATGAATACACATCAATATTTTATAGTAATTTAATTATAAATAATTAATAGAAATTAACCAACATACAAAGATGTCAGGATAGTTTCACATACAGATCCATCAATGAGAGCCATATTTAAAGCTTGGCTTTAGGCTCACATAGAGAAAAATTTTATTTCTCATTCCTGCTGCTTATTGTGTGATATTGGGGAAGTGATTTGCTTTATCTAAGATTTAATCTCCTCAAATGTAAGATATAAAATTATAACAGTAAAGTAAAATAATCATAGCTATTTTATGAGGTTCTTTGGAGATTGAATATAAGAGTATATGCTTATGGGGGAATTTATACCACTCATCATTGAGGAAAACTATACACCCACAGCAGGTTTACTGTTGGGAAGTTTAGAAAATATATAGAAGTAAGCTCAGAAATTCTGGTCATATAAATGTTTGCTCTCTGGTCTTACGGGACCTTCAATTCCTCTTCAAAAATTAAGCAAGGGGCTGGAGAGATGGCTTAGCGGTTAAGGCGTCTGTCTCCTAAGCCTAAGAATGAATGCCTGTTCCAATCTCCAAGTCCCACATTTAGCCAGATGCAAAGTGACTCAAGGGTGCAATGCTGCACTTGGCCACAAGGGGAGCACACATCTGGATTTCGTTCACAGCAGCTGAGAGACTGCTGGCGAGTCCATTCTCTATCTGTCTCCCTCTCCCTTTCTGTCTGTCTCTCTCTGTGTGTCTCTCCAAAAATAAATAAAATAATTTTTAAAAACATTAAGCAAGGGCTGGAGAGATGGCTCAACAGTTAAGGCACTTGCTGGCAAACCCAAAGGACTCAGGTTTGATTCCCCAGTACCCACTTAAAGCCAGATGCACAAGGTGGCACATGCATCTGGAGTTCGTTTGCAGTGGGTAGAGGCCAGGGCATGCTCATTCTTCTCTATCTGCCTCTCTTTCTCTCAAATAAATAAATAAAATTATATATTTTTAAAAAGCAAGGTCTTGAATAGCCAGAGATATCTTCCTTAAAGCTCAATGCAAGGCAGCATTTGTGACTATAATTTATAAATGATGCTTATATACCTATTTCTATGCAGGAAAACCACTTTATGTTGAAATATGTACTGTGGATTGTCCCTTCCATATTGCACTTGTGTATGTGCACTTATGTATTGTGTGTATGTATTTGGCAATAACATAAGCATTTTAAGTCACTGTTAATGACAAAGAATATAAAGGTTGTCCACCAACAATTCACACTCACCAGGGAGTTTTGCCACTTGGGACATCCCAAATGTATCTCTGCCTGATTAGTTATTAACTGACAAATGACAAATGGCCTTTGGAGGCATTTTATACATGCTGCATTCAGTTAGCAGAGTGATTATCACAATGTGTTGTACAGACCAATGGTAATACACAAGCCAGCTTTCAATAGAACAGGGGTACATTTCTCAGGATTATATTGATAACCAGTAACAGAAAATTTGATTTAAAAGTTGCTTAAGCAAGTTTATCATTTGATTTTTTTATTATTCTGTGATAACCATAAACCCTATGCTACCTAGATTTCTGCTTAACCATCTTTCTTAAAGAATTGATCAAGTGATTATTTTAACTGGCCAATCAAAGTTATATAGACTTATTGTGCTCAGCATGATGTTTGGGAATAGATAAACATTGCAGAATGACTTAATGGAGTTAATTAGTATACACATTGCCTCACGTGACATTTTTGCGATGAAAACCCTAAAAAATGTCTACCTTCATAGTCATCATCAACAATCCACCAGATTGGTAAGGGCATGGTGGTGGCACAAAATTGTAACCCCAAGACCTGGGTGGTAGGAGGGTCAGGTATTTGAGGTCAACTTGGGCTACATACTGACTTCCAAGCCAGCCTGGGTGACTTGGTGAGACCCTGTTTTAAAACGAATGCACTACATTGTTCCTGATAGAAGCCACTTTGTTGCATAGTAGATATCATCAACTTATTCCACCCATATGACATGGGTCGAATGTGGCTGTCAACCTCATCCTTGCTGCTGCCTTGACTCAAGGTAGCCATTTAACGCCCCCACCTTGTTTCAGTTCCTTCTTACTACTGTGACAAAACAGCTCACCAGAAGCAGCTTATGGAAGGAAAGTGTGTATTTTATTTCCTCGTTTTAAGGGGAAGTTTCATCATGGTGGGGAAAGTATGACATGAACAGACAACAGGGCTGCTATCACATCTCATCACATACTAGCAGCAAGAAGTGGCCAGAGGGAACTGGTTAGTGAACGCCCAGGAAGTCTGGATTAATAACCCTCACGGTCTGCACCCAGCTACCAGCTGGGAAGCAAGCATTCGAATTACACGAAGCCAGAGGGGATATTTCACATTCAAACCATCACAAACATTATTCCAGATTTCAGGGCAAGGTAAAGGAGAACAGGTAATGACAGACACGCCAGTCCCCTCATATTCATTTTTTTTAAATCTGTGTTTGCCACGACACATGTGCAGAGGTCAACCTCAAGGGTCAGCCCTCACCTTACACTTTGTTTCAGGCCAAGGTTAGCTAGCCTGTGAAATTCAAGGGATTCTCCTGTTTCTATCACCCAACTTGCCAATGACCCAGTGGCACTATAGATGTGGGTGACTGCCAACCTAAGTCCAAAGAGGCTGGGAAGCATACTTCAATCTGACCACATTGCTGTCACAGAAAAACATTACTCCTGTTAATATTAAAAATGTTAAGGAAGCACATCATGTAGGCAAACAGCAGTGAGTAGTTACATATTTTAATGTTCCTTTAATGCTATCTTTGATTCATGGCAGTAAGATTACACTTTCTTTATGAACAACATTTTCAATGTGAATTGCCCCCGCCCCAAAAGAAATGAAGTAGCTAGTGGTTGGTCATTTACAGAAAGGACAAGCTTACGGAGGTGGTTTATGGATGGCTAGACTTAAGAAAATAAAATCCCATCGGTAAACAACTGGGTGGGATCTAAGAAATGTAAGAATTGAAAGGAAAACCTCTCAAGTATGTGTTCTGGGGTGTGTGTGTGTGTGTGCGTGTGTGCGTGTGTGCGTATTTATGATAAGCAGCAGAGACAGTCCCTTGAGAACAATGGCTTTTACACGAGCCTGTGGAGTACAGCGTGATATTTGGAAGCTCAGCCGTGTCAAACAACAGAGGAAAAACAAAACCGGCGGAGGCTGGGTGTGTGAGTCCACAAACGTGTCCTTGAGTGCATTGTGACTGACGGTCAGCATTTGGCGCATGTCAGTGTGTGCCCAGTAATTTCCCCCTTCGACGGGTGGCTGAGATACTGCTAAATCTCGATAAGAGGTAATGGAGAGGTTCTCCTCATTAGCTCGGCTGGAGAGGCATCATCCAGTCACCTGAAGTGTCAATAAACACTGGCTTTAATGGTATTGGCTTAATGATAAGGGCACTGCACATTTCTGTTTGCTGTTATGAGATTTAACTCTGGCTGTATCCCTTTGGGTAGGGACTCAGTTTAAGAGAGAGGGGACTAGAGAAATTGGTGTCTCTTAGGACCAATACTTTTGGGCCCCCTCTAGTTGATCTACTCAGCAGTGGATTTGCAAAAGTCAGCTAAGGGTGTGTTCGTTATTTCACAGACACCACTTTAATGTTGTTTAAATGTGGTGGTCATGTAAAATTCTGAATAAAGAATGAAATTTAAATCGGACACAGGCAATAAAAGACATAGTCTCAAGACAATAGCAAGGATCTAATTAAAAGGATACAGTGGATACAGTGACGATATTAAGTTGAAAGAACAAGTACTGTATGCAGAAGGAAAGAAAATAACAAGATGACCAGCTGACTACATGCTGAATAAGAGCCAGGCGTGTGCATCCGAATGGGAATGACCAGTGGTGCGTGTGAATCACCTTTGGAGGACAAGGACTCCATCTTTAACTGTGTCATTTAGACCCAACAGAAATCTGGACCTCATTTAGGCACTATTCATTTTGAATTGCTTTATTGAGGTGTAATTTACATATCACAAATATAATCCTTTGTGTGTATAGCTCAGTTATTTTAATTAAATTTGTACATTTGTATAACTAACACCCAATTTGATCTTTAGAGCTTATCCATCATTTTAACAAAATCCCCTATTTCCGTTTGCTGTCAATCCAACTCAGGCCGACAGTTCTCATTTTTCTCTATGCATAGATTTTTCCATTTATAGGCATTTCTTACATATGAATTTGTACTATATATGTGTGTATATATATATGTACATACAGACAGACAGATAGATGATAGACAGAAAGATAGATGACAGATAGATTAGATGATAGATAATGGATAATTTGAGTTTCTTTTGTATAGGTTTATGATTTGAACTTAGAAAATGAGGGCTCAATCCCCTGGAGGAAGTGACCCTTGTGCTTTTATCAGCTACATTGATGAGCAGTGTTGCCATTACCTTTTTGTTGCTGGGATAAAGCACCAGACCAAAAGCAGCTCCTAGGGAGAAAGGAATGATTTTGGCTTACAATCTTGAAGGGAAGCTTCATGAGGGCAGGGGAAGGCACGGCTTGAGCAGAAGCAGAAGCTGGACATCATGATATGCCACAACAGGTGGACCACAGCAGCAGGAAGTCAGCTGAACTCAAGCAAGGGGGAGCTGGCTATAACACCCCCAAAGCCCACTCCCAATAACACACCTTTCGCCTGCAAGGCTCCCACCTCCTACATTCCCAGGGTACCAAGCATGCAACTCACATGAGTTTATGAGGAACACCTGATTCAAACCACCACAAGCAAGCTCTCCTTTCATTGTCAATGTTGTTCGTCTTTATTTTCACGGTCTTCTTACCTGGATCGAAGGGAGGCTCATTCCACTGTTTTCTGGGGATGGTGTTGGTGGTAAACATAGCAACAAGAACAGGAAGAGCTAGTAGTTACTCCGCCTAGATGCTCACAGTGAACATCTTGCTCAATCTTCATGTCTATTCCGAGAGGGCGGGATAATTCAGTAGTGTCAAGTGCGTGGCTGGTGTTAGATCAACAAGCCTTCTATCATAGCTCCTGTTTATGGTCCGTGTCACTTTGGAAGACGTATTGGCTCATTTGGGTATCCACTTTTCCCCCTCTCTGATATGTAGATACTAGATTTGCCTATGTTGCAGCATCATTAGGACTACAACACGAGATGACGTGTAGGGCTGGGGCATGGCATTTGCTCTTACATGACACCCATCTCCATCTTGTTTCACAAGCAGGGAAGATGAGAAATAAGTCATTCTTGCCACAGATCCCCTAAAAAGACTGGGACCAGCTTCAGGGGTGCCTTCTATATCATGGGGTTTCACCACGTCCCCTTTAATTGTTCTAGTCTGAGACACCACAACCTCATTACTCCAGACCCATATGATGATGATCTCGTCTACCATACACACTCCCCTTTATCTCACTCAAGGAAGGCCATTGCTGAGGTTTACAAAAACTCTTGGTGCTACCACTTTTATATGCCTCTTTCAATCTCTCTCCTTTCTTAGGACATTGTATAAAAAGGCAGATGCCAATGGCTGCGGTGTTACCTCTGAGAGGTGACCAAATCACAGTGCTCAATGCCAGAGACTACAGTTCCCCGAGGATTACCCCCTCGGAGCTTCATCGCGTACAATCTTCACGAATGAACCCAGGGAGACCTGTCTTTTGAAGGAGGGAGCATTGCTGATGTTCACTTCATCAAATAGAGAAAAATGTAACCAAAGGAAGGCTCGGGAGTCTGGCACAGCCTCTGCAGTGTCAGGTAGAGAGTGTAAGGACTCAATGTACCCAAAAACTAGCATCCCAGGGAAAGCAGGAAGATAATTTCAGCAATGTTATGAAGAAACCTTCAGGTCAATCAGTAAGCCTGCAGCTCTTCTCAATGTATCGATCAATCAGCTGGTTAGGTCTTCCCATCCATGTGCAGGGTACTCTGGTTGGGAGGGGGTACTGGAAGCATTTTGTCTACTGGGGTAGCTCGAGAGCTAGCTCACAGTCCTCAAAGCTGTTTTGGTATCCAGAGAGAATAAGAATGCATGGAGCCAATGTGGCCCGCGTAGCATTCCTGTAGCTAATACTAAATCTCGTTCATTTATTAATTTATCTACCTTCATCCTTAGAAGAGCACCATTAGAGAAACACCTTTGCAGATTAGGAAGCAGAGACGCATGGCATCCACCAGACATAAATAGATCACCCTATATTTAATCCCACGTCACCTTCAATGCAGTGTACTCCCTTACGAATGCTTTTAGTACTCATTTCCCAGGGGCCTTGTTAGCTGCCTCTACTAGTAATTTCTATAATCTAGACTAAAACCTTCCCTTGATTATTTATTTGCAAGAGACCTATCTTAAAGAAGGTGGGGCACAGGCACCTTCAAGTTGTCTCCTAGCTTCCTAATGCATACTGTCACATGCAGCCTCACCACGAATAAATAAACACAAACTGTACAACAATGACTTATAGAGGTTTTATATACACATGTGTACCTACAAACATAAACCCATAAGTGATGTCTATGGCTGAGATAGGAGAATAGTCACTGTAGGAAAGGTTATTAAAACGAGATATGCTCCGTGGTGGCATGTTCTCCTTATACTCAACCAACTAGCCAACAGATCACGTAGTTCCTAATAAAACCAGAAATTCCACATTCATACTTCACAGAATACTAGACATCACAAGAGCTTGGAGGTCATCCACTACAACCTTTTGCTTGTGGAGAGGAGTGATGTGACTGACCCTACTACACACTACCTGACTTTATGCCAAGACACTTCAACCCTCATGCCTCAGATTCCTTTGGCATAAATAACATACTTTGCTCATCGAGTTGAAATCTGCATTAAATGGGTAATAATTACAAAATCCTTAAGACTGTGTCTGGCACAGAGTTAAGGCCATCTGTGTTAATTAAATCTAAATAAATATAAATAAATAACTTGCCCAGGGTCAGTCAGTTAATTGGCTCATGTTATTAAGGGTTATTAAGGGTTTTATTGAATTAATGTAAAATATGAATACACATCAATATTTTATAGTAATTTAATTATAAATAATTAATAGAAATTAACCAACATACAAAGATGTCAGGATAGTTTCACATACAGATCCATCAATGAGAGCCATATTTAAAGCTTGGCTTTAGGCTCACATAGAGAAAAATTTTATTTCTCATTCCTGCTGCTTATTGTGTGATATTGGGGAAGTGATTTGCTTTATCTAAGATTTAATCTCTTCAAATGTAAGATATAAAATTATAACAGTAAAGTAAAATAATCATAGCTATTTTATGAGGTTCTTTGGAGATTGAATATAAGAGTATATGCTTATGGGGGAATTTATACCACTCATCATTGAGGAAAACTATACACCCACAGCAGGTTTACTGTTGGGAAGTTTAGAAAATATATAGAAGTAAGCTCAGAAATTCTGGTCATATAAATGTTTGCTCTCTGGTCTTACGGGACCTTCAATTCCTCTTCAAAAATTAAGCAAGGGGCTGGAGAGATGGCTTAGCGGTTAAGGCGTCTGCCTCCTAAGCCTAAGAATGAATGCCTGTTCCAATCTCCAAGTCCCACGTTTAGCCAGATGCAAAGTGACTCAAGGGTGCAATGCTGCACTTTGCCACAAGGGGCGCACACATCTGGATTTCGTTCACAGCAGCTGAGAGACTGCTGGCGAGTCCATTCTCTATCTGTCTCCCTCTCCCTCTCTGTCTGTCTCTCTCTGTGTCTCTCTCCAAAAATAAATAAAATAATTTTTGAAAACATTAAGCAAGGGCTGGAGAGATGGCTCAACAGTTAAGGCACTTGCTGGCAAACCCAAAGGACTCAGGTTTGATTCCCCAGTACCCACTTAAAGCCAGATGCACAAGGTGGCACATGCATCTGGAGTTCGTTTGCAGTGGGTAGAGGCCAGGGCATGCTCATTCTTCTCTATCTGCCTCTCTTTCTCTCAAATAAATAAATAAAATTATATATTTTTAAAAAGCAAGGTCTTGAATAGCCAGAGATATCTTCCTTAAAGCTCAATGCAAGGCAACATTTGTGACTATAATTTATAAATGATGCTTATATACCTATTTCTATGCAGGAAAACCACTTTATGTTGAAATATGTGCTGTGGATTGTCCCTTCCATATTGCACTTGTGTATGTGCACTTATGTATTGTGTGTATGTATTTGGCAATAACATAAGCATTTTAAGTCACTGTTAATGACAAAGAATGTAAAGGTTGTCCACCAACAATTCACACTCACCAGGGAGTTTTGCCACTTGGGACATCCCAAATGTATCTCTGCCTGATTAGTTATTAAGTGACAAATGACAAATGGCCTTTGGAGGCATTTTATACATGCTGCATTCAGTTAGCAGAGTGATTATCACAATGTGTTGTACAGACCAATGGTAATACACAAGCCAGCTTTCAGTAGAACAGGGGTACATTTCTCAGGATTATATTGATAACCAGTAACAGAAAATTTGATTTAAAAGTTGCTTAAGCAAGTTTATCATTTGATTTTTTTATTATTCTGTGATAACCATAAACCCTATGTTACCTAGATTTCTGCTTAACCATCTTTCTTAAAGAATTGATCAATTGATTATTTTAACTGGCCAATCAAAGTTATATAGACTTATTGTGCTCAGCATGATGTTTGGGAATAGATAAACATTGCAGAATGACTTAATGGAGTTAATTAGTATACACATTGCCTCACGTGACATTTTTGTGATGAAAACCCTAAAAAATGTCTACCTTCATAGTCATCATCAACAATCCACCAGATTGGTAAGGGCATGGTGGTGGCACAGAATTGTAACCCCAAGACCTGGGTGGTAGGAGGGTCAGGTATTTGAGGTCAACTTGGGCTACATACTGACTTCCAAGCCAGCCTGGGTGACTTGGTGAGACCCTGTTTTAAAACGAATGCACTACATTGTTCCTGATAGAAGCCACTTTGTTGCATAGTAGATATCATCAACTTATTCCACCCATATGACATGGGTCGAATGTGGCTGTCAACCTCATCCTTGCTGCTGCCTTGACTCAAGGTAGCCATTTAACACCCCCACCTTGTTTCAGTTCCTTCTTACTACTGTGACAAAACAGCTCACCAGAAGCAGCTTATGAAGGAAAGTGTGTATTTTATTTCCTAGTTTTAAGGGGAAGTTTCATCATGGTGGGGAAAGTATGACATGAACAGACAACAGGGCTGCTATCACATCTCATCACATACTAGCAGCAAGAAGTGGCCAGAGGGAACTGGCTAGTGAACGCCCAGGAAGTCTGGATTAATAACCCTCACGGTCTGCACCCAGCCACCAGCTGGGAAGCAAGCATTCGAATTACACGAAGCCAGAGGGGATATTTCACATTCAAACCATCACAAACATTATTCCAGATTTCAGGGCAAGGTAAAGGAGAACAGGTAATGACAGACACGCCAGTCCCCTCATATTCATTTTTTTTAAATCTGTGTTTGCCATGACACATGTGCAGAGGTCAACCTCAAGGGTCAGCCCTCACCTTACACTTTGTTTCAGGCCAAGGTTAGCTAGCCTGTGAAATTCAAGGGATTCTCCTGTTTCTATCACCCAACTCGCCAATGACCCAGTGGCACTATAGATGTGGGTGACTGCCAACCTAAGTCCAAAGAGGCTGGGAAGCATACTTCAATCTGACCACATTGCTGTCATAGAAAAACATTACTCCTGTTAATATTAAAAATGTTAAGGAAGCACATCATGTAGGCAAACAGCAGTGAGTAGTTACATATTTTAATGTTCCTTTAATGCTATCTTTGATTCATGGCAGTAAGATTACACTTTCTTTATGAACAACATTTTCAATGTGAATTGCCCCCCCGCCCCCGCAAAAGAAATGAAGTAGCTAGTGGTTGGTCATTTACAGAAAGGACAAGCTTACGGAGGTGGTTTATGGATGGCTAGACTTAAGAAAATAAAATCCCATCGGTAAACAACTGGGTGGGATCTAAGAAATGTAAGAATTGAAAGGAAAACCTCTCAAGTATGTGTTCTGGGGTGTGTGTGTGTGTGTGTGTGCGTGTGTGTGTGTGTGTGTGTGTGTGTATTTATGATAAGCAGCAGAGACAGTCCCTTGAGAACAATGGCTTTTACACGAGCCTGTGGAGTACAGCGTGATATTTGGAAGCTCAGCCGTGTCAAACAACAGAGGAAAAACAAAACCGGTGGAGGCTGGGTGTGTGAGTCCACAAACGTGTCCATGAGTGCATTGTACTGACGGTCAGCATTTGGCGCATGTCAGTGTGTGCCCAGTAATTTCCCCCTTCGACGGGTGGCTGAGATACTGCTAAATCTCGATAAGAGGTAATGGAGAGGTTCTCCTCATTAGCTCGGCTAGAGAGGCATCATCCAGTCACCTGAAGTGTCAATAAACACTGGCTTTAATGGTATTGGCTTAATGATAAGGGCACTGCACATTTCTGTTTGCTGTTATGAGATTTAACTCTGGCTGTATCCCTTTGGGTAGGGACTCAGTTTAAGAGAGAGGGGACTAGAGAAATTGGTGTCTTTTAGGACCAATACTTTTGGGCCCCCTCTAGTTGATCTACTCAGCAGTGGGTTTGCAAAAGTCAGCTAAGGGTGTGTTCGTTATTTCACAGACACCATTTTAATGTTGTTTAAATGTGGTGGTCATGTAAAATTCTGAATAAAGAATGAAATTTAAATCGGACACAGGCAATAAAAGACATAGTCTCAAGACAATAGCAAGGATCTAATTAAAAGGATACAGTGGATACAGTGACGATATTAAGTTGAAAGAACAAGTACTGTATGCAGAGGGAAAGAAAATAACAAGATGACCAGCTGACTACATGCTGAATAAGAGCCAGGCATGTGCATCCGAATGGGAATGACCAGCGGTGCGTGTGAATCACCTTTGGAGGACAAGGACTCCATCTTTAACTGTGTCATTTAGACCCAACAGAAATCTGGACCTCATTTAGGCACTATTCATTTTGAATTGCTTTATTGAGGTGTAATTTACATATCACAAATATAATCCTTTGTGTGTATAGCTCAGTTATTTTAATTAAATTTGTACATTTGTATAACTAACACCCAATTTGATCTTTTTAGAGCTTATCCATCATTTTAACAAAATCCCTATTTCCGTTTGCTGTCAATCCAACTCAGGCCGACAGTTCTCATTTTTCTCTATGCATAGATTTTTCCATTTATAGGCATCTCTTACATATGAATTTGTACTATATATGTGTGTATATATACGTACATACAGACAGACAGATAGATGATAGACAGAAAGATAGATGACAGATAGATTAGATGATAGATAATGGATAATTTGAGTTTCTTTTGTATAGGTTTATGATTTGAACTTAGAAAATGAGGGCTCAATCCCCTGGAGGAAGTGACCCTTGTGCTTTTATCAGCTACATTGATGAGCAGTGTTGCCATTACCTTTTTGTTGCTGGGATAAAGCACCAGACCAAAAGCAGCTCCTAGGGAGAAAGGAATGATTTTGGCTTACAATCTTGAAGGGAAGCTTCATGAGGGCAGGGGAAGGCACGGCTTGAGCAGAAGCAGAAGCTGGACATCATGATATGCCACAACAGGTGGATCACAGCAGCAGGAAGTCAGCTGAACTCAAGCAAGGGAGAGCTGGCTATAACACCCCCAAAGCCCACCCCCAATAACACACCTTTTGCCTGCAAGGCTCCCACCTCCTACATTCCCAGGGTACCAAGCATGCAACTCACATGAGTTTATGAGGAACACCTGATTCAAACCACCACAAGCAAGCTCTCCTTTCATTGTCAATGTTGTTCGTCTTTATTTTCACGGTCTTCTTACCTGGATCGAAGGGAGGCTCATTCCACTGTTTTCTGGGGATGGTGTTGGTGGTAAACATAGCAACAAGAACAGGAAGAGCTAGTAGTTACTCTGCCTAGATGCTCACAGTGAACATCTTGCTCAATCTTCATGTCTATTCCGAGAGGGCGGGATAATTTAGTAGTGTCAAGTGCGTGGCTGGTGTTAGATCAACAAGCCTTCTATCATAGCTCCTGTTTATGGTCCGTGTCACTTTGGAAGACGTATTGGCTCATTTGGGTATCCACTTTTCCCCCTCTCTGATATGTAGATACTAGATTTGCCTATGTTGCAGCATCATTAGGACTACAACACGAGATGACGTGTAGGGCTGGGGCATGGCATTTGCTCTTACATGACACCCATCTCCATCTTGTTTCACAAGCAGGGAAGATGAGAAATAAGTCATTCTTGCCACAGATCCCCTAAAAAGACTGGGACCAGCTTCAGGGGTGCCTTCTATATCATGGGGTTTCACCACGTCCCCTTTAATTGTTCTAGTCTGAGACACCACAACCTCATTACTCCAGACCCATATGATGATGATCTCGTCCACCATACACACTCCCCTTTATCTCACTCAAGGAAGGCCATTGCTGAGGTTTACAAAATCTCTTGGTGCTACCACTTTTATATGCCTCTTTCAATCTCTCTCCTTTCTTAGGACATTGTATAAAAAGGCAGATGCCAATGGCTGCTGTGTTACCTCTGAGAGGTGACCAAATCACAGTGCTCAATGCCAGAGACTACAGTTCTCCGAGGATTACCCCCTCGGAGATTCATCGCGTACAATCTTCAGAAATGAACCCAGGGAGACCTGTCTTTTGAAGGAGGGAGCGTTGCTGATGTTCACTTCATCAAATAGAGAAAAATGTAACCAAAGGAAGGCTCGGGAGTCTGGCACAGCCTCTGCAGTGTCAGGTAGAGAGTGTAAGGACTCAATGTACCCAAAAACTAGCATCCCAGGGAAAGCAGGAAGATAATTTCAGCAATGTTATGAAGAAACCTTCAGGTCAATCAGTAAGCCTGCAGCTCTTCTCAATGTATCGATCAATCAGCTGGTTAGGTCTTCCCATCCATGTGCAGGGTACTCTGGTTGGGAGGGGGTACTGGAAGCATTTTGTCTACTGGGGTAGCTCGAGAGCTAGCTCATAGTCCTCAAAGCTGTTTTGGTATCCAGAGAGAATAAGAATGCATGGAACCAATGTGGCCCGCGTAGCATTCCTGTAGCTAATACTAAATCTCGTTCATTTATTAATTTATCTACCTTCATCCTTAGAAGAGCACCATTAGAGAAACACCTTTGCAGATTAGGAAGCAGAGACACATGACATCCACCAGACATAAATAGATCACCCTATATTTAATCCCACGTCATCTTGCTATTTCTCCTTCAATGCAGTGTACTCCCTTACGAATGCTTTTAGTACTCATTTCCCAGGGGCCTTGTTAGCTGCCTCTACTAGTAATTTCTATAATCTAGACTAAGCCTCACCATAAATCCGTGTTTTCTATGTACATAAATGAGATAATGGTAAATACTTCTGTCAGAGTTATAAACTAACAGGGCAAAATTGGAACTGTAATTCCAAAATGTCTGATTCTAAAATGTGACAACTTTGAACGAATACTTGAATGAAATCCCGTGCTTCTTTTTTTTTTTTTTTTTTTTTTTCAGTAGTGATACATATAAAAAATGGGCAGGAGCTCATGTCATATGGACACTCACAAGCCCCCCTGTCACTCACATCCTTATTCAGCCTCATGTTCATTCAAGTTGCTCTTTTGCTCAGTGAATAGAAGGCCTAATTAATCGAGAACATTATTCTAAGCCTCAGGATGCAACAACCTGGATGCAACAGATACAACTCCAGGTATCATGAGCATTGCATTATGGTGGGATACAACAGAAAGGAAATCAGTTAACATAAACTACAGGGAACACACATCAGATGGGGGGAAATGTTGTGCCAGAAGCAAACTGTTAGGAGGTTTTTTGGCACACAGAAAAATTGTCAGACTAACCCATATACCAATTTCTTTTCTTTGCCTCTGATTTGGATTGCCCTGCCAAAACACACACGAGAAAGCTCCTGGAGCTTCTGACTTAGCATGGTTCCAATCTCCAAGTTATTGACGATTTGCTGTCATCATTGAAAGTTGCACTTTGTGTCCTGTAATTTAATATGCAAGGAAACTACAGAAATAAGTGAGGGGCTCCAAGAACCTCTGCTAGCATTTATGTTTGTTTCAGAAGACAAGGAGAGTATTTGACCCAACCAGATTTGATAAGTAAACAATTCATTTATTTGGAATTAAACTGAATGTCTTATTAGCCCATGTATTTGGATATATTAATTCTGAAGTTTTATAAAATATATGTTCAAGAATCTGATACTGTTGAAATCTATATACCATTTTAGTGGCAGTATCTACTTCTATGTGCTTCTCGTTGTAGGCATCTTTATGGGTCATCTTTGGAAAATAGTTGGCCTAGATCTAATGAAATTTATGATCTGGTTTTTATTAACCAGCAAGATGATTATAAGATTTATGGCATGCAGGAAGAACAGGGGCGGTGTGGTGAACAGCAGGTTCACAAACCTGCTGAGAATTTTAGAGAAACTTCATTGTCATTTTATTTTACAATCAATTGAACAAGTTACATGGTTAAATATCACTTTAGTTTATGGCAATTTGTATCTGGGTACTGAAATAAACAAGAGTCCTTGGGTTAAAAATACTTTGGAAAACTATGAATTAATAAAAAAAAAAAAAAAGACATCTTGAGCAGGCCAACAATAAATCAAATAATTCAGCTTCAGGAAGAATCACCAGAGTGAGGTGAGTTGTGTTTTTCAACCCATGTGTCACTATCTGTACACATTCCACTTAGTTTCATTGTCCTTCTTCTTTTAAACTGCACACTGTGTTTTCAAGTCCACAGTGTAGAAAAACAGACATTGCCACACACTGGTTTCTTTTCTACATTCAAAGCAGTATTCGGCATACTGTTTCTGATTTGCAGTGCTTCTGCAGTCCAAAGGAAAGAGTCTGAGGGCTCATCTTGGATCGGGTGCCCAGACATGAACTAATGCAGTGAGAACATGTTCCTGGTGCTTCTTGTAGCTCAGTGGTGGACTTAGAAGGGAAAAAAAAATGCAGGCCCATTCCAAGAGGAAGGACTGACATAGTCTTCAGTATCTTTGGAATGAACTAGACAGAAATAATACATTACTGACATTTTTTTTTTTCGATAGACTTGAAACGTGATATTCTGAAGTGGAGTTTAGGGAATATGAAGGCACGGTAACGTGTGCTAATCAACAGAATAGGAGATGCCAGGGTGAGGAGAGGGATCCCATGCAGAATGATGAGGACAAGGACGTGGGCCGGGAGAATGGATTGAAGGCTGGCTAGGGACAAGGCCAATAGCACTTGAGACTGTGGATGTAACAGGAGAAGGAATTCAGAGATGCCTCAGTGGCCTCTAAAGTGAGGGCTTTAGGGACACATGATTATTTGCATTAAGAAGTTAGATGGAGGAAGTAGAGCGCCAAACGATTTAGGAGGTAGATGTACAAATGACTCATTTGAATATGTGAAAATTCCAACTAGGAAAAATCACACCGTTTCAAGCACAAATGAAATTTCCAACTTCTTTTTACCGAAACTTTACTCTCATATATTGTTTCACGTCATCATAACCATGAGATACATGAGATTTAGAAGACATTATCTGAAAACACATTGAGCAAATCAGTACGTGATAATTAAAGGAATTAAAAGTAGACTAAGCTGACTATAAGGAGCTACATGCCTCGGGAGACACCATCACCCGCGCTGACGGCAAGACTTCAGGCCAGGCCAGGGAGATGACTCAGCTATTAAAGGCATTTGCTGGCAAAGTCTGCAAGCCCAGGTTTAATTCCTCAGTACCCATATAAATCTAGATGCACAAGGTGGTGTATGCATCTGGAGTTTGTTTGCAGTGGCAAGAGACCGTGGCACACCCATATACACACTCAGGCTCTTTTTCTCTCTCTCTGTTTTTCATTCTCTCTCTCTCCTTGCAAATAATTTTAAAAGTATATTAGAAAATCTGTAAAGCTATTAAAAAGAAAACAAATAAACAAAGACTTCAGACCTTTTGGCATCACCATGTTAGAAGCAGGTCCCCCAGGGAAGGAGATTTCATTTGGTCAGCACAGAACAATCTTTGTGTATCAATGTCATAAGTTCCAACAGGGAGGGGTCAGTGGGCTTGCAGCCAGGAGGGGTTCAGGATGAGTAAACTCAAGGCCCCATGAATGTGCTTATTTGTTTTAATTTCTAATTTACCAAAAAGCAATAAGTCATCTAAGGACAGGAGAACCTGGCCAGAGATAGAGTCATGTGGAAAGGAAGGGGCCGAAAGACGCCACAAGTATGCCAGTTCTTCCACTTAAGGGTCATAAATCTATCAGCCGGGCAACTCAACTGGCTGAAGATCAAAGGTCTCTGGCTCTGGACGCTGTCTCCAGGTCCTGTGCAGACAATCTTGAGCTCTCTTAAAGGCCAGATTGTAAGAAGAAACCACCAATGCTTGGCCTCAGGCTGCATCAGAAGACCCCAGTGGGGAAGTACAGCCATTGTTTAGTAGCATAGCCCTTCCCCAGAGAGTGACAAGCATCTAATTGTAGGTTTTGCTTCCTGTCATTTGGTTTGAGTAGATATTCTGTCCTGAAAGTTTTCCAGGCCTGAATATAAAACAAACCAGACTGGTCAAAACTGGCAGGTCAAAGAGAGATAGGGACTTGGTGAGGATATTGGAACATGGAGCTTCTCATTAGAGGGTTATGCCCGTCATACAGTGCTGGTCCGGTGGCTGGAAGGAAGGGCTCTGTCCTCCTGGCTGGTTAAGAGTCAAACAGAAGTGTTTAGACTCTGTTAGCACTGGGGCTTCTCTGTCTCAGGAGATATCTCACTTACCATATATGTAACATGCCTAACAACTAGCTTTACTAACCCTCTCTGTGTTGAAGTCAGCAAATGGTACTTTTCACCTCGTGGCCGATGTGCAATTAGGGGTAAAGTACATCCAGTAAAAGAGAACTTTTGCGTGTGACTTTGTATGTAGTCTATTTTCTGGTGACCACCCCAGTGAAGGCATGGAATATTGTCATCATTCTGCAAGGTGTCCTTGTGTTCCTCCATAGTCAGTACCCTCCTAGCATCAGGTTCTTTTGCATTGCTGTGATGGTATAGCTGACATTAACAACTCAAGGGAAGAAACACTTACATGGGCTTGTGATTCCACACGGTTTCAGCCATACGTGGCAGGGAAAACATAGTCAAGTGGCTCTGTTCATGGAGACAGGAGTGTATGGTGGGGAGTGTTCACCCCATGCTAGACTAGGAAGCAGTGACAAAAAAATGGGAGCCTCCAAAGGTCTCCCCTACCGACCTACTTTCATCAGCTAGGCTCCACACCCTTAAGGTTCCAAGGTCTCCCAGAATTGTGCCATCAGCTAGAGATCAGACACTCAAAACATAACCTATGATGGTCAGGGGAGGAGTCAAATTCAAGTCATAACACTCCTCCACTCATAGATAACTACCACTGGGATTCTATCATCACAAATAATGGAGGTGGAGCTGGAGAGACAGCTCAGAGCTTAAGGCACTTGCCTGCAAAGCCTAAGGACCAGGGTTCTGTTTCCTAGTACCCAAATAAAGCCAGATGCACAAGAGGATTCATACATGTGTAGTTGGTTTGCAATGGCTAGAGCCCCTGGCATGCCCATTCTCTTCCCTCCCCTCTCTGTCTGTCACTGTCTCTCTCTTTATAAATAAATAAATAAAATATTTTACAGATAAATAAATAAAGAAGGGCAGTTGTTCTCAATCTTCTTCAATGACAGAAGAGATCACATGCTTTCTTCTTATCAAATTGCTTCAATTTCCCTCTGCCTGTCTTTTTCTTCTTCTGTGGTGGTCATTCCATATATATATTTTTTTGAGGTAGGGTCTCACTCTATTCCAGGCTGACCTGGAATTCACTATGTAGTCTCAGGGTGGCCTCGAACTCATGGTGATCCTCCTACCTCTGGCTTCTGAGTGCTAGGATTAAAGGCGTGTGCCACCATGCCTGGCTTGCCATTCCATATAACATTTGGCTTTTCAACCACAGAGTTTTAGAACAGAATGGATATTATTTTGTTTAAGCAATGCTTAATTGACTTGACTAATTTAACATATGCAGACTTAGAAAATAAAAGTTAAAAAAAAAAATACCCTGCCATTATACTACTGAGTTCTTGTATCTGACCAAATTTGATATGATTGGTCCTTGAAAATTAAGACTATTGTCCATTGCATTAGAAACATGGTAAAGATGACAGTTTAAATACTGCTGCATATGCCAGCAATGATGGTAACTGCTTTGCATAAACTATCTTTAGATAGGGCTGGAGGGATGGCTTAGCAATTAAGATGCATTCCTGCAAAGCCAAAGGACCCAGGTTCAATTCCCCAGGACCCACTAAAGCCAAATGCACAAGGTGGTGCATGTGGCTGGAGTTTGTTTGCAGTGGCTAGAGGAGAGGCCCAGTCCCTCTATCTCAAATAAATAAACATAAAATAGTTTTGAAATGATCCTCCCAATAAATCTGTGAGTTTGGGACTCTTCTTCAATTTATACAGGGGGCATGGAGTCTAAGTGACCCACCAAAGATCTTTCACATTTCATGAAACAAAGCTGAGATTTCAACTTAAATTTGAACAAGCCCAGGAAAAGCAGATTTCACTTTTTTCACCATGTAAATGTGATCATTCGTTTTCAGAGAGTGACAGCAAGAGTGAGAGCTCAAGAGAGAGGAAAAGGATGTTTCCTATTATATTGTTTCACATATATGCAATCACTATTCATCAAGTGGACATATGATTAGGCATTTTGAGTGTCTATACATTAAATCAACTTCATGAGGCTTTAGATCATTTCAGGGCAGTTGTAGCTATTATCATTAAATTGCTTTGCAATCTAAATGGAGAGAAGATATCATTTCCATTCTATTGAAAAGGCTTATCATAATACTATGCATTGATTATATAACATTAAAGTAAGCATAGTTATTTCTGTTATTTATCACATTATAACAATTCCCTCTAAAAACTTAGAGAATTAAAAAAACAACTTTTTGACCTACTGCTTTAATACTTTTTAAATTTTATTTATTTGCAAGCAGAGAGAAAGATAGAAGTGATGCAGTCAGAGAGAGAATGGGCATGCCAGGGCCTGTAGCCATTGCAAATGAACTCCAGATGCATGTGCCCCTTGTGCATCTGGCTTACATTGGTCCTGGAGAATCAAACCCGGATCCTTTGGTTTTGCAAGCAAATGCCTTAACTGCTAAGCCATTTCTCTAGCCCCTGACCTACTGATTTAAATCAGGGTCTCTGGCATAACCATTGATGGAAAGTAAACTATATACATGTATGTATACGTCATTGCCAAAAATCAATAAATATTTAAAAACTCTATTGTTCATGGTCCTGTAATCTGAACTGGGCTCAGCTGGATGGCTTGGAGTTGCCTCAGCTAGTGTTAGCTGGACTGAATCATGTTAGAAACTGTACTGCATTTGAATGATCTGAGGTACCCTGGTTCTCAAGTTTGGCCCTTCAATGAGCATCATTGGAACGGCAACGGGCTAGGTGGATTGGATTTCTTTCATCTTTGCTGTCCTTTCTTCTTCCTGAGTTCCCTTACCCATATGGTATCTTCAATGTAAAGAATCTATCCATTACCTCATAAGGCATTTCACATCTACCACATTCTCGGTGTAGCAATCACATTCAAGAATGTGAAACACTGGGCTGGAGAGATGGCTTAGCAGTTAAGGCTCCTGCCTGCTAAGCCTAAGAACCCGGTTCCAATCTCCAGGTCCCATGTTTAGCCAGATGTAAAGTGGCGCAAGGGCGCAATGCCGCACTTGCCCACAAGGGGGTGCACACATATGGATTTCATTCACAGCAGCTGAGAGACTGCTGGCTCGCCCATTCTCTATTTGTCTCCCTCTCCCTCTCTGTCTGTCTCTATGTCTCTCTCCAAAAATAAAAAAAAAAAAATTAAAGAATGTGAAACACTTAAAAAATTTAGAAGAGGCTACCTTTTTTTTTTTTTTTTGGTTTGGTGCAATGATCACATCTTTCACAATCTATCTGAAGGGGTCTTATGTTGTTTTTTATTTATTTATTTTTGGAGAGAGACATAGAGACAGACAGAGAGGGAGAGGAAGACAGAGATGGGCACGCCAGCAGCCTCTCAGCTACTGCGAACGAAATCCAGATGTGTGCGCCCCCTTGTGGGCAAGTGAGGCATTGCACCCTTGCATCACTTTGCATCTGGCTAAATGTGGGACCTGGAGATTGGAACTGCTGGAGATTGGAACTGGCGTTCTTAGGCTTAGGAGGCAGGTGCCTTAATCCCTAAGCCATCTCTCCAGCCCAGAAAGGGTCTTATCTTTAGCTGCTGGCCTTGACATACATATGCATGTATAAAGAGCATAGTGATTGCAGCTCCACCTGTCCTATAATGATCCCATCTCCATATGCACCAGATGCAACGGAATGATCCCATCTCTTCCAGCAAGGTAATTATAAGAGGTTTATCAGCACCACAATGATCCCAATTTCTACCTGAAATGCAACTGATATCATCATTACAGGCAATATAATGAGCATATCACTCCCATAAATGTAATTAACACATTGTCTTTTGCACACTAAAGATTGCATTTCTCTGGAAAACGCAATAATAGTGCAATGGTCCCATCTATTTGTGTTAGTTAATTATCCCCGCTTTTTCCACTTGCCAGGCCATAATGATAGGCATGCCTATAGGGCAGTGGTTTTTATCTCTGCCCTCAAGGTAATGATCACACTTGCAGTGCAAGATAACGAAATCAATCCTCCTCAGGGGCAATGATCAGATTCCTTTGCACAGGCTAATGATAACATATCCACTTTAACCCAAGAATAACAAGCTTCTTGACAATGCTGTGACTCTAACTTCCCCAGCAGTGAGTATGGGTGGCAGGTATTGACACAGCTCATGGTGACGTCTACCTGAGGGGTCCATGTGGATTTGACAGCAGAGGAGTGAAAGGAACACTGGTGCCAGAGACAAAGAGATGAGCGTAGCGGATGCCACTGCACCAGTCTGTGTGGCAATGGGAAAGAGACGTAGCTTTTCTCAGTGAGGTTGTAGAACGGAAGACATCAGCTTTCTATATGTATCTGATTCTTCATTCATTCCTTCATTTCTTTTGCTGAAAGGTTGCCATAAACATAACTTCTCCACACAGTTTGTCTAGTTGATCTCTGGAGCATATCCTTGTTGTGTTTTTGAATCCCAGTACCTCTTCTCTCCACTCCAACCCCAGCTACCCCTGAATCACATGCAGAAGCTCTTCTTTTCACCATCTTCTGTTTCTGGTTCTTTTCTTTCTTTCTTTCTTTCTTTCTTTCTTTCTTTCTTTTTTCTTTTTTTTTTTTTTTTTTTTTGCCTTTTTGGGTGTTTTGTTCTTCCTGCATGTTTTTACTCTCTGCCTATAAATGTGCCTGTGCTGCCTACTTCTCTAATCCAATTTCCCTCTGGAAATGTAGTTTTTAATTTCTAAAATGCTGTGCTGGAAAGAGGGCTTAGCAGTTAAGGCCACTTCTTGGGAAACCTAAGGACCCAAGTTCAATTCCTTGGTACCCAGATAAGCCAGATGCACAAGGTAGCGCATGTGTCTGGAGTTCGTTTGCAGTGTCTAGAGGCTTTAGTGCGCCCCTTCTCTCTTTGTTTGCCTCTTTCTCTCTCTCTCAAATAAATAAATAATATATTCAGAAAATATATTTCAGGGCTGGAGGGATGGCTTAGCAGTTAAGGTGTTTGTCTGCAAAGCCAAAGGATCCAGGTTCAATTCCCCAGGATCCACATAAGCCAGATGCATAAGGTGGCACATGCATCTGGAGTTCATTTGGCCCTGGCACACCCACATAGTGCTCTCTCTCTCTTTCTGCTTCTTTATCTCTGTAAAATAAATAAACATATAAAATAAAATATTAAAACATAAAAAATATATTTTAAAATTATTTTGCTTATTCCCTAGCTCAGTGAGCATCAACCCTCTATAAGTTCAAGGCAGAAAATAGGATGTGACTCACTTTGGCCTATGGCTTCCTTGACGCATCAGATATCACATGCAGTTAATTCAAATCCATTGTAATATTCTCCGTAGCATTGGCCTTCAATCCATCCCGTCACTACTTTCTCCATTTAGGCCTTCAGTATGGTTCCCACAACCTGAAATGTAACAAGTCTTAAATTGTGAAAATATTTTCTAAGGAAAAAGGGAGGAGTTGATGGTTTTGAAACTATAAAAGCTCTAAAATGTTATTCACTCATGAAAAGCAATAGCCAGTGTGTGGGGGGGCACTTGTAAATGAACAAGGATTGTTTTTTTAGCTGAATTATTTTTATTTCTATGTTAGAAGGTGTTTTTTTCTTTTTTTATTAGTTATGTATATAGTGTGTATATAGCCACGATGGTACCATTGTTAGCCTTCTCCCTGTCCTCCCCCTATGGGTAATGTGAGTCTTGCCTTATGGGGGTAGCTATCAGTTATGCCGGAGAGGCACTGACTCTGTGTATAATGACCCAACTCATGGCTCTAACAATCCTTCCGCCCCCTCTTCTGAATTTCCCTGAGCCATGTTGGGTTCATTTTAGGTCTATTTCAGTGATGAGGTTGGGAGTCTCCGTGTCTCTGGATATCTGATTTGGTAGGGGTTGAGTGCTCTTTGTGTCCTTCGCCCTTGTGCTGGTACCAGGTTCACCAATAAAGCAACACTCTTGCTATTTTCCCCTATAACTCTATGGCTTCAGCTGGTGCCCTGATGAGGTGCGATGAGCTGATTCTCTCCTCAGGTTCTGCTTCCATCTGAAAAAGAGAAGCAAATTCTCCAATGCTCAGTGCAAGATACATGGATAGCCATTATTATTTTAGAGAGAATTTAATAAGATTAGGCTCTCTTATATCCCACTCTTGGTGGGAGCTTGATATTAGAGAGCAGGCTCATTTTTGGATATGGTTTGACTTGTTTCCTGGTTCCAGGTATGGGTTCTGTTCCACTGAGCTGATCTGTTAGCTAAATCAAGAGCAGTTGGTAACCCACCATGGCTGTGTGCCACTACTGCACTTGTGTGAGCATCACTTCAGGTTGTTTGCTACTGAGTAGCTTAAAGATTATGTTTTAATTATTTTCTAGCTAAAGCATTCATATTTTTGTAAGGAAAGCATGTTACAGCTAACTTTGTATCTTTTCATTTCTTGAAGAATAAATACATACAGAGGTACACAGATAAATATAAATGTAAAAATAGAGCCAAAGTGAATATAGGATATGATTTCTTAGAAGAGGAAGTTTGAAATCTTGAAAAACAAAAATAAGTTAATAAAAATTATCATTCATGATATCTAGAAGAAAATTTCAAGACACTTTCACATCCATATACAAACAGTCATGAGTATTAGTTCTATGAAAAATAAGATTTTAAATTTATGGATATATATTGTACAACTATAGAAAATATATACAGATTTTTTGAAGGCAAACTTTAAATAAAAGTAAGGATTAGTGGACTTTTAAAAATTCTAATAAAACCCACATTGGGTATAGAAAAGAAGATAACTGATGCTGTTAGGATGTTGATTCATTAATAGGGCTTTTTGAAAAGCCATCTGAGAATAAAAAGTAAGAAACAATGACATAAAAATTGCAAGAAAACAAAATTTCCAGGGAACTAATGATGGAGAATAAAAGTAAAAATAGTAAGCCCCCTGAGGAGGAAAAAGTCCATGAAAGATAAGAAAAATGAAGAAAGAGACCAAGAGTATTTGCAATGAAAGAAAATTTCGGGGCTAGGGAAATGGCTCAGCAGCTTGCAAAGCCTGCTGCCTTGGGTTAAATTCCCTTGTTCCCACCTAAAGGCTGACACAAAGTGGCCCATGTATCTGTGATCTTAAAGCACCTGAGCGTTTGGGAGGCAGAGCCAGGAGAAGGTGAAGCTAGTCTGATGTTCCTTTGGTTCTGGTGGAGAAGGGACTACACACAAAGTTGTCCTCTGATGTCCACACATGGGCAGTGGCTTGGCCCTCACCCTCTCTCTCACACACATACACAAAATAAATAAATAAATAAATAAATAAATAAATAAATAAATAAATAAACATACATACATAAATACATAAATAAATAGAGTTTTAAAAATTTCATAAAACAGGAGAAAAGGTTTTCACTGAGAATCAGGTAAAAGTCATACAAGGGAACCATAGGTATGTCCTTTTATACTTTCCCTCCTCTCCATTTCTCTCCCCTCTTCTCTACTATATTCTTTTCTTTTCTTTTTTTTTCCCTTTGTTTTTGTTGTTGAAGATACAGCTCAGTCGGAGGCCTCATGCATGCTGGGTAAGAGCTCTATCACAAAGCTACATTCCTAACCACTATGCCCAGCTCTTTGTCGAACTTTAAGAACTTGTAAATGCTAAAATAACTTTGACTCAAATAATAGCATCTCCAAGATCAATTTTAAACAATTAAATATAGGTATATGTTGGCACTTTATAGCAAATAATATGTACCTTAAGATATTTAATTTAAACACAGAATGCTAGACAAGAAAATGTTCATGCTCCTAGCATATTGATAAAATAGGCCTTGTACATTTTTTTTAAATTAATGGTTTACTGAAGCTTATTTTTTTATTGTTGCTTTTTTTGAGTATTCTACCAAGTAGCTTTACACTCAAGGGAAAATTATATATTTTTTGTAAAACACAAAAATATACAGAATTATATTTGTCAAGGTTACCTCTTGGTCAGGAAGCTGAGGTATGAGTGGAGGGAAAATAAACGAATATGAAAAATATGTAGAAAATTTCAGATCACATAAATATGAAAGGGGAAAACCTGCACTCAATTCTTCCAAAAACATTTTTAAATATCTATGTTATGTGGTTAAAATAACAAATACTAATTCCAGCATTTTGAGGGAAGATATAAAAGCTAGAATTGACATGGTGATAACTCAAATATTTTTCTAAACATTAACATTCAAAATCTAAAAGGATATGTGTGGACATAACAGAGAACCAAGACCTGGTTTCATCAGGATGCTCATAGGTGACCACTGTGTTCCCCAAGGTAACGATTCAGACCAGAGGAGTCAAATCCTCATTTCCTAAAGACTCAGCCATGTTCAGATTCTGGAAAAGTACTTACCTGTGGCATCTCTGTGTTGTCCATCTGTAAATTTCACCAACTCAGACTGAAAATAGAAAATATAATAGGTTTTCAAAATTAATTAACTATTTGATAATAATATTAATTAATGTTAACGTTTTAACATTTAGAAAAAATTTTCTACTAAACGTGTACAAAGTTTATTATTTTCAATATAACATAGTATAACAATTATTTGTTTAAAACTTACAGGCATTAAATAAGCATGACATTACAAGGTATTAAAAAAGATTTGGAGCTGGTTGAAAGTCTACTTGAGAGTTAGGCATGGTTGTACATGCCTGGCATCCCACCCTTCCAAAAACTGAGGCAGGACAATCTCTATTTTGATGCCAGCCTGGACTACACGGTAGGATGAAAACCCAGCCACATACACCAACAAAACATTTTTTGAAAATTAACCAAAACATAGTCTTGAGGATATTGAATGCAACTTTTTCAAGTACTATGAAATTTTACATCAGGGGCTCCAGTATTTTTGGTCCAAGAACCAATTCCTGTGGATAAGAGGAATAACTGCATATGGCTTTAAATGCAAAGGTGAAAAACAGAAAAAAAAAAATCACGAGGGCTGTGAATGTGTGTACCTGAGAGCATTAACAGCATTCCCAAGGCATTTACTGCTATCTCCATGACAATTCATCAGAATATCAAACCAGCAATGGTTATCCCCTTTTGTCCCCTCTCCCCTGTCCACAGCCCACTGAGAGCCCTACTTTTTCAAGGCAGTCCTTCCACTGTTTTGTGGTCTCATTCTTTTGTTCAAAACAAAACAAAAGGAAAAGAAAAACAGCAAAATCAAAAAAATAAATAAGCTCCACTAAATTTTGAAGAAATGAATGAATGAATGAATGAATGAATAGCGTCAATGTTTTTTGATGCCTATTAAGGTCCTATATGCATAGAAAGTCCACCTAGCAATGTCCTTTTGCACATGCATTCTGCCTCAGCCCTTATTCCTTATTTTCCTAGAATAGAATTTGGTGTTTTTTTTTTTTTCACTCGTTGGAAAAGCTTTTTGAAGCATACCAAGGATGCCATATGCAAGCTTCTGATTTTTGGAAGGATATTTATTGAAAAGATTTGAGGCAGAGGAATAAATTTTATGTCTACTGTATGCTTATATGGGCACATGTATGTATAAATATGTATGCTTAAATGCATGTGTAAGAGTATGTATGCATGTGTGTGTATGTGCATGGGAATCTGCATATTTCGATTGATGGTCTGGGCACAGAAAGGAGAGGCAAAGGTAGAAAAGACCTTACAAGCAGAAAGACGAGCATCATAAATCTGGGGAAGACAGAGAAACCATGCATGCGACATGAAAGATACTAGACAGAGAGGACCAGCTTTCACATTAGATAGAGTTTAGGCATCTATTGTACAAAAAAAAAAAAAAAAAAAAAGGTACCATGACATCAAGGAATGACATCAAGGAGTGTCCTTTAATCACCCTCTTTGAGGGATAGGTTAAGAAATTAATGAGACCATTAATACATAAACAGGTAGCATGATACTCAACCCCAAAGATATACTGAATAACTGTAATCAAAGATACTCATCCTGTGCTTAATGTCACTTACCAATTAGAGTGAGCCATGCCTTCTTGGAAAAAAAAATGATTGATTTCTGGTCATATAAAACGTGAATATGGAGAAACATGCAATACTAGAAGGAAGGATAGTTTCCAAAGGATGAAATGATTATACTATACGAAAGGAGGGCAGAGGGCAACTGGAAAAGACTCCAGGAGGCTAAAGCTTCTGCAATTAGAAGAACGAAATAATGATAATAAAAACAGTGAAATGGCTGGAGATTGCTTAGTGGTTAAGAGCTTGCCTGTGAAACCTATGGACCCTGGTTCAAGGCTCGATTCCCCAGTACCCATGTAAGCCAGATGCACAAGGTGACACATGCATCTGGATTTTGTTTGCAATAGCTGGAGGCCCTGGTGTGCCCATTCTCTCTTTTTATTTCTCTCTCCATTTTTCTCTGTCTGTCTGTCTCTCTCAAATAAATAAATAAATATAAATAAGGTGGAGGGAGGGCTAATCATGGAAACCTACTTTTCTGGACAATGGAACACTTAGAAGCTGTAGATTGTTACTAAAAAGTTTTCAGTGCCAGGGATGGGATACCTTCCAGTGAATTGTTGGCCAGGGAGGTCACAGATACCCCCAAAACATCATAGGCCATTGCTGAGGCCCTTGGTTTCCCACCAGGAATAGATGGTAAGACCCTATTGCTGAAGACTACACATACTTGGGCTGCAAGGTCAATGAGAAATCCTGTTAGAGCTAAGCTGAAATCCTCCTCCATGTGGACCAGCTGACAGAAAGCTGGAAAACGCAATGTTGCATGCAGTTCAATGGGAGAGAGAGAAATCCCCAGTGAAGATATGGGTGCAATAGTGGCATGTCTGTTATGGGGGAAGCCAACAGCTCTCTAATTGGACTGGAAGCCCGCTCCATGGGAGGGAATACATCCCTGATACTGAAAACCTATAGCAGGGGTAGTCATGAGCCCTAGGGGTGTAACATCTGCTGATGTCTGGCTAAATGTATATACTATGCTCACCAAACTGCCCAGTAAGCACTTCTGTTAATGTTCACACCCATATATTAATGTTACTCTAACTTTTTGTTAGAGAAGCTTCTCTTTTCAGGTGGCAATGACCTTGGGATGATTCAGAAGGCACCATGGTGCTAAGAAGAAGTGACTCAGTGCTCAGCACTGAAATATCTCTATCACACCTTCCAAGGCTCAGGGTCCATTGTGGAAAGGGGGTGGAAAGTAAGTAAGAGCCAAAGGAAGGGTAGGACTCCTTACAACGTGCTCCTCCAGACACAAAATGGCCTGGATATCCATGACCTCACAGTGCCTGACACTACCTACACAAGACCATCACAATAGGAGGAAAAGATCATGACATCAAAATAAAAAAGAGACTGATTGAGAAGGAGAGGGGATATGATCGACAGTGGAGTTTCAAAGGGGAAAGTGGGGGGAGGGAGAGAATAACCATGGGTTATTGTCTACAATTATGGAAGTTGTCAATTAAAAAAATAAAAATAAAATATAGTAAAATATCCATGTAGACATGAATAAATCATTGAATAAGTAAAGAGAAGGAATGTGTCTTCCTCATGAGAGAAATGGACTTAATAAAGTAGGGGAAGAGTGAAAGAAGTCAAAGCCACTGGAACATCACAGTAAAGACTGCTACAGACACACACTGGTGACAAATGTGACAGTCAGCATGTGGACCTTTAAGGAAGAATAAGGTATTTGCATCACTTCCAATTACCTTTATCCCATCATTATTAATAGCTTTACTAGTTGGTCAAAACCACGTTACTATTCTTTTGTCCAGTAACTGGGACTCAACTCATCTTTTCTTGAGTGAGGAATGGACTTCTGACCGAGTACAGAAATGGAAGTGTAACAGCCCTAGAATGGACAAACCCATTAACCAATAATAAGGTCAATACCATCACAATAGGACACAGAGATATCATATGCTCCTGATGTGATGCTGTGTGCAAGACCCATCATTTCTGTAGTTTTCTTTCCCAAGTCATGAACCTCTCTATTCACGAAAAATACACCAGGCAAGCCATATTTGTGGGAACTTGTACAAAATGCTAGACTAATGATATTAAAAATATCAAGATAGGGCTGGAGAAATGGCTTAGCGGTTAAGGTGCCTGCCTGCTAAGCCTAAGAACACCGGTTCCAATCTCCAGGTCCCACATTTAGCCAAATGCAAAAGTGACATAAGGGTGCAATGCTGCACTTGCCCACAAGGGAGCGCATACATCTGGAGTTTGTTCACAGCGTCTGAGAGGCTGCTGGCACGACCATTCTCTATCTGTCTTCCTCTCCCTCTCTCTCTGTCTCTCTCTGTGTCTCTCCAAAAATACAAATAAAAAAAAATTTAAAAAAATATCAAGATCATAAAAGGCAAAAAAAAAAAAAAAAAAAAAAAACCTTCACAGATTGGTGGAGAGGAAGGAACATGAGTAAAAGCAGGATGGTGTCCAAGAAAGGGTCCAAGATCAGGGAGAGGGAAAGGAGAGCTCCAAAGAGAGCCCATTGGGATTAGTTGTACATATGGATGATAATTCCTTAGCTTTGTTATGTAAGGCCTTAATATTTGCAGAAGCTAGGTAAAGGTTACATGGGACCATTGTATTATATTTGTGGGAAATGTTTCAAATTTAACCGTTGGTTAAGTAAATATTCTTCAAATACACAGTGTGCCATCTTAAATAAGTAGGAGAAGTGTGAGCAAAATCTTGTAACCTGCCTCTTTATAACTTTCCTCATCACTCTCCACATTGTGTGTGTGTGTGTTTCCTCTTCCCTCAGCACACTTTGTTATAGGTATGTATATATTTTCCTTGCCTTTTATTTTATTTAGGCACTTTCTAGAGTTCAGCTGTCGCTCAGGGCATCAAACTAATTTTCTCTTCAGCGATGATGGTAGAGCTGCATGCATAATGAACCCCGTTATTGCTCTTGTTATTAAGTAGGCTGTTGGGGATACAGGAGGGAGGGAGGCCACCACATAAATGCAATGGTTCTTCCTGGCACTGCCTGCCCTCCTTCATTGACTGAGACCACTGGGCCAAAAAAAAAATTACAGGTAGAAAAGATGCAAATGATTCTGCTTCTTGATGTGAGGAAATGTCAGAGGTTTGTATTGGCTTTGAGGCTCTGACTTTTGTTATTTATTTAATGCAAACTAAAGTCATTATTTATTGACCACTTGAAAGGACTGCATATCTGGAAAGCAATGGCATTGCAGCAATTTCTTTGGATGGTTTCTGAACGCCATCTCGCAGCAAGTTCATGAAGTGGAAGTAGACAGAGCAGACACAGTCTGTTTAGATTGAGATGGATAGGTGGAAAATGACTTGTCTAAACTCTTCCACGTGGCCAACAGGTGGGAAGGTGCAGCATAGAGGCTACAACCCAGTCCAGATGACCCCAGGCTTTCAAACTACCCTAGTTTCCAGCAGCAGGTGGAAAAATAAAGAAAGGAAGGAAGGAAGGAAGGAAGGAAGGAAGGAAGGAAGGAAGGAAGGAAGGAAGGAAGGAAGGAAGGGAAACTTCTCCATATGGTTCCAAGTTTTCACGTGTATATAAGAAACTGGAGACCTGATTCATATGAGGATTCTGATGTCATAGGCATTGAATAGGCCCTGAGATTCTCATTTTGAACAATCTCTCAGGTAAGGTCAAATCCATTGATGCAAAGCTCACACTTTGGATAGCAAGAATGAAAAATAAGATTTAAATCTTATTACTATGGAGTGGTACTTTTTTTTTTTTTTTCGAGGTAGAGTCTTGCTCTAGCCCAGGCTGACCTATGTAGTCTCAGGATGGCCTTGAACTCACAGCAATCCTCTTAGCTCTGCCGCCCATGTGCCGCCACACCAGACTGGAGTGGCACTTTAGATTTGAAAGACAAAGGTAGAAATTAATGGTAAAATTCAACATGACCTGTTGTCAGATTATTGGCTTTTGTTAGTTCAGGTTCTATGGATTAAATATTTACCCTAGCTGTTACCCCAGGACTAATAGCTTAGGGTAAGCACTGCAAACAGATCAGAAAGAATGAAACCCACCATAATATCTCTCATTTCAGGGAGAGAGGAAGAAAGAAAGGTTTTTTGGTCACCCCCGCACTCTGGCAGAGGAGACTTATTTTGGATCCACGTCTAGCCTGTTGTCCCTCCACACTCACTAAGGAGCACTGAAGAACCAACTTGGACTCTTGTTTTGCATGAGGCAAAGAATGACTCATCTGTCAAAAGCTTGAAGGAAAGACTGAACCTATGAGACCTTTCTCCGCTTTGGGGAAAGCGCTTTAGCTCTAAGTCAGGGAGGGTCTACATGCATTGAGGAGTTTCAGACACATAAAGATTGCCTGGGGCTGGAGAGATGGCTTAGTGGTTAAGGTGACTGCCAGCAAAGCCAAAAGAACCAGGTTTGATTCCCCAGGACCCATATAAAGCCAGATCCACAAGGTGGCACATGGGTCTGGAGTTCATTTGCAGTGGCTAGAGGTCCTGGTGTGTTCATTCTCTCTCTCTCCCTCTCTCTCTCTCTCTCTCTCTCTCTCTCTCTATATATATATATATATACATATATCCTCCCAAATAAATAAAAAAATTTTTAAAAGAATGTCTGGTAAATCCTAGTTCTCTAACTCTTAGGATGTAAATGTCAAAATGCCCCCTCCACAGGCCCAGGAGCTTGAGAACTTGGTCCTTAACTGGTGATGCTATTTTGAGGGGTTATGGAATCTTTGGGGTATGCATGGCTGGCATATGCAGGATTGACCCAGGCTCTGTATACATCCTGTCTATTAAGATGGAAACAAGTCTTGCACCAAGTCCCACTGCCCCAGATTCAGTCTCCTCAGTGTGGACCATTCCTTCTCACAATGAAACAGCTAATATAAGCTTTTCCATTATTATGTTGCTTCTGCCATGTGTTCTTTCACAACTATGAGAAAAGTAACCTGAAAGCAGTATACCACATCATTCTTTCCCAAAAACTCTTTAACTCTTTTATACTCCTCAGCCTTGCTTTTTATACACATCACACACACACACACACACACACACACACACACACACACACATATTTTCTTGCAATCTGTAGAAAACCCCTTTCCCTGTCTTGAACTCGAAATGTGATGAAGTACAGTTTATTGATTTGTTTTCCTTTACCACTGCTATGAAAATTTTCTCAAATTAATGTGCTTTAAGATCTTCTCTTATATTTTATTCTGAAACTTCTATAGTCTTAAGTTTTGTGTAGGTATGTGACCCATTTTAGGCTCATTTCTGTTTACAGAGTAAGGCAAGGTTATAGATAAATTTATATACCCAATACAAGAATATTATTCATAAATAGATATTCAGTTTGAAAAAAATAACAGCAATTATGGTACTTGGTCATGTTCTACTCTTAAAGAGAAAATAAGATTATATCTAGCACACAGTTAAAATAGGCAAAACCTCTTAACCTAAGCAGGGTCAAATAATTCAAGTCACAGAGATGATCCCCTGGAAAAATCAGACCTGTCTCAAGCTTTGAGCTTTAGTCTTCTGGGGTCTGAGTGCCTACTTAGTTAATACAACTTATCTTTTCTAGGTCTTGTAGAATAACCAATTATAAATTTCTTGAAGTGATATAAGATTACTAGATCTCTTTTCAATGGACTGTTGGATCCTTTCTCAAACATGTCTACTGTTAAATATATGCATTATTTTTAATTAGGCTATTTTATAAATATGATAATACTGCCAATTCTTCTTTAACATAGAAACCCAAATTATCTTCTGTGCAATCAAGTTGATTATCATCTTGTGGAAAATGACCAGTTTTCCCCAGTTTTATATAATCCTCTTCAGATGAATAGCTAACATAGTTTTGTCTCCCTCTCTGTATGCTGTCTACTCCATTGTTTTCTTTTCTGTATAGATGTTCTGCTATTTCAAGAAACTTCATTTATCAATTGTAAGCATCATTTCTTGAGTGTCTTGTGTCTTATTCAGAAAGTTCTTGCTTACATCAACATTCTGAAATGTTCTCTAACTTTTTTCTCTAAAAAATTTCAATTTCAGTTCTTACATTAAGGCCTTTATCTGTTTGCAGTTGAGTTTCATGCAAGGTGAGAGATAGAGATCTAGTTTTATTGTTCATGTGGACATACATGCAGGATGAGAGATAGGTATCTAGTTTCAATGTTTATGTGGATATACATGCAGGGTGAGAGGTAGGTATCTAGTTTCATTGTATATGTGGCTATACATGAAGGATGAGAGATAATGATCTAGTTTTATTGTTAATGTGCATATACAGAGTTGGATTATCAGAAAATGTTTTCTTTAGTAGTTCATCAATTCTCTCTGGGCATAAGTTTTCATTAGCTAGAAATTTTTTTTACCTTAGCTTTTCAGACATTGAGTGGCCATTAGTGATTTAGAAAATATCTGAAGTGAGAAAGTATCACTAAATATTAAGCATATTGGGTGGTTTTCTCTTGTCTGTGTAGTTGTAAGGAAAATGACTATAGTTTATTACTGAATAAATGTTATCTTTTCTCCCATTCCATTCTCAGACTCATTGTTACTAAATTTAGCACTTGTCAGAATTTTTAAAACATTTTTTGTGTTTTCTTTTTCTCCTTTCTTTTTGCTGAAATTTGTTTGCTTTTTGCAGGTAGATTGTGGTGGTGCTATTATATGGCCACCATTTTGTTTTTAAGTATCTCCTAATTTTCTGTAGTCTAGTTTTGAGAACCTCAACGTAAGAGGCTCCACATTCTTTTCTGATGATCTCTTCCAATGCTTTGATTTCTTATGTTGATTATTCTTTATACTAATATCATTGTTGCCTCATAACACTTGACAGTTCTATAATCCCATCTTGGCTTCATGTCATGACATATTCTACTTTCCCCCAGAGTCAGGGGACATCTACAATCCTGTATATACTTTTGGTTATGGACTATGAGCTCTAGTTTCCTAATCTCAGTGTTCTTCTAGGAGCCATTGCTGAGGGAATCTGTGTTAAGGCAATGAGGCAGTCTCAGTTCACAGTTATTTAGAAGCACTGTTGCTCTGTCTTCTCACTCTGACTCCCCACAGTTCTAACTTCAGGTTTTCAATCTCCCAGACTCTACCTTCAGATGGTAGTATCCCAGTAACCTCCAGCATAGTGATTCTAGTACCCCTATCTTAATTCTGTCTTCAAGCTATTTTTAGCCATTTTGTACATTATTCCAAGTCTGTTTCATGTTTCCTTGTTAGTTTCTTTGTCATTTATTTATTATTTGGTTTATTTGTCCAGTTTTGTATCTGTGTAGAGGGAAGTCCTTTGAGGTGTGCCTCTGGGATCTTTCTTAACTTTTCTTTTGTGATGCACATTTTCTGCAAACTATGGAGCATCAAATGATTGTTCATGGTAGATCTAGAAATCCTCTTATAACTCCTTTTCTTTCATATTAATTATTTGAGAGAGACACAGAGATAGAGAGACAAAAAGGAAGAGGCAGAGAGAGAGTGGGTGTGCCAGTGGCCTCTCAGCCACTGTGAACGAACTCCAGACACATTCTGTTCCTTGTGGGCAAGCATGGCATTGCGCACTTGAGTCACTTTTTGTGTCTGGCTAAATGTGGGACCTGGAGATCAAATGGCATTCTAGGCTTGGCAGGCAGGCGCCTCAACCACTAAACCATCTCTCCAGCCCATCTTTCATACCTTTAAAGATTGAAAACCTCCAAATGTCAGAACTTACTTTATGTGCATCTTGTTGCTTCTTTATACTTCATCTATTTCTACTTTTGAATGCGAACTCCAAGAAGCTGCAGACTTTGCCTACGTTTTACTTTCTCCACACAGCTTAGCATAAGCACATAACACATACTGACATTCATTAAATGTCCTGAAAAATGGAGGATTGATGGATAGGCAGGTGATCGGAGAGATGCAAAATGCTTTTCATTCACAGCATCTAGCACAGTATCTGGTATAATAGGCTGGTGTGTACACAGAGGAAAGCAAAACTGATGTTCATGCAAACAAAATTTCAGAGCTTTGTCCCTTCAAGGTAGATCTCATTTGGAGTGGGGCCCTATAAGTGAATCTCAACATCTTTGCTGCTCACCAAGGCCCAGGCTCCAGTAGTTAAGTCAGTAAATACCTTTGGAAATGATGATGAGCTGAACTTAGTCACATGCCTCCTCACAGATGCACCGTCAGTTCAATGCTGGCTTCCTTTGGATTTAGACAACACCATGTGTACTATTTCTATTTCATGTGTACACAAAGACAGAAAAGGACAGAGAGATACTCCACGTGTTAGGTACCAGGCAGAAAGAAAATACTATTTCTCTTACTTACTACTCTATTCTCAATAACTAAACCACTTACTCGCTTAATCAAGTTAACAAATATACACCGGGCGAGTGGAGAAATGAATAAATGAAGATGCTTTTCTTCAGTAACAGTAAATAAAACACTAAAAGATACATCAAGTCCTTTACCCAAAGTACTAAAAAAAATAAGAAATGGAAATTCTCTGATCTTGCAAGACAAAAGAAAATGTGATTACGACTTAAGCCACAAGGGACTTTCAGCTATTCAGCCTTTAGGGTTCCACTTTATTTAATATATCATCTGTATAGAATACAAATGTTTTACTATTTATAATAATCTGTTTATGTCTCTGGCTGATGATGTTAGCAAGAGTCTGCTGTTATAAATACTAGGTCTTCAAGGTTATACATACTGTACCCATAGTAGGTGATCAGTCTATCTATTTTCCTTCTCCATAGTCCAGACGATTTTAAATTTCTTGCTCCAAGGATGTCCATATCTATTATTGTATTATTGCTATGGTGCTAGCAGCTTCTAGTTACTGTACGTTTAAATAACTTCTGACACTCACCTTGACATAGACGCAGCAAATGAGTTCTAACGCCCATGGTTGTCTCTTACTTCCCCCTACTTTTGCTTTTAAGTCCTACATGAAAGGGACTTCATTGGCCCTCATGCTTCCTCTTCTACATACTATGATTTTTTTTTATTTTTAAATCAGATGATGGCAGTTACTCAAATGATATGGAGTTTATACAATCCCACCTAGTGTTACTTCTGTCATCTCCACAAGTGAAAGAATCAAAGGGACATATCTCTTTGGGTTCTGACCTTGGGAACACACCCACAGCTTCTGTCATCTCCCAGAGCCCTTTCCTGCAGTGAACAGCCCATCAGAGTCCCCCACACGCAGCTGTTAGGAGCTCAGAATCAATTTACTTTGGGGTGAGGACTTGAGGGATACAGATGGGTGGTTTACAGGTGTTCAGCTTAGTGACAGACCATCCTTGGCACAGTTTAATATGTGCTCCAACCTGTTTCAGCTGCAGGGCAGCAAAGCTGTCACTCTGCCTTGGAGAGGGCTGGTACATATTGGCTGGATGCCATATGCAATACTACTTTACAAGGTCAAGTGCATGTTTTTGGCTTTTGAAAGCCATTACAATTTGAGCTACTCAATAAACACACCTTTAGCTTTATGCAGGTTTTTCTCTTTAGATTTTAATTGAGACCTCAAAGGGACTATGAGTTGAATTCAACTACTCTGTCCAGGAAATTATTGCTGTAGTTCCTGTTCTGACTTAGTTATGTCTATTTGGCCCCGGCTTTTGCTTTTTCTATGTATTTATCATTTCTAGTCATTAAACTGCACAGTTCTCTGCAGTGTCGCCCTACCATCAAGGAACCTTTTTGATACATAATTGCATATGGATGTAAGAACTGAAATTGAAGAACCGAATTCTATGAAAGCCTATGGTAAAAGAAATTAATAGAATGAAAATTGGAGGGAAATGAATTGAATAAGAAATGGAGGGCGAGGAGAGGTTTAGTTTTAAATACGTTTAGACCATTCCAAAATCAAGTACCTACAGAGAGTTGGACTGAAGCAATAATAAAATAAAATGCCCTGGCATTGTAAGCATCCTAAGCCTCAGTGGATCTCTCTTTAGTATGTAGAGGTTGGATCCCATGCAAAGTATTCTCAAAACCAGAACTGCCTTGGAGAAAACATTTCTAAGCCATGAGCATGGAGCCCTGAAATAGAATTTATTTCACTAGATTTGCATGCATTTCTGGTTTGAAATCGTGCCAGGTGTGCCCTGCCCAGGCCCTAACATGACCACTACAAAATCATATATATATATCATTGGAAAGGCCCTGTTTTCCGTAACTCCTTCTGATATGCTGCCAAAAATTCAAACAACTATTCCGATTACACTTTAATTGGTACTTTATATTCAACACGCAAGAAAACTCACCATAAACAAAAGCTGTTCTTTCCTGAACTCTGTGAAGTTAAACATATCTGGACCGTGTGTTAACTATATAATATTTATGGAGTTCAGCCTGCCGATGAAGTCAGCCAAAGACTGTTTCTCTTCCTTAAGGCTGTGTATATTAAGGAATGCTTTATATATGATGATTTTGAAATAACTTCGAAATTCTCACCACTCAGAAATTCTTGCATTGGTCAAGAATAGAAGGAATAATAAATAGTCAATTCAGCTCTTTTTTTTTTTATTCTGTGAAAAATCAATACTAATGTACTTGGCATTTATATAATCAACCTTCTTCCAAGAATCTCAAAACACATATAAACTCTGCTGGTTGGTTACTAAAAAAGTAATCACTTTTCCTGAAACCATAAACCAGGTCACATATGGAATTGATTGTGTGAGTCAGATATAAGGGTCTAAAGTCTCTACCAGTGGTTAATGACAATCTGTTAAGCCCCTCCCACTCACCTACACCCATGGCACTAGATAAGGACTATCGGGGAGGCAGAGATGAAGAGAGTAACTTAAAATGTACTTGTGCACAATCTAATTACTGAATATCTCTGTGCCAGACCCCATAATCAGCATTATGGACACTGTGATACACAATATGTCTACTTTCTTTTAGCCAGAAATCCAGCCACCAGTGATCAACATGAGGTGATCACCTACTGTGCTCTCTAACACATTAACTCACTTAGTCCTCCCCACTAATTTCACACAGTAGGGCTTCATATTACCTTTAATACATGCCCTCCAGCCAGATATTAAAGACTTATGTGGAGCCTTGAATGCTTAATTTTTTTTTTTAACGATAAAGTTTTATTTTCAGGCCAACTCCAAGTTCCTAATGTGCTCCTTCTTGATCTAATTTCTTATTGTTCCTCATAGAAGACCATTTCTCTTCTGTAGTTGGTGGGCATATATTTCCTATTTAAATATGCTGTTCCTGTGCAGGCCACAATGTGACCTCTGCAAAATCACATGTCATTGGAAAGAAAGTACAGTATCTATCTATCCATATATTAACAATGCATTATGTAATTTTGCATGTTTGAAAAAATTGTTCAAATTATATTATTTTATAATTGGTTTTGGATTCCCCCTCCCCTTGTTATTATGCAGGTTTGAAACTGGTGAATGTTGAGTCATGAAATAGTGCATTACTTATAACAGCTCTGTGGTGTTTTGGCATATGCATTAGTAACTGCTCCAGAGGAAACAGAACCAATAGAATGAATTGAATTGAATAAAAGGGAATTTATTGGATTAGCTTACAACAGTTCAACAATAGCAGTCAGTAGGTCAAGAGTCAAGGAGACCAGTAGCTGCTCAGTAAATGTAGCTCGATACCTCAGCAGTCAAGATCCAGCACCGAAGGCCTGAAGGCTTCTGGGAGAGCAGCTGGTCTTCAGTCTGTGCTAGAAGGCTGAAGAAACTTGGTTCTAATGCCAAGAAGGGAGAGCCGAACAGGAAAGATCACATGCAAGCGAAACACTCAGCAGCAAGCAGCACCCGCAGCCAGGTGGGAAGAGGGGAATCTGCTCCCAGAGCTTGCTCAGATAAAGCCCCCCTCCTGGAGGGCCACACACTCTGGGGAAAGGACTTTCTCCTTCAGTTAATTCTTCCTGGAAGCAACCTCAGAGACCCACCCAAGAGGAATGTCTGTGGACTCCTAAAGAGATCAAGTTGACAACAAAATGTAACCATCGCAGCATATTAATATATACAACCAATTAAGCTTTTCCCCCTAATTATTGGGCATTTATTTTGCTTTCTGTTATTTCTGTAATATTGTTCCCATCAATAAATTCCTATATGCTTTGTCTTCTCTGAGCTTACACCTCCAACTTCACTGGATATTGTTAAGCTACTTACAAAAATGACTATGTCACAGCTTCCTCTGTACCTTTAATGTCATCGGTAATACCAAAATTTTAGCTCGTGAGTTTGATGCATGTGAAAAAAAATTAGTAGCATTAAGAGCATTTTGTACCTGTGTTTCTACATGATATTGTGTGATACATGTATTTTTCATGATATCCTTTTTTGGTTTTTAACAAAGGTAAAATTTTATTCAGAATATTTGTTGAAGAAACAAATACATTCACTGAAATGGTTTTTGATAGAAAAGTTTTGTGTCTCTTAAAAATTGAGGTAACATCTTACAAAACTTGTTTGATGGGTGAAAAGGTATAGATTAGTTAATTGTGAGCATTTCATAGTCTCTATTTTTATTATGCATTGCTTAGTAAATATTATAACTTTTTTGCGCAGTATCCATGTCTTATGTTTCTTTGGTTATGTTATGTTTCAAATAAATTTCTAGTCTTTCTTATTTGTGAAATTCCCTTTTTTATTTTTGGGTACTTCTCTCCATTGTTTGTTAGTTCCCATTCCTTATTTCCGCTTTTCTGTTGTTAGTAGTTTCTGTATATTCAGGGGGAAATTTTTGTCTACTTTTTAATTCCTTCAACTGAATGTTTGGCTTATTACATTATTTTCTTTATATTCAAAACTATGATCTCCTCTCCCCCCTGCCTCTCTGTCTCTCAAATAAATAAATAAAAATAAAATACAAAAACAAATGCTGATATGGAATCAGAAACCATAAAAGGTGACATTATAAACCCAGGGAAGAATGAAATATTCATGCTAAAATTGAACTGAAGTAGCTAAATGGATACATTTAAAAGAAGGGAAGAAGCCAGGCAGGTGATACATGGCTTTAAACCCAGGATTTGGGAGGCTGAAGTAGGATGATCTCTGTGAGTTCAAAGGCCAGCCTGAGACTACATAGTGAAATTCAGGCCAGCCTGGGTTAGATACAGTGAGACCCTACCTAGAAAATCCAAAATAATAATAATAATAATAATAATAATAATAATAATAGACCACTAAACAAGGAAATAGTTCAAAGTCTATAAAAACTTATGTCTTAAGCAATAAAAAGGGGAGGCAATATAAAAGAAACAAATCATGAGTTCATGAGTACCACTCTCGATCAAAAATAAATTTATGAAATAAAAAGAAAAAGTCAACAATGTGCTTTTCAATGCTATGGCACCTGCGCTCATGAAGGTGCCCAGGTACTTATAGTGTGACTATTCAGATTGGAGAACTTATATTTTAATTTTAGTTTTACTAATTGTAATTGACATAACTATATAAGGTTGAAGGTTAGTGAATTAAACAGTGCTGATGTAGAAGATATATGTAGCAAGTCGGACCTATAAGTCACAAGACTGAGAAGCAAAGAAGACAGAGAAGGAAGTAGATGCCATGTTAGAAGAGATAATAGCTCAAGAGTTTTCAGAATTGATGAAAGACACTAATCCACACATTCAAGAAAACAAAACAAATCTCAAGTAAGAACGAAAAAAAATCTTCTTCTAGGCATACTGTAATGACTCTGAAGAAAATGAAAGACAATGACAAAAAAAAAGGAGGTAAAGAAACAAAGACAAGTTCCTTTCAAATGAATATCATTACTGACTTTTCAACAACTACAGTGGAATTCAGAAAAAAAATATATTCCATTTGCTGATAAAATATAATCCCATCATATAAGTGCACATCCAGAGAAAATATCTTTTAAGAATGAATGTAAAAAAAAAAGAGAGATTTTTAGAGCCAAGAACAATGGAAACAATTTAGCACAAGCAGATGCTACCAACAGGAATTACAAAATGATCCCAGATGGGAAGCACTGGATGCCAGGAGAAATAAGAACAAAGAAAATGATAAATATGCAGGGAAAATATAAAGAAATACAAATAATAATTTTTAATTCTCTCTCCCTTCATAATTCAACAGCATGCTTCACATATTACATAGAAATTGTTTATCTATACTAGTAGCCTTGTGTGTTTTTGGATGAACGAGCTGTCTTAAAGTGTCCCATAAGACATCATAGAATCAATACTTATTGTAAAAAAGAAATGGATGGACAAAATGGGGCAAGGGACTTATTTGGATTTTCCCTTGTAAGGACTTGAAATGAGCTTCAGAAGGAAGTGACCACTCAGTTAGTGAGTCTCTAAGTGATTTTCAGACTTTGGCATTTCCAAATCCTAGCACATAGCCTGGATACTTCTAATAATATATGACTCTGAAAATGAAGTTCCTGAGTGTGAGTTCTAACTCTTGGCTTTGATTAAGTTACCATAACTTTCCAATCTTCATTTTTTTTAACCTTTGAACCCATTACACACGGTTATGCACAGAACCACAGTTGGCTCTCTTTCACCCACTTCCCTGAAATGTTCTGACCTCCTTGGCAATGTACTCTAAGATGTTTTTCTCTGATTTATTTACTGATTATTTTTGTTGCTTCATTTCCAATACTTTGGGTATTTCCTCAGGAATACATTCATTTGTATCCCGTTTCCCTCCACCCTTGCCTTTTCTACCAGCATTCTTGGAGACCTTCTCAAATTATACCTCTGGTCCACATCTTAAGTTGAAACAGTATTGACTCTGATTTTGCTACCTCACACATAGTCTCTGCTATAAGATTCTTTTAAATCTTTTCACATCTCATTGTTTTACCTTTGCTCAGATTACTTTGTTCTTTTCTTTACAGATGTCATAGACATGTTCATATACCCAATTAAATACAAACGCGGGCTGGAGAGATGACTTACCAGTTAAGGTGCTTGCCTGTGAAGCCTAAGGACCCACGTTCAAATCTCCAGGTCCTACTTAAGCCAGACGTACAAGGTGACACAATTGTTCAAGGTGGTGCGCACATCTGGAGTTTAATTACAGAGGCTAGAAGCCCTGGCATGATAATTCTCTCTCTCTCTCTCTCTCTCGTTCTCTCTCATAAAAAAAAAAAAAAAAAAAAAAAAAAAAAAAAAAAAAAAAAAACCCACAATGCCAGTCTGTTGGGCTGGCCTCAAAAAGAAAAGTATGGAGAGCAAGTGTTGTCAACAAATGAGTGCATCATTTTCATTGTGAGAAAAGCTGTCTTTGGGATATTATGATTCAATAGTTTATTTTTGAACTCCTTCACCTAAGGTAGAAGTAGACACATCCCTGCCCTAGAAGGCAAGTTCAGTGCACAGCCTCTAGAGTAATGTCCACATGGAATTAGCCTCCCATTAATAGTGACTGCTTCTCTTCAACCATCGCCCCCGCAGCATACAGCCATCAGAGTTCTCCCATCTGTGTTCTTGCCACAACCGTGTAATTTTATCATGGCAATATGTGCTAACACATCTCCTTCCTTAATTCTCCAGGTGACTTCTGGAAGATGATACTTACAAAATTTGGTATAAGAAAATTTTTTTTAAAAATTACTGCTTGCTTCACAAAAGGGAACAATCATGAGGAGAAAAAAAAAAAAATCCTGTGTGTCACCTCCATTCAGACTTTCCTAAGTAAATTTTCTGTTTCTAATTGCAAGCTATGGGTTCACCAGTGGTGAACTTTTGTTTCCCTGGACACACTTGGCTTTCAGGTCTTTGAATTCCTCCCGTACAGATGTTGGTCATGGCATTCTCTTAGCTGTTCTTGTTTGTGGGGTTTATTTTTTGTGATGGATTGGAACATTGGTGCCAGGAACTTTTCCAGGCATACACAATTTTAAATTGAAGAAGGTGCCTTCATGTCTAACTAATAAAATTGGCCTGTCTCTAAGAATATTCTATATTTTGGACTTTTACCAGGTCAAAGGTCATATTTTTCCTATTATTATAAATTATTGACATGAGCTCTATAAAAATAGATTTTTAAAATAAAATTTGGATAGAATACAGGATTGTAGAAGCTGTAGCTCTGTAGTGCAAGGATTTAGCCAGAGACTTTTTTTTTCCTGACGTTTATTATGAAAAATTTCATAAAGGCATCAAAGTTGAAATAATTTTCTATGGGACTGATTGATACTTTTTATCTACTTTCCTCTGTTAACATTTTTCTCTGCTTGTTACACTACATGTCTCTCTGTCCCTTTAGCCACCAAGAAATTCATCAAAATTTTGAATACACTGAAAAGTAAGTTTTGGACATTGGTATACTTACTGATGTTTCGGGGTATATATTATTAGATTTTATTTATTTATTTATTTATTTGTGTGTGTGTGTGTGTGTGTGTGTGTGTAAATCACCCATGTAATGAAACAACACAGAAATCTTAAGCAAACACACATTCACTGAGTTTGGGAAACACACATGCGTAACTCAAATCCCTACCAAGATACAAACTCTCTCATCACACATTTTGGGGATATAATCATGTGATGAAAGAAGAAAGAGATAATTTCCTACAGAAAGACACACAGGGCTCACTCAGTTTCCCTATCACCTTTCTGTACCCACACCCCCCCCAAAAAAAAAGAAAGAAAAAAAAGGAAGTCCCTTTTTTCCTACCATTTCTTAAATTTTGTACATTTGGCACAGAATTTAGTACTCAGGGCATGAAGGATGAAGAGCCAAATGGAGACCGGAAAAAAAAAAGTCATGCCATCATTAAAAATAAACAGAGACACAAATATGTCAGAGGGCAGAGGCAGGCACTTCACTGTGCAAGAGATTTATGGGGGAAGCTAATTTTAAACATGCTTGGGCTATGTGGTGCCTTGCAACCAAACAAACAGGCAAAGTGCCCTCTTGACAGCAGCCCCAAGGGGTTGAGCACCTCCCGGAGTAATCTTATTTTCTTGGTGGTGTAAAAGGCAGTAAGTGGCTGTTTACTGTCTAAGGAAACCCTGGCTGAGTCACAGAAGGCAGACCCTATTCAATGCCAGATAGTAACAAGGATTAAGGTTGGGAAACAATGGCCTGCCCTCTAACAGTCAAACCCACAAAAGCAGAATGCTGACACATTCACAACAAATGAGGCAGGGCTTTCCCTCTGTTTATCCCACATTCTGGAATTTCTTATCCTTAAAATGGCATTGGGACCTAAGACAGACAGACTGGCCACCCAGGAAATTAACGTGCAGTTCTCTGGCTTGGTTGTTTTTGTCTATTTGGTAACACAGATGTGTCAGGGATTAGGAAGTATGCCAAGGATAGCGAGCCAGATTATAGGGAATGAAGATATAAGGGAGGCAAAGAGCTGGTCTTTTAGGCAGAGGAAGTTAACCCGCCCAGGATTAGTGCAATCCACCTAGAATGTCCAACAAGATTGAGGTGGTAGATCAAAGAGAGAATTTCTTTGGGGAAATGTATTAGAATACTTCATTACTGCCTCTCAAGTTGGGGGAGTAGGGGATGTGTCCCTTTGCTTCAAGTCTAGTGAGAGAGGTTGGAAAAACCCAAGTGGGGAGGGTACATTACTTTGGATACTATGGGCTGGACGGAGGCTTCCAGAAACCAAAAAGTTGAGTGCTGACAAATGAGACCTGAGGTCAGCTATGCAATACGAGTCAGCTCCTGCAGGTCCCTGCCTTGCCAACTATTTACTCCCAGGAATCAGAGTAGTGATAGGTATGGAGCCTGGCAGGAGGCTGGGAAGGCAAAGATATTGGCAGAGGGCTTAAGGGAAGTGCAGAGCAGAAGTTATTCACCAATTATTACGAGAACACCTTAGCCCATGCACAGACGCCACACTCTGCTAGTGTCTCCCAGCAGACCTGGATAGCAGAGGAGAAGGAGTTCCTGCATGGCTGCCAAGCCTGGGTAAAGGTGGCAGGCTTCCCATGGAGATGTCAGCCACGTGAGCAAGAGACATAGAATTGATCTTCATTCCTTAAGGGATTTTGCCCAAGAAGACTGGAAAGGATATAAGACAGCAACAGAGATGCTATGGTAGAGAGGGAATTCACCAAAACAGAATATTTATGCTAGAGACATTTTCTTAATCTTTGGCTATGGGTGACCTCCTCAGCTTACTGTTTTGAGTGCATGAATTAAATGTCTAGAGTTGCAAAACCAGCCATTCATATTTAAGTATAGTTATAGTTATCAAAATATTCCAAATTCCTAAAATAGTAAATAAGCAGATATAGGAGCAGATCTGATAAATAAAATTTTCATAATTTTGAAGCAGAGATAAGCATGAACAACATTTTTGAAGTATTTTCATGATTGCAATGTGATATGACACTATCTATGATTTCACTGGTGACAGAGTCACAAGTCCTACTAATTAAATTGTATTTGTAATAAAAAGAGGTAAATTTCCATTAGCATTTGCACATTTATAAATGACCGACATGGGCAGTGTTACTTAGAAGTTAGTGAAGATAAATAAAAAAATAGACATAAGTAAATACACATCTCCCTCTCCAAGCTGAAGGAAGCTCAAGGTAAGAAACTGTGGAGTAAAGAGACCCCTCCCCATAAGAGCAGCTGGGAAATAAAATGCCTGGATTAAAGAGCTTGGGTAGTCAAAACTCCATGAGGACAACTCAGAAGAGGCAGAGAGAATTTCAAACCGCATGTGCCTGGGTGCTGACCAACTGTAGCCTCTTAGCTTTCTTCTCACCTCTCTGTGCACAAGGGGTTCTGAAGTCAGTACAGGCCATGACAGGCAATGGAGGAAATGGGCAGACTAAAGGAGAGCAAGTTCTTCCTTATCAGTGGGCTTCCAACACGCTGGCAGGTCAAGCAATGAGGGAGGCTCTAACTTTCTTTCAGCCATGTTTAAGGTTATGACGACTGCTCAGCTGGGGCATGTGATCAGAGACTGAGATAGATAGCTAAGAGGGCTTGAAGTTCCTTTGCCAACCTCTGAGGACACAAGGAAACTCTACAGTTTGCCTGAGAGTTCATCTAAGGATCAGTACAAGGTCCTGGACAGGTGTGCAAGGGCAATTAAAGGTGAGAGGAAAATCGAAGTGCTTTGCGGTTGTGTTGTTTGCCACAAGTTCAATATATTAGTCCCATGAAGAAATCTGTGTGTGTGTGCATGCGCACGCGTGTGGAAGCTATTTGCAAAACAGTTTCTCTGATTGAAGAAACTATAGTGATCAAGAGTATGGTCTATGGAACTAAACTGAATGTGAAAAAACATCCCGATGGACTGAGACATTTCTTCAAATCTCCTGTGGCTCAATTTCGTCATGTATAAACCAGTCTGCGAATATCCCATGTAGATCATAAAGATAAAAACATGATTAAACGTTCTTTGATTTGCTGCCTTGCAGTTGATGGTAATTCAACTACTCTTCCTCCTATCACCTTCTTTTTGGGGAAATTCCGTGGAATGCTACTGACCCATAAAATACAAGCTGGGCATCCCAGTTTTTGAGAACACCTGTACTTGCCTGCTAAGGTTAGCATCAGGGCTAACTCTGCATTGCAGTGAAAGCCATTTGTCAACCATCTGGAAAACTCATATCCCTAGTATTCCCCAAGTAGTCCCACAGTGCTGACCAACCCCTTCCAGGGAGCTGCCAAGTCACCCCTCCTCTCGCATCGTCTCAGATGAAAGCTATCAGGAACAGACTATGGGCTAAGATGAAGCTGTGTGTGTGGAAAGTGGCTGTTAAACATTGCAGGTAACTAAGAGCCTCTTCAGTTGCTAAGGGAGGTGTTATACTTAAACTTCAGTGACAACAACAACAACAAAAAAGCAGCTGGTGGATACACCTGATGTGCGGATGAAGGTTTCTGACAGTTGTAGTGGGACTGAAAGATTCTTGGGCTGTGGTCAAGCAATCCTGGACTTAAAATACCCTTTCTTACTCGACAGCTGTGTGAAAGAAACACAGTATGTTCCTTATAGCTCTGAAACGTGGCTTCCTGTTAAATATAACACAGTTAGCAGAAGGCTTCTCTGTATAGTAGTGAGAGGCACATAAGAAGAGGCTTAGGGAGCTGGAGAGATGGCTTAGTGGTTAAGCACTTGCCTGTGAAGCCTAAGGACTGAGGTTCAAGGCTTGATTCTCTGGGACCCACGTAAGCCAGATGCACAAGGGGGCGCACGCATCTTGAGTTCGTTTGCAGTGGCTGGAGGCCCTGGTGTGCCCATTCCCCCTCTTTCTCTCTCTGCGTCTTTTTCTGTCTGTCTGTAGCTCTCAAATAAATAATAAATAAAATAATAAAAAAATGATACGGCTTAGGTGTTCACCCCGTGCTGGGATGCCCCTTGGCTGCTGGCATGTGAGGACGAGGATGGCATTCTAGATGTCGGCTGTAGATCTCTGTTCCACTAGTGATGAAGGTGAACTTGGCTCATACCCCTTCCCTCACACCTTGCGTACTCAATAGTCTATGGAAGTCCTAACACTCTTCAGCATATTTCTGTGAATTTACATGAGGGGATAGAAATGGAGCATCAAAATCCTATGGCCAGCTCAGCACCCCAGGCTCTGACTTCCAAGCATGCTATCTTTATAGTACATCACTTTCCCTACTAGAAATGGTCAGCCCTGCCTTTTGTTGTTGCCAGCAACAGCAAGTCCTCATGTACTCAGACATCTCATCAATGGCATGCATCGATGTATACATACATTTAAAGGCATGTTATCTTGTTTGCAGAGGGAAGGATGGACTGGATGCTCACGTCCTTCAATATCAAAACTCAAAGTGGTCTGAAAGAATTGCCACCATGGAGAGTTCAGTTCCTGACTCTCCCAGATCTTGTCACCTCTATTTGTCATTATGATGACTTCTCGGCTATTCTCACGCTCCTCTCTTTTCTTCCTAACACTCACCATTGGAGCTGGCTGCAACAGAAAAGACAAAACAAAACTCAGTTATTGCTCTGGCCACAGCAGCTTCCCCTAGCCTCTGATGTTCTCATTCTAGCCAATCTTCCTGCTTCTAGACATAGCTGTTGGCTGTGGTTGAATAATAAGTCACACCCAAATTCAAAAGCTCAAACATCCACTTTGTACATAGTCAGTTGGTGAGTTGGATCATTCCACTGATTGAGGTTGGGATCAGCTAATCTCAGCTGGTTTTGTCCATGAATTTGCAGACACCTAGTCATTCTTCTAGGAGTTGCCTGATCCAGAGTGACTTTCTGGGCATTGGCTGGTTGAATGGTGGCTATGTATGCATATGTACATGGGTCATGAGTCACACACATCATCTAGCAGACTGGCCTAGATTAAGCACAGGCATGCAAAGACTCAGGCAGAACGTCTCTTCTGTCATGTTGCATTGCTAGTGCAAGTCACAAAACCACTTTTGAATTAATGGTGCCCAGAAAAGACTGTACATCGTGACAGGAGGGGCTAGGATGTCACCTTATAAGGAAAAGGGATACAGGGTGGGGAAAGTGTGTGTTATTTTTACATCTAATCGACTCTATTCTTTCTCATCTACTCAGAGCTGGCTCGTGAAGGTATTTTTCATAAGGACAATTTCCTCCATGGGAGAACATAAGGTGCTCTTACTATGGAGAGGTGGCTTAATGGTTAAGGCATTTGCCTGCAAAGCCAAAGGACCATGGTTCAATTCCCCAGGACCCAAGTAAGCAAGACGCACAAGGTGGCACATGTGTTTGGAGTTCATTTGCAGTAGCTGGAGGCCCTGGTACACCCATTCTCTCTCTCTCTTTCTCTCTTTCTTTCCCTCTCTCAAATAAATAAATAAAATATATTTTTTAAATCTCATTTTTCATACCATTAGGGAAAAATGACTCCACTTCTTTTGAAATGGAAAATTGAAAAGTTCTTATTTTCCTATGTCCTGTTTCTGCTCAAAAGAAGGCTGAGACCCAAGACCTAGACCTTCTCAAACCTAAAGAGATGGACTTTCCCCTGGGGGTGAGGAATATTTCACCAGGAATAATGGTTAACACCTTTAATCTGAGCACTTGGGAGGTGGAGGCAGAACAACCAATAATTGGCGGACATCCTGGCTACATAGTAGTTTCTGTCCTGGCTGTGCTATAGGCAAGACCCAGTCTCAATAACAAAACAAAACAGACAAAAAAAAAAAAAAGACATTAAGAAAAAGGGTTCTGTAGACTATGTATCAAAGTTCATTGTATAGTTATGCATGACCCATGAGATATGAGATAATAGTTTACAAATCTGAAGGGTGAAAATAATATTTTATCATTTTAAGAATCCTTATTTGTTTGAAGCTTAACATAAGAGTATATTTTAAAGATTAGTAAAAAAATAAATAGATGCTAAGGTGGACAATTAATTTTGTATTGCTAATTTTTTTCTGCTAATAGCACACATTTCCTGTTGAATAATAGGATTCAAGTATTTTATAGAAGAGAGTTATTTGAAGTACGCTTACCAGTTTTATAAAGCCATAATAAATAGTCTTAGTGTATTTGATGCAAACTATTAAACATTTTCATTATCTACATCTTTTACCCTCAAATAATTTTCAAAAGATATAGGTAAATTGGCCCTTTCATAGTTTAAAAAATAGAAAACTTAGAAGAAATAATTTGACTCTAAACTATGTAGCTAAAGCTTGTGTAATAATTCAAGTTCTGATTATAAAGACAGTATATCTAAATATGTAAATTAGCTATGCACACACTATACCCTTGAAATTAAATTCATCATTATGAAAAAGTATGTCATGACACACAATTTAAATCACATATTGTGATAATTTTAATGTACCACTTTTATTAGGCTGAATTTCATAAAATTAAGCATAAACTATGGATTGTGAGACACATCTAGTCATGTTTGCCTGCCTATAATGTATCTAACATTTTTTTCCCATGGTGAAAGTCATTCTCAAAATTTAATAAATAAATCAATTGGACCATACATAATTTTCTATCTTGTTTACTTTCTGTCAGTAATTCATTTATTCACTCAGTAAGCTGTCATTAAGTTCCCACTGTTTCATACACTTTAAAGGAAATACCTCAGTTGTTCATGCTCACAACCAAAGACTTTAGTTATTATTACTCCACATTAGAAATAAGAATATAGAAAGCTTATTTAGCTTAAATAATTTTCCTAAACAGTAATTAACCTAGTAAGGATGCTAGTTCAAATCTGTGAGTTCAATGCACAAGTTATAAAGAGAAACAAGTGAATAAGCCAAAGCTTCCTTTACATACACATGTACTGTTACAACTAATATATTACATGTAAATTTGAGAGAATGCTAGTAGCCTCTTTAGAGTGCTCAGGTGTGATCATATAGATTAAGACACATTTTATTAATGTGTGACAACAGAAAATTACTGAAGACACAATACTACTGCTTAAGTTCAATGTATAAAAAGAAAGTTGTTAATGTATAGTTTAGTATAAATACCTTAGCCTGAAATTTTAGTTTTTCCTTTTAAAAAAAAACAACAAAATAAAAACCTTTAAGGACTGGGAGGATAGCTCAGTCAGTAAAGTGTTTAATGTGCAAACACAGGACCTAAGTTTGAGTGTCCAGCACCCATGTCAGTGCTGATAGGTGTGGTGGCCTACCTGTAATCCCAGGTCTGGGGAGGCAGAGTCAGGGGATCCTCAGGGTGAGCTTACAAGCAAACTAGTTCTGAACTGGTGAGCTCTGAGTTCAAGTGAGAGATCCTGTCTTAAAAAATAAGGCAAAGAGTGGTCAAGGTAGATACCCAGTGTCAACCCCTGACCTTCACATATGCATGTGCGTGTCAACAGCAACAAAAGACAGAAAAAAAAAATCCTTTCATTGGTAAACTTTTCAGTTCAGCTTAAAGGATGTCAATTCAAGAGGAGGTTACAAGTCCATGGTACTTAGCCATTTGATAAATATAAAGTCAATGAAATATTTGATTTTTTCATGTTTTTGTTAGGTTCCATTGCCTGTCTATCTTCCAATATCTATTCACCCACAGTCATTAATATGATCACTTACATGAATGTGTTACGTGATTAATCCTTTAACTGAATTTCTACTTCTATTCCTTACACTTCTTTCTGTTTAGTCAACTGGAACTTGATGTTAAAATAGTCTCCCGAGAATTCATCATTCGAGGAGACATTATTTGATCCAATGGTTAGGAGAATTTTCCTATGGGTCCCCAGATATAGATAGATGATGGACAGATACATGATAGAGATAGATAGATGATAGATAGGTAGATAGATAGATAGATAGATAGATAGATAGATAGATAGATAGATAGATATAGAAAGATATAAATCAAGCTCTGAGAAATTAATTATTTGGCCTAATGAGAAATGGAGATTTCTTAAAAACAGACCCATACTAGCTGTTAAGTCAGAAATAAAGTGCCTGGAGCCAATGGGATTCAGACAACACAGAGGCTCACACTCCATTATCTTTGCTTATGTGCCAGAACGTACATAGAGTGTCCCTTAGTGTGTCATTGTCAGTGGTTTGTTGTTTGCCCTTTCTCTTTCCCAATCATGGTGATAAGGGGAGGGGGAGGCTAATGTGAACAAGCATGGTTTCTCATACCTTAGAATCCCAGATCCTGGAAGGCTGAGACAGGAGGATTTTTGCAAGTTTGATGCCAGTCTGGGCTACATATTTAATTCGAGGATAGGTAGAGCAACATAGCAAGACTATATCTCAGAAACAAAAGCTAACTTTACAGACAAGCAAGTCTGAACCCACACCTGCTGTTGAAGGTGGGGGCCTGTCTCTGTTTAATCAAGCAATTGGAAAGCAAAAAAAAAATGTTGGATCCTCAAAACAGAAGAGGAAACTATGAGTAGTTGAAGAAATCTAAATGCTGGAGAAACAAATAGGAGATGTCTGCTTAGCAGATCATGAGAAAAGTAAGGTATTCATTGAACTTCTTAAGACATACATACACCCAAGCTTCCAATTTTGCAAGCAATTGGACTCATGCCACCAAATCTTAAAATATGACCTCTATTTGTTTTGTTTCATAAAAAACAGTTTTATGTTACTATATCCCCCCAAAATCACTGCTTCTAAAAAAGTTTCACATCAGTTATTATAATTTCCAAGAAGAGCACAATTACTGACCTTGTTCTTGATAGACATTTATCACGGTACCCCAAGATCTGAGAGCCCATCTTTGTTGATGAGTACAGGTACCTACCTGTTCTATATGCAAATTGCCCCTCATGTTGTTCCCTGTTGGAATCACCTTGGTCCTTTTCCCATGGCCTACATATCCCCAAGCCAGCAAGTACCCACTGTTAATTTCTAGCATCAGGACCCTCGAATAGAGTACCAGATCAACCTTTCATCATCCATGACTCAGTTACTTCATTTTTATTGGGAATAATGCTTTCTTTTCTAACCTCATTAGGATGCCATATGATACAGAAACATTTCAGTTCCTTTCTTCATGTGTCAATAGCATTGAGTTAAATTAATCCATGTGAAGTGACTTTGAATATTAGGGGATCTTTATGTGCAAATATTGACATTTGTAATATAATAACGTACTTGTCCCTGGAGCCCATGGTAAACAGTAAGATGAAGGACTGGGGAGTGTTGCTTGTATTAATAGCAATAGCACAACATCAAGGTGGGGTTAGAAGTAAAGAACCTGACGACATTACGGGAAATATTCTTGGAAGAAGAAAAAAGGAAGGATTTAAAAATTCAATCCTTTAGCTCCAAGCCTTAGATCCATCTCTTAGAACCGTGTTATAAATATATGGTGGGAACGGAGTAGACCAAGTCTGTTGACAAGAGTAGAGATTTTGTTGGTGAGGGTTCTTAACACACTTTGAAGAAGGATGTGTGGAGGGCATGCTTTCAGTCTTTGGATTTGATATTTTGGGCAAGAAGCCTCAGCAAACATACCCTTCATGGGAACCCGTGAGGATTGCTTGCCCTCTGGAATGCAACTTCTATGGACAAAATTCTATTTCTCAGGATAAGATGTGGTTTTGAACATCCTGGAAAAATAGACCTACACCTGATTCATTGGAATAGCTCTGGCTAGGATAGAGTTTCAGCCTGGCTTGAACTGGCAGCCCAGATGTTCACCCTGAACACAGAATATTCCCGTGGCTCTAAGGAGTCACTCACCATGCCCCACAATCCAAACAAAACCTTCTTTGTGAAAAGGGAATGGAGCGTCAGGTTGCTTTCCTGGCTCAGCTGCCAATCCCTCTCAGCTTGGGACCTCTAAGGCTCTCCCCAGGGCTCCATCAGAAGTTTAGCAGAAATATTTGCCTCTAGGCATTGGCTGTATCAGAAACCTGACAGCTTGTTTTTCTATATATTTTGTTACATTCAAGCATGGGTACTATTTTAGGGAGACATAAAGAAATAGGAATGAAAAGTCTATTAGCATTGCTTTTTTGAATTTTTCTTTTGTTGTCATTGATACCTTTTATTTTATTTCATTTCATTTCATTTCATGTTAGGTTTTAGCCAACGCACATGTTGAAAGACCTCATCGTAGTCGCCAATGGAAGCATGGTGAATCAATTTGTAAAGAGGTAAGAGTGCAGGTTTAGCAAACAAGCTGGTACCCAGAAGAAAAAAGTTCTTCCAGCAAAGTTCCTCTCAAATGAGAACTCAGGACTGTCAAAGGAAACGTTTGACCTCTCTATCCGATCTTCTCAGATCTGATGGTTCACTGAATCTGAGAGAGGCTGGAATGCACTAATTCTAAGCAATAAGCCACAAAGTCACAGTCATGAAGGTGGCATTGCCTACCCGTCTCTGCTGTCTGTTTTATCACTTAAGACTCCCTGCAACAAACCGTATGAAAACTCAGTTGTACAATACAATGCCATGTACTGTTTACAAGACTGGGTATGGGTCAACCAAGTGGCTCTAATTTCCTATTAGATCACTGATACCACAGTGATTAGCCGGGGGTCAAGTCTTCTGATGGGTCTGTTTCACATGTTTTGGGAATTCAGCTGGTAAAAGTGGACCTGGGGTGACCCTGGAAAGAACATGTTGTTCTTTTCCTCATAGTTTCTCATCCTCTAGCAATGTAGCCGGGGCTTCTCCACATGGGAGGAGCAGTACTGAGAGAATTTGGAAGAAGAGCGCAGGTTATCGCAAGCCCCAAGCTCAGCACTGGCACACTGCCACTTCCCACACATTCTACATGGCCATGCAGAACAGAAGACAAAGCCCCGTGTCAACTATGAGGACACAACCAAAGGGCATGAACTCACAGGGTATGACAAACTCTGGCCACAATATCGCCTGCCTTTGTGACTGTGCATGTGACTCACTTTCAAAGAGCTTTCGATTTTTCTCTGCCTGCCTTACAGCTGAGTGGATAAGTTCAAACTGGAGTGAGGGGCAGGAGACCCAGCTTTTCTAATACAGAGTACATTTCTGGTCCATATTTGGCCTTAAGTTCATTGGTTAATGGATTAGAGCCCATTAACAGAAGTGAGTGATTAGGCTCTCCCCAACTTCCAATACTTAGAAAGAAAAATGAGCAGAAAATATCGAAGAAGATGGATGGCACTTCATGCTCCCTGGTACCTCTCTCACCTGGGTGGCCGCCAGACATCCCAGACAAACACCCCTGTGTCTCTTTATTCTCATATTTGGTTCCCTCCATGGACCTATATGGAACTTACTTGACAGTGAGCTTGTCTGTCCACTTATAAACTCTGTCATTCAATCAAAAACTCTGTGTACATGGGGATTCCATCTGTTAGGTCATCGTCTTTTTTTCCCAACAGCTAAGAGAATACCCATGAGCCCTGGAGGAAGTACTCAAGGAAATTTTGGCAAATGGATACAGGAATGGGTGAGTTAACGGTTTACATAGGTTGTTTGGCATCTTTCTGATGGGATGGGATACCAGCTGCATGCAGGATAGACGAGGTGCCATGGATTAAGGAAGCAGAATTATAGTAATCGCCATGCCTCACATGCAGACAGAAGCTAAACAAATCAAAATGCTCATAGTTCTCTGGCAGTTACTTGATGATATCTTCTTAAGAAAAAGTAATTATTGCTTCTGAATCCAGTGGCCTGTATATGATGGATGGGGACAGGGTAAATCAGGGAGAATATTGAGGATTAAAGATGACTCAGGAAAGTTCCATTAAAACCTCACTCTAGAGCTGGAGAGATGTGGCTCATCACTTAAGATGCTTTCTGCAAAGCCTAAGGACCCAAGTTCAATTCCCTAGCACCCACGTAAAGCTAGATGCACAAGATGGTGCATGTGGATGGAGTTCATTTGCAGTGGCTAGAAGCCCTGGTGTGCCCATTCTCTCTCTTCCTCTTTCTCTTTCACTGCTTCTTTCTCTCTCTCAAATAAATAAGTATTTTTAAAAAATCTAATTCTCTTTTTCTGAGAAAAGTGACTCTGGAGACTGGAAGTGGTTTGTTGCTGCTTCTTCAGAGTCAGTCTGACTTCTCTAACTCTACCCAACCCTCTGTCAACCTTCTTGTGTCTGTCTTGGCACTGGCTGTCCTAGGACCTACATGTTTAATTCACCCTGAGAAGAAAAGACCAGCAGGATGTTTCAGAGGCCTCATAACAATGTTTATTCAGTGGTAGGTTCAGATACTTAGAGGTCCTTAAGTCTTTTATGTCACAGTTAATCTATTCAAACCTTCTCCTGACAAGTGAGTTTTATGAAAAGTGTAACAGACAGGAGCATCCAGAGTGGGGCAGAACTATGTGCAGTGTTTGGGAGGAAAACCAAAAATCAAGTCATCTTCCATAGTTCCTGGACCTTCAGCCTGCTTAGTTCTCCTGAGACCAGTGACGTGTGGAGCGAGGCAATGAATAAGACACAATGAGACTCGAGGAGGGAAACTTAAAATCTGTGGTTCCAAAACCTCTATTCTAGAAATTTCTATTTTGATGGGTCTGAAGTAGGACTAGAAATTAGGAATCAACCAGCCACTCTACCATGACCCAGGCTACTCTTGACCCAGGCTAGCAATAGGGCTTGGGAGATAGGGCTCAGTAGTTAAAAGCACTTGCTTGCAAAGCCTGTGGCCTGAGTTCCCAGTACCCACGTAAAGTTGCATGCGACAGAGTGGCACATGTGTCTGGAGTTCATTTGTAGTGACAAGAGGCCCTGGTGCACCTATTCTCTTTCTCTCTCTCTCTCTAATAAATAAATGATTTTATTTTAATTGTAGCAATGGGAATTTGAAGCAGGATCTTTCACTGAACATAGAACTCAGCAATTGGACTAAATTAGCAGGCCATTAAGCCTTGGGATGAGGGTCCTCCTGTCTCTGCCTACCAAGTGTTGGAATTAGAGGTGTATGCTTCCACACCTGGCTTTGTGTTGTGGTGGTAATGGTGGCTGTTATTTTGTGTGTGTTGAGTGTGGTACGTGTGATATACTATCACTTATGTGTATGGAGAATGCATACAATTGTGCAGATGTGCGTGCGCATGGGGCCCTTGCATGTGCAGGCCAGAGGAGAACATTAGGTATCCTCTAAGGCCCGTCGATATATTTCCCAGACACATAGTCTCTCTATGGTTCTGGAACTCGCCAAGTCCCAGTGATTCTCCAGTCTGTGCCTCCCACAGGACTAGGGCTCACACTATGAGAGTTAGACATGGGTTGTCAAGCCCAGCAGCTTATGTGCATGTTAAGGAATTGAATCAGGCCATCTCAGGCCCCTTGGGCTCTCATGCTTGTGTGAAGTGATCTTAATTGCTGAGCCATCTCTCTAGTTCCCAAACATGAGATCCAAACTCAGGTCCTCAGGCTTATACGGCAAGCACTTTACACTCTGAACCGTCTCCCTGGCCCCTCTTGAGTTATTCTGCCTTTTTGACTTTTTTGATCTTTAAGATATAATGGCACTTCACTGAAAATTAGACTAAATGAGCAAGGGAAGAGTAAATCTCTCACAGGACTCTCTTTTGTTGTTCTGATGTCATAAATTCCTGATTTTGCCTTTATTTAGACAATGAATTTAAAAAATTTAAATGTGTCCGATTTTACATAGTTCACATGTATTTCTTACATATGTCCCAAATAACTTATGATATCCATATTCAGTAAGTTCCTTAACCTGATGGATGTTTTACATGTTTTCCCAAGAATTTAGCATAGTTTCCTGTACAGAACCCAATGCTTGAAAGAACATCAGATAAGTGGTTGGTCTCACTGGGAGCTGCAGCACACGAATGTCTGCTCACATGGCTTCATTGGCAAGAGATGGAGTCTGGACTGGACTTCTGACCTTGGCACGTGGAGACAGTATCTGTCACATGTTTTCAGGGAGATAGTCTTATAAACATGCCATTGGACAGAAGCCAGAATAGGCTACTAGTAATGTTTCTCTTGTGAAAGAATTAGATGGGCTTTCTGGAAGATACAATGAAAGGGAAGCTTTAAGTTTTCAGCTGGCTTCCACATCAAATCAGTTCAAAGAAAGTTGGAAAAGCGTGCCCTAGAGAGTGAAGGGATGTCCAGGAAGATGGAGACAGAGGAAAGACTCGAGGCGTCTAAGGCCAGTGCTAAATCTATCGTTAGCTAAGAAAGGTGAATGCCTGTAAGTCACCATGGCCTGTCCCAATACCCACGATATGTATTGTGACTACAAGTTGCTAGAAATGGAGATAAAGATGGAGGTGTGAACTGAAATATTACTGAAAGAGTTCAACTATCTTATGGAGCTGGTGAGCAAAGGCTGTGGATTCAGAAGAACTGGATTCGTGTTGGTGACCAAGCTGGGTAGACCTGAGCAAGCCTATTAAGCCTCATATGCATTTGTTCTCTGTTTGCTTAATTGACTGACCACACACCCGAGGCTGGTTGTCAGGCAGGCAGTAAGAGCAGAGTTCATGTTGTCACTTCCTCTACAATTTCTCCCGGACCCTGACAAGTGGGGCAAAGGTGGCACATCTCATGGTGGGCAATTGGCTAATTTCTTATCAATGGATCTTGGTTCAGATACTTTTGACTAAGCTTCCTACTTAGGTGGAGCTGTGCTGGAGGTGCTGTTTCACTGGGGGTCTGATCTTGAGTCCAGCCCTAGTGTGTTCAGAGTCAGCTTGCCTTGCTGGTGCTGGCTGTTGTCTCTCTGCTATGGATGTATGGTGAAGTGAGGCAATTTCCTCCCTCATGATGAAACTTCCCCCGGATACTATAAGCCTGAAATAAACCCTTCCCTCCCATAAGCTGCTCCTGGTCAGGGTGTTGGTCCCAGCAAAGAGAAGGAAACTGCAATAATCATATTGGAGAAGGATCTCTAAATGTCTAAGCATCTCAACATTGCACTCCGCATTCGGAAAACCAAACTCTGTCAGCTAGCGTGATGCGCCTTGGCTGATGTGCAGAGTTTGCCCACACTGATACCATGAAGCCTTTCTCCTAAGATTCTTTACCATTTTCATAAGTTTCCGTCTTCAACTTAAATCCTTAATTCATTAAGATTTCAAATGTAAATCCTCAATTCCTTGTGATTTTATTTGTCTATAATGAGAGGATAAGGGTCTGTTTTCATTTTTGTAACATTTTATTTTTATTTATTTGAAAGAGAGAGAGAAATACAGAAATAGGCAGGTAAAGAGAGAGAGGGAGAGAGGATGGGCGCACCAGAGCCTCCAGCCACTGCAAACGAACTCCAGATGCATGTGCCACTTTGTGAATCTGGCTTATGTGGGTCCTGGGGAGTCAAACCTGAGTCATTTGGCTTTGCAGGCAAACACCTTCACCACTAAGCCATCTCTCCAGCCCTCTATTTTCATTTTTATATACCTGTATGTTCAGTTTCCTGCATGGGTAAGGACCCAAGAAGGCCTGAGTTTTTGATCACTACACACACATGCATGTGTCATGCATACCTGTAAGTAAGCCCAGTGCTGTGGGAGGCAGAGACAGTATTTATTTAAGAAATTATCATTTTACTAATGTATGCTTTTTAGCAACATAAGAACTGGTTTACGTTTAGGATCTCTTTTCTGTTCCATTGGTCTCTGTCTGTTTTCATGCCAATGTCATGTTGTTTTTGTTTATTATAAATTTGTCATATACTTTAAAATCAGGTTGTATATCTTCAAGGATTTTTGGGGTGTGTGTGTGTGTGTGCATGTGTGTGGGTGTGTGTGTGTGTACTCTGTGTGGTTTAATGTGTATGGTGTTTGTGTCTATGTGTGTGTACTCTATGGTGAAATGTTTATGGGGGTGGTGTGTGTGCACACGCATGCACAGATGTGTTGGTGCCCTCTGTATGCCAGTATGAGGAGGTCACAAGAGAACATTGGGGTCTTCCTCTATCATCATTTTCCACATTGTTTCCTTGAAACTTAATCTCTCCCTGAACCCAAAGTTGCTGATCAGAGAGTCCCAGCAAGTCTCCTGTCTCTGCCTCCCACAGCACTGGGCTTACTTACAGGTATGCATGACACATGCATGTGTGTGTAGTGATCAAAAACTCAGGCCTTCTTGGGTCCTTACCCATGCAGGGCAAGTGATCTTATCAACTGAGACATTGTCCCAGTCCATCTTTGCTCTTTTTTATGATTATATTGTGTCTAAATTTTAGGATAGAATCTTCAGGTTCTCCATTCTCATAATGGTGTTATTCCAAAAATCAATTCAAGCTTTTATGAAAACAGCATGACAATATATTACAGCAGTCACAAGATAGCAGGTTTGTTTTTAATTCAGTGAAGTTTTCTTCTAAGGTTATGACTCGCTGAACCAAAGCTTAGTTTTGCCAAAAAAAAAAAAAAATGTATAGAGTTCATGAACTCACCCTAGAAATTTGGTAGGTACAGACTGAGTTGGTAAATGTAAAAATTCACTGGAAAATTATATATCATCTGAAATCTGGTTGCTAGAAGACTCTAGAAACATGAAAAATAGGTAAACAAATTAAATGAAAGAGAAAGTCAGTACCGACTTGTTTGCACTTATTTAAAATGACTGCTTGCATACAAACAAGCTGAATGGTAAGTAGAAATATCAAATCATTATTGTGACTGCACAGTGTGATTTTCTGCTTAATACTGATTTTCCTAATTGATAATGGATAACCTTTATTTTTGACATTAAAATTTGTAATTAACTTGGGAAAATAACACTGATTATTATTTGAGTTGACAATTGCTTGTGTCCATATATGCATATTCAACAAGATTTTGTGATCATTGCCTTTCAAAGCCGAGCCTCAGGTCTGTGCAGACCCTCTGTCTGACCTCGGTCTGCTTTTCCCTTTGTTCCCACATACCCATCAGGGAATGGAGACCCCATGTTCTATACCTTTATGGGCCAGGAACCAGGCTAGCCCTGTGCCAGTTCCGATGATATTGTGCAAATCCTCCACATAGCCAGTAGCTGGAGGGATAAGAAGAACAATAAGAAACCCCATTTGTGGCAAATCTCAGGAAATGAAGGGGAACTGCAGCCACGTTGAGAGGGGTCTGGGCTGGGAAAAGGGGAGTTCTCTCTTTTAAATCAAAATATGTCCTTTGCTCTCCTCCTCTAACCCCCTCCCCAAGAGTAACCACGAGCACTAAGTTTGCACAACTTGGAAAGCACAAGTCACTTCTGCTCTGACATCTGTAAGGCCTTGGGAGCCAGCCTCCTGGGAGCAGGACCGGAGCCTGCCCATATGTGGGTTTGTCTGCCTTATTAATTCCTGTCTGCATCTGTGTCTATGTTGTTTTGTTTGGGTTGTTTTCTACTTGGCTTACAGCTTCTTGTTCTTGAGAATCCAAGCCCCACCCACATAGCTTAAGCTGGACTGGGTGCCAGGGCAAAAATATGAAGGTCCCCCTCCATCCTTTGGAAATGAAACTGTGAGTGTACAAGGCATTCCCCTTTTGCCTACCAAGGAGTGGGAAGGAAGCTCACAAGATTTTTGTTCATGCTTTGGAGTGGTGAAAAGAACTGCCAAGGATTCTGCAAAGATGGAGACATGATATCACAAGGGGTTTACCAATCGCTCTAGAATTTTCTAGATGTTAGCAACTGCTCAAGTCGCTACCGTGAGTACCTTATTGCAACTTGCGGCTCACACTGCAGTATGTGTCCTTGGGTTTGCAGAGTGCTGGTTAAAAAGCAAGAGGGAATGACATGCTCTGAGATGAAGCAACGATGTACAGCCTAGTGGTTTTGAGGACCAGAGAAAACCAAACACACAGCAAAACCTAGAAGGGAAAAGAGTGAAGGTGAGTTTGAGTGATCACAGCACCTTAACATCTAGAAAACTCAGCTCCTTGTGTGAGTCTTTGCATACTGGCGCTGATAGGGTTAATGTGTTTCCTGCTCCATTGGAAGGGGGAGGGAGCAGCTGGTGGGTGCTGGGCTTGGCACAGGGCATCAGGCTTCAGTGCACCCATGCTCCTCTGGGGTTGCTGGAGCAGCGCATGGCTGAGCAGCTGTTGTGCTCGGGCTGCCAGGACAACCTTGGGAAAACCAGGCCCAGAGCAGGGGTTGCTGTTTGGGCCTGTAAAAGGCAAGCTAAAAAAGCCTTGGAATTGCACCTTCTATGGGAGATGCCAAGGCAATATTTATCAAAGTGCCTCAGTCCTGCCACTCAGGTCACAGTACAGCACTTGAATCGCAGGCTCCTGCAGTGTCTTCATTCCGTTGGGCTGGACAGGGAGGTTTGACACAATGATTAGTCACTAAAAGGAGGCACGGGACATTCTAGAGGCCTAAAAAGGCTGGCTGGCTGATATAATGACCTCTGAGTAGAACTGGTTTACAGAAGCAGGAAGCATTTAGCACCAAAGTTCCTAAGCTAGCCCTCATCCAGCAGAAGGGTTGAAGAGTGACCAAGAGGACTCTCTCAGGCCTTCCTCTCTGGGCAGTAACTTGGCTCTGCTTTCCTGTGTCTGGCCAGCAGAGAAGAGAGGAAAATGGACTCAGGCCAGGCTGCTTCATTTGAATTTTGTCTCTGCAATATGGGAGTAGAAGGCACACCCTTCTCTGAGAGATGGCTCAGCAGTTAAAGACACTTAACTTGCAAAGTAAGTGGCCCAGGTCCGATTCATTCCCCAGTGTCAACATAAAGCCAGATGCCCAAAGTGGTGCATGCATCTGGAGTTCATTGACAGTGGCTGGAGGCCCTGGTGTGCCCATTCTCCACCCCCCAGCACTCTTCTCTCCCCCCACTCTCTCTCCTTCCCTACCTTTCTGTCCTTTAAACAAATATATTAAAAAATTTAACTGATTGTAGAGCTCATCACGGAAGTAGACTTAAAACACACCACCAAAGCTCAGGGAATTTTGTTGAAGACGGGGCAGAAAGATTTTAAAAGCCATAGGTTGGGATGTCATGCCCAGAAGCATTGCCTCTCCCCAACAACTGACTGCTGCTCTCACAACGCATAATCCACAACTCCACTGAAGAGGGTCCCCAGTGGAATGGGGACAGAGATGAGGGAAAGGATGGTACCCACACATGATGTATCCATACTAAGTACGTCCATAATAAAAAAGAAAGGTGAAGATTGATTAAGTGAGTAAATAAGTGTATGATATGTGTATGTAAGATACTTATTAAAAGGTAAAATTTCTTAGCTTATTTGAACAGTAACTTTAAGTCCCTTTGTAGAGCAAAGAGGAGGCTGAGCCTGTCACTCTTGGATGGTGCCAGGTCACTGGATCATTTTGAACTGGTAAAAGAAAGGCCAGAGATGAGTAGCTGCAGCAGGGTAGCAGAGGTGCTGGGCCTGGGTTGATGAGAGACAGTAGTGTACACAGCTTTCCAAGTCCATGTCCAGGCACATCACCTTGCTAACTGGACTTTGGTCATAATAAAAGTATGTATACCATAGAAACTGACGCATGGTAAATGCTAGAATTGTGGGTCTTGAGTTTTCGTTTTTAAAGAGCAGTTGTTAAACATTGAGGAGCCCACCATGTTCATCATCACACACACATTTCTGAAGGCCTCTGGGGCAAAGGATTATCTGTCTCCCAGCAGTTCTGGATCTCTGTCTGGTTTAAAGTGGCCTAAACATATTTGGACTAAGAGAAGGAGTTCTAAGGTTATACCACAATACATGCTAACATTTCTTGAAGACCTACTATGGACGACGCAGTACCATGAGCTCTTGGCACACATCAGGTCATTTCTTGACTATGGTAGACCTCATAGTTTTCCCATCTACAAGTGAGGAAAATGAGACCCAGATTAAGCACACAATTTGAAGAAGAGATTCTATCATCATAATGATTTCAGGTCACATAGTATGTATCAGTGCTTAGCAGAGGCAAATTAATTAGCACACAAATCTCATTACTCCCAGCATCCATATTGAGGGCTGGAGAGAGCACTCAGCGGTTAAAGGATTTGCCAGTAAAGCCAAAGGACCCAGGTTCGATTCCCAGTACCCACTTAAAGCTGGATGCACAAGGTGGAACATGCGTCTAGAGTTTGTTTGCAGTGGCTAGTGGCCCTTGATGCCTGCTCTCCCTCTCTATCAAATAAATAAATAAAATATGAAAAGAAAAACCAAAAAAAAAACTAATTCCACATTGTATATACTTCTTGTTGGCTCATTATGGAAGAATAATACCTTTTTAAGGGACTACTTGATGATTCTAATACCTATTGAATTAGGCTAAAAGTTGATGTTAGTACAGGTTAACTATTCAAGATAAACCTGGTAGGGATTTTCCATGTGTAGGATTCTATCCCAGGAACAGAAGTCAATGAAGAGAACCATATGAAGAGTCCTCAGGGATGAGGTTTTTATGTGTTTTTTTTTTTTTCCCCAAAAAACAATTATCCCAATACAATTCTTAGAGTGGCTGAAAGTCCCAGGAATCAAGGTGAGAGTCAGATCCTCGTGTACACACCTGCGTCAGACTCTTACCACCGTCTGGTCGCTTTGTTGTCGGGATCAAATGAGACAGTATGTTTATAATCTTAGTTCAGTGCCTGCAAAGTGGTGAGAACCTTGCATTCAAGAGAAAGTAACTGAAGTGACATTCACACTATGTTTCTAATCCTGAGGGCAGTTCAGTAGGCTAAGAAACATATGCAGCAAACACAGAAAAATATCAGGCCGTGTGGAGGGGAAGACTGTTTTGTGCCGTCCATGGCCTTGGACCTTTAGGAGTGCCCAAGAAAACAGAGGATAACACCTGGGAAGAAAATCAGATCAAGTTCAAGGTCTGCCACTTACCTGTGTGATGACACAGATTAGGACCTGGACTCTACTCCTCCTTACAGTGTCCAAATAAATCACTTTAGGATGTAAGTGATATAGTCATGCATATGTTGAGAACTCTCTGATGTTCCTCCATTACTGTGAGAATCAAGTTTCTGAAGGGAGTTCCTGTTTTCTGCTGTTGTTACTTCTCTCGCCTGTACTGCTGCACTTCCCGTCAGCCCCTCCATTCCAGTCACAGCCGACTCTTGTACTCTTCCCTCTGTTTGGAATATTCTTCCCCCGCTTTTTGTCATGTTTCTTTTCACTTCTCAAGGAAGCACACTGATCTTTCTATTGAAAATGGCAATCCACTACCACTACCTAGATTACTTCGCACTGCGCATAGCTTCCACCCAGTTTTCTTATTCATTTCCACAGCTTTCCTCACCATCTATAATACCCTATGGAAGTTACTAATGCGTTATGACTAAGGTGTGTTTCCCTTTTCCACCAGAACTGCAACTATGAGGGGAAATAATCTGCATACATGCACCTCTGCCAGCCCCACAGTTCCTTGCATTTAAAATAGTATTAATAATCAATGTGTCCTCTATAGGCTTATCATGGGAATTAAGTGAGGTAATGCATATAAAGTATTAGCTCATGGGCTGGAGGGAGGGCTTAGCAGTTAAGGCATTTGCCTGCAAAGCCAAAGGACCCTGGTCTGATTCTCCAAGACCCATGTAAGCCAGATGCACAAGGGGCACATGCATCTGGAGTTCGTTTGCAGTGGCTGGAGGCCCTGGTGCCTCCATTCTCTCTCTCTCTTTCTCTCTCTCTCTCTGCCTCCTTCTCTCAAATAAATAAATAAAATATATTTCAAAAAAAAGTATTAGCTCAGAGTTTATCACATGGTAAATATCCGAGGGATTGCCAGTACTATTACTACCATTTGTTAATATATTTTAAATTTCAGTCACAAGAGCTCAGCTATCATCTCCTTTCCTTTTATTTTTAGTTTTTTTTAAATATTTTTTTATTTTTATTTTTTTTTTATTTTTTTGGAGAGAGACACAGAGACAGACAGAGAGAGAGAGAAAGAGAGGGAGAGGAAGACAGATGGGCGCGCCAGCAGTGTCTCAGCTGCTGAGAATGAAATCTAGATGTGTGTGCCCCCTTTTGGTTAAGTGTAGCATTGTGCCCTTGCATAACTTTGCATCTGGCTAAACGTGGGACCTGGAGATTGGAACCGCTGGAGATTGGAACCAGCATTCTTAGGCTTAGGAGGCAGGTGCCTTAACCCCTAAGCCATCTCTCCAGCCCAAGTTTTTTTTTTTTTTTTTAAGTTCTGAGAGAGCAAGAGAGAGCAAAGAGATAAAGAATTGGGCCCCAGGGCCTCAGCCACTACAATCAAACTCCAGTCTCTTGCACCACCTAGTGGGCATGTGTGACCTTGTGCTTACCTCACCTTTGTGCATCTGGCTAACGTGGGATCTGAAGAATTGAACATGGGTCCTTAGGCTTCACAGGCAAGTGCCTTAACCGCTAAGCCATCTCTCCAGTCATCATCTCCTTTCTTAAAGTAGCTCATCTCCTAACCAATCATGGATTGTCTAATTCAAAGAAAAAGAAACTTGGTCAATACACATTACTGACAGGGTCAACTCACAGCCCGACTACCAAGGGTGGAAGTTTAACCAGACCACAGAGTTGTGAATTGTGAATCATAAAATGAAGCTGCTAGCTCCTTGACCTCAGTCTTGCCTAGGATACAGACTTGTACTTGATCTTTCCCTCTTCAGGAAAGCTCATAGCTACCTTTGTTCCAGAAGCTGTGAGTACACATGACTGTACATAACACGGTTATCAACTTTTCCATTCTTTCTTATTTTTACTCTACAGCACATCTCCCACCATTACTCACTCTGTGGATAAATTCTGAATTTCTAGTAGAGTGCATGTAGTTGAACTGGGCAGACCAGCTTCCCTAAACTGTCTGTTGGGGCAGAATGGATTGCTATTAAGGCTTCTCCATCCACTGAGTAACTAACTGAGGGATGTCTAACAGAATGAGTACCCTGATGGTAGTGGGGTATGTGATCTCAGACAGGTCACTTCAATTCCACCCCTTGTAAAACAAAAAAAAAAAATCCTAATAATTGTAGCCTAATAGAGTGGCTGTGAAAAGCCAATGAGTTGATGTCTGCATATGATTTGGAATATAGACAAAGGTACATATTCACATGGTTCTGGGAACGCCATCACTGAGGCCAATCCTCCTTCTCTGAACACTCTTCATACACCTTCTGTACATTTACATTCAAGTGTGTATCTGGAGAGTGCAGGAAGCAAGGGTTCTACTTCCTGCTGCCCTGAGAAGCGGATGTGTCTCCCAGTGCCCTCTGTGCTTACCAGAAAGAAGGCCTTTGAGTTGACTGGGAACTGCCCCTTGTAATATCTCCACCATCATTGCTCACCACACACCATGCAGTTCTTTCCTTCTCCATCAGCTCAGACTCATTATCTTTGAATCATTACTCTATATCCAGGCCTGTGCATTTCTTCCTGGCCTCAACTTAATCTCTGCCCCCAAAGACCATCAATTGCTCCAAGAGTGCTAGCTCGGCCAGCTGTTCCTAGAATCATGGTTTCCCTAGGCCTTTGGATACACAGGTATCCAAAAATTCTAACCCTGAAAGGAATCAGAGGGCAGACCCCCATCCATCCACCTATCCATCCATCCTTATTGGCCTTTTAGCAGATGGCACCAGCCCACTGAGAGCCTTCCTGCTGGCAGTGCCATAGCTGTGACATATGAACCAGCTTGTGAAGGGATCTCCACAGAATCTTTGTGTTTTACAGATAAGTGTGGCACCCTCTGTTGTTTAGCCCTTGGAAATCATACCTGACTGTTCCAGTGATGAGCAAGTGTCTCAGATCCCCGCTGCTGAGCCCCATGCTGCAATTAATCAGAGCCAAGGGCCAGTTTAGGGATCTGAACCATTTGAGTATACAGTTAAGCAAAGGGAGCAATTAGGAGCCAGGATCAGGGTACTTGGCCAGAGTTAGAGGTATGGAGGTCAGGGCCTGGGGGAAACCCAAGCTGGAAACAGAATCCAAGGTCAGGAGTATAAGAGCATGAAGGCTAGATGTCACTCAAAGTGAAGAGCCCAGGAGTGGGGCAGGCAAAGTGAACAAGGGCAGCAACGACAGATGTTTGGTCCATGAGCTGGGAAAGAACAGAGTGAAAAAAAAGCAGAGCCTTAGCACAGAAGATGGGCTGGTACTGGGTCTGCTGGCAGTAGCTGCTACCACCTCTCAAGAAATCTTCACCTTAGTTTCATGTCTCCTGTGTCTTTGGGTGCTTGATCTTATCTACCTCTCTGCTTCTGCTTTAGCCCCTCTCCCATGAAAGTGTGTAGGAGGAGTGTGGGCGGTGATGAGCTCTGACTTGAGGTCCGGCCTACCTGAGGTGTGAATCCTGCTGCTGCCGCATACCAGCTCCAAATTGAGGATAAATTTATCAACCCCTTGGAGCCTCAGTTTCCTCATCTCTTCAAGAGAGGCAATAATATTGCCAAATTGTCTTTTTGCTTAAAGAATCTGAATATGAGACAGTGTGTGCAAAACCTTAAGAACAGAGTCTGGACCACAGTATGCACCCAATATGTGTTTGCTTATTACTCTAAAGGAATGATGCCTTGGACCTTGGAGAAAGGGTGAGGAACAGGCCATCAGAGAAGGGATTTTTTCCCCAAAACTTTTAGAAGCCAAAGTATGCCAAGATTGAAGAAGAAAAAAAAAAACTTCAAATTTTGGATATTGTTATTCTTGTGCCTCTGTGTGGTGGTGGTGGTGGGGGGAGTTCATCTATCCAAGATTTCGCCTGATTGCTCCAGAAAGAAAACATTTTCATTGTGTGGTCATGATTGGGAACATATGTGAACCACACCCCACTTAGCTCAACCCCTTCCCGTTGTCCTTAGTCTGTCTCTCCTTCTCTCCCACTCTCTGTTCCTAATTAGAAAGAAACCAAGTAGGATTTGGCGTTTCCTTCTCAGTCTTGGTAAGGGAGCCTGCAGTGTATTAATTACCTCAGTAGTGCTGGCTTCCCAAAGGAACAATCAATGATGGGGCTTGGGGTCCAGTGGCTGAGGGAGGCATGACAAATTTAAATCTCCACTCGAAGAGAATAGAAATTAATTTTAATAGGAGGCAGTGTAGTCTGAAGTTCAGTGGAGGAGGATAAGTAATCAAAAGTTATGTTTTCTGTCTTAGCTGAACCGCTAACTTCTTGTGAGACTTGGCTCTGCTCTATGGTTCAGCTTGTGGGGGAAATAATTCTGCTTTTCTCCCAGGGAATGCTGATGGTGGGCAATGATAGCAGCTAACACTTAATGAGTTTACATTGTACACTAGCTATGGTCAGGGCTTATTTGCATTATATATGGTTCAATGTATATTAAGCACATTTTAATATATATTAATGAATTTATTCAGTTAACATATATAACTTAGATATATTTCTTTCTTTATTTGTTTAATTAAATATCTTGCATGTAAAATACTCTGTGATAGGAGTAGGGTTATGTTCATTTTATAGCAGTGGAAACAGGATTGGGAAACCCATGTGGTTTGCCTAAGAACCCAGATCTGTGGTTTATTATGTGGGAAGATACATAACATATGCAGACCCGACTTAATCACAAGTTTGAGATCATATCTATTCTATTGTGTTGCACATCATCAATGCGGGGACGTATATTTCAGAAGTACTTAAGAAAATAAAATCAAGGATTGAATAGCAAGGATTAATGAGATGGTTCAGTGGACCAAACAATCTGTTCCTCAAACACCCCCATTCCTTGGCATCACTCTACTGGTTTACCTTGGGTAATAATGTATGTCTGGCCTTTAACCTTCTCTAAATATTACTAATCTCTAGAAAGTTTCAGATATCAGTCCCCGTCTCTGTGGACATAGCATCTCTCCTAGGAGTGGAATATAGTCAGACCTGTACCTGGAACCCATGCTGACCAGGAGGTTGTCTGACATCAGGAGAGTGGAGGCACACGTTCGTGGACAGTCCCATGACAACAGCCCCAAGGCTTTTCAGAACTGCCAAAGAAGCTGTGGTTTCCACTGCCAAAGAGGTGCGAGTCACAGCAAGGAGTCAAACAGTCCTCAACAGATGGTGCCCGATGACAAGTGAGTGACTCCTTTGCTCTCAAGGTCACATCTGATTGGTTCAGCCTCCCATGTGTGTTCACTGCATGGCCCTTGCTATGGGCTTCCTTGAGTAGCGCCTCGTGGTTGGATATCTCTGTCGCAATCTGAGGGACTCCATCTGTGGAGTCAATGACCAGTGGCCAGATACATAGTTTCACTGACCCCCTGCTTAAAGACTTACTTCCTGTTCCCCCTTCCTCAGGACCCTTGTAATAATAATAAAAAAAATTATGCAGGGAGTCCATTTTCCTCAAGCTGCCCACTCATGCACTCAAGAGAATTCAAACAGAACATTATTAAAGGATAAGGGATTCCCTGGGGATGCTGAGAGAAAAGAGGTAATTTCTTTACTGGTGGATATTGCACGCCCCCATTAAACAGCAGCAAGAACCCCAGAGAAGAAAGTCTACTTAACTGTCTAAAACACAGCTCCAAACAGGGGAGAAGGCAGGCTTGTTTCAATCATCCACCCCTTGTTCTGTAATAAAAATGTATTTTTTTTTCCCTGAGAACAATTTAGTGTGGCCAATAAAAGCCCAGCTAATTTCTAAATCAGCATGGAGCCAACTCAGCCACCCAGGAGCTCCCTCCTAGGGCAATATTTCTGAGGCGCGCACGATCTATACTAAAGCGATCAACTTCCATCCATCCTGCCAAGGGGATGCGTTAGCGAAGCCCAAAATATGACAGGAGGAAATTTATGTGCAACTTTTACACATAATATCTCATTATGACTCTTCCCAATCTTTCAATTTTAAAAATAAACGGCCTTTGTAATGATTTTAGCAGAACATCTCAAGCAAGATTACAAAGGAAAGAGAAAAGTGGTTCAGCTCCAGGAGCTTCTATCCTTTCTCTTCTCATTGCTTTGTAGAAATTCAATCTTTCTCTTCCCCTCCCTCCCCTCTTTCCCTTATCCCCTCCCCCTTTTCTTGTCTGTCCACTCCTTTAAGGAGAACTAAATCTATTAGAGCTTTTCACCTGACCTACAGATTCAAGGTCTTAGGTTAGAGGCCAAACCAACTCTGACATTTGGTACATGAGGAAAGTTTCCACTTAGAATGCAGTCATTTGTCCAAAATACTAGTGTCAATTTACGTCATAATCCAAAACTCTTTTATTCCCTTTTCCTTCGCTCTCTTTTCTTCTTTGCTTGTGAGGGGGAGACTGTGCCAGAACAATCTCTTCACTCCTCTAATGCCACATAACATCGGATTCTGTGCTCTTGCTACCGTGGAGCTGAAGACTTCTGGCTCAGCTTCCCCTTTTGGGGTGGATGGAGCAGTTGTGTTCTCATTTCTGAAACAAAACACTCCACTGGAAGGAAAGGGTTTGGATCCAGCTTATAGTTTCAAGAAGTTTCACCATGCAGGAGAAGCACGGCACGTGCAGACAAGCCAGGCATCACATCTTCACATCAGCACGGAGAGAGCAGCAGGAGGGAATTGTGTGCAGTGAGTGTGGCCAGACTATAACATCCCAAGCCCATCCCCACCCCCAGTGACACATTTCCTTCACCAAGGCTCCATCTCCCAAAGGACACTAACTGAGGATTCAAGCACACGAGGCTGTGGGGGACAGTCTACACTCAAATACCCCACAGTGAGGGAAGCAAAGTGTAGAAAATGGATGCTGCACACTGTGGAGCCATGTGTACTAGAAAGACCTATGTTTCTTTTACACTTGGCATTGGCTTAGAGCTGTATGACTTGTTCATATAGTTTTTTTTTTTAAACTTTGTAGAGACACCCAGCTGTTAGGCGTTCATCTCCTTGTAGGTTTGTACTTCTCCATGGGGGATCATATTCAGAGGCTGTCCCTCCAAGTGCTCAGCCTCTCTCAACAGCAGAGCTTTAGGCCTCTTTATTCATATTCTTGACTAAGTTTGGTTTATCCTCATCTTGGAATTTATATGTCTTCTAAAGAGAAGAGCTGTCATTAAAGAACTCCGTCTAGCTGAGGAGGTAAACCCATAAGCAGTGAAAGTGTCAACAATGCATGGGGGGGGCGGCTTCCCCACCTGTCTCATTGGCTGGGACAGAGCCACATATTTATTAATAACTGGTGTCTGGCAAAGTCATAAAACTGCTTCACACTGTAGAGACAAGGAAGCCTGGATGTGCCTTGGAGCGTCAGGTCAGCCCTGGCTCAACATGGGATTTTCCTTTATGTCAACCCTTGGTGTAGGACTTCTAAAGAGCATCAAAGAGAGACACATAAGTTTTCTAAGCATTATACTTTCTTTGCTCAGTTTTCAACTGAAAGAGATTTTCATGGGATAAGATCCATATATATATAATTTATTTGAGAGAGAGAGACAGAGGCAGATAGACAGAGACAGAGACAGAGACAGAGACAGAGATAGAGATAGAGATAGAGAGAATGGGCACAGCAGAGCCTCCAGCCACTGCAAATGAATTCCAGGTGCATGTGTCCCCTTGTGCATCTGGCTTATGTGGGTCCTGGGGAACTGAACTTAGGTCCTTAGGCTTCGCAGGCAAGTGCCTTAACTGCTAAACCATCTTTCCAGCCCAAGATCCTATTTCTTGCTAGAAAAGCCTGGCATGGATGAGAAGAAAGTGCCACTTTTAGATTTACTACTTTTTTACTTTTCATTCAAATATAGATATAAATATATAAACATAAATATATGCCATATTCCCTATAGTCTCACTTTTGCCCCCCTTCCTGTCAGTCCCATTTGTACCCCTATACCATTTTGCTTCTACAAGATAAGGCTCTTTATGGGAGCTCTGGGAACAAGCAGATCCTTTCAAATCGGAGACAGACCCTGAGGCAAAAACTGACTTGGAGCCAACAGGATATGTTGGAGGTTCTGCGAAGGTCAGAATTACCTGAGCATTGTGCTCTGATGGAAACTCTAACACTTTATATAGTACTGCCAACTTTCCCCTCTAACAGCCTCATTACTTGCTATGCATTAATATGTTAATGACAATTTACGGAGGATTTGTCATATGAATGCTTACAGCAAAAAGCCAAAATGGTCCATCCTTAGGGCTAGTTTCACTGTCCCATGTATCCAAGCAGCTTGCTGACAGCACCATCCCTTGATCACCTCTGTCTTTTCTTTTTTCCCCTGTTCTCAGACTAAAGTCTGTTTTTTTCCAAGACTCTCTGAAAAAAAATGTGCATGTGCACAGGGACCTTTCTCTTCTGTCAAATCTTTTCAGAAACATTTACAGAGTCCTGACTTTACATATATTAAGCTCTGGGCTAGGTATTTTACCACATACATTTGCCTGACTCATTACACTGACCTCTGAAGATAGATCTGCAGGCATACCCCATCACCCTATTAACAAGTGGAGACCATGGCTTATAGTTAAACATACATAACATCAAGTTTCAGGAATGATGAGCTCAAGACTTGAGCATGACTCTGTATGATTCCCCCAGACAACATGCAATGTTTTCCTTTTTGCAATCCATACTAGCTTTACCCTGATTCTATATTCACCATGGTGTTCAGCATTCATAGACCTTCAAGAAATATTTTGAAATGCTAATAAGTGAGCGGATGAATTAGTTTATATTTGCAAACATTAACTTTTCAATAGAAAAGCATTTGGATTCTGAAAGCCATTATTTCCCAGTCTCAAACACAAGCTTTGCTCTTTCTTGCTAGAACATCAGGGAAAAGTGGGTTTCCTCATCTATCTTATTGGATGACACAGAGCTGCGTGCTCCACCCCCATGACTAATCACCACCAAAGCAGCATCTCTCTTGAGAGTCTGCCATATGTGCAGTCACACAGAGGCACAGTATGAGTTTCTGTTTTCCATCCAGACAGCTTTATATCAGCCTTCTGCGGAAGTATGGGAAGAACATGGAAAGCAATGAAAGGGAAGAAAGAAGGTAACCTCAACCATTTTCAAAACCCTTGCCGAGTGTTGGGCTCCGATCACTCTTCAAACACAGAAGGAACATAGATGCTGAAGCAGAATAGATGATGGACTGGATCTGTTTGTGATCACACCACTAGAAAGCATCTGCAAGATGAATGCGCCTCCGACTCCAAATAGAGAGCTTTCCTTGTCGTAGAATTAGAAGAGCTGGCTGTCTCCGTGCCATTCAGTGTGAGGGCATGGGGGTCAGGATTCAAAGTTTGGGTGAGATTTGGAAGACAGGAAACTTCTGCTCCAGGGGTGGATCTTCTGTGCCAAAGGCAGACAAATGTCAGGACATGTCATGTGGAGGAGATCTGCCAAACTTTTTCTTCCCCATGTCTCTACCATGCCAAAGAAAGTCACAAACTCAAGTTAGCCTTACTTTTCAAAAAAAAAAAAAAAAAAAGTTAACAGTGGCAGGAATACCCCAAGGTAGGGTTCCCATGCTACCCCAGAGGGACTCACAGAGGACCCCATTGAGGAGGGTCCCCAGGGTAACAAGAGCAGGGGGCAATAGGATAAAAGAGTACAACTTGTGTGTGTGTATGTAAATATATATATATATATATATATATATATATATATATATATATATATATATATGGCTTTTATTTATATATATAAATGAAAATAATTCTTTCCAATAGATGTCCTAAAAACCACATATTGATTTTAATTTTTCTAATAGCTTTATTTATAAAAGTAAAATAATGAAAATCAAAACTTAATTTTAACAATATATTGTATTTATTCTCTATACCCAAAATATTGTCATATGATCAATTTTACACTATTAGTAAAATATTTTCTCTTAAAAAATACTTAATGCAAAAACTCCCCGAGAGAAGGAGTTAACGGTTGTTTTATTTCCTTTTGTTTTTCCCTAACGTTTAAACAGGGTGTTTTTTTCCCCCTTCTTTCTCTTTAAGTGATAAATTTGAGTCTCAAACACAAAGTGGTGAACATTATGTAGAAAGTGCTTATTTTCTTCTGTTGTTTGATTGGAATTAGGATTAGCAAAGCCCAAACTCTGTTTCCCCTTTCATGCGGTTGTCATTTTTGTCAAACACAAAGCTGATTAAGTTTCAGTCAAAAGAACAAAAGACTCCAGGAAGATTCTTCTTGGAAAAACAATGGTTTCAGCAGTTAACCCTGGCAAGTACCCTCAGTGTTGAGCCTGTGGTTTCCCTGTAGTAGGCATACAGCTGCTGCTGTTTAAATGGTGAGAGTGTGGAACATGCTAACCCACTTTGGTTAGTACAACCCTGGGCACTTGAGAGGGACCTATTAGCCCTTGACTGACATAGGGTGTCTGCATGCTTTTCTTTTGCAAGCATGCAGAAGAAAGTCCTTGCATTCAAATATATATATATATATTCAAAGCAGTGAGAGATAGAAGAAAAGCAGACAGAATGGTTGTGCCAGGGCCTCCAGCTGCTGCAAATGAACTCCCGCCCTTTGTGAATCTAGCTCCCCATGGATACTGGGGAATCAGACTGAGGTCGTTAGGCTTTGCAGGAAGTGCATTAATCACTGAGCCATCTCTTCAGCTCCAAAAGAAGAGAGTCCTTTCTGATAAGCTCGTTCAGAGCAGTCATTGCGAATGGCACAAGAGAATGTTCTGTCAGGATCAAACAATCTGGGTGAGGTCAGGGAGATCTTGGTGAGTTATTATTGAGAAATAGACGCAGGTTATTTTCCGCCCTTTCCCCGTGGCATGGGTAGTTCCCTGCCTTCCTACACTGTCTCTGCACTGTCCTCCTGACTCCCAGGTGATGTTCAGAAAGAAAGTACACATGGAACCGGGCATGGTGGCACACACCTTTAATCCCAACACTTGGGAGGCAGAGGTAGGAGAATCACTGTGAGTTCAAGGCCACCTTGAGACTACATAGTGAATTCCAGGTCAGCCTGGGATAAAGTAAGAGCCTCCCTCAAAAAACAACAACAACAACAAAAAAAATTGACACATGTCCCTTTTTAGCCACTCTCAAGAAGTTAGGAATCAACATTCTAAGCTGGTTGGTGGCCAGCCTATTGAGTGATGAAAGACACATGGCTAGTTGAATCAACCCAGCATCCTCAGCTAACTTTACACCAGTCACTAGATGTGTGAAGAGGCCATTGGAGACCACCCAGTCTCAGTCAAACCAACCACGGCCAGAAGAAATCCCAGCCAAAGGGCATGAATCTCATGAATCTTGGAGAACCATAAGAAGAAAAAACATGTTTGCCTTTATGGAGCTTTGGGCAAGCGTGCTATGAGCCAAAGCTAACCAACCCTGTGATCTCTTTCCCTCCAGATTCTAGCCTCAGACTGTGGACAAGGGCAGGGTGAGTTTCCAATCAGGATCCAGAATGCTCTGGTTTGGAGCTCTCTCATCAGAGGCCTTTACGCATGGTCTGTGCATGGCAGCTTCAGTAAACTGAGCCCCTTGTTTAAATGGCCTGACTTCATGCAACCCACATGTGGCTTCGACCTCAGATGTAAACTCTCCATCACTTGGTGTGGAAGTTGTCCCCTTTCGCAACTGGTGCATTTAGCCCACTCCATTTTCCATTTTTATAACCCTTTACTAATGCTGGCAGGCAGGAGAAATTCAGCTTGCTAGTGGTGTATGTGTGGCAGGTGTGTCATAACTCCCGTCACTTCCTTTCTCAATATTTCTCTTTTCTTCACCTCCAGATGAAACTCCCTTATGTTAAATTTAACTATATTGAAAGGGCTGAGAGTTACAGTCTTGTTTTACTCAGAATCCTTAAAGCTGTCGGTGAGCACCGTAGACATCTGCCCTTCAGGAATCTGAGTTCTAGCTTGCTAGGATGAGTTGGTATGTCCTACACACTGGCAGGAACATCATTCCATGAGATCCGAAAGTGATCACAATTCATGCCAGGTGTGATGGCTCATTCGAACACAGGGGAGGTGAAACAAGAGGATTGTAAGCTCAAAGAACAAACAAACAGAAAAATCATTACAATCCAAGGTAGTTTGGGATATTAAACCAACTTTCACTTCAGAGTCATCTTTCCCTGGTTTGGGGAAGTCCCTGAGGACTGAGTACTCAGTACTAGGAAAATCACCAAACCCTCATGCCTCTAGGAATGTTCAATGTCCCCCCAAATCTCCTGCATTTTCTATGAAATGAGGAAGAGAAGCTTAAATCCCAATATCAGACCCATAAGCCCCTGTTCCTATAGTCACAGGGAGAAGACCGTGTGTTCCGGCTGGCAGCCAGCCCTAACCCATCTCAGTCTCACCACAGACTGCCTCCTTCAACTCTCTCTGGAAAATATCTTGTTTGCAGCCTCACTTCTTTTCTGGCTTTACTTTTTTCTTTTTTTAGACAAAAAAAAAAAAGAAAAAGAAAAGTTCAATAAACATAACCTGAGGTTGCTCAGGGGATATTTCATGTTCTTGTTGTTGTAAAGCCTTTGGATGTGCCAGGAATCATATGGGAAGGGCACCAGGATTGTAACAGAATGAATGAGACCTTCTTATTGGTCTAATGGCGAGAAGAAAATTAGTGGGGTTCCTCCAGGGGCATCCAAGACCTCCAGCCTTTGTTTCGATGCAGAAATGGAAAACCCTTACTATGAATCTCAAAGATTCCGACTTTGATGTGGGTATGACACCATGTTCCTGGTGGTCCGCACACAATGGTGAATTCAGATGCTCATAGAAAGGGCGTTTGATGTCTGACCCCAAACACCATCTAAGACAGGATGTCCTAAGAGGATCCCAATTTGGGAGAACTCACTTGGGCCATAGTTCTCTTCATTCTTTATTAGATCATCTTCAAAATCATTATGGCTCAGGTTTAGAAACCCCAATGGCTTCTAGTGAGAGAGAGCAAGCTAGGGAAAACACTCTGTATCTGACGGAGTAATGTTCAGCATTGTCTCTGGCTTCTGCATTAGAGAGCCTGTTCTCAGCCTACAGCCCAGAAACCAGCTCTCAGTTTGTTGCCACTTCTTAGGGCAGCTGGGGGTAGTTCTTGCCCCCAGACATGCAGACATGGACAGGAAATCCTGGGTGGCAGGCTTTGTAAGCAAGTGAATTTAATTGTTGACTCATCTCCCCAGCTGAAATATTTTTTAATTTTTTTATTTGCAAGCAGAGAGAGAGAGAGAGAGAGAGAGAGAGAGAGAGGGGGAGGGGAGGGGAGGGAGGGGGGGGAGGGGGAGAGGGAGGAGGAGAGGGAGAGGAGAGGAGAGGAGAGGAGAGGAGAGGAGAGGAGAGGAGAGGAGAGGAGAGGAGATAGACAGACAGAGAGAACAGGCACTCCAGGGCCTCTAGCCATTGCAAACAAATTCCAGAAGCATGCACCACTTTGTGAATCTGGATTATGTGAATCTGAGTCCTTAGGCTTCACAGGCAAGTGCCTTAACTACTAAGCCATCTCTCCAGCCCCTGAAATATTTTTATGTATCTACAAGAAAGAGAAAGAAAGGGAGGGAGGGAGGGAGGGAGGGAGGGAGGGAGGGAGAGAGAAAGCATAAAGCATGTGGGGTTATGTGAGGGAGGTGCACCTCTGCAAATGAACTCCAGACACAGGTGCACCTTGTCGTGCATCTGGTTTTATGTGGTACTGGTGAATCAAACCTGGACCAGGAGGCTTTACAAGCAAGAGCGTTTAACCAATGAACAGTCTCCTCAGACACTAATTCTTTATTCTCTTCAGGAGTAATTTAACCTTTCTATGGGACATTTGGCAATATTAGTTGACATTTTTGTTTGTCACAATTTCAAAATGCATGTGCGTGTCTTATGGACATCTTACTAGACTTGGGGGATGTTTCTCTGTGTGTTATAATTCATAGGAAAGCTCTCTCTTCCCATGAATTTCCAGCCTCAAGCGACAGCCATGCTGAGGCTGAGATACGCGGCCCAGAACTCTTACAGAAATCCTTCTTACCCTTCTGCCTCTTCCTTTCCCAGCGAAGGGGGTCATGAGCAGCAGGTTTTGGTTTAAAATACTTAGACAGAAGTCAAATGTTCATAGAGAGATCAAATTAGGTGAAATGTTTCCCTTTCTCCTATGAAGAAAACCATAATTGTTTATTTCCTTTTATGCCTAGACCTTCAACAGTCATCTGGTAACCATGGGAAATGACTTAAAGAATCAGAGGAATATATGTCTTTCTGAGTTGGAGCTCTTAAATCGTACTCAATAGCACTTTATCCCATTTGTTGCTACATGAGGTCACAAAATAAGAATCCCACTTGCCATAATTTATGTTTCTATCACTTCTAAACATATTGGTAACTAATACATTATAAATGTGTGTATGTGTGTGTTGGAGTGGAAGTAGCATGCTCCTTCCTCTTTTTCAGCCCTCCCCACCTTCTTCCAATGCCAATTAAGAAGGGTGGAAATGATGAAGTCTACTTCCTCAGTGAAAGCAGAATGTCAGGGTGTAGTCTTCATGGATCAGTGGAAAGGTTAAAAGAGTGTGTGAAGGCACAGGGACTTCCGAGGGCATGCCAGCTGCCTTAGGCACCGCCTGATGAGTGGCTACAAAGTCCCAGGGAACACGGGGCCCATGAACATTTAGCATGCGCAGTGAGCCAAGGAGTGCACCTGGGCTGACTCAGGGATCAGTAAGCCTGGCTTTAGGATGAGCAGCAACTATGGAAGAAATCTGTGAGACAGAGTGCACAGAGGAGCAACCAGGACTGTGATCCCCTAGTTCCTAGTGGGTGGTGTGTGTGTGTGTGTGTGTGTGTGTGTGTGTGTGTGTGTGTGATGGTGGAGGAGCCCAAGATGCCTTTCATCACAGATGAGATGAAAATGACAGGATTCGGTGAGTTCCTAAGGATCCTGATCACCAAGGTGTGTGGAAGGCCAGAGTGAAGCTGGCTGAATTAACTTATTTCCTGACAATGCAATGTCCTACCGTCCGCAAGTATACTTCAGAATGAGTTCAAACAGTTGGAGAAACATCATCCCTGGGGGAGGTGAGTGGAAAACATGCAATGTCATCCTTTCCCTCGAGGGAGAGGGACTTCTCCCCAGGGCTCTGTAGATTTCTGGAGCCCCCATGGAAGGTTGCTGCTTTGGCGTCAGTCCTTCATATCTGCTACAAAGTTATCATGTTCTTAGCAGTGGGAATTGACACACATCATAGTGTAGGCTGAGGGTATTCAGAAATTTAGGGGTGGTCCCCACACATAGACCAGAGGGAAGTTGGCATGGGTGGAACTTGTTTACTTCCTGCACGGGTCTGGCCCTGGCTGCTTACCAACCTCAACTGCAATGTCGGTTAGAATTTCACACCAGCTGCTGGTCGATGGGTCTAGAAGTGTTCCCATCCTACCCTGCCATCTCTAGGATCCGAGAAAGGCCAGGGCAGGTGTGATGTGGAGCCATCACTGAAGAAAATCCTCTGCTGTAGTACCCAGTAATTGGGGCTTCAAAGAATTGGGGCAGGATTTGTATTTCTGGGGAGAAAGCGTAAAGAAAATCTGATTCGATTCTCTCCTCTACTTATAATCACCTTCATTGGGCATCCTGGGTACTAAGCACCTAGTGGGTGGTATTCACCATGCAAAGTACTCTGGATCCATTGGCTCATGCAGGCCTCAGCGCCTCCTGCAGGAGAGAGGGCCTCTGGTGCTTTAGACAGATGTAGAAGCAGACACTGGTTAAGTGCCTTTCCAATTTTATCCGGTGATGTTTGAACTCAGGCAATTGAGCTCCGGAAAATATATTCTGTAAATGTCTGGCATCTGGTTACTGGCTCAGACTGATTTTGGCTTTGTAGAAATTCCAAGTTTTAATTCGCCAGAGTATAACATAAGCTCCGGTTCAATGTGTAGGGCCTGTTTTGCAGTCAAATGACTAAGAGAGTGTAGTATTTTTAAAGTCTGCTTTGGTTTTTAAGTTTTAATGAAATAAACAGATTACTATTTTTATGTGGGACAGAGGTACAGAGGCCTCAGAAAGGCAGGATACCATTTAACAAGATAACACTGAAATTTTTTTTCCTGCTATTGTTCCTGCCAAGTCTAACCATCACTGAGTTGGCAGAGCAGAGGTAATGAAGCGTGAGTCTAAATGGCCTTTTCTAAAGGTAACAAACACACTGTGCCCTGGACAGACTGGTAAAAACTTGAAAACACATGCCTCCAATTACCTTCTCCCAGGGAACTGGAAGCTGTACTGATCAGGCATAGCCGTGTGGGTCATAAAGTATGTAACAAAATGTATTTGTCCCTCACAACTGTTTTTTTTTTTTTTTTTTTTTTTTTTTTTTTGTTTTTCGAGGTAGAGTCTCACTCTGGTCCAGGCTGACCTGGAATTAACTATGTTGTCTCAGGGTGGCCTTGAACTCTCAGCGATCCTCCTACCTCTGCCTCCCGAGTGCTGGGATTAAAGACGTGAGCCACCACGCCCGGCTTACAACTGTATTTTTTTATTTTAAAATTTCTCTCCCCCACTCTGCTGAAGTCTGATTCTCTAAGCCTCTGCTTAGGGACTTGACCAAATAACTCACAGCAGATGAAAGCATTGACAATGGTGACCGTGACACCTTCCATGTCACACAGGGTGGATGACATGTCTGTGGATCAGGCTGGGTGGTTTTTTGCTCTAGAAAACAATGGCTTTTCTCATGCTTCAGGAATGATAGCTGTTGTTCAAGATAACGCTCATATAATTAACCATCTCCAAACAGATAGAACTGGGTCAAAGTGAGGCAGGTAAGCACATGGAAATAGCTTAGCTGCCCGGGACACCACTTGGCTTGGACAATAATACTCCCCCTTGTCTAAACAATGCACCTTGCAACCTGTTGGGAACCCAGGACTCCCACCTGCTCCGAGCTGCAAGTACTAACTCCAAACAAGGAAATCGATTTCTCCTCCCCTGGTGACCATTATGTGTGATCAAATATTCTTTTTCCCCCTCAGGGGAAATATTTTATTTACTATTTATTTATTTAAGAGAGAGAGAGAGAGAAAGCATACACCAGGGCCTCTTGCTGTTGCAAAGGAACTCCTGGTGCAGTTGCCACTCTGCACTGGATCTCCATGAGGACTGGGGAATTGAACTCTGGTTGACAGACTTTGCAAGCAAGAGCTTTTAACCTCTGAGTCCTTTAGTTAATTGTTTTTTCTTTTTAATATTAATTTTTATTACATTAATTATAACAGGTTATTTTCTTTCATCCACTCATCCTAGCTCCCTTTACCTTGGTGATCCTCCTCAGTCAGTCCCTGTGAAGTAGCAGGGGACCATGCCTTGGGATATTTCTTCCCACTCTCTGTCTCTTACAGTCTTTCTGCTCCTTCCTCCACAACGTTTCCTGAGCCACAGCTGGTCTGTTGGCAGTCTGCTATAGTGTGCCTCTTTTCTGATTCTTTGAAGAAGGCAGCAGAAAGCACTCAGTGGCCACTCTGGTAACAAAGGCAGGGCTCCTATTCTCTCACAGCACGTGTTTCAGGAGGAGAAACAAAATTAGTAACTTTATCCTGTGAAGAGATGATGACTGCATGACTTGACGCAGTGATGGTCGATGGTGGGGCAGGAAAGTCATCTCACAGGAAGAAACTATTGTAGCGAAGATGTCATGGGAAGGAAGAAGGAAGGATGGGACAAGTGCAGTGAGGAAGGTACTCTAAGCTATCCCTAACTGAGTATATGTAAGTCATTGGCACAAAACCAGTACTCAACAGTGTACTAGGTCAAGATAGAGTGGTGAGGGATATGAACAGAAAGGGTCAGAAACTGTCAGGTTTGAAACGCCCAAGTAAGGGATCTGGCTTTTGTCTGAAGCCTGATTAGAAACCTTCGCTGGACTTCCATGCAAGAGTGCCATAGGCGTAAGGACGCTTCACAAAGCTTGCTTTCTAGTGTAAGAGGGAGGACTGTGAGAGAAACAGGAGTCTAAGTGGTCAGCAATAGGCTGTTTCTGAAGCTGTGAGACAGGACAGCAGGGGAAGGTCTGGGGGATTAAAAGGTGGGAAGAAGTACCTGGAGAAGGAGGACATAAAGGCTAGAGCAGGGAGCATCTTAAGTACAAGGAGACAGGAATCTCACTCACTCACTTACTCATCTTTTCATTATCTCAGCAAAAATTTACTAACCCCTTACTTCCTGTGTACCTGAAACACAAATACAAGGAAATTAAAACCCCTGAGCTTCCAAAGCCCAAAGTCCTTGTCGAAAATAAATACTGAGAGACACGTAATTAGAACACATTTTAATAAATGTTGTAATCAAGGAATATATACACGGGGGATGGGATAACCCAAAGGAATGACTGATTAGCTTTGTTTTAAAATTAAAGAATGTCAGTCTTTTGACAGACATTAATTTTATTGAACTCTCTCCATTGGTCTACTGGGTCAGATTAATATTTTTAGAAATCAATAAAATGTATGTCAGTCAAACAATTATTTTCATGTTCAAGATGTCAAGTGTTTGGTCACTCTTGACTATGCACTTCTAATATGCCGCATATCTGTAAAACAGCTTAGGTTATTATGGCCCATCTTTGAAACCCTGACTGACAAGTAATTTGTCTTGCCATTTCAGTGACCTCTGGGTTAAGGCAGGGAACCAACCAGGTGATTGTCTACAGATCGCCGGTCATGAGAAAGAGTTTGCTTTATTTCCAAGATGCCTTTTATTCCTACTAATTATCATACACGAAGGTATATTATTATATGCAGAAAAAAATCATTTTTTGTATGCAGTTCTATGACTTGTGGAAAATAAGGAAACATTTTACCATTCCCGATTTTTTTTTTTTTTTTTGATACTAACTCTTAAAATCTAATACCATGTCTATCTCTTGACAATTTCTGAACTGTGTTTACAAAAATGATGGTCTTTTCTAGAATTTCATCTAGACAAAACCATACAGAATGTAAAGCTCTTTGACTGTGTTTCTTTGACTCAGTATCATACATTTGAAATTCATCCAGTTGTCACTTGTATTAGCAGTTGGGTTAATTTTACTGCTGAACAGAATTCACATGTATGGGTGTACCACAGTTTTCCAGTGCTGTAGTGCTGTGTCCTGATTTCTTTTGAATTCTGGATGAAGTTACTGGAACATTCCTAAGTTTTCGCTTGCATACTTTGTTTTTATTTGCTGTTTGCTTGTTGTTCTGTTTGTTGGTTAAGGGAGGGTCTCACCTAGCCCAGACTGACCAGGAACATACTGGTTAAGTCTAGCCTTTCTTCAAACTCCGTGATCCTCCTACCTCAGCCTCTCAAATGCTAGAATTCTGGGAATGAGTCACCTTGTCCACATCTGAGTTTTCTTTTTCAGACAGAATAGCTGTGTAATCTAGGCTGGCCTTGAACTTGTCACCTTCTTGCTTCTACCTCCTGAGTGCTGGGATTACATGCATGTGCCATCATGGTTGCTGGTTTCTTTATCTTTGGTAATCATAGAACTTGCTAGGTGGTAAGGTAAGTCTGCATTTCACTTCCTAATAAATTGTCAGCCTGTGTTCCAGAATGGCTGGATCATTGTTCATATCCACTAGAGAATCAGGAGCGCACTGAAGATTTCTAGCAACGGACAGCACCCATTCTGCATGTTTTCGTGGGTACCTGACTGTGGTCTTATTTGGATGTTTCAAGGAATTAATGTGTGCATTCTTTTCATGTGTCCTTCTTTGTATGTTAAGTTATGTAAATGTTTATCTTTGTTATATAAATCACTCAGTATAAATTTAGTCCACTCATGGCAGTGCTAAAAAAATGTAAAAACAATCACATCTCAATATTTGCCCTCAGGAACGTCCTACTGTGCAATGAGATAATTATGTACATGGATGTTATATGAGTGGTTCTATGGAAGTTACGAGAAAGGGAAAGGGGTAATCTTTTAGAACAGTTGGGAAAAATCCTCAGAAAGTATATAGGCTTTGAGGGGTCTTTGGGATTTAATTTTGAAAAGGCGGGTTGTCATAGGGACTTCTGGAAGAGAGTTCTCTAGGGATACGAGTAATGCTGTTCTCACTTTTGCAGATTCATCTAGTCACAGATGGTGGTAGATTCTGGGGAGAATCAAGACTCATGGAGGTGATGAGAAGAAGAGAAATCCCAGCACGTAGCCCCGGAAGAGTCGACTGTGACACATCTCCCTCATTGTGCAGGAGGTGGCAGAAAGAATATGAGCGCTGCTCTCACAGTTAGTGTGAGAAGTTTCTCTCTGGAGGTGGCAGTAGACATGGAAGAGAGCTCCGAGTGCACAGAGAAGGACAAGGATGAATGAGACTTCACAACAGAAGAACAGCTGCTTGAAAAGCGAAGGGTGTCACTAGAAATGGTGTTGGGACAGGAGGGACAAAAGTTGATCATTGGGAGGTTATATGATAAAATTACAGTATGTTCATGTGTTAAAAATCTCAATACAGGGCCTGGAGAGATGGCTTAGCAGTTAAACATGTGTCTGTGAAACCTGAGGACCCCAGTTTGAGGCTCGATTCCCCAGGACCCACATAAGCCATATGCACAAGGTGGTGCATGCATCTGGAGTTCGTTTGCAGTGGCTGGAGGCCCTGGCACCCCCATTCTCTATCTGCCTCTTTCTCTGTCTCTCACTCTCAAATAATTAAATTAAAAATAATTTCAATAGAATATTTAAAAAGAAGTAGGCTTCACTGGTGGTCATAGTGGCAAAAGCAAAAGAAAATGGTATGTGAAAAACAAAGATGGAGAAAGAAAATTGCAGAGAGCACGGGCAAAGAGGTCAGTGAGAGAGACTAGGATGTGAGGAGGGGAAGATATGGAAAAGGATGAACCGTTTCAGAGACAGTTGGGAAAAAAAATGTTTTCCTGGACCTGGCTTATTTCACTTCAGTTTGTCTTTGAAATTCATTCATGTTGTGGCAAATAATAAGAATGTATCCTTTGCATGGCTGAGTGTGGTTTGTTATACATATATCACACATTTGCTCCCTTCATCCATCAATGGACCCTCACTGACTGCACTTCTTGGCTCTTGTGAATATTGCTGTCGTAAACAAAGGCTGTCTCTTAGGCATGGTGTCCACATTTCCTTTGGATATTCTAGAGAGAGGGCAGGACTGCGGCAGTTCTACTCACAGGCTGTACAGAAACCTCCGCACTGTTTTTCATCGTGTACAAGGCTTGACAGGTATTTCTTTTCTTCTACAGCGCATGTATTTCCAGATGTATGGTCATATGTTACAGTTACTACCTCAATAAACCCTTAAAATTTCTCTGTTGTATTTTCTCCCTGTTGAGACCATTCTACTCTGCCCTGCCTGTGTGCCCTGGGTGTTTGGGATTTTTCTCGAGTTTTCTCATTGCATACATATAGTATGTTATGTTAACTAAATCTTAGGATGCATTCTTACTGTATATGCATATAGGTCTGTAATATTCCACTGTATGAACATAGCAAAATTAATTTACCCATTATACTTTAGGTTTACTTTTTCTAGTTTGGTGCTATCATAAATACGCCTACTAGGAAAAGCCATTGCTGGGTATAGCCATAACTTAGGATATATGGATAGGTGCACACTGGAATATACATACATATATTCAAAAGAGGAACTTCTCATTTATAGGACATGGTATTATAATTATAATTTGATATTTTGATTTCATGGATACTTTTGAAGAAGTTTGCTTTGCCTGCTAAAAGTAATCATGAGATTCCCAGTTTTTATTTTTACTATTTTTATTATTTTTATTTTTTTTTTTTTTTTGGTTTTTTGAAGGAGGGTCTCACTGTGGCCCAGGCTGACCTGGAATTCACTATGTATTCTCAGGGTGGTCTTGAACTCATCGTGATCCTCCTACCTCTGCTTCCCAAGTGCTGGGATTAAAGGCGTGCACCATCACGCCCGGCTTTTGACATTTCTTATTGGCAATCCTTTTGGTTTTACCACTAGGTTCTGCTGGGTACAGCCTACAGTGCTGGGCAACTCCAATAACATATGGAATATTTTATTTCTCTATTTTAAAGACACAAAAATAAAGCCTGGCATCATGATGGCCCATGCCTGTAATCCCAAGAATTTGGGAGGCTGAGGTTGGAGGATGGCTGTGAGTTTAAAAGCCACCACGTGTAATGTAGTGAGACCTTGTCTCAAAAAAAAAAAAATTCTAAGTATGGAGTGGAGAGAGATGGCTCAGTGGTTAAGGCACTTGCCTGCAAAGTCTAATTACCTGGGTTTAGTTCCTTCTTGGCATCCAGATACTTCCATGAACGTCTTTCCAATTATTCCCCTTTCTATGTGGATGGCACATTTTTGCCACCTCCTTTATCTACATCACAATGTTGATGAGGTTTTGTAGAGGGAATGAGAGCCACTGTGGGGACACAAAGTTAGAAGATAGTGCCCCCAAATATTCCTCCCTACCCTCTGGCTTTTACGTTTGTTCTGCCCTCTCTTCTGCAACATTCCCTGAGCCTTGGAGGGTGTGATAGAGGTGTCGCAGTCAGCGTGAATACTTAACTACCGCTTAGTCTCCTCATCAATGTGACGCATCTTGAGTCTTCCCGTGGTCACTGACAGTTGGCAAAAGAAGCTTCTCTGAGCAAAGGTGAAAGTGGAGCTCATCTATTGGCATAAATTTAACATAAAAGTCAGATGGTAATTTGATAGATACATTATATCCTTAGATGCTATGAAAAAGCCACGGGGAAACCTTCTTTGTTAACTAATTAATAATGTCATGTAGAATGAAAGAGAGAGAGAGAGAGCTCTAATTTGGACAGAAACTTCCTACAGGTGGTGGAAAATACTGTTCTCGGAAGCCAGAGGTTATTGCAGGATCTTTGTCTCCCAAGTGCTTGGATTATAGGTGCCTGTGACCATGCCTGGCATTTAAATGGGTGCTTAGGAGTCACACACTGAGATCCTCACACTTCCATACGAAGCACTTTCCCATCTGAGCTATATCCACAGCTCACTTTTTTTTTTGTTTTTGTTTTTTTGTTTTTCGAGGTAGGGTCCCACTTTAGCTCAGGCTGACCTGGAATTCACTATGTAGTCTCAGGGTGGCCTCAAACGCATGGCGATCCTCCCACCTCTGACTCCTGAGTCCTGGGATTAAAGGCGTGCGCCACTGCACCTCGTTGTGTTCACTTTCATAATCTTAACTGTAATCTATTCTATGACACAATGATTATTCAGAAATGTGTTGCTTCAATTCAAATTGTGAGTGGGTTTTCTAGACATTTGTATATCATGAAGCTCTGGTTTAATTCCAGGAGCGTCAGGTGATAATCCATGATTTTAGTCCTTTAAAATTGCTTGGGACTTAATTCATGTGCACATATATGGTTTGTTGCTGCTGCTGTTGTTGTTAACAGTCCATGTACACTTGTGTTTTGACAAGGGTCACAGGTAGTACTCTACATTTTTGTAGATGATTAAGTCAAGTGATTTCCTCTGGAATTCAAGTGTAAGTACTTAATATCATTTTTTTCTGCATAGAGTACTTATTAGTAACTGAGAAAAGTGTACTAAAATGTACATTATAATTGTCAATCTATTCATTTCCTCATAGGGTAATGTCAACTGTGCTCAGATATTTTAAATCATGACTTCATTATGAGGTGAGGGTCGCTTTAACGTCCAGGTACCTGGTCTTATTATGGCCACTAACACACAAGGCTTCATGCTTTCTTAGTAATTTTTTCTCACCGATACTGTTGATTAAAACTGAGATACACAAAAAATAGTGATTAATTAAAGCAACTCCTCAGTAGTTTGGAGGTGTATGTCCTTCAGGCAACGTGGACCTCACTATCTTTCCATTTGCCATTGGCTTTGCCCTTCCTTACCTGCTCGAGGTATAGTTTTACTTTTCCATTTTGACAAAGTGCTTTATATAACCGGGATGCTAAAATATTGTAGGTTGTCCATCAAGTCCATTGTCCACTATGTGGTTTGTCAGTCCTTTGATTTTCTTATCTGGCATCACGTATAGTTCAAGTGCAATGTAGTTTAATATATAAATATTTTAATTATGAAATTGAGGGAAATGTACCATAAGCATGTTTTGACATGTTTTGTTAGATTTACTCCTGTGCACTCCATTCCTTATTGCTATTGAAAATGATAGTCTGTAAAATTAACTACTCTAGACATCACTCACCCACAATCTGGGTGCTAGCTTTGTATGTATTAGCAGGACATACAGCTACCTTGATATATTCTCATTGCATCCATCAGGGATCAGCCAGGAATACATAAACCCACAACAAGTTTTCAAGCAGAAATGATTTTTATAAAAGGGACTTGATGTCTTGCAGTCCTTCCTGTGCATGCCGCTGGGAAAGGTGAAGGATTTAAAATGGAGCGGGAGCGTCAGTCACCATCAGCTTCAGGTCCAGACCTGTGAAGAAGGACCTCCTTGACAGTGAGTGAAACCTACTCTACAGCCACAACAAAACAATTTCACGTCAATGTTGGCAAATTCAAAGCAACCAGAGGAAGAGAGCAGGGAGAGACAGATGCTGGAACACACGACAGCTTAAAATATGAAAAAGGCGATATTCCAATTCAGTGGAAACATAGTCGAGGATTCCAGAACAAATGGTTTTTCATCACACAAAAAAGGGAAAAGTTAAATATCTACTTTGCCATATTAAAATAATCTGTCAGGAATAAAAACATAAACGGCTTTAAGTTTTAAATGGAAAGTTAAAACCAAAGGGTTTGTGAAGATTTTAGAAGTAAAATAATAAATTTGCAAAGCTTTATGGAAAAGGTAGAGACATCACAGTTACATAAATATTTGGTTAAAAATCAATGCTAAAAGGGAGAAAAGAAGATAGATTCTACACTTTTGTTAGATTGAAGATTAGGATATATTGTGTATAAATCAATGAGAACTTGACCAGAATTTACATACAAGCTAGCTAGAAAAAATGGGCAGTGAAAAACAAATTATAGAGACAGACCTTAGGATGGTCGATATAAATGAGCAAAAGGAACAAAAGACTGCACAATCAACCTTCTTATTTAAAAATAACAACATGAAGGTTGGAGAGATGGCTTAGCAGTTAAGGCATTTGCCTGTGAAGCCTAAGAACATATGTTTTAATCTCCAGGTCCCACGTAAGCCAGATGCAAAGTGACGCAAGCGTGCAGTGTCACACATGCACCACAAGGGGGCACACACATCTGGAGTTCGTTCACAGCAGTTCAAAGGCCCAGGCATGCCCATTCTCTGTCTCTCTTTCTCACTCTTTCTTTAAAATAAAATAATTAAAAAATAATAACATGATTTGTCCATACAGAAAAGTTCATAATTAATAAAAATAAAATTTATTCAAAATAAAAAATAGTACTTCCCATGGACCCTTTGATAACCCCTCTGTAAAGAATCTCATAACTAGTATATTGTCAAAAGCAGGAGCTGATATTGGTACAATATTATGAACTATGCTACAAATGTTATCAAATTTCTGAGTTTTTAAATTTATTTATTTAATTAATTTATTTATTTCTTTATTTGCCAGAGAAAGAGAGAGAATGGGCACACCAGGGCCTCCAGTCACTACAAATGAACTCCAGACACATGTACCCCCTTGTGCATCTGGCTAACATGGGTCCTGGGGAATTGAACTTGGGTCCTGTGGCTTTGCAGGCAAATGCCTTAACCATTAAGCATCCCTCCAGCCCAAATTTCTGAGTTTTTATATAAGCACATCTTTAAGCCTTCTGAAATTTTGGTTGCAGCTGCACTTAATATGTAGTTAATTTTGGGACAAATCGATCTGTTAATACTGAGGTTTTTATTCATCCATATTGTATCTCTGTATTTGGTTAGCTTTTTTAAATAAAAGAAATATTTGAGCCAGGCGTGGTGGCTCACACTTTTAATCCCAGCATTTGGGAGGCAGAGGTAGGAGGATCACCATGAGTTTGAGGCCACCCTGAGACTACATAGTGAATTCTAGGTCAGCCTGAGCTAGAGTGAGACCCTACCTTGAAAAACCAAAATAAAATAAAATAAAATAAAATAAAATAAAATAAAATAAAATAAAAATTCGTTTCTCAATGCATAGATGTTACATTCATTTTGGTAAACTCATCTATAATTATTTCATGTTCTTATGTTATACAATTCAATTTATAAAAATTTTAAAAAGCCAGGCATGATGGCACACACCTTTAATCCAGGCACTCAGAAGGCAGAGGTAGGAAAATCACCGTGTGTTCAAGGCCACCCTGAGACTACATAGTTAATTCCAGGTCAGCCTGGGCTAGAGCAAGACCCTACCTCAAAAAACCAAAATAATAAATAAATAAATAACAGCTTTTATAACAGAAAGAGTAATGGAGAGGATAAATAGGAATCAAATTATTTTACATGCATATATGGAAATGTCATAAGGACACCCATTACTTTGTAAAATCTTTGCACGTTAATAAAAGCAATCCAACAAAACAATGATGACACCGTTGTCATCTGTGCTGAAGCCAACACTTAAATCTACGTCATCAATTACAGCGACAGCTATGGGGCCATGTGAGTCATGAGCAGACCATGGAAGATAGTAGTGTCTTCAGTGTCAGTGAACTCATCGGGGTAGGGAAAGCAGGAGATGAATATCCAAATGGAAAAACATGCGGTATTCCATTCAAATATGAACCGGCTAGATATATATATGCCAATGCACATACAGAGATGCATGAAAAATGACTGGAAGACTACTTATACTGATTGCCTTGGGGTACAAAGACTTTCATACCATTATGTTTGCTTTTTCATAGTTCACCTTTTATTTTCAAAGTAGGGTCTTACTCTAGCCCAGGCTGGGCTGGAATTCACTCTGTAGTCCCAGGTTGGCCTCAAACACTTCTCCTATTTCTGCCTTCTGAGTGCGGGATTAAAGGCATGTCCCACCACGTTCTGCTAGTTCACTCTTATTTTTATAAAACGCATATGCCAAATAAATAAAAATAAATTTAAAAGGCTGGAGAGATGGCTTAGTGGTTAAGGCACTTGCTTGCAAAACCTAAGGACCCAGAATGCTCTTAAGCCAGTTGCACATGGTGGCACATGCATATGGAATGCCTTTGCAGTGGTTAGAGGCCCTGGTGCACCCATTCTCACACTCTCTAATAAGTTAATTAATTAATTAATTAATTAAAATAAGAAAAAAAAAAATTAAAATGCCAGCTCCATAATTATAAGGATCTTTTAAACTAGTTTCATTCTTGAAAAAGAAAGAAAATGTTTTGTTTCTTGAAGTTGTTAACATACTCCTCAACACCAAACATGACTAGATCATCACAGGCAGAGCAGAAGTCCTGTGAACAGCCTGTGCTTCCTGTCAGTGGGTACTCTCAGCATTGCAGGATTGCTCTCCCATTTCTTTAATTCTCTGTTTCATAGCAGCTCTTAAGAGATGGATCTCCTATTTTATCCAGTTTCTCCTGTCATCAGTCATTCCCAATTCTTCACTTCAACTTGGTGACATTTAGTACAAACTGGTCATTGTTATCCTTATACTTCATATATTTGAAATTAAAAAACTGCTTTTAATTTTTAAAAATGTTTAAAATACTTCACTTATTTATTTGTTTGTTTTCAAGCAGAGACAAACAGAGAAAAGAGAAATGCAGAGAGAGAGGGAGAAAGAGAATGGGTACACCAGCCCCTCTAGCCACTGCAAACAAACTCCAGATGCATGCACCACTTTGTAAATCTGCCTCTATCAAACCCGGGTTGTTAGACCTTGCAAGCAAGCACCGTAGCCATTAATCATTAATCCATCTCTCCAGCCCCTTTAAGATTTTTTTTTTTTTGGTTTTTGAGGTAGGATCTCACTGTAGTCCAGGCTGATCTGGAATTCACAATGCAGTCTCAGGGGGTCCTTTAACTCATGGTGATCCTCCTACCTCTGGCTCCAGAGTGCTGAGATTAAAGGCATGCACCACTGTGCCTGGCCCCTTTAAGAGTTTTTTAATAATAATTTTTAAAATGCAATTCAGGTTCATCTTGAAATATATTTTCAATTAAACTTAAAAATATTTCCCCTGAAGATAAGCTTTTCTCTGAAAATACATTTTTATTTATGCCTAGGTACTAACTTTAAATTTGTTATGCAGGTGTTCCCCTCTCCCTTTTGATTTGAGAAGAGGTTATGTCTGGTAGCCAGGCTGGCCTCCCTCAGCCTTCCAGGGTCTGGGATTTCAGTGTGTGTTACCTTGCCTTCATTCCCATTCATTATTTTCTAAATAATTTATGATTCACATCATCCTCTTCTTCAGTCAGATACTTCTTTAAAATATTCAGAAAAAGAAATGTGAAGTTCTGCTTTTCAGGGGTAAACACTACATGTTGCTGCTTTCCATTGTTTGGGGGGTGGGTGATAGAATATTATTTTAGAAAATGAGGCTATAAGGGCTGAAGAGATGGCCTAGTCATTAAGGCTCTTGCCTATGAAGCCCAAGGACCCATGTTCGACTCTTCAAATCCCACATAAGCCAGACACACAAGGTCATGCAAGCACATAAGGTTGCACATGCACATAAGGTCACACATGGTCTGGAGTTTGAGTATAGTGGCTAGAAGCCCTGGCACATCAATTCTCTCTCTCTGTTTCTCTCTCTCTCTTGCTCACTCTTGCTCTCTCATAAAAAATAAGGCCAGTCTATTGGGCTTGCCTCAAAAAAAAAAGGGGGTCATAAAATATTTTCATCAAAATATCAAGATTTATATTTTAAAATAACAATTTTGTGTAAATTTATTACATTGTGTAATGCAATTATATTTAAATATTCTGTTTTTAAAAATATTTTATTTATTTATTCATTTGCAAACACAGAGAGAAAAATAGAAGAGAGACAGAGAGAGAATAGGCATGCCAGGGACTTTAGCCAGTACAAATGGACTCCAGATGCACGCATCACTTCATGCATCTGGCTTTACGTGGAGAACCAAATTCTGGTCATTAGCCTTTGTAGGCAAGCACCTTAACTGCTGAGCTACCTTTTCAGCCTGGATATTCTATTTTTTACATACAAGAATTCCTATACTCTAAAATAATACACTAAAACTTTCCAGTGAAATTTGATTTTTAACACGTTACCATGTTTTTACAATTTTAACACATCTTGCTACAGTGGATAGGATTTTGTTGTTGTTTTAATAAGAATGCCCATTGTTTGCTCATACTCTAAAATTTTTCAGTGAAATTTGATTTGTAACAAGTTACCATGTTTCTAAGTCCAAACGCAATGCTTACATCTTGTTGCAGTTTTTTAATAAGGACACACATTATTTGCAGTTCCCACTTACGGGCTGTCACATTTTAAGTTTGTCTTTATCTTCCTAAATGCATATGACCTTCATTTCCCTTTGTCATTATATCAATATTTTCCAGTCATTCCTTGTGTATTTGCTTGTCACCCAACATGCAATAATGAAGGTTTTCTTCTGGCTATCTTCTGTTTGTCACTGATTATTTTCAGTCTGGACAGTCCCACTTCCAACACAGTTGAACCTCTAGTTCTCCATGGCAGCTTCCCATAGACACATCCCCACACCCACTGAACTGTCTCACAAGGGTTTCAGTTTTCCCCTCCCAGGGAGACCTGTGGAATTGCAGTCAACCCTTCTTCCCAGCAAATTTTTGGCCTCATGCAATCTGTCAGTGGCTTCTGACCTCCATCCACCTCCAGGTCTGACACATGGGAAAGTAAAAGTTCTTATCTTTCCTTTAGAAGTGATTGTGGTTAGGATGTGACTAAATTATAATCATTTGCAACGTGCTCAGTTCAGGCAAATTTCATTTGTGTACATACTACTTTTCATTATCGTTGCTTTTGTGATTTGAAACAGCACATATGAAAAACATTATATATAGTCTCATTGAACTTGTGAGAATATGCATCTTCCCTTTACAGCAATTGGGTTTTCCTATTACGGTGGAATGTTTTCATTTTCTGCTTTTTACCACTCACTCTAACATCACCAAATTTTATTGAGTGGGTTTTTGTTTGCTTCTTCTCTTTGTTTGGTGGAGGGAGGGGCGGGAGAGAACAGCCTGTTGGAAGGTTTTCCCTTGTTACGGTGTGCTTTCTTTTCTAAGACTTAATATGATAAAAATTCACAGCAGCTCTGTCATGTAATTATATAATTATGTATATATGTTTACATAAACAGATATGGAACCCATTTATCTTTTCATATAGTCTACCTATTCTCTTTTTTTAGATTTTATTTTTATTTATTTATTTATTAGAGACAGAGAGAGGGAGGGAGAGACAGAGAGAGAATGAGAATGGGCATGCCAGGGTCTCTAGCCACTGCGAACAAACTCCAGACTCATGCGCCATCATGTGCATCTGGCTTATGTGGGACCTGGAGATTCGAACCAGGGTCCTTAGGCTTCACAGGCATGTGTCTTAACCGCTAAGCCATCTCTCCAGCCATAGTCTACCTATTCTTTACTCATTGTTGACTATTTATTCCTCTTATATTTTCCAATACATTGAGCCCTTAGCTTTACTGGATTGGAATTTAATTAAAATGCACAAATAACTCCCAAGAGAATGGTCACTGTTTTCCAATGACTCACTTCTCCCCGAGGGTAGAATGTTCTTCCCATGTGTAGTATCCTGAAGTCACAGTGCTTTTCTCAAGAGCCTGTATGTGTTCCCAAGTAGCTTCCTCGTGTTGCAGAGAAATTGGATGCTTAGCAAGCTCATTCAGTTATGTAAATAATTGTTTCTAAGTGGAAACTTTGAAGATTTGTATGTGACTTAGGATTTAGGAATTCTAAAAGTTTATATAAATTTCTAGTAGTTTTCTTGAGACAAAGCAAGAAAATTAAAGCTATATTTATCTCCCTTTAGCTCCAAGAAATTATCTTACAGCTTCCTTTTAAATCATTCCTTTTCATATCTTTCCCTTTTCCTTCCTATTAATCCACTGACCCCAGTAATGCTTCCTGGCTCTGTCCTCAAAACTTTACCTTTCCTCTGAACCTATTAGTATGTGACTCTGTTTGGTTTTATGACACCTTGCATCAAGTATATTTTTCAAATCAGCAATTCAAGTCTTGGCAACTTCATCCTACTTTATAATTTATATATTGATTTTTGAAACTGAAAAATCATTAGCTGTGAAAATTATCTTTTGCCTAATTTTATCTCCTTGGGAAGTAAAATTCTCCTCTTTAAATTAAGATCTCCCTTCTTCCTTAAACTTAGGATGAAAATTGTCCCCTTATATAAAATAGAATCACTCAGTCCCACAGTAGGACAGACAGACCCAGACACACATAAACCATAAAGGCCACGAAAGCTTAAAGAGAAAACTGGATTCCTGTTATTCCTAGATCCTAGATTTTTAAAAGTAAAATTCAATATACTATTATGATGATATTAAACCCAAGACATATTTTTAAAAGATAAAAAATTAATTTTTACTCCTAAATCTCTGTACTCAACTCCTATAAATTTAGTTTTAACCACACTGAAGTAATAAAAATGAAAATTTTATGAGTAACTTGAGATGGGCAAGGTAGCATATCCGCTTTGAGCATCATTAAATACAGGAACTATGCTAACAGAAATTCTAATTTCCACACCAGCAGTGTCAGACCAACAAGAGGGTCCCCTTCCTTTTCTTTTCCTACCTTTGCCCCCTCTCTTATACATTTCCACTCCTTTCTTAAGCTTGGGAGATCGTAGAAACTGATAACCAAATGTGAGAGGAAGATGTGGGGGACTTCTGCGCCTAGAAGAGAGTGGGAGGTTTTGCAGGACCTCTGAGAGTGTGAAGAGAAGAGAATAGAAGTAGTTCAGTTGAGGGTGCACAGCTGTCAGTTGATCCCAGTACTCTTGGGAGGTGGGGTTCAGACCCTGTTTCCATGGCAGAAACTTAGAAGTTGAATGTAGCAGACTGCCCACCACATTTCCAGCATCCTCAAACACCTCAAGGGGTGTACGAGGTACTAACAAGAGAGAGTGAGGTACTGCTTAGACACTCTCCAGGATTCCAGCAAGATGACTCTTATCTATCATTTCACAGTGAATATGAGAGCTGCTCTCACTGCTGGCCTGGGCTAGAGAGACAGCAGCGATACTGAGGAAATCCGCATCTCATCAGAGCTGAAAATAAAAGCTGTGGATAAACTTAACACTAAACGAGAGGTATCTGTCACAACACCTTCCAAGGCTCAGAGAACATTTGTGGAAGAGGAACAGAAAGAACTTAAGAGCCACAGTATAGAAGAAGAATTTTGGAGCACTGTCCTCCAGACTGGAAGTGACTGGTGCATTCATGACCTCACAGTAGTTACTGGAACCTACGAAAGACCTGCATAATTCTGAGCCCATCATTTTGGCATAGAGGATGGAGGAGGACAAACTGGATGAGACATCAAAACAGAGGGAAGAGGGCTGGAGAGGTGGCTTAGCGGTTAAGGCACCTGCCTCCTAAGCCTAAGAATGCTGGTTCCAATCTCCAGCGGTTCCAATCTCCAGGTCCCACGTTTAGCCAGATGCAAAGTGACTCAAGGGCGCAATGCCGCACTTGACCACAAGGGGGCGCACGCATCTGGATTTTGTTCTCAGCAACTGAGACACTGTTGGTGTGCCCATCTCTGTCTTCCTCTCCCTCTCCCTCTCCCTCCCTCTCTCTCTCTTTGTGTGTGTGTGTGTGTGTGTGTCTCCAAAATAAATAAATAAATAAATAAATAAATAAATAAATAAATAAATAAAAACAGAGGGAAGACTACTTAAATAAAGGATGGTACTCGGGAGAATAGTGGTAGGTGAGGGAGGCGAGAAGGGCAATAGCAAGGGAATACAATCAAATTACAGTCAAAAAGCTGAAAGAGGACTGGAGAGATTGCTCAGTGGTTAAGGCACTTGCCTGCAAAACCTGAGGACCTGGGTTCTATTCCCCGGTACCCATGTAAAGCCAGATGCACAAGATGGCACAGGTATCTGGAGTTCATTTGCAGTGGCTAGAGGCCCTGGCAAACCCATTCTCTCTCTCATCTCTCTCTCTCCCCTCTCTCTGCTTGCAAATAAATAAAAATATTATTTCTTTTAAAAAGAATTATTTTCTAGTATATACACAAAGCTTGAGGAAATTATGTGAATCACAACTAAATGTTAAGTTGCTATAATTATATTTCCTATGGCTACTGTGGGGACATAGTACCTTAACATTAATGAAGACTGTTATTAACAGTATTAACCCAATTATTACCAAAATTACCATATAAACATTATGCATCCCCTTGTGATATTCTGTCCTGAAATCACTTCAAACCATTACCCCTTCAAACCATAAAGGAAAAACAGAAAAATAAAATCAAATTGGGGACTTTTTCACCCATGATATATTCAGGAATATCTCACTAGTATTTCTTAAAGGGATCAAGAAAAATGAATAAAACAAAAAAACCTTTCATGGACAGGAGACACTATGGAGACATGATAACAAAATGTACCTTGGTATCCTGTATTTGATGCCAAAATAATAAGTGCAGTTAATGTAAAGGCAACATTAAAGGAAAATTAAACTGAGGTATATGTGTATGAGAGCTGTCTGTACTCTCTTTGCTATTTATTCTGTAACTCTATAATTCCACAATAAATTATTACTGTTCCTGGGGACACCATTTCCTAGAGTCTGTTTCTCTTTGATTTCCTTTGTCTCATGTTTATAGTCACCTACATGCTGACTTAGCATACCACAGACTTCATTCTCCCTCAAAAGTTAGCTTTCTATTTTGCTGTTGAGTAGACCTTTGAGTTATTTCCATGACTCCCCTGGCATCCATGGAGTAATGTTACTAACAATAATTGATGTATATGAGAACCATCTCCACAATGATCGCTCTGTGTGAAGACCGAGCTCTTCACAGGAAATGGGATACAACGGGATGCATACCTTTATGCCTGCCCTCAATCAAGTCCAAACAGGATGGTGGGTAGAACAATGGGAGATAGTATCAATATCTTCCCCAACAAAATGTGCAAGAAACTGTATTTCCCCTTCCCTTAAAACTTGATGGGAATTCAAGAATCAAGCATGATATTGGAGTGAGAGGAGATGGTGTTTAGGAAAGGGAAAAGGAGGACCGGTGTTAGCTGAGCCAAGGGTCTCGCTCTGTCCTGCCTTCTTCCTCTGCAGGGACATATGTAGGGGAAGGAAATGGGCCATTAGCAAAACGTGTGCTCATTGCTGACAAATTTGAGATGATTCCCGTCAGCCATGGTCTCATCATTGTTGGGTGTGTCCTCTAGGTGGAAGTCAGAGGAGTGGGTTTGGGCAGCTGCCAGACCTTCTCTGCCATGGATATAACCTCTGTGGGATGCAACAAGAGAGGAAGCAGAAGGGTCTGTAAGACGCTGTACTTCCCATAGCTCATAAGCATTCACGTGTGCTCTTCGAAACGAAGCCTTTACAATTGTATAAAGTAGGTTAGGTCAACTTAAAATCTCTACTCAGGGCTGGAGAGATGGCTTAGAAGTTAAGGTGCTTACCTAGGGAGCCTAAGGACCCAGGTTCAATTCCCCAAGATCCACGTATAAAGCCAGATGTACAAGGTACAAAGTGCTGCATGCCTCTGCAGTTTGTCTGCAGTGACTTAGAGGCCCTGTTGTGAACATTTCATCCTTCCTTCTGCCTCTTTCTTACTCTTTCTTAAAAAAATAAACAGAAATATTTCTTAAAACTCTGGTTAAATAAAACCTTGTTTTTTTTTCCCCCAAAAGAAAACATTATGTCATTTTTTCTTCCTGAAAAAGAGTTCTCCCCAAATTCTTGTTAAGAGTTACTAATTGCAAACTTTCTTGGTTTAGTTTTCAGAAGAACCAAATTCTCAAAATGTTCACAAAGTAGCTTCTCAGCTCAAAAACTAGTTATTTCTGGTTGCAGAAATCCATGTAAACTATAGTGGAGGTTTTTGTTTAAAAGAATATTTATTTACTAGCCAGGCGTGATAGTGCACGCCTTTAATCCTAGCACTCTGGAGGCAGAGGCAGGAGGATCACCATGAGTTCAAGGCTACCCTGAGACTATGTGAGTGATCTATGAGTGAGATCTTATCTTGAAAAAACAACAACAACAAAAAAAAAGAATATTTATTTACTTATTTAAATTATTTATTTCTTTGCAAGCAGAGACAGAGAGAGAGAAGACAGAGCTAGAGAGAGAATGGGCACGCCAGGGCCTCCAGCCACTGCAAATGAACTCCAGACACGTACGCACCCTTGTGCATCTGGATGATGTGGGTCCTGGGAATCGAACCTGGGTCATTTGGCTTTGCAGGCAAATGCCTTAACCACTAAACCATCTCTCCAGCCTGAGAATATTAATTTGTTATTTCATGATTTTTATTTGTTCTTTGATAATTCCATATTCACATACGGCATTGTGAATACATAAACCCACATTACTGCCTCTTATCTTCCCTCCCACTCCTGTGCACCTCCTGTTTCTTCCCCCATTTACTAGTGGATACATCATTAAAGAGAAAGATACCCCCCTTCACCAGCACTCATTAACTGGCATTATTTCCTTGTAAATTAATTTAAAATATATTTTAAAAAACAGGTGAGGGATAGAGACATGGCTCAGAGGTTGACACTTGCCTGCAATGCCTAATGACTCAGGTTCGACTCCCTAGTCCCCAGGTAAAGCCAGATGCACAAAGTGGCGCATGCATCTGGAGTTTGTCTACAGAGGCTAGAGGCTCTGGCATGCCCATTCCTTTCTACCCTCCTCTCTCTCTCTCTCTCTCTCTCTCTCTCTCTCTCTGAAACACAGAAGCAAATAATGAGTAATCTAAAGAAATACAGCACATTTGTGTGCATGTAATAGAATACATGTGCATGTCTACTTATGTGTATTTGTGAGTGCATGTGAGAAATGAGTGAAAGATAGAAAAAAAGATCTGGGTCTGGAGAGATTTCTCAGCAGTTAAAGGCACTTGCTAGTAAAGCCTGAAGGCCTGGGTTTGATTCCCTAGTACTCATGTAAAACTAGATGTACAACGTGGTGTTTGCATCTGGTATTCATTTTCAGTGGCAGGAGGCCCTGGAACACCCATACCCTCTCTCTCTGTGTGTCTACGTCTTTCTCAATAAATGGAATTATATCTTTCAAAAGAAAGATCTGGGGGCTGGAGACATGGCTTAGTGGTTAAAGTGCATGCCTGCAAAGTCTAAGGCTAGAGGCCCTGGCGCACCCATTCTCACTCACTCTCTATCTCTCTCTCTCCCTCTCTCTGTCTCTAGTAAATAAATAAATAAATAAATAAATAAATAAATAAATAAATAAATAAATAAAAATAAATAAATTTAAAAAAAGATTTAGAAAGAAAGAAAAAAAAAAGAAAGAAAGATAGATAGATCTGGGCTGTAGAAATGGCTTAGCAGTAAAGGCACCTGCTTTCAAAGCCAAAGGACCCAGGTTCAATTTCCCAGGTCACAAGTAAGCCAGATGCACAAGGTGGCACATATGTCAGGAGTTTGTTTGCAGTGGCTGAAGGCTCTTGTGTGCCAATTCTCTCCTTCCCTCTCTCTGTCTCTCTCTCAAATAAATAAATAAATAAATAAAGTGTTTTCTTTTAAAAGAATGATCTGAAATGATACATGAAGGAACAATATAAGAAACATTCTTTGTGTGTGTGCGTGAGCATACCATAGCATGTTTGTGGAGGTCAAAGGACAACTGTGATGTGTGTGCTCCAGGGTTTCTTGCCACGACAAATGAACTTCCAGACTGCAAACGAACTTCAGATTAGCTGGCCTGCAAGCCTCAGTTTCTCCTGGCTCTACCTCCCAGTGTCTTAAGCACATTGGGGTCACATATACACATGCCATTTTGCATACAATTTTACACGGGAACTGGAGAATTGAATCCCGACCAGCAGGCTGTGTGAGCAAGTGCCTTTAACCGATGAACCATCTCTCCAGTCCCTAGACAAAAATAGAAAAAAAAAACAGACAAACCAAAAAAACAACAACTTAATTTGTTAACCAAAATAACTCCTCAATCCTGGGCATACTGAGTAAGTATAATATTAAAACCCAAGAATTCTCCATGTAACACACTGGCAACACAAATATAAACTTTAAGCTTAACTCATCAATGGGAGTGTGAAGAAAAGTGAGGTTGATTGAATGGATTCTGCAGTCAAATGCATTACCACTGAGCTATACCCCCAACGTAGATTCTGAATCATGGTAGTTTTATATTTTTGACATCTGCCACAAGTGTGTAAAAAGTGAAAGTACACAATCTGAGAGAAGAAAAGATGATGGCCCCGAAATTCCATCTCCAATTAATCTGTGCAGGACACAGAAAAAGGATTCTCACACTGGCAAGATCTCAGATCAGAGGCAATCCGTGTTTTCTTGCTGAGAAAATTACTCTAAGTCACCACACCTGAGCAAAAGATTAATCAATAGAAACAACTCCAGAGCGAGGAAGTTGTGGTAATAAAGGATTGATGGTGTCCCTGTGGGCATTGTACTTCTTAGTCGGTATTGAGTTCTTTCCTCTGCTTGACAAATAGTGGGGCATATGGCATGTGGCAAGCTCTTCCTCTTAAAAGGGAGACATTGCACTTGTAAAATAGGACAAATGGTCTGGTCCCCTCCCACGGGCCCCAGAGGGAAAAGCAAAGGAGAATTCCATCAGAATACACTTATCCTTTTCATCCACTTGAAGTGTGGTCAGCCAGGGTCTAATCACAGTCAGCCCCCAGAGTGAGCTGTGGATCCTTGGTCCTTTTTTTTTTTTTTTTTTTTTTACAACACACATCACAGATCTGTCTGTCTCCCATGAAAGAGCAGGGGATGGATTCTATGTCTGCAATTTTTTTTTAACTTTTCTCTTAAATTACAAACAAGCTGTCTAGATTAAACTGATGAAATCAGTTGCCGGTTTATTTTGATTTTTACGTTTTCTTTTATATGTTCTGAGCACATGACCTGGATGGTAGATGATTCATGTTGGTGTATATAACTAGAAGTCTCATACTTTTAAAACTCTTGATAAAGTTTACCAGCACAAAATTATAATCACTGAAAATAATTTTTGGTGGTCAGAAAAAATATATTTTTATTCCAAACACTTACACAATACACTAAAATCAACTGATCTTCCACGTGAAACTCCTAGGATTTTTTAGTCCAATTGGGGTAAAATGTCTTTTGAAAGGTGCCAGTGCATTCATAAGTATTTCTTGCTGAAACACATATGCCATAAGCAAACGGGCTATCTACTTATCAGGCGATGGAGAGTCCATACATTAAGAACATAGAGTAAGTTAATATTAAGTCTGTAAAAAAAGTGGAAACACCAAGATTGTGCCTCACTAGGTGGGAAGGCAACTAGATTCCTTCTGACTTTGAGTCTTCTCTTAGCCCCCCCTCCACAATCATCTCATAATCATGACAATTTAGCATTTTAATTTCATCCCTAGGGGAAAAATGTAGAGGTTGGCAATATAAAAGGACAATTACTTCAAGTTCATATTTTTTTCTTTCTTTCTTTCTTTTTTTTTTTTTAATTTGAAAGATCCTGGAAAATTCTGCTGTGGCTTTATACATATAGTTTTGCACAACATTAAAAGGTAGAAAACTATGCATTCCCCAAACTTCTCTTAGAAGTATAATACACATTCATTCACTTTCATCTAGTTCACAAATATGTTTTGGGCACTTTCTACTCACCAGATGCTACAGAGACAATGTCCTCCGAGCGTAGAATTGAACATTGAGACACGGGTAAACTTGCTCTAACAAATGGTTAAATAATTGTGGTTGTTGTCCCCTAATTATTGTCTTTGTCTGCTTGAAATTGGTCACAGTGAGGACATGTTCACCATGGAAATTAGCAAATGCTATATATCAGGAATCTGTAATACACACACACACACACACACACACACACACACACCTCAAATCTAAAATAGATTCATGGTCTCCATACAAAATTTTACCTAAAAGAAAGATCCTTGGCTTCTGTACAAAACTTAATGAATTATACTCTCTACTGCTGGCTTGGAATGTGTGGTTTGGAAGAAAGAAAATTCACTTCAAAACTAGAATATGCATTATGTAATAATTTATAAAAACAAAAAAATATATACATAAAAATAGTAGGGAAAGAAGGAAGAGAATAAGATATGGAAATATGATCAAATAATAACATATACCAATCAAATGGGGGTCTGGATAAAATAATAAAAATATGTCAATATCCATGACATCTAATTAATTCTACCACTGCATATGAGATAAGGTGTGTAATAGGAAGTGGGTTAAAGTCACTTCAGTGTGAAGTGAGATGGATACAAACATTCATCTCAAAATTACTTATGTGTGCCGGACGGATGGCACAAGTGGTTAAGACGCTTGCCTATTAAACCTAAGGACCCAGGTTCTATTCCCCAGTGCTCACCTATACCAGATGCACAAGGTGATGCATCCATCTGGAATTTGTTGATAGTGGCTAGAGGGCCCTCTGTGCCCATTCTCTCTCTCTTCCTCTTTCCCCCTCTCTCTGTAATAAATAAACAATAAAAAATACTTTTTAAAAATTGTTATTTACTTATTTCTCTGTGTGTGTGTGTGTGTGTGTGTGTGTGTGTGTGATGTGGTGTGTATACAAGGATCTCTTGCTGTTGCAAACAAACATCAGACACTTGTGCCATATTTTGTATCTGGCTTACATGAGTGGCTTGTTAATTGAACCCCAGGCTGGAAGGCTTTGTAAGCAACACCTTTAACCACTGAGCAGTCTTCTCAGCCCCAAACATACTTTTAATACTGCAAATAAATGACTGGAGGAAGGAAAGAATCTTGTCCTAATGTTTTCTACACTCTCAGTATTGTACACAGCACTTCACATAGAGAAAGCATTCAAGACACATTTCTAGAACATACAGGTAAACAACTGAACAGATGGATGGTAACGTGACAATCATAGTGACGATAGAGCGGTCACTGGGTACCAGTGAGGCTGTTTTAAATAAACATTGCATCACAGCCTCTCTTAGGAATCCTCCAGTGGTTTGCCATCTCACTCAAATTCACGAGCCCTGGCCCCAAGCCCCATGATGAGCAGTCATGTATCTGATTCTTGTGTGTTGCCCTCTGTCTCTTGTTCACTTGGCCCTGAGTGACTGTGATCTTTTGTCATGAATGTCTTTCTCTTGGCTCAGATCCTTTCGGGCATTGCTCTTTCTCCCTTGATTGGGCTCAGTCCTTGCATCCTGCAGATCTTTGCTCAAGTATCAAGTCAGAACAATTTCCCCGAGTGATGCCATTCAGGTTTGAATCTGAGATGCCCCCCCCCATGTGGTTTTACTGCTTTATTCCCTGGTGAGTATGCATTTGTGGGGAGCAGAGGCTGTGGAGCTTTTAGAGGGCAAGGCAGTCCATGCAAGACATGCTTGCTCCCATCTTTGTCTGCCCTCTCTGTTGCCTAAACCTTCACAACATGAGCAGTGCCACCACAGGGGGAACCACTCGAGCTGCTCTTGGGTCTTGTCGGCCTGAACTGATTGGGCCTTTTGATATTGTGAGGTCAAAGAAAGCTTTTACCTTTTAAGTTGCTTCTGCCAGATATTTGATCACAATGGGAAGAAAAATAACTCATACACTGGGCAAACTACTAGACAGTGAGCCATCATCAACCTGACATCTGATAGCCTTAAACTAGCAACACTTTCTACTTCTTAGTATTTTTTTCTGGTATTTGTTTATTCTATAATTTGTTATTTGACTTCGTCTCTTTGTTTATTAAAGTTTAAGAAGGTTAGGGGCTTCGTCTACATTGTGTTTTATAATCTATTGGGACCTGAATATTGCCACTCACAATAGGTATACATCTAATTAAATATTAGAGGTTTGATGAATGAATGCATAACTGGCTTCATTAAAAAAAAAATTGGAAGTATGGTCAATGCAACATGACCTAAAAGGAATCTCCTACTTTATAGAGAAAAATAATTCTGCTATCTTCTTCCCCAGTAAAATCGTGGACAATCCCACTATTAAGTATGACTTCTCTCCAGTCTGAACCTCCAATTTTCTTCCAGGTCCTAAGTAACAGACATATGACATCTTCACATACATAAGGCAGACTACTACACTTTAACATGTCCAAAAGATAACTAAACACATCTCCCCTCCCAATTTCATCCCTTATCTCAGTTTATGGCATTGATAAGCCAGAAAATGAGGTATTATTCTAGACTTTGCAATTTACTTTCATAACTGCCACCCTTGAGATATTATTCTACAATGCAATTAACCATGCCATGTCCTCATTAAAGCCTTTCAGGACTTACAGGTTAAGGTCAAGACCTCTTAGGAGGGCATGGCTTCTCTGATAGTCCAACTTTCCCAATGTCATCTCTAACATTATATCTTCCTATGACTGACTTAATTCTTTGTTCCAGCTGGTTCTCACTTTCAGTGCCATGGTCCTCTTCATTCATCCTTTTGGCCTTCACAGGTCAGCAACCCCTTGCTTAGGTTCCCTTAAGTTTCTCCTCCCTGGTGTGTGGGCCTTTCCTACCAACCCACCAATTGATTGATCTGACTTCACTTTGTATGTCCTTGGGAAAGACTAGATAGGTCCCTGGTTCGAACACTGTTTCCCTCTTGAAAAGACTCCAACACAAGTGTTAATCTCCAAAGTACACACATTTAACACCTAACACTGAAATTGGCAGAGTATATAAGGAAATTCTTTGCAAATGCTGAGAAGAAAGGGCAAAAGGCCTAATTAATTTTTCAACACTGAAGTTTGAGTTTTACAATTTGTCCCCTTTTTATGGTCATAAATTTCTCTAAAACAAACAAGGCCTGGTGACTGGGCGAGGGGCCAGCAATTCTCACTGGGCAAAGAGTTTTCTTGATTCAGGCTATGGATATTTGGAGAACAATGTCATGGGTCAAAGGTCAGCATTGGTCCAGTTTTCTTCTGGTGGATAATGTGGATCATCCATTTGTGCTATTGGTTCAGAAACAGCCATGGGTATCCCTCTCTGGATTCCATTCTGTATGCTTTGGGCATTGGTGCTTTTTGATGGTTTTGAGTTTAGTTGTCGGAGTTGTGTTTGAGGAGCCTTGCAGAACTGGTGACTTAGGAGAAACCATAGAAGTTATTTATTTACTTGTGAAGGAAGATGATTCACTTATTTTCTACATGAGCCATACCAAACTTTCTTTGAACCAATCCTAGCTAATCAGAAGCCAATCTATATATCTTTATTTATTTCTATTCTATTTCTATTCCAGATTGAAAAAAAAAAAAAGATGCATGTGCCAGGATTTCAAAAAAATCAGATTCACAACTCTCAAGTTGTATTTAAGTATAGATAAATACTGCATTATTTCTCATAGTAAATTATAGGTATTCCCTTTACTTCAGGTGTCTGTGTAGATTAGAGACCTCACAGTGGGGCACTGGTAAATGAGAGAAGGAGTACTCACGTGTCTTCTATAACTAGTCCTTTGGGACAGCTGAAATTTTCTTTTAAGTATTGGTTTTCTATTCCTGTGTAGCCACAACTTAACATCTTACAAATAATACAATGTATTATCTCACAGTTCTTATAGGTTACGTCTAAAAACAGGATGACTGGTGCTTTTCTCTGGATCTCATCTGGAAGGGCTAGAGTTTCATTTGAGACCCAGGGTTCTGTTCCAAGCTTTCTGGTTGGAAGTGCCCATTTCCTTTTGGCTGTTGGACAGAGATCCCTGTTTCTTTGGTGGCTGTCAGTCAGTGTCCACTCTGCTGCTGGAGGCTGCCTCATACCTTGCTGTAGTTCCCTCCTTCTCCAGGACAGCCATGATACTCGAATCCTTCTTATGCCTCATACCTCAAATTTCTGTTACACTGGAGAAAATGCTTTGCTTTTAGTTCAATAAGGTCAAGTTCATTTGATAATTTTCTGAAAGTGAGGATCAGACTTGGGTCTTTGATGACATTTGTAAAAATCCCTTCACGATAGCACCCACATTAGTGTTTGAATTAATAACTTATAATAAGAGATGTACAATAAACAAAGGACCGGAAACATTAGAGAGGAAAGAGCTTAGAGTTTTGCCACCACACCTCCAAGAGTACTCAAGAAAGTATATTTCTAAGAGAACATTCCCTTTCTCTTCTCTCTCCAAGTTTCCTCTATGTGTAACAAGTATGAACCTGCATAAATTTCCCTGGATATCCTACATGAATCTCTTAACCTGTTCTCATTTCACAGTGTATGACAGAACAGGGCCAAAGAATTTGGCTTAAGAGAGAGGTCAGATACAGTGAAGCCATGGTGGCATTGTAATGAAAGGTAATCATATCTGCCCTGTAATGGGATATCATTAAAGGATTATAGGTAGGCATGTGATGTGACCAGGTGTGTTGAAGGATGACTGAGTAGATATGAACAGATCAGTGCAGAACTTTGCAAGGTTAAAGTGAAAAAAAAATAATGGCTGCCTAAGTTAGAATGATGTCGGAGATGGCAGCAAAGCTACCTTCTACACTGATGGACTAACTAGATGTACCTTTAGCATCCTGTTCACTTTCAGGTTACTCTTTATATTACATTGGAACTGTGACTAAGATTGTCTCCCTGTCTTACTCTTGACTATCTTAAAATCATGTCCCTAACACAGTAACAAGCACTTCATAGAGTGATCAATACATGCTTATTTCTAGGTGTTCTAGCACCATTGGAGCCTGCCATTGGAGCCTCCACCAGCCTTGTTCCTGAAGAGTATGCCTGACTCAATAGCAGCTGGTGTGACTGTTGACTCTCTGAGGTCCCAAGGTCAGAGCGTTAGACCACTCACCCATATTGAGCTTCCCTTTTCCCAACTCATCTTGACTTTTGGTCAATGACCAGGATTTGATAAACCAAATTAGCAAATGATTGAAACACATGCTTACTCTTCCCCCTCAACTCCAGAAACTACCCAGTCAGGTTCCACAATTCTGATCCTCCCATTTTCTTGTCACTCAGTGTGTAACTCAGCCTCAGCCACACTGTTGCTTTGAGCCTTCTGAACCAGTTCACCCTTTTATGAGGACAGGAGCTTCCACAGTGCCCAGGCTTGTCAGGAAAGAACATTATGCTTAATAGAGATTTGTGTGCTCTCCAGTCCCAGGATCCCTCCCACCACCCTGATAAATGCTTTCTCTCTCCCCTAATTGATCTTCAGTATGGCTGCTGTTCTCTGCTGGGAAAGTCCTGTGAAAATTACTTTCCTTGTGGACTTAATTGACTTCACTCAGATTTTACTTTTTCTATTAGAGGACAAGCCAGTTATTCTCACACCCCACCATCCCCCTCCAAATGAGTGCCAAGGGAACAGTTTTGTGTTTTGTTACTAAGACCGTTGTTGAACTTGAGGCTCCAGCAATAGTAAGACCCTCTTGAGTCTTGGCAACCAAATCCCACATGGCCTCCCTCTGTTGGTTTTGTCCTCTTAGTCCTGCTCCCTTGTGGACGATTTGTAAAATTAGGGAATTAAGAAAGCAGAGGCTGAAAAAGACCTGGAAAATGCTTAGTAAGGAAAATTCCTTCATAGAGATGGAGCCTCAATGACAAGTTTTCCAAGGGAATCATAGATACTCTCATGGATATTATGAATAATTAATATCCCCCTTTTTTATTTTGAAAAAGAGAATAGATGCTAACTAAACAATATTCTATTTTCATAGATGAATAGGAAGAGAAAAAACACCTTCAGATTGAAAAATAGCAATTTATGAATAAACATACACCACAAAAGACTAAGATGGAGGACTGATCCAAGATCTTTCACCCTAGAATTTCCCTTGGTTTGCTGAATCCAACTCAGTGTCTTTCTCCTCTGAACTCATAGATTTCATATTCTCAAATCCAGAAGTAGGAAGGAATTTGTTTGAATGAGGTGGCAGACTCTTCCTTTCTTGCAGTTAATATGATCCTCTCCTTGTGTGAAATATCACCCTTGTAAACATTTTACCAGCAGGTTTATTTGAAAGAGAAAAATGATTTTCAGGCAAAGAGATGAATCCCTGGTTCTGATTTTCTCCATGAATGTTCTGAATCAGCCAAAAGGATACCTATACCCAATGGGCATCATGAACAAGAGAGAAAGGAATTTCATATAAACTTATGTAAGGCAGAAAAACAAAGACGGGCTGTATCTTCAGTGAGACCACAACTTTCACTTTAAATAAGTTTTACTTACATCACATCGTTTGAAATTTACATCCAGGGCCTGCCAGGCATTAAGCCTCTCTGTTTTTATAGGAAGATAGTTCTCTCTTAACTGGCTCACAAGGGACAAAGAGAGGCATCTGGGCACCATCTGAGGCATAAACACCCTTTAATGTCACCTCTCTCCCAGGCTGAGAAGCTAGCCCTATGCTCTGGCATGGGGTCTCCACTCCACCTCCTTGGCTGCCAACTAAAGAAACTGTGATCATAAACTGTTCTGTCTGAATCCTCAAACAGACTGTGAGTTCTTTGAGGTAGGACATTGTATCTTATTTATTTTTGCCCCCATCACTTAGAATAAAGACACAGGAGACAGAGATGGGGAGACAGAGTCTTTGCAGAGTATGATGCTGTTGAATACACCAAAGTTTAAAAAGGTCAAAAACAACATAAATTATAAAATCCTCAACCTCCAGCAATGAAACATGTTAATTCTCTTCTGCAAATAAATCAACAGAGCAACACTAAGCTAAGTCACTGGAATCTTCCCTGGCATCTCAGGTATGCCCTGAGATCAGAGAAAGCCAGCAGACCACCAGCTCCTTCCCCATCCCTGGAATAAGAAGAAGGAAAGTTGGAAACTTGATGACTACCAGGCAGAAAGCAGCAGAAAGGGATGACGGTGATGTATAAGCAGTGATTGTTCATTTAGGAGACACATAACACATTTTATGTATTTCATTAATTTTTGCAACTTATACTAAGAGTTGAGGCTGAGTGAGTTTTGTGGACATTGTGGACATAAACACTTTCTAGCCAATGAGCCACATTGCCATTCTGTATTTTAGAAAGGTCTTTGGGCTCACCAAAAATCTTGAGATATCAAACTTCAATTACTGTGAAAAATACTCACCTGGGAGAATGAAGTCACTAGGGGGGTCGGTAAAATGGTGGAGGTTTTGTTTGCCTATTTGCTTTTTGACTATCTGCCCTGTTATGACCCTACTTATCTATATCTGATTTAGAGACGAGAAAATTAAGACTCGGGGATCTTAAATAATGTGTCCTAGATCCTAGACCTACATTCTAGCAATGTTGGTATTTGGAATTAGGTTTGTTTGCTTTAAAACCCACTCTCTTCCCATCACACCGTGCGGCTGAAATGAAATAACAGTTGAAATTTAATTAGGGTGTGTTTCTAGATTCTCTGGTAGAGGCAAAACCAAATTTTTTTGGGGACAGAAACTGAGGGAGTTTGAGAAGCGTGAACACTGGACGTCTTAGGCCTAGAACCCTTCTTCTCAAGCTCATCAGGACTTCAGTGCTGCAGAACCTGATGCATGCTGGGAAAACCAGTCCTCTCTAAAATGAGGAAAATCCAGAAGTAGATAGTATTATAAATACATGAGGATCCTGAGGTGAAAATAATGATCTTTTCCTTCTTTTCCCCTTTCCCTCTTCCCTCCCCACCCCAGTTTTTTTTCTCTCTTCTGCTTCTCTACAAACCACTTGGCTATTTCTGAATTGGTTATATTTTCTCCTATGCTAACATAGCATCCCCTTATCTGGAAAGAGTTAAGCAGAAATGGCTCCCAAAAGCTCTAGACTTATAAAACCAATGACAATTAAAAAAAAAAAAGATACTTCCATTCTCCCAATAGCAAACGTGTGGTATCTTCTGGAATGATCTATATGGGCTCTTTTGACTCATTTCATATGCTTATTTTTATTCATGAGGTCCATAGCTAGATGACCACTGTGGTGGTCTTTTGCCATGTTAGATGGGAATGGCCATCCTCTTATGAGTTTCTAGGGAGTAGGAGAAGAATTAATGCTTACTATGGGAGTGACTATAATAGAGAGAGAGGAAAATTCAGATCAGATAGTAGTTGATGTACAACATGCAAACAATTGGGGGCCTACTCTCATTTTATTTTATTTTTTATTTTTTAATATTTTATTTATTTATTTATTTATTAGAGAGAGGAAGAGGCAGAGAGAAAGAGATAATGGGTGTATCAGGGCCTCCAGCCACTGCAAACAAACTCCAGATGCATGTGCCCCTTGTGCAACTGGCTTACGTGGGCCCTGGGGAATCACAGACAAACACCTTCACCACTAAGCCATTTCCCCAGCCCTATTTTTTATTTACTTGAGAGAAAGAGAGAGAGAATGGGAACACCAGGGACTCTGGCCACTGCAAATGAACTCCAGAAGCATACACCGCCATGTGCACCTGGCTTAAGTGGGTTCTGGGGAGCCAAACCTGGGTTCTTAGGCTTCTCAGGCTTCTCAGGCAAGCACCTTAAGCAGTAAGGCATCTTTCCAGTCCCTACTCTCATTTTAATTCCAGAATGTTTTTCATTTTCTTTGTTTTATAAAAAGAATTCTCAGTTTGGAATTATTCTCTGAAATCTACAATTCTAAAATGATTCTTGGATAGTAAATGCTACAATGCCGGTCACAGCTTGTCCACAATGCCATGGAGACCCCCTCATGTTGGGCTGATGTTAATGATGGCAGTGAGGAAACTGATGTAGATACCATTTGATGAGCTACTGACATGTGGCTTTGAACTTGCACTCTGAAGTCACAGATCAATCTGATTTTATAGATTCACCACTTACAAGTCATCATGGGATCTTGTACCAAACTTCCATCTACCTATTTTGCAGCTTAGTGCCTCAAAGCACCCTAGTGAAATTTACTTAGCAACTTAGAAATCTAATAATATTGGCAACACAGTGCTAAGCACATATTAAATAGCTCAATAAAGTGTAGCTACCAATTCCCTGCCCCAACCATTGCTGTGAGCCTTCAATTTCAACTCTAACTAAATAAAGCCGAAATGTCCCAATTTCTTCAGAAATGAGAAAGAAGAGTGGGCAGATTTAAGTAATTTATTCAAAACTCATAGCTCATCAGGGATGGCCTGAGATTTGAAGATGTTCCTTAGACTTCAACCATTTTATCACCAAAGATTTCCTGTCACCTTTGATCAGAAAGTTAGGTCATAGTCTGACAAGGAGTAGGACTTTTGAAATCTGTTACACCTAAGCATTCAGGGCACGTGGAATGACAGAGTTCCCTGTGGTACGTTCAGGGGTCTACTTCTTCAGATTCCTCTACTCCCCACTTCCTTAGTAGCTGTTTATCAACTTGCAGACCACCCTCGGGGCAGTTTTAAAATGACTACCAGGGCATGATTGTTCACAGCCTGCTGGGCAGCAATGAAGTTGCTGTCTGGTATGATCAATTCTGTAACACACTGTGAGCATTTAGCAGCATTGAGACTCCAGCCTGTGGCAGTTGCCTGTACCTTCCTGCCAGAGGGCAGCTTCTCAGGGCTGAGAGCAACAATGCTGTAGAAAATCATTCCTGTTTAGTGAAGTGCTGAGAATGGAGCAGGCCACCTCTATTTTCCTTCTGCTGTTGCTCCAGTTTATGTCAGATCGCAGGCTAAGTGTTCCCATCTGTGTTATTCTATTAACTGAAAAGGAAGGAATTAGTGCATGAACTTGTCACATCTTGTGACCTGTTGCACACTGAGATGGGAAGTAGTGGCAGAAGAAGAAAAAAAAAAAAAACATTATCTTTCCCCCCTCCCCACTGAGTCTTTCAGACATGTGGAGGAAAATAAGGAGATCCTATTTTCATGCCCTGACTACCTTAAATTCACCAGGCACCATCCCTAAACTCAGACCAGGCCTCTCAAGCTGCACCTTATGGAGAACTGAAGAGAAAGGGTGGCAGAGCCTCAAAGGAAATTCCTCCTCTCTGCCAAGCTCCAGATGGAAGAGCTTCCCACGGAAATACTTGCTGGAGACGCTTTGCTGACCCGGAGTGGTGCCAAGGACCAGGGCCTCTGCTGGGGCTGCTCTTGCCCTTTCTCATGGGGGAATACAAAGCTGAGATGTGGCAAAGACCTCTAAGCTGTACGTCTTCATGGAAGGCGCCTAGGCAATGGACGAGCATGAGAAGATCTCAGGGGATGTCCTGACCTCTGACTCGTATTAGTGCTACTTGCAGATAGATTTTCAAAACAACAGAACCACATATTGAAGGAGTCCTTATCCAGGCTTTCTTTTTACAAGCCTCTTCTAGTAACCCAAGCTTGACTAAGTGTTGGTTACAAATTTAGCGTAAGAATACCCCTGGGTATGAAGTGTTTGAGAGAACTGGGCTTCATCTAAAGCTTTCTTGATGGCACCAGTTTGTACCAGCTGGCTTTGGCAGAAATCGTTTAGGAAATGAGAGACCATGGGGTGAGGAAAAAAAAAAGAGAAATTCTTTTATATCTTCTTTGTTCCCTCCATATCCAACTAAATTATACCACCCCACCCCATAACAGGCGGAGTTTAAGAAGACTCATAAGTTCCCTCCGGGGATAAGGAGTCACTTGACCTATCTATGGGTCACTTTGTCAAGGCAGTATGAGCTCCGAAGGATCCAAGATGTTTTGCTGAGAACCAGAGGCATTGTCAACTTCTGACTTCCCCTGTCCTGTCACAAACGAAACATTTTGTTCTGCAAAGACAAACACAGATTCCAGGATCTCCCCTTCCCAGCCTACGTCCTGACCTCCAGTAATAATTTTATCAGCAACTATCGGAAAATGCTTTTTTTGCTCCCTTGATTTCCTCTGTTTTTAGAACTTTACGGACCGTTCCAGGAGACCTATGGTGGAGGTACTTGCAGGCAGATGCTCACGTTTCCCTCAGCCCCGCCATACAATGTCAATCAGTAAATTGGGGGGGGGGGAGCTGAGGAGTCTAAATTCCAGGAAGCACGAGGCCCTCGGGACCATGATGCAGGTGGTGCATAAACTCCCCTCTGAAGTTGGGGATCCCATCTACTCCTCAATATACAAATGATGCCTGAATCACACAAATTTTTTAACCATTAAAAATGACCTTTTCTGTTGAAAGGGCATAACAGATCCTGACATTAGCAATCACATGACTGAAACAGATAAGAGAACAATCCCTTCATACCTTCTGTAGTCTTTTGCATAGATAAAGCCCACAATAATGAAGGGTTATTTTTTTTCCAGATTTTATTTTTTTTATTTAATTTATTTATTTGCAAGCAGAGAAAAATAGAGAGAATAGAGATATATGGAGAGAGAATGGACATGCCCAGGCCTCCAGCCACTGTAAATAAAGTCCACATGCATGCACCCCTTGTGCATCTGGCTTATGTGTGTCCTGGGGAATCAAACCTGGGTCCTTTGGCTTCGCAGGCAAGTGCCTTAATCTCTAAGCCATCTCTCCAGCCCTCTTTTCCAGACTTTAGACAAGCCCACTGTCTGTGGGAAGAGACTGAGAGTTCATTGCATGGACTGTGCTCATGGCTTCACAGAGATGTATTTAACTCCTCAACTTGGACCCACTGAATATGCCTTCTTGTGTGTCAATCATTCCCAAGAAATTAGTTTTCAGGATATTAATGCAAGCCAGGCATGGTGTTCCATGTCTTTATTCCCAACACTCAGGAAGCAGATGTAGGAAAATTGCTGTGAGTTCAAGGCCAACCTGAAACTACATAGCAAATTCCAGCTCAGCCTGGGCTAGAAAGAAACCCTACCTTGAAAAGCCAGTAAATATGTATATATGTGCAAAGAACATTTATTAATTTACTAAGCATGGTTTACAAACTACCATAGCTGCCACTGTTAGTACGTGACTAATCCCAATGTGAGATGATTTGGGAGGAGCTGGAACTCCATTAAAAGTGAATGTTTCTGAATGTAAGAGCCAAAGGAAGGGTAGGACTCCATACAACGTGCTCCTCCAGATACAAAATGGATACCCATGACTTCACAGGGCCTGACACTACCTATAGAAGACCACCATAACAAGAGGAAAAGATCATGATATCAAAGTAAAAGAGAGACTGTTTGAGAGATGGAGGGGAGATGATGGCGAGTGGAGTTTCAAAGGGGAAAGTGGCGGGGAGAGGGAGGGAATTACCATGGGTTATTGTCTACAATTATGGAAGTTGTCAAATATATATATACATGCATATAATATATAATATATAATATATAGTAATATATAATATAATATATATGTATGTATATATATATATATAAAGTGAGTATTTCCATTTGAATGCAAAGAGGACATTAGATGTCTACTAAGTCCTTTATAGGACACAGCTCTTCCTATGCAAATGTACAGGAGAATGCACAACTTTGTGAACTCAATGGGAGTGCTGTTTACATTTTGCTATGACTGACATCCAAGAGGGTGGCTAACTTTCTCCCAAGGATCCTTCTGGTAACTGATGTTCGTCACGTTCAGTCAGCCTCTAACACCAGAGCACGTGTTCTTTCGATGCCATTCTAAGTCTGCAATTTAAAAATAAATAGATCATAGACTGCACTGTGAAAAAACAAAGACATGCCCCTTCTGATGAAAGATGAGTGTATCACTTAGAAGTGAAATAACATTATCACCCAGGTGTTGATTCAAGTCATTTTGATCAAGTAGAATTTAAACTACTTGAGGATAAGGATGAAGTCTCATTTATCACTATAATCACTCTACTTAGTATAATACCTTTAAATGTTTAGTTCTTATCGTTGGATCAATAAGTGACTCTCTGCTTCCACTCCCAATTCCTCTTTGTTGGTTACCTACTTAATCACTGTTGATTCTTAACTCTGATGTAGCACCTACAGTGAGCCAGGTGTTTTTCAGGTCTTGGGAATAAAAAGCTGAAAAAGACAACATACCCTTAAAGAGCTTAGAGTCTGGGAAACCAAAGTACTATTTCACATTATAAATCAAGCTTTTCTGTGGTGGAAACAGTTTGTGTTTTGTTAGTGGAAATAGCAACTGAATTCTTTTTTTCTTGTTTTTTTGTTTGTTTGTTTGCTTGCTTTTTGTTTTTTCAGAGGTAGGGTCTTGCTGTAGTCCAGGCTGACCTGGAATTCATTATGTAGTCTCAGGGTGTCAGAGTTGCCTCGAACTCACGGCAATCCTCCTACCTCTGCCTCCTGAGTGCTGAGATTAAAGGCACGAGCCACCATGCCCGGCTTGCAACCAAATTCTTACCTGACCCTCACCATGCTCCTTCTCCCTGCTGGCCTCACCTCGTGCCATCTTCCTCTGTGGAATGTCTGCAGGCCACGCTGGTGGTCCCGTTTCCTCTGTTCTTTTTCTTCCTTAATCCTGTTAAACTCAGCTTCCACTCCAGGCCTTCACATGTGGTCCGGCTGCTTCTCTGAATTCTCATTCCTCAGGCTTCGTCTACTGGAATCCTTTGGTTAGTCATTCCTCATCTTTAGAGGAGAATTCTTACAGAAGACTTTTCAGATGACCTTCTTGAAATGGCCTCTTTGCCATGTTATCCTGTTTCAATCCATTGCAAAGTTCTCATGGCTATATAACATTTCCTGCTTATTAACTTATCACCTGTCTTCCCTGTAAGAATGTCATCAGTATCTCTTATTTGATCATTGGATATTGGCACTGAGTTAATACACTGCTTTCTGTAAGTCTATACAACTAAAATAATAAGTAGTAACGGTTTTTAAGGAAATGTAAATGAATTCCTGTGGGCATATATACACCTTCTCAGAGATACTGGCACATCCAGGTTCATCGCTGGTCTATTCACAGTAGCTAAGAAATGAAATCAGTACAGATGGCCATCAACTGTTAAGTGGATAACAAAAATGTGCTACATATACACAACAAAATTTAAACATAGTGCCCAATTTTTAGACTAGGGCCAGTTACAGTGTTGATGCTCAGTAAATGAGAGCTGTAAAAGCTATTACACAGGGGCTAGGGAGATGCTACAGTGGTTAAAGGCATTTGTCTACAAAGCCTGCTGGTCCAGGTTCAATTCCCTAGCATCTACATAATACCAGACCCAAAGCGGCACTTGCACCACGAGACCCTGTTACACACACACACACACACACACACACATAAAATTAAAGAAATAAATAAACCTCTTCTTGAGAAAAACAGACACAATCCTCCCTTATCTTCTATTCCATAGCCGGTTGAAGTGTGAGTTTTGTTGGCTCTAGTTTTCTGGAATGCATTTGTTATGCTTTCTACTCTATTACTTTACAGTTTTATTGCATTGTGTTCTGAGCTGTTGCTGTTTAAGTGCTGATTTTTATATTGTGCGGGAAAGGTAGGAGGATTGCTGAAGTTGAGTTCGAGGTCACCCTGAGACTTTTTTTACCAATAAAAAAAAAAAAAAAAATATATAAACTGCATTACCTCCACAAAACAGAGAACTCTGCACTCATTAAAATGCTAACATATGCCTTTATTGATATGGAAAAGCTGCTATAACATATTATTGATCAGAAACATTTTATGAGACATTATTAATCAGTTCACTAAGATTGCATGTGTGTGTTCTGAGAGAGATGTTCAGCTGAATATACTTTCTCTAGTTTAAGGGGTTTCATGTAACTTTAGGTGTTATTTATGATTTTTCTGTAGATTAATATGTTTGCAATTATTACACAATATTTACTTGGGGGGAGAATTTTTTTAAAATCTTAAAAAATCATTTAAAAACACAAAGGTCAAATAAAAAAACACAAACAAACAAATGAATAAGAAACAGACTAACAGAGACAAGACTGACTGTGCTTGGAGCCTTTTGAATGCATGCTCATCACCCATCACGTAAACCTGAAGTCATTACTGTGTTCTCGAGACTTTCCTCACAACTCCGTCCTTTCTTCCCAGTAACGGCCTGATTGGGTCCCAAGTCCAGGCATAGCCACCTCCCTCCCATGTATGAGCAGCTCTCTTAGCCCCGCTCTACTTAGTAAAAACCTCATGATTTTCATTTCCATCATAGCTCCCCTTATCAGCAATGCGTTTGTATCAGGGACACAGCCGCACATCTCTGAGGATTCGCCTCTGCACTACCCCTGCAGATGTCGAGAAACATCCATGCACTTAGGTCTCCTTCATTACAACGCTGCAAACATTATCACTGTTCCACACTGGTCAGTGTGGAACACTGACTTCCTCGATTTCACCCAGCTAGTTGGAAGTAGCACCAAGACTCAGACTGAGCCATTCCGATCTCAGTTAAATGGTCATATGCTTCCTCTCTCCCATCACAGAATGGGGCACGTGGTGAGCCTTGTTGAAGCTTGTGGAAGAACCAATGGACCAAGAGGCAAATTACCTCCCTAGTTGAAACCCACTCCTAAACACAAGAAAGAGAGCTGAACACTTACTTAACTATACTATTTTGCAACTTAACTCATTTGTCTTCTAATAACAAAAGTTTCCTCTGACGCAAAAGAATTTAAAAGCAATTCTTTTTAAAACATTTTTTTATTGACAAGTTTTATACATGTACGTTTTGATCATAATCCCCTCCCATTACCTTCTTGAGTAGCCTCTTCTCCCTGAACCCATCTATTGATTTTTTTCCAACTACTCCCTCTTCTATTTGGATGTCATTTTGGGGAATGCTCCTCCATCATCCATATGGAATATTGATGGGTTCAATATGACGCCGGTCTTTGGCAGATAACACGAGTCTATATCAGATGTGAGTACTGGAAGACAGTATCCAAAGCCCTCCTCTCCATTCTTTTGCTTGTCCATGCTTTCTGCCTCTTCAGAAATTTTCTCTGAACCTTGGATTGGGTCAGGTCGCTAGATATCTCATTCAGCACTCAGCAAAGCACAGTCACTTACTATCAGCACTTTGGTAAGTGTCATTGTCCCCAATAGTGGCTGCTATCTATCAAAAGAAGCTTCCCTGACCAAAGGTGAGGGTAGCATTAATCTGTTGGCATAAACAGAACTACTTAGAGGGCAATTTGATGGGCACTGTGCCCATATCCCTTTACCCAATCAACAGTAGTAGCTCACTCACCCCCCGACTCAGGGCCTATCACCTTTTCAGTCATGGGCTTTTGACTAGGTTTCCAGCACCAGGCATGAATTATAGAGCACGTCTCAGACTAAATCAGAGAGCAGTTGGTTACCTTCATAACAGACATGTCACTATTGCACCCGTGAGTCCATCTTGTCTGACTGGTCAGTTATGTAGTTTGCGGAATCCACTGCTATTTAAGACTATTGATAGTTTTTCTCCCCCAGCAGCCTGCATATCACCTTCCATCAATCAGTATAAGAGCTTGCCAGGGTGGGGGAAGTAAAATAGAATCTCTTACAGATATACCTTCAATAGCATTTCTCATGGCAGCAGGCCCCGATCATGGAGTGCTATTTCAACATATCAGTTTAGTACCGTGGAGTATGCAGAGGTGCAGAGAAATTTATTGCCAGAGATTTTAAAAGTGAAAATCCACAAAACCAAAATTACAGAATATGATTTTCTTTTGTCTCCATTACCCTATGCAATGGGGTTACTAATAGCATTTTCTTCATCATGTTATTCTTAAAATACAGGAACTAGTACAGGATAAATGATTAATATAGTCTGGAACATAGTAAGTGCTCAACCAAGAAACACTGAATAATATTGATAATTGTACCATTACGTGTCACTCCTGGGCCCATTTCAAATTGAGAGAAGTGGAGGCTAGTTAGAAGCTTCATGTCCCTCTGATCCAATACATGAGATACAACGATGAAGAAAAATGAATTTTTCCCCACTAATCTTACACAGACATATCATATAAGACTGACAAACAAACCCTTGACCTGCTAATATTGATTTTTTTTTATTCTTTCCCTAACAGGGTTGCAGTCACTCTTCTTGCTTATTTATTTTCCAGTAACTTTAATTTTCACTTACTGTGGATTCAAGTTCCAAAGTTAGAGTATAAATAAATAAGTGGGGAAGGTGGATAATATGATGGAAGCCTCTATGTGGCCCCATATTGAGCTCCTATTCCCCACACACACAGTGCCACGTTTTAGACCACAGTAGCAAACAAGTGAAGCTGGCTGGCATCATTCCAAGCCTAACAGGGACTGAGAGTAGGAGCCCAGAGTATGTACGTCCTGAGCATTAAGATGTGTCCAGGGATGCCTGGGCCATCAGTCAGGCAGGCAGGACACAGACCAAGGATCCGATGGGCAGAACACTGATGTATCTGATCATTCTCTCACCCTCGAGTCTATTAGTGCAACCATGCTATCCAGTCCCAGGTTTTAATTGATGAGTTTGTTGTCTGAGTACTATATCTTCTGAGGTCTTCAGAGTTGTCTGTTGCATTCATGTGGACACTAATCGTTACAGTGACATGGTCTTTTTCCAACACCCAGCAGAGGTCATGATCCATAGAAGTCACACATATGGAATGAACATGTGAAAGATCTGGTAGCTGCCATGGAGAAGGACTTCAAGATCTTCCTACAGGAGCCTGGACACTCGTGTGCAAAAGCCGAGTGCACAACGTCATGGGAGAAGCATAACTTTACCGTAGCGTAGTGAAGTGAAATGAGTTCATAGCTTGTAAAAACCACTTCCTTAAGCAAATGAAATTATTCTAGGGAAAAGTTCACTGTGATTCAGAGGGATGGTGGTTTGTAAAAGAAAGGCCATTTTGCATAAAACAAACATAGTGACTTACTGAAATACCAGTTTGGCCACTTCTACCCTTAAGAACTTTGGACAACAGCAGGACAGATGGTTCTGTGATTAAGTGAGCATTCTGCACAAGCATGAGGGCCTGGAACCTTCAGAGTTCAAATCTCCAGGACCCACACAAACATCTGGCCAAGGTTTCATGTGCCTGTAACCCTAGTCCCACTGGGAAACAGAGACCCAAGAGTTCATCAGAGCCTATGGGGAAAAAAAAAAAAAAAAAAGCCCCAGAGTCAAAAAGAGACTCCTCAAAACAATACTAGGCAGAAGATCAGGGCATCCAAAGTTCCTCTCCAGCCACCATAGGGGAGAGCACCCCATTTCATGTAAGAGTATGGAGCACTACATGGGCACATACGCATGCATATATCTATCACACACCACCTACACACAGACATTCACCAAATTACACACACACACAAGCCAAAAAGAAACAAAGAACCAGTGACAATACACTGCAAGAAAATCATTGAATATGAAAGAAATTATATATGTCTGTAATTAAGGATAGCATTGGGTCTGGGGTTGCCCCAGTGGTAGAGCACTCTCTGAGTTTATTCTCCATTGTCACAAAACTGGACAGCTCAAGACTACGTAACAAAAGAGTTTGGAGTGAATTCTTTCTCTCTCTCTCACTTGCTCTGGGATTACTTAAGGGTCTTGATGAACACAAGTAGGGAGAAGCTAAAATATATTCCTGAAGCCAGTCACTAGAGATAAAGTGGATTCCATGCAAAGGGTCCCCAGAGTAGGAAGGAGAGGCTATTCTCTGTGATATAAAGAAGTTGAAAAACTAATGCCTTGCAATGTATGCACTCTGGGATGACGGACAGGAGATTCAGTTCACCCATCAGCAAAGTTGAAATTTTAATATATTCCACCTTGCAGTTTTGTGAGACAAGATTATAGACATGGTGTCTATGACTGCCACTATGTGATAACTGCAATAGGCTTCACGGTGATGAAAATGATGTCAGGAGACGGTGAACTTGGTATGAAACTTGTCAGATGCTCTATTCTAACCCGGATAGGAATGTCTTCAGTGGGGTTGTTCCAATTCTGGTATGTGCTTAATGAAACAGAACTGGGGTGATTCATAATCATTTCAAGGCTATCCCTGGTTACCTATTACCCTTGCCAATGTCACAGCTAATTTATCTATCGACAATGTAAAGGCACTGATAACACCCTGGTGCCAGAGAGAATACTCTACAGGTAAAGTGAATGAGATCCTCTAGAATCCTGAGAGAGGCTACACCCATCAAAATCCCTCTTCATTATCTATTCTTGTCCTCTTTAACCTGTGCTACTTTCACTCTCTGTTGGGGAATCGGTTTGTTTTTATTTTATTTTATTTTATTTTATTTTATTTTATTTTATTTTATTTTATTTTATTTTATTTTATTTTATTTTTTTTTTTTTACAGATGGTAGTGAAAACCAAAGACAACCAAAATCTGTCAACATGACAAGAAAAGACAGCTGACTCCCTATCCTCAGATGAGCCACCCCCACCCCCACCTCATACATCAGCTAGGGTTTTGGTGAAACCACAGAGAAACTGGTGAGATCGATAGCAGAGCTGCTTCCACAGTGAGCCTGACCACCTGTGCCAGGGTGACGATGCCCTCCAGGGTGATGGTGAGAGACACTGAGGACACTGAAAGTGGGCCAAAGCAGAAATTCAGAGGTTGATGAGAGCTCAGATCTAAAGTAGACTTAAAACACATCTGCCAAGGCTCAGGGAATTTTGTGGAAAAGGGGTGGAAAGATTGTAACGGCCACAGGGTGGGAAGGAGTATCCAGAGGCATTGCCCCCTCCTAATGACTGACTGCTGCTCTCACCACTCCTAATCCGTCAGCCCATGGTGGATATCAGAAACCCCACTGTGGAGGGCCCTCAGTGGAGTGGGGGCAGGGAGAAGGGGAACCGGTACCAACACATGATTTGTCCACACAAAGTTTGTACTTAAAGAAAAGAATTGGCAAGACAAAGCGTTCCACAGACCAGAGACTTGAAGGCTTTTCACCTTAGATTCAAAGTAGAATACACTAATATTCCCAGGAGTTGAGTCAGAAGATGAGAACCCACATAATCTCCATGTGTCCTCCTCTTTTGAGAGAAGCATTTGAAGAACCTTTTGGAAAAGGCTGACTATGTGCTGGTGAGATGGCTTGGCCATTAAGGCACTTTCCTACAAAGCCAAAGGACTCAGGTTTGAGTCTCTAAAACCCACATAATCCAGATGTACAAGGTGGCACATGTGTCTGGAGTTCATTTGCAGCAGCTGGAGGCCCTGGTGTGCCCATTCTCTCTTTCTCTATTTGCCTCTCTCTCTGTCAGTCCTCTCTCAAATAAATAAATAAAAATAAAAATAAAAATATTTTTTAAAATATTTTTTTAATTTTTTTTTTATTTTTGGAGAGAGAGACACAGAGAGACAGACAGAGAGAGAGAGCGAGAGGGAGACAGATAGAGAATGGGTGTGCCAGCAGTCTCTCAGCTGCTGTGAACGAAATCCAGATGCGTGTGCCCCCTTGTGGTCAAGTGCGGCATTGCGCCCTTGCCTCACTTTGCATCTGGCTAAACGTGGGACCTGGAGATTGGAACCGGGTTCTTAGGCTTAGCAGGCAGGCGCCTTAACTGCTAAGCCATCTTTCCAGCCCAAAATAAAATAATTTTTAAAAAGCTGACTACTTGGATGTGAGAATCCTTCTACTGTGCCACTTCCAGAACATCACCAGAGAACTATGACCACGTGGCAGCAAAGGAGAAATAGAGAAATAGTTTCATATTCTTATAGAAACCATATCTTCAAGTAAATGAATTTTTTGGAAAAGACTTCATTACATTCAAAGGTCAAAAAACAAAAAAACTATTCAAAGCACAGCCAGTCAGATGAGCATGCATTATCTTGGCATAGCATACTTATTTGGTATGTTACTATCATATTAATAAAATCTTTGCCTGTCCTTATTTATTTGCATCTTTAGATATGTCTAATTGAGAGTAATACATAAAGAAGTGTCGCAAACATAATTTTCTTTTGAATTACCTAAAGGTTATATAATTTACATACATATTTAGTTCTCTGTTATTGAGAATACTGAAGAAGATCACAGTTGGTTTTCCGTAATAGAATGTAACTCCAGATAAATTAATTTTTGTCCTATTTCTTTCTTTTTTCAACCCAGGATCCTCTTCTAATATCTACAGTGACACATTTGTTGTTCTTATTTGCATATTTCTTATACACATTTCCAAGATAATTTCCATTTAAATTTTCTTAGACAGTTTTAAAAATTGTATTTTCCAAGAGTTGTGTTTTTGTTTTGCAGCTGAACTGACATTTTTAAAAAATATTAACGCGTGGTGTTGCAAGACTTTACATTTGTACTTCCTTCTATGATCTTATTTTGTGTTTTCCGTATCTTATGTTTGCCCATCATTTCCCTTATTTCCTGGCTATTGCTAGATGAACTCTGCTTTGATATTTTTTTTAATCTCCTGCAGTAATTTGGGAGGAATCATCCTGTTTTTTAGTTTCACTAGGTTTTTAAAATAACATTGCTCGATCTGATATTCCTCTAATTATCAAGGTCACCAAGAGACAATAGCTTTTGACTCTGTCTCATTTTAGTTGAGGAATTTAGCACATTTTATTTTTTCTTGACCACTCCCTAGCATTTCATAGTGTAATATACAGCTTTGCATAATGTTATTATCTCCACAGTATCTTATATTTTGAGTTACCTTTATTAAAAACCCTTTAAAGGCCTCTCATTTAATTTAGAAGTATTTTTTGTACTTAATCTCATTAATTTGCACTTAGATTTGTTCTTTTGGTGTTTATCTGTAGTTTCCTATTTGGGGTGGGAGGTCTTTAATATATATATATAATTTTAATATATTGTTTTGTTTAGTTTTTTGAGGTAGGGTCTCACTCTGGTCCAGGCTGACCTGGAATTCACTACGTAGTCTCAGGATGGCCTCGAACTCACAGCGATCCTCCTACCTCTGCCTCCCAAGTGCTGGGATTAAAGGCATGCACCACCACGCCCAGCCTATTCTATGTTTTGACCTCTGATGCCCCAGAGTCTCTTAGGAACGTGTGTCTTCATTACCCTTGTGCCGCTGACCACTGAACTTCTATCTTCAGACCACGTTTTCCTCCCGACAGGTCGATTTCTATAGACATCTGCTTGCTGGATATCTTGTCTAGTGTCTCAGTGACACAGAGAACCTCAACAGAAGCATGTGTACATTACTGTCTCTGGAAGTAAAGGGAAGATAATGTGGAAAGATGATGAAGAAGGAGGATGGTAACATGCCTGGAAATGCAAGGGGCATTTTCACAGATCAAATCATATCACTCATTTCCATACTATTTTTTTAAAATTCCACTGTTCTTTTTTTTTCAATATTTTATTTACTTATTTGCAAGCAGTGAGAGATAGAAGCACAGACAGAGAGAGAATGGGTGCACCAGGGCACTTGGAATTGAACCTGAGCCATTAGGCTTTGCAGGCAAATGTCTTAACATCTAAGCCATCTCTCTAGCCTCACTTTTCAGTTTTAGTTGACACAACAATTACACAAATTATGAAACACAGCATGAGGTAAATAATTAGCTACAGTTTTGTAGTGTTATCTGCCCAATTCTAGAAGTGAGTGAACTGTGAACATACATCATTGAACATTATTTTGAATGCTAAGCAAGGCTTCAAGAAGGGAAAGGAGTTTATCTAAGACTCAGTTTGGGTCCTAAAATTCTTCAACTTTTTACTTCATCCAATTCCAAACCACTTTATTATGTCATGATTTAGTTCACCCTTGTGACTTGATGTCCTTGTAGAGACAGCTCTTAACTGTCATTCAGCTTCATCTTCTTGGGCTGTCCTCTTCCTCCTGAGGCCATTTCAGAGCTTGAGCTGATTGCAAAGAAGCTATGCAATAAACACTAGATATTTACCATTGGTCAGAGGATCAGCTCTGCTCTGAGGTGGTAGCTATGGGCACCAACTTATGCCCCTAACTCCTTTGGGTCCTGGGTCTTGACTTTGAGGGGTTAGGACCTTCTGGAAGCATAAGGAGAGATCCAAAGAGACTCCTTGGTACTCCCAATGATTTCTTTTTGGCAAGTTTCTCACATTTCACCGCAGAAGGTGGAAGAACCAGGCATGGTGCAGAGCTCTGTGGAAATTGACTCCTGTGTTTGAAGTGACACATGGATGTTTCTGGTTGGGGTTGAGTTATGGTCGGTTCTTCCACTGGTCCTGTTTATGTCCAGGAAGGTTTCATGTCTTTGAAACTTTAGACAAACCTTACATGGCAGAACATTAAAATAGCCAAGTTAATGGAGTTCTCTGGTTCCTATGTGAGGCTGGGGATTATGAAGTGGAACCTATACTCTAGGGATATAGTATCCCTATGTTCCTTATAGGTCTCAAGACCAAGGTAAACAGATTGCCCTCTGAATGTCTTAAAAGCTCTTTTTTTTTTTTTTCTTGTAATGCCAAATGCAATATTTTTTTTTTGAAAGGACTACAGCAGAAGTTTCCCAGCTGAGAAAACAGGCTTGTGAAAAATGGTTTCAGAAAATGTAATAAACCATGCAAAAGTTGTTCAGGGTGTGTTTGAAAGGAACATCTGGATATGAACTGTGGCATTACCTCCTCCCTCCTTCTTTTTCTCCAGCTGCTTGAAAGAGTCCTGAGGGCAGGAAAATAGGTCAATGGACCAAACTGCACCTTTCCCCCTTTTCAATATCTTTTGCACCTATGCAAGGAATCTAACTCACATGTGTCTTTAATAAGTGGGCAAAAATATAAGAAAAAAAAATCTCAATTCCTATTGACTCTTTGCAGCAATACCAAAGGAAAATAAACTCCGGATTTAAAAATTTCTCAAACAAAACTTATGTTTCCAATAAAATGTTGCTTTAAAGTTGGCTTTTTTTTATATCAAGAACTGAGCAAACCACTCATTTCTCTTCATTTCTTAAGAATGAAGGACTATTACATCACACTTTCCCCAAAGTGAAGGGAAACCAGTTCTCAAGGCTGCGCCTTTCAACTTATAATTGAGGAACATCCGTGGTTCTCCATGTTCTCACTGAATATCTCATTGCATTTATTTATTGCAAATCTTCCATTATCACCATCATAACACACACACACACCCCTAAGGCAAGTGTGTGCTGGTGAAGTTGGTCGGAACAAGAACAAGTTGACATTGAATAGATTTTCATGAGATTATCAGTGTCCACAACTAATTCAGCAAATACAAAATAATTACCTCACATCAGAAGACTGTGCCGCAAGTCTTTAGGGAGACGTGATCAATGATTCCACATAAGAGGTTGCATTTGTTTCAAGCATTCGTTGTCTCTGCTAGTCTTGAAGCCTTTCTGGGCTAGGAAAGCAGCCTTATTCACCCCAGGGTCCTGGCACTGTCTGTCTATTCATTGCACCTAATTATTTAATGGATGAAGAACTGAGTGTAGGACTGAATGCGATTCTTAGCACAGATTTTCTACGAATTGGTAAAACACCTTTATTATGACCTATCAAGTCTAAACCCTTGCAAGGGAAGTTTAGTAAGTATAGGAAAGGAGTTTCTTGGGGTAGATCTATCAACTCCAAGCCTCTTCCATTGTTTAGCTTCTGAAATTCCAAGTCCTGCTGAACTGGTCAAGCAAAGCACCTGTCCACATGCCAGGAAGCCTTCTTCCTCACAACTTCCTGTAATCCTCACAGACACCTCTAGATCTTTCCAGAACCAGGGTAGAGAGACTTAAACCTGTACCAGTGCCTCAAAGCTGCTTCCTTCTAATCTATCCAGCTCTTTTCTACTGCTTTATCTCATTTTTCTTGAGCTCTTGCTCCATGCACAGCAGTGGGAAAACATTTGGGGTGTAAACACCCCAAAATGGAGAAAAAATGTCACTTTTAGAAGAGTAGAGTAGGTTTCCATGAATCAGTGATATGTGAGGCAAACAACAGAAGCAGATGAAAAAAGAATCCAGGGTATTCCAATATGAAAGAAAACCATGGATGATACCACTCAGCTGAAATATCATGGGAGAATACAAGTGTGGTGAAATACTACAGCCAGAGAAGGACACAGGAGAGACAACTGTAGTGGGGAAGTGGTGAGCAAAAGTCAGGGTAGGGAACCCATATGGATCATGTTAATGCATTTTAACTTGCTGGCAGTCTAGCTTATGGAGGACCTGAGAACTAAGCTTTAGTATTTATTCCACGGGACAATACCATTCTTTAATCTATTTATTTTGCTAGTTAGTCCTCCTCTAATTTCTATCTTAAAAAAAACACCCCTGAAAACCAACCCTGAAGACCTCTTCCTCAAAAATAAATAAATAAATAAATAAATAAATAAATAAATAAATAAATAAATAAAACTTTGATTTTCTGAGTGGACTCACTTGCTCTCTACATCTTTCTACCTCTCAGACCACTTCCATATCCTGCTTTCCACTCATGCTGGTGGGGCTTGGCACGTAATTCCTATGGAGGCTGAGCTGCATGACAAAGGGATCTATCTCCTACCCCTTGTCCCACTCTCTTCCCATTCAACTCATCAGAGTTGCTGGTGAAGTCTGCATAGCCATCTGCTCGAACTAGAACATTGAAAGTAAGCATGAGGATTAGGGAGGATGAAAAAGAGTGTTTGTGGGAAGGGAGAGTATAAAAGAGGGTAACTGGGGGAATAAGATTCAAATATATATTTACGAAAATGTCAGAAATGGAAAAAAAAATAAATAAGTAAAAATATTTTATAAAACACTACCACACAATGGGTGAAACTCCTTGTAAACCTTACAAGGAATTATAGACTCCCAACCTGGTCCTCAATAAATAATAAAAAATATCAAAAAAATTTAAAAAGGAAGGAAGGAAAGAAGAAAGGAAGGGAGGGAGGGAAAGAGAGAGAAAAGCCTGGGCAAGAAATCTTAGCACCATCATCTGTTTAATGTAGAATCTTGAACAAATCATTTCAATTTATTTTGTTCAACTGTAAAATGGCATTCATGACCTTATAGGATTTCCATGAGTATTAAAAATAATGCTTGTGGGCTGAGGAAATGGCTTAGTGGTTAAGGCATTTGCCTGCAAAGCCTAAAGACCCTGGTTCAATTCCCCAGCACCCACATAAGCCAGATCTATAAAAGGGCACATGCATCTGGAGTTTGTTTGCAGTGGCTGGAGGACCTGGCATGCTCATTCTCTTTCTCTCTATCTCCTTCCTATCTCTCAAATAAATAAATAATAAAATATTTTTTTTAATGCTTGTGATTGCCCTGATCAAGTGCTCAAAGTTGTGAGTTGTCCTCAAATCCTGAGGCAGGATTAGAAAAACTGCTCTGAATTGTCAAGTCAGCTGAGGCAAAAAATCTTCAGAGGGTTTTATACATCATCTGTTTGAATCTAGAGTATTTGTCCTCAACTACCCTATAATAATGTCATTTGGGGGGGACTTTAAATAGAAAAGGGATGATCATAGGGTTTTGTTCCTCACATGCACATGCATATGCACACATGTAGAAGCTGGGCTGAGAGAAGAACCAGATGTGAGAAATTACAGGGAATGAGAGAAGACACTTCTCTTCAAGGCACAGTTTTGTCCCCTGGTCTGTGTACCCTTTCAGCAACAGAAACTGGATTTCCTCTCATTGCCAAATCTGCCCCCTCCCCTTTAGTTTGGGTGCCATCATTCTATCCCCTGCAAGGTAACTGGATCATCATACTGACTATGTAACTGGTTATCCAAAGCAAATCAACTTCCAGAGAGAAAGGGTGCTCTACTACTTTAGACTGGGACCTCATGTATAAATGAGGCAGTCACTGAGAAGGCATACCGGGTGTCTACACAACTCACAAACAGCAATCCAGCTGACTTAGACCACACAGCTGTCAGTACCCGTCAAGTTCCTTTGGTTTCTAGTGAAAGAGAAGTTAGGCTCTTTCTGATCCAATCTATTTTTTTAATTGTATCAGAACGTTTTAAACTCAGTGTTGCACGTAGGTTTCCTGGAAGGCCATGTCAATATACTGTGACACATCTGGATCTTTGAGTATCAGGATGTGGGAGTATAATGAAGCAATTTTCATCCCAAATCTTTAAAGTCATGTAGATAAACTGATTGGTTTCGATTCAGGGAACTTAACTGCCAGCTTCAATTAGCCAGGCTTCTTTAATATATTCTTCTTCTAACATGGTGGGTAACTTCGATAAATTATTATTTATAGAGTACTTATTAAAATGCCATGGGGAAATCATTCCTGGAAATTTTTCACTGTGTAACTGTAAATGATCAATCCCTCGCTTACTGATGGAGTGTTTGAGGACTAAAGTCAGATCATAGGATCACACTGGCTCACACCTAAAAGAGACTCCAGACAGCCTTCTGGCCAACTCCATTCTATCTCCACGCCTGCGACATCTCTGACACGCAGCCATCTAGGGAATGTCTGAAGTGCTAGCTGATGATAGAGGCACACATCCCTGCTGATGGTATTTTTTAATTCTGCTTAATTTTTTTGTTTTCCAGATGAAATCTGGTTTATGATTTTAACTGAAAAGATGCAGTTGCCAAAAGCCCATACAACGTTGTTTACTATGGATCCATTCTCTGAGGGAGTGGACATCTTTTAACCCTTGCTGTGCTCATCCCTTACAAGGTGGGGAAGACTTGCATGAGTCTGCACTGGTGAGCAACCAGCGTGCCCTCTAAAGTGACATATGGTGAAACAAAGTGATTATCCCATAAACTGGGCCTGAGTATGCAAATCCGAAACACCTAGTTCAAAACTCAGCACCATTATAAAAAGGCAAGGAATTCAACATCTCAATTCTTAGTTTTTTTTTTTTCATGTTTATGACACGGCATGGTACAGTGTTGACTTTGGGAGGCATTCTGGAAAGAAGGGCACTGTATAAAGTGTCCAGAACAATGTCTCTTGGCCCATGGCAACACTACCATAGCCATTGTTACAGATTCACCCAGGATACGGAATCTGGGCATTGTTCTGCTGTCATAACACCCACCCAGGGTTAGTGGCCTAGGGGTTAGCTCTGTGCACAGTATGGTCCCAAAAGACAGCTTGTCAAAATACTCTGTCAAGCACTCCTAGAGCCTCAGTTTAAATATCTGGTTTATATTCTGTGAGTAGTAAATTCTAGCGATTAAAATTCAGAACCTAGAAAACTATATCTCACCCTGAATGTGCCTTTAAATTCACTGGACAGTCCTTTTATTTATTAAACTAGAAACGATGCTAGTGTCATTGAGGGGTCAAAAGTAGATGTTTTCTGAAATTTCACCTGGAGACTTTAATATTGTATATATATTTTATTTATTTATTTATTTATTTATTTATTTATTTATTTATTTATTTATTTATTTATTTATTTATATGACAGAGGGAGAGAGAGAGAAAATGGGAGCACCAGGGCCTCCAGCCACTGCAAACAGACTCCAGAATCGTGAGCCCCCTTGTGCATCTGGCTAACGTGGATCCTTGAGAATAGAACCTGGATCCTTTGGCTTTGCAGGCAATGCCTTAACCTCTAAGTCATCCATCCAGGCCCTCTGGAGACTTTAACTTACACCCAGGTTATGAACACAGGTTTAAAATGGTATGGACGCTTCTGACTATGGCCTCCCTTAGCCCCATGTCCCGATGCACCACTTTGGGCACATTTCTTAATCTCTTTGGACTTCAGTTTTTGTTCCTTTGAAATGGAGAAAAAAGTGAAAAGTTCTCTCTTTGTGAAGCAGCTGTGGTGTTTAAATGACACAGAGCCTGGCTTCTTTAATCCCAGCCCTTGGGAGGCAGAGATAGGAGGATCACCTTGAGTTTTAGGCCACCCAAAGACTACACAATGAATTCCAGGTCAGCCTGGGCTAGAGCAAGACCCTACCTTGAAAAACCAAAAAATAAAAATAAATAAACAATAAAAACCACAGAAGAGGTAGGTAACAGAAAATTAACACTTGGCAATGGGTGCTAAATTTAATTGTTATCTTCAATGCTTTCCCCTTTCCTTCTTCTCATTTGTGCCTCAGTTTGTGAAAAGGTATCAAAGGGTGCTGAGCACATCAAATATAGGTATAAGGTGTAAGCTCTTAGTCCTGAACACCAGATCCTATTTAAAAAAAAAAAAAAAATCACCCAGGGCTGGAGAGATGGCTTAGCATTTAAACGCTTGCGTGTGAAGCCTAAGGATCCTGGTTTGAGGCTCGATTCCCCAGTACCCATGTAAGCCTGATGCACAAGGTGGCACACGCAGCTGGAGTTCGTTTGCAGTGGCTGAAAGCCCTGGCATGCCCGTTCTCTCTCTCTTTCTACCTGCCTATTTCTGTATCTCTCTCTCTCAAATAAATAAATAATAAAATATATTTTTAAAAAATCACCCAACCTGAGTACATTTCAGGTAGATGGTGGCCCAGTTTGTGTTCCTGATAATCCAGATTGATTTGCACTTACAGAGCATGGGAGGAGACATGGGTCCCCAGTAACAGAGAACTTAGGAAAAACACAAACAAACTTGTCAACCTGGGCTTTGCTTTCTACCAGCAGTGGCCTGGCTGAGTCACTTCAATGCAAGCTCCAGGTTTGGGAGAGGTGCTTTACAGACTAGACCTACTGCTTGAGTCAGCAGCTCTGGTATCACCTCACAACTTCTCAGCCTTCCTTCAGACCGACTGACTCAGGAAATGGATCTATTCACAAGATCCCCAGCAGATCTGTTCGTACATGAAATCTGGAAAACGTGGGACATCGTTAACAAGAAAGAGGAAGTCATGCCAAAAGTCTGCACTGCACACTTTCCTGAAACGGTGTTCCGCCTGTCACCCGCTCAGTTTGGTTGTTTCGGGGAGGTTTCTCTGCAGCTTCTGTTGAGTTAAGGTCTGTAAGTCATCAGCTTATCTCCCTCTTCTTCCATTTCTCCACCACTGGCAGGCTTTTGCATAAAGACCTTTGAGTGATTGGCTGCTTAGTGTTTTATTCTGGTTCCTTGCACTTATTGAAACACAACACCTGATACCCGGCTTAAAAAGTGCCTTGGGCCAGTGCTCAAGTTGAGTCAAAGAAAGAGTAAACTGGGTCTGGGTTGATGGCTCATTAGTTGAAGAGCTTCCTTCACAAGCATGAGAACTCGAGTTTGCATTCCCCAAAAAGCCAGGAACTGTAGTGAGTGTCTTTAACCCGTGCAAAACCAAGGAAGAATGGGATGCAGAGACAGAAAAAAAATCTCCCGGAAGTTTTCAGACCAGCTAGATGGGTGAACATGGAAATGACCAATGAGAGACCCTGCTTCAACAAGGTGGAAGGTGAGGACCAACATCTGAGCTTGTCTTCTGACCTCCACTCATGTGCCATGGCATACCTGAACACACACACACACACACACACACACAGAAGAAGACTCAGAAGAAGAAGATGTAGAGGAAGATGAGAGGGAAGAAGAAGAGGAGGAAGAGTAGGAACTGAAGCATGATCCAGTTTCCCTTTAGTATCCCCTATCTCTGTCTTTCCATGTCCAGAATTCTAGGATCTTTCAAAGGTTAGGGAATGTTGAGCTTCGATTCAGATGTAAACAAAGAGAAACCTGGCCTAGATCTCATGGACTAAAACAACAAACAAACAACAATAAACAACAACAACAACAACAAAACCAGCTCAACAACAACAGCAGCAAAACAAAACCAAAGGGACCTTCAGCCAATCATCATGGTGTCACGTTCTCACCACATGTGTGATGAAATCTCTGGTTTCACTGATGTCCAAGCAGCTGGAGAAAGAAAGGACGTAAGCCAAGGCATAAAATACCTGGGCGAGAACTGAGGTGCAAGGAATGGAGGGAGAGGAAGAGAGAAAGAGAGAGACAGCGAGAGGTTTCCCATTATGCCTGACAGTGTGGCTCCAAATTAGAATCTGCTAGAATTCTGCAACCACCTTTTACCTCCTGCCCCCTGGATCTTGAATAAGAAAGAAACGTGGATCAAATAACTTTACAACATTTGCTATATTACAATACAGCTACTCATCCACAAAAGACAGGTCCAAGCATTGTGTGACCAGTTGGAAAAGGAGATGGGCCTGTTCAGAAAGGTTTTCCCCAAGGAAGTAACCAGTCTGAAGGGTGGATGGGTTAACCAGGCCAAGATGGGTGTGATCAGGGAGGGAAACCCTGCTGGTGCTGAAGATCTGTGAGCAGCAGATCAGTCCTCTTTATTTTTTTTTTTAGATTTAACAGTTTATTAAGATCTGTGCCATTTTTTAAAACATCAGTCCTTGAAAATCATGTAGAAATAAGTGTGCAAAAAGTTTGCAAAAACAAAACATAATTTAAGCACGTGTAAGTAGACAGGTGAGCTGAAGCTTGAAGTAGCTAGTCACTTCCTTATGATGCTGTGGCCGTCAAGTAATCCTGAACTTCAGCTGGAGCAAGCCTAAGCTTCCTAAAGCCGGCTTCATTACAGATCACGACTTCTGTGTTACCCTCTGTCATTTGCCCTTCAAAGCTTTCCTTCAGGGATAAGATGGCTGCATGGATGGCATCTTCTAGGATCGGTGTTTTAAGGAACTGAAACAATTCTGGACTGAGTAGAGCCCAGAGAAGGGAGGAAGGACTGGGATCATGACAAGCCAAGGCTGGGGTGATGGTAGAACATTCCAATTTGCATTCCAACAGCGCTGGGAAACAATGAAATGGGCCTCCAGCAATGGCAAATGTGACTAGAATTGTGCCCAGTGCCACGGTGCTCTTCAGCCCTGTGGAAAGCGATAGTCATTGGATTCAGAAGTGCAGTAGAGAGCCCAAGGCAGACAGGAGAGGGACGGGTCAGCCAGCCAGGAGTTAGGCTTTAGACATTTTGAATTTAGATCTCTCTGGCTACTATATGCAAGTCTGGAGGTTAGGTGAGCGCTCAAGGCTGCAGGAAGACATTGTTTGTAATAGTAATTTCAAAATTCAAAGTAACAAAAGTTATTACACATGAGATACTTGCTGACCCCGCTCTTCATGATCTAATTCAATCCGCACAACACTTGTGTAAGTGACTAATGCCCTATGTTGAGGAAGAGAGGGCCATGGGACAGGATGACATCTAAGGATGTCATCTGTCAACTCCTGTGTCACACTGCCCCCTGCTGAGTACCTACTAAGTGCCATGATCTGGAAAACAATGGCATTTAAGACGATCCGAGGAGCTTAGAGTCCCATGAAATTGGTCATGGAGTTGATGACTCCTCACACACACCAGAAAGACAAGAAAGCATAAGAGCTGGAAATTTCTGCCTTCTGTTAAACTTCCACTTCCCTGCAAGCCACACCTCATTGGGAGTTAGTTCCATGGACATCAGGAACATAGGTACAGTGTGCATATCTGCCTCGCTAGTGCTTCCTCCCTTGGCTCACCCAGGAAGGTATGTGTCTTCACTGATCCCTGGTGTTATATTGCCCAAGGGCAAAAGGTAAAGTAAGAGTTTCATCTCATGTCCAAACCTTCAACTTCAGACACACACACATATACACACACCTTGTCTTTGGCAAAGTAAACTATGGCTCTCCCTTGCCATGGGCAACGATCTCCATGTGCTGCCTGTACATTGATCCGAGGACGATAGGATGGCCACTCAGAGCATCCAAGGAACAAACAGAATCGATCCAACACCATCCTTTTGTCCACATTCTACTCTTGCTCACACTGTGAACATAGCGGAAGCATTCCATTGCTCTCGTGACTCAGAGGAGTTGGAGATTTGAAACCTGACCATTCTGTTGTTTACACCGGAAGAAGCAGAAGTCAGTATGCAATTATGCAACATGAGCTATTCTGAAACTCTGGTGCCTTGTTCTAGTACAAAAAAAAAAATACACCATTAGAAGATCACTAAATTAAAAACCTACATTTGTTTATATGTAATAAACAAGCTTTCAAGATCCACTTGACATATATCAAAAATGTATTTTTTCCTGTTAAGTGTGGTTTGCCTAGTTGAGCAAAGAGCACAGCACAGTTTGGAACAACACCCATCGCCCATTTTAGAGCCTTGAATATAGCTATCAGCGACAGTGAAGATGGCAGCCAATTTGATCATAAAGTGAGAGGTTTCAAGCACTTGGTCCAGTTCTGATCCTTTACTCCCATAAAGACTATAAAATTTGGGCTGGAAGATAGCTTAGTGGTTAAAGGCACTTGCTTGCAAAGTCTAATGGCCTAGATGTAAAGCCAGATGCACAACGTGGCTCATGCATCTAGAGTTCATTTGTAGTGGCAAGAGTCCCACGTTCTTTCTTGCTCACCCTCTGTGTCTCAGTCCTTTCAGATAAATAGATAAAATTATTTTTAAGAGGCTATAAAACCTGTCTCATATTCATCAGATCACACTTGGCATATCTTTTGATTTTTCTTAAACATATCTCAAAGCACTAGAGAAATTTTATTTGGGTTATCCACTGTGGACAATTCAGAATACCACTTGTGAGCAGGACATCAAAGTCATCCCCAAGGACTCCCAGGCTCCTGGACACTAGCAATCAAATGAGAATGCACTGAGCAAAGGCCAAGGAAACATACTGCTGTGAGCACTTTTTCCACCAACAACGTTATTATGATTTTTTAAAAAAAATACTTTTATTTATTAGGAGAGAGAAACAGAAGAGAAAGAGAAAGGGGGGAGACAATGGGAGCCCCAGGGCCTCCAGCCACTACAAATGAACTCCAGACACATGTGCCACCATGTGCATCTGGCTTACATGGGCTCTGGGGAATCAAACCTAGTTCCTTCGGCTTTGTAGGTATAGCAGACAGCTTCAGGTTCGCTGAGATGAACTTTCAAGCCAGGAAAAGTTATGGAGGAAGGGATATTTATTGAAGCTTACAGATCCAGGCGAAGTTCCATAATGGCAGAAGAAGCTGGCCTGCCTTTACAGGACCAAACACAGAGAGCAAAAGCCACAAGCCAAAAGCCACAAGACACACAGCACAGCATACTTCAGGAACTCCAGCTAGGCACACTTTGCATATCTTTAGATTGAAATCTCAAACCCACCAGGACACCTTAAGATCCGCCCAGTGACACTGCCTCCAGCCAGGTGACTGCAGATGCAAACTACAAACTAATAAAACCCTGAATATATTAGGGGCCATGTATTCAAACTACCACAGTAGGCAAGCATCTTAACCTAAAACTTCAGGGCCTGGATCCTTAGGCCTCACAGGCAAGCGCCTTAACTGCTAAGCCATCTTATGGGTGATTTTTGACTCTTTATCATGAATGCTTCCTAGGGGTCATCTTTATAAATGTCTCCTTCCTTAAAGGCTTTTACTTCCTCTAATTATTTAATTATTTCTCTAGATATTGGGATTCATCAAGGTGCTATCTGCACTGCCATATTCATTTCCTAAAATCATACTCCCTTCTCCAAACCTGCCCAATTTGGCATTCATTTTCATCACTTCATGAACCAGACTCCTGTTAGCACTCAGAGGGACTAACATATCACTCATTAAAATGAACTTTTTTTTTTTTTTTTTTTTAGGAAAATGCGGAAGGTGGGAGGGCAGAAAGATTGTTAGAGCCGTAAGTTGGGTCATTGTGCATAGAGACTTTGCTTCACCCCCATAACTGATGGCTACCCCACAATGCAAGACCCACAATCCCCATGGGGGGGAGGACAGGGAGAAGGCTAACGATGGTACCATCATGGCTGTATATATACACTATATGCATAACTAATAAAAAATAACAATAATAACAATAAAATGAACATTTTGTGACCTTTTCCTTCCTCCAGGAGTGCAAATTAATATGTATTCAAGTTGCTTACTAAGAGTATCACCATTCTCTTATCAAACAGTCATTTCATCTTCAGTTTTGTCTTGGGTGTCATGTTTCTGAGGAGGACACTTTCCATTGCACTTATCAATCGCTCCAATAGAAGGTTTCAAGTGACATTTTCTTTCCTAACTATAGCTGTGGAGTCCATCTGTTTTTTTTTTCTTTATTAATATTTTTCTTTCAAACCAGCCTTCCAGGAAGCTCAGATACATTACCCAATGTTGCAGTGACCTTCTTGTTGCTGGACACACACCTGACCATAAACAGCTTGTGGCAGGCAAAGGTTTGTTTTGGCTTGAGAGGAAGCACCTTGATGGCAGGGGGAAAAAATGGCATGAGCGGAGGCTAGACACCACTCTTTGGCCAACATCTGGTAGACAATGGCAACTGGAGAGTGTGGTAGAAACGGGCAAGGGGAGATGGGCTATAACATCTGTAAGCTGGTTCCCCAAAACACCTCTCCTTCAGCAAAGCTCCAATTTCCAAATCACCATCAGCTGAGAACTAAACATTCAAAACACACGAGTTTATGGGTGACATCGCCACCCACTATAACAACCCATTACTAGAATAACATATAGATACATAGATGTTAGAAGAGTATGATAGAATGAATATAGATGATAGATAGATAGATAGATAGATAGATAGATAGATAGATAGATAGATGATAGATAGATGATAGATAGATAGATAGATAGATGATAGATAGATAGATAGATAGATAGATAGATAGATAGATAGATAGATAGATAGATACATAGATATGATAGATAGATAGATAGATAGATAGATAGATAGATAGATAGATAGATAGATAGACAGACATAGATATTATATAAGAAGGCCATTTTGGAGTGCATTGTGTATGAATAATCAGGCATTTTCTAATGCATGTTTTACTATAGTACAGAGCTAAATGTCCACCCACAAGAGTGTCAAATATAGATCAGAAGCTGTTTTCAAGAACCTCAACTCAGCCTCTCAAACCTGCTATTTGTTCTTTCACCCTTGGCTTGGGAAAAGTCACTGGGTTGCTAAATGCTTTAGGGACTGTAAAACAAAGTTTGTACCCAAAACAGAAAAAAAAAAAAAAAAAAAAAAAAAAAAAGAAGGAAAATGTATGCACAGAAAACAAGGTGAGAAAAGGCCCCTTGCTGGCATAAATCCCCCCAGTTCATGTTACCAGGAATATTTACATTAGAATATATCTTCATCTTAACCAACAGCTACCTCTGAGGTCAAGCTCAAATCCTGCCTAGGAGTTCTTTGGTTTTATTACCATGTGTCAACTCAAGCTTCGGCCATGATTTCTCTGCCTTCTGAGGCATGAAGGGAAAGAGGGCAGAGTGAGGGCTGGTAATATCTGTCCTGCTGAGATTTTTACACAAGTGTCTGGTTGTAAGCTCTGAGGCCAAGAACTTTCCCCGCACATACTGACCTTTTCGTGAGCAAGGAAAGGCCCACCACCAAATGATCAGGACCATATCTAGCTTTCTTTTCTGGCACTTGCTCCTAGAGACGGACTGATTTGTGCCATCGAGATAAGTTTCCTTGCCCACACGAAACCCCCTGGGAGTCTTTGCCAGCTGTAGGATTCAGTGGGAGAGGGAGAGATTTATGGTGTTTCCATCGTGGTCTTAGTTTTCTATGGGATAGCATTCTATCTCAAATAATTTCTCCTAAGCCTATCATTATAAAACATCAATCAGACATTCACGTAAAATCGAATTTTATTATTAACATCAACAATATCATAGTAGGGCATTGGTGGTGCATGCCTCTAATCTCAGCATCGAGGGGCTGAGGTGGGGGGATCACTGTGAGTTCGAAGCCATCCTGCACTACAGAGAGAGACCCTGTCTCAATAATAATAATAATAATGATAATGATAATAATAATTTCTCACTGTCCAGAATTAAGGAATCTACTAGGAGTAGCAGCACATAAATGAAGTTGCTGCTTTCACAAGTAATTTTAGGCCTGTTCCTAACCAGCTTGTCCAGACCTGGCCTTACATTTCACTCTGCATCTCTCAAGCTTCTTTGTGGAAGGAAGGTCGCTTTTTCACTAGCACTGCTCATCTTCTGTAATTTGAAATGGATGTCAGGACAGGGTCCTCTTTTAACTTATATTTTATTTATTTATTTGGTTAGTTATTTACTATTTTATTTTTATTTTCGTGGTTGCATGCATGTTACTTTCCAGCTCACAGAATCTCTCTTCGGCTGTGTTAATTCAGGTACCCTCAGAGTTCATCAAGGTACTTTTTAAAAAATGCTATCTCTATGCTTTTCTAAAAATGCCATTTGGTCCTGTAAAAAGATAATTATTGTTTGATTCCCCAGATCCCACATAAGCCAGATGCTCAAGGTGGCGCATGAGTCTGGAGTTTGTTTGTAGTGTCTAGAGGCCCTGATGTGCTCATTCTCTCTTTCCCTCTCTTTCTCTTTCTCTCTCTCTCTCTCCTTCTTTCTTGCTGTCTCTTAAATAAATAAATAAAAATAAAACATTGTTAAAATATATAATTATTCTTGGGGCTGGAGAGATTGCTCTGTAGATAAGGTGCTTGCCTCCAAAGCTTAATGACCCAGGTTCAATTCCCCAGTACTCACATAAGCCAGATGCACAAAGTGGTGCATGCATCTGGAGGTCATTTGCAATGGTTAAAAGCCTTGGTGGTCCCATTCTCTCTCTTTCTCTCTTTCTACCTATCTCACTTTCTTGTCAAATAAACAAAACTATATATAACTTCTTTTATTATATATATTATATATATATATATATATAATTTCATTTTTATCATATTTAACATAATTTTATTGTACAAACATCCCTGATTTTTTATGTCATCTCAAATTGTGTGTGTGTGTGCGTGTGTGTGTGATAGAGAGAAAGAGAGAGCATTGACTCTCCCTTACATAATTTTAGATGATTCTAGAGGGAATCCCTCTTACCTTGTTGGCAATCTTATGGAGAGATAACAGCCTTTTTGGTTATAATAATGAATAATATTTCTCTATATTTATATTTATGCAGAGTTTCAGTCTATATATTTATTCTCAAGGTGTGTGAATTCATTCTCTTAACGTTGTCATTGGCTCTTGGAGTTTAGTCACCTACATGAACTCCTGTTTCCACATATAAGCAAACAAAGCTTAGACACAGTGAAATGATTTCTAGTTTATTCAGGCAAGGATAGGAGCTAGAATTAGCACCCTACTCCTGCCATTTCCAGACTCTGTTTTCTCAGCAGTGTGAGTCAGAAGGGAGTAAATACAACACTCATATAGGTTTCTCCATCTTTCCCCAAACTGAACGACTTCATTTATACTGTCCTATTTCATGTGGATTTTGTGTTGGATTTCACAATATCAATGTTGTATCAATGTTAGCATGAAAATGATATGGTTTCATATTGAATTAAATTACTTAACTCTTATGTAATCTCTTTGCCTTTGTAGTTATTTTTCTTTTAGTTTAGGCCCCAGTCAGCTATCTACTAAAACGTTATGCTCGACATGTCAGGTGCCCATTGGCATGGCTCTCTTATTTCCTACACTCCCCAAAGATAACACATGGAAACAAATAGATAACTCTTATTTTGCACTGAGCCTGTTCTTGATGGAGTTGGACCTCCTGTGAGAATGCTGAGTTCCTTTTTATTTCAGATTAGTCTTTTAAGCATTCAGTAGGCTGGTGAATAATCTATTGATTTGTAGGCTAGAAAGAACTTTCCTGTGGTCGTGCACATTGTGCCAGACAGCTTCAATGGCAATGCCTTATATTTCAGCCTTTCCCTTTCTCCCCTTCACCCCTGCATCCCTTCTCTTCCAGGTGCCCCCATTTCTCCTGTTTAAGCTCACCCTGGGATATACAGATAACCAAGACATATGGACAGACAGCATTTCACCACCCTACTGACACCCCAGCCACTCCTGTCTGGCCTGGCTCTCAGCACAGCCTGATGAAAAGATGTCTGGGCGAGAAGTGTTTAACCTCCTCACCTCTCCCCTTTGCCCTCTGCCTTTCTGAGAAGCAGTGCGGGAAGGCTAGAGTGAGAGAAGAGATTAAATCAGGTGGTTGAAAGCTAATACCATCTCCCAGTCTCCCAGCAACTCTCACAGCGAACCCAGGAATTTAAACTGTAATATTATCCCCAGCATAGAAAGAGAGAAAGAGAGAGGTGAGTTGGAAGAAGAAGAAAAGCAGAAGAAGGAAGAAAGTGGAAGAAGAGCAGATAAAGAAATAGTGCCTTCCTGTTTCAAGTGCCAGGGTACCCATGAAGGCTGGGGACAGAGGTGGGACAGCTGTCTGGTCTTTGCTGGGGCCCATCTGGGGGAGAAAGCTAGGTGGAGTTCAGCTAGACATCCATGAGGGAGCAATCAGAACCAGGTCGGCCAAGCCTCCAGGGCTCTAGGGGACATTCAAAAACTCCAAACAAACGCATGCATGGAAAGCTATGCTTTGTTTTCTTTCTGCCCCTGCTGGGAAATTCTGCCCATTGTGTTTCCGTGGGAGGCTTTTGTGGCTAATTTTGAAAAATGAAGTGAGCAGGTAAACTGGAGCTAATGGCCTCAACCCCAGGGCAGACATCTGGGGCGATGTTGACTTTGTTGCCAGAGAGCCAGCTGGCCTCTACCCTGCTCCCCACTTCCAGCTCCACTCCCCGCTGGCCTCCAGGGGGGCTTCAGCTTCTAATGAAATAACTGCCAAGTCCCAGCTCTTGCTGCAGCTCCACAAATGTTTGTTTTAAGAATGAGCGGGTACTTGTTGATGCTCTTCCTTTATCCTGACAGGCGGCAGCTCCCCAACTGCTCTTTTTGGCAGGGAAAAGAGTCACGGTGGGCATAAACAGTCCCAGGGTGAGGGAGACTGGGCAGAACTTGGGACAAGAGCATCTCTGACCAAGGACCAAAATGATGGGGTACACTGCTCTGAGTGGGGTGCTCAGAACTCTGCTTCCTGACAACAGTCATGGGTTACCTGCTCTTCTTTATTGACTGATTTAAAAACTTGATTTGTGGGCTGGAGGGATGGCTTAATGGTGACAGCACTTGCCTACGAAGCTTAAGGACCCAGAGTCAATTCCTCAGAGCCCAAGTAAGCCAGATGCACATGGTGGCACATGCATCTGGAGTTCATCTGCAGTGGCTAGAGGCACTAGTGTGCCCATTTTTTTCTCTCTCTTTTTTTCTCTCTCTCTCATAAGTAAATAAATAAATAAAAATATTTTTAAATTTTTGGCAGGGCATGGTGGTACACACCTTTAATCCTAGTACTCAGGAGGCAGAGGCAGAGGCAGGTGGATCCCTGTGAGTTTGAGGCCACTTGAGACCTGGGCTAGAGAGTGCAACCCTCCCACAAAAAAACAAACAAAAAAATTTATTTGTTCAGGAAACAACAGCATAATATTGTAGGCCTATCAACACATCATGAATGATGGAGGAGGGCCAAAAATTGACCTCAAAATAGAAGAGGGATTAGTTGGAAAGAAGGGGTTCAGTGGAAAGAGGGTGGGAGAGGGGAGACAAAAGAAAGTGATGGGAGGATTATGATCAAAATGCACTATGTGTGTATGAAAATTATCAGTAAAATTTGATTAGGGCATTCAGTGTGTGTGTACGGAAATGTCATACAGAACCACATTAATATCTACAATTAATACATACTGATAATTTTGTTTGTTTGTTTTTTGGTTTTTCGAGATAGGGTCTCACTCTAGCTCAGGCTGACATGGAATTCACTATGTAGTCTCAGGCCTCGAACTCACAGCGCTCCTCCTACCTCTGCCTCCCGAGTGCTGGGATTAAAGGCATGCACCACCACACCCACCTCTGATAATTTTTTAATAAATAAAACTGGAGTCTAGCACACATAAGAACTGTGGAATCAGTCCTCTATTGCTGAAGTTACCTTAAAACACGTGTCTACTGTGGATTGCTATGTTTAAGAGTGTACTTTGCAAACCTGATGGCCTAACTTGCTATGTGACCTCAGGAAACACATGTCCTTGTCTGGCTGTTATTTTACTCATGTATGTATGACACACTTAGGAAAATAATCTTGGCCACTTGGAGTGTTGAGACGAGTACCTAGATAAAGGATGTAGGAGATTTCTTAGTGTCCATGCGAATAACTGTTCAAAAGCTCATTGTTATTGACACCACAACACTGGTGATTATTTCACACACACCTGCCGATGGATGCTTGATTTCAAGAACACTAGAGAATTCGAAGGTGTGTGTGTGTGTGTGTGTGTGTGTGTGTGTGTGTGTATTCCAACTGGGCTATGGTTGACCTAAATTGAATCCGACAAAGTCACATTCTCCATCCAAAACCAGATCTGCTGTCAGCCCAGAGTGTCTGTACGAGGTGAATGGAACACTTGTCACACCCTGGTTGATCAGTGAGGTCTGTCTTTCCTATTCACATAGGAAATTCACCTGGTCGTGGACACTGTGGTCCATCTTTGCACCAGAAAGCATCCTTCCCAGAACTGGTAGGAGTCAGCACACCTACAACTGGAAGCCTATGAAAGCATCCTAGAATGGAAACTGAAATCGCCCCCCCCCGCATACACACACTTGTGTGTGTCTTCTCTGTCCGTGGGGGTCTTCATCTAGTGCCTTGGACAGAAAACAGAAAGGGAAGTTGGTAAGGTAAGTCCCTTTAACCTGCTAAATGGCTCCATCTTTGGGCAGCTCATTCATTTCGCAAATTTCCTCAGCACTCATCACTTACCAGCCATGGACCTAAGTGATTCGCATGCAGCAGAGAGAAAGGGGGGGGGGGAAGATGCACAATGACACATGCATATAAACTTACTGCAGGGAACCCTCTCAGTCTCTGTATATCCACTGTCGGTGGGAAGTTTGGGTGAATACATTAAGATTTCAATGTACGTACAAACAAAACACCCCACAAGCAACAGTAGGGAGAATTCTGTTGATGTGGGAGTGGGCATCCATTGCTGTTAGCCAGACAGAGAGCGCTTGCATCTGTTTTTACTCTCCTACCACTGTACTTGGCTCTCAAATCCCTCCTCCCACACTGCACAGCTCAGCTTCTTCTACGCAGTCCAGTTCCCCTGATTGTGAGTTGAGCTTCCAGGGTCTGTCAAGCAGGACTCAGCGTAAGCCCTGTACTTTGACACAAGGGAGTTTTGCATTTGTTTCACCCAGAACATCAAACAGAGCATCTCCCCTGGGCCCCGGATGCCCATGTTGCCACCTCATTAATGATTATCTGGGGGAGGTTTTATGAGGATCAAGGCAGATGTGAACAGATGTAAAAAAATGGATCCCTTCTTGCCTGCAACATGATGGGATAAAAGCGATGCTGACATTTTGTGTATGTTTCTAAGTCATGAACATGGATTCACTGCTCTTTTATTATTTTTTCTTTCTTTCTTTCTTTTCTTTTTTTCAACTATATGCTTGTTCTTCACTCATGTCTCAGGAGTGGGTGCTGCAGAAATGTCACGCTGTCCAGAAAAGCAAAGGGGTATACACCCCAGTTTCCCTTCAGGAGCAAGTACTTATACCAAAGTGGATACTCAATAAATGGCAGCTGAATGAGTGATTCAATGAATTAGTGAAGGAGTGATGGGAGAGGTGTGGGAGCTGATACCTGCAGGTGGCAGTGGTGAATATCAGCACTATGGAGAGAGAAGAGATTAGACAGACAACAGGTACATAGACTCAGCAGCTGGACAGTCCTAGTTCAGATGTGTTCTTTAGGTTCTGAAAAAGAAATAGGGCCTCAGAGTTTTTTTTTTTTCTTTTTTTTTCTTTTTAAAAAATATTTTATTTACTTATTTGAGAGAGAAAAAGGCAGACAGAGGAAGAGAGAATGTGTGCACCAGGGCCTCTATCCACTGCAAACAAACTCCAGATACATGTGCCCTCTTGTGCATCTGGCTTATGTGGGTACTGGGGAATCAAACCTGGGTCCTTAGGCTTCTCTGGCAGGCATCTTAACCACTAAGCCATCTCTCTATCCCCAGAGTAGGTTTTTAATCATTGTAAGGGAAACCAAGGCATTGTCTCAGTACATCAGTAAATGAATATAATAATTGATAACTAATGTACATCAGGCTCCTTCTAGATATCAAATACTTCCTTCATACCTTTTTTTTTCTTTTAGAAACAAGCAGTATCACAGAGATTTTACTTTTTCCCAAACTTTCAGAGCAAAATGGAAGGAAAAGGGAGATTAAAAAAACAAAATCCTCCACTCTTTTTCTACTAAGATTCAAATTCAAGCATTCTGACTCTGGTCTTAAGACAATTACTGGAGCAAGGAAAACAGTGAATTGAGCGAGCCAGTGAGATGAGACGAGAAGTGTTAGAAGACTATGTCCAGACCCTGCCTGCAGGGGGAGCTATACAAGCCCTACAGAGTTGACTTGATCTGGACACAGGTGTGATTTCAGGAAGTCCTATTCTTTCTGGCTGTCCATGAAATCGATTGTGTCAGGCTGCAGCTGTGGCGCATGCGGGACAGTGATGTTCCTTTCCAACCCTTTCCTTGCTCTTTAAGTCCACATTCCTACGCAGTCACAGTACATTTGGCTCTTAATACCATACAGGCAGGCCCCATATTGACATCTTGTCTTCTAACTTACCTTCAATGTTTTCCTTAACAGTGTGGTTAGGTGCTTTTGAATGCCCTACCAGCAGCTCCCATGTTGCTCAAAGCTCCCTACCTCAGTTCTCTACTTGCCTGCCTGTGACACTATCATCTGTTTCATGTCTGTTTCAAGGGATCCAAACCTTAGTGTCTCAAAATCTATCTCCATCCATTTGACTAACCGGAAATCATTTACTCAATCCCCACTAATTTTCTTCTTTTGCCTTTAAAAGTATTATTGCAGGAACTTTTACACATTTCTACCAAGACATCTGCCATGGGAATCTTCCACTCTTCTGCCTCCTTGTGCATTCAGTTGCTTCTTGAAATTGTGCAAGGGCTCCCGATTGATTCTTGCCTCCAGCTTCTCTCCTCTGTTCCCATCCCCCACCTGCTGCCAAGCCAATCTCTCAAGTGCCTTTCTGATCATGTCACTCCTCTGAGCAGCAAGCTTCAACAGCTCCCCATTCCCTGCCAACGAGCATCCGGATTCCTTATCATGGCTTTTCACATCCACTTAGATCTGGTCTCAACTCAGTGCACATTTATTGAGTCCTACTTAGTGCCAGGATCTGCACGAGGTGTTGTAAATGTAAAACGAAACCTGAGATGCCTCCTGCCCTTAGAGGAGAAAAAAGGAGAGAAGCTGGTCCCGAGGAGATCTCCAGCCCGCACTTCATTGCTGGAGGTATGTAACGTTGGATCCTGGCTGTTCTCCAAAACTTCCACAGGGCTTTCTTGACTTTGTGCTCAGGAAGTTTCTCGCTCCCTCCTCCAACCAACACACACCCCTGTGCTTTCCTGTCTCCTCCTTCACGAAGTGATCACGAGTCAACATCTGGAGATGCCTGCTCCTTAGCCATCACCTTGGTAGAGTTGTGTGTGAAGTAACATGATTATATCACCCTTGATGTACTTGCAGTCACCTGTTCTGTGTCTGCTGTGGTTTCGGTGTTCTCTGTCCCTCATAGATTGCTGTGTTGGGCACTTGGTTCCCTGTTAGTGGTATTCTTTTGAAAGGATGTACAATTTTGGGAGTGGAGAGGTGGAGCTTTATTAAAGGAAGTGAATCACAGAGGGTCGGGGGGAGGGGCACTTGGGGTTTGATAGCCTGGCTCTATTTCTTGTCCATTCCCTGCATCCCTACTGTGGATGCAGTATGACCAGCTACCTCACATTCCTGCAGCCATGCCTTCCTCATCAGGGGGACTGTATCCCTATAAACTGTAAGCCAAAATCAGCCCTTCCCCGCTTAAGTGGCTTCTTGTCAGCTATTGGATCACAGCCTTGAAAAAAGTAGTGGATACGGTCCTGCAATGATCATCTCATTCCCAAAGCTGATCTGTAACAGAATTGTCTTCCATAGTGTATATGAAGCAATGCAGATTCTTAAAAGAAACATCAGTGGATGAAGCAATGCAGATTCTTAAAAAGAAAATCAGTGGCCTTAGGTAATATTGCATTCTACAATTTTTAAAAATATTGTATTATTTTCATTTATTTATTTGAGAGAGAGAAAGACACGGGGGGGGGGAGGGAGAGAATGAGCATGCCAGGGCCTCCAGCCACTGCAAATGAACTCCAGATGCATGTGACACCTTGTGCATCTGGCTTACGTGTGTCCTGGGGAATTGAACGGAGGTCCTTTGGCTTTGCAGGTAAGCCCCTTAACCACTAAGCAATTTCTTCAGCCCCATCATTCTACAAAATTTAATAGTCCTCTGCCTTGCATAACTTATCAGAGACTTTACTGATTACATATTATGCTTCAAAAATCTCCAAAAATATGGGCAAGTATATAAAATTTTCAACACACATTAGGACACAGGAATTTTTCTTATACTTATTCCATTTCACAAGAGTGAGCCCCATGTCCTAGACAAAGTGTTTCATAAAGTTTCATAAAGTTTAGGCAATTCTTTCTTAGAAAGTAAGACTATTGAGATAATAGGGTTGCTAAGAAAATCACTGGTTTTGAACACTTGCTCTGTGGTACCCACAATACCAAATGTGTTTAGCAAACCAAACTCAGAGCACATAAGTGCCCCATGTCACCATCAAGAAGGTAGTTAAGGGTAGGAGAGATGGCTTAGCAGTTAAGGCACTTGCCTGTGACGCCTAAGGACCCAGGTTTGCTTCCACAGTACCCACATAAACCAGATGCATATGGTGGCGCATGGGTCTGGAATTCATTTGCAGTGGCTACAGGTCCTGATGTGCCCATTGTCTCTCTCTATCTTTCTCTTTCACTCGCTTTCTCTCATAAATAAAATAAAATAAAAAATATATATTTTAAATGCTTTGAGGAAAACGGTATGCTTTAAAAAATCTGTCTGACCCTCTCTCCCGCCAAACTCATGACAGCCCAGGATTTTCCAGTACCCTTGTGATGGGTTCTACAGTGTGATTTTCCCTTTGTGCTTTGATGCTTTATAGGATAGAGAGAGAAAAAAGAACTGTGCTCCACTGCTCCTAGGCTCAGGAGACCCGAGTTTATGACCCCAAATCTGCCTTTAATTAACCATGTGTCATTAGGCAAAGAATTTCTCCCCTCTGGGGCTCAGTTTCCTCAGCTGTAAAATGAAGCTAGGTTGGACTTGTGGCTGTCTAAGGTCCGTTAACCTCTTTTCACCCTGCTCTTTTCTTTGCCAAGTTTCTGTGATGAATAGAATTAGATGAGCCCTTTTGTTGCCCATTGTGTCTGCCACTGAGAGAGCTGGCACTGGTCCTCAAAGGAATCTACCACATGGCCAATTTGCCTTGTCAACTTCGAGGCCACTTCAGTGACCCACAGCTGCTGTCACCATAAGGAGCAGGAAAGCTTGTCTTTTCCCAAATATGCTCTTCCATCATAGGGGAAAAAAAAAATCTAATTGTGAAACATCAAATAAATATCACTTAAAAATATTTGGAGAGTATAAGTACAAATGAGAAAAAAAAACAGATGGGATACATTTCTTTGCAATATATATGTGATTAAAAATTGAGGAGAAAAATGTTTGTGGAAAATATGTTTTGGATTTCCTGAACCAAAAGCTCTTGCAGAATAGTTTTAGACTTCCAAGGCACCATTATGCAGCTGCATTGGCCATTCTTCAATGAACCATCAAACCCCCAGTTGTCTTGGAAACCTGCCTGTGTCCTGGGATGTGTTCTCTACTGAGTAGCTGAAACGGCTTAACGTCTTCCAGTATAACTTAGTTTGACTGGAGCTTACCCTTTTGGGAACCTTCATCAAAACAAGATGTCTATCTCCTGACCCCACAGCCAAAAGTGACATGGCTTAAAGAAATAAAACAACAATAGAGGCTAATGTTATTTTGGGGAATAGTTCTAAAACAAAGCACAGAATTTCAGAGGTGAGAAATTTAATGTACAAAAGTGATTCTCTTTTAAGTATTCCTCACTCAGAGAACGAAATCTTAAGGACTAGCCCAAGCAACCTGAAGGATCAGTAGAAGGTTTCCAGTTGATTAAATTAGTCTAAGACTGGGACTTCAAAACTTAGGTTTTATACTGAGTTCTGCAATAGTTATGATAACACAAGTGTTATCATTTTAATTATGAGAGCCAACATATATCAAGCATTACAATTAGCAAAATTCTTGAATGAATCATTTATTTATCTTTTAACAACTATACCAGATACTGTTGGGGCCTGGCCTTGTCTCCTTAACATATTCCAAAGGCCACCTGACGCCTAAGTTAACTGAGTCTCTCAACTACAGGATATCCCCTGGCCACCAGATAACCTTGGTCCATTCTTCTGGATGGCCAGAAACCCTGAAACCAGTAGCAGTAATCCCATAATAAGCAGGGATAAATGTTGGCAAATAACACTTCTAGAGTATTCTAAGCTTTCAGAGAGTCTCTGGAGTGACTAAGGCCCATTTTTCCATAAAGGCAGCACCCTGACAAAATTACTTACACCAAAATAACTAACCTCAGTGTGTGAATTGGGGGGACATTAAGCTCATGTAACCAATGTATAGTAAACTGAAGCTGGGGGAGATGAAGCAGCATGTTCCAAACCCCTGATCTATCAATTAGAAAAACAATATAAAAATACCCATGCAACTTCAGTAGCAAGACGCCGGAAGGGTTGGAGCCATGCTGACCTGAGATCACAATGGGGACTCACAGAGCAAAGAGCACACTGGCTGCTTTGCCAGTCTTGATTTTCCATCTAGGTCTATATGCCACAAAGATGCCCTGCAGAATAGCCACTGGGCCTTTGCAAGGTGCTGAGTAAGGCTGGGGTTTGACCAAGATCACATTCATAAGAAAGGGAAAGAAAGCATAAAGGAAAAATTAGAACTCATTATTTTATTACTTGACATGATATCTATTTTGTAAAAGTAAAATATGTCATGTATATAAATTATGAAAATATCAAATATGTACTTTTAATGTCTCTACTCAAAGTAAAGCACTGTAAACTAAAGCTTTTTATAGGTTTCTTTATCTATAAAATAGGAGTCATAACGTGATGCTCACACAAGGGCTATAGTGGCACACAGCCATGGTGGATTACCAGCTGCTCTTGATTTGGCTAACAGATCCACTCAGTGGAATGGAACCCATAGCTGGAACTGGGAAACAAGTCAGAACCATATCCAAAAAATGAGCCCACTCTCCAATATCAAGCTCCCACCAATTGTGGGCTACAAGAGAGCCTACACCTATGAAATTCTCTAGAAAATAATAAATGGTAACCCCATTAATCCGGTGCTGACTTCTCTCTCCATTGAAGAATCTGCTTCTCTTTTTCAGATGGATGCAGAACCTAAGGAGAGAATCATCCCATCGCACCTCACCAGGGCCCCAGTTGAAACCATAGAGTAATGGGGGACATGAACAAGAGTGCTGCTTTCTTGGAGAACCCAGTACCAATCCAAGGGTGAAGGAGATAGACACAGAGAACACTCAACTCCTACCAAACCAGATATCCAGAGACACAGAGGCTCCCAAGAGCCCATCACTGAAATAGACCTAAAAGAACCCAACATGGTTCAGGGAAATTTGTGGAAGAGGGGGAGGAAAGAATGTTAGAGCCACGGATTGGTACATTAAAATGCACAGAGACATTGTCTCTTCCCCATAACTGATGGCTTACCCCCATAATGCATGACCCACATTCCCCAACAAGGAGAGTCCCTTCAGAGTGGGGGAGGACAGGGAGGAGGCTAATGATGGTACCAGCATGACTGTATACACACTATCTACATAACTAATAAAAAAAGAAAGAAAGAAAGTAGCCTTGGAAGGAGCTGGAAGAGAGATTGTAGCTCTTCTAACACCTTGAGTTTGAACATCTTGCTACAGTAACTTAGATAAAACAAATTCCAGTTGTCCAAATGAAAAAAAGGGGGTGGTGGTCATAAAAGAATATCCTCAGGGTAGATATGGTGGTGTACACCTATCATCTCAACTTTAATGAGACTGAGGCAGAAGGATTTCAAGTTTGAGACCATCCTGAGTTATATAGCAAGATCCTATCTCAAAAAAATCTTCACCGGGTGGCTATCATAAATGTTTGACTATTTAATCCTTATATTTGTCTTAGGACAATGTCTGACACAGAATAAGTGTTCAATAAAAATTAACTTTGGGCTGCAGAGATGGCTCAGCAGTTGAGGTGCTTATCTGCAGAGAGCCTAATGACCCACGTTTGATTCCCCAGTACCCAAGTAAAACCAATGAACAAGGTAATATATGCATCTGGAGTTTCATTTGCAGTGACTAGAGGCCCTGGTGTGCCATTCATTCTCTCTCTCTCCTTGCAAATAAATAAATAAAAATTTTAAATAGTTAGCTTTGGTGTGGTTTTCAATATTTGCTGCACAATTTTCATAATATCTCATTTTTGTCCTTGCAAAAAAATTAACCAGGGCTGGAGGGATGTCTCTGTGGTAAGGCATTTGCATGTAAAGCCAAAGGACCTAGGTTCAATTCTCCAGGTCCCACGTTAGCTAGATGCACAAGGTGGCGCATGCATCTGGAGTTCATTTGCAGTGGCTGGAGGCCCTGGAGCACCCCTATTCTCTCTCTCTCTTTCTCTCTCTCTCTATTAAATAAATAAATAATAAAATAAATTAACCAACATGAAGCTCATACAAATTTGTCCATCTTCCAGATGAACAAGAACTCTCACAGTGTTGCTTGCATTTCTGCAGGCAAGTTATGGCAAAGCCAGGATTTTATCTTACCATTGATTTTTCCCTATAACACGCCATGTGTGTAATAACACGAAAAGATTCTTGAACCTTTTGTTATTTCCATATGTTTGCTCTCCTTGCTATTTTTCCATCATTTCTCTTTAGTTAATAATTAGTAGTAAAACCACTGAAACAAAATGACCAGTATTCTCTTTCTTGACAAGAAAGCACAGGAGAGCAGAAGGTCCTGTTCTGGGTCACTTCTCTCTGTGCCACAGGGAACTTGCGCTAACGATTACCCACTCTCTGACTTGCTCTTTTAATTTATCTTCCATGGCAGGATCCCCTCAGCTACTGAATACAGTCAAGGCTTTCCCATCCCAAAGAGAAAATCTCGCTTTAAATTTAACACTACAGTTATTAATTAGAATAGATTACCTGATATAGCACATAACTCCAAAAGCTCAGCAGTTCTACACAATAGTGGTTTATTTCTTGTTTTTATTTTGTTTTATTTTCAGAGTTCAGTGTGGATCTGCATAGAGAATCTCTTCCATTTGTGGATCCTGGCTTGTTCTCTCTTAGGTTGAGCTCTGTTCTAAGACCTTGTATTTCTCTCCATAATGGATGATATGATTTGGGTGGTAATATTGCCCACATGAGCAACAGAATAATCAGTCTTGTTTAGTGGTTAACCAACCTAAGGGGTATAAAATGTTCTAAAATGTCATTCTATGTTTATTACACACACACACACACACACACACACACACAACACACACACAATTTTTTCTGCTCCAGAACGCCCCCTGTAAGACCTCATCATCAAGAGGAATGCCCTTTACCACCAATGTAAAAAAAGAGTTAGATGACTCCATCTTATTTGTTTGTTTATGAGAAAGTGAGAAAGAGAAAGAGGAAAAGAGGGAGAGAGAGAAAGGGAGAGAGAGAAGACAAGCCAGTGCCTCCAGCCACTGCAAAGGAACTCCAGACACAGGTACCACCATGTGCATCTGCCTTATATGACTTCTGCAGAATCAAATCTGGGTTCTCAAGCTTCACAGGCAAGCACCTTACCACTATGAGAGAAACAGAAAGAGAAAGAGGGAGAAAGAGAGGGAGGGAAGGAAGGAGAAAGAGAGGGAGGGAGGGAAGAATGGGCACACGGGGTCCTCTAGCTACTGTGAACAAACTCCAGACCCATGTACCACTTTGGGCATCTGGCTTTACATGAGTACTAGGGAATCAAATCTGGGTCCTTGAGCTTTGCACACAAGCACCTTGATCTCTGAGCCATCTCTCCAGCCCCTCACATCTTCTCTAACTTACAAATATCCATTTTCTTCTATGATCTTGGCATCTGGAGACAATAGTTGCTTGACCAATAAGTGAGTGGATGGGGTGAGTCAGATGGAACCATACAATTTCTCACCAGTGCTCAAAGCCCTCAATCACACCTCACTTCCTTTTTCTGCCTAATCCTTCTTAATATCATGGCTTTCCAGCTACAGCCCTGCTGAACACAGCGGCTGGCAGTTCCTGAGTATGTGCTGAAACCTTGTTCCAGACATTTGACCTTGTTCTTCTTTGTCTTCCAACGGATATGGTTTTATACTTTCATCTGTCGAAGTCCCATCCCTCCTACGATGTCATAATTTTCCTGTGCTTTTGTCTGTCTTGTCATTCAATGGTAATTCTCCATTCCTAGAAGACCTGCAGCATATAGAGGTGTGTCCTTGGCATGCTTTTTCTTTCAAGGTCATTCTCTCCATACAGGTCATGAGGCCCCCTCCATGTGCCCACCATGGGAATTACAGTGTTCTGTCCTCTCCAAGGTCACCTGAGAGTCTTCTGAAGTAGAGACGATGAGCCTTGTGGAAAGGATGATGATGTGGTTGATAGAAATTCAATTTTCTATTTTAAATTGTTCTTAAAGTCAGCCATATTTGTGCTTTCTCTGCACAAATTTTATTACATGCCATAGGACTCTTGAGCCTGTGGACAGCTATTGTAGGATTGCCCAGCCCATACACTATAAACTAATCTAATAAATCCCTTCTATAATATATTTAAAATGCCTTCTATGTTTTCCCTATGCTAGAACTTTGATTTGTCATGAAAAAAAAAATGTTTTCTACCTAATACATGGGAGGAGAGGGACAAAGGGTCTGAGATCCAGCCTGGGGCAGTCCTGACATTGATCTACAACCCCTTTTCTTCCTCATTCTCTTTCTTAAGACTCTGCTATGAAAACCTGAGGTTCTAAGAAGACCACACACTGTTTGAAGGCCCTAGAATACTCTCCATGAGCTTGTATAAGATGAAGAGAGAAACTGAAGGCTAGAACACTTGGTACACATAATACAGACTTCAAATCCCGCTACGTGTCCTTTTTGTGTTTCCAGAACTTTGACTGACACGTTAAGAGTTCCAGTTTACCTTTTATGAAAGCCCTGTGTGATTGTGCATGTTATATACCCACACCCTCACAGGCAGGGCCAGGACTAGGGTGATGCAAGTGGGAGCACAAGGTATCAGATTTAAGGAGATGTTTATTCTGGGCATTCCTGGAAGTAAGTTTAAATTTTATATATCCCTAAGAGCCTCATGTACCACATCTTAGTGCACACCTTGAGAACCTGGGTGAGCACTGAATGGTTTACTACATATTATAAGCTCACAGCAGAAGATTGTACATAGTAAGATAGTAAGTGTTAAATAAGCACTAGATCCTAGTCATTACAAAGCCAACTTTTTTGTTGTTTTTAGACGACTGTTTTGATGACTCTGGCACTACTTATATCATTATCTACTGCCACCACTAGTACTTGTAACACCTCGCTCCTCACTTAGCTTTGTGATGAAAATATTTTAACTTTTCCAGGGGGTGATTCTTACCCACACCTCTGATTTTTATGAATAAGGTGGCAGACAGACAGGGCTGGAGAGATGACTTAGCGGTTAAGGCGCCTGCTTCCTAAGCCTAAGAACACCAGTTCCAATCTCCAGCGGTTCCAATCTCCAGGTCCCACGTTTAGCCAGATGCAAAGGGTGCAATGCCGCACTTGACCACAAGGGGGCGCATGCATCTGGATTTCATTGGCAGCAGCTGAGAGGCTGCTGGTGTGCGCCCATCTCTGTCTTCCTCTCCCTCTCTGTCTGTCTCTCTCTCTATGTCTCTCTCCAAAAAAAAAAAAAAAGTGGCAGACAGACATACAGCCTGGAATGACAACGTTCTGCAGGATGAAGCTCAGCTCTAGGAAAACTGAGACCCTTTTGACGAGCACCAGAAGCGGAAAGCAGAAAGTCAGGTCAGCTGACTTGGGAAGGCTGTCCTCTGGAAGAGAAGGAATCATGGGAAGAGCAGCAAGTCTCAGAAGATCTAGTGACAGGGAAGCTAAGAGCCCAGGCTTTGGCAGACGTGCATTCGATAACTGGATCCACCACTTCCTGACTGTGTGCCCTTGACAAGTCCTTCCTTCTTTCTAAGCCTCCACCGTTTCAGCCATCCTAAGTGTTCCTAGCTCAGAAGCTGTGTGTGATCATTAACATGGCAGACTAGGAGGAAGTGATCAAAATGGATGACATAGCTAACACCTCTTTCTTTCTGTCACTGTTGTGGTAGCATCTTGCTATCTCTTAAGCTTTTATTTGTCAATCTGAGTCTGACAAAAAACAAAAAAACAAAAACACCGGATCTAGGTGAAGATTGCCCTGGGAAGTCACAATACACAAAGCTCTTTGTCTTTGATCAAACACTGGTCCTGGGAAGGAGGACCAACAAGATTGGCCCCATCCCATCTTCCACCAAGTCTGACCTCTGTTCAGCATCCTCAAATGTGAGCTGTGTTTTCAAACCTACATTCTTCAATCAAGGCAGAGTACAATAACTCTGACATCTTCTAAGAGTAACTACCTGGCTGCAGAGCCTTCTTTTTCTTTTCTTTTCACTGGGCCTCTATTGACTGTGTGTGATTGGAAGCTGCTTTCTGAATGGTAGAGTTCTACAGCAGCCCTGCTCCTGATTTGGGCATGATGATCCCTCCCCCCCAATACTCCCAGTGAAAATCTCACCTAGTCCCTGAAGGGTTTGTCTTGGATTTGGAATGGTACATAATGATGTTCACATACTTTCAGATTGAAGCAGAGTGGACAGAAGGGGTGCTGGATTGGATACTTTTTAGGACTGAAGGGGATGCTGGAGAACAGTGACCTTAGCAAAAAAAACAAAAACATTTTTTTTAAAGGTGAATGGTCCCCTGGTCATTACTCTTTACCCTTTCTATGGTCACTATGCAGACTACTTGTGTTTTCTTATAACCTATAATTGGGCTCTTTTCTTGGAAGATGTGTCAGATACTGTTGTGTATGCCATCAGTAGAAATAGTCTTTGACATGTGCCTAATAGGAGGTAACAAATTATGCAAAGTGTCCTCCAGACCAGTGTCTCAAGGCTTTCAGTCTGGAATGCAATCCTGCTCCCTACCAGCGTCAAAGGAGGGTGGTGTAGACCAAGGCAGTGCAACGTCAAGCCTCTTGGCTGAAACTCCGAGCACTCCGGGGTGTTCTTTCCCTCCCACATTGCTCAGGGAGCCCACACAGAGGAACATCTGGCCAGATATAATCTACAAAACATGCTGTGAAACATGTTAACTCCCTCAGGCCAATGGGAGCCCACCTAGTCAATGAGCAGGGAAGGGCCCCACAGTGAATTCTGGAAGCTGAGCTCTGTCTCACATGGGACCCATGTTTTTGTAAAGAGTGCATTCCAAGTCAATAATTCATGCTGAGTTCTGACAGCATCTGGTTGGTAATCTGTGTTAGGAGTCAGGATCATTAGCTTCAGGGACCAGTCAGGACCTGGAGCCATTGTCTGCTCCTTCTTCCAACAGAGACAAGAAGGAGGACGAAGTAGCCCTTGGTTACAGATAGGCCACCGTTCCCTTGGAGCTAGCCTTTTCTTCCATCATTACTTCATCCTCAAGTACTGTGCCAAGTGCTTGAGACACAGCATTGCATTTAATTTTCACAATTGCCATAAGACTGGTCTGTATTTTCCACTTCTGTGGCTATGCATATGGGGCAAGAGAAGACACAAAATATTCCTGAGGGTACTTGATTAGTTAATGTAGTACCAAGAGGAAAACTAATTGGCTAGCCATGTAACCCTTTCCTTGCAGCGATACTGGGTGTATATCCATTTTCTGCCTCCAGACATATCTAAGACCATCCCATCAGAGTACTCAAAGGAGGGCCTGAGTTGATGTCAAAAGTGTTCCTCTTCAAAGCATCAGTTCCTGGACACCTGAGACAGTTTATTCGTATTTTTTCCTGGATGACTAGAGAGATGGATATACACGGGTGATGTAGATAGAGGATGAAAGCTGAAAATCTGTATGTAGAAAGAGCTATTTTCTCACCAGCCATTGCTCAGGTGTGAAGACGCAAACAGAGAGGACAGGGAGGAGGCACACACAATTAAAGGAACAATTTGAAAGGTCCCAAACTTCTGACTTCAATTAACCTCTGGACTTGATCCTGTCCTGATCAACTGGCTCACGGTATGACAGACCCAAGCAGCAAAACTGGTCTGGGGTTTTTCCATGATAGCTTCCACAGATTCCAGTGGGGGAAGGACTCGAGTTCATTCCCAGCACTGCTGTGCAAGAAAGAGTCCAGACTCTGGAGAGCTAATAGAGAATCAGCACCTCTATTGCTCTCAAGCATAAAGTAGGGGAAGACCACCCCATGGGCCTAAGATCTGAGTCAGCAGCACCCACAGATGACTTCCTGTCCATCTTGATTTCTCTTCCCCACTTAACCACTGCATTTTCAACACATATCAAATCTCCTACTCCCTTCGTCTTAACAACAAAAGCTGATGGACGGTGACTGCTCTATGGAGTGTCTCAGGAAATGTTTTCAATCTGAATTCCTCCAGAGGCACAAAAGTGAACCAGGCCACTGGATTTGGTGTTAAGGTTCCAAACTCTACCAAATCTCTTCCCATATGTGGGGCCTTGAAATTGATATTTAAGTTCTATAACCATTAATTAAATTAAATCCCAGTTTCCTTACTCATGCAGTGGGAATAGTAATTGTCTCATAATAGGCTTAGGGGAACCAAACTAAATAATGTAAATAAAATCATATAAAAGATACATGGTCAGTGCCTTGTTATGGTTCAATCTAGAGTGTTGTTATTATTATTACTGGTGTTTGGAAGAGTGTAATTATGACTGTATTTGTCAATGCTGCCATGACCAAGTATCACAAAATTTGTAGTTAAAAAATAAAATTGAAGGCTGGAGACATGGCTTAGCAGTTAAGGTGCTTGCCTGAGAAACATAAGGACCCAGGTTCCATTACCCAGTACCCACGTAAGTCAGATGCACATGGTGGCACATGCATCTGGCATTTGTTTGCAGTGGCCTGGGGCCCTGACATGCCCATTCTTTCTCCCTCCTTCTCTCTCTCTCTCTTTCTATTTGCCTCTTTTTCTGGCTCCAATAAATAAATAAAATATGAAAAAATAACAAAATAAAACTGATTATTGCATAGTACCAGAGGCCAAAGTCGAAGATATAGGGTATGATGAATTATGTACAGAGTACTATGTGCTTCATATAGGGTACTATGAGCTCTATAGAGGGCACAATAGACACTATAAAGGGTAGTATGTGCTTAATACAGGGAACTATGTGTCTTATAAAGGGCACTATGACCTCTATATAAATACATTACGAGCTCCATATAAGGCAATTTGGGCTATGTGGAGAGGTACTATGGGCTCTGCACAATGAGGACTATATGACACAAAATAAGCTCAATACAGGGCAAAATGAGATCTATACTGGGTATTATGACCTCTGTACATGGCACTATGATTTCTCTGTGAGGGACTATGACTTCCATAACATGAACTCTGGGCTGTACACAGAGCATGATAGGACCTGTGAAGGGCAATGTGGGCTCACACAATGAAATATGATGTCTTCACAAAGCCTTGCAGCTTCCATGCAGGGCCATGAGTTCTATACTGAACAATATGACCTCTCTCATGTATACTGTGAGCTCAATTCACGTCATTGTCACTTATTAGCATTACAATAAGAGCTCCCAATAGGTAAATGATGAAATTAATGCCGGTGCAGTATAAGTTCAAAACAGGGCAATGTAAGATTTATTCAGGACCCTGTAACCTATGTGTTCCATATAGGGCATGATGACCTCTTTAAAGTAAACACTGTGATTTATAACTGGGCAATATAAGTTCTGGGCACACCAATATGAGCTTACACAGATGCCCTATGACTGCATAGAGAGCATTATGCCTATGTGCATGTACATCATTATGTACACACCACGGCACTGTATTTCTTTACAAGTACACGATTAACTGTATACAGAGCTGTACTAGGTTCACTGTGAGCCATAAGCAACACTGGGGCTCTGTATGGGTCACTATGATCTGTGTACAGGACATTACATACACAAGTGCACACTTAGCTCTCTACAGTGCTCTAAACTAGTACAGTATGAACTATGGGAAGCACAAGGGGTCTATGCAGGGCACTATGTTATTTATTCAGACCATATCAGATACATTATAATTGATATAATAGTGTACTAGGAATTCTAATGAGTGAATGAAGTCTGTAATAGAGTCTATCTGATAAATACAGATTTACTATGATATATATTATATCATAGTAATATATATCAACACTCCAAAGAGTACTATGAGCTCTATATAGGACACTATGGGCTATATGAAAAATATTCAGGTGCACTCTGAACTTTGCACAGGGCATTGTGAGCTTAATTCAGGGCACAATGAACTCTATATAGGGCAATATAATCTCTATAAAGGTTTGCACTGAGATCTAGTTGGATAACTGCAAGTTATGTGCAGGGAATGAGAAGTTACATAGGGCACTCTGAGCTCATTATATGCCAACATGAGATCTATAGTAAGCCTTATAAGCTCTATACCAGGCAATATCACTTCCAAAGGTTTCTGTAACTACAAAAAATTGCACTTGAGCTCTGTGCAGGGACTCTGAGCTCTGCACAGTACAAGATGAAGTTGCACGACAATATGTGATCGATAAAAGGAATTATCATCATACATAGCTCAGAATTCTCTGACCTCTATGAATTGCAGCAAGAATTCTATAAGTGCCATATAAACTCCACAAAGATGATTACTGGCTGTATATAGGTTCACATGACCTTCATGTAGGGCACTGTAAGCTTCATAGAGTCAGCTGAAGTCCGCAATATGTAATATACACAGAGGATGATAAGCTATATTCTGGCCACTATGACATATATACAGGGGACTGTGTCTTTACATTGCACTATGAAAGCTATATGATAAAAGCTCTACGCAAGTCACTATGATTTCTATATAAGTGCACAAAGTGATGCATCCTTGGTACCATGTATTCTGTGCCATACTCTTGTGAACTCCATACAGCTGCATGATCAACTCCATACTAATACACGAACTATTTATATGCACTGTGTGAGCTCTGACCAGCCAGTGTGAGCTGCATGTAGGATTACCATAAGCTGTATACATGGTACTATGAGATCTCTGCAGGGGACTTTGAGATCTATCTAGGGTACTAAGAGCCCTATACAAGTTATCATGAGCTCAACACAGTACTGTCCTGTGTTCTTTACACAGGTGCATTATGAGCTAAATACAGAGAAAATATGAATTCTGTTACTCTCTACTGCACGCTTGAGGTCTATTCAGGCTTGCTGTGTGCTCAGTACATGACACTGAGTTCCGTACTGTGGGCTATAAATTCATACAGGTCAGAATATGCACTATACAGTTGTGCTCTGAGCTATATGTAGGGCACTGTGGGCTCTTCACAAGACAATATTAGCTCAATACTGAGCAATATGAGATTTATACTGGGTATTAAAACCTCTATCCAGGGCACTTCAATTTCTATAAGAAACCTATGACCCTTACAAATTGTACCTTGGGCTGTACACAAGGTATTGCAAACACCTTGCAGACAATATGAATTCACACAAGGAAATATCAAATCTACACAGGATGTTTTAACATCTCTACAGGACGCTGAGTAGTGTACTAGTGGTGTGTAGCACATTCCTCAAATTGAAATACTCCCTCCTGAAGAAAGAAAGGAGGCTCTGATTCAGGAAGTGTTGGCTTCCTAAAACTTAAAGGTCACAAACCATTCCCCAAAGTGTTATGTTAATTAGAATCTGAAACATTGCTTGGGCAGGAAGGAAGTTTCAGAGACTTGGGAAGTTTACACATCTAGGAAAAGGTTTCAGGATCTGGCCCCAACACTATATAAAGGGAAACAATTGTTTGGAGATGAGACTCTGAGCCACCTGCAAGTTGTGTACTGTGTTCAAGACTCCCGGACCAGCTCAGCTGCCTGCAGGTTGTGTGGTGAGCTCCAGGGATGCAGCTTCTGCCAGTCATCTCCTATGCTGGGGTGAGCTTTTCCAATGCAGCTGCCTTGGAGTCATCCATTGCTCTGTCAGCAACCCCTCACCCTGCTCTGTATGTAATCCCAATGAACTCATTGGTCCACCACAACTAGCTTTGTTGTAATCATCTTTTATTCTGTTGGCTATTCCCTCTTTTGGGATGAAGAAATCTGTTTACATCTCCCCAGGTGAACAAGTTTCCAGTGACAATGGGGCAAAATGACCTCTACATAGGGCACTAGTTGTTCTATACAGTCCATCAGCAATTCACTTGTAGCATTCGCTGGTGAACTATGAGGTACACAGAATCAATATGAGGCCCATACAGAATGCTGTGGGCTTTTAACTGGGGACTCTGGGTTCTATACTGGGCAGTATGCATTCAACGTCCTGAACACTGTAACTGATATACAGAGCAGTGTGAGTTATATAGCGAGCACTGGGATGTCTACAGGTGCACTATGTGATATGTACAAGTGCAGTATGTGAGTTTTGCAGGCCACTATGAGGTCCATATACATGTACTATAAGAGGGACATAGGGCACAATGGGATCTGTAAAGGGAACTATGTACTCTATAGAGGGCCTCATGGTCTCAATACAGGTCATTAGGAGCTCCATACATGGTACTATGTATTGGGCACTATGTGTTCTTTATTATGCACAGTGAGCTCATGCATAAGATCATGAGCTGTATTCAGGTGTGCATTATAAGCGATATGGGAGGACACTGTTAGCTATATGCAGACCATTATGAATGTTATACTATGAGCTCTTCACGAAGCCCTAAGAGCTTTATACGGGACAGTCTTATCTGTTTGCACAGGGCACTGTGAGGTCCATGCAGGGGCCCAAGAAGGGTCAGGAATGTAGCCCACAACTTCAATACAAGGCACTAATATTTCAAAGGAGATGCACTTCAAGTTGTATACTAATGTGAGCAGCATAAATGATGCTGTGAACCCCATTCGAGATACTATGGAATCCCTACAGGCTCGGTAAGAGCTTTATACAGAGAACTCAGGACCCTATAACGTGACGATGATCTCTATACAATAGCACTATGAGCCCCACATGGGTTCAGTGTGAGCATGATCTAGGGTATAATGACCTCAATGATAGCTCTGTGGGTGCTCTACAAGGTGCTCTGAGCATTGTGAGTGATACACAGGGGATTCTAAGTTCTACAAGAGCAATATGAACTTTTGTAACATAATATGAGCTCTATATAGTACACTATATCTGAGTTCGATGAACTTCAATATAAAATCTATACAGGGTACTAAAGCTTTTATATAGGGTACTGTGATTTCTCCACATGTAAAGCTGATCTCTAAAAGTGTATTATGTACTCTACACAGGCAACATGAGGTCCTCCAGGGCATTATGTGATCTAAGTATGGCATTATAATATCTATACTTGGCACCAAGTTCTATACTGGGAAGAATGACCCTATGCATTCTCTACTGGCCATATGAAAGCAATAAAGGTGTGCTATGAGATCCCAACAAGTGAAATGTGACCTATATACAGGTTCATTCGGCCTCAGTAAAAAGAGCTCTGTATAGGGCGATATGATATCAATATGGGCAGAAGGAGAACTATACAAAACAATGTCAAATCGATTCCTGGCAACTATGTCCTCCATCAAGTCGCATGATATCTACACTCCTGTAGCATGAGCTCTTTGGAGTCCACTAGTAGCTCGACACAAGTGTACTGAGATATAGACATGTGCCGTCTGTGGGCATCAGAGCTCTGTACAAGTGCATTAGGATCTCCAGAATACTCCCCTAGGAGCACTATGGTGGGTCCTGTGGGCTCTACCTAGGGCATACCTCTGAGCTCTATAGAAGGCATGGTGAGACCTATACAGTTGTACTATGAGTTCTCTACGTGGCACTGTGAGGGCCATGTGAGCCCTGTATAGCAAACTGTGAGTTCATAGAGGTAATTTTAAGTTCAATACAGGTGCACTATGAGCTCAGCAGAGGGCACTATTAGTTTTATTCAGGTGACAGTGAGCTCTGTGCCTGATATGATATCATGATGCATTATGGGCTGTATGCAGGCTCACTATGAGCTGTACACAGGTGCACAGAGCTCTAGAAGGGTGTACAGTTCCATCCTTACAGGTGCACTCTCCATATAAACGTAGAATGAACTCAAGACAAGGTACAGCGCCTTCCACAGAGATGCACCATGGATTCTACACAGCACAGTAGACACGCTCTGCAGGTGCCCTGTAATTCATTATTTAGCTTACTCTTCACAGTAAATCTAGAATATAACTCTATTATTCTCAGCATGATGAGGTTCAGGATGGGGAGCAAACAAAATAGAACAAGAGATACCTCCTCATGCCCTGGCTTCCCATCTCACCACGTGTGCTTGTGTGCATGCACTCCTGCCTCTGGGACACCCTGCATGATGAGGCCTCACCAGAATGAGCAGAACCTAGGACCATGTTCTTGGAGTCACAAAAAGTAGGAGCTAATTAAACTTCTTCTTCTTTTTTTTCTTACAAATAACCTACCCCATATGTTTTGGTATGGGATCTGCACTGGTTTTTTAAGAGCATGGCTCTTCAGAGAGCGTATCTTCATCTTTAGGTTTGATGTGGCACTTTCTTTCCTTTTGGAAAGTTTCCTGTGGTTCAGTATTCACCAGGACGAGCAAGCGTTCCCTGATAAATGCTCCCAGTATCCAACCACGCTTCCATGTTGCCATGGGTATTCAGAAATACATCCCGTGCGCGTTCCCGTGTAGACCACAGATTTGTCAGGAGCCATACTGGGAGGAGAACTGCAGTCGTGTTGCACATGGGTCTTCATATCCTACCATGCACATAATTATTTTCAAACTCGTCCGTAGTTCCCCTGCCTCCTTCAGACAAATACAGCTTTAATTCATTTAAAGCTTATAGAATTTCACCAGCTGGAAAGAAAACCAATATAGTTGCATGACAGATTATTGTTGTTGTTATGGTTTCTGTGTGTGACGTATAGTATTGCCTGTGTGTGGTGCATGCATTTGTGTGTACAGAGAGAGGCATGCAACCCATGCTTACACATCCATGTGGAAGTTAGAGAAAGTCATCAATTGTCCTAGCTATCACTCTTCTGACTTATTTCTCTGAGACAGTCTCTCACTAAACTTGGGGTTTGAAAGGTGAAGCTCCCATTTTTAAGTTAGACTTGTCTGAACAGGGAACCCCAACAATCTTCCTACCTCTGCCGCATCCCACTCAGTACTGGGCTTACAGACTACAGACATGTGTGGCTATGGGTGACTTTTTCCATGGTTGCCGTGGAGGAACTTGGCTTCTCATGCACACACAGCAAACACTCTTACTTGCTGAGCCATCTTACCACTGCAGAACATCTTTTTTCAATGTAAATCTTTTTACTTCTCATCACATGGCCAGTCTACTCCCAGACTCCACCTTGCTGCTCCTCTTAAGTAGCCTTTGTAAAGTGGAAATAAACATCTGGGTGATTGTGACTTGTAGAATTTTAACATTGGAAGCCGGCATGGAGATGCACGCCTTTAATCCCAGCACTTGGGAGTCAGAGGTAGGAGGATTGCTGTGAGTGTGAGGAGGCCACCCCGAGACTATGTAGTGAATTCCAGGTTAGCCTGGACTACAGTGAGACCCTACCTCGAGAAAACAACAACAAAAAAAAAAAAACAAAACAGAATTTCAACATTTGGATTTGGATTTTGATCTTTGAGGATTATGATTTTTTTAAATGAGTACTGATTTTTTTAAATATATTTTTTTACTTTTTTGTTTATTTTTATTTATTTATTTGAGAGTGACAGACAGAGAAAGAGGCAGATAGAGAATGTGCGCACCAGGGCCTACAGCCACTGCAAACGAAGTCAAGATGCATGCGCCCCTCCTGCATCTGGCTTACGTGGGTCCTGGGGAATCGAGCCTCGAACCAGGGTCCTTAGGCTTCACAGGCAAGCGTTTAACCACTAAGCCATCTCTCCAGCCCTCAGAGTACTGATTTTAACCTTTGAGGATTTAATTCTTTAGGGTTGTGTCTTTCCAACATCATGACTACTAAAATGCAAGGATTCTGCCCTTCAGCACTCCATGGAAGACCAATCAGCAGACCCATATTTTTTTAACAGATAAACAAGAATAATTTTTGCTCTATTAATCCATGATGGATATGGTTTTTTTGCTATTATTTTCATAATAACTCTGGAAAGAAGTATAGGGTTTTATTATGCCCCAAATCATAGAGGAGGAAACTGAGCTACAACTAGATCAGAAATTGAGTCAAATCCAGGCCACAGGACCTCAGAGTATGAGCCCTTTGTCATGATATTAAGAGTCTCATGCTCTACCGACTGAGCTAGCCGGGCATCCTTGTCATGAAATTAGATTGAACCTCAGGTACTTAGGATGCAGCCTTAAGTTCATAAAGAACAGAGGTAGGAGGGACAGGTATGGCCATCCAAAGGAACGGAACTCCACTAATTAGTATCCCAGAAGGACCTTAGCTGTTGGAACTGGAATTTCTGTACTCTGTGTGAAGGCAAAATAGAATATTCACTGTGGGAAACAGTATGGAGGTTCCTCAAAGAATTCAAAATCTGGCACCAAAATCCTAATCCTGGGTATTTGTACACAAGAGTTAAAATCATGACCCAAACTAGGTATTCATTTTATTATTTATTTATTTGCAATCAGAGGGAGAAAGAGAGAGAGAGAATAGACATTCCAGGGCCTCTAGCTACTGAAAATGAACTCCAGATGCATGTGCCACTTCATGCATCTGGCTTTGTGTGGGTACTGGAGAATCGAACCTGGGTCATTAGGCTTTACAAGCAAGTGTCTTAACCACAGTCATCTCACCGGCCTCTCAGCTAGGTATAAATGCTCCCTTGTTCACTGTAGTATTATTCATAATAGCCAAGATGTGAAAATGATGGAAATGCACATGGAGAAATGAATGAAAAGAAAATATGGCATGCATAGTCATGTTATACCACAATTTAGTCAGTGATGGCTCACCAATACAACACCAGTCCTCAAAGCTTACCGTGGAGTCTGGGGATGCAGTAAGCAGTAGGGCATTTGCCTCGCATGAGGATAAGGTTCAATTCCAGATACCACCACCACTAAGAGCAACAAAATCTGCAAGGCTCAGGGAATATCACAGAAGAGGTACAGAAAGAATGTAAGAGCCAGAGGATGGGGAGGAATGCTCTGGAATGCTGTCTTCTAGACATGACACGACCCTTGTGTTCATGAACTTATAGCAGCTGTGGATACCTGAACATAACTTGCAGGAGATTTGGACCATGCGCATTCCATCACAGATGGTGGAAGAGCTTATGAGCCCCAGCCCTCCTTATGGAGTTTTTGGCAGTTAATGGTTGCTGAGAGAAGGGGGGCGGGTGCATTTTCTTCAGTGGTGTAGCTGTGGGAAAGTTAACCATGCTCGGATAAATAACCTCCCACTCATGCTCAACTCAGCGGATCACCAAAAAAGAGGGGAAAATTGAGAAAAGAAAAATCTGGCATCAAAGTAGAAATGGAACTAGTTGGAAAGAAGAGGGCTAGTGGGAGGTATTGGGGACAAGATACGGTAACATGCAGTAAGTATGATCAAAATAAATTATGTAAGTGTATATGATTGACAACAAATAAAATAAGTTTAAAAATAAAAAACAGGGCTGGAGAGATGGCTTAGCAGTTAAGGCACCTGCCTCCTAAGCCTAAGAACGCTGGCTCCAATCTCCAGATCCATGTTTAGCCAGATGCGGTGATGCAAGGGCGCAATGCTGCACTTGCCCACAAGGGGGCGCACGCATCTGGATTTCATTCTCAGCAGCTGAGAGACTGCTGACGCGCCCATATCTGTCTACCTCTCTCTCTCTCTCTGTCTCTGTCTCTCTCCAAAAATAAATAAATAAATAAATAAATAAATAAATAAATAAATAAAACAAAAACTGACCTAAGCATGGTGACACACACTGATATAAAGATCACAATTCAGCTATAGCACTCCTGTCATCTTGTGATAGCATAGTTGTCATAACATTTACAGTACATTACTCACCTGTTGGCAATGATGTTGGTGTAAATAAGCCCTACTGTGCTCTGGTCAAAATATAAAATATAGTACAGGAATTGAGAATTGGCTGAGTGGTTAAAGACATTTGCTTGCCAAGCCGGGCAGCCTGGTTCAATTTCCATGTTACCCATGTAAGCAAAAATTGGTACAAGTTTCTGACATTTGTTTACAGTAGCAAGATGTCCTGGTGCACCTACACCTCCACCCCCAACACACACACACACACACACACACACACACACACACAAATGAATGTTTTCTTTAATTTTAAAAATAAGTACAGAACATGCAATTATGTATGATACTTAATATTTAATGGACTACAATAACTGTGCTGCTGGTTATGTATTTTACTTTGCTATATTTATCATGATTTTATAATATACTCATACTCATTTAAAACCTTTGCTGTAAAAAGTAACTCTGGAAGCAGCCTCACACAGCATGCTTACCACATACATGGATTCCATGAGGTGTCCACACTGAGTGATTTTGGCCTTGTCCAGGTAGGTTTGTGTGAGCTCAGTATGATAGCCACACATAAAAATCAGCTAAAGACACATTCTTCTCAGAACATATCCTTATCAGCAGGTGAGACACAATTGTTCACTGCATGAAATTAGACCCAACATTTAAACAATAAAATTCTGCAATGTAAGACAACATGGATGAACCTTGAGGACATAATACCAGGTGACATAAGTCAACCATAAAAGAACAAATATGGCATAATTCTACTTAATAAAAGGTGTCTAAAACAATCAAAACTCTTTTGGGTGTTGTTGTTGTTGTTTGAGGTAGCATCTCACTCTAGCCCAGGCTGACTTGGAATTCACCATGTACTCTGGAGTGGCCTCAAACTCACAGTGATCCTCCTTCCTCGGCCTCCCAAGTGCTGAGATTAAAGGTGTGCATCACCATGCTTGGTCCTTAAAATAATCAAACTCTTGGGAGCACAGTGTAGACTAGAGATTCACAAGGATTACAGGACACTTAAAATTATTTCTAGAATAGAGTGCATGTTATACTTTCTCCTTAAAACAAACAAGCTAGAATGTGACTCAGTGGCAGAGTGCTTATCTAGCATATTCAAGACCTTGGGTTCATCCCAGCACTGAAGAAAACAATAAAATGATACTAACAATAATGAATATTTCTTTTTTAATTGATTAATTTATTTGCAACCAGAAAGAGGAAGACAGAGAGAGATAGAGAGACAGTGACAGAGATAAATGGGCACACCAGAGCCTCTAGCCACTGTGTACGAACTCCAGATGCATGTGTCACTTTGTGCATATGGCTTTACGTGGGCACTGGGGAATTGAACCCTGGATTGTTAGGCTCTGTAGGCAAGCACCTTAACCACTGAGACATCTCTCCAGCCCCCTCTTTTTTACTTTAAATATTTTCTTTATTTATTTGCAAGGAGAGAGAGAGTGGGTGCACCAGGCCCTCTAGCCACTGAAAACAAACTCCAGATGCATGAACCACTTGGTGCCTATGGCTTTATGTGGTTACTAGGGAATCTGGAGGAGTCATTAGGCATTTCAAGCAAGAGCCCTAACCACTTAATCTCTCCAGCTCTATAATAATGCGTATTTCTTGAGTGCTTATCATACAACAGAAGTTGACTGTGCTGAGAACTTTATAAGAATTTGCTTCGTATTTCATCTTATGAATAGGATGTGTAATAATTACACCAGAAGTTTACAGAGTGAATAAACTGATACACAGAGAGGTTCATTACACTACAGTATGGACGTCCTAGAAATACTAGAGCCAAGATTCCCTTTCAGGTGTTTAAATCCAAGACCTGTGTCTTAGCCACTCTGTTACATAGATGCATTACGTCATCCCAGTTTTAACAAATATGACTGGTTCACTGTGGAGATGACAAATGGTCTTATGTGTCTATTGAAGTCTCAGGAGGCACGAGGCTCCACCATGTATTTTCCAAAGAGAAGATGATGGTATTGGTGTGAAGTGATACATTCACTGTGTCCCATTTTTGGTTAAAGAGTTCTCCTGATCCCCCACTCCCAATGGTATAGGCACAATTTCTCTGAGCCATTAACCCTGGCCAGCTGGGTTTCCTTGGTGACCAACGGCATGTACAGGGCAGCTGGGTGAGGTCACTGGTCAGGCCCTTGCTATAGAAAACACACCCTCGGGCTTTCCCTCCTCAATAACCAAGCCGGTCCTACCAGCTGAGAGGGCTAATTGGCCCCGTCCTTTGGAAACGAGGACCCAACACCTCTGAAAGTTAAAAAAAAATTACAAAGAGCTTTAGGGTGACACAAGCCAGTAGTTCCTAAACCTGAATCACATGGGAGGATCAGTGACACAAAAATATTCTTTTGTCCCAACTCTGGACTCTTGATCTATTTAAGAGATTCCAGGACTCAGTATTTTTGTTAATTTTTCCCAAGTTACTTTTATGCACAGCTAGATTTGAGAATCCCTGAAAACAGCCCCCATTCCAGTCAAGTGGGATGGGAGAGATACTGAAGGAAACTCCATGCACGTGGTGTCTTAAGTTCTTCACTCAGGAGTCCTTATGACTGGAGGGAGAGAAGACAGTCATGGAGGACATAGGGGAAGGTGTGGAGCTGTGACTTAACACTCCTGCCCTGGTGGTCAGAAGGAGCCACTTCTCTGTACTCCCTTGACCACCCTGAGCACAGCCATGTTTATAGATACAATGCCACACGAGCTCCCAGGGAAGGACCCTGTTTGCTGATAGTAACAGTTGCTCTCTGTGATTCCCCGTGGCCCCGTGGTGCAGAAGGGGAAGGCTGCTACCCACAGCTTGACTCTGCTCCATGAGGGAGTTACTCTTGATTCATACCCACTCTGTGAGAAAGTGAGAGAATGAACAAATGAATTAGAGAGGGAATGGGCACACCAGGATCTTTTGCCATTGCAAATGATCTCCAGATGCACTCGCCACTCTGTGCATCTGACTTTCCATGGGTATTGGGGAATTGAATCTGGGACATTAGGCTTTGTAAACAAGCACCTTTAACCACTGAGACATCCCTCCATCCTTCTAAGGTGCTAGACATGTTGAGTGAAGCCATTTAAGAGAAGTCTGTCAAACTAGCCATCTGCTGAATACCTTTGAGACCTCAGTCCATGTCACGAGGATCTGAAGAGCAGAATAAGACAGTCTTGTTTGATGTCTGGCCCTTGGGCTCGAAAAGACAGTCATCTCAAGTTGGAAAGTTGAGAGGACATTTGTCTCACTGCATTGTAACAACTGGACCAGAATCTTCAAGCAGCTGAGTGAAGCCTTACTGAAGGAATGGCGGGTTATTTTTTCAACTGGAATCTGCCTAAAAACTAAAGTGGCAGCCACCCCTCAAAGATCCAGAACTTTCTGGAAGCAGAGCCCATTAGGTTTCACAATAATAGCCTATATACTCAAGAGGCCAGATATGCCAACCTGTTCCATTGAACTACCCACTTTGGGATACACGCTTTTCTCCATTTTTGTATCTCAGGGTCATTTCTATGTCAAAAGATTTCATTTTAAGGATGTCAAAATAAAGGAAATACCCTGGAAATCCAAGAGGGATGCCCATCTGATCCTATTCTTAATAGCACTCTGAACAGAGGGGAATAAGTGGGCCACTGGAAGTCACTGTAGGGAGTGAGGATTCAGCTAGAACCATTGCAAGACAGTATCCAGCACCACTGGGTGTCAGGCAGAAGAGAAAGTTGAAATGACTTAAAAATATGCTCAAATCTCTCTCTCTCTCTGTTCAGTAGTTTTCATGTTCTATCCAACCAGGAGTACCCTGATCACCTAAAACTACAGTCCTCGAAGTTGAAGCCTTCCCCCTCCATTGTTATGTCCAGTAAAAACCAGACCTGTGCATGTAAAGAGGAAGTGCCAAGGCAAGGGCTCTGCTAAGATTATGGGCTGTTAATAAGGAAAGACAGAAGCCAGAAGTTTTGATGCACAACTCGACAAGCAGAGGTTAAGGGGAGAGCCGGGGCAGGCTCATTTGCAAACTTGGTCCTGTTTCATTAAGTGCCGGCAGAGACAGCCTGTCTCAGTCCAGCAGAGAAGGAACTCATTATCCAAGTAGGGAGCAGGAGATAAGAATCTTTTCATAATTGCTGGGAATTTTTTTATTACAATGTGGAATGCCAATTTAGGTCTCTCCTCACAGGCTGGATACAAACAGCCTCCTTGGGAGTAAAAGCCGCTCCCCCCCCCACCGCCCGCCCTTACCCCCCTGGCTGTGGTCATTAAGGATAAAGAGCCAAGAGACTGATGTTTGCTCTGAGAATGTGGAGACTCAGGGAGCCCCTGCTGGCTACAGGAGCCAGGTCTCTATCTCAGGTCTGCCTAGCCTCCCTCCAAAACCTTCCAGAACTATGCGAGGCCCTCAGAACAAGACTTCCCAATTCTTGTCCCCCATGGTCCTGGTTCCCTGCTTATAGCCAGGCCTGTCCTTTCTCTGGACATTCAGGGTGGTTTGCAAGGGGCTGTGTGATAGTTCTTTTCACTTTGAAAACTTTCACATGTAGTGTTCCCTACACATAAAGTTTACATCATTCTTTGAGAGAGACAATGGGCATTGCCTGCTGAAAAGAGACAACTCTGAAAAGGACGAACACAGTATAAACTGGGCAGCCTTGTCATGTTGTACCTGAGTGGACTCTTACCTAGTAGAGATTCGGCTCTTGGTTGGTGAGGTAGCTTAGGGAAGAGATCAATTTTACAGATGCTAGAAGCTAACCAGAAGCATTTCTCTAGGTGTGATTGAGAGGTTGAAAGAAAACTGAAGTGGGAAGGATTTTTTTTTCAATGTGATTATCTCCAGATTTTGGAAATAGTCAAGAAACATAACACTCTCACTGGCAGAGGCTTGGGGTGGGTGTGCAGTTCCTGAATTGGAAACCTGTGTTCCCCAGCAGCATCTTCCAAAACTGAGGACAAGAGGCCTGCTAGCTGCTGACTCTCCAGCCCAGGGGTGTGCTGGGAGTTGTAGCTCTGGAATTGAACACGGAATTCCCACAAGTTAAGTCCTTGCTCTTTCAGCAGCCTCCTTCCCTCTCTCCCTCCCTGACTCTGAGGTCCCATCCCTTTTCTCTCCCGTCCTCTCTCCCCACATCATGCCCGGTCAGGGTAATGCTGAGTGACAGTGATGGTGGGTTTTAAGTCTGAGGTGTCGGGAGCAATGAGGCGTCTTCCAGTTAGACAGGCCTCACTGTTTCCATCTCCAGAAGCGAGGGCACCGTGCCCAGGGCCAGAGGCTCTGGGAGCTGTCTGAATATTGCTCTATGCCTGCTCCTTGGCTAGGTTTCAGAGGGGCCTGAGGAAGTGTAGGGTGTTGCTCGCTCCCTGGTGGAATTGGTGCTGACAGCTATCGGAAGGTTCCTAGTGCACAGCCCAAGGTTGTCCAAGGCAGATATGGCTATGTGCGCCATCCATGAGCTTTGATCACCCATGTGTCACCTCCGTCATCATTAACAATTAGACATACTAAATATTAGAGACAACATCGTGCTGTCACAGGGAGGGGGCTTGGCTTTGAGTAATGCAGCGGCCCATTCTAGTGGCCGTTCTGGGAGTATAATATTAGATGAATCTTGGTTTGCTCTTCTCTGACACTCAGTGAGTGTGGTACCTACCTGTATTCAGAGACATAGAAGTAAAGGTGACTGTGGGTCCAGACAGTGTCCAGTTGAGATGGATCAGGGCATTGTGGCAAGGATGGAGTGATGCTAGAGCTGTGAAGACTCATGGCAAGTTTGAGAATTCTGATTCCACCACCAGGGAACCCTTGGGAATTTCAGTCTCCAAAGCTGTGGAGAGGATTGAGAAAACAGCTATGAAATCTCCCATGGGAAGACTGGGAAATAAGCCCAATTCACACAAAAGGAATCAGAGAACAGAATAAAGGTGAGAAATGAAAGAGCTCAAAGACCCATTTCACGGGCCTTTATTTTTTTTTTCTAACTTCCTGCCCTAATCATGGCTTCTCTCTAGCGGTAACCTGTGTAAACATGACATATCTTCGCACATGTATAAATTATTTTACACACACACACACACGCACACACACACACTTCCCAAACTGCATGTTTCTTCTTATTATTAGAATGTGTGTCTGTCTTGTTTTCCTCAAAGTCACCTTCTTCAAAGAGACTTCCCCGACTGATTTTGGACCACGCCTTCTAAAGAAACCAGCGCTGGAACATGAGAAGCTGTCCTGGTCTCTTGGTCATTTGGGGCCTGAGCTGGAAGCTTTGTGGTATAGTTTGAACGTGAAATATCCCCCACGGGCACTTATTTTGAATGCTTGTTCCATGGTTGGTGATGCTATTTTGGGAGACTGTGGAAACTCTTGGAGGTGAGGGCTGGGTGCAGGAGTAGGGGGCTGGGAGTGGGGGCTTTGAAAGTTATACTTGCTACTGACGTCGGCCACATTCAGCTACCTTATCTGCTGTGATATGTAGAGCTTCCACCACATGCTTTGGCTGCCTTGAGCTGAGCAGCTCCACCATTCTTTCCCACCCAGGACAGACTGAATCTCTCCAAGATGGTGCACCAAAATAAATCTGTCCTCTTATAAGTTGTTTCTGTCAAGTATCGTGGTCACAGTAACACAAAATGAATTCATACGCCCTCATCATTGCAGGATGCCTTCAGAGACAACTCCGCTGACCCTGAGCCAAGAAAATTCTCTGATGGCATTTTTTTTTTTCAACTCTTAGGAACATCAGCGTTATCTGCATTATACAATGCACCAGCAACAGACCAATGAAATGATTCTACCCATCTCTAGCTTAACGAATCAATAAGTTTATTACTCACAAGAGTATGGGTGAGGAGTTAGAGGACAATGGGCTGCATCCCGCAAAAGCCCATCCCAGCACAGGTGGTGACTCATGAAGGTGTTTCCTTGCGCACAGTTTGGCTGAGGGAAGAATTCCTCTTCCCAGCCAAGGTCACTGCTTATACCCCCTGGCCCAGGGACCAGGTGAATGTTAATCGTTTGAGGAACTTCCTAAGACTTTTGAGTTTTATTCACTTCCAAACCTTGTAAGTTTTACTTTCTGCTAAGTGTTAGTGAGCCTTCCTCCAGGAGGGAAAGTTTCAGTACAAAGGAAATAGTTGCACAAGACCGAGAGATAAAATAGCACCTTGTGACAGGAGGAAGAGGAGGAGGAAGAAAAGGAGGAAGATGCAGCTCAGGTCATATTTTTTGCCAAAGGGGAGATGGAGAAGAGTCATTCAGTGGTATCGAAATTAGACTTCAGAGACATTATCACAGAAGTACTAGTTTTCTGCACCTTCAGACACACAGCACTTCACCTGTACAGTTGCCAACCTCATCTTGAGCATCCTGGGTTCTTTTTCTTCTGGCTTCCACTTGAATAATCTCCTCTGTCCAAAGTCACTGACCAAAATCAGGAAACTCATCACTTATTTTTTCTCCTTGCCTCCTTTTAAATATTTTTTGATAATACTTAAAAAAGCACAAATTTATTTCAAGTTTCTAGCTATACTCTCTTCATTATATTTCTGTACCTCTTGTAAAATATAATTTAATTTATTGCAAACCCAGCCTCAGAGCTCATCATTTGTAAACCAACATGCTGACATCTCTCACTATGGAAGGGTGCATTTCTACAATGGCTTCAATTTACTTAACCTTTCTATGTAAGCCTAATTTTGGCATGTACAAAATAGGAATTTTTTAAAAAATCTCTCCCTGAGGGGATTTATGTGAGGGAGTTGATGTTTGTAATGCATTTGGCTTTTAAGAAAGATTAAGAAAAACTTGCTGAAGTTATATAATGTACTGAGGAATTTTTCTATGCGGTAGTGATGACTCACTGCACTGAGATGCTCTCTGTTCGTTTTCCTAAATCTATTAAGAACACTTCAATTAACAACAACAATGCCCAGTGTATGGCACAAAATAGCTACTGTCCTCTGAAATGGACAAACTAATGTGAGAAGTATATGCACAACAGATCATTAGAAGATAATTTAGAAGATCTCAAGAAGCATGGTGGAATGAAGCACATGTCCCCTACAGCCTCATGGTTTTGAATAGCTGTGTTCCCAGCATGTGGCAATTTGGGAGGCAGAGTATTGCTAGAGAAGATGTGTTGCTGGGGATGGGTTTTAGGGTGTTATAGTCCAGCCCCCTCTCCTCGCTCACTCTCTTACTATTTCCTATCAGCTGCTATGGCAAGATGTGATGCCCAGCCTCTACCCTGCCTTGCTTTCTTTTCATGATAAAACTTACCCCTTGAGACTCTAAGCTGAAATAAACCCTTTCCTCCCATACGATGCTTTTGGTCAGTTGTTTTGTCCCAGCAATCAGAAGGTAATTGCAACAAGAGGTAAGAAAACTATCTAGGGTAGCAAAACAAGTGAGTGATCTCACTCCTGTGCTAGTCACATGGAAAGCATTGTGGCAAAAGCGATTTGGGTTTTTATTTAATTTTTTTTTGAGCAGTGCTGGTTATGAAAATGGCCCATGGAGGACCTATGTAAACGTAGAGAAATGTACATAGAAACAACATCCTTCCATGGAGCAGAAGACTCAGATGGACAAGGACAGTCACATGGGCTTTGTTGCACTTTCTTCTGAGGCCCTTGGAGCATGAAAGAAGATAGAGAACTGGGGCATGGATTTGAAGGCAGGTAAGATGGTGGCAGATAGAATACTTGGAGGCTGGTGTGTTCACTTGTTCTAGAAGAGATTTGACCTCATCTTCACCAGACCGTTCAGCAAAGAGGATGACAGCATGGAAGAAGGGCTTAGTAATTTCTCACATAGCAGACATCTGGATGAGAGAGGCATCTTGGAGCAGGAAACTAGACTCAGTGGCACTTAACAGAAGAGATCTACGCTTAGGATGCTGTCAAACACTCACCCATTTCAGCAAAAGGTGCAGAAGCTGCTAAGCCCCTCCCCATTGCAGTGAACTTTGGAAGATGGGTCCAGCTATGATGTGAAATGTGCCAAGAACATCAGAGGCCAGATGACAGAAACAGCCCAGTGACTGCCAGGGTATCTTCTCAGAAAGTATTGTCTTTAGAAAATACCAATTCTTACTTTCCCCTTGGTTTTTTTTTTTTTTTTTTTCTGAGACAGTCAGAGAGAAGAGAGAGAGAGAATGGGGATGCCAGCAGCCTGTCAGCCACTGTGAACGAACTCCAGACGCGTGTGCCCCCTTATGGGCAAGTGCAGTATTGCGCCCTTGCATCACTTTGTTTCTGGCTAAACGTGGGACTAGGAGATTTTGCAGGCATTCTTAAGCTTAGCAGGCAGGCCCCTTAACCGCTAAGCTATCTCTCCAGCCCCCTTTGGTTTTATTAATTTGATTTCCTGTGGTATCACCTTTGAGTAAGGGAGCATGAGGCTTCAGAAACCAGTGTCTACAAGAGCTGATGTCCATTGGAAATTAATTTCTCTCCCTGTTGAACTCTTTCTTTAATTCCTGGCAGCCTACAAGTTCACCTGACCATTGAATGGATGAAAGAGCAGCCAGGAGAATGGGCAGAAAAAAATGTTCCACAGATAACAACACCAGATGTCTTGAGCTTCTCAGAATATGATGCATCTTGGAATACAACCTCCAGGGATACTCACCAGCATATAGGGACGACAGATGTTCCAGCACTGACTGCCTTGTCAATACATCAGCAATCCTAGGTCCATGGAGCATCGGGGTGGGGGATGTGGAAATCAACATTATTTCTGATGGCACGTTTTTCAAATGACCTGCCACCTTCTATGTTCTTCCAGAATTCTCATGGCCAACTTGCTACCTGCCCTCTCTTACATGGCATCAATTTGTGCTCTCTGAGATGCCCTGGATCCCACCCCCTCTATATAATTCTATGTTATCCACTTTCTTCAGACCTTCCCCACTTCCATTTCTGGACCCCAATCAGCACATAGACCTTGATGCTGCCTCAGACATCGTTTTGATATCATAACAGAAATTCCGAAGCCAATATTGGAAATGTGATGCCATTAATAGACTTCACAGGGCCTGGGATATTAAAAGTGTGGAGGATTACTAAGGAGGGGCTAATTTAAAATTCAAATTATTTGAACACTTTGAGCCCACACATATATCTTGGTATTGATCACAGCTCTTTGGAAGCTATTTATGTTTTCAGCACACCTATAAGGCTGAGATTTATACCACATTTGGTGTTTAACTAGCCTCTTAATGCACCCTGTTGAACCATAGTATTGGTGAGGGTATTGTAAATTTCAGCCTTGGTGCTGAATTGATTTGCTTAGTAGAGTTGAATTTAGGCCATTAAAATAAATAAATAAAATGAAGAAGAGGGACTTCCAGGCCCTCACGTCAAGTTAAGATCAACCAAAGGCACAGAGACATAACCTCTGGATTCATGTGAGGATCAAGTTACCAGGCTTGGGGGGCCATCAGGGATTCCTTTTTAGCACGGCCTCATGTAGTAAACACCAGCCATGTTGAAGTAAGGGAGAGACCAGGTTGTAGCACATGTATGTGCTAACTTAAAACAAGCTAAATTCAGGGCTGTAGAAATGGCTTAGAGATTAAGGCATTTGACTGCAAAGCCTAAGGACCAAGGCTTAATTCCCCAGTACCCGTGTAAGCCAGATGCACAAGGTGGCGCACGAGTCTGGAGTTTGTTTGCAGTCCCTGGCAGCCCTGGCCTGCCCATTCTCTGTCTATACCTGCCTCTCTCTCTCTCTCTCTCTCTCATAAATAAAATAAAATAAAATAAAATAAAATAAAATAAAATAAAATAAAATAAAATAAAATAAAGAACTGAATTCAGATCCTGACTTGAATCACCAAAGCTGTATTTTCTTGCTCCTAGTTTCCAAGAGAAAGACTCTATCTATTAAAATTCTAGTTTTCCTCTCTCTCATCCCATGTCCGTTAACCTTCCTGTATTCATTAGTTGCTTTCTCATTGTTGTGACTAAATGCCTGATAAGAGGCAACCTAAGTTAGGGAGTGTTTAGTTAGGCTTGTAGTTCAAACTTACAGTCCATCCCGGAGGGAAAACTATGGCGGGAGCTTGAGGCAGCTGGTCACATGCCCTCCACAGTGTGAAATCAGAGCACAATGAGCACCACTGTTCAGCTTCCTGGGACCTCACCCCATCCACAGTTAAGGTGTGTCCTCCCACTTTCATTAATCTTATGTGGAAAAGCCCTCACAGGTATTTGTTTCCATAGTAATTCTAAATCCCATCAAGTTGACAACCAGAAATTAACCATTACACCATGCTGGGTTGAATTCTGATCTATACCCAGCCCGTGGATTGGAGTAAGAGGAGAACAGCCCTGGGGTTCCTTTCAGCATCTCAAGTTGAGGGTTGAAGGCATCTCGTGCTTTACTGACCACTCAGAATCTTCATCCATCTGTTCAACCTTCTAGTAAACCAGTGGCCTGAATAGATCTCAGGGTTCCAGGAACCAAGCCAGTTAGAATATGCACTGCAGAATATTGGCTTCACATAAAAGGCCTATTGTGCCTCCTGGGTAAGAAAACCAGTTCTGAAATCAGTAGACAATTTATAGCCCATGGCTGTCCTCCTGATCCTCTGAAATGGCACATGTTTCCTCTGGTCACTTGAGCTGGCTCTTTACTGGGACTCAGAGCACAACAGTCACCAGCTATGTCAACTGCCATCAGAAGCTTTACCTGAAGGAACATGAAGTCCACAGAGGCTAGAGAGACCAGTCAGCGCTCTCGGCAGTGCCAGACAGTCTTCATCCCATGCGTTCAGCCTGGGTCCCAGGTTAGCCACTTCAGAGTTCCGAAAGAGGACACCACTCTCTCTCGACAAGGTGTGAAGCAATGACTCTGTGAGTTCTTGGCTTTGGATATGAATGCTTGGCTTGAGCAACCTTGATGTGGACTTTTCTCTGCCCTTAGCTTACGAGCACATGAGTTCCATCAGAGAAGTGACAATTCACGATTCATATATATGTATGTATATATGTATACATACATATATATAGATATATATATATATAGATATATAGATATATAGATATAGATATATTTGAGGTAGGGTCACTCTCTCTCTAGCCCAGGCTGACCTGGAATTCACTATGTAGTCTCAGATTGGCCTTGAACTCACAGTGATCCTCCTACCTCTGCCTCCCAAGTACTGGGATTAAAAGCATGCACCATCGCACCCAGATTTTTAATAATTTGTATTTATTTATTTATTAGTGTGGGTGAGGAGGGTGCACATGGAGGTCAGAGAACAATTTTCAGGTGTCTGTGCTCCACCTTATTGAGACAGGGTCTCTTGCTGCTGCAAATGAACTGGCAGACTGCAAAGGAACCTCAGATTAGCTGGCCCCAGAGCATCAGATTCTCGTGACGCGGCCTTCTACTGTCCTAGGTTCCTTGGGATCACAGATGCACGTACCACTCCACATATCTGGCTTTATGAACCCAGACCTGCAGGCTTTGCAAGCAAGTGTCTTTAACTGCGGAGCCATCTCTCCTGCACCAAGAAGATACTGTTCTTGAACATATTAAAGCCACAGGCAAAGAAGGGATGAAAACTAGAAAACATAAGCAAATATTTGTATTTGTGTGACTCCTCATCTTCCTGTTATTTCATTTGTGAGAAAGCTACTTACTGAACATAACTCAAAAAGAGGAGTAAGTGTTTGTGAGATAGGTGTATCCCAAAGGGAGATGAGGTATAGAAAGGCCCCGTTGATCCCTTCGGCTGACATGTTGGAAGCTTGAAGTGATGTACTTAGTAGCTACCTGAAAGTAGCCTGGTGAAGGGATTGGGACTGTTTTTTGGATGATATGGGCTTATATTAAGGGATTTTTTTTTGTGTTGTTTTTGGTTTTTCGAGGTAGGGTCTCACTCTAGCTCAGGCTGACCTGGAATTCACTATGTAGTCTCAGGGTGGACTTGAACTCATGGCGATCCTCCTACCTCTGCCTCCCAAGTGCTGGAATTAAAGGCATGCACTACCACACCCGGCATTATATTTTTGAACAAGATTTTTGAACAAGAGTGACAGTATTTGATATGCATATAAGAAAAATTGTGCTTGTATTGTGTAGCATCTGAATGAGCTTACAGTAACGGAGATTTACTGAGGGACAAGTGCTGTACATATGCAGTGATGAGGCCAGAAAACCATAAGCAAATTGCAATGTCATTTACAATCAACATGACTTAAGGAGTCATTCTCCAGTTTATGATGACTCAATTTTCTTTAGATACACATTCTCTCACACATACCCTTCTATATCATAGCAGTTATATTTACTAATGCATGGTCTATCATTAGCATTTTTAAAAACACTTTTGAAATGATGTCTTTTCAGTTTTCTTTAGAATGTAACACTTGGGCTATGGAGATGGCTCAGCAATTAAAGGCTGTTGCTTGCAAATCCTGCTAGCCCAGAATCATCTACCCAGGACCCATGTGAAGCCAGAGCAACAAAGTGGCACATACATCTGGAGTTTGCAGTGACAAGAGGCTCTGGCATGCATTCTCTCTTCTTTCTCTCTCTCTTTCTCTCTCTCTCTCTCCCACACACACACACACACACACAAAACAAATCTGCTTGCAAGTAATTTTTTAAAAGAAGTATGTAGTTAGACTCATGTGAGGAACTGGAATAAGAATCAATATGGCTGGCCCCACAAATTCTCCGCCCAGCCCTTCACTTTAGCCCAGCGTGGGCATAAGCTTCCTGCTTGCTCCAGACATATCAACAGAGCCAGGGAGAAGGTGCTACAGGCTCCATCGATGAATCCCAGTCCCCTTCAAAGCAGTTGTACTGTTTCAGGGCAAACCTGCACAAGAACTCACTCACCTAATACAAAAAGCCATTTAAACAGGCTCTGGTTTATGTACTGAAACAAGAGTAGGGAGGAACTGGGGCTGAACTAATTGAGCCTGAACTTATTAATTTATCACCTTAGCAAGCATGTGTGTTGGAAAATACAGAGTTTCAAAATGTTCTTGATGGCCTGACCAGGCCTGGTAGGCTGTAGCTAGACTTCAAGGATGCCAGATGGACTCTGTAAAGGTCAGAGGGGCTGGCCACTACAGCCTGTGTAGTGATCCAGTCAAACAGGCAAGCACTCCAGGTCTCCCCTAGAATAAAGGCCTTCATCTCGATTCAGGAGATTGTTCCAGAAACACAGCACTCTCACTTCTTATGTGTATCATACATGCAATATATCACCTTTCTGTAGTTTACATGTACTTTTCCACTAGACACTGGGACACTGGAGATCAAGGACTATGCTGTCTCCATATCAGTATCCCCAGGAGGAGTTAGCAGACTTCTTATTTCCTTGGAGATTTCCATGAACCTCTGAAAGACAAATATAGTTAAAGCTATTGCTGTGGGCATCTTGTATAGGACCAGGTTTGAATGTAATACGCCCCCCATAGATTCGAACTTTTGGCACCCAGCAAAGTGGTGCTAGTTGAAAAGGACATTGTGGAACCTTTAGGAGGTAGAGCGTTGCTGGAGGACTAGTCCACTGCATGGGGAGGGGTGGACATTTAGGTATAACAACTTCACCCTGGTTGCTGTTTGTTTTCCCCTCTTTCTATCTGTCCTTTCTCCTTACTCATATGATAATATGATACTGGTTTCCTGATCCCGCCCTCCTTTATCCACCGTGATAGACTGTTCCCTCTGGAACTACAGGATGAAATAGTAATCTCTCTCCTGCCCTAAGTCAGGGCAGTATTATGTGCTAGCAACAAGAAAATAACTGATATAAACACTGTGCTACTTTACAAAGCTTAGGTTCTAGGCTACATGCCAAGTCCGGTCTTTCTAAAAAGGATTCGAAAGCTTTGTTGCAAGCCCATTGTCTACACATATTTCCACTCCTGCCTCTGAACCTATCCTCCAATCCCTAACTCTTCAGAAACACCAGGCATTGCAGGGATGCACCAGGTGGTGGCCCAGCAGAAAGCCTGTGATTCGTGCAGTCATTTATTTGCATGAAGTTTGTCAAGATTAATGCAGACACCATGGCCACACACAGCCCTTTCTGGCTATCGAAGCAGCCTGTTGAGCTTACTTTATGAGCCAGCTAGGAGACACCTTTCTGGGCTGTCTCCTGCTGTTGCCCATACTACCCACACGAAGCCTTTTCTCAAATGGTCTTTCCTGTGCATGCACACCTTTGATCTGAGCTGGAACAGTAAGGCAAAGGTGGGGAAAGTAGCAGCAGAGTGGCAGCAGTATGGAAGCAGCCACGGCAAAGCCATCCCCCCAGTAGCAGCCACAGTGGTGATGAGAAGGCAGCTGAAGAACATTCCAGAACAAAAGCAACAGGGGGAAGCTGCTACAGAAATGATGAAGGCTGTGAAGAGCAGAAATGGGGGTTGGGGTGGGGACTTGGTCACTGGAAGAATTCTAAAGAGTTGCCAAGCTTCAAAGGCCAAGGTCGACCAGCTAGGCCTGAGGACTGTGATGCCAGCTGCTACCAAAGTGCTGAAGATCTGAACAGCCTAGGCCCACGTGACATCTGCAACACCAGCAGACTCTGCTCACTACTGCTCACTTCTCTGTGCTGTCTGCTGACGCAGCCCACTGCTGCTGGGATGAAAGGATTACAATAGTTGGTAAGTGTCAGAACCACTGGTGAATAAAGCCCAGGACAATCTGCTTCCTTAAGACTGTCCTCTAAAGCCTGAAGCTCAAGACCCCAGCTCTCAGGGGACCAGCACAGCACCATGGACTTGTGTACTCAAGGGCCTGAGGATTATATCAGCACTGGGAGACCTTCTCCTCACTCACCCACAATTCCTACACAGGTAGATGAAAAGGACCCCAGCTGGCTGATTGGAAACATACTCACTGTGATTTTCATTCTTGGATTTGTTGATGTGCTCATTCACTCAACAAATATTCATTGAGCAATTACCTACATTTCAGATGTGGTCTTAGGGGCTAGAATATATCAATGAAGCCTTCATGGAACATTCACTTGGAGGATGGTGAGAAAAGGAGTTTAATAACATCTCAGACGGTGATATGTCCATGAAGAAAGAGATGAACAAGGAGAATTGGAGCCTTAGATTATTTGATATTAGTGTAGCCAGGGAGATGACAAAGACCAAATGACACAGAGTGAAGACTTGATAAAAGTTATCACACAAAGCTTTGCATGGATCTGGGGGAAGGGTTTAAGGCAGAGGCACAGCAAGTGCAAAGTCCCTGACGTAGGTCTGTGACTGGCATGTCCCAGAAAGACATGACTCATTTCTGTCTTATGTGTAAATGCATCACCTTGTTATAGTTCCTCAGCTGTCTTTTCTCCAGACTGTAGAACCCTGACGATCATGCAACATTCTGTATTCATCCCTTTTGCCACTGCTTCTGGAATGTGACTGACACTTAACAAATACCTCGGCAATGAAAGAATTAAGTGATCTCCCCAACAACCATGTGAAGGGAACACTGACCATTTGGAGATGAGGAAGCTAAAATAGACACAGAGGAGTTAAACAGTGTTTTCACAGCCAAAAAACAGTAATTGGTGATATTTAGTCTGTCCTACAGGCCCATTAAAGTGTTTTGTGGGAGCAGAGCTTGCAGGGGAAGGAGTATCTTGGTCAAGCCCACCCCATAGCTGGGGCGTGGAATGAAAGTGGTGGACTGCCATAGCCCACTGGCAAGAGCTACATGCCAACAATGGAGAGAATGAAAAGAATAGGGTGAGACTGGGGCACGGGAGGCAGTTCAGTGGGAAAAGTATTTGCCTCTTAAGCATGAAGAACTGAGTTTGATCCCCAGTACTCACAAAAATAATGCCACAAAATACTAGGCTTGGTGTCATTGCCTATAATTCCAGTGCTGGGGAGGCGGATGGAGGTAGGAGGATCCATGAAGCTCACTGGCTTGTTAGTTTAGCCTAACTGGTGAGCTCCAAGCCAATGACAGACCCTGTCTCAAAATAAGGAGGATGACATTCCTGAGAAGCAACAGCCAAAGTTGTTCTCTGGCCTGCACATGTACATTAGCACATGTACACACATAACCTACTACTACTACACACACACACACACACACACATGGACATACATACATACATGTATAAAAGGAAGAAAAAAAAAAAACAGAACCTGGTAACATTACCATGGGAGGAAAAATGGAGGAATTGTCCTGCATGAGCCATGAGATCAGAGTTAATATAGCTCCCTCAATCAAGGTTTTCAAGAGCCTCAAATAGGGAGTAAAGAAGAGGTAACTGGGGTGGGAGAGATGGCTAAGTTGTTAAGGTGCTTGCTTGTAAGACCTAATGGCCTGAGTTCAGTTCCCTAGTACCCACATAGAGCCACATGCTCAAAGTGCCACATGCATCTGGAGTTTGTTTGTGCTGGCAAGAGGCTGTCGTGTGCCAATTGTTTCTCTCTTTGATCTCTCTCTCTCTCTCTCTCTCCCTTTGCAAATAAATAAAAATATACAAAAGAATAGGTAACCATCATGCCATTCCTGGACAGAGCAAGCAGACACTTTTGAGAGTTTTGAGAGGAGGGGTGGCTGGACAGCAGTGAGAGAGACAGGCAGTTCAGTTCTTCTGAGAGGAGGGGTAGCTGGTTAACAGCAAGGAAGGCAGGCAGAATAGTCGCTGTCGATTCCACAGTAGGCAGGTGCAGACCTCGGCAGGCACAGGGTGCTGTGCATTCTTGTGGGAGGCCCGAGTCCTGGCTCCGGTTGGTTTACTGTAGGCCTGTGTGTTTGCTTTGGCAGCCCTGGAGTGCTAACCTTGGCCTCAGCATCGTTCCCCAGTGGCCAGGCAGCGGGGCCAGCACACCTGAAAGTCATTAGCGTGGGGTCCCATTTTGTTCTCACATTTCCAGGCAGTGACCCACAGCCGTGTGTGACAGGGTAGGCACTTGATCATTTCGCTTTCCCTAGCGCACCCTACCCTTTTGGCTTCCCCTCCCATTGGTCCTTGCTGAAGGCCTACCCATCTCCCTCCATAAACCCAAACCTAACAAGGATTCTTTTCTTTCCTTCTTAATGAATATGTATAAGATTTGACTATGATTTTCAGAAACTAAGTCTGTCTTCATTATTCATGAAGACACTCAGTCTCAGAGCAGTTAAGCAATTTTTCTAGAATCCCATGTTAAACTGGGAGCAGTCTCAGTAGACGCTGATGGTGACCTCAATTCAACAGGCTGTGGAAGCGTGGGCAATGTGGATATCCATCCTGTGTGTTCTAGTCATTTCTCCATGCTGTTCTGGCCATCTTAAAAGGATCACTGTGTCACCTCATGTGAACCTGGGGTTCAACATGTCTAGCTCTTAGTTATGAAAAATTAATTCCCTTTCAGTGTATTTGTAACAGTTACCATATTTCTTTTTTATGAGCCTTAAAATGAGTTTCTGGCTAAGAAGTTAAGGTGTTTGCCTACAAAGCCTAATGGCCCAGGATCCCCTAGTACCCACATAAAGCCAGATGCACAAAGTGGTGCATGCATCTGGAGTTTGTTTGCAGTGGCTGGAGACACTGATGTGCCCATACTCACTCATTTATATCTATCTATCTATCTATCTATCTATCTATCTATCTATCTATCTATCTGCCTATCTATCTGTCTCTGTCATCTGTCTGTCTCCCTTTTGTCTCTGTCTCTCAAATAAATAAATAAAATATGTTTTATTTATTTATTTATTTATTTATTTATTTATTTATTGGTTTTGTGAGGTAAGGTCTCACTCTGGCCCAGTGGCCCAGGCTGACCTGGAATTCACTCTGTAGTCTCAGGGTGGCCTCGAACTCTTGGCAATCCTCCTACCTCTGCCTCCCGAGTGCTGGGATTAAAGGCGTGCGCCACCACGCCCAGCTTAAATATGTTGTTATTTATTTATTTATTTGAGAGTGACAGACAGAGAAAGAGGCAGATAGAAAGAGAGAGAGAATAGGTGCATTAGGGCCTCCAGCCACTGCAAACGAGCTCCAGATGCATGTGCCACCTTGTGCATCTGGTTTATGTGTGTACTGGGGAATCAAACTTCAAACTGGGGTCCTTAGGCTTCACAGGCAAGCACTTAATCACCAAGCCATCTCCCCAACCCCTATATATAATTTTTAAACTTCTTTGTGTCAGAAATTGTGTAGCTTCTTATTTAGGGTTCACAACATTACTATGAGCTGAGTAATATTTTTTATTGGGAAGTTGAGGCATGAAACAGATAAGGCAACATTTTGTACCTAATGTCATTCATTACTAAGTGGTATGGACAAGATTTGATATCAAGCAATCATAGTCCAGTGTCTACATAAACAGTGTACTTCATGGACAAACATTAATTAGAAACAATCACAGTGTACCATATATTCTCCTCTTGGTTTGTTTAGTTTGAGGAACAGATATTTGCATTCAATGAATTATATCTAATATTATCCTAAAACCTTGATAAATTGATAAGCAATAGATTTGTTATGAAGCAGTCTCTATTATAAAATATATACATTTCTAGGGCTGGAAAGATGGCTTAGGGGTTAAGGAACCTGCCTCCTAACCCTAAGAATGCTGGTTCCAATCTCCAGCCAGATGCAAAGTGATGCAAGGGCACAATGCCTCACTTGACCACAAGTGGCCGCATGCATCTGGATTTTGTTCTCAGCAGCTGAGACACTGCTGGCACGCCCATCTCTGTCTTCCTCTCCCTCTCTCTCTCTCTGTCTCTCTCTCTGTCTCTCTCTCTCTGTCTCTCTCAAAAAAAAATACATTTCTAAATAAATAATGATAAGCAAACTCACTACAGAGTTCTTAAAATCCAGCTGGCAAGATGGCTTAGCAGTTAAGATGCTTGCATGCAAAGCCAAAGGACCAAAGTTCTATTCCCCAGGACTAACATAAACCAGATGCACAAGATGGTCCATGTTTCTTGACTTCATTTTCAGTGGCTGGAAGCCCTGGCACCTTTTCTCTTTCTCTCTCCCTCTCTTTCTCATATACATACATAAATGAATAAATATAAAATTTTAAAAAGCAGGTCCTTCACACTGCTGCTTAAATGCAACCTTTTCAGGGACATATTTCTTTCTTTTTTTTTTTAATTGTAAGCCCATTGCCTCTTCAAAGGCACACCCCAACACTCTTTTCTCTGCTTATTTTCTACATACCACAGATTTCTCATGGTTCATTTTGTTGTTTATTTCACTGCAATATCCCCAACACCTAGAAGAGAATGTGGTATGTAATACAATCGCAGAAAAGATTTGTTGAATGAATAAATGAATGACAAACAGAGGCTTCCCCCAAGAATGGAAAACAATCCTGTCACTCATAGAAGGATCTGTTCCTGCTGCATGTTTATGCAGGATCAACAAATTGTCAAACATGTTGCCAGTAGCCAAAAGAGAAAAGGATATATTTTAAACCTTAGAACAATGGAATTGGGTTCCATGAGTTGATGTAGGTTTGCTGAAACAGAGGAAGCTTCTTCCCCAACGACAACCCAGAGTGCTGAGAATTTTCAGCCATCATTTTTGGGATGAACTTGGGACCCAGATGGCCGCCACCCATGGATACTGAAGAAATGTATGTACAGTTAAACCTGCTAATTCCAAGCCCTGCTGAAGACCATTTTTTTTTTTTTTTTTTTTTTTTTTTGGAGAGGGCTGTCTTCCTTTTCTGTGGCTCTATGAATGGTTCCCAGAAGCAGAAATTCTAAATGTCCTCTCACAGACATAGTGTTAGCTCTGGCTTCTTCCTACCCAGTGTTAGACAACTGAAATGAGGAGAGAAAAACACTGTTTTCCAATGAAATTTAAATTTCAGATGAACAACAAGTGCTTGTACAGCCTCACACACACACACACACACACACACACACACACACACACACACACATGATCTGAAATTAAAATTTCACTGGGCTTTCTGTGTTTTATGTGGCAAATGCTAGCCAGAAGCTGAGGCCAGAGTCCAGAGTTGCTTGGTAACTATCAGGAACTCGACCACCAGAGTGCTGAGGAGGCATGGAGGGAGGTTGGGGACAGGTAACAGTCTCCAGGACAACCACTCAGGGCACAGACAGTCCCTCCCTTCTGCTCCAGAGGAGCGCGGTATTTGAGAAGCAGACGGCCCCATTCCTGGCATCCAGGTAAAACTGTTTGTTGCTCGGTGTTTCTCATTGCTTCGTACACCCAGTGATATATATATATTTTTTTTGTGTGTGACGACAATGACAGCTGTCCTCAATTCTGGTTGATTTACAGAACACAAAAGGCACTCTTAAATACTTAAATATAAATATCCCAAGGTCTCACCTAACAAATAGTTTTGGGATCAGACCTGGCTATTTGGGAGGACCACCTGTTTTATTCTTTGTTTGTTTGTTTGGGTTTTGGGAAGTAGGGTCTCACTCTAGCCCAGGCTGACCTGGAATTCTCTATGTAATCTCAGGCTGGCCTCAAACTCACAGGGATCCTCTTACCTCTGCCTCCCCCTCCCGAGTGCTGGGATCAAAGTCATGGTGTTTTAAGGCCAGAATTTGAATATTCATTTTACGTAGTACATTGCAGGAAATACTGGAGTTTGGTTTCACACGACCAACTATCAAGACTAGAATTAAATATGGTTTTATGAATCTATGGAATAATGACAGATAACCTTTTAAAAAATATTTGAGAGAGAGAGAGAATGGGCATTCCAGGGTCTGTAGTCACTGCGAATAAACTCTAGACGCATGTGCCACCTTGTGCATCTGGCTTACATGGGTACTGGGGAATCAAACCTGGGTCCTCAGGTTTCTCAGGCAAGCACCTTAAGCACGAAGCCATCTCTCCAACCCAAGATCACCTTCTTGTATGTACAGTAGTGACATAATACCAGCTTGTAGTTGAAGCAGACAGGGGAGAGCTTCTTAAGCAGGGATAATGGGACTGGCTGATGGCCATATTTCCCAGTTTCTCTGAGGACAAGAGGTGGATAAATGTGATAGTTAAAGTGCATCCGGGAAGGAGAAAACCACTACCAGGTATTCCAAGAAGGAATTTCATGTAGGGGATTAGTTTCAAAGTATAAAAAGAACTGATAGGTGCAGCAGAGAAGAGAAAGTCCAGAGTGAGTAGTTACGAAAGTGATGACCTCATCAGGCTAGAAGGACAGCGTTGCAGGAGCTCTGTGAATGCTAGGACCCTTGAGAACACTGGCTGGGCCATTGGCAGACAAATTAGACATGGAGAAAATTATCCTAGGATTTTTTTTCCTTTCTTTTTATCTCTGGCCAAGTCCTTCAAATTACCATATATATCAGAAATTGGCAGTCAAGAAAACCTAGAATGTAATAGGAGGTGGAGAGAAGAATACAGATTGTACCTGGGTGTGAAACACAACTGACCTCTTCAAGTGCTTGCTGACAGATTGCAGAGGCGGGATAGTGGATGATGTTCATATCTCTGGGTTTTCACCATGGCAGGGGGGCCATTTGTGTAAACTCCTTAACACTGTGTTCATATTAATCAAGTCACTCAATGTTTAATAATTTAATAGCCCAGAATCAACTTGCTTCAAAGTTCTGATAACTGAATTCATATACTGGATTGGAATATGAGGCCAGGAAGGATATAAAATCAGAGGATGATATTTTTAAGAGTAAGGCATGGCCATAGAACTCAGAGAGAATCACAGTCCTACATGGACAGGAGAATGGCCATACAACAGTCTCCGCAGGTGCCTGGTTTCATTAAAAGTCTCAGAGGACAGACTGTGCCTCACACACATTGATGCCCGATTCTAAAAGCAAAGCACGAGCCTTGTTCAGCCAGCCAGGCAGAGTTGAGGTGAGTTGATGCTGTGCCCAACCAGGTGAATGAAGAAGGTTCCGTATGAAATCCCTGTCTTGGGAAAAGCAATGACCTCTGTTCCCTCTTCCCCATCCATGGTGGGGATGAGATGATAATACAGATGGGATGTAGTGAGCATGCGTGATCTCTTGTATGGGTAATCAGGTGACTAGTTTTCCTAATACCAATGTAGCTGCATTTACTGCTGGATACATGTACTTAGTGTAGCACATAGGGTGCTAGTATCATACAAGCCCCTCCACAGTATTTAGCTGGGGCACATTTAATGAAGGGATTATTTACAGACTTGTGCACCCAGGAAGCAGCAATGGAAAAAGCCGGGGAGAGAGATGGGACTTCCCAGTGAGAGCCATGGCAGGCCACCTGGAAGGTGCCAGGTGCAGCGAGGGTCCAAACATCAGGGAGGCAGAGCAGATGTACACACACTTCTATTCCCTCTACTTCTGCCTTCACAGCCTGTGACTCTATTTGTGTCTTTGAGTTCAGAAACTTCAAGGGATGCTGAGTAATGCAGTTCCAAGGGTCAGTTTAGAAAGACACAGGGTAGCCAAACTCAGATCATTTGGAAGGAGGGAGGTAGAGACAGACTTTCTCACAATCACAGAGAACCCTGAGCTTTGATAACATCAGGAAGAGAGTCGAGTGAGTTTCTCTCTAGTTGTCCAGCCACAATGCTAAGCCACCACATCTCAGCAGCAGTGTCTCCTGGAGACATTCATTCTTCTTTTTGGCCGTAAGACAAAGAACTGAATAGTTTCTGAGTAGTTTAAAAATGAAGTGCCTGCTCATGAGAGAGCCCCCAAAGTGGCAGGCTGCAGTCAAGATATGCCAGCTCATGAGAGCTAAATATTAAACTTGCAGGAATCCAGTTTTGCTAGTTATTGGACACTTCCATGAATTAAAAAAACATCAATTAACTGACAATGATAGAAATTACATTTAAAAATAATAAGTGGTAAGAAATATTCCAAATGATTTTACTATTGTCAATGCTTGTGAAATCCCTGAAGTGGAAATCCTATTGGCTGTTGTATTGTTGTACATCTATCCCCACATGCATATTTAGTGCCTTGACATAGCTACAAATTGGCCATAGCAGGAGCATTCACACTACAAACATGGGCAGATATCACAAATAAGATTTGTTTGTCATTTATTTGTTTCCAGGAAGCCATCTGCACTCTATCCTCCATCTTCTATCCTACATCACATCTTCAGAACTGAGAATTTTAATATATGCACAGTCTGTAATTTGGTAATTCCAATCCAGGTCTCTTCTCTTGTCCTTTTCTTCACCACCCCTAATCCACTGGGGATCTTTCTAGTAGTCCTTACTCTGTTTTGCTTCCTTGTTCCTTTTTCCTCCATGTCAAAGGATTGGTAGGTTCCAAACAACATAGGCCTTGTGGTGATGCAGGTAACCATTGTGGGGCCATGAATGTACTAGCTGGTTCATGTCAGCAGGATAATGTCCTACCATACTCTTGCCGTCCTGCGGTTCTTGCTTACTTTCCACTCCTTCTTCCACAATGTTTTCTGCTCCTTGGAAGGTGTAATAGATAGCTCCATTAAATCTTAACCACACACTTCTTTGTTGAGCACCAAGGGAAAGACAGTCGTGAGCTTCTAACACTGCTATTTTTTTTTACTTGATTGCAGATTTGAATAAACAAAAAGATATTATTTTCCATGGTGAATTTTAAAACAATTCGAGTAGGGTAAGTTTTACACCTTGAATAGGCAGGTGGGGTGGAAAGGAGACATGAGGACAAGAGCTGGAATCAGGCAATATCTGGAGCCGCTACACAACTTGCTGGGATTACTATTGTCTTTTTAAATGTTTATTTATTTATTTATTTGACAGAGAGAAAGAAGGAGAGAGAGAGAGAGATGGAGGGAGAGAATGGGCATGCTAGGGCCTCCAACCACTGCCAACGAACTCCAGACTCATGTGCCACCTTGTACATCTGGCTAACGTGGGTCCTGGGGAATCGAACCTGGGTCCTTTGGCTTTACAGGCAAAAGCCTTAACCACTAAGCAATCCCTCTAGATCCAGATTAATATTGTCTTTAAGGGAGATTATAAAGGAAGAAAGAGAGCTCAAAGGTTAGCTTTGTATTTCTTAGCAATGTGATCTTGAAATAAGTTCCCACTTGTTTCCTTGTTCACATTGGAGATCATAACAACTATCTAAAAAGGAATACAAAACCCAGAATGATAACATATATGAAAGCAACTTGATACTACTCATTCATTCATGGCCTCACTTAGCAAATATTCTCTCACTATGTCCAAACAACCTGCTGAAGGAAACGAGGGCTTCCTATCCACTCTTGACAATCAGAGTTTGGCAGGACAGAAGAAACATTACACAGTTAGACTTGAATTTCACTATTGTGCTGATGAGCCTACTGGAGGAATGTAAGCAGCTAGAAAGCAAAATTCAGAAAGAGCTGGAAGCATTTAGGTACCCATTCACAATTTTCCTTGCTCTGTTCCAGCTTTGTTTTGGTGGTAGATGATATCAGAGTCGGCTTATACTTCTTACACTTCATCCCTTCACTTTGTTCAGCATATGCACCAGAGTGTTATCCTTGGCTTGTAGCAGCTGAAGGGTGTCTGGCTTCCTGCAGGCAGACAGAAAGTGATAGATGTCACATACCCTGGGAACATCCTCACCCACCATGTGAAGAAACCCTGTGGCATTCCACGTGTGCCAAGAGTGCCCTCAGGAGAACGAAGTCCGGGCTTTGAGGGCTTGCTGGCATCCTTGCTTTTCCGGCTTCCCCGTTGTTTCACACACCACACTGCCCTACAGGTGTTCTCTGCTCCTCCCACACATGTCACTTAACCTCCAGCTGAAATAGAAATACCCAAACTAAGAGAACATATCTCTTGGACTTTGTATCTAACCTCCAGACTCTCATATCCCCCCCCCCAAACTGAGCACCAATGAGAACTAAAATGTAAGGACAGACTTCTAGTAATAGATTGATCATACATAATGTACGATCTTGACCAGGACATTCTGCAGCGTGAAGGGGCAATGTTCAAAGCATACACCTAGAACAAATCAGCCGCAAACTGAATCAGAGCCTGTTTCAGCAAACCTCTAACCCTTCCGGGCAGATGTCAAAGACAGTCCTGATGAGTGATGAGCGCAGTCTGAGAACTTCTCATGAGGAAGCAACTCATCTGTCAGAACCTCGGGACCTCGAGAGGTCTCAGTACTAGAAGCGCAGCAGATCCACCGTGTGTGGGGAGGGAGGGGTATGTATGTCTACCCAGATCCTTCTCAGGAGCTCACGGTTTTTTAGGAGAAAAGCAACAGTGATTTGTTAATGCCTGTCATCTCCTTCGGGCAGCTGCAGCTTCTTAAGAGGCAAGGGGTCCCCAGCGAATGCAGAACACACCCGTGCATGAGAAATGATTGACTCTGAAAGCACTGGCGAAATGACTGCTAATGTTGAAATCACATGCAGCTCAGTGCATTTCCCGTGTGCTCTGGCTGCTACAGGAGTAGTGGGGGCCAGCGAGGGGATTCCCAGAGAAGGGAGTTTCTCTGCAAACCCTGCTGCTGGGAGAGATCAGGTTTCAGCCTCCCTTTGCTAATTTCCCTTGCTTTTTCTGCCCCTCCCCTAACATTTAAACTTAAATAGCTATAGAAGTTCAAATGTTCTTTTATAGAGTGAAATAAACAGCTTTTATAGCCTGAAAGCAGCAAGCTTAGCGATCAACTGTTTACCACCAGAACAGCCATGTTTAAGCTAAAGAAATGATGGCGTTCTCTTCGTTATTGTTAGCTATGTTTTTTTCTACCAAACTAATAGGAGATGGTATATAAATTAGTTGCCATCTAAGTTGTCAGGGAAAGTAGTTCATGTAGCCTATGGGCATTTTGCTGCAAGGCTGCCCCCCTCTGGCTCCCACCACAAACCACAGTAAGATTCCTTCAAAAAGCAACTTTCAAAAAGCAATGAATAAGGAGCTGGGCAAGTTCAGGATCCTGGCTGCTGGTCACTGTTTCTCTATCTTCTACATATCATTCCTGGCATCCCATCCATCTTATACTTTAAGTTCTGTACTGCATAATTCAGTTTAAAGTGAAATTTAGCTGTCCATAAATGATGAGCCGGATAGATTGAAAATCAGTGGAAGGGCCCAGGGAGGGAATGGCTCAATTCCTTTGCTGGGTTAACTGGTTGACTCCAGGGAAACTACAATGCCTTTCCTTAAGTCTTGCATTTTCACTAAGCTCTAGCAAGCAACTTGAACATTCAAACAACTGACTAAACGGTGGTACTTGCTACATGAACTCACATACATACACATGTGTGTATACATGTGTGGTGTATGTATGTATGTGTGCATACATACACACACATACACACACACACACCAGGGCTTCCAAATCTTTATTACCAATACTTGAATGGTCAATTCTTTTTTTCAATATTTATTTTTATTTATTTATTTGAGAGAGAGAAGGAAAGAGAGAGAAAGAATGGGCATGCCAGGGCCTCCAGCCACTGCAAACAAACTCCAGATGCATGCACAACCTTGTGCATCTAGCTCACGTGGGTTCTGGGTCCTTAGACTTTGCAGGCAAACTCCTTAACCACTAAGCCATCTCTTCAGCCCCTTACGTAGCCAGTTCTTGTCAATTCATTCTATAAAATGTTTCTGACTATCAGTTAACACTAGGCACACTGTAGACTCATCATAGGATGGCCCACATGTCATTCCAAGGCCTTGACCCCTGGTGGTTTTCCACCAGCTGTCATAATAAAAAGCTACCACCTCATAGAGAATGCCTTCATAATTTATTTTCCTGATCTTTTCCTATAGCCACACACCGTGTCACTCTCTAATACACATTTCAGCGATCTGAGGCAACTTGCTGTGTCCTCCAACGTTCATGTTCTTCTAGCATAAAGTACCTCCACTGACCCCTGGCCCAGAAGGACTGACGCATTATTAAGTGCCCTGACCGCAATAATGAACTGCAAGAAAATGGATGTCTTACCTAATGGAAGTATCAAGGCAAAGGTGTCTGTCGGCAGGGCTGCTTCCTTGTGAAGGCAGGAGCAGAATCTGTCCCGGGCCTCTCCCTTGCTTCTTGTGGTTTGTAGGCAACTTCCATGTCCTTGAAGTATAGCAGACCTCTGCCTTCATTTTCCTATGGCATCCCTCCTGTGCACATGTTTTCCAGGTACAAATTCGCCTCCCCAATTTGTTGTGTTTGTGTGTTTATGTGGGTGTAATATAGTGTACATGGTGTGTGGGGATGGGGGCAGTGTGGTGTATTCACCCTTGCTCACAGTATGTTTTGCTCACTCGTGGTGGCCAGAGTACAATGTTGGGTGTTTCATGCCATCATCCTTCCTGCCCTTCTTATTTTGAGCTGGACTCTCTTATGGATACAGGGGCATTTTGTTTTTCATGAGCCCATGTGATTCCCTGGCCTCTGCTCACCTTGGAGGGACTAGGGTTACAGGTGTGTGTGGCCATGCCCAGCTGTGTGTGTGGGATCTAGAGATTCCAATGCGGGCAGTTTCAGGACCGCTCAGGCCCTCATATTTGCATAGGAAGTGTACTTAACCACTGAGCCACCTCTTCAGCCCTTCCTGCCTTTTTAAATACCAAATTGAATTACAGAACACCCCCCCCAACCTCATTTTAACTAATGACATCAACAATGACTATTTCCCCAGCACAATCCCGTTCTGAGGTTCTGGGGGGTAAGATTTCAACATATAAGATTTTTTTTTTTTTTTGTTTTGCAAGGTAGGGTCTCACTCTGGCCCAGGCTGACCTGGAATTAACTATGTAGTCTCAGGGTGGCATCGAACTCTCGGTGATCCTCCTACCTCTGCCTCCCGAGTACTGGGATTAAAGGCATGTGCCACCATGCCCGGCTTCAACATATAAACTTTTGTGAGAATATAATTTAACCTATAATAATGTCTTTTCCATAGATCAATAGAACAGTGTTCATAGATTTCTATCCCACCATTCTGGACATGCAGTTAATTTTGTATAATGCCTATAAACTACTAGTGACCCCAGTAAACTTAAATTGTTTACTCGACTCTTTCCCGGTACTTGACTGTAAGTTGTGTGAGATCATGACCTCATCTGTTCCCTTCAGGTGCTCAGTGAATGTTTCTTGGATAAATACTAGTGGTTTTGGACTTCTTGCTCTGTGCTGAGGGCTGGTAGAGAAGCAGACACAGAAAATTCACAAAACATGCCAGCCACCTCGTTTCTCAGAGAGCTTGCAAGGGAGAAAGAGCGTTTTCCTCAACTTCTGGATTCACTTCTCCAAACCTCCCCTCTTAAACTCATTATTCTCCCATTCCTTTCTCCTGGCTCCATTTTTTTTTTGTTTGTTTATTTCTAACCCTCTTTACTTCTCACTGTCACCAAGATATTTACAGCCCATGCCCCTGATATATGTTGAGTCTAAACAGCTATTGTCACGAGGCTGCAAGAAGTATGGAAAATGGGGAGTTTATCGAAGTATACCTAGTACAATTTATAGAGTGTCAGCGATTGTTTATGCCTTCGAATTAATTCTGGGATTTACATTTATTTTATTCTGATGATATAATATGATGCATAATTGCTTTTGAGGGTTTGGAATTGCTTTTGTAGATATGCAGCTTACTTCCTGAATCCTAATGATTTATTGCCCGTGGGCTTTTGTCACTCTGAGGGGGGATGTTTGTTTCATGCCTCTTCTCATTCAGAAGAGAGCCTCACACCCGAGTGACTTAATAAAAGTGTAGACAGCAATGTGTGTGTGAGAGAGAGAGGAGGGGGGGAACTTGATCTTAGTAGGTTTCCTGGGAAGCTCTTAGCTGGGTTTGCATATACTAGATATTGTATATTTCAAGTATTTTCCAGATCCATAATACTTCCTTAGGGCAAGATTCTCCCTGAGCATCATAAAGAAGTAGGCCAGCGAAACCACGTTTTTGCTGGGTTAATCCACTTCTTGGTCCTTCATGCAAAGCTCATGGACAGGTATCTGACACAGGAGCCAATTAACCTCACTCTTGAGAATATAAACTGGGTCTCAGAAAGTGAACTCTATGACTGACATTGCTCCTAGATCTGTACCATCATAAAGCTGCAGCTAGTGTTGCCCTCATAAACCACAGGCCAATCAAGTTCTAGAAAAGCCCACAGAGGAAGTGGGCTACGTAAAGGAACTATAGGACCCAGCAAAGACACAGAGATGCACTGGCCATGTTAGCTTCCAAGTTGCCTGGTGACACATGTGTCCTTTTCTGCCCCTGAGACTCTTCTATTTATTATGGGGACATGATTCATGAAGAAGATTTATCTGAAGAAGATCCAAAAGACTATGATTTAGAATTCATGATCAAGACAGTGTGACCTATGCCCAGTGGCCATGAACTGGGGAATCAGGAACAGCTTAGCTGGGTGGTTTTCGGCTGTTATAGTGGCAGCTGAGCCCCTGGCCAAGTGTGTCTTCTTATGAAGACTTTGATTCATCCAAAAAATGAACTTGCAAGGTGTCAATGACCTACCTGGCAGCTGAGCGCTGCAGGTTGTTAGCAGGAAGTCTCACATTCACACCTCTGTCCTGCTCAGTCAGGGTGCGTGGGTGTCCTCCTGGTCCACATAGCACGTGCCTTCCTCTCAGCATGGGGGCTAAGAGAGCCAAGTGGCCACATGTTTTAGAGGCCAACTTTGGAAACCACACCTTAATTTTCAAACCCCTCTGATATCCATGAATCATCCCTATTCAGTGGAGCCAGAACTCTACAGAGCAAGAAAATTGGGAGGAGTGCATTACTGAGTTCATATTGGAGCCCAGATACCACAGGCTGGGACCATGAAAGATACTAAGCAGACCTGCAAAACCAAAACAAATGAACGTTGCAGCTTCTCTCTCAAAGCCTGTGCTCAGTTGTTACTCTCCCTGGTCCACCTGCCAGACATACCTGTTTCCCTATCCGTGTTCCCTCCTCCCTTAAATTCTCTACACACTCCTGCTGCAAACTCTACATGCATGCCTTACCACGTCTATTGAGCTCTCCCCAGCCCCCAGGACCTGGCATAAATAGATTGTACCCTCTGTGCTCTGCGGGACTTCTCGCATGCTGCTTGGGTCGAATTTGCTCCCTTCTGTGATTGATCATGAAACAGATACTGTGTGAAGCATCAAAGACATGAAACAAGGCAGAGATTGGTTATGTGGGTTCAGAAAGGCCAGATCGCAAACAAACCCAGTGTGGATCTTTGCTAAGGCCGGGCGGGCCTGTAACTCCTTGGGGTCTAGTCTTCATTCCACCTCTGAGTTAATCTCAGTACATCCCTGAGCCACCTAGAACAGCTCAGAATGGCACAATGCACTCAACCCTGCAAAGAGCAGTGCTCAGTAATACCAAACCAGCCCTGGAAACATCTTAAAATATGGGTTCTTTCCCAGCCTCCCAAATTACTAAGTTTCTCTCATCAGTCATTTCGTAGTGAATAAATTCAGAGTGATTCCCTGGAAAGACTTAATTGAAGCCCGGTGTATGTGAGCCAATGGCCAGAGGTCTCTGCTTTCTTCTCTCAGCGAGGAAAATGGATGGAGACAATCTACTGGGCGGGAGATGGGAAGCCATGATCTGGTGACACCAGCGTCCTTGTACTGTAAACGAGAGGTCTATGAGAATTCCGGGCCCTATGAGGAATGCAAAGCATAGGTGATGTGGATCTGCTGGAGATACATTTAGCAATGTCAATTCTCTCCACCTTTGACAATGAACTCAGGGAACTTCCAGCTTGACTACCTGGTAACGCCACACACAGAGGTTCTCATGTTAAGCATGTAAATCCTTGCGGGGTTGGTGTGATCATTGTCAACCTCATGCTGTAGATGAGCAAACCGAGGCTCGGAGAGGAAACAGGCTGCTCAGTAGGAACAACTGCAGGATGTGCATTGAAACGGGAATTTGCACTAATAAATTTAGGGTACTCTGGATTCTTGTCTTATGCATTTTTTAAATTTGTTTTTTTAATTTTTTTATTCGTTGAGGTAGGGTCTCTCTCTAGCTCAGGCTGACCTGGAATTCACTATGTAATCTCAGGGTGGCCTCGAACTCACGGCGATCCTCCTACCTCTGCCTCCTACATGCTGGGATTAAAGGTGTGCACCACCACACCCAGCTTACTTGTCTTATGAATTTAAATAATTAAAAACCATAGACCAAAGGGTAAGGTTTAGAAAGACATTACTAGATTAAGAGAAAGAAAGAGGAGGAAGAATAGAGAATTACTGCCTTGTGGGGGGGCAGGAGGGGCTAGAGAGTTCATTTGGGAGTAGGAGTTTGGGGAGGTAGGCTTACCACAACCTGGAAGTTCAGGAGCGAACAAAGAGAGCTTATTCCCCTAGTAAGGTTCTATTTATAACCTTATTGTGGTGGGCTTCACCTTCAGGCTCAGGTGAACCAGAGTGAGGGCTGATTGATCTGAGCTAGAGGCTGGCTCAAGAAGAAGCCAGCCATGAAGCCAAGTTCTGGGGCTGAGCTGAACCGATGGCAATGTCAGGATCAGATTTACAGTCTAGGAATGAAGAGCCTCCTCCCAGGGAGGGGCTCAGGTTGTTCATGGACAAACAGGTCTAGGGAACTTCTTTAGGCAAGAGATAAGAAGCCAAAATCTTCTGTGATCTCTAGAAAAGTAGGAACTGAACGTATAGGCCCAAAGACTTTCCCGCCTTTTACTTTTGGGGTCCACTCACCCTAACTGCTTCAGCATCAAAGACCTACTCAAGTAGAACTCTACATCCCACATAAACAAGTCACGTGATGACTTCTTCACTAAATGGGGGAAGAATGATCAATCTTCCTCACACTTTGCTCAGTTCCTGACACTTGCCTCTGCATTCTATTGGGTTTGGATTTATTATTTTTTTTTTTGGTGGGGTGAGGGGAGTTGAGGCAGGGTCTCACTATAGCCCTGGCTGACCTAGAGCTCACTCTGTAGTCCCAGGCTGGCCTCAAACTCACAGCAATTCTCTGACCTCAACTCCTGTTACCCTTGAATATCCCAGCTTAAATGACATCATATGATCACCCCACATAGTGGTCCCATTTGCCTGAAATAGAACAGTTTCTTGAGAAATAGTGGTCAGATTGAATGGCATGCAGCTGCCTGGAGAGCATAGGCGTGCCCAGGCTGAGATGGTAAACCCTCAAAGCAACCTTGACCTCTCAGAAGAGGTAGAGACGCAGGCTGGGGAGATGATCGCTCAGTGTGCAAAGTACTTGCCTTGCAAGCATGAGAACCTGACATCAATCCATCGTACCCACATAAAATAATCCTGGAAATGGTGGACAGCATTCCTAAAGATCACACTGAAGGGAGGCTGCCCTCTGGCCTCCACGTACATATGCACACATGTACACATGTACCATATACACTCAGGCACCTCCACATGTGAACACACACGTATGTACACACACACACATATATTTTAAAAAAAGGAAAGAAGGCTGAAGAGGTGGCTCAGCAGTTATGAGCACTTCCTGTGCAAGCATGCAGGCCTACTGGGGCCTGAAACTCCTGAGACTGGTTCCCCAGAACCCATGTAAATAGCTGGGTGTAGCCACCATGTCTGTCACCCCAATCTTGTGCAGAACGGAGACTGGAAAATCACTGGAGCTCTCAAAAAAAGGGTGAGAGCTCCGGGGTCAGTGAAGAAATTTAATCATAGGCAAACAAACAGATGAGCAATGCAGCAGGACACCCAGTGTTCGCCTCTGCCCTCCATGCACATGCATGCATGGGACGTCGCATTTACATACACGTATGCATGCACCACACACACACATACGCACACACAAAAAAGATAAGAAAGTGCAGACAAGGACCTTCCAGAGAAGGCCTCTCCAAACCCAGCTGCCTGCCCCAGTGTCTCCCACACTTCTCTTTCAGAAACACAGTAAGGATATAGTTTCAAGTACTCTTGTCTTAACCTGTTGCCATCCAGCCTGACAGTCCCACATGCTGGGCCCTGGCAACATGCTCTACTCAGCCATGTTTTTGTGTAGTTTTCCTTTTTCCTCTCACTCCCGGAAAATGTGTCCTTCCCTCCACTGAATCTGGCCCTTCATCATGCGCCCTCCTGAGAAAAATCCCAGCTCCATGGGAATCCATGATGCAGAAATGTCAGCATTTGCCAGGCTTGGTTCATGCCAGGGTCAGCGGCTTCGGTGCTGTCTGTGGTCACTGCTGGCCCAGGTTTAAAGGCATTAGTCAGCGCCAGACAAATTCCCATCCCTGGGGGCCTACACCTTTGATCCATCACAGGCCTCTGACCATAACCACATCCCAGGCCCTCATAAGTTGTAAACTGCTGCATCTGCCTTCTTTATGTGCCCATGGTACTTAGCGTTTCTCTTCCATGTCTCAGCAAAAGGCATCACATGTGCTGGCCAAGGTCCCTGGGTTCTTCTTCCCAGGGTCTTGAACTTTATATCTCAATAGATAAGCCGGCAATGCTAGAGGTCTCCATGACCACCTGTGAAAGTCATTCAAACATAAAGCTTATTATAACATAATACATATATATGTGGTAGTTTGATTCCATAAACTTATGTGTGAACACTAGATTCCCAGCTGATGGACATTTGGGAATTAATGCCTCCTGGAGGCAGTGTATTGTTGGGGGCGGGCTTATGGGGGTTATAGCCAGTTTCCCCTTGCCAGTGTTTGGCACACTCTCCTGTTGCTGTGGTCCATCTGATGTTGCCCAGGAGGTGATGTCCACAATCTGCTCATGCCATTGTTTTCCCCTACCATCATGGAGCTTCCCCTCAAGTCTGTAAGCCAAAATATACCTTTCTTCCCACAAGCTGCTCTTGGTTGGGTGATTTCTACCAGCAATGCAAATCTGACTACAACTATATATATAAATATATATATATATATATATATCCAAATAGGATTTGGTTTCTTGCCTGGAATAGAAATCCATGGGGCCAGGAAGGATGTCGGCTTCCCCCACTACCTCCTCAGTGTCTGCTACTGGCTGGACCTACCATCAGTGAGACCCGAATGCAGTCCCCCCCCCACCCCCGCCCGCACCATGCTTTACACAGCAGGCTTGTGACAACTCTCCTCCAGGGACAGACACTTGCTGTTTCACCTTTGTCTTTTGCTGAAGAATGACTCCACTTTCAGAATTTTTCCATCTGACGTCCACTTAAATTTCAGGAATGCCATAAATTTCATGACTTCTCTCTTGGACGGTGACAGCTCACACGTTTAAGTGGTTATCGTGTTACCCGAAGATGAGCTGTGGATGGTTGGGACTGAAAAAGATTTATCAGCGTGAGATGAACTGGGCAAGAAAATTCATTTGTTCCGAATAACCAAATAAAATACACAGGAAAGTTGTTCTCCAAACTGGTTTGGTATCTAAAAGGCCACTGAGAAGTAGTTGTCAGTTTTCTGGGATGAGTGATGGCTGTCAGCGAAGTGGTGGCTTTCCATGGCTCTCTTCTCTGTTGCATCCCTTATCTATGACATGCCAAAGTTTTGTGCACATCTCGTTATCATTGTAGTCACCCAGTAGTCTAAAACATAGCAGACCTCACATGCTTACAATGAATTAAGACCTCAACAATTAGCAAGAAGATGTGGTAACACACATTTAGGAGTCCTAGGTGTCAGGAGACTTAAGCAAGAGAAACATTTGAGTTCAGGAACTTAATGCCTTGCCTGAACATTATAGTGAGACATGGATCTCTAAAGGAAGGAATGAGGCTGGGTAGATGCCTCACCAGTTAAAGGCACATGCTTACAAACCCTGCCAGCCTGAGTTCCATTTCTCAGCATGAACATAAAGCAGGACCCAAAGAAGCATTGAGAGCTAGGGCCATAAGAATCTGGAAGATTGCAGGCCAACTAGACTGGTCCATGTGCAGTGGAGAAAAACAAAGACCAAAACAAGAGAGGGATCCTGTCTCAAGCAAGGTGGAAGGAGAGGACAAACACTCCAAAGTTGTTGTGTGATATCAAACATTTATATCTTCGGTATTAGACATGATCAGATAAATGAGGTCAAGAAAAGATTATAAACAGACAAACAGCTCTGTAGCTGACAGCTTCAGGTTCTTTGAGATGAATGTCCAGACCAGGCACAGTTATGGAGGAGGGGATTTATTGAAGCTTACAGATCTAGAGGAAATTCCATAATGGCAGAAGAAGCTGGCCTGCTTCTACAAGACTAAATACACAGAGAGAAGCCATAAGCCAAAAGCCAAAAGCCAAAAGCAAAAAGCCACATAGCACATCACACCTCAGGAACTCCAGCTAGGCACACTTTGAATATCTTTAGATTGAAATCTCAAACCCATCACCACACCTTAAGATCAACCCAGTGACATTGCCTCCAGCCAGGTAACTGCAGATGCAAACTACAGACTAATAAATTCAAACTACCACAAGCTCAGAAATAATAAATAATAAAATGAAAATGTTCTCTATCTCTTGAAATGAATCTAAAATAGATTAGAGGTTTCCTATCTAGTTTGCAAGGGGATTTTTAAATTTTTTTGTGTGTGTGTTTTATGACACATAAAATGCTGGCATGCCTGGAGAATCCTTGGATTTTTACAGTCTTTTTAAAAAATATTTTTAAATTTTTCATTTATTTATTTGGGACAGACAGACAGACAGAGAGAATGGGCACACCAGGGCATCCAGCCACTGCAAACTAACTCCAGATGCATGCACCACCTTGTGCATCTGGCTTACATGGGTACTGGGGAAGCATTCCTCGAACCAGGGTCCTTAGGCTTCACAGGCAAGTGCTTAACTGCTAAGCCATCTCTTTTTAAAGAGTGATGTTGGGCTGGGAAGATGGCTTAGCTTTCAAAGACATTTTCTTGCAAAGCCTGCACACTCAGGTTCTATTCCTCAGTACCCACGCAGTGGCAAGAGGCCCTGGCATGCCAATATTGTCCCCTCTTTCTCTCTCCCATCTCTCTTGCGAATAAATAAATAAGTAACTAATAGAACTAAAAGGTGATATCACAAAAGCTATTGCAAATATTCAACACAGATCTGCCCACTAGAATTTGCTGAAATTGAATGAAGGATACGAGCACACAAGTACATTACAAGGATACTAATAACTGTTAGTTATAATAGGAAAATATTCCTACAAAGTAATCTAACACTCAATAACAGCCAGAATTAAATAAGGGATAGTTATCTGTCTTCTACTACATTCACTCAATTAAAATTGATCTGGCAGATACATCTTGGCATGAAAAGAGGTATTAAATTCAAAATATTGTGTGTCCTTTAATACCCATTGTGTTAGCACTTATACATGCACATATAGTTCATATTTTCAGGATAAGAGTGCTGAAGCTACTGTAGGTGAATACCAAGTTGTTTATAATAGAAATCACTGAGAGGTAAAAACTGAACTTTTTTTTTTCTTATACTATTGTATCTTTCTTTTATTCTTTCAGTCAAATACCAACAGTTCCTATAAGGAAAACACTGAATTTTCACTTACCTGATTTCATTACTCAATCATTTCATTTAAGTGAGGTGAATGTAATGGTCAGATAAGGGGAATCTGAGGAAGAAGTAGATAGAAAGAGAGAGACACAAAAGGAGATGGAGAAGTGGAAAGTGAGACACGGAAGATGGGCCAGAAGTGAGTGGTGATTGGAAGACTTGGGTTCTGATTCGATATGCAGGATCATGGGGTGAAGCACATGGGGTGGGATTGGGGCTGGGAATTAATACAACCTATAGGTACACTATGTGGGAGGACAGATGAGGAGAGCATTGAATGACAGCCCTTTGATAGAAAGAATTTTATGTCTACAAGTTGATAACAAAGCTTCCCTTTTCAAGATTTTTTTTTTGAGGTTGGGTCTCACTCTAGACCAGGTTGACCTGGAATTGTCTATGTAGTCTCAGGGTGGCCTTGAACCCACGGTGATCCTCTTACCCCTGCTGGGATTAAAGGAGTGTGCCACCACATCTGGCTTCAATATATATATTTAAAGACACAGGTATAGTCTGAACATGATGTGTTTGCAAAGTTCATGGTAGAATAATTGGATATGAGGGATTGTTAATATCCAGTTGGTTTCAACATTGAAGACTGTCTTGGGAGCCAGGGGTTAAGGGTGATATTTCAAGAGTAGATGTCCTCAGGAGGGGAGGGCCAAACAAAACCTCATGTCTCTCTCCTGTAGGATCTTAAGTAATATTTGCTCATATTTACCCTAGCAATTACCACCCCCCCCCCCCCACCCTGTGCCTGGGACAAAACCCCTGACTAGAAGCAGCTGATGGAAGGAAAGGGTTTATTTCCAGCTTACAGTTTTGAGGTGATGTTTCATGATGATGGGGAAAGCATGGCATGAGTAGGGAGCTGGCTTGCATCATCACCTCTCAGCAGCAGAGAAGGAATCAGCAAGAACAAGCTTAGGTAGCTCTGAAAACAGAACTAGACCATAATATCCCACACACCCCTTCCATGACACACCTCCTCCAGCAAGGTTCCAGCTCTCATAACTGGGGATTGATCAAGAGGTCTAATCAAAAACACATGAAGCTGTGGGGAGCACTCCACATTCAAGCTACTACTCTTATGTAGGGTTTATTCTTTCTATATATTTATTTACATGCACAAAAAAACAGGCACAATGCAATTATGTGATGAAAAACCTAAGGCTATCAAAAGTCAGACTAGTGTTTTGAACATCCACACTCTGGTCCTTGATTCCCAAATTGGTGTTTTCACTACTACTGCTCCAAATCTCATGTCTTGTCCAAAATACAAGGGGACAGATGGGTAGAGGAAAGAAGTCTTGAGGATTGTGCAGGAGGAATAAGATAATCAAAAATGTGCTTCCCTGTGTTGATGACAGACCACGCCAAGGTGACATTTTAAAAAGGTTACAGGACTGGAGAGATAACCTAGTGGTTAAGGTGCTTGCTTGCAAACCCAAAGGATCCAGGTTCACTTCTTTAGGACCCACGAAAACCAGATGCACATGATGACACATATGTCTGGAGTTCATTTGCAGTGGCTGGAGGTCCTGGCACACTATTCTCTCTCTCCCCCCTTTTCTCCCTCTCTCTCTTTCTCTGTCTCAAATTAATTAATTAATTAATTCAAATAAAATATTACAAAAAGAAAGAGGAGGGCTGGAGAGATGGCTTAGCAGTTAAGGCATTTGCCTGTGAAGCTTAAGGACTCGTGATCAACTCTCCAGATCCCATGTAAGCCAGACCCACAACATGACTCAAGCATGCAAGGTCGCACATGCACAAAAGGTGGCTCATGCATCTGGAGTTCAATTGCACTGGCTGGAGGCCCTGGCGTACCAATCCTCTCTCTCTCTCTCTTTCTCTCTTGCTCTCTCTGATAAAAAAAAAAAAAAACTTAAAAAATAGTTTTAGAGAGATGGATCAGTGGCTAAGGCGCTTGCCTGCAATGCCAAAGGACCCAGGTTCAAGTCCCCAGAACCCACATAAGTCAGATGCACAAGGTGGTACTTGTGTCTGGAGTTCGTTTGCAGTGGCTCCTTTAACTCATGAAGCATTTGGTGGGTCTCGTCTAAGGCAAAGAACAGAGCCATGAGTGTTAAACGGTGTGAGAGACACACACTTCTAATAACCAAGGAGAGCTGAGGGAGAAGGAGTTTCTAGCTTCCGCATTTGTTCCAATAACGAGGGAAGACTCTGTCTGAAGAATATATTTTCTGTCATAAATGATTCTGTCTGCCTAGTTCAGAAATGTAGAACCTGGCCTTGCCAGGAGAAGAGACACACCCAAAGGCCAAGGGCATCCCTGAAAGCAGTGTGCTAGAGAAGACTTTCCTCTGTAGAAACCAAGAACTGGAATCAGAGCATCTTCAGCCCAGACATCTCTTCTTGGTCCTCTTTCTGCAGGTGCAATGTTTCAGTGCTCCCCCAGGTATTGAAGGGCATTTTGCCCCATGCATTCGCCCATCCTGCTGCAATGTTGAGGGGAAGCAGGCCTCTGATGTGGGATAGGGTCAGGTGTAACTTGGTTCTGGAAATGCTACCAGCAGGCCATGTGTGCAAAATTAAACAGGAGCCTAAAGTGTGATGTAGCCAGACATGTGTACAGAAATGCTCAAGACTGGGCTGCAGAGATGGCTTAGCAGTTAAGGCATTTGCCTATAAAGCCAAAAAGGACCTAGGTTCAATTCCCCAGGACACATGCAAGCCAGATTCACAAGGTGGCACATTCTCTATCTCTCGTCATATATATGTGGATGTATGTGTATGTATGTGTGTATAAATATATATATATGAATGTATGTATGTATGTATATGCATATGTCTGTTAAATAAATTAATTAATTAAATAATTTTTAAATGCTCAAGAAAGTTTAATTCAACCACTAACCAGCAGTAACCTAAGGGTCTATCAGTGGAGTAGATACAATCATTGTAAAGAATAACATGGAATACTGGCTCATACAACAACACAGATAAATGTCACTGTCTTGCTAGGCAAAAGGAGCTGGGCATGAAGACAACAGGTTGAGTTTATGTATACGAAGCTGCAGGATAGGATAAATTAATTAATCGTGTTAAAGCTCAGAGTCCTCTGTATGGAGAACATTAACGGGGAAAAGTAGGTGGGAAGTCTCTGCATTGCTAGAACCTTCAGTAGTATGTCAAGAATAGAAGTAGCATAGATGTCATTATGAATTGTGTGGACGTTAATTATTCTTAAAATGTCTACTAACCACCTGGAAGGAATGGCTTCTAATAACTTGTTTAGTGTGCTCTTGAGAAAATATATACAGAATTTAAATGACTCTAAATTGAATAACTAATTCACTTATCATAAAAGTGATTGTTTCCCCAAAGCAAAATAGACAATAAAGCCCTAAATCATGCTAATACTATCTCAGTATTTCTTGCATATTTACCTTTGAACATAAGCATGATCACTCGAGAATAAAATCTGATCACAGGTAATATCAAGGGCATGTTTCAATAATGCTTACTGTGCACTGGACAGGGTCTGTTTGCTTCAGGTGCTTGGTTTAATTATACAACAGGCGGTAAGATATCACCATTATCAGGATCATTCCTGTATGGCGGTAGGGGAGAAAATAACAGGGATGGGATGGAGAGATGGCTTAGCGGTTAAGGTGCCTAAGAATGCTGGTTCTAATCTCCAGGTCCCACGTTTAGCCAAATGCAAAGTGACGCAAGGGCACATTGCTGCACTTGCCCACAAGGGGGCGCATGCATCTGGATTTCGTTTGCAGCAGCTGAGAGGCTGCTGGCACACCCATCTCTATCTGTCTTCCTCTCCCTCTGTCTCTGTCTCTCTCCAAGAAAGAAAGGAAGGAAGGAAGGAAGGAAGGAAGGAAGGAAGGAAGGAAGGAAGGAAAGAAGGAAAGAGGGGGAAAGAAAGAAAGAAAGAAAGAAAGAAAGAAAGAAAGAAAGAAGATAACAGGGGTATATATCATCCAAGGTCACATAGCCAACAATTAGTAACACAATTTGTTTTTATCTTTCCAACATTTCCAATGCATTGCTTATGTGTGTACTTTCTGTGTTCTTTCCCATGCGTTTCTGAATCATGCCATCCTTACTTCCATTTGCTTGTTCTCTTTTTTTCTCTCTCTCTTTCTCTCAAAAATATGTCTTACAAAGTTTATAACAGTTCACTTTATTCTCTACAGAGTTTGGATGTTGCCCTTCACACAAACTATTCAACAAGTTTGCTTTGATGGGACCTCAGGCAGTTTTTGCTACATTGTCATTGAGATCAAGGCTCTGATGCACCTCCTTCTAGGTGTGCTGTTACACACAGAGTTAGGATCAATGACTGACCATCTAATTGCTGCTGGAGCAAGTTGTACATGCATTTTCCAAAGGTTGCGCCATGTTGGCCAAGTTCCTTGTACTTCTCAGTCCAAATCGCTTAGGTGGAGAGTGTTTCTGTCTGCCTTGCGCGATCAATTTCAAATGTCTCCACTCTAGCTGAAAAAGGAAGAAGTGGGGAACACAATGATGGGGGGGGGGGCTGTGCAAGCAGCTGGCTTTAAGTTCAATTCTGTTCCTGAGCTATGACTTCATTTATACCACCCTGGTTGTTTTGTTAACAGTCCTCATTGCTGACCCGGCTGAGCTGTCCTCCGGTGTCTCTGAGAATGTGATGGCCGGATCATTGCTGACTGTTATTCTGCTCATTTTGATTGGCTGCTGCTGCTTGGCAGAAGCTTGGAGCTCACATAGCTAATGTATAGTTAATATCGTGGTGTCTGTGACCCTCTAACCTTTCTCTATAGCAAGGCAAGCAAGGCCAGCCAATAGAAATCAGAGACCTCAGCTCCAGACCTGGTACACACTGCTAAGGTGCCCTGGGATCAGGCTGGGACGACCTTATGCACCCATTGGCACAAAAAACCACCCACAAAAAACCAAGGCAAGGCAAACCTGCGAGCCAGGTCACGGACTTCATTTATAGTATAAACCGCCTTGGACTTGGTGGTCTTGACTCTAAAAGAAAGGTCTTGACACAAAACCTTTGGGCCAATGGGCCAAACTGAGTGTGGCTAAGTGATTAAGAAGAGAAAGTTCTATCCAGTTCCTCCCTGAAATCCTACTTTCCTAGAGATCGAATTAACGAGATTTTACTATGCAGAACTCTGAACTTACCAGATAGGTAAGTCAGTAGAGGTTTTGAGTGAGATTCAGAATTCACCCTGGGCTTAATTTGAGACCCTTCCTATATACCTCCATTTAGAATAAGATTTAATTTTCAGGGGCAGCTGCAGTATGGTGGGGCAGGGGTAGGGGCGGGGGAGGGACTCTATTTCCTGGCAGAGTTGCCATTTACGGGCTGTGAGACCTGGGAGTAGTAATACCTCCCTCACAGGTGTTAATGTGAGCACTGAAACGGATGATGTATGTGAGGGCCTGGGGAAGTCGGAGTGCAGTAACAAATGTGCAAGCTTGGCTTTCCAGGCCACGGCCACCCTGGGAGGAAAACCAGCTCAGACACATGCATCTCTGATGGGCTCCCAGCACAGAGCATTGGAGAGAAAGTCCAGCCACACAAACACACGTCCTCAGGCACTTTGGCATGCTACCCCCACGGTATCTTTGGACTCTTGCAGGCATGGATTTCTCTGCCACCCCGTGATATTCTTCACATCTTTGTTTCTGCTTCTCTGTTCTTGGAGCTCTCAAATCATGGAGCCTATGGGAGGTGTATCTCCTGAAAAGGGCCCTTGTCCTGGTCATCTGCATAACAAGCCCACAGGCCATTGTTGCTTCTTGTGACCCTGTTTTACTCTGCACATCCACCTCTGGTTCAAGCAGGGCTCAGTAGAAAGAACTTCTCACTTCCGCCTGGAATCAAACACAGATGACGGGGATGAGATGGTTGCTTGTTCATTCCCACCTCCGGCAGTCGATGTCATTGGTGGCTGGAACCTTAGTGAGGGCTGAGACTGGAGCCTTTTGATATTGTCTTTCTGCACAGCTGGTTAACTGCATGCGCATGGAATGGTATTGGGGCTCCATGAGGGTGGGTGCCCATGTACAAGAGAGGAAGGGGCTTTGCTTTGTGTACACCACTTTAGAAGCTACACGGATCCATCGCACTGTGGAATGGCTGTTAGAAACAAGTCATTTTTAACTTTGAAGGCCAACATGTAATCAAGGCTGAGGGAATTAGACCCCACCTCTTGGTGGTAGAAGTGTCAAGAATTTACAGACATATTTTAAAACCACCACACCTTTACACCCAAACCCTTAAGTATTACATTTTGCAACTTGGGCGAAAAACTCACTTGGCCTGGCATTTGCAGGTTCTGAGCCTTTATTATGATTGATTAATGAAACACCTCTCGCCACGTTATTGGCAGTGTTTCCTGACAGTCCATTTTCCATAGAACTCAGACATCTGACCCCAGGTGCTCAACAGAGAAAATTACCATCTCCTGCAGTTAGGATCACACTTTTGTTTTGTAAGCAAGGATCTTTTTTGGGGACTGTGTGGTTAACTATATTGTGTAGCCAATTACCCTAGTGGTGCCATGTTGTCTGCTTGGCTATATAGTTCAGCTGACCTCTCAGCCCCTTTCTGGGACCCTGGACCAGTACAGTTAGCTCATGGCGATGTTAGAGGCAGAACAGAACAAGCAGAAACAGTTGATTCCTGAGTCCTGTCTCTTAATCAGATAACTGTCACTTCTACCTGATTATCTTTGTCTAAGGAAAATCAAACGGCCAAGTCCAAAATCAAGGCTGAGGGAAATGTGTGTTGTCTATGGGTAAGTTTGGATGCAGGTGAGGGTGAAAAATAAGAGCCAGTTTCATAAGTCAGTCTTTGTGTGACATGTATGAAAATGTGTGGTGTGCCTGTGTAGTATGCATGTATGAGTACAGATGCACATGAGCCATACCCATGCATGTGGAGGCCAGAGAAAGAGGTCAGGTGACCTCCTCATCATGGTCCCTACTTATTTCCATGAGACAGAGCCTCCTGTTTTTGTTTTTGTTTTTTTCAGTTAATCTGGATGGTCAGGGAACCTCAGCGAGCCCCTGTCTCCATCCCTCTTAGCCTGAAGTTACAGGCATGCCTGACCTTTTATGCGCGTGTTAGGGACTGGACTCAGGTCCCCACGCTTGCATAGTAAGCACTGTTACCTGGTGAGCTATCTCCTCACCCCCAAGTCTGTCTTTGTGTGTTGATATTGTCTTGACACATGATAAAGACCCAAAATACCACAATCTCCAAATCCTGCCTTCCCGACGGTTTCCCTGAGCAGCTTTCTGAACCCTTTACAATGACTTGGAGAACCTTTTCCAAGACAATGTTCCACAGTCTGACTATAAATTGATTGGCACATGAAATAGAAGAGAGCTGGAGTCAACTTCATCTTGAGGGAGCTTCCTGTTTCTCAGACAGGAAGCCTGACTCCAGCCCTGCTAACATCTCCAGAGTGCTGGGATATGGCAGGGGGAAACTACAAGGAGGCTGTTAATATAAAAGGATGAGAATTAACATATCAGTTATACATATTATGTGTTTGTCTTTCCTTCTAAAATAAGGGAGACATCACTGGCACAATCTTATATACAAACATAAGCAAAGGAAATACAGTCCTGAGTTGCATCAGAAATATAATGTTAAAGGGAACTTAACTAATAAATCACCTTTCATCATCTAGCGAGGGAGTCAGGCTTGGACTAGGATGGAAGTTAGGTGGTGGTTCTCTCTCAGGCACCCAGGGGTGATTGGTGTTACAAAAATCTGTTGTCTCACATTCATTCCTATAAACAAGACTAATGGTGAGGACTTCAGAATATAATTCCTTGATTTTTTTCCAAATTATTATTGGCACTCAGAGGGTGTTGTATGCTAGGAAAGTAGCATGCTTGTTATTACATCATATTACAAACACAAGAGAGAAACAATTTTCCTCCTCGTTGCTATCCCAAAGTAAGTGATTTTCTTCAGGAGCACAAATAGCATCTGAAGAATAAATGAAAATAGTAAGCAGAACTTATCCCACTGGGAGCCTCTCCTCCCTGGTCCCCAGGCCACAATACCAGCAGAGATCAATGGAGAAGAGAAAGTGTGAGGACCGGCATCCGGGGATCTGGGAAGGCAAGAAGAGGCAGAGCTGTCAGGGAGATCTGCAAGGTTGGATCCAGAAGGCAGGGAAGAAAAATTTATCTAAAGAAAGGAAGTTGAACCTGATCTTGAACTTGTAACACAGGTGACTAGGGTGCTTGTAAGTGGATGTGTTCAACAAACAGCTGCTGTCTTTCCAGTATTCTGTTTTGTTTTACCCTCTTATCACTGCAGAGGACTGGGACCTGCTAAACTTTGCCAGAACATGTTAAATGTTCCACACATCTCAGGGGAGAATTGTCACCTCATAAAGGAAGGTCAAGGTACTAACATTGAAAACTCCCCTGGGAAAATTAACAATATACCTAGTACTTACTAAGCACCCCCATTTCCAGGACAGATCCAATGTCCCATCTAGATGGTAGAACTATAGATGGTATAGGGGGCTCTCTCATCGCAAAACACTCAATGAAAAAGTCTCTAAGACACATCAGCCCTTCGAGCCCAAGTGCTAATTGGTTTGCAGTTCCCCTAATTAGTGTGTCATCTACCTGGACAAGTTAGCTGCTGGCGAGAAGCCCAGACCCTACCCAGCCAAATTCACAGCTCCCAGAATTTAGAAGTGCAACTGCAGTGACAATTCTGCATGCCTCATCCATGTGTGGGCATGCCCACCCACACATACACACCTTCTCGCTAAGATGTAAGGGCTCTAACAGGTTCTCACAACGTTGCTAACAATCTCATTAGGCTGCTTGTGCGAGGAGGAAGCAAGAGCTGCTTCTAGATTTGCTGTAAGGTAATACTTCATGCACAGAATCTGAGTTGTTCAGACAGGCTTTGAAGTCAGTAGGCTCCGGCCTCCCCAACATCACCTTTGTCACAGATAGGAGATATTGTATGAAGGCTATTAAACACTGACTTCCTTTTGCTTTCTAGAGATTCTCTAGACAGCTGGGACATGTAGACTCCTAGGCTTTGAAAATCGGGTAATACTATTTTTTTTTTTTTGAGAGAGAGAGATAGAGAAAATGGGCACGTCAGAAGCCTCTCAGCCTCTATGAACCAACTCCAGATGCATGCGCCCCCTTGTGGATAAGTGCAGCATTGCGCCCTTGCGTCACTTTGTGTCTGCTTAAACATGGGACCTAGAAAATTGAATGGGCTTTTTTAGGCTTAGGAGTCAGGCGCCTTAACCCCTAAGCCATCTCTCTAACCCACACTATTTTTTAATAGAGGAAAATGGTTACATGTATATCCAGTGTTGATAGGAATGTTTCTTTTATAATATAATATCAATGTATAGAAGTTTAAAGCACCATATTTACTATTTACCTTCATACTTCATAAGCAACAGTACCCACGAACAGGTTGATAAATTGAATAGAAGAGTAACACTATCCACTACATTGGAATTACCACTATCAGTGTGTGTTCTCTTCTAGAAATTCAATTGCCATTTGAAAAGTGAACATGACCCCAGTGGCTCTGTAGTGACAGTGTCTTTTCTGTCTGGGAAGCTGAGGCTTCAGCACAGAAGTGAGTTCATGACCATCTCCTCTCAGTGCCTCTTTTGTCCACTTGGGTTGTGATGAAATCTCCGCTCACACAAATGGAGTGAGGGCATCATCTGATCTTCACCAGGAATGAACCACTCACTTATTCAATAAGCTATCTCCTTCCCTGTTCTTCTTCTCTTGTTTTCATTTTTTTAATTAAAGCAAATGCAAATGTAGAGAAATGAAAGGGAAAACAAGAGTTGTGACTTAGGGCTGGAGAGATTGCTCAGTGGCTAAGGTGCTTGCCTGTGAAGCCTAAAGACCCTGATTTGATTCTCCAGTTCCCATGTAAAGTCAGATGCACAAGGTAGCACATGCATTGGGAGTTCGTTTGCAGTGGCTAGAGGACCTGGCTCTCTCTCTCTCTCTCTCTCTCTCTCTGTCTCTTCTCTCTGTCTCTGTGTGTAAATAAATAAAAAATTGTTTTTAAAAGTTTTGATCTAGAATATATTTGCAGTACTACTTTGTCTATTATTATCAAAACAATATGGACTCTTAATCAAATAATTAACATTTTTCTGATGAAGAAATTTGCATGCCTCCCTTCCCCTTTCACCAGGGCTTTCTTTGCTCTGTATGTAGCTTGATCACCAGTAATCTTCTAGTTACCTCTAAATATGATGTTGAGAACATTGCAGGCTATAGTCACAGATATTGATGTGTTTGTGTAATGAAAATCTTGGCAAGATGTTTCTTTTTCAAATGAAAGATGTGTAGTATAAAACCCCATGTTTTCCTGTCGTAGTCAAAGATAAGCTAAAGTGACTGAACCACTTTAAAAAATATATTTTATTTTTATTTATTTATTTGAGAGAGATAAAGAGGCAGAGAGAGAGAGAGAGAGAAAGAGAGAGAGAGAGAGAGAGAGAGAGGGAAAATGGGCATGCCAGGGCCTCTAGCTACTGCAAATGAACTCCAGATGCATGTTGTACCTGTGCATCTGGCTTAAGTGGGTCCTGGGGAATCGAACCTGGATCCTTCAGCTTTGTAGGCAAGTGCCTTAACCACTAAGCCATCTCTCCAGTCCTGATACACTTTTTTAAATGATGAAATATGGAGAATTAATCCATGCTGCGGTTTTCTTCAATGTACAGAAAAATCTAAAGGGTCTAGGCATTGTAGGAAAAGTGGAACATTTGCTCTGAGTAAGGGCCAATACTGGGATGCTAGAAATGAGCTATTCAGCCCTAAAATTTAAGGGCAGGGGTCTCAACAACTCTGTCATCAATGTAAAATACTAATGTAATACAGTATTATTTCAGCAACCAAATTAACATGAAAAGCCACAAAGAACCAAGAATATTTTTAAATAAATCTGATATATTGATTATTGAGGTTGGGACAAAAGGAGAAAAAATGACCCTATCACTTTTTTTTCCCTATTTTACCAGTGGTTACCTTTTTTAAAAAAATATTAAAGTAGTTGAGAATATACTAAAAATTAAACTATAAATGTGTTATGGTGGATATTGTTTTCAGCTTAAACACTGAATTATTTGAGAATAAAATAATTATCTCTTTGCTTAAATTTAAAGTAGTTAATCATTTAAAATTATCACTAGGTGAACAAAAATGAGATAAACAAGGAAGTAGATTTGAAAATAGTCAGGCTTGAGAAATGGCTCCGTGGTTAAAACTGCTTGCCATACAACCATGAAGACCTGAAAGGGCCCAAGAAAGTCAAGTTTTACCCACAGTACCACATGAAAAGCCAGGCATGACCACACTCTTGTAACCCCAGTTCTGTGGGGGGAGGGGGGGAGCAGAGACAGGGGCTTGCTTGTCAGCCAGTCTGACCAAACATGGCAGTTTGGGTTCAGTGACTTTGGCTCGATGGAAGCAAGCAGAAAAGGGATAGAGGAAGACAGCTGATATTTTCCTCTAACCTCTGTGTGCGTGTGCATTGGGGTGAACACATCACACACATGTGCATACACCACACACACTCATCATGCCACACCCTTTACCACACACACCACATCACACATACTATACACCATTCAAAGAGAAGAAAACACTGCAGAAGGATTCACTTCCACTGACGTCAAAATAAGTTTTTTTACTTCTGCCTCATATGCCAGTAAGGTTTGACCTGACAACACCCTGAACAGAGAAGAGGGAGACTGGAGGCGTAAGTCATGCCAATTAGCTGTGCTCGGTACCATCGCAGTTTCTTCTCGTGTGCCTCAAAGCAGATGGTAGGACTTCTGACTGAGCCTGCAAAGGAATTGCGAAAATAGAGGCAGAATGGCGGACATTGATAGAATTTTTCAAAAATCTTCAACAAGGGCTGGAGAGATGGCTTAGCAGTTAAGGCACTTGCCTGCAAAGCCAGGACCCACGTAAGCCAGATGCACAAAATGGCTTATGCATTTGGAGTTTGTTTGCAGTGGCTGGAGGCCCTGGCGTGTGCCCATTCTCTCTCTCTCTCTTAAATAAATAAAGAAGTAAAAAGGTGTGTGCCACTACACCCAGAAAAAAAAAAATCTCCAAGGAACCTTCTAGCAGATGTTGCATGATTTCACTCAGCACAAATCACGACAGCCTCAGGACCCATGTCCCTCCTGTTCCCCTTTTCTCCCTCATCCATATGGCTGGAGGACAGTCCGAAGCCTGTAGGAGAGCAGGCAGGTTTCACTTAGAGTCGAGACACTTTCCAAGCTTTAAAACCATGTGCTCATCCTTGTGAAAATGGACACTTGAAAATTTACTTTTTAAGGATGTTTGGGGAATTAAATACCATTATTTTTGCAGAGCGGCTAAAGCAGTTCTCAGCATATACTGTGCCAAGAATAAGAATTTATTAATGGAAAAAGAAGGAAGAATGTTTATTTGTTTTCTATTATTGCAGAACAAATTGCCACAAGCTTCGATGGCCGAAAACAAGAGCTATTTTATTACTCTTTCCTGTGAGTTCGGAAGTGCATGTGGGCTGCACTCCATTCCTCAGTTCTGCATCACTCAAGGCTCCAGTCAAGGGAAAAGCTTACTTGGAATGTTCGAGACAGAAGACAGTTCTAAGCACTACTTCAAGTGATCAGAAGAAGCCAGTTCCTTGTACATAGAGAACTGAAATCTCCATTTCTTCACTGGATATCAGAGGGAAGCCAGTTATTACCTTAAGTCTCATTATATCTTCAAAAATGGCATTAAAACCAGATAATGAGGCCTGGAGGTCAGGCCTGTCACCTCAGTTACTCAGAAGGCTGAGGTAGGAGAAGGAAAAATTCCAGGCCTGCCTGGACTACACAGTGATATCAAAGACAGCCTGGATAACTCTAGTGAGGTCCTGTGTCAGAATAAAACAACAAACATATCTATGGATGGAAATCTCTCTGCCATCTTCTTCACGCATGTTCGGATACCAGCCGGAGACAATTGTCTCTTTTCTTACTGAAGGAGCTCATCCAGACAATCCTGTATCTTAAAGTTAACCGTGCCTTATATATAACCTAACTGTGCAGTAGTACTTCTTAGCTCCAGACTTTAGTATGGGAACTTGGAAGCCATTATTAGCTTACTGTAGGATGGACAGTGGGAAGAAAAAAGAATGAAAAAGTACACTCTTCACAGGTCCAGGCAGGGCCTACATATGATATTTTCCTTTTCATACAATCCTGATCACAATGTTAAGATGTGACGTCCCTTACAAAGGAGGTAATGTCATCCATGGAGACCCTTCTCCAAAGTCTCAATGTTAGTAAGTCTAATCCATGATTCTAACTTTTTTTCTTCTGCAAATAATGGAAAATGTACACTGACTGTGGTAATCAGATGTTTGAGTTATTTTTATATAAACTATTTATTTATTTATAATATTCTAATTTTACATTCATATTGGTGACTCCATTATCCTCCTCCCTTTCCTCCCCCTTGCAAAGGGACCCTCATCAATGGGTAATGTGGGTCATGCATTGTGAGGGTAGTCAAGAGTTATGGGGGATAGGCCATGTCTCTGTGCATAATGCCCCAACTTGTGGCTCTAACGCTCTTTCCACACCCTCTTCCATGAATTTCCCTGGGCCACGTTGGGATCATTTTAGTTCTCTCATGGGAATTGAAACAGCCAATGACAAGCTTACTCAATGCAACCACAAACCATCCCGTTACTGCTTCCACATTACTATCTTGTCTTCCTTCAGACTTGCAGTGTTAAGTGTTTGGCTGATGTTTACCAGTGAGGTTTGATTCAGTGATTTTTTTTTTTTTTTTTTTTTTTTTTTTTTTTTTTTTTTTTTGTACTTGGGAGTCAGGGCCTGGTACAAGCTAAGTATTTGGCCACTAAGCTATATCCCCAGGGAAAGATGGACTATTTGATTTCGGCTTAGCCCTCGATGGTACGATTTGTGTCATTTGCTTTTGAAGTGCTGGGAGTTGAACTCGGGACCTCACACATGTGAGGCAAATGCTCCACCAACTGAGCTGCATTCCCAGCCCCGCCCCCACTGTTGCTCTGTAAGTTTCTAATGCTGATGGAAAGTTGTGCATTCATATATAAGTTTATCTTCTGCCTTTTCAGTTTGAAAGCTACACATTTGATGCCTAACTACTAGAAAATTGGGGATTTACCAAAGTATGGATGAGGAATCTTCTGAGACAGTTCAAGTATATGTCTGCTGCACAACCTACTTTGACTCCACACTTCGTGTGAGACCTGGGAGATTTCTCTATGAACAGCCCACGTGTAGGCTTAGTCATTAATGAGGTAGAATTTCTCTGAAATTGGGGATTAGATCACAATTCCTTGCCTACATCAGGACAGAAAGCACTCAAAAACACGTTCTCCTTGCCAAGGGTTTTCCCCCAAAGGTAAAATTGATTGATGATGGATTAATCAGCACTGTGGATACGAGCTGCCATGTTTGGCCAGATAATGTACAGGCCCAACATTAACTTTGATACAAAACTCGGAGTCTCTTTAAACTATTTTTTTGTATTTTATTTATTTATTAGAGAGAGAGAGAGAGAGAGATTGAGAAAATGGGGCACCAGGGCCTCCAGCCACGCAAACAAACTCCAGATGCATGAGCCACCTTGAGTATCTGGCTTACGTGGGTCCTGGAAAGTCGAACCAGGATCCTTTGGCTTTGCAGGCAAGTGTCTTAGCAGCCTTCTTCAAACTATTTTTGAGCCTTGGTATCTGTTTTATCTTCCCTTCATAGTAGAAATTGCATTTGAGATGTCCTGACTTCCTTTTGCAGACCAAAAAGAAGATGGTTTTCTTTTTCCCCGGTTAATTCAGGATAGACAGAGAAGCCATGTGACCCTAGTTCATTAACTCACGAGTTCTGACTGTCCTTGGGTGAGGGCCAGCGACCCAAGAAGAAGCCAGATGGGGTCAGAGACCTCAAGCTGACAGATGTGGCAGTGCAGGATTCCAGGAAGAAGGATCAGAGGCTGGCCAGCAAAGAGAGCCACTTGCCCAGATGCAAAACCCCAGAGGAGTGAAGGTAAAGGCTTGGGCAGTGTTTGGCTGAGTCATGGGGGTCATCAGCTAGGGGTCAAGTTGAGGACAGGGAAACACTGCCCAAGGAGCTTGAGAACAGAGAGAAAGACAAAGAAGAAGGTGTCTGCAGGACCCCAAATACATTCTATGTACATGATGGTGTTAACTCCTCTTGTGGAGTTAACATCTATTGTCTGAATGGGATAATATAACCCATCTCCTGACAGCCCAAATAAATAAAATCAGGGAGAAGATTAATTCCATTATATGTGGGTTATGGGAAAACACACACACACACAACAAGAAAAAGAAGAGGAAAGAGAGTAAGAAGGAGTGCCTGTGAAAATTGCCTACACTTCCTGCACCGTGCCATGGGAAGTTTCATCTGGGCAATTTGCTGACCCAGAGTCAGAGAATGGTGCCAGGTGTGACTCAGTTCTCTCTTTGCTGAGAAGCTGACACCCTCCCAGTGGAGAGGGGGAGGATGGAAGGCTTGACATGAAAGCGTTGATTCTTTTTTTTTCTTTTTTCTTTTCTTTTCTTTCTTTTTTTTTTTTTCCAGGTAGGGTCTCACTCTGGCCCAGGATGACCTGGAATTAACTATGTAGTCTCAGGGTGGCCTTGAACTCACAGCGATCCTCCTACCTCTGCCTCCCAAGTGCTGGGATTAAAGGCGTGCGCCACCACGCCCGGCTTTCTTTTCTTTTTTTGTTTTTTTTTTTTTTTTAACTAAGGAGTATTGGACCACAGATTCTTGATTCTGATGACTTTTGCACAATATCTTTGCTTGTGTTAATTTCTAAAGACCTTTTTAAATTACAATCCACTTACTGTTTTATTGGATGGTACGTTCTAATATGTCTGCATGTTTTCTTCTTTAGAACAATGTCCTCGCTTCTAATGTTTTAATAATCGCACTAAGAAAGTAACTAAGTTAAGCAATGAACTCCAAATTGTGTCTCCTGTGGGCCAGATGTAACCTAGACAATGAGGACATAGATGGAAAAGACACGTCAGGATTCCAACTAATAAAACGTGAAAGAGAGAGAGAAGGAGAAAGTCGCACATTGGCAACCACAAGAGAAAGAATTGTTTCAGACAAGGGTCATCAACGAAGGCTACGGGGAGTGGGTGAAAGTACAATGAGTAACAACATATTTGCACAGTCTCAAAAGTATCTCCTTACAAGATACAGATTAATTACAAAAAGGAAAATAGTTACTTCATCCTGCAGAAGCTGACAGACACCACATGATGTAGCAATTAAAGTTAGCATCACCAAAAATAGGACAATTCGACATCATGTGCCGGGTGATATGATGCACCGAGAGGGACACGAAGCATCCATGTGGTTTTCCTGCCAGAATTATACGGTCTGAATCTAATTACAAGAAAACCCCAGACAAACCCAAATTAAGGAACATTCTATGAAATAACAAGTCTCTATTTTTCAAATGTGTCAAGATTACAAAAGACAAAGGGCCAAAGACTGCTCTAGAGTCCAGAACAAAGAGAGGTGACAGATTAGAGGGACAAGTTACATGATCCTTGATTAGATGAGGGACTTGGGTCCTGGGATTTAGTGTGACAGCTAGTGAACTTTTAATAAGGTCAGAAGATTAGACAAGCCATAATGTTTGAGTTAAGCAAATTCTTCACTTTCCTAACCTTTAAGGAGAATATTGAGGTGTGCTGCTTTGATAAGAGGTAGGTGTTAAAGCTGGGGCATGATTTGGTATATAAAGCACTTGTTGCTCAAGCATGAGTAGCTGAATTCCAAACTTCAGCACCCGCTCAATGCTGTAGCAGGCATTTGTAATCTCAGCACACCTACAGCAAGAAGGGAGGTAGATCAGCTACTTGGTGAATGGAGTGAGGAACAATGAAACAAGATGGACGCTCAAGGTTGTTCTCTGACATCTGCATGTGGCCCCTGGCCTGCATGTGCCACACTCATAAACATACACACACATACTTACTCACACGCCAAAATTCAAAAAAAGGTTTTAGCTCAGAGATGACTCTAGCTAACCATTTACACATTCATTCATCCCGCAGCCTAACTGTAATGTTAATTGGTCTTTGTCTCCAGTACTTAAAACACTCTTGGTAACTTCCTGAACATGAACAGTAGGGATGCTAGGGGCATCTTTTCTTCTAATATTTGGGCTTTGGATTCTTGGCACCGATGTCCTTTCTCCTTTGGGATATCCTGTGATTGGAGCATGTTTCCAATGAGGTGGCTCCTGGTTAGCCCTTGGATAGGTGCTGCTACCAGGAAGGCCTATTTATGATTATGAACATAGAGCCTTCAGCTCAAGCCACCAGAAAGGGAATACAGGCATCAGGTAGAATTGATTTTCAGTCAGACCCAATGCAATGACAACTCCATAAAAAATTCAAACTAAGTGGATCTGGGTCAGGACAGATGCAGACAGAAATGCAGGCTAAAAATGAAACAGAGACCAGAGACCAAAAGAAACCGGGGAGAAAGTCCTTTACAAAGAACATGTTTATTGGCTTGGTGAAAACGCTGAGAGGCGACTTACAAGGTGTTTCTTAGATCTAAGATTTTGTCAAACAATCCACCAAACAGCCATGTGGTTTAATGCTGGACTCACTGTTCCAGAGACAGAATTATTTTCCTTAAAGACACTTAGGATGTTTAGACACTTGATTCATCTCCTTTCCCAAGTGTGACAAGGTCTGAGTTACTGCTTCATGAGGAAACTGGAAAACATCCTGAAAGCCTGTTTATTTCCTAACTGCTGTAGCTGCTGTTTTAAATTCTAAACAGCTTAATAAAACTTTCCAACAATTTCAGCATTTTTCCCCTAAATTTGAGAGGCCATCTTTATGGCTTTTGGAAGATAGTCCAGTATTGTCACTCTTAACAACTTCAGGCAAAACCCTAACTTTAACAGATGAAATAACAAGTAGAGTGATTTTTAAAATCCCCCAACAGCTCGCTGTGCATGTGACTCACCCCATGACCTCACCACCTGACTCAGAGAGAGGAGTGTGTGACACTGGAGGCTCACTGGAATGTCTGCCTCAGCCACTCCACTTTGGGCTATGGACCAGTTGATGAAATCAGCTGATCACAGAACTGAAGACAGCTTTGGGGGACCCATTTAGTTTTGCTTGAAAAGAATGGAGGGAAAGGAAAAGAAGAAAAAGCCTCGAGGTAAGTTTTCATCCGGACCCTTTTCTTCCTCAAGACCAGCTGCTGGCCAAGCAGACATGGAGTCAAGCCAGTGGTTTCCCAACACTTGTGGCCACGTTGCTTCATCCCCACAGGCATCCAATGTAGATAATATGGTCTCCACATTTTCAAGAGAAACTGAGGTTCTGAAAGGAGAGGCGGCTTTTCTAAAGCTTTCTTCCTAATGAGCAGGAATTTGAACCTAGGGCTGACTCCAGAGATCTCTGAGAAAGCCCTAAGGCTGCCCTTTGGAGAGGAAGTGTCCCTTGCCTGGGCTCAAGTGGAGACATGGTCTGCTTCAAACGTGATTCCGTTTCTCATCTCCCCCGACTATCCCCTCTCCTTTTCTTGGCTTTTGGACATCATCACTTCCTTCCCTTCTTCTCCTTCTTCTTAATAGTTATTGTTTCTACACCTGTCCGTTCTTTATTGGCCCCGTAATACGCCTTGTCTAGAAAGCAGAAACGCAAGTAAGCGCCCAGTCACTGATCTTGGCAACGTATCCCTCACAGACTCAGTGCAGAAGCTGTCCCTGGGTAAACTGGCAGTTGAAATTGACAGCTAAGCCTGGGTTGACCAGCGTGCTCATGGTTGTGGGGGATGGGTTGCCTGCCTTTTAGTGGATTTCTCCTTCCTGATTCAAATGTCATTATTGACACAGAAGGAAAGGGTGTAGAAAGGTTTGCATTGTGAATAGGGTTTGGCTGTGCTTGAATTTCCTGAGTTAAAAAATATCCAGGTGTTTCAATCTTCATCTTTTTTTTTTTTTTCAGACCTGAATGGTGTTTAATGTGGATTAAAGGTCATCTTAGACAGCTGCCAATAAGATGTGCCATCCATCCCAGGGAGTCAGAAATGGTCCCCCTTTTCCCTTTCCACCAGTGTAGGTGCATCACAGAACTTCTACCATGTCAGACACATTGTTTACTGACCCCAGTATAAGAGGCATGATGCCCAAGCCCAATACCAAGGGCTTGGTACCTCTATCCGCCTCTCCATCAGAGCCCCCTTGAACCCAACTGTGAACCCTCCTCCATTGTCACTGTCACTGCCATCAGTTCTGTACTCGACAGTTACCTCGCGGTTGATGGCTTCACCTTTCATCTGCTCCCATAGGGATTCATCCGCCACCCAGTGGCTGGAGAGAGCTTCTCAAAAGACACATCTGCCTTTACCTCCTTCATTTTTGACAATTTAGTTCTTCCACAATGACCACAAGATAAACACTAGGTAGCCTTGGTCCTGTAAACCACGAGGACCCACAGTCCATAGTGTCTGCCTGCCCTTCTGACTCCATCACCTACCACGCTTGTCTACAGCCGCTCAGCTCCATGCACAGCATCCACTCCACAGCCTCCTACCCTAGGCCTTTGCCCATGTTCCATCTCCTTCTCCCTCCCCCTCTGTACTTCTGTGACTCTTCAGCTCAAATGTCACTGTCTCCAAAGCTTCCCCTGACCTCATGGGCCAGGCCATGTTCCCTGGTCTCCCTGGTTATTATGTTCTGCCTCTTTTTCACTGTGACAGTTGGAGTTTTAATTCTTGGAGTGATCATTCCTTTCAGCATTGTCTCTCCTGTCAGCTCCTGTGGTTAAGGAGAAGATTGGAATCTTTTGCTAACTATTGAATTCCTAGTACTGTGAGATGTCTCCCAGAATTAATCTCTTGGAGTTGCTTACGTATTTCAGGGTTTTTTGTTTTGTTTTTGCATAAAACAATACAAACTGGAAGACTTGCATGTCCCTCTTCTTCCTCACGGATAGACTTTGATAATAGCAGCAAGCTTTGGGACGCCTCAGTCAACAGGCTAATAGATACAAAATAGACAAACACTTTTCACTCCTAGAAGAAACACAGTTTAAAATACAACCAAATGTGCATGATTCTCTACAGCGCGCACTCCAACAAATGCACTTTTCAATACCAACAAATAAATTGAAGGGTAGAAGTCAATATTCTTTGCAGATACATTTAAAGCAAATTCTAAAATGTAATAGAAAAGTTTTTTGTACATTTTAACAACCCACTTAAACTAAACATAATAATATTACTGTGACAATATGTAGGCTAAGTATGAATTTAACATCAAATAAAATTTGGTAACTGATGTATGCAAACTTTATTTTATCTTCTTTCTTATCTTTTTTTAAAAAAAACATTTTGTGCCTAACATTGTGTTGAATTCTTAAAAAAAATGGAGTATTATCTAATCTATTTCACTGAATTTTCCTTCACTACACACCTTTTAGACCTATAGTTTATAAGGTTCAAGTGTACCTTTGAACAAATACTAAATCACATCAAAACATTTTAATATTGTGTGTCTAAAGAAGCTCAACTGGTATGTGCCACTTGGTTAGTACTCAACAAATGTATGTTGAATCAACAAATGGCCAACCATTGTAGGGGTGGTCTGGATGGGACAGGTTGAAGCGGTTAACTGATAGATGCCCATCCCTTTCCTATAGGACAATTTCTCAATAATGGCATTATTGGCATGTGGGACTGGATTACTTTTTGTGTGCTGGTTTGGTGGTTCTATTCCTGGTAGAAAGTTTAGCAACAAGCCACCACTCACAGGGTGTTTGTGGTGCACCACGACTCTTGCTCAGTAATCAAAACTGTCCACAGGAGCTGGGGAAAAGGCTCAGCGGTCAAGCGTTTGCTGCACGAACCTGACAACTGGAGTTCAGATTCCCAGGACCCAAGTAAAGCCAGAGGCAAATAGCGCACATCTGTCAGGCAGGCTTCCCTTTGCATCCTGGGTCCACCTACCTCCCGGATGTAATGCTAGGTGTGCAGTGTTTCTCGTGGCTACAACAACTGCCTGACAAAAGCACCTTGACATTAGGAAGGGCTTATTTCAGCTCACAGTTTGAGGGGACGCAGTCCACAGTGGAGGGAAGACATGGCGGCAGGAGTGTGAAACAGCTGCTCACAGCACAGCTGCAGTGAGGCAGGAGAGTGAGTTGCATGCTGCTGCTCAGCTCACTGCTCTCTCCTTTGCATGCAGTCTGGGACCCCAGCCCCATAGGATGGTGCCACCTATAGTTAGAATGGGTCTTCCCATCTCAATTAGCCTGATCTAGAAAGTCCTTCACAGATGTGCCAAGAGAAGAGATTTGTTTTCATGGTGATCCTAAGTCCTGTCAAGTAGACACAGACAACCGAGATGATCCACCATACTCTGCAACGTAGACAACTACGCCAAGCTCTTTGTCTCTCAAATAGGGAGAACAAAGCAGAGTGATTCCAAAAAGCATTTGAGGGCTGGAGAGATGGCTTAGCGGTTAAGGCGCCTGCCTCCTAAGCCTAAGAATACCGGTTCCAATCTCCAGCAGTTCCAATCTCCAGGTCCCACATTTAGCCAGATGCAAAGTGACTCAAGGGCGCAATGCCTCACTTGACCACAAGGGGGCTCACGCATCTGGATTTCCTTCACAGCAGGTGAGGGGTTGCTGCCACGCCCATCTCTATCTGTCTTCCTCTCCCTCTCTCTGTCTCTCTCTGTGTCTCTCTCCAAAAACAAACAAACAAAAAATTTGATTCCAATACAATCAAAGTACCTACAGAACTACAACATGGTCCCACCACCACCCCCTAAACACTGTTATGCTCTATCCTGTCCTAGTTTCTGCTGCTGATTCCTAGAGTCAAGATATTTATACTTTCTGGAACAATTTGTATCTCTTTTCTGAGATTTGACAATACGGCTGTATAATAACACTTCATCTTTGGCACCTTGGAACATTCCTCTCCACCATCACGATCGTCCTAACTCTGGTAATTGTTTCTGACACAGAGTTGTATCACTGGCATGCCTTCTCTTGTTAAGAGGTCTTCCTGTAACAGGTATCCTCGGGCTTGGCCCATGGCACAGCAATTTAGCATTTGGCAGCAGGCTGTGGATGTCGGTGAGCCAAGTTCTTTCCTCCCCTAACACTGCACAGCAAAGCTTCTTGGTCACTGCTATTTGCAGAGGATAGAAGGAAGAAAACTCAGGAGGCTACAGATAGGGTAGGCAGGCGTCCTCTGCCTGAGATTCTCAATGGTCTGGGAAGAGGTGGGAGAGTTAAGGGAAAACCCGAGGCACCTGTTGTCCTTACAGTCTCTGCTCCTACAGATTTAAGTTGCGAGCACAGCTGGTCTCTCCCCCGTGAAACAACTCAGAGAGATGACAATATTGTCTGTGATGCAAAAAAAAAAAAAAAAAAAGAAAGAAAGAAAGAAAAATCACACCACTGCGAACATATGGTGTCACCACTCTCAATCAAAATCCCAAGACCACTTACATTGTTTTGGTGCAATTCTCCATGTTGTTTATTGAGGAAAAAGGGGACATCGCATGTCTCATTGGTTTTCTAGGACAAACAACAAACTTCAGCTTACATGTGAGTCAAACTAATTTCCTTTCATCTCATGTGATCGATGTGGTAGGTCTGCTTCTGTTTAGCATCTACTAATTTGTATTTTGTGAGTGGAGAACGGGGCAGGGGTCAGTTTTACCTTAGGATGATGTGAGCAAAGCTTTCTAGGAAACTGCTATCCTAGCATGCATATATAAATGATAAGGAATCCACTACAAATGCTTTGCACATACAATAAACAGGAAGGCAACCATGTGCTCACTCAAGATGCTATAGAGCAAATCTGCCCAGTGGATGTATATAAAGCAAGCTATCTATGCAAATTTTTGAATTTTTATGGGCTTGTCTTAATATTTTTATTAAGAATTGTAATACATGAGCACACGATCATTTGATCATATTCCTTTCCTGTTTCCTTCTTTGGTGCTCCTCCCCCACCCCAATCCCATGGAGTACCCTCCTCTTTCTAAGTATTCCCTCTCTTTTGAGGTCTCGTTCTCTTTGTCCTCCTCTGCCCTCTGTGTCAGAATGTTGATGGTCTCGGAGCGCTGCAGATCTTGTGGGGGTAATGACAACCATTGTAACGTCATGAAAACACTAGCAGGTTCATATCCAGAGGACAGTGCCCTAAAGTAACCCTTCCCTCTTAACTGCTTTCCGCCCCCTTGTCCATGTTCCTTGAGCCTTGCAGCGCATAATATGCCTCATTTAGTACGGAGCTCTCAACAGCCCCTTGTTTTATGCCTTATTGAGTTTTGTTGTTGTTGTGACCCTCAGCTTTTATTTATTTTTCTTTTTTCATGTTCACGTGCTGAATTGTGCCATGTGGTCATCCTGAAACTCAGAGCACCCTGTGGCCATCTTTGCCCTCTGTCTCATAACTTGAAAACTTGCCTGATGGCCTTTCTGACATGGTTCCTTTCAGGAGGCCTTGATCTCCGTGAAGAAGTCCTTTCCCCGTATCCCAGTGCCCCTCTCAGAGCTGTAATAATGAAAGGAAGCGCATGCTTGCAAGAAGTGAACAACGATCCCCAGTCCATGAATCATCTGGAGGGCTGACTCATAACACGACCAATGCCAGCCAGCTTGTTTGACAACTACTGGCTGAGCCTTGAATGTGGAGGAATTTTGAAAATCATTCTCGTTATGGAAGACTTCATTCATGAACAGTCACACATAACCACCAACAGTAATGACCGATGATGAGAAATTAGTTCACTGCCTATTGTGTTCCTTACGAATTTCATAAGGCTGTCCTCACAGTATGATCAGGTGTCAGCCATGGACATAAGGAACTTCAGTAGAATGTGTTTTACTCAAGCTCTGACTCTGATATATTTTGAAAACTTAAAATGAAATCTACCAACTTTATGATGTGATGCCCCAAACATTTTCTTTGACGGTGTAGGATTCTGATATTTGGGAAGAGTGAAAGCCAAGATGGCCACATTCATATTATTATCTTCCTCCCATCCCAATACCTTCCTTGCTGTAACTTGAGACCAGTCCAAATGTAGTCATCAGGGAATTTTTAGATAGACAGGACATTTTCTTACATTAATTCCTTGAGATTGAGCACTAATATATGTCTATAATCTCCTCATTGTTTCTGGACATACTTTTCCCAACATAAAAGTTACCCTCAAAACCGTAAGCCAAAACAAAACTATTCTGCATTTAATAAGTGGCTTCTCACAAGGCATTTGATCACAGCAACGAGAAAGCAACTGCAATACAGACAGAATGATTGGCTAAGAGGGCAGTTGGCAACTGGCAGTTCATCTTGGGTACAGTATACCAGTAGTTTGATTATGGCCTCCACAGTGAATGTGTTGAAAACTGAAGCCTCAAATTCACATATTGATGTCATTTTTTTTTTTTTGAGGTGAAGTCATTTGGAAGTAGGAATAGATAAGGTCACAAGGGCAGGGTTCCCATGATAAGAAGAGAGGTGCGAGTTATCACCCTCAGACCCTCTCCCTGTGTGATGATGCCTTCACCATGTCATAATGTAACAAGATACCAAGCCAGTGCTACCATGCTTTTGGGCTTCCCAGCCTTGTAAATACATGTAGAGTTTTCCCAAATCACTCATCCTTAGGTATTTTGGTAAAGTAATAGAAAATGAACTAAAAGAGGGACTATGGCATAAAATAAGCAAGGAGTCGTAGGAGGAAATGACGACATTGATTCTCAGAATGGCTGAGACCTCCCACTCTGTCCATCAGTCTCTTTCAGTTCTCTTGGGTATATCCTTCAGAGCATAATTCCTAATTCATTCAGTTAAGCCACTGTCTAGAATTCAATTAAGCCACTGTCTGGAACATCGTGAGTGCCCTGTCAGATCACTTTCCAGAACAGCTGTACCGCTTTAGATCCCTACTAGCAATGTCTGAGAGCAACAGCCCTGTGCATCCTCACCAGCACTGGTTGTTGTCTGACTTTTTTTGTTCTCTAGCCTTCTGAGTGGGTGTGAACTGGCATCTCACTGTAGCTTTGATTTGCATTTTCCAAATGGCTAATGATGCATACTTTTTTCATTTGCTTTACAGCTGACCTCAGTTTTTAAATATTGGTTATAGATGATTTTATTTTTAATTTTTTACTTTTTAACCACAAAGGGACATTTCTCTCTTCAGGGGGCCCATATGTCTGCCCAGGGCTATGACTTCCAGCCAAGCTTTGAGACTCACTGGTTACTCATATCCACATTTGCAGGCTGGAATAGGCATATTCTCAAGCAAGAGGCAGAGAGCCAGGTATTTAAGCCTTCCATTCGGACTCTCTTTTCTGCCTTCCTGTCAGACACAGCTTGGGCCTTTCCTGGAACCATTTCCTTCAGACAAATTCTCCACCAGACCATCAACTCGGGAGGGCAAATGAGAAGCTTATTAGGAGTTGGGGGCCAAACCACCAGAGCTTCCTGTTGCAAGGTGAGCATAAATAAGGGCCGAAGTCACCCATTTTGTAACCCCTCACCCTTGACTGCCTGAGTGGTATTTCTCAGGCTTTAACCATGAAACCTGTTTCCTCTCCCCTCCTTCCAAAGCCCAGCCCAGGAAAGCATGATAAAAATCACTCAGCAAATGGAAAATATGTTGTGCTTATTCTAAGAAACGTGATCCTTCAAAATCAGCTGACAAGTCCTTCTGCTTCCAAGGATAATGTCCAGGCTGCCTTGAACCTGGAATCAGATGCATTCAAGCCACAGGCCAGTGACAAGCTCACCGATGTCTTCCTGGACGGTGCTCGAGCTCAATTTGAAGCAGAGAGACACTGACAGCCCCGGCTCATCCTGCTTCTTTGTCTTCTCGTTTACTCGCTGTGAAGAAGGGGCCAAGATACTTCAGCGTATTTCCATTCCGTGCCATTTTATCATCTTTACAAGAGCAAGAGTGTGACTCCTTTATCATATCACTGTTTTGAGAACTGAATCAGACCATAACTTCTGGGTTCTTAGCCAAGGGCTTGGCCCATACTGATCGGTAGAGAGTTGATACAGATCTAATCTGGAGGGATCTTCTGTTTCTCCGATCTGATGTTTTGTCAAATTCTTCACTTGAAATGTGCAGTACTAAACATAGTTAGTTTTCCCTCAACATTTAATTAATTTGGACATGAATACCTGAAAGTAATTAGTAAAAGCTACATTCAACTCCTCCTCTGAAATCTAGTAAACAACTGTAGAATTGGGAAATGTGGTGAAAAGCCAGCACTAGCAAGGACGGAAAGGACTTATCTAGAATTCCAGGTTCAATAAGAGTCATTGATGGTTTGGTCTGTACAGTGACAAGCTTAAGGCAAAGATAGTTTACTGTGTGTTCCCTTTGCTAATTGACAAAAAGAATAAAAATCAAGGTCAACATCATAGTTGTAGAACCCCTTCCTTTTACCTTCTTACAAACTAGGTAGTAAAATCAGATTTTTGGTTGTTGTTGTTTTTTAAAGTGTTCAAGGAACTATGCTAAGCAAACCCCTCAAATCCACATGTAGCAAACAAAACTTTAAAAAAAAAAAAAGAAATGCCTTTAAATAAATTAACTAATCTCACATAGTTTTCAAGTTATATTGTAACAAACTATCATAAATTTAGTGGTTTTAAAACAATTCCTATTTCCTGGAGGTTAGAAGTCAGAAATTGTTTTTAAAAAGATTTTATATTTTATTTATTTATTTATTTATTTATTTATTTGAGACTGAGAGAGGGAAAAAGAGTGAGGGAGAGTAAGAATGGGTGTGCGCCCCTTGTGTATCGGGCTTATGTGGGACCTGGAAAGTCGAACTGGGATCCTTTGGCTTTGCAGGCAAATACCTTAACCACTACATATCTCCAGGCCCAGAAATCTTGGTTTTGTTTTTTTTTTTTTTTTTTTTTTTTTTTTGTTTTTCGAGGTAGGGTCTCACTCTAGCTCAATCTGACCTGGAATTCACTCTGTAGTCTCAGGGTGGCCTTGAACTCACAGTGATCCTCCTACCTCTGCCTCCTGAGTACTGGGATTAAAGGCGTGCGCCACCTCGCCCAGCTTCAGAAGTGGGTTTTTATGGCTCAAATGAAAATGCAGGTAGGGATTCTAGGTGGGAGGATCCTTTCCTACCTCGTCTTTTATAGCTTCTAGAGGCCACGTGGGTTCCTCAACATGATGCCACTTCCAATAACAATGTCATTCCAGGCTCTGCTTCTGCCATTGCATTCCCTTCTCTGACTTTCCTTTTCTTCTCATAAGAACAATTTTGATGACATTGAACCTATTAGTCCTCTTGCCATGCAAGGCAACCATTGAGTAAGTTTCATCAGCTAGAATACCGATATTCCGCAGACTAAAGTGTTCTTCTATATGAAGGAGCATTGTGTGAAAAGCAATGAGGCTGAGGCAAAGGTCAAACAATGAGTAGGACATAATTTTTCTCCAGACAGAGGCATCTCAGTAATGATGAAAAAAGAATGAAGGAGGTCGGGTGGGTTTTGGGAGATCTCCATCACCCAGATTGGGATTTCATGTTCTGGACATTCATCCACTCTGTCTGGGGTAGAGTTTTGGTTACCATTCATCTAAGGGTCTTTCCAATTCTCATTGTCATGGTCTTTGTGGATTTATAGGGTCTACCCATCAGGATGTAAGCTAGGCTAGGCTGAAGTAAGAAATACCTCAAATTTTCTGACTTCAGTCAGAATATCCACTATGGGATTGCAGAGGGTTCTGCTTACTGGAGTATCAAGGGACTAAGGAGAAATGGCCATCACGCATACAGCTGATGTTCACTCCAGCAGGGAAGAGACTTCTGGAGGGTCAAGAAAGGGCAATTGATAATTGGGTCCACAGGTAGAATGAATCATGTTGACCAATGACTCCTCAGCTGAAAGCACTAACATGTCACTTACTAACCACAAGGAGGCCAGGAGATGCTAGAAATATGTGACGAGCACATGGGTGACTGCTACAGTAACTGAATGCTTTTCTCCACTCTGCATCAATGCGTAGGTTTTAAGCATAAACGGAATCCTGTGGACCTCTAAAGGCTTCCTCTAAAGAGGGTTACTATCGTTCAATTGCTCAGGACCCACAGATGAACAAGTTTGTTTTACGAGTGCTTTTCTTTGTGAGTTCTGTGCTTGGGATTTTTACTTCCAGAAAATGAATAGTTCAGTGGTATTGCTGATGGTAATGATGTGGATGGTGATGAAAATGATGATGATGATGGTGGTGATGGTGATGACAATGGTGGTGATGGTGGTGATAGTCATGGTGATGATAATGGTGGTGATGATGGTGGTGATGGTGATAATGGTCATAGTGGTGTTGGTAATGATGGTAATGGTAGTGATGGAAATGGTGGTGAGGGTAGTGGTAATGATAATGGTGGTGATGGTGATGATGATGATGGTGATGATGGTAATGGTGATCATGGTGATGATGGTGATGGTGGTGATGGTGATGATGGTGATGGTGGTGATGGTGATGGTGGTGATGGTGATGATGTTGGTGATGGTGGTGATGGTGATGGTGATGGTGGTGATGGTGGTGATGGTGATGATGGTGGTGATGGTGATGGTGATGATGGTGGTGATGGTGATGGTGGTGATGATGGTGATGGTGATGTTGGTGATGATGGTGGTGATGGTGATGGTGGTGATGGTGATGATGAGTGATGGTGGTAATGATGGTGATGGTGATGTCGGTGATGATGATGATGATGGTGATGAAGGTGGTGATGATAGTGATGGTGATGATGGTGATGATGGTGGTGATGGTGATGGTAATGATGATGATGGTGATGATAGTGGTGATGGTGATGATGATGGTGATGGTGATGATGGTTGGGATGATTATAATGGTGGTGATGGTGATGGTGGTGATGATGGTGATGGTGATGATGATGATGATAATAATGGTGGTGGTAGTGATGGTGATGGTGGTGATGGTGATGATGATGGTGATGGTGATGATGGTTGTGATGATTATAATGGTGGTGATGATGGTGATGATGGTGATGGTGATGATGATGATGATGGTAATAATGGTGGTGGTGGTGGTGGTGCTGATGATGGTGATGGTGGTGATGGTAATGATGATGATGGTGGTGACAGTGGTGATGGTGATGATGATGGTGGTGGTGATGGTGATGATGGTGATGATGGTGATGGTGATGATGGTGATGGTGATAATGGTGGTGGTGGTGGTGGTGGTGATGGTGATGGTGCTTAGTACTTCCCACATTTATTTTCTTGGATCCCAAAGAGGCACAAGTGAATCATTCTTATTTCATAGCACGTTTCTGTCATTAAACTCAGGCAAAGACCTGGTATGTTTTATCCATGTACTTCCACCTACTCTTCATTTTAGAAATAATGTTTCTGATCTAATATCATGGGCTTATATATATATTTTTGAAAAATACATGATAATGTTGGCATTTCTAAATTCAAAATCTGAGTACTGTATGCTTGGTTCTGTTTCTTCCTTTCTTACATCAGTATTATCTGTAAGATCTTTCCATGTTTGTGATTTTGCAGCTCACATAGTTTGTGACTAATAACAGGGACATATTATCCCATAACTGTCTGTCCTACAGCCACAGGACTCAGGTTGCTTACAGTTCCTTGATATTTTGAGCCAGAAACCAACAAACTCTTTCTAGAAAGAAAAAGATTATGGCCAGGCTTGGTGGTGCACACCTTTAATCCCAGCACTCGGGAGGCAGAGGTAGGAGGATTGCTGTGAGTTTAAGGCCACCCTGAGACTACAGAATGAATCCCAGGTCAGCCTGGACTAGGGTGAGACCCTACCTTGAAAAAAAAAAAGAGAGAGAGAGAGAAAGATTACACACACACACACACACACACACACACACACACACACACAATCTTTTCAGGTTCTAAAGTTTAAGTTTTGAATATTGAGCTCTTCTGTCATAAAGCCTGCAACATCCACAGCTCACATGAATGTGGCCAGATTTGGATGCTGGACCATGGCTTGGCAGTCCTTGTTTGGAACATGGCTAGGAAGAACATTTTTTTCATGTGATCCTTTATGCTAGATTCTCTCTAAACCTAGTGAGAATGAGAGTGTGGCCTCATCAAGGATACTTGTATGTTATCACACTAAACACTTCCGGAGTTTTGTACCAATTGGCTGCACTCATCTACAGTCTTAACGGCTCACAAAAACCACAGTCTTGTTCACTCCTGCAAGAACTGCCCCACTTTCTGTGACAGGGTAGAATAATGTCTCATTGTCTTTTTACTCATATTTGTTTACTAATGAGAATCACTCTCTGAGCATTATGATCCCCTCTTCATACCTTTCATCATTATTTTATTTCTGGGGAACTTTTTTTTTTTAATGTGCTTCAAGCATTAGTCCTTCATCAGGTACAAATAATTAGATAACCCACAAGTAAATTTCTCTCAGTGTGTCAACTGTCTAGTAGGTTCTATAGTGTTTTTGATGAGGACACTTAATTTTGATGATATATTATTTATACTTTTTAAATCCAATTTAAGAAAAACTGTGTACATTTCTATGTCACATTAGTAGTACTTTTTAAAAACAACCTTATAGGATTTTTTTTACCTTTTCATTTTCTGCCTTTATGCCATCTACACATTCTTATTTGTAGTGAAATAATTTCTAATATAACACATGTAGTAAGTCAGGTTTCTCAGCACTATCACTTAAAACTAATTAATAAAATTGTGTTCAACCTATTTCTCATCTTTATTATGTTTTACCCTCACAGGTATGTATACATCTACGTGGGAGCTTTCTCTAGTGTGGTACTAACACAGTTATTCATGTGGAAGGAGTCATTGTCATATTGTTTTTTTCTTCTTAGCCATTATTATAATGTGGATATTTGATTCGTATATATCTCCTCTATGCCCTTCTTTTCAAAATTCATTTAATTATGGACTCTTGTATTCCAGGGTATGGTTTTAATGTATTTTTGTAGTTACTAGATGTTTAAAAATATCTAGCTGGAATTTAGCCATTCCTACATTGATTTCATACTGTACTTTGAAGATAATTAGTAGCTTTAAATATTAAGATATCTTATCCATAAGAATGGACATTTCTTCAAATCATAAGACTGTTGTTTATATCTGTGTATTCAAATTTGACATTTTATCCATAGGTGTTATGTATATGCTTTTATTTAAGACAGAGAAAGAGACAAGACTCTCTCTCTCTCTCTTTTTCTCTCACCACTGCAAGTGAACACCAGATAAATGTGCCACCTTGTACATCTGACTTAAATGGGTACTGGGGAATTGAACCTGGGTCCTCAGACTTCATAGGCAAGCACCTTAACTGCTAAGCCATCCCTCCAGTCCTGTTATGTATGCTCTTGATTAACCTAATTCCTGGACATGTTGGACATAAAGATGGGTGAAGCTCATAATTCTAATCAGTGCTTCCAATCAGAGCGGGTTTGGGCTGGAGGGAAGAATGGACAGGGGCTCTACATGTAGAACTCCTGCACACATGAAGAAATGCTCAGCTCATAAGATGGAAACTCCCCGTGCAAATATTATTCTTTGGCTTATTCTCTACTGACGCCTGCTGACTCCCAAGAATACACTAATGCAAGGCATTGAGTCCATGACCCTGCTAATAACAGTACAAAGAGAAAAACACACTTCCCCTCCCAATGGGCCATTTTAACACATTCCTCCACCAAGTTAAACTGGCCCTGTCAAAGCAGCAAGACTCTGAATAGGGCTTCCTAGGCTCCCTGGTCAGGCTGGCACCTCCTGTCATTTCCCTTGTCATTTTTGTTGAAATCTGGCCCCAGCCCCCACATTAGATCCCTCTTGGAAGTCTCCTGTCTGGAGCCAGTGAGGTTTGTCTGCTTTCTCGGGTTTGGCTAATAAATTGGGATCATGGGGTCAGGCAGCAGGGGACCTGGCACCCAGGGACTCCCTGACACCAATTTTATTAGATTTCTCTTTGCGGGGCCCGGAATGCCATCCCATCAGGGAGTCTACATTCGTTCAGTAACCAAGATTTTGTCGTCTCTGGTTTGACAAGGTCATTTTTTACTAGAGGAGGGAAAATCCCACATTAATTATACAAGCAAACTGGGGACAAGGCCGTTGGAGCTGCCCCCCCCCTTTTCTGTAAGGGGAGGAAAAGGAAAGGAAGTTGCTTTCCTGTGCAAGCGAGGAGTAAAGTGGGGAGAAAGGACAGCGTGTATATGAAGTGTGGACTTCCCAGGTCGGCTCTGAGATTCTAATATGGTGTCTAGCTCCTGGTATTCTTTACAATGCTCATTTATCTACAAAGGGCTGTACAGGATTCAGAAGCTATGCACCACAATGCCCACACCCATTCATTCAGCCCAACCTACCTCTATAGTTTATCTATGAAATGCCAAGCACAAGGCTGAGGGAGATGGCTCAGTCAATAAAGTACTTACTGTGAAAGAAGGAGGACTATATTCTAAACCCTAGCACCCACAGAAAATCCAGGAATAGCAGCATGTCCCTGTCATTCTAGAGCCAGGGATATGAAGACAGGAGGATCCCTGGAGCTTACCAGCTCCAGCTGAATCGGTGATCTCTAGGTTCAGAAAGTAACTCTGTCTCAGAAAAAAAAAAAAAAAATACATGGAAATTGACTGGGAATGATACCTGATGTCAACTTCTGGCTTCCACACACTCATGCACACGTGTCCATCATACATACTTACACACATGTGCATTCACACGCATATGAACATTCACACACTCATACACATCAAGCATATCAAGCACAGAGCTAGTCTCTGCAAAGGAAAAAGGAACAGAGACATGGTTGCTGTCCACTGAATGGTTCTCATGGTATCCCACGAGGGCTGGCTCCCAATCCACAAGGATTCTGCCTTCCCTCCTCCAGCCCTCATGACCAAGGTGGGCACACTATTACTTTCTCAGAACATCAGAAACCCTGGCATCCTGCCTGGTAACACTCGCACTAGCACTACAAATCCCAAACCATTTATGCTATGGTATCTTTTGAACCTGGGATTACTGTTTGATTAAGCAGGCAGAAGTAAATACTGTATAAGCACACACACACACACACACACACACACACCCTTCTGAAAACACACTATCATCTTCCTGTCTCATAACATGGAGGCATTTATTCCATCCTTGGCAATGAATTGTCTAGATATCACTGGGAAAGATTCCATAAATCTATGAACATTAGCCTACATGCTTGTAGGAGTGAACTGCGTCCTATAATTGAAGACAGTCCTTCGCTATTGCCGTTATCTCCCCCCACAACTCTAGTGGCCTCCCTGGAGTATCTGCAAAGCCCACATGTTCCTGTCTTTAAAGGCTCCAGAAGTTGTGACCTTGGCACAGTGGGTGTCATCCACATCCTGAACAATTTCTCCTACTTTTTCTAGGCCACCCCATATCCTGTCAATAAGAGAACTTTGCTTCTTTTCCAGCTTCTATCTCCTAGGCTAGATCCTGCTCTGCAATATCCCCCAAAGCAATCTTTTTTTTAAATTTTTTTATTATTTTTATTTATTTTTGGAGAGAGAGACAGAGAGAGATGGACAAAGGGAGAGAAAGACAGAGATGGGCGCACCAGCAGTGTCTCAGCTGCTGTGAACAAAATCCAGATGCGTGCACCCCCTTGTGGGCAAGTGCAGCATTGCGCCCTGGCCTCACTTTGCATCTGGCTAAATGTGGGACCTGGAGATTGGAACCACTGGACATTGGAACCAGCGTTCTTAGGCTTAGCAGGCAGGCACCTTAGCCACTAAGCCATCTCTCCAGCCCCCTCCCCCAAAGCAATCTTAATACACAGCAAAGAAATAACACCGGCAGAGAACACTCTCCTTGTGGCATCAGCTGAAAAATGTTCCAGAACATCATGAGGCCAGGACCTGCGTTCTCCAAATTCTGCAACTTCTGAAGTGGATGATAATTAGCAAGTAAGTTAATCTCCCCAAACCTTTGAACTCTTACATGTTGACTATAGATAGAAACAAAACTTCTCATCAAGAAGAGGTGAGATCCATGTGAGAGGATCGTGTAAAATAGTGACCAATTGTCATCAATAGTGTTGCTACCCATAGGAGCCTTCTTCCTGCAGTTGGAAAAGAGTACTAGCTTCTACATGCCATAGCATAACTAGGGTTGGACATAGTTAATTAACTCTTGACAATAGATAGAAGATTTTGAATGTCCCCAACACAGAGAAATGAAATGTCTGACATTACCCTGATCTTGTTGGCTGCTAGTGGATTTAGGACAAACTTCTATATTGAAGCAACTTCAAAGTGCCATTTCCTTTTCTTCAGGATGAAAGCTGAACATGCCCAGAGATATTCCAAGCTGCCTCCTCCTCCCTCTTCTTCCTCCTCCTCCTCCTCCTTCTTCTTCTTCTGTTTTTCGAGTTAGGGTTTCACTCTAGCTCAGGCTGACCTGGAATTCATTATGTAGTCTCAGGGTAGCCTTGAACTCATGGCAATCCTCCTACCTCTGCCTCCCAAGTGCTAGAATTAAAGGCGTGCACCACCATGCCCAGCCAATCTGCCATCTTCCCACCTTTTAAATCAGTGTGCCATTACCTTCAGATAAGGATGCCTCAAACTATTCTATATTGAAATATGACCTTAAACTGAGCATGCTCTGAAAGTACTGCTTAGCTGAGCATGCCTGGGAACATGCCTACCCCAAACATGCCTTTATTTTTATGTATTTGCAAGTAGAGAGAAACAGGCAAACAGAGAGAGAGAAAGAGAGAGAGAGAGAGTGCAAGAGAGAGAATGGGCATGACAGGGCCTCTAGCCATGGCAAACAACCTCCAGAAATATGCATCACTTTATGCATCTGGCTTCACATGGGTACTGGGGAATCTTATCTTGGTTGTTAGGCTTTGTAGGCAAGTGCCTTAACTGCTACTCAATCTCTCCAACCCCCTAAAATGCTTTTCCAAATAAGTATATGTGGGCACCCTATATAAAATTCTCAGAATCCCTTTGTGCAAGGAGAGCCTTGCTTTCAAAAGATCTTCCATGCTCTCCTGACCCACTGCACTCTTGTTTTGAGGCCATGCTTATTTTGGCTTGGCATTTACCAAGATGTAGACCCACTACATTCAGTTACAATGTGATCATTATACACTGTATAAATGTATTGAAATCAGATGGCACCCTTGAATGTTTGTAAATACTGTGTGTGCCAATTAAATACATACATGTGTATATATGAAAAATAAAGCCTCTTTCTATTTGGCTTTTAGCCGATGACCTGAGAACCCACATTTTGTGAATATATCAAGGTCTCACCTAGTACGAATATAGCATGTTCCTTTTGTTTCCTCTAAATCTTACATTCTCCTGCTTTTCTTTTTAAGATTTTATTTTATTTATTTATTTGTTTGAGACAGAGAGAGGGAAAGAGAGAGAGGGAGATTGGGCACGCCAGAGCCTCCAGCCACTACAAACAAACTCCAGAAGCGTACGCCCCCTTGTGCATCTGGCTTATGTGGGACCTGGAGAATCGAACTGGGGTCCTTAGGTTTTGCAGGCATTTGCCTTAACCGCTAAGCCACCTCTCCAGTCCACATTCTCCTGCTTTTCATCTTCAGTATTTTCCTTTCTATTTGGTGTACAAGATGCAAATCAGAGAGAAGTGCATTACAGAGGCTGGAAAACTATCCAGTGGAGACTAAAGCGTTCAAAATTAGAAGAAAACATGGACTTGGAAAGAAAAGGGTAAGGATTAGAATACATTGCAGTGAGTAGCTAGTGACGTTGTGGTCATGGGACTCTGACAATGGCCACAATTATTTTGTGCTTTGCTCTCTCCTCTGCTCCTGACATACATGCTCCACATATTCAAACATTGACCGTCTTGACAGAGCATTTAAGATATAGGGTGATGGATGAAGGAATTGCCATTGCCAAGGGAAGAGAGAATCAGCAGGGAAATACCAGAGCCCTGCCAATGAAGTCTCTCTACCTGCTTCCTCTTCTGAAAGTTAGAATAATAATAGATCCTTTCTTAAAGAGCCACCTGAAGGATCGCATGAGGGAAACCTTAAAAGCATTTATGGGCCAGAGAGATGGCTCAGCAGTTAAGGCACTTGCCTGCAAAGCCTAAAGACCAGGTTTGATTCCCCAGTACCCACGAAAAGCCAGATGCACAAAGTGGAGCATGCATCTGGAGTTCATTCACAGTGGCTGGAGGCCCCAGCATGCCCATTTTCTCTGCCTGTCTCTCTTTTAGCTCTCTCTGCTTGAAAATAAAATGAATTTTAAAAATCTAAAAATTTAAAATTAAAAAAAAATCACACAAGGCTTGACACCAAGTCCTCCATAGGTATTAGAAGTCACTAACTATCACCAATCATAATCTGCTCTCCTGCATTTACCTGCTTTGTCTCACATGCTGGTGTTTTCTTTGTTCTTCCCTGATCCTTCCTGGCTCAAAAAAAAAAAAAAAAAGTGAGTTTGTGTCCCCTCTTTACATTGTGAATCCCCATCCCCCCCAAAAAATAAAGCTTCTCTGATGGGCCATCCTTTCTTCCTTAGTCTCTACCTCTGATGTGGTTCTGTAGGAGCAAACCAGAGCATCCCCGGCCTGGCTGTCACCTCTAAGCTGAGCTCAGCCCTGGGCTTTGAGGGTGAGTGACTGACTCCCTGGTCGGCACTTTATTGTGGTTTTCTGATTGGTTCAGGATGGCTGGGCCTTTGCTCCCCTCATCCCCAAGTGGATTCCCTGGCCTGCCAGAGGCTGAAAGGAGAGTGACTTAGTCATTAGCTCCTCTGGCAACATCCCCTGGCAGCAGTTCAAGGCAGCTTAGCAAACAGGGCAACAAGTGGCTGCAATATGTATTTCAAAAGCTTAGCAGACAAGAAAAGGAAATGAAAACCAGAAGAAGCAAGGATAGTGATGTCTGGCTCTGGAGACACATCCAGACACCACTGGGCAGTACATGCAGTGCTCTCAACCCTCAAGGTAAGGGCTTTGGGAGGACAGGGCCGGTCAGGAGGAGGGGCTGAGTGACAAGGATATGAGGCTCAGGGCTTTCTCTTACCTTCTCTCATGTGTAAGACAAACATAAACGACGACTTCCCGAGCATCTTAAAAGATGATGACCTGTACACCTGGCTCGGAGCTCTGTCCAAAACACAGGAAGTGTGCCCTGTTTTGAGCTACACTTGCATGACTCTGATGACTTTGACACTGAAAACCAGGAGCTTCGCTGAGCTGAATCTTTATAATCTAGTCCCTCCCGAGGAGAAAACACACATGGAACCATGACAAATGCTCTGAGACCTCTCCCGTCCCTTCCATCCGAGGTCATCTGACTCTTCCGATGGGAGATGGGCTGACTGAACCTCACAGGTGGTGGAGGAAACTAGTGTCAGAGGATGTTGCATAACAGATGAACGAACATCTTTATTAGTTGTCCAGAACACTAGTTCCAGCGTAACTTGGACAGCGTTTCCTATACTTCATTTTCTGAAGGTGTCTAAATTGCCCCCAGCATAGCAGTACAACACGGTACAAACCGTGTTGAGTGAGTGGGCTTACCAAAGACCATAGAGCTTCCAAACAATGTGCCCCTGACTCAGCTTCTACAGCTGTTCTTTCCTGACTTTCACAGTCTAATGGAGGTTGTGGTGTTGGTAGTGTCTAAGAAAGGCAAAGAGTGGAAATAGGCTCCACATTCTCATTTCCCGAGTTGACGCTGAACTGTTGGAGCACATAAGAAGAATACTGATTCTTGGGGAAAAAAGTGAGATGACAGTGTACAGAGTGGGGATGTTTGAATGATTTGTGCTTGTTGAAAGAACTTATATCCTTCCTTAGGTGACCTCAGTCTGAAGGGAGATGGTCCCTACCCAGAACTATATTGTCAGTATGCGCTATTGTCCCTCTTAACCACCTCATGCTGAATTCAGCCAGTCTTCCTTCTCTCCCTCCTTCATTCTTTTCCTCCCTCCTTCCTCCCCTCTTTATGCCCTTTATTCCTTCTCTGCCTCCTTCCTTCTTTGCCTCCTCCTTCCTTCCTTTATTCTTTCTCTTTCTCTCTCCTTCCTTCATTTATTCCTTCTCTTTCTTTCTCTCCTCCTTCCTTCCTTCCTTCCTTTTTTCCTTTCTTTATTCCTTCCCTCCCTCCTTCCCTTCTCCCTCCCCATATTCTAGTTTTATAGCTATCCATGTGTAGTGAATAAAGGGTGTATAGGGAGAATGTAGGCAAGTCAAAAATAATAAATGTGGCTGTATGGTTTGTAACATGAGTAAAACTAAAATGTTTTATCACGATCGCACAAAGACCCATAAAAATAAAATAAAAGTACATTCTTTTAAAGTTTTTATAATGTATAAAATATGCATTATAAAATTGAAATATAATAATAAGTACTGAGGGGATCTAGCAGGTCATATTACTGAGTTGTAGCATAGCCTTCTTAGTTTCTCTAGCTAACTATGTGTTGCTCACACCATTACACAAATTATCTAACAACATGTTTCTCAGAACATATCCCTGTTATTAAGCCCTGGATGGTAGACTGATGAGTTACGGCTGTCTATTTTAAGGCAACTATTCATACGAAATCCAAAAAATACAGATAAAACCTAAAATTAAATCATAAAATAACCAATTAATGTTTAAAATACTGAAAGGGGGCTGGAGAGATGGCTTAGCAGTTAAGGCATTTGCCTACAAAGCCAAAGAACCCAGTTTCAATTCCCCAGGACCCACGTAAGCCAGATGCACAAGGGGACACATGCATCTGGAGTTCATTTACAGTGGCTACAGGCCCTGGCATGCCCATTCTCTCTGTCTCTCTTCTCTCTCTCTCTCCTTACAAATAAGTAAATAAAAATAAAAAGTTTAAACAATTAAAATGCTGAAACAGACAAACATAAGAAGCAATTCGATACAAATTAAGAATGATATGGTATGTTTAAACAGTAATGAACACACTAAATATAAATGACTTAAACTTCTCAATTAAAAGTGTGATTGTCATATTAGATTTAAAAGAGTAAGGCCTAACTAAATGTTGTGTACAAGCAATCTACTTTACATGTAAATAAGCAAATAAATTAAAATTTTAAAAGTAGTGAAGGATAGATATGCCATGATCAGGGAATGGCTCACTGGGTATAGAGATCACCACACAAGCATGACCTGAGTCTGGATCACCAATACCCATACAAGAATGGCAGGTGTGGTGGCACAGGCCCATAATTCTAGCACTGCAGAGGTGATTACAGGAAGAACTCTAGAAATTGCTGGCTAGCTAGTCTATTCAAGTCAGTGAGCTGTAAGTTCAGTGAGAGACCCTATCTCAGAAAATAATGTACTGCCAGAAGTGGTGGCACATGCCTTTAATCCCAGCACTCGGGAGGCAGAGGTAGGAGGATCGCTATGAGTTCAAGGCCACCCTGAGAATAGAGAGTGAATTCCAGGTCAGCCTGGGCTAGGGAGAGACCCTACCTCAAAAAAAATAAATAAATAAAAACAAGAAAGAGGAAAGGAGATAAGGTGGAGAGTGACTGCAGAAAACACCCAACATTGACCTCAGTCACATACACTGACATACATGTGTCCACCCACATACACATGGACATGGGATATGCATACTTACATGCAACATACCACACAGGGACATTCTGTAATTTGATTGTACCCCATTCCTATTCTTCTACTTTGCCCCCTCCTCGACCCCTGTTTCACTGAACCTCCTACTCTTGCTAGGCAGTCCTTTCTCTTCTCTTTGTTCTCCTCTGTCCACTTTGTCCACTTGTCAGTGGACTCAACATTGTATAGGTCTTACGATGGTAATGACCTCCATCAACTGACCAGTGCATTTGTGTCTATCTCTTTTTTCTTCACAATGTCCACCATAGTCCTTCCCAGTAGTGACCTAAGCACACTCTTGTTTTATCCTGACACCTGGATGGGCATTTCTCGTTCTCAACCTGGTACCTGAGGTACCAGGAAGGAAGAGACAGAGCAGGTGCAATAATGGGAACTCAGGTAACTTCTAAGGCTCCTCAGTATCTGCTCTATTCTGGAAGATTCTGAGTCATTAGAGTACAGCATACCCCTGTTTCCTATTTTTAGAAATAAGACCAAAAACTGTGCTCTGATCTGATTTCTCTGATTCTTGGTGACTTTTAAAAACCAGCCTCTCCTTTACGTTCACAGAAATGGAAAACCTTGTATTTATTTTCCAGAGAGAAGTTGGATTTTCTGAGTCTTACATAGGTCTGCACTAATGGATGGCTTAATTGAAGCTTTGTAAAGCAGATAAAACCAGGAAACTGTTGGTGCAGAGCCCGGCACATCAGAAAGTACTCAATAAGTGCTTGTTCTATGACTGAATAAATGAATAAATAAATGAATTGATCTGTATTTTGCAAGTGCCTGAAAATCTATGTATCTGCTCTGCCTCTCTCTTGGAGCTGGGATTGTTTGTGGTTATATGCATACACACCCTGTACAAAGCTAATGAAATGGGCTTTGGTCCTGACAGCATGAATGCCCTGGTCCTTCCTTACATCCCCTTGACTATATTCAGTGTAAACCACTAGTGCCCAACTCAGCTTTTCACACTCTGAATATAATCTCTTGGCCAACTGTGTGTGATGATATTCGCACAACACCCTGGAGAACGTGTGCACAGCATCCCACACATTCAGGAGGAAAGATGCCAAACTATTAAAAGTGTAAGGAAGAGTGAGTCAGGTGGGCACACTCATACCCAGCATTCTGGACTACTCTAGGATTTATTCAATATTTAGATCCATCCACAGGAGCAGCTGACATGTCTCTCTTTAGGCTTTAAAACATTTAATCTTGAGAGGACTCTGATTAAGGATACCATATACCATCCATGCTAACTAGTCTACCAGTTACACAAAAGTGATAACAAATCTTTGCAACCTATAAGAAAAACTGGAGGAATTGTAGTTCGGCGCTCTACAAAATCCAAAGGCTCAAAATGAAATAAATAAATAAGTCAGAGAAAGCAAATTTGTTCTCAAACCCCAAAGAATCCATTCTGGTCCCACCATTCCTTAAATGCTTTATCTTGGTCAAGGCTGAAAACAAGTCTTCTTACATGGGGGAAAAATAATGCCATTACTTTAAAGGACGTAAGTAGAATTAAGTGAGATAATCTGTAAGGACAGAGCATGCTGCCTGGCACATAATCAATGCATCCCTCCACCGGAAGTGTTCACCATTTATCTATCTGCTTGAGAAGTAAGAAAATAAAATGATTTCCCATAAGGGTATCAAGCAGAACCCGAGCATCGTAACGCCTTGGGTAAGACAAAATGAAGATGCTGAACATGGCTTGTTCTAGAAGCAAAGATGTTGACATCAGATCCCAAATTCCAAACTGTGTCTTAGACAAGTCTTTAGTAAAATCCTGAATCCAGCCTATGACACCTTGAGAAAGTGCTGGAGCCTTTAAGAAGAGATGGGGAGTCACTGAGAAGTTAGGCCCTCGAGGGTATGCTCTTGAAGATGCTAATAGGACCTCTTCCTGGGTCTCGTTCACTTCACATGACATAGGAAACTTCCCGCCCACCATGATGCTCTGCCTTACAACAAGCCCAAAAGCAGTGGGCCAAATGGGCACTGAAACCTCCAAAACAGAGAGCCAAACAAACTTTTTACTCCTTATAAGAATTATGGGGTTGCGAGGCTCACATCCAGGGTTCAGGGAAAGGTGTGTGAGTCTAGGCGAAGTGGAGCAAGGTTCCCTTTCTTACACAGAGCTCCTGAGCAAGCTCTATGAGAAGGCAAAGCCCTGGTTGTTCTAGAGGGATGTCAGTATGTGTGCTGCGGATAGCTGCAGCCACACGGTGGACCCCACTGACGAGAAGGACCCATTTGTTGAGAATGGCAGGGGTATAAGGACACAGCTCACACGATGCCTCCAAATGCCCCAGATGCTGACCCTGACAGGTCAAGATTTCATGTTTTTCCTGGTGGAGTTCTGTCTTGCTTTGGTCCAAGCTTTTCTTGCTAGTCTTCTGTTCCTCCGAGATGAGAATGTTTATGCCATCATCTATTGAAAGGATGTAAATTAAGGGCTCACAGCTAAAGTTTGCCTTGGGTCTCGGGGGACATGGTACACTTTTGAGCAATGTTGAGACTATTAAGCCTATATGGACTTTTCAATTTGGACTAATGTACTTCGAGTTATAAATTGGCCCTGCGTCTCTGAGGGCCAGGAGCAGACTGTTATGGTTTTAAAAACCTGGAGGGTTGGCTGCAGAGATGGCTCAATGGTTAAGGCACTTCCCTGCAAAGCCTACTGACCCAGGTTTGATTCCCCAGTACCCATGTAAAGCCAGAGGCACAAAGTGACACATGCGTCTGGAGTTCATTTGCTGGAGGCCCTGGTGTGCCTATTCTCTCTGTCTGTCTCTCTCCTCTCTATAGTTCTCTCTGGTTGCAACTAAATAAATAGAAATGCTTTTAAGTCTGGAGGGTCCCCCATTGGCTCATGTATTGAGTGCTGGTCCCTGGACTGTGGTGTTATTTTGAAGGCTGTGGAAGATGAGACTCAATGAAGCAGGGAAGTCACTGAGGTCAAAGGCTGTACACACCTTAGATCTAGCCCGTGTTGTCTGCTTTCTGTCTGCCCAGCTGCAACCTCTGACTGCCACGAATTCTGCATACTTTCCCCACCATGGTAGAATGTGATTTCTGAAACTGTGAACCAACATAAATGTTTCCTCCATTAAGTTGCTCTGTCAGGAACTTTGTTGCAGCAATGAGAAAAGTGACTTCCAATAAATCCTCTCTTGCTCTCCTTACGTTGCATTGTTCTTTTCAGCATCTCCTTCCGCAGACCTCCACCCGCATTTCTGCTGTCTATCTGGGCTACCTGGTCTTCCCTCTTTTAAGAACAAAGACAAGTGGAGGAAATATCACCAAGCTTGGCCTGCTCCTGGGAGCAGAAAGACATGGTGGAGGGGTAAGTCACATGCACTCAACTTTATGATATCTTTCATTGACTAACAGCACAGCCAGAGACAGCTTGGCTGGCTGCTGGGACAATTAGCATTTCTAGTTGCAATGAAGGCAAATTAGATTGACCCTGATAGGGGCCTTCAATCTCAGTGCCACTGTGTATGCCTGTCAGTCAGGGTCATGTAGAGAACAGATTGTATATTCTAAATGGGAACGTCAAGGAAACCCAATGACACAATGATGTACAAAGATGCAGGCAGGCTGTACAGTAGCCATAGTGGCAGAACACTGTCTTTGGGATAATAGCAACATTGCTCAGTGACTACCCTAGGCTTGAAGGAACAAGGGCAGGTAACAGTCCCCTGTACAAAACGGACCGTATTCAAATGCAGACTACCAGATGCAGCCACCTCGTGGTACCTCACAGGAAGTGGATGAGGGCACACGCATTTTCACCTCAGTCTTTTGCTTTGAACTTTCCTGTTAAAACTCCCCATTAGCTACCTTTGAGCAAAAGCCAGAAAGCAAGAGAACCTATAGACATTGTCTAAACTGGCTGAACTTCTAGGTCAAAGAACTGGATAGGAATATTTGGAGAATGATCTGGAAGGCTTTGGGGAAGTTATCCAGCAGAGGGTAAGTGCATGTGTGTATATCTCTGTATTCATACACATGGACACGTGAGTGTGTATTAGGCTGGTGAAAAGAAGTGTTTGATTTTTTCTTTAGCAGAAGAATCCTTCAAGGCTACTCCCTTCCTCTATTAGGAAGCCTTTGTAGGTTTTGACATGCCACCTCATTTTCTTCTGGTTCTACGCACTGAATATTTGAAGGGCCGAGTAACGGGGAGTCAGGGGTTCCCTGGGTTTGGGAAATAGTCTTCAGATATCAAGGTGGCAAAAGGTTCAGATATGTCCAAAATAAAGACCTGTTCCTATTTCTAAATATCTCATTCCGGGAGAAGTGAAAACTTATGTGAAAGATGAATCTACCTGACTGGGGAAGGAGTCCATCACCTCTCCTCAACAGATGGGTTAGAGCCATAAGCATCTAAGGGGGGTGTTGAGGCAGAGAGTGAGAGCTTTTTTTTTTTTTCTGAGAGCTAAAGATGAGACTGAAGTCAAGGTTTGAAGTCAATCAATAGCCTAGTAGAGACTTAAAGTCAAATTTGGGCTGGAGAGATGGCTTAGTGGTTAAGGTATTTGGCTGCAAAGCCAAAGTTTGAATCTCCAGGCCCCACGTAAGCCAGGTGCATAAGGGGTCGCATGCATCTGGAGTTTGTTTGCAATGGCTGAAGGCCCTGGCATGCCCATTTTTTTCTTTCTCTCTCTTCCTCTTTCTCTCAAATAAAATTATATATATATATATATATATATATATATATATATATATATATATATATATTTTAAAGTAAAATTCATGGAAGAAACTCTTAAAGCGACATCAGATTGGCATTCATATGGAATAGGTGTTTAATAGTTGACAGTTTACATAATCCCTTCAGCAGATCACATTCTCTAACCCCATTACAGACCTTGCTACTTTGCAGCATATCCTCATTCAGCCTCTCGCTCTACTATTTGGCCATAAAGGTCCCAAGAGTACTTACCTGACATGGTTGACTGCCATGTTCCTAACACATGACTTGGCTCACAGGAGATCCGCAGAGGAACCAGCTGGAAGAGTGAGTAGTGAATACATTTGGAGGAATGTACATGGAACAGGCTTTCCCTCTGAGTCCCACTAACAAGGAGCAGGAATGACCTGTCCACACAGCATGGGCTTCACTTTAGCCAACTGTTCCCCAAGGCCCATGGCATGAATTTACTTTCAACACAAGGGAGGTGTTCTTTCTCATCCGTTTCCAGATGAACAAAACCTGTCTCCTTTGACCAGGCTTCACCTCTAGTTCCTGTGTTCTCATCCTAGCCTTTCCCAAGGTCTGCATCATTAGCTTCTAGCTTAATTCTTTGTCCTTCTGTCAGTTACCTCCCATCCTTCTGTTCTGAATACAGATGCTTCAAATCAAAAACTCCACCAATCACTTTAACTCATAGTCATTATGCAAAGACAAATGTAATTTCTTTCTTTTTCTTCAAGGTGTTCATTTCTTTCATTTTCTCAATAGTTGTAGGTGCCCAAGACAAGAAAAAGAGATATGAACATACATTTGTTACCTAATTCTTCCCCTTCTATTCCTAAGACTTGTCTGAGGTTTTATAAGTCAGTGTAATTTCTTTCATCAAAGTTCCCATACCAGTGACAATGGAGTCTACTTCCCTATAGGCCCTTTTGCAACTCTGTCACACTGACAAAACTGAGAGGGAGGAAAGGGTACAACTGTCTTTCCTTGGAAACCCTTGTTTCCATTAGAATTCAATTTAGATTTAATAAAATGCTTAATGAATCTTAATTAAACCCAAATTGAAATTAAAAATGGTTTAACAAGGTTTAATCATGATGTGAGAGATCACACGATTCCACTTCAATAAATATTTTACTAATAACAAATAACCACATTTCATTAGTGAGGAAAAATGTTGCCATTAAGTCTAAATTAAATTATCCATAATTTGCTTGCATAGTTAACAGTATGCATTAATGAAAAATATATAATGTTTCCCCTACCCCACCCCTGCTTGTTAAGAATTACTCCCGTTTATAGAAAGTGAAAAGACACTGAGTGTGTAATGGGCAGAGACCATGAAGCCAGAGGGAGCCACTCTGAGATTCTGCATTCTCTAAAGCACAGGGGTGAGCCAGCGGGGAAGGGAAGATACAGAGCTCACTGTGTGCATGTCCATCAATGCCATAGTGGTAGATGTGGGTGAAGATGTGAGCTCATGTACTCAGCACTCCCGCAAAGTTGCACACTTAGCACTTCCACGCACATACTTGGGAAGACAAGGGGACACCTTATGCCATCCAAAAGTACAAGAAGCCACCCAACTCCCCGTAGGGCTGCAGGTACGAAGGAAAGTGCTCCAAAATACGAATACTTGGCCACATAGAAGAGGAACAGCCAGGAGCTGACACTTGGGCAACTGAGGAGGGACCCAGAAGGACCGTACTAACTGGGGAAAATAAATTTGGTGTTCGGTTCCAGAAGACATTAATAAAATAAATAAATCAATGCTGCGAACTGGATTTACCTACTGAGACCAGAAAGAATTCGAGGGTTCTTGACTCAAGAGTCAGAAGATAGCTGAGAGAACAGGAAAAGGCCTGGTCTTCTGGTCTCTTTCTTATGCCCGGGCTCTCTCTCTCTCTCTAGCTCCCCCTGCCAGCCGGACTTAGATGAAGCCAGGTAATAACCCAGAAATAAGGTTCACGGATTGCAACCTCCGGGACACAAAGTGCCAATGCAGTGGGTGTGACCCATTGAGCGGTGTATACAAGAGGTATATCATAGTGATTTGGAATGAGTAAATAAATGGACTGAATCCCATCTCCGAAAATGTACCATGCACAGTTATATTCCCAGCAATAAAATCCACTGGATCCAGAAAAGCATGGTCAAAAATGCCCAGGAAGCCTTCATGGTTTGTACTGTTGGAGATTCAAAAGCCTGCACCGGAAGAGCGGAGGCTTTGACAAGTCCATCAAACTTGAGGCATGCGTTTCATTCCATTCCTCTTCCTTAACGTCTTTGACCGAGCATAAGTCGTGGTCGTGTTATTTTCAGAATACCTACAAATTTTCAAAAGAGCACAATTTCTGCAAAACTTTGCAAAGCACTTGGCTGAATATGCTTTAGACAGTTAGATCACAAGTCATATAATTAAGCCGCTCTATTAATAGTTGTGGCTCAGATACGAACAGGTTCCTAAAATGCTGCCATCTTGTTACTGCTAAAACTTAAGTGTTTGGTCACCAGAATGTTTGTGATGGGGGTGGGATGAGGGGGTGTAGGTTACTATAAAACAGAAGGCACAGAAGATCAGATGTTTGCTTTTTTTTTTTCCAACATTCATCCCAATGTCCAAATTCTGGCACATGTTAAAGAATATGTGCTGGGTGTTGCTAAGGAGATGTAGTGGAGGGCCTTGCTAGCTAAAATATGGGACAAGGGCTGGAGAGATGGCTCAACAGGTAAGGTGCTTGCCTTCAAAGCCTGTGGAACTGGGTTCTATTCCCCAGTACCCATGTGAAGCCAGATGCACAAGGTGGCATATGCATCTGGAGTTTGTCTGCAGTGATTAAAGTCCCTGGTATGCCTATTCTCTCCCTCAATCTCTCTCTCTCTCTCTCTCCTCAAATATGCAAATAAATAAAATACTGACCAATGACCTCTTCTGTATTAATGAACATGGGGAGAAGGAAGAAGTATATTGCTGGCTGGGGCATATACTGAGAGCCACTTTGGAACTTAAGATTTTTCTTGTAGCTGTATTTTAAATAGGAAATGCATAGAAATAATTTTGATAATATCTTTTATATAAAACAATACATCCAACATATTTTATCCTATATTCAATAGAAAATCCTTGCAGTCTAGTGCATGTTTGCACACATAGCACCTCTCGAGTTGGACTGGTCACATGTCAGTTGTTCAGTGGTCACAAACAGTTACTGAGCCAGAAATTACTGTCTAATTACAGTTATTGATATCGTGAGAACACCTAATTTATCTGACATTTTAAGCCAGTGGGTTCTATGAGAAAGGCTAGAGATTATTTTAACAATAAAGAACTGTAGGATTCACATGTTTTGAAGAGAAATTAACAGAATAGAAAGTAGAATTAGAAAGTCCTTTCTCTTCTTCCTGGGCCAGTCATGGCCATTGTTAGGAGGACACACGTGTAGGACTGTCTTGTATCTCGGGGTATGTGGGCTGTGTCTTATCAGCTGTACTCAAAACTGACCATAGCATCTGACCTTTGACAGTATATGCCTTAGCTTTGTGTAATTTTGCATATTCAAATATAGCGTTTGACACAGTGGCTTTGTTTAGCAAGCTCTCCAAAAATAATGTTTGTGTATATGTGAATTAATGAATGAATGAATGAATACAGAAAAAAACCAACAAATTATGACATCAGCATTGCCAGGACGCCTTTGTACCATAATTAGGAATTATTTTGATACAAACTTTTTTGTGTGTGTTTTAATACCACGTTTGACTCTACATTCAGATCTCTTCCATATCAGGGGATCCCAGCATATAAGACTATTTTGTTTCTCCAGTGTGTTTTCCACAGTTCAGAGAAGAAAACCCACAGATTCATGGAGTTTTGAATTCATCATGGTAAAGTTCTTAGGTTCCCGTGTCTCTAAGGAGTTCTTGACTATGATAACTGCTGTATTTGTTCTGCCTCAGAGGAGCTACAGAAATCCGGATTAGAAAGAGAACATCTCTTATAAGGCTGAGTGAGCCTTAATGGTTCTCTGTTCTTGGACCCAGAGGATCTTTCATACAGCCATCAGCTCTGTGTTAGAGGACCTGAACAAGAGACCTTTGAAAAAAAAATTTTTTTGCCCTAGATAAACAATACTATGGCTGAGCCATTTTGAAAGGGAAAATAATCTTTTAAAGGCATTGTTGTAAAATACCAATTTGTAGAAGAGCTAGGTGTTTTCTCTATAAACAAAGCATGTCAATTAGTGTGAGAATAAAGAGCAAAGGCCTCCCTGGCTGAGCTTTGTTATCTATTATTAGCCTTTCTGGAGAGAAGTGAGGATATGGAGTTTTAACATCTAAAAAAAAAAAAAAAATCTAATAAGTATTTCAGCTGTCTGGGTATTGTGAGCTTAAGACATCTGTATTTTTAATTAGCCTTTTCATAAATGTGGTTATGGAATGTCATGTGATCACAGTTGAAACAGACACCTGGGGCCTTGAAATGACTGCCCTTTGGTGTGCCAGGGCTTGGACGGTGCATATGGAGAGGGCGGGGGAGTCCTGGCAACTGCATTAGCAGTATTATCAAGACAACTCCAGGCCCCAAATGACTTTCCTGTCTGTAAATTAAATAATAATATCACAACAAAATCTGCTAGGTCCAACAGGAAGGCACAAATATAACAGTGAGGATTTCCTATCATGGAGGCACTTCAAACCCCTGTTGCCAAAAAGGCTGCAGGACGAGGCGCTCCGTCTCAGAGAACAGACTAGACGCCACGACGGACTGTCTTCCGTTACCAGGATGAAGCATGCAAGGGCCATGGGGTTCAAGATGAAGCCTGGGGATGGGGCAGACGAGCACCTGCCTTATTCTATGGAGGCTCTTTGGGAATCTATGTCTTCTAAATTCTTTTGGAGGAGCACCATAGTCAGTATTAGAGATAATTCACTATGTCTTGCTTTTTACCCTAGGGACTCATCATGAGAAATCCATCATCCATTTCATCTTCAGTCTATGAGGAGTATTGCCTGCAAAAAAAGAAAAGGCAAGTGCTCCCACTGGCTTGAGCCTGACTTATCCGTCAGCCCCTCTTCTTAGTGACAGCGGGAGCAGCACACCAGGGCAGCAGAGACTCCCGTCCCAAGTGCATAGCTAGAGAGGACCAGGGTTTTACAAGTCACACTTTTGTGGAAAAGAGAGAGAGAGAAAGAGAAGCAAAATCAAGCTTCAGGGCTAGAGAGATGCTTAGCTGTTAAGGCATTTGCCTGCAAAGCCAAAGGACCTCGGTTCAATTCCCCAGGACCCACATAAGTGAGATGCATAAAATGGTATATGTGCCTGGAGTTCATTTGCCGTGGCTAGAGGCCCTGGCATGCCCATTCTCTCCCTCTCTCTCTCTGTCTCTCACTCTCTCAAATAAATAAATAAAGATTTTTTAAAAATCAAGCTTCAGTCTTTATTCTGCCAGATCTCTTAAGATTTCCTATAAGTCTTTGGTGGAAAAGGCGTAGGACTCCGCCTGCTTTTTGTTTATTCTTTTTCACACATAAAGGATCCTCCTCATTAGTCCCAGTAGTTGTCTACAGAAATTCTTATTCAGGGTTATTACAATTAGCATTATTATTAATTTACTTTTAGAGAGAGATAAGGAGGCAGATAAAGAGAGAGTAGGCATACCAGGGCCTCTAGCCACTGTAAATGAACTCCAGATGCATGCACCACCTTGTGCATCTGGTTTATGTGAGTACAGGGGAATTAAACTTGAGACCTTAGGCTTCTCAGGCAAGCACCTCAACAGCTAAGCTATCTCTCTAGCCCAACAATTTTTTTTTTTTGAAGAGAGACACAGAGAGAGACAAAGAGAGAGAGGGAGAGGAAGACAGATAGAGATGGGCACACCGGCAGCCTCTCAGCTGCTGCAAACGAAATCCAGATGTGTGTGCTTCCTTGTGGTCAAGTGCAGCATTGCGCTCTTGTGTCACTTTGCATCTGGCTAAACGTGGGACCTGGAGATTGGAACCAGCATTCTTAGGCTTAGGAGGCAGGTGTCTTAACTGCTAAGCCATCTCTCCAGCCCCCAACAAATATTTTTATAAGGATACAGGAGATGGAATCTCAGTAGTTAAGTATTCATGGAAGACACCTAACCACTCAGTGTCCACTTCCAGAATGCAATACAAGGGTAGAATCCCTTGTTACCTTCGCATTGACACTTGGGTATAAGCAAGACGGAGTCGAGACTATTCATACAATGCCTTCAGGAAACCAGTCCCAAAGGGTGAGCAACATTCCATGCAACAATTATGAGACTTAAAAAAATTTCAATTCAGAGGGTGTATATGATCAAAGTACATTGTATGCATATATGAAAATGTTATAATGAAAGAAAAAGATTCAATTCAAAAAAATCACAGAAGAAAAGCAAGTGGAAGAGCAGAGAGTAGGAAAGAAGATTAAAACTGAACACTTTGGGCTCAAATTTGCTTTACGGTAAAAATATAATCTTTTAACAAAATATCTTTTGTGCTATGTGAAGTCTTCTCGCTGAAATTTATGTCCTTATTTGAAATGAATTGAGAGGTGGTGGGGGGGGGGTTGTTGTAAAGGATCAGCTCAATGGAGAGATGGTTTCATGGAATAAACTGCCAGAGACTGGTTGCTGTTTAGAGTCTTGAGATGCCCAGGCTGGAAATAAGCATGTTTTTGTTTTGTTTTGTTTTTTTAACTGATCAGAACATAGCCCCACTTACAGGTGTGCTGAGACTGAGTTTTGGCTTGATGAGAATGAGGACTGCTTTTGATTAGTAATGTCTGCTACGGGCAGAGATATCATGAGTAATATTATGTGTACTATATATTTGTCACCTCAGCTATAGACCAAACCCATCATTGTACATAAAGAGGAAACTGAGGCTAAAACTGATGAATGACTCACTCTAGTTTTCACAGTAGCATAATCAGAGCCGACTCTCCAACTTACATGTGACAAGGTTAGAACTGAATCCCAAGCATGCTCATTTGATGCCCTAAACTCTTTGCACTTGTGTTTCACTCAGCTTTTCATTTATTTATTTATTTGAGAAAGACTTAGTTACTTATTTGAGAGAGAGAGAAGGAAGAAGAAGACGAGAGAGGGAAGGAGGAAGGAAGAAAATAGGCAACTTGGCCTCTAGCCACTGCAAATGAACTCCAGACACATGTAACACCTGTGTGTCTGTTTTTTTTGTTGTTGTTGTTTTGTTTTGTTTTGTTTTGTTTTGTTTTTTTTGTGGGTACAGGGGAATCAAACCCAGGTCTTTATGCTTTGCAGGCAAGCACCTTAACTGCTGAGCCATCTCTCTGGCCCTCACTCATCTTTCTTTATCAAATGTTTTTAACTAAATATAAGCGATTTTTTCCCAATGAAAATGCATTGCCAACTTTGTAATATAAGTCAAGAGAAAAAATTTTATAGTCAAACTTTGCTATAAAGAGTATTCTGTAAGCATTACCTTTAAATTGGAGACATGAACATTATACTTCACTCTATACATCTCCCAGTTTAAAAATGTGAAGTGGGGGCAGATAAAGGACAAAAGTCATCTCGATAGGCTGCAATAGAAGGTATTGATTTGTCAGGGCCAAGAGCATGTCAATGTTATATATGGCGGCTGAGCGGATTGGAGCACAGCAGATAGCACTGTTCAATAGTAATAAATAATAATTATGTACAGGGTTTGTCTCATGGATGCTCCATTCTCCTGCCTTCACTAATAATCAGAATCTAGTTCTTCCAGAGACCTCCCTTCCCCTTATTCTAACTAGGTAGTAATTCATTCTAGGCCCATGGAAGATACATCCATCTTTTCTAAATGTGCCTTCCTTACAGGCACATAAGGTGATCATAAGTTTAATTAAAGGTCACGGCGGCACCCTGGTCTCTAGTGCCTCATAACTCTGTATTGTTCCTCATGACCTTCTCTGACACTAGGCGCCTGGCACATCCAGCCCATGAGCGTCCAGGTCTGTGTTCCAGTGCCACGTCACAGCAGGAGCAAACGATTCGGAACACACCGTGTCTGTGGACTTTGAGTAGAGGGTTACATCACCACCTAGGTTTTATGTTTTGCTAAGGAACAACAGTTTCAAATGAACTCAAAATATTTCAAATAGCAAAATGAGGAGGTTTTAGTGGAAATTCTTCCCAAGCATGGAAAGTGACTAAGGTGTGGGCCAGTGCAGAGCCCACCTTTGAATAGGAAGACAACTAGAGCTTTACCAGGAATATCGAATACAATCCAATGATAATAGAGGGCAACTTAATGAGATATGAGCCTGAAATCTCAAGCAGTATTAAGCATACAGTATTTCAAGTGGGGAAAGAAGTTTTGTTCCAAACTGGCTTAGCTTACTATCTACTAGACGCATGACTCTCAACTTGTCTCTTTTCTCTTCACCTATAAACAGAGATCAAAATAGAATAAAATATAAAATAAGATGATATAACTTTAAGGGGCTTGTGGTGACTCTCATGCAAAATGAAATGCCGAAGGATCTTTAAATCATTCTGATTACATGCAAGTGATATCAAAATTAATACAATGGAAAATTGTTTAAAATGGGGTCTTATCTTGACATTGCAAATTTTACTACAGTTTGCCGAAATGCAAACTTTGAAATCAAATTTCATGGCATTTCTAGACTGTACAAAAACTTGAAGCAACAAGCCCCCTAAAATCCAGGAAAGGTGTGGTTGGTGAATGGAGCCATTCCCTTTGTTAGTCTGAAAACTTTTTGCAATCAGAGAGCATTTGCTTACACATGAGGTTAATGCTATTGCCTAATGCAACTTCAAAATCATAATTCACCCCTAAAAGAGAAAGCTTTGTTTGTGAGAGGGCAGCAACAGAGCATTTAGGGGCTCTGAGGATGGGGTGCAGAGGAGGGGGAGGAGTGTGGTTCTGAGGATGGGGTGCAGCAGGAGAGGGAGGAGTGTGGCTCTGAGGATGGGGTGCAGTGGGAGAGGGGAGGAATGTGGCTCTGAGGATGGGGTGCAGCAGGGGAGGGGGAGGGGAAGGAGTGCTGGCAGGAGACAGGGAATGCACAGATCAATAAAACCACTTTAGGATAATGGCTGCAGCTGAGGAGTTGGAGTGGGGCTGGTCTGCAGGCAAGCTCCATCACTGCCAGGAAAGACCCATCTGCAGGAACAAAGGGCTTCATCTGTCCTGTCAGGCCCAGGACTTCACTCAACAGCTGCACTCTCCCAGCATCCCTCAGTATGCCACACTACCTGCTGGCTTTGCCTGGTTCCAGCCCTTATGGCTGGTCCCTAGGACTGAGGGAACTCCATAGCAACACAGAGTCATGACACAGGGATGGGAGGAGGGGGAGGGAGTACCATCCCCAGCCTGCAGGGCCAGAGCTGTGTAACTGGGGTGAGGGGGGGCTACAGGAAAGAAAGCTCTCCGAATATCAAAGGCTGCAAGCTCCTCCCCCATCCAACCCTTTGACAGAGCTACTTTGAAAATGTGGAAAAACTGACTGGCTTGCTCTTCCGTCTCTGTTCCTTTCCCGAGTTCCCTTGCACAATGTGTGCCAGAAAGGAAAACCTGCTCCATCCGGCACAGGAAAAGGAGAAAGGGCAGAACCAGAGGCCTGGAGACTCTGTGCACTGGAAGAAGTGACAAAGTGGAGACTTTCAGGGTGACAGGCCTGAACAAACAACCAGATGTTCCCACTCTGCCAATCAGCCAGGCACAGAGGCTTAAACCCATCACTCTCAGCACTGTGTGAGTTCTCTGACGTCAGACTGATGAAGGATCGGAGTCCTGGGAGGGCTATGATGCCCATCAAGATGCAGAAGACCCTCCCCTCCCACCAAGCCTGTGAACCCCCAACTTCAGGTCCTTGTCCAAGTTACCAAAGAATTGAAAACCTGGACTCAGAGAAGGGTAAATTATGACATTTGTTTTCAGGAGAGTTAAGAGAAGAGATAAAACAAAGTAGGAGAACAGCGTGATCCAAAGAAGAGGGAGGGGATACTGAGGCTCTCACTTGCTTCTAGAGGAAAGGGAAGGCGGGAAGAAGCAGAGAAGAAAAGAGCACAGTAGAACGGAAGGCACTTACCCACGTGGCTCGGGCCCACTTACATGAACCAGACATCTGATTAGAATGCTCAGCATCAAAAGGCTCAAGTGGTATAAAAAGAGAAACCTGATTGGTTGGTGAGTGGGTCCCCGCCCCAGGGCTCTCACTGACTCAGAAAGGGCCTATGGATGGGGGCTAACCCTGTGAGACCAGACAAGAAACAGGAAGCTATTGTTGCTGTTGCTGAGGAGGAATTTGGGGGGTTGTTTTCAGCCAACGTGGATGAGCCTGAATCACAGGCAAGTTTTAGTTCTGCCAAGGCGGGCAAGATGGCATCCATGTTTGTGTGGGCCTGCCTCATTACCTGTCGAGAGACAGCGTCCTTGTTCCTAAGCTCTATCAATATAATTTGAAAATGGCAGAGCTAGGGATCCAAACCCGCAAACTACATCCAACAGCAAAGCCTGTGTTCCTAGGCGGCATCCTACTTATGCTGCATTGAAAGACTCGGCAGATATCGTAATAATAGTCAGTGTGTTTTTCTTGCTCCAAATGTGACTCACCATATGTCTTTGCACGAGCTGTGTTTGGGTGAATTACATGGCTGTAACAGAGTATAGCATACTATACTCTGAACAATGTGTTGTATATGACACGTGAAAACATGTCAGCACTCTTAAGGTCAGTGACTGTGCCAGTTCAGTTCATGACCTGTACAATGTGTGTGTGTGTGTGTGTGTGTGTGTGTGTGTGTGTGTGTGCTGGAGAGCTGACAAGTAAACATAAGAGTGCAAATACTGTACACCATTTACTACACATACCCTTTAAAATTAAACAATTATGTACTGAGTAATTTACATCAAATCTATCATTGAATCCCTACAATGATCCTCCAGAAGTCGATATTACTCCCCAGGCTAGGAAGCAGCTTTGTGACATTTAGTGCAGAAAACCACTCAGCTGATGACTCCTGAAAACCGAATTCAAAAGTTAAAGTAAGGTGACGTCAGAAGCTACATGTGGGCCACTCTGCCAGCCTTCCCATTAGGTGTCAATGCATTTCTCCTGTGGTCATTATGGTAGGTAAGTGTCAAGAGGATGAACCAGGGGCATCAGATACTCTGCAGGTGCAATGAGTAGAGCTGATGGAACCTCAGAGCTGCAAAGGGAGAGGCCCTGTACCCCTGTACCAGCTGACAAAGAAGGCAGCACCACTGGCTGCCAGGCCACAGTCCACAGTCCACATTCTACACTCTACAGTCTACAGAGCAGCCAAAGAAGATAACCCATGTTCTTAAAATCTAAGTAAATTCTTTTTGATCAATTCTGAACTTTCTTGGACCCCCATTGTTCTTCCAAATTTCCCCCTTTTGAAATGAGGATGCCCTGTTCCGTGCCTCCCTTACCATTACATATAAAATAAAATAATTTTCTTTTTGGGTTTTCAAGGTAGGGTCTCACTCTAGCCCAGGCTGACCTGGAATTCCCTATGTAGTCTCAGTGTGGCTTCAATCCTCCTGCCTCTGCAACCTGAGTGCTGGGATTAAAGGCGTGTCCCACCGTGCCCTGTTGAAATAAAAATAATTTGTTCTCTGCTTTCATGGGTCTAAAGATAAAGAGGAACTTTGCCTAAAGACCTAGAGTCTCATCCATACTGGATACAGATGATTTTAATGGTGACACTAGAGACATTCTGATTGGTGACATTTTACCAGAGATTTTGAAGTTAGTTGACCTTAGAATGGGTTGGGTTTTGGGGAAATGTTAGGATGATATCAATGTATTGTGCACAGGGGAATGTCACAAATTTGGAAGACTACACTGAGGACCACTGTAGGTGCAATTCTGCCATTAAAAATGACATTTTATTTATAGAATAACCAAATGCTCTCTGATTGGATTTGAGGTCCACTTTATAGGAAGGAATTCATGTCTAGTATTGAAAACTTTTAATTTTACTACACTTGGACAAACATGGGCTGTATGCTAAAAATTGATTACATTGATCATATGAATTTTTATATTTTATTCTTTTTTTTATTTATTTATTTATTTATTGGTTTTTTGAGGTAGGGTCTCACTCTAGCTCTGGCTGACCTGGAATTCACTCTGTATTCTCAGGGTGGCCTCCAACTCATGGCGCTCCTCCTACCTCTGCCTTCTGAGTCCTGGGATTAAAGACATGCACCACCACTCCCGGCTCATTTTTTGTTTTTTATTTATTTATTAGAGAGAGAAAATGGGTGTGTCAGGGCCTCTAGCTACTACAAATGAACTCCATATACATGTGCCACCTTGTGTATCTGGCTTTTACCTGGGTACTGGGGAATCGAACCTAGGTCCTTAGGCTTTGTAGGCAAGTGCCTTAACTACTGCTAAGCCATAGCTCCAGCCCCAGTGTCATTTTTAAAAATGAAACATGTGAGACAGTTCAATAAAGATGATAGTATCTTTCTGTGGCTGTGACAAAATACCTGAAAACAGTTTTAAGGAAGGAGTTTGTTTTTGTTTACAGTTTGAAGGGAAGATAAATGTTATTCCAGTTACTTCCTACTTTTATTCAGTTTGAGGACCCAGCCCTTTAATGGTCCTACCCATGCTCAGGGTAGGTCTTCCTACCTCATCACCTGTCATTGAAAACACGCTCACAAATATGCTCAGAGATTTATTTCCCAGGTGACTACAATTTCAAGTTGAAAATCAAGATTAACTCTCATACCACATATGTATATATGTAATAAAATGTCACATAAAGGCCAGAGAGATGGCTTAGCACTTAAGATGCTTGCTTACTAAGCCAAAGGATCCACATAAACCAAATACACAAGATGCCACAGGTGTTTGGAGTTTGTTTGTAGCAGCTGGAGGCCTTGGTGTGCCCATTCTCTCTTACTATCTACCTCTTTCTTTCTCTCTCTCTCTCTCCCTCAAATAATAAATAAAAATAAAATACTTAAAAGAAGATATCACACAAGTATTAGAAAAGACAAAGAACTATTTAGTGACAGGAAAGCATATACAGGACATGTTAACTGTTAAGAAGCAGGCTGTTATGAATTCAACAGCCGGGATGACAGTATTTCCCTGCCCTGCACCCTATCCTCTCATGCTTCCATTCTTTTGCTCATGCTTCCATACTGTTTCCTGAACCTTGGAAAGTGGGCGGTATAGATGTCTCATTTAGTGTTGAGCCAAACTGATGATCTCACAGTGACTATCATAACCTCCACAAGACCCACACAATATTGGCCCCACCAATATTCTCTCGTGGAAAATTGAGGAGGACATGAGGTCCTAATCCTACCATGGGAATTATAGATAATTAATGATAAGCTAGGGGAGTGAAAGACATATTCTGCAGTGCTATACAGCCACTTGCTTAGGTAAATAATCCCCAGTATGTGCCAATGCAGGCAACTCTGATTAAACTCAATGGCCCATGCCCATACACAAGACTAAAACAGACATCAAAATAGAATAGGAGGGCTGAAGAGATGGCTTAGCATTCAAAGAGATTTCCTGGGAAGGCTAAGGAGCCAGGTTCGATTCCTCAGTACCCACATAAGCCTGATGCACAAGGTGGCACATGCGTCTGGAGTTCTTTTGCAGTGGTTGGAGGCCATGGCATACCCATTCTCCCTCCCTCCCTCTCTCTCTCTCTGTCTCTGTCTCTGTCTCTTTCTCTCTCTTCCAAATAAATAAATAATAGAAGAGGATTTACTTGGGAAGAAGGAATTTCATGGAAGAATGAGGAAGGAGTTTATGAGAAGGTAATAAGAAGAGTTGTGATCAAAATATATACATACATTAAAAAATAGTCAATCAAAAAAAGAAAAACAAGCCAGGCATGATGGTGCACACCTTTATTCCAAGCATTCAGGAGGCAGAGGTAGGAGGGTGGCCATGAGTTTGAGGGTATCAGAGACTATATGGTGAATTTCAGGTCAGCCTGGGATAGAGTGAAACCCTACCTTGGAAAACCAAACAACAACAACAACAAAAAAAACAAAAACAAATTTTAAACAATATGATGATATCTACATAGAAAAAGCCATAGGGGAAATATTTTCATGGTATGATACTGACATTTATGTCTAAGTTTTGGAATTATGAATAATTTTTAAGATTATAAAAGTAATAAATCATTAAATATATATATATACATATATATACATATGTGTGTGTGTGTGTGTATGTGTGTGTGTGTGTGTGTGTGTATAAATTCAATCTAATCCAGGTGTAGTGGTGCATACTTATAATCCCTACACTCAGGAGGCTGATGCTGGAGGATTGTTAGGAGTTCAAGACCAGCCTGGTTAATATCACAAAGTACTAAGGCAGCCAGGGCTGTATAGGAAGACCCTATCTTGCTCAAAAAAACAAAAAAACAAAGATATGCTTACATCCTAAGCCACAATACCTATGAATGTAATCTGACTTGGAAAAAAAAGATCTTTTTAGATGTAATTGGTTAAAATAGGTTAAGGAAAGCCCTAAATCTGAAGATTGATTTCCATTATAGGAAGTCCATGTTAAGGTAAAGTACCACACTTAGAAAAGCATTCATGCCTCTGACCATAAGGAGAATACATCTTCTTTCTCACAGTTGAGTTGTTTTAAATGTTCTGTGTCAAGAAAGGAAAGTTCTCCTACAGCTATAGTTTAGTGAGAGTTATTTAAATAATAAATGAGTGTAAAATATCAAAGAATATAATGAAAATGATGTCACTGAATTTTCATAGGTTATGTAAAAGCAGAGATTAACACAACTGACAATATCCAGCATCCCTTCATAGTAAAAGTATTACAGAAACTGAGAATAGAAGGAACGTATTTCAACAAAATAAAAGCTATTTATGATAAACCTACAGCCAACATAATACTAAATGGGGAAAAACTTGAGGCTTTTCTACTAAATTCAGGAACAAGACAAGGGTGTCCACCTTCCCCACTTTTATTTAATATAGTACTGGAAGCCTTAGCTATAGCAATAAGGCAAGAGACACTCATAAAAGGGATACAAATTGTTTTGTCTTTTTAAAATATTTTATGTATTTATGAAAGAGAGAGAGAGAGAAGGAGGGGGGTTGGTGAAGAAGAGAATGAGTGCACAGAGACTCTAGTTACAAAAAACTTCAGAAACATGTGCCACCTTGTGTATCTGGCTTTACATGGGCCCTGGGGAATGGAACTCAGAACCTTAGGCTTTGCAGGCAGGCACCTTAACTGCTGACACATCTCTCCAGCCCCAGCTCAGTTTTAAGAAAATGTAAAAACAATTAATAGGAAAGGGCACCACATCCATGGAAAAATGGCTAAAATAAACAAAAATATAAGTTTCAACTCATGTTGAAATAAAAATCGAATTCAAAATATATTGTAGATCTAAATGTTAAACCTCAAATTATAGATCCTGTAGAAACAACATAGAAGGCCTTTTATTGTGAGGTTGATGTAGGCAAAGACATCTCACATGTGATGCTAAAATCATAAGTTACTAAAAGGGAAAAATTAAATAATTTTAACTTCATCAAAACTAAGGACTTCTGCTCTTCACGTGACACTGTTATAATGAAAAAGAATGCATAAAGTGGGACAAAATACTTGGAAAACACTTGGTCAATAATGCATTTATATCTAGAATATATAGAGAAATGTTGTAGAAGGTAAAAGTCAAGTTTTAAGCTGACAAAATATTTTCAGTGATATATTTTCAAAGATCATATACAAATGGTAAATGGGGACATAATATAAATGTTCAATATTACTAGCCACAAGGATCATGTAAATTACCACCATAGGAAGATACTGCCTCTTATGTAATAGAGCTGAGAAAGGGAAGATAATATAGTTATGAGAACTTAAAGTTTGACCATAAGGATGCAAAATGGTACACCTTCTGGATAAAATAGTCAGACGTGTTTTGTAAAATTAAGCATGCACTTACCTTATAACACATCACACTCCCTTATAACTCACTACACAAGTAAAGGGCAAATATAATGTTCAAAGGCATACTAGTGAAATGCTTTCAGTGGTTTTATTCATAATCACCTAAAGCTACCAAAAGCCCAGATGCTTTTCAATGAAGGACTGAATGATCAAGTTACAGTGCAGATAGTATAAAGTAGAAGAATATTCATCAGTAAAATTAAGGCACTACTGGTATGTAGTGACTTGGATAAACTTCATACCAAATAAAAGAAGCTAAACTCATACACAATAGGTCTGAAAATGTCTAAACCAAAGGGAAGGAAAACAATTAGCATTTGACATGGGCTTAGGATGAGCCAAGGTTATTATAGAAAATCTTTCCTGAAACTATAATTATTCCACATTTTTAAACTGTTTTATTGACAATTTTCATACTTAACATAATGTAATTTGATTATAATCCCCTTCCATTACCTTCGTTTATTCCAATGAGCCTGCATCTTCTTTTTAACTAGACCCTCTTGGATGCTGGTGTCTCTCTTTGACTCTCATCCATCCATGGGGAAATGTCCACATGAATTAAGTCATCAGTAGTCTTAACCATCAGTGAATGCTATGAACTAAGCTGACCAGCCAAGCAAGAGAAGCCTCCTAGGGTCGTAGTGGCATGATTGTTACGGGAGTAACCAACTGCTGTCTGATCGGCTTTGAGGTTTACTCTATGGGAGGGAATTCATTCCCCATGTTAAGTACTGAAAGTCCAATCCAAAGCCTAAGGCTTGAAATATCAGAGGTTCATGGGGGATTCTACTACTGTTGTTTACATTGGATATGTTAGGCCTACCACATTACCCTCTAAATACTTAGGTGTGTGCTCATAGAGGAGCACAGCTCTCACTTTTGACCAGAGAAGCTTCTATTTGCAGATGGCAGTGGCTACTGAGGAGACTCAGATTCATCAAAGTGCTGAGAATAAATGAGACGGCTCTATCATATTTTGCAAGGCTTTAGGGCACATTGTGGACAACATTGGGCCCATCAACCTGTCCTCATAGATGGTGAAGGAAAGCTAAAAGAAAATAAAGACATAAAAATAGTAAAGTGACTGGTTCAATGGGGTAAGAGGTTCATTTTGAAAGGGTATAGGGGAGGAAGGCAAGAGAGAATGATGGGAGGCGACTTCAATCAAATACATTATGTACATACATGAAGTTTTCAGTAAAATATTATTTTAAAAGTTTAATGCTTCCATGAAACATATGACAATATGTTTAGGAGATCTTTGTATTTTACTTGATCTGGAGAATCAAGACTTCTGGACATTTACCTTCCTCTCTAAAGGTGTACAAATTCTACAGACTGATAGTGAGCACTGATGGAGTCAAAGCTCTGGACTCAGCCTTTTCTCTCCCAGATGTGGAGGGTGAAGGAGAGTTATGGGCCCAAATCCAAGACTGACTTTGTGCTTAAAATCATTGACATATGTATAGAAATATAGATCATTACATGCCAAATTCAAACACATCTTATACTTCACAATGGATTCAATAACTATAATCATAATTTTGTCCAAAAATATCTATTGGTATTCTTTTGTGTAAATATTTTTATTTATTTATTTGAGAGAGAAAGAGAGAATGGGCCCACCAGGGCCTCCAGCCATTGCAAACGAACTCCAGATGCATGTGCCACTTTGTGCATCAGGCTTACATGAGTGCTGTGGAACTGAACCTGTTTCCTTTGGCTTTTCAGGCAAATGCCTTAACCACTAAGCCATCTCCCCAGCCCCACTGTTGGTCTTCCCACTTATAGGATGTTTTTATATCTTCACTATGGGAATGGCTCTTGGGATGCTTCCCTCTCTCTGAAGACAGCCGTTTACCCTTCATGCCTGCGGAAACCCATGTGTACTTCAGGGGAGTTATTTGATTTAATCTTTACAGCACCTCTGAGGAGTAACTGTCACTTCTCCCACCTTAACAGATGTGAAGCAGAGATTCTGAAAGCTGAAGTGACGGAGTCAGGACTCAAATTCAATTTCTCTTGCTCCAGAGTTCATGCCTTGTATACTACATCATGCTCCAATGTGGTAATATGACTTTCGGTCTGCTTTAAGGAGTTCAACATACACTATCTTTACTGGCAAGGCCCTGACCAGACTCCAAACTCCTAACTTCTTATTTGTTCAGTCTCTTAGCCCAGTCAATGATTAAAATGGGATGCAGAAGTTTAACGAGCATTAGAGTTGGTGCCTTGAGAGTACATGATATGAGATTCCTTGTTTGAATCCCAGGTCTGCAGTAACCCCTCCATCTCCTGGCTAAAAATGGGACAAGGAGACCTAAAAATGGGACAAGGAAAATAGAAGCCTTTCTCTCTTTTCTGATTAGATTTCCTCCCTCCCAATGGTGGGCTGTTCTCATAATTGCTTTGTAAAGGACATGATCCAAATGTTCCTGGAAAAGGAGATCCCTGCGCCAGACCTGAAGAAGTCTGGCAGGTAACAAGCTTTTACAGCTCATGTCAACAGTAATTCAGCATCTGTCCTCCAGAAGATGAATTCTTAGAGTCTCCAACCAAGTATTGTACATTGCTAAAGATTTTGGCAAGTATCCCATGACTTACCTGCTCCTTCCCTCAAGGAGTTACTATGGAATTAGACTTCAAGGAATTGCATTAAACTTTAAGAAAAATAGCCATTTTTCTATGTCTATGTGTTTGTGTATTTGTGGTCGAGGATAGGGTCCAAATTTTTACTTTTTCATGGTCTGTGAAGGAGACTCCTAAGCATTCCTCAAATCTGGGTCCCTTCCTTCTTAGACACCCAGATACATTATGCCAAGCCAGCCTTCCTAGCTGTTGCACAGTTCTGTGAGATTGAATTCTACTCAGTTAAACTTGGGCACATACATGTCTTTCAGCCCAGCCTAAGAAACTCCTATGAGATTCTCTGCTTTCACACTTCCCTCATCTGGTGGGTGGGTGTTCACACTCGAGGCACCCATGGAATCTGCATCCTGACGGTCACAAACACTATGTATCCTGGTGTATTTAGTAACTGGATGCAGAGTCCTTCAGCGACTAAATTTATTATGGATGGGAAGAGACATTTATCATGATAGAAAATGGAGTGTTTATATATTACTGTCACCCACATACTCAGGGCTTAGGATGTCATACAAACATGTGTAGGTTTCCCAAATAACCCAATCTCTTTATCTGTATATTTACCCCAGAGACAAAAGGCTATGTTTGGCCAGGATGACCCAGAAAATTGGTGGAAGAATTTGGATTCCTACTCTTGTTCTCATATTCTCATACTCTTTCCATTTTTCTTCCTCTTGTATGTGAATGGAAATCCGAAAGGGGAGATTCTGACCATCAGAAGTGAGGGGCAGAGGGAAGGAGTTCTAATTTATCTAAGGAATGAGTATTAAATTTCTCACAGTAAACATATCTAACACACAAATTGAATCAGCTTTGCTCAGTGTCTTATCTGAAAGCACTTGGTCGAATGTGGCAGCAGAATAATTTCATATTTAACAATAAATGCATGTTGTATGAAATATCTGTTACATGCATGGACATATGTGTGTTGGAGTGGAGGAGTGCTTAGAGATCTGGTTTTAGTTGGTTGATCCTGGCCTTTTGTGGCTAGAATGATGCTGGCACCCACTCTTGCAGCAGAAGGGACATCTGTGTATATTCCTTCCCTTCCTTCCGTCCTCCAATGCTTACGATACATACCTAAGTCCTGCATAGAAGAAATTCTTCTGGAAGGGTGGGACATCTATAAGTGCCCATTATTCATGTCCCAAGAGGTTAAGGGCTTTGGGATGAGGAGACAAAAAAGGTACTCAAGAAATGGGGCCATGAATTTAGAAAAATGAATTATAGGGGTAGAGAGAAGTGGAGGAGAAAAACTCAATCTACAGATTTTGTTAAGTCCACGCTTCCCCACAAATCCCTTTTGAAAAGCTGTAGAGGTTATCACAGAAGCAGTTCTGATAGCATCTGCGAAGGCTTCTTCCCTGACAAGCATATCTCCACGCCCATATCCGACATCGGAAACTCTGTGACCCTAGCAGGCAGCATGGTTTGTTTTCTCTAAGTGAGTATCCAAGTCAGAACTCAGAAGGCCAGCAGGATGAGGCCAAGCGATTTCAAATGGGCAGTGAGTGGAGGACATGCTTAGTTTAAAAGCCATCCTTTCCTTTTCATAATTTTATAATTCACACACTCTAATCTTCATGGCCAGGAATCTCTGGGCTCTTCATGGATTCCAGGGCCTGCAATGAAAGCCAGCATCTACATGTTGAATCTAGACCAACAATTAGCCCATAACTGAAAGAGACACTGTGGAACAGTGTCTTCAATTGTTGGTCCCTCATGTAGCCCTGATTAAAGGTCCAAAACCCTAAATTCCACCATTCTGATGATCTGAGAAAAGTTATAACCCTAGGGCTTAACTTGAGGTTTCTCTTGGAAGCTGGACATCAGAATGACCAGCCATGGAGCACAACTGTAAGATTTTCTAGTGAAGTCTTTTGAAAAGGGCCACATAAACCAACCTAGTGGATCAATCAAAGGAATGGCAGCAGTTAAGGCACTTGCCTGCAAAGCCTAATGACTCAGGTTCAATTCTCCAGTACCCACGTAAAGCAAGATGCACAAAGTAGCACATGCATCTGGAGTTTGTTTACAGCGACTAGAGGTCCTGGTGCACCCATTCTCTCTAGTTGTTTTCTTTCTTCTCTCATCTCTCTCTGTTTGCAAATAAATAAATAAAAATTGCAGTTTGAACAAATTCCCATTAATGTTGCTGGCCCAGAGAGTGCATATTGAGAACCACTGCTAAAATTATCATGTGTACTTTGAATAAGAAAAATGAATTTTAAGACTTGAGAAGCCGAGCTATCTTGGTTTGCTAAGATTTCTGTTACAGAGCACCATCTCTATTGATTTAGCTTCTCACAGCCTTGGAGGTTAAAAGTCCAAGATGCAGATGTCAGGAGGGTCACTTCCATGTGAAAACAGTGAAGGAAGGTTCTGCCTCATCATCTTGTGATCTGTAGACTTTCTGGAATACTTTGACTCATAGAAGCATCGTCCCTACTCTTGTCTTCCCGATACATGGATCCCTTCCTATCTATTTCCATCTCTAAATTTTCCCCTTTTATAAGGACTCCAGTGATACTAAATTGGTGCTTAACTGAGTGACCCCATTTCACTTGGTTACTCGAGCAAAAACCCCACCTCCAAATAAGATCACATTATAAAGTGCCACAGGGTTTGTACTTCACCATATGATTTGTAGGGGGCCACAACCAACCTTCCTCACTAGCCTAACGTCAAGGTCACACAGCCAGTAAGTGTTAGAAGTCATCTGTCTGATTCCAAAGCCCACGTTTATAACCATTTCGATCATGTGGCTCCCTTAGAGAGAGAAATAAGTGAATACACATACAAGAGGATCAAAGAGGTATCTAGAGTAAAGGAAATTCAAGCCCTGCCTGTATGTCAAAATGACAACAGGAAATATTTCTCCATGTGCCTGGATAGCATCCCCCTGGCTCTGCTCGCTAACGGGACTGGTAGATGGCAAGCAGTGTAGGTGTCGACATGATTCTCCCTGGCTTACAGCTGCCGTTCAAAAAGCCCTGGTCAAGAAGTAAAGCCCTCCAGTCTCTTTGTGAAGAATTCAGAGCGTTCAGGGGCTTGAATTGAGAAGTTTCCACCTGTCAACAACTTCTTTTGAACTTCTCACTGTATCGGAGGAATGGATTCTGGGCTGTCTCTGAGGGAGTGCTAAAGGTATTGTCCAGTGCTGTGTGTTGTTGTTGTTGTTGTTGTTGTTGTTGTTGTTGTTGTTGTTTTCTGAGACAGCTGTGCAGATACTCAGGGCTGCAGGTAGACCGAGGGTGGGAGAGAAAGAAGAAAGAACTGGCCAGGTCAAACAGCATCCTTGCATTTTCTCCTTTCTCTTGAAGGCTGAGATTTGTGGATATCATAAAAGGTTACAGCCCCTCTTTGGAAGCCACAAATAACCCTGCTTGGGCTGTGACAGCTCTGCAGCCCTTGGCGTGCTGTTACCCACTGCTGTTTGGGATTCCAGCTGTGCATCGGAGCAGCTGGCCCCAAAGTGTGCTCTCCCCACAGAGCTTGACGTGGGGGCTCTGGGTCGCTGGAAAGCCATACTCTTCTGTGAGGCAATGCCTACAGACAGGACTCAATCGAATGAAATTACATACTTTCTGGAGTGATTAATAAACATGGTCCATTTCTCCATATGGGATGAATATTCTTAAATGAAAAGAATGTGAGCACTTGGGAGTACGCTCAAGCCCAGCTCCACCTTTCCAGAGCAATGGCTAACTAAAGCTCCATGGTCTTGGCATAGAAAGCTGAAAAAAGAACACTTCTTAAAAATAGAGATGGGGCCACACATACACATATGTGTGTAAACACCACACACACACACACACACACATCCCTAAAACTTTCTGAAATGTGGATAAGTCCTATAGTCAAGTTAACAAATTAAATAATAATTTCCTGAGTTAGACACTTTGCTATGATTACGCTGGCTATTATTACTGGGGGAGGGGATTGAATGAAGGCTATATAGAAACACTGTACTATATTTGATAACTGTGAATCTTAAACTCCATTAAAAATTGTCACTTGGCCTGGAGAGATGGCTTAGCAGTTAAGGCACTTGAAAAGGCTAAGGACCTAGGTTAGATTCCTCAGTACCCACGTAAGCCAGATGAACAAAGTGGAGCATGTGTCTGGAGTTCATTTACAGTGCCTAAGGCCCTGGCACACCCATTCTCTCTCTCTTTCTGTCTTTCTCTCTTTCTATCAAATACATAAATAAATAAAATTAAATTTAAATTTAAAAAAATATTGTCACTGTAAGTAAAGTCTAGTGATATTGTCCCAGTTACAACAATGACAAAACCACAGGTAGAACTGAAAGTAAATTACAAACTTGGCATCACAACCATTCATAGACATGATATTGTGAAAAGTTCATGGAAGTTATAAAGGTTTCTAAATGATATGATTTTTTAAGAAGTGTGTGATGTGGATTTTTGATGGATTTGAACCTCTAGCTAAATGATGTCTTTGTCAGAGCCAGGATTTGACATAAAAGATGGCATATGAAGTGCCCACTGATTTTCTCTTATAGTAGGGAGTCATTAGGTTATTGACATCTAGCCCCCATAGTGTCCAGAGGGCATCTGTGTACTGACCTCACGGCCCATCCTGCCTACTCCTGGATCTGGGGCCTGCTCCTTGACCTCTCTGCCCTATTTCACTGCCATCTCTGGGCCAATCTGGAGCAATGAGGGTGGGGTCAAACACCCCAACACTTCTGTCCCATTGTCCACTCCGCAGATCCATGGGATTACTAGAACATATGCCTGCATGGTCTCAGAGTCAGCAGCTGTCAGGCCACTGTGGCTGGGACGTTATTAGACACGCTGAAGTTCACTAAATAGGAAATATGTCTTTCCTAGAATGACAGTGTCGAATTTGCTAAAGAGTCTTCCAGCTCCTGCTAAACTAATAATTACTTTCAATGTTTTCTAACCCTTAGGATACTGCCTGAGATGCTCTTCTATTTGATAATCTTTATAAGCAATGACATCACTGCATAAGGAAACCTACTCAGCTACGATCATGGTGGCACCCTGCATGCTAATCTGTTTGAACTAATGAATATGCATTATAAATGACACCAGAAATAAATCATATAGTTTTTTTTTTTTTTTTGTCAACTGAAAAGGAAACATTTCACCCTTTTACCAGCTATATGGTTTATATAGAAAAGCACATCACATAATATCAGCTCTTCTTGAACACGGCATGCACTTCCGCTAGGGTTAGTGAGCTTGTGGTCACACAAAAAAAAAACACAAAAAACTCTTCAGACACTCGACATGTTTTGCTAAGAATTGAAAGAAATAGGTGTGCTTATATAAGTATGCAAAAACAACATAATCATAAATCATAAAAACTACGAACATAATTAAGAACATGGGAGAAGTTTGGATAAATTTTGTCATTATATGTATTTTTATTTTAAACAAACATATCAGAATATGTAACTCCAACGATCCCCAGTCCTTGCAGTGTTCAACCTTTTCTGTAGTATGTTTTCATTGTGGGACTAACGGTGGATTTCTTCTCTGCATACCTGGCATATTGCTCTTATTCCCTCAAATCCCAAGGAGCCATGCCGCCAGAGTGGAGGGAGTCTTGCAAATAAGATAATTGAGTGCTCTAAAGACTCCCTGGAAAATAGCCTGACATAAAGTTTATGGACTACTCTTTTGTGGAAGGGTTTGATATAGGACAGTGAGTGTGACGGAAAAGGGACAGGAGACGATTGAGGGGAGTAAATACAAGGTGGTATTTTAATGTACTAGCCTCCACTTCATAAGAGAACACATCTGGTTGCTGTTAAATCCAACATTTCCCTGAATGTGCCAATAAAGAACCGCCACACCTTAGAATGCCCTCAGAGAAAGGTTGCTGGAATTTATCAGTCCCTCCCTCCTGGCCCCTAGGTCTCATTCGTTGTTTTCCCTGTGGGACAGTAACACTCCTACACTCCAGGGGTGTGTCAAGGCAACCTCTTGACCTGGAGGGAATGAATACCTGTGCTCAATGACTGCTACTCAACTCAAGACACAGGAAGAGGCCCCAGCCCTCACAGTGCTGGCTATAGTGGTCATGGGCTTTTGCCATGGAAGGCCCTGTAAAAGCCATAGGAAAACCTGGTCACCATCACTAGGGACACTGAGGCAAATGATATCACCAGGAAAGGGACAATGATGGTGACAGCTGAAGTTTCCCACAGAGCAAGCAGCAGGCAGGTATGGCCATGTGAATCTAAAAAAAAAATGGGCTGGAGGGATGGCTTAGCAGTTAAGGCATTTGCCTGCAAAGCCAAAAGATCCAGGTTCGATTCCCCAGGACCCACGTTAGCCAGATGCACAAGGAGGTATACTCATCTGGAGTTTGTTTGGAGTGGTTAGAGGCCCTGGCACACCCATTCTCTCTCTCCCTCCCTCTTTCTTTGTCAAATAAATAAAAATGAAATACATACATATATATATGAGAGAGATAGAGAGAGAGAGAAGGAGAGGGAGAGGAAGACAGATAGAGAATGGGCACGCCAGCAGCCTCTGTGAATGAACTCCAGATGTGTGCGCCCTCTTGTGGGCAAGTACAGCATTGCACCCTTGTGTCTCTTTGCATCTGGCAAAACATGGGACCTGGAGATTGGAACAGGTGTTCTTAGGCTTAGCAGGCAGGCGTCTAAACTGCTAAGCCATCTCTCCAGCCCTAAAATATATTTTTTAAAAATTATGTATGTTATATATTTGCTACATCCTTACATTTACTGATCAATTGTTGGTCCTGTAAATGTCTTTAGGAAGGAACCCCAGGCCTATCTTATTGAGTAGTTGTAGTCTAATGTAATCAGTAATTGTGGGATATGATTTGGGGGGATATTTTCATAAACACACAACTTCTGATCTGTTTATTATAAATGACTCAACCACTTCATATTTTCTCCACTTATCTTCAAAGTTCCCCCATGGATGCCAACTTTTATTAAAATATTTTTAAAAGTTACATTGATGATGCATGTCAATATATTATTGCAATAGGACCAACTGGAATTGCACAGGTGCTATTGACCTTAACCATGGCAAAATGCTTTTCATATAGACAAACTTTCTGTGAGTTCATTTGGCATACATGTCTTCAATTTGCTTGACTATACAAATATTCAAGCACAAAACAAAAAAAAAAAAAAAAACAAGACTCAGAAAAATCTAGATCATGTTGTTAATTAGACAGTTCTGAACACTCAGGTGATTAGCAGTCAACATGGAACATAAGTGAGGTAAGCAGAAATAAAATTTCTCCATCAGCTTGTCATTTCAACAGGGCAGGCTGTGTTCAAATGTATTCTGACTCCCTTTAATTTCTGTTGAATTCTTAGGAAAGTTAAAAGTGTGAACAGCAAGATGAGTGTGAAACACTGTTCATACTCATCATTGAAAGAGCTGTTCAATTACCGACTCCTGTAGTAGTGTGGAGTTTGTTTTTCACTTTGGTCAATTTGCAACTCTCCAAAAATTATAAAGACAATGCAGAGAAGAGAGAAGATGTCACACAAGTTATTATTTGCTCTCTTCTTCTACACAGTGATTTATGTAAGCTTAGTAGATGGACTGAAATGGCCACAATTTTACCTCAGCCTTGCTACCTTTAAATCAGTGAGCGGTTACTACACAAACACCCGTGTGACGTGCTAGAAGTTTCATAGAGCCCATCACCTCCATAAGGACAAGGTAAAAGTAGCCCTTATCTTGATGCCCACCCGCATTGGATGTCCACCCAAGGTTACCAATAATTCTTCCTAACAACCCCAGAAGTCTCCCCTAACGTTCTCCCCAGTCTCTCTTGTTTTCTGGTTCTCATCCTTGACCTCACTGGCCTATGGCGAGCAGTTCATTCCTCCATGTCTCCAAACTTCCCAGTTGGACTATCGTGCAAACATCTTGTTTAGATCAATGGTTCTCAACCATTTAAACATGGCTCTTTTAAACACTATTAATTTCTGGGTTCCATGTTGAATTATGTAAATCTTCAAGGGTAGGGTTCAGACATTTCACTTTACTTTTCAAACTTGCCATAGATGATTTCAAAGAGCCACAATATCAAACCACTGAGTTAGAGCACAGAATTTGTCTCCTTAGAGGAATCACCAGCATTGCTGGTGCCTTCAGTCCTTGGTCCCAACTCCTCCTACCTCCCTGTCTACCTGTCATTACGGGCATATTCTTCTTCCTTGATAATTGATCCTGAACCCCTGTTCCTATATTTGATGCCTTTGCCTTCTAACTATTTATATCACATCAGACAAGAACCTTAGACTTAGCTACAAACTAAGAGATTCCTATATTTGAAGTTCTTAGATAATCTGGGTTATTTTTTTTTTTTTACTAACTCCTATCAGAAAGTTAATATTTCCATATATTTGACCATAGAAAGCAATGACAATTGTATTAATATTTTTAATTTGTTCATCAAAGCTATCACCAATAGTTTTCATGCCACAGCTATGTTGAAATTTTATGAATGCCCTTTATGCCTTCAGAATTATAGAAATAGTAGGTCTTATTCTCAAGTTAATTATTTGGTGCTGATAAATAAACCCAGTAAATATTATACTTCAGATATTTCAAGTACTCTGATATTTTTTCAGAATAATTATTTTTATTTATAAACCAGTTCAACTTATTTCCTATATTTAGGAACAGTATTCTATGATACATTATGGCACGCATGCAAAACTGGCAGAATGATAAAGAGATTGACACAATCAAATGGTAACAAATATGTAGAGTTTATACATGGAGAGTATGAGATGACATAACCATTTGAGACTGTCTAGTGACTTCTTATAAAAATGCAAAACAGGGACTGGAGAGATGGCCTAGCAGTTAAGGTGCTTGCCTATGAAGTCTAAGGACCCAGGTTCGCTCTCTGTCCAGATCCCACGTAAGCCAGACACACAAAGGCGAGGCCAGCACAAGGTCACACATGCCCACTAGGTAGCACAAGCGTCTGGAGTTCAATTGCAGTGGCTGAGGCCCTAGTATGCCAATTCTCTCTCTCCCCCTCTGTCTGTCTGTCTTTCTCTCTTTAAAAATAAAAAATAAAAATACAAAATATTTATACAATCAGAATAGAAACCAGAGTATGTGACTTCTTTCAAAATTTTTAAAGAATCACTAATCTGTGCCCAACAGTTCCCCTCCTACGCTTACCCAAGAGAAATGTACATCCATAAAAATCTTATAGAAGAATATGCATTCAGACTCTATTAATAATAGCAAAAATTGAAGTACCCTAGGTGCCCATAAATAGAACAGATAAACACTATGTGGACTGTTCATAGGTAGCGTATGACTTGTGAATGATTAGAAGGGCTGGGTGGCAGCTCAGTGGATAAATGCATGAGTTGTACAAGCATGACTACATATAGCAGGGTGCACCTCTAATCCCCATGAGCCTATAGTGAGATGGAGGCAAAGGCAGCAGACTGTCCAGAGACTGGTGAGCCGGCTAGCCTGGTATATGCAATGGGAAAGAACAAGCGGTCCGTCCCACACAAGGCAGAACGGGAGGACCAACACCCAAATTGTCCTCTGACCGCCACATGTGCACTGGGGTCAATGTGTGATGGTCCTTGTACACATAAACACACAGACATGCTCAAAGATGAGCAAAAGCATGTCATCATGTAGCGTCGTCACGGCTGAATCTCAAAAACTCATTACTCTAAGAGCTGATTCACATACAGAGTATGCATGGCGTGTTTCTTGTATCTGTGTTTCTTTGACAGGCAAAAACTAGCAAATGGCAAGAACATAATCAGAAGTATAGTGGCTTCTGGTAAATCAAGGGGGAACTGAATACAAGATGGCACATTCAAAGCTTCTTTCCCGAAGCCTGGCATTTGAGGATCGTGCATGTGTGTGTGTGTGTGTGTGTGTGTGTGTGTGTGTGTGTGTCTGTCTGTCTGTCTGTCTGTCTGTCTGTGTGTGAATCATTCCATCCTCTGTGGCTGAGTCTTATTCCATTTTATGGCTGTGTAATTTATTGTTCACCCTATTGATGGAGTCTTCAGCTATTAGGTTTGAGAACAGTCATGTGTAATCTATTACGAAAATCCTTCTCAGACTTAGCGACCTTCACCTTCCAAGGGTGACTTAATACTTTCTTTTCACATTGGGTGACTTAGTGGAACATCCTTACAACTCCTATTAGCAGTGCATTGGATCGGGAATGCCCCCAACAGGGTCAAGTGTTGAAGCTGTGACCACTGTTGCTCAGGCATTCAGCAATGATTGCTCCATGGAGGGCCTCACCTCCTCAATGGACTGAGCCCTTAATGAAGAGGTGGTCAAAGCTATGACATGGGCACATCTTTAAAGGATCTATGTTGTCTGGAGTTCAATCCCACTTATTTTCTCCCTGCTTTGCAGACACCACAGGGTGAGCAGTTTCCTCTGTCATGAAACCATGAACCAAAACCATCTTCTCAGCTGGGCGTGGTGGCGCACTCCTTTCATCCCAGCACTCGGGAGGCAGAGGTAGGAGGATTGCTGTGAGTTCAAGGCCACCCTGAGAATACATAGTGAATTCCAGGTCAGCCTGGGCTACAGAGAGACCCTACCTCAAAACAACAACAACAACAACAAAAATCTTCTCACTCTCAAGTTATTTATCCCAGGTATTTTGTTTCAGTGACAAAAAGCTAATGAAAACAGCCATTTGAACCTCTATTTTTTTTCCAAACACTTGAACCTGGAACCCCATTATCTGACCACGATCTCCTCAAGTCTGCCTTGCCCGTGCCATCCCATGTTACCTTACAGGATACCAGACTATCCTGGAACGAACGTCCCTCAAGGCCACAATCTAATGCTTGACCCTCTCTGAAAACCATGGGACTAATGCGACTTCAATGGACTGATTTGGTGAGTCTTGAGTCTACCTAGTAGTCACCAGCATCTGCAAAATGAAGCTTTGGGGACCAATAGTGCAATCAACTCTAATTGATGGGGGAAACATGATATAAATATTTAGAGAGCAATTTGACTGGCACATTTATATCCATTTAATCATTCAATAGTGGTGCTTCCCCTAGACTCTATAATGACCATTACAACCATAAATTTTGGCTCAAGCTTTCAGTACCAGATATGTATTCTCCCATGGAGCAGGACTCAGTTCCAAACAGAGAGAAACCAGTTACCCCCAACCAGTAAGGCTGAGTGCTCAGTGCTAATTAAAACATCCATAACAGCCCCTCCAAGGCTCAAGGAACATTGCAGAAGAGTGGATGGAAAGAATGTAAGTGGAATGGAGTGGGGTCTTTGGGGACACTATCTTCTAGACATGAAGTGACTGTTAGGTGACTGTCTCAGAGTCATTATCACTACCCCCACAAGGCCACCAAAACTTGAGCTCATAAGCATTTAGATGTGGATGAGGTGAAAAAAATAGAAGAGGGTCTAGCTTAAAGGAGTTCAGTGTAGAGGGAAGCGTGAGGGGGGAGACACAAGAAGGTAAGGGAGGTGATGATCAAATTATATTCTCTTACAAGGAAGAGGTGATTTCCACCTTTGCTCCATCCAGATCTATCTGTTCTCCCACAATCCGGGCTGCACTTTGGCTTAATGCAATGATTCCATCAGAAACGTAGGTGTGATGACTTGGTAGCTGCTGACCAGGATGGGAAGTTTGCAAAGCTGTGTTCACTCAATTTGCTGTCAGAGCCTCAAAACCACCTTATGTAATGAAGGTGCTCTACCTCTCACAGCTTGTTCTTAGGAGACATTATCTCATCCAGCCCTAAAAGGTGTAACACGTCAGTGTTGTTACACTTAGGAAGGAGGAAAAGAGAAGACAGGGCCACAGCTGCCTCCTGCCATTACGGTAGATTACAAGGTGAGAGTGTTTATGTGGCTTTTTATAACACAAACTCCACTCATAACACTATCTGAAGATTGCAAAAGGAAAGCATTAATGGCAGGAAATGCTGGAGTAAAAATATTCTCTCTGCTTTGGACCACATTATGGAAAGATAGGCTTTATCAGGACAATATTACTCTGGGTGTTTGCTGTTGGCTGGAAAGCAGTGTGAGTTTGTTTAGACATTAACCCTTACCATGCCCATGGAAAGAAGATGGGAAAGATGAAATCGCATGTAAGGGAGAGACAGGGAGAGGCCCGAGTGGCAGAAGGGCAGAGAGGCAGTCTTCAGAGCCTTTGCTTCAGCATCATGTAACATCAACCAAGATGGGAAGATACCACTCTCCCTGGCCAAGGGCTTCCCAAGAGGAGGTCCGGGACTGAGCATTCTGCTCAATGAAGTGGATTCTGGAGGAGTGGGGCAGTGGGGGGAACAGAGCCCAAGGCGACATAGCCACAAAGGACACAGGATTTCACGAAAACAATGAAGAACCTACAGAGAAGAGATTTTTTTTTTTTTCTGCGAAACAAAGTTCTTGGTAAATTCTGATTATTTTCCCCCTGACTGATACCTAGCTGCCAAATATTTTCTCCCATTCAGTAGGCTTTTCTGCTGGTCTTGCTGATGGTTTCTTTTGCTGCACAGAAACTTTTTAAATTTCATACATTAAGCAGGCAATTGTGGGTAAAATCTATAAAGATAGAATGGTAACCATGCAAAAGGATGAGATGAGAGGGACCAGAGATGAGGGAAGAGTGAAAAGCCATAGGTGACATATAAACAGAAAAGAGGAGGGGGATGGTAAAGGCAGAAGAAATGGGAGGACAGGAAGTGAGAGGGAGGGGGAGGGGGATGAGAATCAAGTAAAACAAATAGTATTTGAAAATGCCAGAAGGATGCCTAAATTTCTGCATGCCAACTTAAAAAAAAAATTTAGATTTAAAAAAAAAAAAGAAAGAAAGAAAAAACAGGGCTGGAGAGATTGCTCAGTGGTTAAGGCACTTGCCTTCAAAGCCAAAAGAGCTTGGTTCAATTCCCCAGGACCCATGTAAGCCAGATAGACAAGGTGGTGCATGTGTCTGGAGTTTGGTTGCAGTGTCTGGAGGCCCTGGTGGCCCATTCTTTCTCTCTCCCTGTCTCCTTTCTCTCTCTCTCTCTCTCTCTCTCTTCCTCTGCCTCATTCTCTCTCTCAAATAAATAAATGAAATATTTAAAAAAGAAATGCCCTCTCAGAATTTCTTTTAACTACAATAAAATCAGAAAAACGGAATCCTTGAGGGTTTGAACACCCTCAGATGGGCCTATGTAGTCCTAGTGGGAAGGGAGTTCCTATGACAGAGGACTCCAGCTAGAATATTGATGTTTTTCCAGACAGAACCATCAAATAAGAGGCTCTGGCAAAGCCTGCTATTTTAAATACATTTTTTTGTTAGTGTATACTAATTTTACAAAATAAAGAAAACCTGCTAGTTTAGCCCAATTCTCTATTATTATTATTAATTTTTTTTTTGCAAGGCTGTGGCAATGGCGTACTAAACCGTCACCCTGTGTCGAGCCTTGCCTTGCTGAGACGAGTGTTCTGCAGAGGTGTGGACACCCCTTCTAAAAGGGTTACGTTGCTCAAACCTTCCTATGAATTCTCAGTTCACCCTATGCGAAAAGATACAATTTTAAAGAAAATATAGGCCATGCCCCTTGCTTTGTCTCTGAATGCATTCCTTATTAGCCTTCTCCTATCCCTTTCCACTCTCTGGAAACAAGATGCCACACTGGGCATCTTGTTTTAATTAAACGGATCAGATACACTCCCACCTCGGGGCCCTGATACATGCTCTTCCCTTTGCCTGGCGTACCCCACTTCTGCATGGTCCTCCATTGGGCTGACTCTGTCACCAATCACTCATCTCCTCCCAACTCTCCCTTTCTCAAGAAACGTTCACAGATCCCCACCTATTCTCCTACCTCCTCCCTGGGTGTTGTTCTTATACTACCCATCACCACCTTCATATGAAGTCATTTACTTACTAATCCATTGCTGCGCTCTACCAACAGAACATTCACCCTCTAAGGCAAAGAGCTTCTCTGTCTTGTTTACCAGGCGTCCTTACAGTATCTAGAGGAGTGGCAATGCCTGGCATAAAGCAGACACTCAAGAATGAATGAAGGATTGAATGAGTGCATGATGCTTCTCAAAGGTAGGATAACAGACTTTGAGAAATAGAGTGGTGGGCTGTGGAGAGTGACAGAGGAGATTTAAATGAGGTCAGGACAGCATCACTATTGAGTCTGAAATGTCTTCTCCTCCGATCTCATAAAGGATCGTCTGGAGGTGTAAGCCATCCTGATAAAGGGCAACACAGAGACTATTACTATTGTCCACATAAGGGGCAAAGAAGAAAAGAGAGTGGTGGGTCAGTGGTTGTGTTAGGATGTCAAAAGAGCCAGAGAAGCTTCTTTGAGATACTTGGTTTTATCTGCACAAAGCTGCTCAGTTGCCTGAGACCCTGAATTTCCCCTCTCCATGGCCACATGGTCAAGACTTGCCTCTCCAGCTTGGATGGAGAAGGCGTAGAAATGTTTGCCTTGGCTGTCAGAATCCCAAATCAGGATCAATAGAATTGAACCTAGCCAAGAGGTCTGCTCCCGAAGAGACCGGACATTTGGTGTGTGAGCAGACAGCCCATTCCAAGCCCTAGTTTCCATTACAAAAATAATAAAGGTTCAAGGGAAATGAGATTGGAAAACCAAAGTTAAGTAGAAGACTCAAGACATCCTCCTATTTGTTTTGCTTTTGTTTCTAGGCCCTGAGCCAGAAGGGCTCTCTTCCCAATGGTTGCCTGGTTACAGCCTGAGAGGTTCGCCAGGGTAACATCTGGAATAAAGGTGGGTGGGCAAGGAGCCAGGGCCTGCTTGACTTGAGTGGGATCAGAGAAGGAAAGGAAAATAGATTTTTTTCCCCAATTACTACCCAACCTGAGGACAAAGGAAGGAAATATTTGAGATAAACAGAAAATATGTTAAAAGGTTTTTTTTTTCTTTTAAAAGGCTATTACATCTCATTAACATAACAGGATGATAGAAGGTATAGGGGAACTCTGGAAATTAGGGCGTTGGTAATAAACTGATTTTTGACCTGAGCTATATTATCCATGACTGTGAGCAACTCTGAATATTTTTTGTCATTATTCCTCTTCAGTGTAGCTTTGCACTACAGTATAAAAGTTAGTACATTCAAATAACTGATACTAATGCTGGTAGTGATAACACACACTGAAGTGCTGACCCCATTTTACCGAGGGTTCCCCATACATTATCTCTTCTAATCCTCACACCTCCTTGATGTAAAATGAAGTCTTAGAGATGGTAGGAAATCTATTACCAAATACTTCATGCCCACCAGAAACACCAATTCCAAGACCTTCTTCTACACCCTTTTCTCCTTCCTACAGATTACCGCCATCTTTTGTGACTAAACCCAATTCCATGTTGCACTCAACGTATGGTTCAATATGTCATAGCTAAGTCCTTAGGCATAGACTTCCTAAGTTCAAATAATAACATCAGTGTTTTTCTTTTATTCCTTACATCAAGCAAAGAACTTATTCTGAACTTCATGCTCCTTTCACAGAAAGGGGGTTAATAATAGTGTTTATTGATTCCATGAACGTGTTGGAAAATTTTAATGAGAAAATATGCATAGCACTTAAGGCGATTATAAATATTGAATTAACATGTAAATGTTGGTATAATTATTAGTATAAATTATATTCTTGGTTCTCTAACTGAGGAGACATTCAATAAATACTTTCCCAAGAACCCAGGGTGATGAGAGGAACACAACTGTGAGCTTGAGGTGGACTGACCTTCTGGTGGCCACCATCTCTTCTACTGCAACTTCAGCTTCACTTCCAATGAGAGAGGCATAGGATTGTCCATCAAGTCCCCCACTGCACAAATGTAAGCTTGTGAAAACTCACTGAAATAAATTTATTACATGAGCCCTTGTTGATTTTTTTTTTAGTCATTGTCCAAGAATACTGACAAAGATACTTGACAAATCTCTTTCCTTAACTCCCCCCTACCTTTCTTTCTCCACACGCTGCACTTGCCAGGGTGAGCCTTGGGAAGAGATATGGGACTTTGCAATGAGAGAAGGAACTGGAAACCAGCCCCACTGGTGTTTTCACAACTATGGGTCACTCACCTAATCTATGGGGAAAGGTCCTTCCTGATCAGAGGGGACACTGGCATCTTCTGCAGAGCGTTGTGCAAATTCAAGGGTTAGAGGCAGAGTAAAACCACCCTGGATGATGAGACAAAGAGCTCCTGGACTCTTGAGGAACAGATTAGTGTCCCCCCTGCAGCCCGTGCACAAGGCATCAGGAGTGGGATTGTGACTGGTGGGGGGGGGGGACTCTTGTCAGTAAGTAAAGCAGTCCGTAGGACAGACAAGCCGAGTCTTTTTGGAATGTCTCTGAAATATCCCTGATTCTTTTTTCACTGGTTGACCTGAAGTCCATTTCTCATAATCACCTCATATTTCTTTTAAAAATATGTTTTTTTTTAGTTATTTGTAAGGGAGAGAAAAAGAAGGAGAAGCTAAAGAAGGAGGAAGAAGGCAAGAAAAAGGAGGAAGGAGAAGAAGGAGGAGGAAGAGAAGGAGAGGGAATAGGAACACTAGGGAATTTTGCTGCTGCATCTGAACTCCAGACACATGCACCATGTCCGTTTGCATGCTTGCTGGGGTATTGAACCCAGGCCAGCAGACTTTGCAGTCAAAACACTGTAAGCCCCAGCCCATGATCCCCTCATCCAATTCCAGCCGTGTAACAACCCTGCTCACTGGTCTCACTAACATTGCACCTACCTTCCACATTGCCCACTTCTTCCAGTCTCCCATTCCTGTCCTTGTCTATCCATCACTTACACTACCTTCCAAGTTAGCGTTCTAAAGAAACTGTTGATCTAAGTATCCTTTCAAGAGTAGGAAAGTGGACCTAGATTGTCATTGTCTGGTGTGGCCCCTAATTGCATTGCCAACCTCATGTCTTCCCCTTTACCTCCTCCTTTTCTGAGTTTCCAACATACCCAGTGGCTCAGTCCCCAAGGAACGTCTTCCTCCTTACCATTTCAGCACCTGTTGCTGCTGCCTTGTTCTAGGCTATGTGGAAAAGTTCCAACCTAGCTCTCAAGATGCATCTCAGCCATGGCATCCTCTAGAAGGGCTCTGTTCTTCCCTCGCTTTCTAGCTTTCCTTCCATGATATCCCATTGTAGGGGTGTGGTTGAAGGCCTCCGGGATACTGCAGGCAGGCCTGAGCTGTCAGGTATGACTAAGGGCTCTGGACCTTAGAGGTTGCAGTGAGCCTGGATCCCTGCAATCTCAAGGCCGGCAGGAGTGAGGCCGTTCCCTCCCCTGGACCAGGGCACCTGGACATCCTGATAAGACTTAGGTTCACTTTCCCCAGAGCCTTGTGACCTTTATCTGCTTACAACCCTATATGCTAATGAGGTACCAGCCAGCAGCCTTCACACAGCCAATTCCCCATGACCCTTCCCTATGCCTTTCCTGCCACTTAGACCACGTTATCCTTCCTGGCTCACCCATGACATCACTACATGCTAATTAGGCATCTGTAGGACCTTTGAACTGACCAATCCCCTTATGACCCCTCCCTACCCTTACCTGTTCCAGCTCTTTCACAAACGCTTATTAACCCATTCCCCTGGCAAATAAATGAGAGCTCTTCTCTGAAGCTGTCTCCCAGGTGTTTCTTCCTGTTGTACTCACAGCCACTCAAGACCCTGTTCTGCCATTGCCTGGATGCCCCTGGGACACCGAGGCACCATGGCCCCAGGATGACCAGGAACCACATCCCATGGTGCTCTGAGTAATGAACATTTTTATAATTCTTTAAAACATTTTATTTATTACAGAGACAAGGGGCACACCAGGGCCTATAGCCACTGCCAAGGAACTCCAGACGCATGTGCCACCTTGTGCATCTGGCTAACATGGGCCCTCGGGAATCGAACCTGGGTCCTTAGGCTTTGCAGGCAAGCACCTTAACAACCAAGCCATCTCTCCAACCCCATTTTTATTGAGAACTTTAATAAATGAACATATTGCAAATTGGTCATGTTCCTGTCAGGTTATCTTCTTTGGTGAGTACTGAACTTTTAATAGTGTATAGTGAAATAAATGTGACATTCTGTTTGGGTCAGGGTGGCTATAGTGTGTTCATTACACACTAGCCTTAAGCTGTATGATTCAAAACATGCTCATCCATGAATAGAACAATTGCCTCCCCAAGAAAGATTTTTGATGCACTAAACTAGGATGCAATTCACTTCCTAGTTATTGTCTTGAGTTTGCAAAGTATTGACCCAAAGGAGCATGGACATATTTAACCTACTTAAAAAGTAATTTCCAAGGCAAGAAAGGAAACTATGAATATGCAAATAAGCTCAGCTAAGACCCACCCTGGCTCCTAGAGCTCATGACGTTCTTATCTAAGAGACCACCAGTGACTTCTTCAACAGTCCCTTCTCAAACAATGCCTCAGAGCGAGTAAAATCTTAACTACAATATTTACATTTCATCTTTATTGAATATGACTGTCTTTGCCCACAGAACTTTTCTGTTTCTCAAAACCATACATATCGGTTTACCCTTGTTTCCCACTATTTATACCAACCATTTAAAAATCAACAAGCCTTGAGCTTATCAAAGACTTTCCTTTGCTGCTGTTAGACATCTGTAACACCTTGTTCTTTTTTAATCACATTATCATGCAGTTATATATTTATTTATTTCTTTTTAGTTTTTCAAGGCAGTATCTCACTCTAGCCTGGTATGGAACTCACCCTGTAGCCCCAAGGCTGTCCTTGAACTTATGGCAATCCTCCTCCTACCTATCCTCATACCTCTGCCACCCCAGTGCTGAAATTAAAGGTGTATGCCACTACACCCAGCTTAGTTGTCTCATTTTTACCATTAAAATTGATTTTCAAGAGTGCTTATTTGTCCATGACTACATACAGAAGAATCCCTACCCTAAAAATATCAAGACGGGTTACTTCTTAGAATAAGACTCACAGTGCAGGAGAGATACAAGGATATTCTCTCTTATTGGTTTGTGCCTTTTATATCACTCGGTTGGTTTTAAATCTTGGACATCTAATCTTTATACAAACACAAATGGATTTCTGTGGGTCTCATTCCGTACCCATTCCCCAGGGGTCATTGGCCACCGACGTCCTGGCAGATGGGAGAGAGGAGTTGGAAAGGGGAGCAGCAGGGTCTTTCTGGCTGGGCAGGTGAGTGCAATGCGCTGATACGAACACATGACGGGGCAATGAGCACCTGGGAGACCGTCTGATGGACAGTACTCGTTTATTCAAAGGGGGGGGTGTATAAACACTTGGGGAAGGTTGAGATGGCACGTACAGACTATATGGCAATCGGATGCATAGTTTATGGGCTGTTATCTAGATAGAGGAAGGACTAGTAAGTTCAAAGCTATGGGGAAAGGATAAAGGAAGGTAGGGGGAAGGGTGGAAGAGGAGATTAGCAGAAAGCTGTGACTTCAAAACTGTGGGGGTGGGAAGGCTACGTGACTTTAGCCACATGAGGGTCTCTTGGGCAGCTAGCCACAGGTCAGGAACTGTGGGGGGTAAAGTCTGACTTATGGAATGGTCAGAGCCTTTTGGGGTCTGGGGGGGAGCGCCTCGCCAGTTCTGCCCACTCTGGGCAATGACAGCTCACTACACCCTACAACATAGGGAAGGCCATTACGGTCGCCAGGGACTCCTGACGGGCCAGCTGCAACCCTACAGCCCAGGGTCCCTGGCCATGTCCAATAGTTCAGGCCAGCCTCCTCACAGGTCCAGCCTGTTACTAGCAAGGCCCAACAGATATCTATTTAAAATATGCATTCTATTGAATGTGATAAGTGTGAACCAATAATGCTCAAACTCGCTGATAGGTATCCTTACCTGCCCCAACCAGGCTCACCTACTTGAAAAGAAGTGGCAAAGCCCCTCCAAAACCAGGACCCACAAGAGCTGCCTAGGACCCACCCACTGTTGATCCATCCCCTCAGTGTCCTCCTAGCTCCGGCTCCTACACAGCTTCTGCTTGCCCTTCCATCATGTCTTCATGTGTTTTCATCAACCACATCATTGTTCGCCTGCATGTCAGTCTCCCTGGTGTTCTGGTCTGTTCTAGTCTAAGCTTACCTCTATTCTGCTAGCACAACCCATTCAGTTATGACTGACTCAGGGCCATTGACCACTAGCTTAACATCACCTTTGTCTCATACAAGACTTCCAGAGAAAGCTTCAGAAAGAGCTGCTCTTAAATGTATTCTCATGGAAGGGTTCATGTATGTGTCTAATGAAATCCAGTCTGTCTCCACAGTGACCATCACCTTTTCTTATTCTACAAACCCTGCCCCCATGAACATCATTTCTACTTCCATCACCACTGCATTTGTGATGGTTCTTAACTTGGAGGAAGGACCTTCTTTCCTCCTTCTCATTCATTACACTCTGAAGAGATTGTGTTAAATCAAACTAAAAGCTGAGGGCTGGAGAGATGGCTTAGCTGTTAAGCGCTTGCCTGTGAAGCCTAAGGACCCCAGTTTGAGGCTTGTTCCCCAGGATCCATGTAAACAAGATGCACAAAGTGGAGTATGCATCTGAGGTTTGTTTGCAGTGGCTGGAGGCCCTGGCACAAGCATTCTCTATCTATCTGCCTCTTTCTCTCTGTCTGTCGCTCTTAAATAAATAAATAAATAAATAAATAAATACATAAATAAACGAACAAACTACTAACTAAAAGCTGGATTGGGCATTTTGCTTTTGGCTACTAAAAGACTCTCTGATACTAGTTTAACCTCCATTGCTATGTGCTACAAACCACTAGATGGGAATGCTCAGGGACAAAAGATGGGTTCTTGGTTCACATGCCCAGGACTGACTGAGGTCAACCACCTGGGCTCTGGACCCCAGCTTCTGGGTTGACCCAGTAACATCAGCTTTACTCTCTACATCCCTAGCTCACAACTCCCATCGAACCTCTAATGTCTTTCTTCTTAGTGACTACGTATACTTAGTCTAAAGTCATCCAAACAGTTTTTAATCTTAAAATTAAAGTAAAGCAAATAAAATATGTCCCTTAAAAAGACTAGAATGCAATTGAACTAGAATATCTTAGCTGAAGCCCAGACATGAACATTTTTTTTTATTATTCTTTCATGCACCCTGGATCGAGAAGTTTGCAATAGCAAAGCTTTCTAGAAGGCAGCATTTTGCTTCTCTCCACTCCCATGTATTTGACTTATTGTATTCTGTGTTTTACCATCATCACCCCCTCTGAATTAAGGTCACCATTTTTTTTTTAAACATGTGGACACTTTCTTGAACAGTCTTCTTAGAGAGGTGTAATTTGACATTGTTTACCTCTTGTGATTCATGAAACCCTCCTCTGGGAGAATTTCTGCTTTTCTTCTAATACTTGGACTGCTTCTTTTCATTTTCCACCATAGGCTCTTGTTTTTCCCGTTTCGGGGTGGAATGAGGACAGGAAACAGCCCACATAGCCGGGCTCTCCCCTGGGCTTTCTAAGGCTGAAAGTCTTATATGGATAATACTGTTCAGAAAATAGGGTGGCTGGGGGAGAAAGAAAGCTGAGCTAATTCCGAAAAATGCAGGCAAACATCAGGAAACGCAGGGTACAGTTAGAAGCCAACCAGATGTTCCTCCGTGCCAGCTGTGAGAGCATGGGATCAGACCCCAAACATGGTTCAGATGGAACACAAAAGCCATACTCACCCAGAACAAAGCTCCTGGGGAACTCTGGCTTTTATGCAGGCAGAGGGACTTTGAGGTCGGTGGGGAGAACACTGGGATCCTCGTTTTATAGTGATCTTATGTAAACTCAGGAATTTTGCTCTTCCCTTGGTCTTCGAGCCATATTCAGGGAGGGCAAACCCACATCATACCACCTTGGCTCCTGGGAAAAGTGTTAAGGATTAAGACCAGAAGGCAGGTTGGGGAAGGATCTGAGAGGTAGGCAGCTGTAGCAACAGCCCCTCCCAATCTACAGGATCTGAGCCTGTTACGGTTCTGTTTTAAAATAAACTGAGATTCACATGAACAGAGAGTTTGTGTTTCACATTAACATTGTGGCTTTTTCTCAGCTGGGTGTTTTTATTTTCTCTGTCACTTTGCATTACAGGAATAACACAAGCCTTCTGAGAGAACAGCAAGAGTGTGGAGTAGAGATTGCAGGACCTGAGGCTCCCTGATTGAAGAAAGCCTTGGACAGTAAGGTCAGTGGGTGTTGGCCTAAAACATTAGCTTCAGGCTCAGTACTTAACTGGAAGGTCAAACAAGCTGTATCTCAACTTACAGGCCGTGTTGCCACCTATTTTCTCATGGGCCAGAAAATCACTCAATGGAAAAAAAAATTAAACAGGGTATCACTGTACTTGCCCAGCCCTTCTCAACACAGTTTTGGGTACTGACTACAGGCCACTAGCACCCTACAACTGGTCAAATCCTAGGGCAGCAGAGACCCAGTTAAGGAAGATGTCAGTGTCTATTGCTTACCAGGAAATAGAGCTATGGTGATAGGTGCCATTTCTTTTTTTTTTTTAATTTATTTATTTTTTTTTTTTTATTTATTTTTATTGACTTTTAATCTTACATACCAAAAAACCCCACCTGATATTTCCCTCCCCTCCCCCATTCCACTTTAGAACTCCGGTCTCCATCATATCCCCTCCCTTTCTCCATTAGTCTCTCTCCTAATTTGATGACATCATCTTTCTCTTCTATTTTGAGGGTCTTGCAAAGGTATTGCTAGGCACTAAAAACCTTGAAGAGCCAAAACAATTTTGCATAACAAAAATCAGGCAGGTGGTATAACCATACCCGATTTTAAGTTATACTACAAAGCCATAGTAACAAAAACAGCATGGTACTGGCACAAGGACAGACAGGTAGATCAATGGAACAGAATAGAAGACCCAAATATTAATCCAGACAGCTACAGCTACCTGATTTTTGACAAAAATGCCAAAAATACTCATTGGAGAAAAGATAGCCTCTTTAACAAGTGATGCTGGGAAAATTGGACATCTGTTTGTAAAAGGATAAACATAGATCCTTGTCTCTCTCCTTGCACAAGAATCAAGTCCAAATGGATCAGGGACCTTAATATCAGACCTGAAACTCTGAAAATGCTAGAGGAAAAAGTAGGGGAAACTCTTCAACATATTGGAATAGGCAAGGACTTTCTGAATATAACTCCAATTGCTCAGAGAATAAAAGCACTAATCAACCACTGGGACCTTATGGTAGGTGCCATTTCTTGTCTGAGGTCAAGATACATGATGGTGAGAGAGAATATAGAGAGGTTTATCCCAAATTCCTGTGCACCGCCTAAGGTCTGGCTCCCTGACTGCTTTCTTAGATCAGTTTTGTTTGTTTTTGTTTTTCAAGGTAGGGTCTTGCTGTAGCCCAGGCTGACCTAGAATTCACTAATGTAGTCTCAAGCTGGCCTTGAACTCATGGCGATCCTCCTACCTCTGCCTCCAGAGTGCTGGGATTAAAGGCATGTGCCACCACACCTGGCTGTACCAGTTTTTGATTTCCTTCTTGACATTTTGGGTAATATAGCCCAGGAAAGTGTCAAAGCCTTCCAGGCCAGACTCAGCCCCAACCAAAGCCTTGAAGTTCCGTAGCCGTCGTAGCTCATCCTGAACAGGCCCTTTGTTAAAAAGCTTGAAACTGACAACATAAAGAGAACTCTGCTGAGATCCAAACCTATTTCCACTGTCTCTACCCAAAAGTCAGACTTGTTATTTCCCCCTAGACCAGAGGGGCCTGACTTTGCTTTGCTCCTTGGGGTGAATGTTTCAAACAAGCAGGTCAGGTTAGTCTCTCAGTGCCAAACCGTGCTTCTTCAATCCCTTTGTCTTGTTTTCCTTAAGATATGAGTTCACCATGTAGACAAGGCTGGCCCAAATTTGTTGTCCTCCTTCCTCAGCCTTCCAAGTGCTGACACTACAAATGGATGCCAGCACACTAGTAACAATGCATTTTTTGCACAGTGTCAGGGGTATAGTTCCAGGGATCAAACCCAGCGGTCCACATGTACTAGGCAAGTACAATACCACTGAATGACACTCCCAGCCCTGGAAACTCTTAATTTTACTACACTTTGACAAACATGGGCTTTCTCCTAAAATCACTTACATTGATCACATGATTTTGTATATTCTATTTTTACTTATTTATTAGAGAGAGAGAGAGAGAGAGAGAGAGAGAGAATGGGCACACCAGGGCCTCTAGCCACTGCAAATGAACTCCAGATGTATGTGCCACAATATGTATCTGGCTTACATAGGTACTGGGCAATCAAACCTGGGCCCTTAGTCTTCAAAACACAAGTGCCTTAACTGCTAAGCCATCTCTCCAGCCCTCATATGATGTTTCCAAACCCGGGGGAAGGGGATAATCTTCCTTTTTGACAAAAATTTCATGTATGTTAATAAATTGAGGGTAAATGCAAATTTCTACTTTCAAAATGCAGGTTGCCATGATAAAAGAAAGAAGTATAGGAGAAATCTTTGAATATTTAAATATTTTCCCATTGCTAATATATTTCTAAATAGGGAGTCTTTAAGCATTCCTCTGGAACAATAAAGCAAGGATCAGACTACAGGGTCATGAATCTAGCTTGAAGGCACATTTTCTGTCTGGGCAATTTATTCACAAGAAGACACCCAAATCATCTATTAAGACTTTTGCTCATGTCATGGATATATCCTGCTAAGGACTAGTTCTTAATATTTTGCCACCAGAAGATTTGAAGTTAGACCAAATACCCATCACCCACTTGTAAAATTATAGATTCATAGCCAAACTAGTTTCATCTGGCACCTTTCCCAGAATATTCTAAAACATATCCAAAGTATCTGTCATCACATCTCCATATAGCTTAATGTGTATCTCTATAAAATAATGAGTTCCTTTTTTAATCATAATCATTATCATCACATGATCATACCTATAAAATTAATGCTAATTTATTAATTTTAACAAATACACAATTAATATTCAGATTTCCCTGATTTACTTATAATTTATATATTTACATGTGAGCCAAAATTGAAATAAAGTATGTCCAGCACAGTGCAGTTCTTTGTTGGTTAATTATTTACTTATATATTGGGTTGTCATGCAGTATGTGTGTGCACATGTTCAGAAAGCAGAGAAAGACATCGGGTGTTTTCCTCTGTCTCTCGTCTGCCTTACTTCCTTGAGACAATGTCTCACGCTGACTCTGGAGCTCACCATTTTTCCGTCAGACTGGATGACCAGGGCTCGCCAGTGAGCCACCTCTTTCTATCGCCCTCAACACTGGGGTTACAGGTATTCACCACTATGCCCTGCCTTTTTTTATTAATAATTTGTTTTTATTTATATTATTCTAATTTTATATTCATAATGTTGACTCCATTATCCTCCTCCCTCTCCTCCCTCTTCCAAAGGGACCCTCATCAATGGGGAATTGGGTCATGCATAAATTCCTTCTAAAATAACTATGGCCATCCCATCTATCTAGTTCTAACTTCTCTCTCCATTGGAGAATTTGCTTATCTTTTTCAGATGGACGACAAACCTGAAGTGAGGACCAGCCAATCACACCTCACCAGGGCCGCAGCTGAAACCATAGAGTAATGCAGGGGAAGGGCAAGAATACAGTGTTCATGGTGATTCACGACACCAGAAAAAGGCTGAAGGAGATAAACACAGAGAACATCCAACTCCTACTAACACAGATATCCAGAGACACAGAGGCTCCCAAAACCTCATCACTGAAGTAGAACTAAAATGACCCCACTGTGGCTCAGGGAAATTCACAGAAGAGGGGGCGGAAAGAATGTTAGAGCCACAAGTTGGGGCATTATACATAGAGACTTGGCCTATCCCCCATAACTCTTGACTAGCCCCACTATGCCCAGCTTTTTATGTGGGTGTCCTACCCCCATGCTCTGATCTACTGAGCTATCTATCTCCTCAGCTCCACAATGTATAAGCATACAGGGCATTCGTTTACATATTCTTCTAGCTTTATAGCTTGACCTTAAAAAACAACGTATTGAACAATGACTGAACCACAGACAGAAGAGTTCACAAAGAAGTACAGGTCCACAAAACCTTCACAATGCTCAGAGGCATGGATATACCCAGAATTTCTTGAGGCTTTCTTCTGACCACTTTATTATTATTATTTTTTTATTATTTTTATTATTTTTTTATTTTTATTTTTTTATTTTTATTATTTTTTTAATTTTTAATTTTAATTTTATTTTTTATTTATTATTATTATTATTTTTTTTTTGGTTTTTCAAGGTAGGGTCTCACTCTGGCCCAGGCTGACCTGGAATTAACTATGTAGTCTCAGGGTGGCCTCGAACTCTCGGCGATCCTCCTTCTTCTGACCACTTTATTATTGCTCCCACTTTATTATTGACATGACCAATTTGTGAGCTCAGAACACTTAACAGAAAATCTCTCATAGTCCATGTTAGCTATGTAATAATACAGGCCTTTTAGATGTGGACACTATGCTGCATGCATTTCTAAAATGTGTCTTGCATCAGTGAAACTTTGTACTCTTGCCAAAACCTCCTCCTCTCTCCTGTCCCAGTTCTAGACAATCACCGTAATATTACTTCTAGAACAAATAAAAGAGGTGGTCTACATGGTTTCTTACCAAAATTCCCTTTGAAAAGCTTCTTTAAAATAATGTCTGTTTTTCTCAGACACATTAAAAGCAAATATGTAGATAAGTGAAAAATGTGAATGAAGCATGAGAATATCTTTATTTCTTCAAATATGTATAAAAAATGTACTCCACTGGCACTATGGCATTGGGTCCTGATGGGTGACTGAGTAAACACATATGAAGAAAATATCGAGTGCTTCTACTGGAAAAGGCCCAGAGGACCTCAAGCAATTGTGTGAGGTTTACATAGCTGGCAGTGGAGATGATGTGGTTCAAGTAGGGGACCTTTGATATGATGGTGTTCAGCAGAGTAAGGGGGGGGCGGGGTGGCTGGGCTGCTGCTATGAGAAAAGGAGGCCGTGAGAGTATGTATACAAAATTGAGTATGGTAAGAGTTTTATGGGGTATCAAGTCTTGTTGGTGGTCTGTAACTTTCATAAAAGTATTGAATGAAATATCTCTGAGGCCGGGAGATGGCTCAGTACTCAGGAACACTTGTTAAACAAGTCGGAGGGCTCGAGGAGGCCTGAGACAGCCCATGTTCTATCCCCAGCACCTATGTAAACGCCTGAGCATGGCCAAGCATGTCTGAAACCCAAGTCCTTGAAGGAGCAGAGATCTGAGAATTGCTGCAGGTTGACTACCCCAAAACAAAAAATAGCAGCCTTGGGTTGAGTGGGTGCTAGGAGCAAACTCAGGCAGAACCAGAGCTCTATGCTTAAAGAGCTGGGCCATGTCCCCAGCCCAGCAAAAGAATTCTTTACCACAGGACGTGTCAAAACTCTTGCCAAATGTTTTATAAATTTTTAACATGAGTACAGATCATGCAAGCTTCTTCTTCTTTTTTTTTTTTTTTTTTTTTTTTTGATGAGGTCTCACTCTAGCCCAGGCTGACCTGGAATTCACTATGTAGTCCCAGGCTGGCCTTGAGCTCACAGCAATCTTCATACTTTGCCTCCCAAGTGCTGGGATTAAAGGTGTGTGCCACGATGCCCAGCATGCACATAAGTATTTTTAAAAATCATTTATTTATTTACTTATGAGAGAGAGAGAGAGAGAGAGACGAAGAGGCAATAGAGAGAGAGAATGGGCACACCAGGGCCTCCAGCTACTGCAAATGAACTCCAGACACATGTGCCACCTTGTACATCTGGCTTATGTGGGGACTAGGAAATTGAACCTACATCCTTAGGCTTTGCAGGCAAGTGCCTTAACTGCTAAGCCTCCCTCCAGCCCCTGCATGTAAGTTTTTTAAAAACATTTTTGTTTTTATTTATTTATTTATGAGAGACAGAGAAAGGGAGGAAGGAGAGGGAGAATGGGCACACCAGAGCCTCTAGCCACTGCAAACAAACTCCAGATGCATGTGCCACCATGTGATTCTGGCTTATGTGGGACCTGGAGAATTAAACTGGGATCCTTAGGCTTCGCAGGCATGTACCTTAACCATTAAGCCATCTCTCCAGCAAACTCCAGATGCATGCGCCACCATGTGATTCTGGCTTATGTGGGACCTGGAGAATTAAACTGGGATCCTTAGACTTCGCAGGCATGTACCTTAACCATTAAGCCATCTCTCCAGCCCTGCATGTAAGTTTTTTTGTTTGTTTGTTTGTTTTGGTTTTGGTTTCTGGTTTTATGAGGCATGGTCTCGCTCTAGCCCAGGCTGACCTGGAATTCACTATGTAGTCTCGGGGTGGCCTCAAACTCACGGAAATCCTCCTACCTCTGCCTCCCAAGTGCTGCAATTAAAGGCATGTGCCACCATGCCCTCCAAGTAAGTTTTCATAGAGACCTCTGTTCTCTCCCAAGGAACATGTGTACAAGCACCCTATGTACAAATATATATGAGGGTTCACGAAACACTAAATTAGTGAACTCCTTCTTGGCCATGTCTCAGGAACCAATTCTGATGACTGAGATGATGGAAACATTACTGCTTCATTTGTTGCTGAGAAAACAGAGATGCTGGAAGTGAAGTCCCCACATAGTCCCTGTCAGTTGAGTCCAGACTAGTGTATGTGATTATGACCCAGCTTGACATTTATTTTTATGCAAAAGAAAGAGAGAGAGAGAGAGAGAGAGAGAGAGAGAGAGAGAGAGCTGGAGGAATGGCTTAGTGGTTAAGGCACTTGCCTAAAAAGCCCAAGAACCCAGGTTTGATTCCCTAGGACCCACATAAGCCAGATGCACAAGGTGGCACATACATCTGGAGTTCATTTGCAGTGGCTAGAGGACCTGGCATGCCCATTTTCTCTCTCTCTCTCCCTCCCACACCCTCTCAAATAAATAATAAAAATAAAAAATGCTTTAAAAAGTGAGAGCGAGCCAGGCGTGGTGGCGCATGCCTTTAATCCCAGCACTCGGGAGGCAGAGGTAGGAGGATTGTCATGAGTTAGAGGCCACCCTGAGACTACATAGTGAATTCCAGGTCAGCCTGAGCTACAGTGAGACCCTGTCTCAAAAAAACAAAAGAGAGAGAGAGAATTGACACACCAGGGCCTCCTGCCACTGCAATCAAACTCCAGACTAGTGTGCCCCCTTCTACACATTTGCGATCTTGCATGCTTGCATCACTGTGTGTCTGGCTCACATAGAACCTTGGAAGTCAAACATGAGTCCTTGGGCTTCACAGGCAAGTGCCTTAACTGCTAAGCCATCTCTCCAGCTCTGGACTAATATTTACAAGATGCATTTGAAGAGAAAGTGGCTTCACAGCCTTCACACATTCTCCTCTTCATCCCAAGAAGGAGAAGCTCAAAGAAGAGAGGGTTAAGAGAATGAAGCCCAGCCTCCCACAGGAAGAGGCTCACTTAAGCCTCAGCTCCATGTTTAGAGAGACTCTGTCTCAAGGAGATCAACTGATGAGTGATGATAGAGGAAGGACATCTGACAGTCACTCAAGCCTCCACACACACGGGCATAAGCATTTTATATATTTGTGCATATACTACACACACATACCCACACTGCATCACAGTACACATGGCAAAACTAAAAATAACGAAAGGGCCTGGAGAGATGGCTTAGCATGAAGCGCTTGCCTGTGAAGCCTAAGGACCCCGTTCGAGGCTCAATTCCCCAGGGCCCAAATAAGCCAGATGCACAAGGTGGCTCATGCTTCTGGGGTTCGTTTGCAGTGGCTGGAGGCCCTGGTGTGCCCATTCTCTCTCCCTCTCTCTCTCTCTCTCTCTCTCTCTCTCTCCCTCTTTCTCTCTGTCTTCTGCTAATAAAAAAATAAAAATAAAAAAACAAAAAATAGCCGGGCGTGGTGGCGCACGCCTTTAATCCCAGCACTCGGGAGGCAGAGGTAGGAGGATCGCCGAGAGTTCGAGGCCACCCTGAGACTACATAGTTAATTCCAGGTCAGCCTGGACCAGAGTGAGACCCTACCTTGCAAAACAAAAAAAAAAAAAAAAATACTGAAAGAAATCAGGTTGAGCTCTCTTCCCCCTCACTGCGTTTCATTCTGTTCCTGGCGTGCTAGCTAGCATTGGTTCCTGAACTGTATAGCCCCAGCTTCCTTCCCGCAACCGTCCAGGAGTAGCTCCTTTTTGTGGGAAGCTGGAAATGAGACCCATTGTTCATTTGCATTGTACAGCCCGTTCCTCAATTCAAAAGAAAGTCCTTCAGAATGTGTAGGTTGAGGCTCTGCTTCCTCTCACCTCCAACAAGCCCTTAGGGACAGCTGGTCCAGCAGCTGCAGCAGCCCAGGAGGAAGGGAGAATGGGAGGGATGGGCGTTCCAGGATCCTGTTTCTACCCCAGGGAGGAGCTGCCATGCTCTGGTGTGACCCAGAAATCTGCTGGAGAAGGCTCCATGACCTTTGAGACACAAGCAATCACGGATCTCTTTAATCTCCACTCTTCTAGGCTTTCAGGCCCCAGAGATAACTGCAAATGCCAGGGTGCACTATTATCTTGTAGCCTCATCTACTCCAGGGATCCATGATCACTGCAGTGTGAGAGAAATACCAGTATTCTATCAACTAGCTCACGCATACAGTAACAAGTAACATATAGCACAGAACTACCTGATGCAGCAGCTAGGACTCTAGCAGACTTCATGGAAGCTGTGGTTTCACAAAGGGCTCACGCAGCAGGGATTCAAGGCTTTGAAGGACAAAGGAAACATGTAGTATAGGAGCAGAAAGTAGGCCGAATCAGGGAGAGGGCACAGGGGAAGGTAGAAAGGGAAAGCGAAAGTTGATATGAAAACACCATAATGAGAACTAATTCTTTGCAAAATAAATAAGGTGGAGATGTTACTCAATAATAAAGTGTTTTTCTACCATACTATGCAAGGAGACCTTATATTCAATCCTCAGTACAGAGCGGGAGGGAAAGATAGAGGAGAAAGAAGAGAAGTGGAGGGGAGGGAGGGACAGGAGAGAGACATAGAGGAAGAAGAAAGAAGAAGGAAGAAGAGGAGGAGGAGAAGGAAAAGGATGAGGAAGAGGCAGAGAGAGGAAGAGAGAGGAAAGAGGAGAGCCTCAAAAAGGTGGTTAACCCTTTAGTCTGCCAAAAGCAAGCCCCTCCCTGGTCTAGAGCTCCTAGCCAGCAAAACCCATCACCTCCTTCTCCCCAGCCTTCCTTCAACCTTTAGTCACTTTCTTCTTTGCCTTCTGCCTTCATTAGTTCACAGGCTTCAACTTCTCACTCTACACCAGGATGGGCAGGTCTACAATGCCTAACTCCTACTTCTAGATCTGAATTCCTAAACACATCATGATGATGAGCTCATAGAGCAACCTTCCCTTCAGTATAAGTTTCCTACCCTAGAAGACAGGAGTGATGCCAATGGCTACGCTTTCTTCCTGAAGCAAAGGGAGCTGGAACCGAGAGCTAGCCCATTCCTTGATGGAGACACCGGGTTCTCTTTCAGCTGCTTCGGTGCACCCTGAAGGAGCATTGGAACACTTGCAAGATTCTAACCCCAGTTGCATATATAAACACCATTAAAAAAGAAATATTAGGGCTGAAGAGATGGCTTGGTGGTTAAGAGTTTGCCTGTGAAGCCTAAGGACCCTGGTTGGAGGTTTGATTCCCCAATACCCACGTAAGACAGATGCACAAGGTGGCTCATGTATCAGGAGTTCATTTGTAATGACTGGAGGCCCTGGTGCACCCATTCTCTCTCTCTCTCTCCCTGTCTCTCTCTCTCTGCCTCTTTCTCTCTTCCTCTTTCTCTTTTTGTCTGCTTCTCTCAAATAAATAAATAAAAATAAACAAAAGAATTTTTAAAAAGAAATATTATTATTATTAAAATGACATGTTATTAGACCACGTGTATACATCATGTTCTAGTCAGAGTTATCAATTATTAAGGTAACACTGTCATTCAAAATAAGAGTGCGATCATCCAGATCTGGGCAAAATGCACGTTTTGTAATGATTTCAGAGCTAAGTTCTCTGATTCCACTATTACACATTCCATAATAAAACAATATCCTTTGAGCCAGGGAATTGAAACAGGTATGACAACTGAAGGTGAATCACTAGAAACCCACAGACAGAGGAAAAGACTTAGGCTGGAGGAGGACCCGGCTTCAACATTCCAGAAAGCAAGTGCTGGTAAACAGCAGGTAGCATGCGTGATGACTTGAAATATAGAATGTTCTCCAGAACCTACACGAGATCTTGTACTCTTGTATCCATAGTGACAAACATCAGAGAGGAGCCACCAGGTAGGATTAACACAGTCGTTGGAAGACTATGTGAAGCCAGGGTTTTTGATATTAATATAGAACTTTTTCCCCTAAGACATAAGAAAACCTGGAGTATCGATAAATTTTCTCCATTCTGGAAACTAACCTATGAAAACGTCCATGGTTGTCTGCTAATTCACATCCATTGGATTTTTTTCTCTAAAAGAATGAAATGTTTGGTTAAAGAAATATAGACTATGGGTTAGGGAGAGGGCTCAGCAGTTAAAGGCACTTTCTTTTAAAACCTGCAGGCCTGAGTTCCATTCCACAATCACCCACATAAAGCTGATCTTTTAGATCCTGGTGAGCACACACACACACACACACACACAGAGAGAGAGAGAGAGAGAGAGAGAGAGACATAAATAAATTAAAATTTAAAAATAAAGACAATGTTGAAAATTTAAAAATAAACAAATAAATTAATAATCTTTGCCATAGTTGATGTTGATTGTCAGCTTGGTAGGATGTAGGATCACCATGGAAACAAATCGTTGGGAATGTCTTTGGGGGGGGGTTTCTAGGTTAGGTTGATTGATACGGGAAGACCCATCCTAAATGTGGGTGGCACCATTCCATGGGCTGAGGTCCTGGAGTGAATAAAAAGGAAAAAGCGAGCTGAGCACCAGCATTCATGTCTCTGTTTCCTGACTGTGCACTGCATATAACCAGCTGTTGCCTAGGCTGCCATCGTGCCTCCTCGGCCATGGTGGATGCCATCATCTCAAACTGTGAGCAGAGATAAAGCCTTCCCCCTTAGGCTGTTTGTCCTCCTGATCTCTATCACTCTCACTATCAGAGGTGAATGGTTTAGTACATTTCATTTGTGCTGACAAGCTTGTTCTTGTGCCTGTCACAGTGTAGAGAACAAGATGACTTTGCATGAGTATATGTTTTATTGTTCAAACTGCAGAGTAAGTTCAGTCCATGTCATTTTCAATTCATCACTGTAGAGATCAAACTCAGAACCTCACACATGTTAGACACGTGCTCTACCATGAGCTATGTTTTCATGACTTCATTGTATGTAGTTCAATATAATTACATTGTCACACTGTTGCACGTTTTATTATTTCTAGCATTGCACAATAACAATATTATGATAAATCCTCTTATGCTAAAAACTAATTGCCATTTTTAACTTTGAATCGTTTGCTATATGTTGAATTGTACCTGCCAAAAATACATGGAGGTTCTAATCTTCAGTGCCTGAGAATCTGACCTTTCTTGGAAACAGAGTCTTCGTACATGACCATGTCAAGATGTAGTCAGTAGGGTGGACAGCAATCGAATGTCTTTATAGAAAGGATTAGTTTTGGCACTATTATTAAGTTATCTTCTTGTTGTTGGGATAAAACACCTGACCAAAAGCATCTGATAGGAGGATAGTTTTTTTATTTAGTTTTACTCATGGGAGGAAGCTTCATGACGGCAGGGAAAAGATGGTAGAGCAGAGTCTGAACATCACCTTCTTGCTAACATCAGGTGGACAATAGCAGCAGGTGGGTGAGCCAAACTCTTGCAAAGGGGAGCTGGCTATAATACCCCTAAGCTCTCTCCCAACAACACACTGCCTCCAGCAAGGTCCCACCTCCCAAACTGCCATCAGCTGGAAATCAAGCATTCAAAACATGAGTTTATGTAGGACCCTGAATTCAAACCAGCATAGACACCAACTAGATATACACACAAGGAGAACAGCATGCAAGTATGAATTCAAGATAATAAGCTTACAAGCCAAGGGTACCAGAGATTGCCAGGAAGCCACTAGAAGCAGGAGGAGAGTCAGAGAACAGATTATCTCTCACAACCCTCAGGAACCAAACCTCAGACTTGACCTCAGACTTCTGTCCTCCAGAACTATAACACAATTCACATCGATTATTCAGGTGCCCCACTTTGTCAAACCTTGTCCAAGGAGTCCTAAGAAACTCATACAATGCCCTTATAATAAATTATCCAGGGAGCAAGTCTTTGGTCAGATGATGTGAATATTTTTAAGGTCCTTGATATATTTTTCCAGATTTCCTTCCCCAAATTTATGTCGATGTCTAACTCTACTAACTGTGAGAGAAAGTACTTGTGTCATCATAAATGCCCCAGAATATTGTTGTTTTGATAAACTTTGCTAATTTATATGATGTAGTACATTACATTGATTTTGTATTCAAATTTCTTTGATTACCTCTGAGATTAAATACTGTCTACATTTATTAGCCATTTTTTTTGTTTTCTACATTGTGAGCTCTATGTTCTGTCTCTGCCTTTAAAATTATGTCCACATTTAATTTGGGGAATTATGGACATTTTCCATTTTCTGTTTGCATGAATTGTTTTTATAGCATGGGTAGTAATTCTCTTTCTGCCATACTTAATGCAAATATGTCTCCGAAGTGTTGTGTTGTTTTTATTTCACTTCTTATCCTTCGGATATATATTTCAATGAAACAACATTTTTGGAGGACTTTGTAATGTAAGTGTGTGAAAGTATTTATGTTATTTATTCTTGAATGGATTTTTGTTCTAAAATATAATTAGTTAGTTAGGATGGAGTGTGTCATTTTGGGATAGACTGTTAAGCTAGAATATACTTTGCTTTAATTAAATTTTGACAAATTTGTTTAATAACAAATCCCTAACCCAGTACCTCTCCTATTAATTAGTTATTTGTCTTTCTTTTCCCAATGTGGAGAAACCTCATATATATATACATCTAAGCCTGAACATATATATATGTGTGTGTGTATGTATATGTCTATATGTTTAAATGTATGTGTGAATGTGTTTGTGTATGTGTGAATATGGATGCATGTATGAATATCATACCCTGTTTCCGGGAAATCCATCCTACCTAAAATTCTCCTTTGGCTATTGTACACCTGCCTTTGGTGATTGAACTTCATAATCTAATATGTGAATTTCAGATGGAGCTTTGGAGAGATCATCGTATGTGCTCAGCTCGTGTTGGTACGGTTACAGCTGCATCAACCAAATGTGGTGACTTAAAAGAAAAGCGTCATCATATCACCATCTCTCAGGCAACATGAAGTGATAAGTCTTTGCAAAGCGGCTCTGACTTGGGGTCTGTCATGTGCTTCATGGGCACAGATTGGCTGAGGCTGGAATTATCTTCTGAAGTCTTTTTGGCACATATGCTTGGTTCCCAGGATGGAAAGGCTCGAATAACTGGAGCTGGAACAAATGGACTCTTCATGAAACTAACCCTCAGGCTGGCTGGACTTGGCGCACTGAGAAGCCAAACTCCGAACTCATCATGTGAGAGATGGAGCACAGGCAGAAACCATACCACCCTTTCTGTTTGTTTGTTTGTTTGTTCCAGGTAGGATCTCACTCTACCCAGACTGACCTGGAGTTCACTATGTCATCTCGGGTGGTCTCAAACTCATGGTGATCCTCCTACCTCTGGCTTTCTAGTGCTGGCATTAAAGGTGTATGCCACCATGCCTGGATCCATATCTCATTTTATGTCTTATCTCCAGAAGTCATGTAGCATCAGTCTGCCACAATCTATTTTCAGACACAGTTAACATGGCTGTCGGGATGAAGAGAGGAGGAGATAGACTCTGCCTCCTGATAGGAGTGTAGAAATATCTGGAAAAAGAAGGTGGGACTAGAACTATTATTGCAGCCATTTGCCATTCACTCATCTGTGAGCTCCATGCAAGCAGAAAGCCTTCCTTATTAAGAAATATCCTTATTTCTAGTATGATGTTTTCCAAACGAAATCATAAAGGCAATGACTAGTTGTCCCATGAGGCTGCTCTTGTCTTTCCTTATAAGTAGTTGATTAAAAACTGTCGTTAAGATCTGGAGAGGTGGCTTGGTGGTTAAGGTGCCTGCCTGCAAAGCCTAGGAATGCCCGTTCAATTTTCCAGGTCCCAAGTTTAGCCAGATGCAAACTGAGGCAAGGGTGCAATGCTGCACTTGGACACAAGAGAGCAAATGTGTCTGGAGTTTGTTCAAAGCAGCTGAGAGGTTGCTGGCACGCCCATTCTTTATCTGTCTCTCTCTTTCTCTCTCTCTGACTCTCTCAAAAAAAGTGTAGTTAAGAACACAACCTTTAGACACTAAGGACCTGGCTCGATCTGGAAATACCTACTCATTCTTCCTGGGCCTCAAACTCCATGAATATGAATGGTAACCCAGCTACTTCCTTGGATTGTTTGAGGATGAAGTGGGCTATGAGCACAAAGCTCATAAAAGAATAGCACACAGGGCTGGAGAGACGGCTTAGTGGTTAAGGCGCCTGCCTCCTAAGCCTAAGAATGCTGGTTCCAATCTCCAGTGGTTCCAATCTCCAGGTCCCACATTTAGCCAGATGCAAAGTGACACAAGGGTGCAATGCCACACTTGCCCACAAGGGGGCGCATGCATCTGGATTTCTTTCACAGCAGCTGAGACACTGCTGGCAGGCCCATTCTCTATCTGTCTCCCTCTCCCTCTCTCTCTGTCTCTGTCTGTGTCTCTCTCCAAAAATAAATAAAATAATTTAAAAAAAATTTTTTAAAATAATAGCAGACAGGGGGCTGGAGAGATGGCTTAATGGTTAAGGCATTTTCCTGCAAAATCAAAGGATCCCGGTTCAATTTTCTAGGACCCTCATAAGCCAGATGCACAAGGGGGTGCATGTATCTGGAGTTCGTTGGCAGTGATTGGAGGCCCTGGCATGCCCATTCATTCTCTCTCTTTCTCTCACTCCCTGCCTCTTTCTCTCTTTCAAATGAATAAATAAAATATTTTAAAAAGAATAGCAGGCATGGAGTAATTATCCCCAGGCTTTCATCCCACAGGACATGTCCTTAGAGTGGCTTTGCTGTAGCCTCCCCAGACTGGATTAGGCATCCTCATCACTCTCATATCCTGTTCTTCAGGTCATACACTTGTCATAATAATTATTTTTCAATTGCTTTTTTACATACTTCCCATTAAACTTTAAGTTTTGTGATGCAGGTGTGGTGTCTCTCTTATTTACTCTTATGCCTCTTGTTCTTATCAGAATGATTGGCTAGCTGAGGTCTTTCATAGAATGGAAAAGTAAAATTTGGGCTGGACAGATGGCTTAGCAGTTAAGGAATTTGCCTGCAAAGCCAAAGGAACCCTGGTTCGATTCCCAAGGACCCACATAAGCCAGATGTACAAGGTGGCACACGTGTCTGGAGTTCGTTTGCAGTGGCTGAAGTCCCTGGCAGGCCCATTCTCTCTCTCTCTCTTTGTTGATCTCTTTCTCTCTCTCTCTCTTCCTCTTTCACTCTCATAAATAAATAAATAAATAAATAAATAAATAAATAAATAAGAAAAGTAAAATTTATTGAACAAATGAATGGCCATGCATCTTCTAGCAGAGATGATTTATTTACCTTAAGGGAATAAATTGTGGTCGTACATGTGCCTACAATTCCTGACATAGAGGTGACCCAAGATTCCTTTCAATTATAATCAAGTAGAATAGCCATTACTGGAAAACCTGGGGGCTAACTTTGAAGGTTCCAGTAATCTCTGGGATCTTAAGAACCAAAGTTGGCCATGGAGACCCAAAGAAACACACTGATGACTCTGGCAAGAGTTTTGGTCACACATCCAAGCTGGGGCTTGTGTTGTCACCATGGCAACATCAGGATTGGGAAAGGGAAATGAGCAGGTCCCCCTCCTTCCCTGATACATTAGCCACACCAGCAACTCCTGATTTTTATGACTGCTAGGACGGTGAGGGCAACAAGCTAAAGAGTTTTTCAGTGAAACATGAGACATGTGCAACACCTAAAATGTCCATTTCACAGGGGAATAACTTGAGGTTTGGAGAACTCAAGACATTGTTTTCAGGTTGGGTGACTGAAAAGTGGCTTAGATGAGTTTGGAAGGCAGTGAGTCCATGTCTAGATTGCTGCTGGATCACACTGCTATTCCACTCTATGTAAATCCCCTATGTTGGAGGAAGGGAAAAGATTGTATGGGAAGATGGTTAAAATGAACTCTGTTCATGTTCTCACCCAAATCTATGGCATAGTAAGATGTTATGGCATCCATCAGTAATCAGGTTGTATTTTGAGTAACCATACAGATAAACCCTAGTCAAACCTTCAAACATATGCAGACCTAACAATATGTCTTCTAGAAAGGTCTCTAGTGTTCCAGATACTGGTGATTTCATTGACCAAAACCCCTACCCATGAGCCTCTTCAGCAGTTGCCTAAGGTGTTCAACGCACCATTCTTATTCAGGATCACATCCTTCCATGGGGCACTGTTAATGAAATGACTGATGGCTTCTTAGGCAAAGAGTTCAGACACTTTAGCCTACTGGGGGTGACTGTTCTGAAGGCCATTCAAGCTACCAATTTCCCTGAGAGGTCAATCAAGAGGGTCTGTGGGGCTGAATTACAGCTGCACTTTTCTCTCTATCCTTCCCTGCTTCCTCCCCTCCTACCCATAGATGTGAATCCCAAGGACATGCCTATTAGATATTATGATTGCAAAACCTCTATCTCTGGGGCTGGTGAGATGGCTCAGTAGTTAAGGAACTTGTCTGTGAAGTTTAAGGACCCAGGTTCAATTCCCCGGTACCCACATAAGCCGGATGCACATGGTGGCACATGTGTGTGGAGTTCATTTATAGTGGCTGGAGGACCTGGTGTGACAATATTCTCTTTCTCATTCTCTCTCTCTCTCTTTGCAAATGAATAATTTTTTTTAAAAAAAGAACCTCTATCTCAGAGTCTGTCCCAGATAACACAAGCAGAAACAGAAGGATACATACCCGTGTCTTTAGCCACGTACATAACAGTCTTGCCTTCCCCCAGGGATGACCCATGTTTCAACCACAGTCTTCCCTGTGATCCGCTCAGCACAATCAGAAGCTCTGCGAATCCACTGCAACTCTCCTGTTGAAAGTGCCTCCTTGACTCCTTTGCAAAATGGTCTCCCACTCATCATTTATGGCCTTCTTGTTGCAGCAAGCAGCCTTGAGGAGGGTTAGTTCAAATGGTGCCCTGCCACTGAATCTCAGTCGTACATCAAGGCAACAACTGTCTTGAGTTTGCAGCCAAATACAGTAAAAAATGTTGAATATATCACCTTCCTGCACCAAAATAGTACTGCCATTGCAAGTCTATTTCTTCCTCCATTCACTGATTTAGTGGCTTCCCGGTTTTATGAAATATTTTTTTACCCAGGGCTCACTGAAAACATCTTTATAAAATAGAATTCATCTTCGAGCAGGTCACTTTCCTATTGAATTTTAACATTTCATGAAAGCAGGGGGAGCATTTCTGACCCAGATATTCTATGAACAAGTATTTAAGTGAGTTCCTACATGCCAGAATTTAAGCTCTGTTGACAGTCAATATCATCACCAGCTTCTAACACAAAGCCTCGAGTTCATCCCTCTATAAAACACAGTGAACGGCCCTGCTGCAAGCACTCCATTGACGTGGAATAAACGACTGTCTTTTGTGCCCATGGCCCATGGTCCAAGTCTTGACTTTACACATTCACTAAGTGACAAAGTCAAGATTAGAAACAGACCAGCCTGAATTGCAAGCCCATGTTCTTTCAACTACACTGCAATTCAGTGAATATTTATTTGATATATATTATCTGTGTAGTTCTAGTAACAAAGATGTTTCATTGGAAGATGGAAGACAGTTTCCCTATAGAATAAAGAGGAATGAGTACACGTTTGGGGGGGGGGGGAGTAGAGACAAGGAAGGAAGAAGCCGCCCCTTTGATCCTGCAGGATTGTAGGAGAAAGAAGGGCAGTGGTCAGCGGGAAGTGGGTTCTGGCCTAACTTCACAAGACTATTGACCAAATGAGGAAGTTGGGAAACAGACTAACTCTGCCTCACCTTTGGGACATTTGCAGGCTGCCACCACCACATGAAGGTGGCTCATCAGATTTACTACACCAGAAAAGTGTGGGTGGACAATGAGCGAGTGTCTTGGTGTTTCAGATCACCTCAGTTCCCTCTGTAGAGCAAGGGTCCAGGAGTTCTGCACAGCAGAAAAATAAAGTCCAGTGGGAGGGATAACCAGGAGAATGGACAGTTACTTGTCACAGTTAGTTGGCACAGCTCATCCTCGTCTGCTCTGAAGCTGTAGTCGCGTCTTAAGGTAAGCATGGCTTCTTTTCATTTCCCAGCTCAAGGTTGTTTTTTTTTTTTTTTTTTTTTAAAAAATTATTTATTTGAGAGAGAGAGAAAAGGGCGGGGGGGGGGAGGGAAAGAATGGGTGTGCCAGGGCCTCCAGCCATTGCAAACGAATTCCAGACGCATGTGCCACCTTGTGCATCTGGGTAACTCGAGTCCTGGGGAATCAAACCTGGGCCCTTTGGCTTTGCAGGCAAGTTCCTTAACCACTAAGGCATCCCTCCAGTTCAGCTCAAATATCTTACCCAGAGTCCTTACCCAAGCCCACCAGCGGCACCTCTGACTAGTACCCCAAACAGGCTATTGGCAAAACACTTATTTCTCTTCTTTTAGAAATAGTTATTATGTGGTAGTCTCCTAAGTGTAATATACATATAAAATATCCCACAGCAACTTCATGAGCCTGGGCATTATTACCATTGAGCTCATTTTCCATGTGAGAAATCAAGGATGAGAGGAAGAAAATGCCATAAAGTGACTGGCCTAAGATTTCACAGCTGTCAAGGACAGCCAGATCTGGGATTCCAGTCCATATTTTCTGCTCAACAGTTCATGAACCTTTGCGCTGTTCCCTTTCCCCTCACTAAACAATCACTAGGTGGTTAATGTCATATGTTTGGGATTTAAATTCAACCCCTATATTTCTGACATTTAAGCAGAACCCCCTTATTCTCTGTTGAAAAGAGGCACTTTTCATGGATTATCTTTAAGTTTGAAATAAAATCAAACATTTTAAACCCAATCATTTGTCTACAAAGAATATCTATTACTCAAAACATCCAGCAAGGGTCCCATAGCTGGCCTAGAGGAGATTCAAACTTGTGAGTTGTGGACCTGGAGAATTTCTGACTAACTGAGGGATGCTCAAGGACCCAGAAACATATTTACTGAACCTTTTCCATCTGAGCAGCACCCTTGGGTGTCACATACACACACCACTGAACTCCAGTTCACATTTATGTTTAGCTCTGTGTCCTGTGTCTTTTCCCTTCTTGGGGTCCCTAAAGTGTCTTCTGGTGACTTTTTATGCCCAGTCACTCATTACCTCCCTGACATTTGTTCAGTCATCATAGCTGAGCAGAATCACCTTCTTAGAAAGGCAGCTTCCCAGAGCTAAGAGGATTCCTAGAGCTTAGGGAGGGGACAGGGAGAGACAGTGTGGATAGACTTCCGTAGCCTGAAAATAGTAGATTAGAAATCGCATTGTCTGAAGTGACTGAATCCATTGGAACCTCCATAACTTCTCATAACACTAGAAGTGTTTACATCTCTAAATGTGGTACCCTTTGATGCTTCTTGCCTCTCTAAACCTTCCAGCCATAGAGACCCTCTAGTTAGAGCTATCTTCAGTGGAAGTCTCTCCTGGCCATCCTTTGTTTTAACCTTCCTTTTTTCTTTCCCCTTTCTAGATACCTCCAGGGCCCTCTTGATCGTGTCCAGCTGTCTTGCAGCTCTGGACCAACAACACTGGGCATTTGCCTCAGTGTCCCCAGGGAAGTAACTCTATGATTGTCGGTCTTGTTTCTGCACACACAAACGATGCAAGCCTTTGGACCCTCCCCGGCTTCTATTCATTATCCACAGAGGACCACGACCACCTGCTCCCACCATGTACCAGCGGCAGCTCTGCATTCTGTTCTCTGGCCTGTGACACTCTTGTGAACATCTTCTGTCAGTTGTATCCAGCCTTCTGTCTGCTGCCTCCACTACCGCCAGGGGTTCCTTCCATTCAGGGAGCACACAGACTCCTGAAAGCACGCGTGGAAAGATCTCCAGGCTCTGTGACATTAGACGCCAAATCCAGTCAAGTTTCTCTTCTGTGTGGACCTCAGTGATCCCCCTATATAAGGAGGGTGAGAAGTTCTCAAGAACTCTTTGCATCTTTGATGACAGACATCCTGTGTATGTGAGCATATGCTATCCCAGCCTTTAAAACCATTGTCCATATATAACCAACTCCAGTGTATGAAAGGAGGAAAAAAAATACCCTTCCCAACTGGCAGAATTCATCAAAATGAATTGGCAACACCTATCAGCCTGAAACAGCAGTTTGCAACTTGCCTGGTAACAAATCTTCCCGGGGACATTATCTCACAGGAAACAACACAGGATAAATTCTTTGCACAATATGTATCACCCCCTCCCTTCACCTCCTCCCCACTTCAAAAAGATTTAACATCTAATTCAGGTTTTGACGAGCCCCTTCATCTCTGTAGAAACACTGTTGATCTCTGTCGGACCCCAACAGCCTTGGGTTGAGCAAACTGAAGGGACAGGGACGTGGTCCATAGGCAGTGATAAATACATACATTACCTCACCCTCTGATGGAACGCCCTGACCTCCAACACAAGCGCCGAGGTGTAGCTGTTTAACAAAAGTCACCCTATTTTCCTGTCACCTCGGGGTCCAAGGAGGAGCCCCATTCTATCAGAATCCAGACACGCCTGTGTCCTCTTAATCTAGTCTGAGTTTCTCCTTGGATTCACAAAAGGAGCCACAACAACCCGAGGAGAAAAAACACAGAAGGAAGGGTACGTCTGGAAATTCTTCGTCCAGTGAGAACGCTGAAACTCTGAAAAAGTGGGAACTCCGTGGTAGAGCATTTGCCTAGCATGTGAGAGGGCCTGGGTTTGATCTTCAACACCTGGAGAAAAGAGGATTGAGGATGAGATGGCTAAAGTTACATAGTTAGAAAGTGATACAGTTGAAAATTAAATATCATTTTTATTTAACAACCTTTTCTTGGGAAGGACTGAGGTTCAGCTCAGTTTAATTGTTGCATTTTGCATTTAAGAAAACTTTTAACCTTTTAAATAGAAATATATGAATTCATAAAATATGAAGGCTTATTTGAATTCTACAGACAAGCCAATATTTCTATGAAACACTTGGGAAACGGAAGAGACTAAGGTCATTGTTACCCCACTTTACAGACAGGCAAACTGAGAAGAGGAGGGTACATGTTCTGCCCAAAGTTGCACAGCCATACCTGGCTGAGCTGGAAAAACAAACAGCGACCCTGACTCTACTAAAGACTGTTCATTGCACCACTTCCCAAGTGCAGAAATGAAAAGGCAAAGGATATGGGCTTCAGGACCCTTTGGCTAACAAGAAACGTGTGAATCAGTGTGTGACAAACACTGTCTTAACAAAGAGCCAAGCAGGTCTGGGAAAATATCCAAAAGAGTGGTTCTTTCTTTCTTTCTTTCTTTCTTTCTTTCTTTCTTTCTTTCTTTCTTTCTTCTTTCTTTCTCTCTCTCTCTCTCTTTCTTTTCTTTTTTCTTTCTTTCTTTCTCTCTTCTCTCTCTTTCTTTTCTTTTCTTTCTTTCTTTCTTTCTTTCTTTCTCTCTCTCTTTCTTTTCTTTTCTTTCTTTCTTTCTTTCTTTCTCTCTCTCTCTCTTTCTTTTCTTTTCTTTCTTTCTTTCTTTCTTTCTTTCTTTCTTTCTTTCTTTTTTTTTTGTCCATGGTTTTGACCGAGAACTCACTTCACCTAACAAATAGCCCCATGCGTGGCATGCAGAAAATGATCTATAAGTATGTGTGGAATGGATAAATGGCTCTTCATGTCAGACAAATGGACAGTGTGGGGAATCTCTCCGGAGCCCTGACTCTTGACAGCTCCCTGACACTGAATCTTGTTTATTCCTACAGATGCCTGCCATTATTTTCTTCACTGCTTCTGCTGGCCCTCTGTATCTGCCCCTCCCCCCCAACTTGAATATTAGCCCAGAAGGGCAAGGACTATGGGGTTTGTTTGCCAACCTCCCCCAGGCACACAGCATAAACTCTGGCTGCTCAGTAAATACGTGCCAAGTGAGGGAGCGTGACAGTTGTTCTCTGCTTCACTGGTTAGAGTAATCCACAAACTGAAAAATGACCATGAAAAGAGATCCGGGGAAGCCAGTAATGTTACTGTTAAAATTAATTAAATAAATAAATAAATTCAGGGTAAGGGGATTGCTTCCCCTGCCCTTTAAGGTCATGACAGATTTCAGCCTAGAATGTAGCTCAGCACTTATCCCATGATGAACTTGTGTGTGTGTGTGTGTGTGTGTGTGTGCAGAACAAGTGTGCTTGCCTTACATACTCAGGTATTGGGAGTGAGTAAATGTGTGTAAGAGAGAGAGAATATATATATTTTTATACACACACACATATATATATATATATTCTGTAGTGTATGTGTGTGTGTGTGTGTGTGTGTGTACACAAAGAGAGAGAATGTGTAAATTTCCTTTAAGACACAGATACTTTCAAAACAGGCTTCCAGAACGAAACGATTTCAGCTATATGACAGCACATGGACATACCTGCTCAGGTCTCCCTTTAAGGGAAAGTGCTTCAGGGAACATCAGTGATTGACAATCTCCAACAGCCACATCTTTGAGGCCACTGTGTCCTTAAAGTCAGGTTTTACTTCCCCTGACTGCTTCTGGCCAGTGTATGGCCAACCCTGCCCTACTCAAATGCCTAAGATGGAGTCCTTGGTGCTGAAACTCCCCACCAGCCCACTGGGGACTTTAAAAAATATTTTACTTACTTACTTATTTATTTATTTATTTATTTATTTATTTATTTATTTATTTATTTACAAGGACAGAGAGAGACACGGAGAGAGAGAGAGAGAGAATGGATACACCAGGGTCTCTAGCCACTGCAAATGAACTCCAGATGCATGTGCCATTTTGTGCATCAGTACTAGAGTATTAGAGAATCAAACTCAGGTCACTAGGGTTTTCAGGCAAGTTCCTTAACCACTGAGCCACGGAACTTTGACAGGGACCTAGTACAATCAGAAGCTCTATTAACACAATCCTTCTCCTTGGACAGCTATCAGCTTTACAGCATGGTCGGAAACTTCCCCATGCCAAATTGTATGAGATACTCCTCCAAGAAATCTCTTCTATCCCCAGGCCTGTATTAGTGTGTGTTTCTCCAAGGACCCACGCTGCTCCTGTAGCATTAGTGTTCCTGCTACCTGGCTTGCCTGATAGCTGATTCTCAGAGATTCACAGGCTCTCAGAGACTCTCTTCTCCCTGTGGCTGGGTGCAGAGCTTTCCTCCTCACTTTTCATCACAGCTCTGCCTGTGTGTGGTGCACCCGCCACTCCCCAGGCATCCCAGACTTACTCGGCTACGGAACAGTCATTGTCAGAGATGCATGCGTCCCAGGTCCTCAACCACAATCTCCATGTCCCACAGGATCTCGGGATCCCTGGGACTTCTGGTCGACTTGGATGAAGCTAGTTTGGGAGCTGTCGGAATGATCAGATGAGGTTCTGCCCACTGACATTTGAAAGAATAGAAAGGCCTTTCTCCATGCATTTGAAGAAAGCATGCAGCGCCTTCCTGCTACCCAGGGCTGTGGACAATTCAGTCCGTCCCCACAGGGATGCACTGGCTAGCATCTTGTATATGGTGACAGCAGTTTTATGAAAGGAAAACCGCGGTGTGATGGTTTGAATGTAAAATGTTCATAATCGCTAGCTAGTGGAGGCTTTGGGAGGCACAGCCTTGCTGAAGGTAGTGTGTCACTGGGGGCAGGTCTGAGGACTTTGAAGTCCAGCCCAGCTTGCCAGTATGCATGGGTTCACTCGCCCTCCTTCCTCCTTGAGGATGTGGACATGTGATTCCAAGCTGTCTGCTCTCGCCATGCTTTCTTCGCCACAATGAGCCTTCCCCTCACAACTGTAAGCTGAAATAAACCCTCCCCTGCCATAAGCTGTTTCTGGTCAGGTGTTTGGTCCCAGCAATGAAGAGGTAACTGCTACAACTAGATAGACATTTAGTTAACCGCTTGCTCCTGAATAGTCACAATTGGTCAGGTACCTAGTTCAATGCATCAACTGTGTCTTCACCTGTAATTCTGACATTCTCCTTCTGAGGGAAAGACTGTCTTTATCATCACCTAGTCACTGGCAGTACTGAAGTTCACTGAAGGGACTGAATTCTCTGCCCAAGACCAGCCACTAGGAATTCTGCACATCTAACCCCCAATATCTGGGCACCTGAGCAACACATAGAATTGATATATTCCAGAAACAAACCAGGATCAGGCTGACGGGGACAGCAAAAGGGCAGAGGGGGCATAAGCTTGGTGACACTGGGTTTTGCGTGGCTTTCTGAGAGAACAGAGAATGTGGAAAGCAGGGATGGGAGACACAACTCTGGGGAAGACGCATCCTTGGACGCATCCACTTGCATGAGGCTAAAGTGAAAAAAGTCCTGATCCAGGCCCTGTAGGCAAACTGACAAGCTAGAACTATTCCTAATCAGATGCGGAGGCTTGCCTCACTGCAGAGACAGAGGCGTGGTGGCTTGATAAAGCCTGGGACTCTTCCCAAGGACACAGGGCTGAGGAGAGCTGTGGGAGGAAGCTGTAAGGCTCATCTATTCACCATGTGAGAGTTCTTCAGACCCCAGCGTGTTAAGGTCCTGGTGTTCAGAGGTTAATATAGGTCAGGCTAGGTCTTCAGAAGAGAGCTTGGACCCAGAAAACCATTCCTAGTCCCTGTCCTCCACTAAAGCAATGTGTGCATATGTGTTTTAGGACTGATTATGTTAGAGCAGGCTATTTTTTTTTTCCTTTGTTTCCTCCGCCTTGTCACTAAAGGGCAGGGGTGATCCACTATTTATATCTCTTTTGGGGCCATCTATGCTGCCTTGTTGCTTGCCTTGACCCCAGGGGAGGAGCTGGGCTTGGCTTAGAAAGGCTCACCTTTTCCCCATAGTCAGAGCAGAAGCCAATGAATAAATCCTATTTCTGAGCTCTTGCCACCCGCTTGTGAACACACATGAGAGTGTCCGCCCGTGCACAAGTGCTCCCCGGCCCACCATAGTGCTCTGACCTGCATGGCCAACAGTAGCCAAATTGTGGTTTTAGACACCACCTCTGGATCGCAGGCTGCATCTTTCATCCCAAGTCAAGAAGCCACGTTCATGACCACGTCCCCAGTTTTCTCCTTTTAGAACTGGAGATTGGTGATGGAGAGATGAGCCCGAGGTGGGCAAGTTCATCACCCAGGGAAAAAAAAAAAAAAAAAAAAAAAGTTGTATGTCAATTTGGAAAGTAACATTGCTTTGCTCCTGGGACAGAAATATTAGCGGACATTGACTGAGAATGAATGTTAACTACATACCAACCAAGTGCTAGAGATTGCAATGCCAGCTATCCTTATCCCCGTCTTATAGATGAGAGAGAAAACTCGGGCTTACAAATGTAAAGTTTCTATGACTCAGGGCAAGGGATGCCAACTTCAGAATCCCAGAAATTGTTTTCCCATACAGGCTACGAAGTGGATACAAACCTGGTAGAGGATATTTAGTGGGTCTCTATCTATTAGATGCCGGAACCACGCCCCTCATCATGGGGAGACCACCAAAGGCCGTTTCCATGGAAGTCAGTGGCTGGTAGTTCACAGTCTCACCAAGAAGGCCTCACTGTTTGCATATTCATATTGCAGGCTTCCCTAGGGTGAGACCCACTTCATCCAGCCACCTCTCTCTCCTGGTGAAGAGAGAAAGGGCCTGAGTGTGAAAGAGGAAAGAAAGAAGCCTGCTCGGGAATCCAGAATACATTCATATCAATGAAAGGGTTCAGAGATGACGTGCACAAATCTGAGTCACCTGAGAGCTCAAATTAGCTTTGCTTTCTGGCATATTGACTCCCCTTAGGTGTCCTGTTTAATGATTGAATGATGTCTGGCTCTGAGGGTCTTCAAAGGGGAGGGATGTGTACCCCCTAGGGCAGTGTCTCTCTCCCCTGAGCAGCAAGTCCATGGAAGCAGTATTCCTCCACGTGGCCCCTGCCTGCAGGCCTTGCCTGTGGGACCACCCCAGGCAGCATTTGGGCAAGCCCAGGGCTGTGGGTTAGGCCCCAGGAGCTGGTCTGTAATTTAGGAGAGTTTAGCAGCTGAGACGGAGGAGAGGCAGGAGGAGCGGGGAGGAGAGTGGAGGCTTAATGAGATTCTACTGCTGTGCTTTTTTTTTTCTTCTTCTTCTAAGAGGGACTTTCATTTTCTATTCGATCATTTCTGTAATGAGGATACATTTAACATTTACATTCAAAGTGGCAGTGTTTCTTTGGCCTCTAAAGACATACTATTAAATGGATGATGGGTGCTAAAAATAACAACACTTTTGAAACTAAAAAGAAAAAAAAAGTATGCAATAAAACAGATAAATGTGATTTACATGTATAGAGAATACATGGAAAATGTTTATGCTTATATAAAGACAAATTCTTTTTTTTTATATGTAGTTGCATTTAAGCGTCCTTGGGAGGAACATGTGGTTATCTCGGTTTTACAAGTAAGCTGATGGAGACAAAGGGGACCTGAGTCAGGTCCCCAAGGTTGCGTAGTGCGTGGACAGTGGGATTGCATCTCTAGGCATTGGTTATCCCAACATTCCAGGGCTCGGGGTCCATCTTCCCTCCTCAGCCTCAGCTCAGTACACTAGAGTTCCTGCCTGCCTCATAGAGTGCTTCTGCCTGGCCCAAAGGAACCGAATCGATTCCTACAAATGCCTAAGTACCATTGGTTCTCAGCCTTCCTCCTCCGAGAGTTTGTCTTTAGAATGCAGATCAAGAGAACCTGAAAGGGTTGCATGAAAGGCAAAATAAGGGCTCCTGACACAGTCCCCAGCATGTAGGAAAGTCACGTAGGCCAGGCATGGTGGTTCACATGTGTAATCCCAGCACTGAGAAGGCTGAACTGGGAAGGCCGAGGTAGGAACATCCTAAACTGGGGCCAAGTCTGGATGATATAGCAGGACCCTATGACACAAAGTATAGATTATGGGCTTGGGAAAATGACTTAGCTGGTAAGCGTGCTTTCCCTGCAAGCATGAGGGCCTCACAGGGTGCAAGATGGAGTCGATTGATTACCTGCACCCATGTAAAAAGCTAGGCATGGCCGCGCATGCCTATAACCCCAGTCATAGGGCATAGGGGGCCAAGGCAGGAGATCTTTGAGGCTCGGATCTGACCAAGCACCAAGTTCAATGACAAACCCCATCTCATGGAAATAAGGCAGAAGGGCAGTGAATGATGACCCCTGACACTTCCCTCTGGCCTCTGCACAGCTGCTCACACATGTGCACACATCATACAGACACGCGGTATACCCACACATACTATCTAAGTACACGCACAACTAAAAAGTAAACTAAAGTAACGTTAGTTTTATACAGCCTTTACGGGCTAGTCCCTACACTAAGCACCTTGCACGTATTCACTTATTTTGTTTTTTAAAACAAGCCTCTAATGTAGGGAGCTAATATCCTTACATGTGTGAACGTGAGCCAAGAGAGGTGAAATGACTTATCTAAGGACTTCCTGCTTACACAGAGCCCGGATGTGACCTCACACCCTCTGGTCCCAGTGTCCACACCCTGCACAGCTGAGGAAGCGAGTGCAGTCTCTCCTTTCCCCTCCTCTTACCAGCCTTCTGCAGAATTTTCCATCCTGGATGCTAATTTGACAGCTTCTATACAGGGCTTTATATTACACTTATATTACAGCTTTTTACTTAATCTGCAGACAGCAGCATTTCTCCTTCTTCTTCTCCTTCTTCTTCTTCTTCTTCTTCTTCTTCTTCTTCTTCTTCTTCTTCTTCTTCTTCTTCTTCTTCTTCTTCTTCTTCTTCTTCTTCCTCCCCCTCCTCCTCCTCCTCCTCTTCTTCTTTTTACAAGTTTGGTTATAAAGATGGAGTGATGGCTCAGTGCTTAGAGGTGTGGGTTCAATTCCCTAGTACCTACATAAAGCCAGATGCACAAAGTAGCACACACATCTGGAATTTGTGTGCAGTGGCAAGAGGCCACGGAACACCCTTACTCTATTTCTATCTCTGCTCACAAAGAAATAAAAAAAAAAATTATAAAATAAATGTTAGCAGTGGAAGACATGAGGTGGGACTTCGAGTGGCTTCAATAAGCCTGGGACATATGGTCACTGTGTAATTCTCTGGGGAGCTGCGGCCTCCCGGTGTGTTTTGCCTCTAATTCCCTTGCTTAGCACAGGGAGATGTTCTCACACCCAGAAAGTGGAGTTAGGCAAGGATAAGGGAGAAGCTTCGGTGAGGAGTGCATGGAGCAGAGCCAAGGGGTGGAGTCTGACATTGGCATGACATTCAATGTAGAGGAATTAAAATAAAGACATTGGCTAATCCATCCATCCAGGTGAGGTAGGAAGTGGCTTTATCTTTACTTTCAGGGCACTGTGTGGGGGTCAGGGCCTCCAAGGTGTGCTTCTGAGAGTAAACCGCAGGAATCCCCTTTGGGTACTTGTAATTTTGCTTCCACAAAGTAGGCTCTTACTTCTGTGCTATTGTCACTCACCAGCAGAGTTCACTGGAAGACCTGGGGAAGTTTTCTGTTACATACAGCTACAATCATACTGAACACTTATTGAGTTCTTAGGATGTGCCAGGAACTAATCCAAGCACTTTGTACATATGAATCTTAATCCTTTAATTGCCTCTTGAAATGCATGGTGTGGGAAATGTGAGAAGTATTGCTCTTAGACCAAAACAAACAAGCCCATCTCCTGGGTGCTGATGTTTAACGCTGCATTCTGCAAACATGTACACAAAAATTGCATTCACCAACATCCCGCTGTCACGGACATGGTGGCACACACCTTCAATGGCAGCACTTGGGAGGCAGGGGTAGGAGGATTACTGGGACTACAGAGTGAGTTCCAGATCAGCCTGGGCTACAGTGAGACCCTGCCTTAAAAAAACAAAAAGCAAAAGACATTTCACAGTGAAGCTCTTTGATAAAAAGAAAAGAAAACAAAGGAAAACGCTGTCTTTAGGAAGGAACAGAAAATATACAAGGTGAGCCTGCACCATCTTCTACTGCAGAAATGAAGGGAGGATTCAACGAAAGGGTTTTGAAAGAAGCACAGAAACTTGATGATCTCTACAAGGGGCAAAGGAACCTAGCTACAAGGTTTCACAATGTCCCAAGCTAAAACTATTTAAGCAACTAAAGGTTTAAATCATATTGGATTAACTCAAAGCCTGGGAGTCTACAACTGTTATGAATATGTACGTGGATGAATGAGAGAGTGAACACATAAATGGAAAAGAGACAAGTCTTCCATGCAGAAAAACATTTCAAACCATTCAAGGTGATGACCCTACCCCATACCTGAGCAGGCAGAGTATAACGCCACATCGATCGAGAGGGGGCTTCGCAGAGTGACTTCCTCCTGAGGAGGTGGAGGAAAAGGAGTGACTTGATAAGGGAGAAACCTGACAGGTAAAACCGCATAGACAGCGTAGCTCTGTGGTCTCCCGCCCAAGAACTCACACCCCCTGAATAATAAGGAAATCAGAAAACAAATCCCAAACAAGGGGCATCCTACCAAACCTTCAGCCGGCCCTCCTCAAAACTATGGAAGCCATAGAGATGGCTTAGCAGTTAAGGCGTTTGCCTGCAAAGCCAAAGGATCCCAGTTCAATTCTCCAGGACCCACTAAGCCAGTTGCACAAGGGGGCGCATGTGTCTGGAGGTTTTTTTGCAGTGGCTAGATGCCCTGGTTCCCCATTCTCTCTCTCTCTCTTTCTCTCAAATAAATAAATTAAAAATATATATTTTTAAAAAGGAGTCGGAGATACTGTCACATGTGGGAAGACCTCAAGGAGATGATTGAACAGAATGTATATTTTGGTGAGATCTTAGAAATGTAATAGGTTCTCAGGGAAATTTTGAGGAAATATAGATAAGTTTAGCCTTTAACTTATAATAATATTCCAATGTGTGTCCATTACAATAAATATATTGGCCAGGCTTGGTGCATCACTTCTATAATACTATCACTTGGGAAGCTGAAGTGGGAAGATTGTAGTGAGTTCAAAGCTGGCCTGGGCTACATAGTAAGCAACGGGGCAGACAGTGCTACTTAGCAAAACTCTATCACAAAATGGTAGCACATAATTAACGTAACATAAGAGACTTAGGATATGTGGTCATTCTGTACTTTGGTATCTTAAAAGTCCATCTTCTATACATTTAAAACTTTTCTAAAATCAAATTTACTTAAAATACTGGACTCATGGTTTTGTCACACTGAGTCAATGTCCTACAAAGCCACTCCTGCTAGCAGCACTGTTAAAGTACCAGGGAAACGCCTGTCACCACTCTTGCTTCATGGGTAAACTTGAAACCAGAGGAGGCTCATGCATTGCAGGTCCCGAGGTCTGCATGTGTTGCCGCTACTGTCTTCAGAGACAGATGCTTCTCTGGTGTGGAATAAGATGTAAGAAGAGAGAGAAAATAAATTAATTAGCTTGTCAAATCTTCCCTGTGCTCAGGGATGTAATAGATTCCTCTATAACAAAGTATCATTTCCCAGTGGTGACAAGCATCCATTTGCCTGTTCCTTTCCTGTTCCAATTTAGAGTTCTCAAGTTATTCACAAATCAGTGCAGTATTCACCACAGTCACATGACAGCTAGGGGATATTTTGCAATGTTAAGCAATTTGTGTAACTCTGAAATTTGAATATACATATGTCTAGACGTAACATGTGTGAGGCATGTTACTAACCTTTATTCACTGACAACCAGATGAATCCAGAATTGAGATTTAAATACATATATATATATATATATATATATATTAATTGCAATATTAATTAAACATTTATTTAAATTAAAATTGAGACTTGGAAACATAGCAGTCTTTAAAGTTATTAAATCATAGATATTTTCCACTTTGATTTGTATTTGCACTTTGCTTTTATAAATGAACTTTTAATTTTGCCTATTTTTTAATAAGTAACTATTAACCTTTTAGAAGATGTTTCTGACAACACTTAAAGAGTTTTCTTGGTTTTTACGTTTACACTTTTAATTGTTTTACATTTCTAACATTGATTTCAGTTTACATTTTCAATTCAGATGCAATGTGACTATATGAAAATATATATACATGTTGAATAATATTATGTATATTATAAAAGATGACTTTCACTAGAACAAAAATCATGTGAAAATCTTGAGTAGACTAACATAATTAGCCATTTTCCTGGAAAGTCAAAAGAATAAGTAAATATTGTAATAAACACAATACAATTTATGAATCACATATGCCTTTATGTTATGACTCAGCCAACATACTAGGAAGAGCATGCCCAGCCCCTGTAATTATCATTAAGTTAAGCAGTCTTTCATGTTTTGATGTCTTCCCATCATGTAAATATCTGTCATTTTCTTTTGTTTTTAGGTGATTTTGAGTAGGCGAATAGAAAACATTTAATTCAATAGCTTGCTACCTTGACGTATAACATTTACACATGCAGTCATCGGTACACTTGCATACCATTTGTTTCCATGTTCCCTGGCTTGTGGCCATCAGAAAGGGCCTGGCTATAAGGGCCACTTTGCAGACAAGCGCACTGAGGTTCCCAGCTGGCAACACTAGTAGAGCTGATCCGAAGGAAAGTTGTTCCTTACGGGAAAATGGACTTTGGAGGTGCTTGCTGTTCAGAAGCTATTCTTTTTCTTTTTCTACCTCCAGCAGAATTTTAGAATATTCCCAGGGCCTCCTCTATAACAAGAATTCTGGGTTCAGGTTAAAACATAGAGAAGCTATCCCAGAATTAAGGCAGAGCACGGGACACCTCCCTGGTATCTCCAAACCACAGCATCTCTCTTTTATATCTGTAAAGGTTACAGTCCCGCTCAAACAGCTGGAGGGAAAATACAAAACAATAACAACAACAACAAAAATAACGCTGAAGATCAACCTTGAAGTCTTGGGTGAGGGGGCATCTCTCATCAAAATATAATAATGAGGCTGGAAAGATGGAAAGATTGCTCAGTGGTTAAAGGTACTTACTTGAAAAGCCTGCCTGAATTCAATTTCTCACCTGTCCATGTAAGCCAGATATAAATAAAGTGGGACAAGTATCTGGCATTTGTGTGGAGAGGCAAGAGGCCCTAATATGCCTGTACACACACACACACACACACACACACACACACACACCACAAACAAATAATATTAAATATATTTTATCTTTTTTATTTACTTAGTACAGAGAGAGAGAGAAAGAAAGAGAGAATGGAAGCACCAAAGCCTCTAGCCACTGCAAACGAACTCCAGATGTATGTGCCACCTAGTGCATCTGGCTTACATGAGTTCTAAGAAATCAAACCTAGGTTCTTGGGCTTTGCAGGCAAAGCGTCTTAACCATCTCTCCAGCACCTTACTATAAATTTTAAAGGGAAATAATAAACATGGTGCCACCTTTCCTTACGCAGGCTACCTTTTGGCATGTGCATTTTCCCAGGCCTATCTCTCCCCACCATCCACAGGAAAGTAGGAGGCAGGGTGAAACCCATCTTCATCCCTGCCCCCCTCTCCCATCCATGTCTTTATCCTGACAGCCCTGGCAACAGCAATTGCTGTCAGGCTGTAATTTAAAGTAAACCAATGCAAACTTGAACCAACTTTACGTGGGTGATTGATGGGCCAGGCTGAATTTTTTTCCCACTTGCCTGAGATTCTTGCAAATACATGTTATGATCCTAACACATCTAATATTATTCCTTAATCCACTCAACAGCGATGTTTGGCATCCAGCTTTATAATAAAAGGTATCAATTAGGAGTTGTCGATGTTTTCAGAGGCAGTATCTAATTACAGTCACTTGCTATAGGCTATCTTGTTAAAAAATTTGAGCAGAATGAGTAAGTATTCCTGACAAGTTCAATGCATTATTAAAGGTGTAATTACTCAGTTATTGCTCATGTAATCCGGAGTTAATTATGTGACTTCAAAATTCATCACTTTTATGTTTATTGAACTTTGATAAGTTCACCATATCTGATTTATCCCAATGATCCATTCCCTCCCTCCCTTTTTTTTTTTAAATTCCAGACTGAATTTGTCAGACCAGTTGGTTAGAAAATAAGCAGACTTTGGAATATTCTAGACCCAGAGAAGATAGTGTTATCGGTCATGGAGGAGCAAGGCAACAAAAATTGGTCCTTTTTTTTTTTTTTTTTTTTTGAGTGGGGAGCCCAACTAGAGCTGGTCCGAGAGCATTTTCAGGTAACCACAAAGCCAGTGATGGGCCACTTCCAGAACGGGCACTCGTGCTCTAAGTACAGGCACTTATAGACTTTGGATCATGTAGCCACGAGGCAGTGGTGCATGGGGTCTGTTCCTTAGGCCCACCATTAAGAAAAAATAGTAACCAGTGAAGGTGCCAGTTTCCTTTACACAAACCTTGAGAAAGGTGACTCCAAGCATAGATAGATAGATAGATAGATAGATAGATAGATAGATAGATAGATAGATGTTAGATAGATAGATAGATAGATAGATAGATAGATAGATAGATAGATGTTAGATAGATAGATAGATAGATAGATAGATGTCAGATAGATAGATAGATAGATAGATAGATAGATAGATAGATAGATAGATAGATAGATATAGACAGACAGATGGATGGTAGGATTTTGTTTGTGGGGAAATAAAGGGATCTTGGAGCATTGAGATGTGGCTTTATGCAACACAGCCTCTCTAAACCCACAACAACTTTGCTAAACAGACTTTTTGCCAGTTGCACCATCCTTGGCCTTCCTGTGAGAGACACCCTAGTTGCTCCTGTTTCAGCAGCTCAAAGTCAGACTTCAGCCTCGGGTTTCAAGACAACTTCACATCTCTGAACATCCCTTTCTCTAAACAGCAAGCCCTCAATTCTTTATGCATCTCTCGGTGCCATGGTTCCTCTGTGAGCTATCATACGGGTCACTCCTGCTACAGTGCCAATGCTTGAGAATTTGGCTTAGCGCTGTCTAGGAGTCTCAAGACCTTATGCAACAACCAGTGCTTAAGATAAAGAGACATCTCTTGGGAGAGTACTTTAAATTGCCTCCAGGAAGGGGAGGTCCCTAGACAACAGATCCTTTATCTTATTTCCAAACTTTGTATCTCATCATATTTGAAAAATATTTTATTTATTTATTCTTGAGAGAGAAAGAGAAAGAAGGGAGAGAGAAAGAGAGAGAATGGGCGCATCAAGGCCTCTAGCCAATGCAAATGTACTCCAGACACGTGTGCCAGCTACTGTGAAACTGAATCCGGTAGTTAAGTTTTACCAGGAAGCAACTTACCTCTCCAGCCTTTATCATTTTTTAAAGTACATTTCATTTGTTTATTTCAAATAGGGAGAGAGGAAGGGTAGGAGAGGCAGAGCAAGAGAGAGAATAGGCATCTAGGGCCTCTAGTAAGTGCAAACAAACTCCAGACACATGTGTCACCTGGGCATCTGGCTTTACATGAGTGGGAGGAGTTGAACCCAAGTCCTTAGGCTTGGCAGGCAAATGCCTTTTATGGCTGATCCATGTCTCCAGCCCCCTCATCATCTTTTAGGAGAACAACTATTTCCTTCATCCCAGGTGTGTACGTCACCCAGCTCATTTCTTTCCTTGGCTTTCTGAGACCATCAGGTATCACTTAAGCTACTGAGCCTGGGTGAGGGGAACATCTTCACTCTCCAAGGAAAGCCAGGGAGGCAAGAATGAAGTCGTTTATCCAGGCTATGAGGCCACTCAGGTAATAAATCCCACTTGGTTTCCGTTTGGAGGAAGAATCTTCAATTAAGTAAGAATTGATTTTCTAATGATTTTCTTTTCTCCTGCCGGCCATTGGTAGACTGTTTGAACCAGCTCTAGCCCTTCCTTGTAAGGGGAGAATAATTAAGTTGATGCTGTTGACCGAAGAGTTTTTAGGCTCAAGGGTGAAAAACACTGTACTTTTTTAAATTTTTTTTTATTTTTATTTTTATTTATTTTTGGAGAGAGAGACAGAGAGAGATAGAGAGGGAGAAGGAGACAGAAATGGGCATGCCAGCAGTCTCTCAGCTGCTGTGAAAGAAATCCAGATGCGTGCGCCCCCTTGTGGGCAAGTGCGGCATTGCACCCTTGCCTCACTTTGCATCTGGCTAAACGTGGGACCTGGAGATTGGAACCTCTGGAGATTGGAACCAGCGTTCTTAGGTTTAGCAGGCAGGAGCCTTAGCCGCTAAGCCATCTCTCCAGCCCCACTTTTTTTTTTTTTTTAAGACAAACATGGCAGAGCCTGTCATGGAAGAAGATGTTCCAGTTGACATGAGCAAAAAAACCCAGACCCTTTGGTTGAAAATGTACAACACCAGGGTGTGGAAAGTGTCCTGAGGGTGGTGGCAGCACCCTTAGTGTCTGAGCCACCCAACCATCAGATGCAATGATCACCAATGTGACTTGGAGACCAAGGGTTGGGGTGTGGCAAAACAAGGAGAGCTGGGTGGAAAGGAAGAGTAGGAACCACTTCGTACTGCTGTTTGACGGTTGTTCACAGGCAGGGAGGGGTAAAAGTCAGGAGATGCCATGTGGAAATGGTCATTGGATGAGAGATTACAGGGAGGAAACCTATGGGGTTTTGGAGATAGAGAGACTTGAGGCAATTCAGATTGAATTTTGTGGGGAAAAAAAGAAAAGGAGAGAGAAAGCAAAACACATCTACTGGACCCAGCTATTAGTGAGTGGAATTTGGGCTACAAGTGAATGCTATGAACCAAATGATAATAGTTACTAACATATTGAATATTTCAAAATTGTTCAGTAGATTTCCACGAGGATAGATAAATTGGGCTGGATGATGATTGTGTCAACTAGCTTGACCAAGTCTTCCTATAATGTAAACATAGTTATCAACCCCCCCAAGACCTCCACCATACTGAGCACAATGGCATTTTGGCATATGTGATGGAAAAGGAAAAACAGAAAAGAATTAGACATCAAAATAGAAGAGAGAACTACATGAAAGAGGTGTAGGTTCCCCAAAACTGGGGAAGGACATGGGGGGCTAATGAAGGTAACGGTAAGGGATTATGATTAAATGGCATTATGTTAATGTATTACATTATCAGGAAAAATTGTTCTGTTTTTTGAAGTTACATCGCATCCCCTAAAAACACACAATTATTACAAATCAAAAATAAAGTGGAAACCACTATCCTTTCTCTCCCGGAGCTTCCAAGCACTTGTGGAATGGAGACACGTGATGATTGAAAGGAAAATATAAACACAAGGTGCGAAGGGAAACTATTCCAATCCTAAAGTTTATCCACCAAAAACAGCCACATTCTCTGTATGAGGTGCACAGGTGTCTTAGCTCATTGCTGCCACACAATGGCCACTCTCGTCTAATTCAGGGCACTGCTGGAAGCTACATCCACACTAGCTGAGGTCTAAAAAGTCTCAGGAGCCACAACAAATCTGATTTGGCCTTCTTGGTCCTCAGACCTCACCAGTGATGTTTTATCTTCTCGAGGAAAGATTTCAGACTGACAGCCAAGGGTGAGTGGTAGTCTGAGGACTCAGAGCGTGGCTCTGGTAAAGAATTTCAGCGTTCAAAATGTTACCACTCCTAGTGATAAGAGGTGCAGGAGAAGAAATGCCACTACTACAATTGCTATTTCTGGTGCTTGTACCGAGGAGGAACATCATGCTAACCATTCGTCAAGCGTTTGCAGGGCCCAATTGCTAAGCTAAGTGCATTTGACATACCACAGCAGCTTTCTAATAATAGCTCTATGATTCTCGGTTAACAGTAGGCAAAAATAAAAGCTCACTGAAACCAAGGAATGATTTCAAAATCTTGTCACGATAAATCTCTGAGTTACCACACGAATTCATGTTGGCTTGACCAGAACATCATTGTCCCTAACCAAGTGCCCGCCATGTGCCCGATGTGGGAAATGTTCTTTGTATTAATTGCGACACTTAGTGCTCAAACACCACCATCAGCTCTGTTCTTGTAGTCCCTGGAAGCTGCTGAGGCTTGGGTAATATTAATGGTCTAGTCTCATAACATGGTCTTTTCCATCCAACAAACAGTTATCCAGCTGGACATGCAAGTCTGATGGGTAGTGAAGACCCTACAGCTGAAATATTCGCTTAGATCATGGTTGTCTGGTGGTGTTTAGATATTGGGAGGGTAGCCAGGCATAGTGGCCCACGTCTTTAATCCCAGCACTCGGGAGGCAGAGGTAGGAGGATGCCATAAGTTCAAGGCCACCCTGAGACTACCTAGTGAATTCCAGGTCAGCCTGGGCTAGAGTGAGACCCTACCTCGAAAAAAAAAATCAACAACAACAACAAGAAGATACTGGGAGGGTACACAGGGGCTTAAAGACAGCAATGTGGCTGAAATTAATTAGAAATGTTTACTTCTTTACCTTTTATTTACTTCTTTATATTTGCATACTAGGTATAGTGTGATATTATGTGGGGTGTGTGTATGTGTGTGTTGTATGCATGTGTATTTGCTAATAGGAGGACCTGTATCCTTGCCTGCTGCAGCCAGAGGAGAACATTGGGTGTCCTCCAACACTCACCTACCTGTTTTTGTGTTTTTACTCGTGACAGAGTTTCTTACTGATTCTGGAGCTTGTGGTTAGCAAGCCCGGTGATTATCCTGTGTCTACTTCCCTCAGGTTACAGACGTTCGTGGCTATGGGTTTGCATGGGTTCTGGACATTCGAACTTGGGAAATTTCGGGTCTCCTTAGGCTCTTGTGTTGCACAGAAAGCATACTCAATGGCTGAGTCGTTTGTCCTGGCCTTCATTTACTCTTTTTTAATATATTTTTTAAATTTACTCTTAAGTTTATTTTGTTGTTAATATATACAGAATACTTGCATATGTATCTATGAAGGTCAATGTGATGTCTCCATAGATGTGTACATCTTATTTAGTTAGTTATTTATTTTGAGAAACAAGATCTTTATTCAAAGCTCAGCCCTGGAGTACACAGTGCTCTTGCTTCATCCTCCATAGTACTGGGCAAGCAGGCAGGCACCACCATGCCAAACTTACGTATATACTTTTGATTCAAAAGTTTTATATAGAAAATTATAAGGAATGAAATGAAAATAGCTTACAATTCTGCTTACAGAAATAATTACTCCTACTTTTTCATAGATTTCTCCTTAGCAGATATGTTTTTCATATGTGTGGATATGTGTGTTTATGTTTGCAATATTTGATATAATGTTCTATGTGAATATTGATAGTCTGTTTTTTAACCATATAGTAAATCTGAAATCTGAACTGGTTTCCTTATTATTTTCCAAAAATTATTGGAGACCAGAATTTTAATAACTCAATCATTTCCCATACGTTGGATGTGTTTATTGAATTATTTTCCATTTGTAAAAAAGTGAATGTTTTCAGGTAGAATATCTTTCCATAGATGCACTATATGCTTGATTTTAAGGTTCCTGACAAATGTTGTCAAGTTTATTTCTAAGATGTGAGATATCTTTATATATTTATATATGTATATATATAGATATATATATGTGTGTATGTGTGTATACAAACATATATATAGATAGATAGATATAGTTATAGATATGTGTATGTGTGTATACAAACATATATATATATCCATCTCCATATTGCCATTAATATTACCATTAATATTTTATAGAGCCAATTTTATATCCATTAAAACTCTGGCTGCTTCAATTTATGTTATTCCAAATTTCTTATTTCACTTTGTCTAAATATTTATCAATTTCTTCTACTTAGACTTCTGGAGAGATGTAAGTATGAGAGAAGAAACTTGTATCATGTTTAGTGTAAATTTATATTTTTGGATATTGACCTAATCGCTTAAGTAATTTCCTTCTTCCTCGTGTTTTTATATCTTTGTTTTAGAAATTTCATCTTCCTTTATAACCTTAAAAAATATTTCCCATATTTGTTCTTTTTTACTTCCATTTATTGTGGCATAATCTCTTTATCTAATTTTTAAATTTATTTAGGTATATGTGTGTGTGCATGCACACACTGGCTACAGAGTGGTTGTGGCAGAGGGCAATTTTGGGGTGTTTCTCCTCTCCCTCCACCCTTTTGGGACAGGGTCTTACAGCTGCTGCTTGTGAGCTTCCCACTTCTCCTGGCTCCTCCTCCCATTTCATTGGCTGTGATGGGATCGCAGATGCATGTGCCACTTTGTTTCTGGCTTATGTGGTGCTGAGGAAGATGGAACTCAGGTTGTCTGGCTTACAAGCAAGCAGCTTTAACTGCTGAGCCATCTCCCCAGCCCTATCACATAATCTTTTAATATCCCTAGAAGTTTTTGTGTGTATCATGTGAAGAAGCGCTTTTAATTCTATGTACGTCTTGTGTTGATACTTGATTTTATTTAATACCCATCTTAATTAATTTAGGATCTTCCCTGATGTAATTTACAAATACTAGTGCCTTCTACTCTTTCCTACTGTGGGAAAGTATGATCTGTCCTGAAATTTGACACATGCATTGGAGACACAGTGAAAAGGACATTTCAACTAGTGAAACCACATACACAAGAGTGGAGGAGAAGGAATGAACACAGTGTCTGGGGTGCCAAGGAATCATCACCTTCCTTCATCTCACATGTGACTCTGGATTAGATAAGAAAGATCACTGGGAACAGCCAGATGGCAGACATCCTCAAACACCAGGCAAAAGAGTCACCTCTCATTCTTTACCTATAAAAGAAGCCACAGGAGAGTTGTAAGGGAACGACAGAAAGAAAATGCTATTTAAGAAGATGAGTTTGCCAGAAGTACCTGGGAGAAATGAAGACAGGCTACCGATAATGTACTTCACAGACAGCACCACCGATATTTCAAGTGTCTTCCAAGGAGCAGAGAATGCTGGTGCCTAGCTTTTCTGAGGGAGGGGAGAGAAGGCCACAAGTGGGAAGTGGGCGCAGAGGACGGCTTGTCAGCAGCAGAGCCTTTCCCGGAGCTCTGGGCATGTGGCACCCTCTGGGCCACTCTAGGCAGGCCACCAGTGGGTTGTCCACAAAAGCATACCATGCCTACTACCTTCATTGCTTCTCAGGCACTCTCTCCTCACCCTCAGGGACCAGACACCCATTTTCAGCCCTCTCCAGTTTCTAGTTGGGATTCTGCACCCCCAACCCTCACATGCATATCTCCCAGAGCTACCCAATGCCCATGAACAGAACTGGTCAGTATGGGAGGCAACTGGATATAATGAGCTAGTTCCACGCACGACCCCAAGAACCAGCCTGGACCACACCAGTTGTTCCCTTAAATCTTGTCTAAAGAACAGCCCAAACAGTGAGGAGCTGCTGTGAGCAAGGAATGGGGGTCAGAACTTGGAAAGTTTTGTCTGGTTTGGGAGATGTCTCTTGAGGGCTCCCACAGAAGCAGAGACCCCAGGAAACGCCAGGTGTGGAGCAGTGAGACAGAGGAAGGAGAGTGGGTGACGAAGGGTGCTAATCATTTAGGCTGTCCACGGTGGATAACTAAAGCTTAGTCATGCTGGGAGCTCTGGGGAGTGTAGGGGGTTTCAACTTGGACCAGGAAGACACATATTTCATCATTAGATGAGAGCATGGCTAGGTAGGAATAATGTTAACCCTCCTGCTTTTCCAGCTTGCGTGTAATATAAGCAGGCAGAACAAGGCCACCCGAGCAGCTCTCAGGCAAAGACATGCACGTCCTGGCAGCTGGAAGTGTTGGGCCTGTGCATGGTAAGACCTAGGAAGCACAAGCGGGTCCTGCTATCACATACGACAGTGGGCAAGGTTGAAAATAGCAGGAAGCTGAGGAAATCAGAAATAAGACACATGACATTCAAGGTTCGTGTCATACTCCAGGCCAGTCACTAAGGAGCTGACTTGTGAACAATGCAACTGCATCAGGGATTGAGCCTTCAATAGTGTTAGTGTATAAGTCCTGCCAGGATGCAGGTACACACCCACACACCACTGTGCATTAGTCATATTAAATATAGCGTTGATTTCTATAACTACCAACACATATTAATAATGCTAATGCAATTAGAATGTGTTAATATGTAATATGTAAGTTAGAAAGTTGCCAAGCCTGGCTCGGAGCATGAGGAGACCACATTTCAGACTCCTCCACACATGGAACCAGCCAGCAGCAGATAAGAAACCCTGCTCTGGCAGATCATTGTTTGAGCAACGGCTGCTTTGCAGGGGGCTGGGCATTGTTTTCCTCTGTTACATGCAGAGCCTAGGTCCCACTGTCAAAGACTGCAGGATATGTTGCCCTTTGCCTGAATTTGCCCCTCTGAAACACGTGTGTTTTTTTTTTTTTTTTTTTTAATCTTGGGTGTTAATTAAGAGTAATATCCAGGGCTGGAGAGATGGCTTAGTGGTTAATACGCAAGCCTGTGAAGCCTCAGGACCCCAGTTTGTTTCTCTAGGTCCCACGTAAGCCAGATGCACAAGGGGACACATGCATCTGGAATTTGTTTGCAGTGGCTGGAGGCCCTGGCATGCCCATTCTCTCTTTCTCTCTCTCTTTTTCCCTCTCTCTGTCACTAATAAATAAATGACTAATTTTTTTTTAAAGAATAATATCCAGTCTTCAAGGATCTTACTGACCCTTAGTAGCCAGATGAATGTGCCTTCCTGAAAGCCAAACTTAATTTTATTGTCAAGGTCACTTATTCAGTCGCGGCGCTGATAACCCTGGCCTCCCACAGTGCATGTGCCCAGCCCAGGAGGAAGTGTTGGTGAGGTCAACACCTAGGGCCCCCTTGAAGGACACATTCATACCCATGTCTTTTCCATGAGACGCTGAAAGTGCCATTTCCTAGGTAGCCCTTTGGAGTTCAAGGCAAGAGATAGGGTGTGGCACCCAGCCCTCAGCATTCCTGAGCGCCTATGGTATGCTAGGCTTAATCAAGTCCAGGTCAAGGTCTATCTCCTCCCACAGCCCATTGTCTCATTCTGGAGTCCAGACTTGAGCTTTTGAAAGCAGGATGTCACTGTAAATTACTGCAGCTGCCATGATCAAGCAGGTGCTGTGTTCTCTGAGGCACTTGCCTCTGACTGCTTCTGGTTCACCTCCCCTCACCTTCTACCACAACCCCACCTCTACCTCTTGGCCTCCTTTTCATGGTAAATGGCTTTCATGTCCCCAAACAATTGTGCTTCTACAGTCCCACACCTCATGCAGATGGTCTTTGCAACTCTTCCCATTAAGAAGGAATCTGAGCTGACCTCGCGATTTGATCTGACCAATAGAATTTGATAGAAGTGACTGCAAGGGTTCAGACCTCAAAGAGATCCTCTAACCTCACTCTATCCTCTTGGAATCCTTAGACCATGCGGGGATGAAGGAGTCAGAATGAAAGACAACATGGAACAAAGAAGACCCAACCTTCATGGGTGTCCCAGCCATCTGAAGGCAGATGCAAGGGGAAAACATTACATGTGTGAAGTAGCTGGAGATTTATTCACAGCCTCGATGCCTTCCCAACTGTGGAACTAAAGTTAACAATGGCAGAATCTCTGCCACCATATCTTCCCCCATCTCATGCATGCACCACCCTACCCCAAAGACATGTCCCTCTTCCTCAAGGGGTCCCTCACTTATTCTTTCCTCTGGGTCCTTCACCCACAGTTATCTTCTGCCTTGTGAATCTCTTTCCCTTTATGCTTCTTCTCTGGTCCTGTGGGCTGTGTCATCATCTTCAACTGCCTTCTTGAGTATGGGCTCTGGCCTCAGGCAGACACTGACACATCCTGCCTGATGGTGGGTTTCCTCTCTCATAAAACAGAGATTACAACAGAAGCCAGGTCAGACTGTTGTTTTGTTTTGTTTTGTTTTGTTTTGTTTTGTTTTGTTTTCCTTTAGCTTGTTTTCTTTTCAATGGGAGATTTGCTAAGTAGAAAGTGCTACAGGGACTGACTTCCTTGATCACACTCGTTCCCAGGAGTGATCACGATTCTCCTCTTTGATACTACGATACACAGTGACCCTGTTTTTTTGGAGACCTAAGACTGAAAAGCAGAATAGGGTAGCACCATCATGTGCTCTGAGTGATGGCTAAGGCCTTCACCTTGATACCACATGGAAAGAGAGATGCCTTATCAGGCCAACCAAATGGCATGAACATCTGCCCCTAATCTTCCTACACGTGAGGCCTGGCTGGCTCTTTAATGTGTAACTCGCTAATTGGAGATTGGCATAGGGAACCCTTGCCTCTTTCTTGTCTTCCCTGCAGAACTTAGCCTAGGGCCTTGCAGTGTGGAGTAAAGAAGAAATGGGCGGTCTCTAGATGTACCTAGCCTTCGTTGATTGAGTGGATAACTGGCCTGGCATATGCTTGGCTCCGTGACACATGTAAGTGTTTATAACATATAAATAAGTCAGGTGAGTAGCTCGGCTTCACAGATGTGCTCTTTTTGAACTTGAATTATTCAGTCTTCTGGGGACAAGTTTGTACATCTTGACCATCTGCTACTTGGGGCCCTGGATCCCATGGTTCCCCTGAGAAAGAGAACAGAGACAAGGCTAGATACAGAAGTCCCCAAGATCTGTGGTGGTTTTCCATATTTTTTTCTCAAGGATGAGGCTCAGGATAGTAGGGCATGGAGCGAGGGTTGGTTGCCCTGTTAACGATGGGAAGGTGGGGCAGGTGGAATGTTTTCTGCACAGCAGTAAGTGGAGTGTAATTCGGGAAGGTGAAGCACTTGAGACCACCCACAGTCCAGGACAGAACAAGAATGGGAGTCCTGAGCACCTGGGTTGGCTGAGGAACAGCCAGTTCCCAGGGCTCTGCTTCCCACCCCCTGCTAAGCAAACACGCAGGCTTGGCTGCTTTTATTGGGTGAACGAAGGGAAGAAAGAAAATTGGGGTGTTATAGAAAAGTAACTGTGCACAAATTTCATTTCAGCAACGAAAAAGCTATTTAATTTCACCCTTTTTACTCGGAAACCTGGTATCTGGAATAACTCAACCAATGATGACCACCTGAGGTATTTCTTTTAATTATTCCAATACTACCTTGCAGCCCAGCCCTACTGCGAGCATTCAGCTGCTCCAAACTAAGCCATTCTAACGATTTCGATTAAATCCTGGCCTCTTCCCAACCACACACAAATTAAAAGCATTACTGGACGATCCCAGCTCAGGCTCTTGAAAGTGTTGTTATATAAAGAAGGAGGCAGGTTGCCAAAGGCTTGTTGGCATTTCCTAAGCCACCAGGGAGAATTAACTCCTTGGGTTTCTGGGACTGAGCAGTCGTCTGTCCGTCCCCCCCTCCCCACCATCCCTGGAGTCATCTTTTTTTGTTTGCTTGTTTTTGTTCTCTTGTTTTGTTTTGGATTTTATTTGTTTGTTTTTGTCTGCAGTGTTTCCTTCAAGTACACTTTAAACAGCTTTTGGATGTGGAAGGCACTGATGAATCTTTAAAGAGCACAGTTTTAAGACGACACCCTTGTCACAAGTTGACCATCATTTCTCTTTGTTGGGGAAGGTGGTTTAAGGAGACTGAATGCTCCGGATTTTTGAAATGGCTCACTTGTTGGAAGACTTGAATAAGAGATTCTAGAGGCTTTAATGTCAGCCATCCTTAGAAACCAGAAAAATCTAGAATCCAAGGGCGAGCTGTGTTGTCCATATAGCCTCCTGGAGCCACCTGTTTACAGTCTCCACCCCACTACCCTATGGAGCAATGACGTCAACAAGCAAGAGAGAGGGCACTTCAGCACATCCGGGGAAAAGACTGGACCCTGCTCCCAAGAACCGGGTGAGAAAACTGAAGATCACAGGTAGGAGAGGGCTGCTTGTGACCACACATCCACCTGTGGCAAAGTCGTAAATCCAATCCAGATACTTGGGGCCCCTGTCATTCTCTTTCCTCATCTTAACCTGAGGCAGGTTCATCCTAAATCACAGAGGGATGTGACAAACCCAGAGGAGGCAGAGGTACAAGCCAAGGGGAGTAAGGACCAGGAAGCAAGATGGTGGGACTTGTCGCTGGCCCTTGTAAACCTTGTGGTTCAGTGCCCTTGTCACAAACACACAGCTTGATGAAATGCCCCACACTGCCGACAGTTGAGAACAACATCGTTCGACAGCAACACATGACCACTTCCTCACTTCACTCCCCAGTCACCACCTTACCCACAGGCACCTGCCATTCTAAGGCCTACTACCCCGGAGTAGCTTGCCCGTTGTTGTAACATATATAAAGAGAACCACAGCGAATGAATTCTTCTGTCTCTCTCATCTGACCCTGCCCCCATCTTCAGGTTCACCCTTGTTTAGGCTGTGGGTTGTTCATTTTCAGGGCTATATTCTATTGTGTAAATAGAGCTGTGGTGGTTGGAATCAGGTGTCCCACATAAACGCATGTGTTCTGAATCTTTGCTTCTCAGCCGGTGGCAATTTGGGAGGTTGGAGCCTTGCTGGAGAAGGTGTGTTGTTGGGGCAGGCTTAGGGCTGTTATAGCCAGGACTCAGCTCACTCTCCTGCTGCTGTTTCTACCTGCTGTAGCAGAGGTGACGTTCAGCCTCTGCTCATGCCATCTTTTCCCTGCTGTCATGGAACATCCCCTCAAGACTATAAGCCAAAATAAAACCTTTCCTCCCATCAGCTGCTTTGGGTAGGGTGCTTGGTTCCTGCAATGCAAAAGTAACTACAAGAGCACAACCATATAAATGGTGAACTCAGGCTGGAGAGATGGCTTAGCAGTTCAGGCACTTGCCTGCACAGCCTAAGGATCCAGGTTTGATTCTCCAGGTCCCACGTAAGACAGATGCACAAGGTGGTGCATGCATCTGGAGTTCTTTGCAGGGGCTAGAGACCCTGGTATGCCCATTTTCTCTCTCTCTCCCTCACTTTCTCTGTCTCTAATGAATAAATAAATAATATTTTAAAAATAAATAAATAAATGGTGAACTCTTGCTGCTTTACTGTCAATTTGCAACTTCAAATCTTTGTGATAGACTAGATGTGTGCTGGTGCCTCCATTATACATTTCCTAAAATCCAAGCCATCTCCGCATCGGAAAGGACAGCAACTCTTATCAAGATTTCCTGTTCCTCAAACTTTTCCAGGAATCAGATGGTGGTTTTCCATTATTCCTTTGTCCTAGAGGGGCAATTGTTCATTCCGACTTGCATTTTCTCACTTTTTCTTTTTCTAGCCACAGCTGGCAAAACGCTTAAAGTCAAAAAGACCAGCGATTCCATGGACAAGGAACAGATTTCAGTTCTCTTCCATAGACCATCTGTAGAAATTGGCTTGCCTGGCACTGTAATGCCAAGGCTCGTCTTCTGGGCCTGTAGTATGATTCCTTAGCAATGTCTGTCCATGGGGAGATCAGTTGCCATGTAATTTTGTTTTTCAAACTTCATAATATAGACAAGGAGCTGTAACCCAGTAAAGCCAAAGACAGAGCTGGACATGGACATATTCCCTTTGTATAGATCTTTTTTTAAAAAAAGAAGAAATCACTGAATTAGTGGTTAATTACATGCATACATGAAGACTTGCTAGAACCTGTTAGGAAAAGACGAGTGGAGGCATAAATCATCCTTCTTTCTTCCCAGTGAAGCCTGGGAATAGGCGAGAGTGTGATCATGGGGTCACAGCCATTCTCCTGCTGCTTTCTCTTCCTCCTTCAAAAGCGCCATGCCCAGGCAGCAGGGAAGCCCCGGCTCCACCGCCTAGGTCCAGAGAAGAAATTGTTCTCTGCCCCACTTAGGAAAGCACTCTCCTGTCTCCATCCATCAGCAGGTTCCTATTCAGAGCCTGTCCTGCTGCCCCCTCCCCAGAGAGTCCTATTTTATTTATGGGCTGGTCTCTTTAGGAGGCAGGCAAGTCAGACACACATCTTGCTGCATATTATGCATAAGCATTTGGTAGAAGGAGGCCACAGAGGCAGAAGAGAAAAGCTTTCAATCAGATCTTGATGAAATCAACTAATTAGGGAGATTACACCTCCATAATGATGTTAATCGTGCAAACGGAAATCCCAGCCTTCTTGGCTGACTCTGCTTCGACTTCATAAAGGAGTCCTCCAAGCTTCTCCAAAAATCAATGGACAAACACCCTGTCAAGTGAAAGAGCTGAGCCACTGACACATTGAGCTGGGGCCCTGGGGTTCCCCTCTATGGAGACCTGAATCCTTAGTTCTAGCATGTCCTTGCTAATGCTTTTGCAAGGAGTAGGAGCAAGCTACAGGAGACTTATCTGGTGTTGGTGATCAACAGGGGGCGAGGTAACAGAAGACTTGGTAGGAAGCTCCGAAAAAGAAAGCATCCCCAATTAGACAGTGGGTTTCAATTCTATCCTCCTCCGTGTTTCCTGACTTCTCCCCAGTGCAGCTTAGCAAGCAACCATGCCATTTTCCAAGGGCCTCTTTCCTATGTGGGAATCAGAATCAAATTCACTCATCTATGCATTCATTTGTTGTTGAAGATCATAGCTATTTATCTGGAGGCTCCTCCCACAGTGATGAACAAAAGAGACAGAGCCCCTGCCCCATGGATCTTTCTTTCAGGGAAGAGACAGTAGGTAAATGTACATGTCTATTAGTGTAAGATAGGATGGCGGAGGAGCTTGGGAAACAAAGAAGCATGCGGAGAGAAACAGGTAATGTCGTAGGAAGGAGTCCAGGGGACCTCTTAAAAAAGTGATGCCTGAGAACAGATTTAGAGTGTGGGAGTTCCCGGCATGGGAAGACCTCAAGGGGTTGGGGGGAGGTGGGAGTTAGCATGTGAGAACACCCTGAGATAAAAAGGAATCTCTGACTCTGGAGAGATGAGTTAGCAGTTGGGGTGCTTGCCTGCAAAGCCAAAGAGCCCAGGTTCAACTCCCCAGTACCCATGTAAGCCAGCTGCTGGGGGTGGTGCATGCGCTGAGTTCATTTGCAGTGTCTGAAAGGCCCTGGCGTGCCCATTCTCTCTCCCTAGCTGCCTCTATTCCTGTATCTCTCTCTCTCTCTCAAATAAATAAAGTAAATAAATAAATAAATTTTAAAGGAATCTCTGTGAGCAAAAGCCTCCAGGGGCTCAAGACACTGTGATAGACACACAGTTGTATGTGACAGCTTAATAAGTGTCTTTCTCTCCTCAGGGTTATGAGGTCCCAGAGGGCCAGGTCTAATTTTTCATCTAAATTTCTCCCCTCATATTACAACTCTCGCCCTAACACACTGCCTGCATAGGGTGCTTGATAAACATTTGTTGTTGGTGTTTTCATAAGTTAATTAATTAATGAGGAAAATATAAATGCTGTTGGAGGCGTCTTGTATCGAGGTGAGGGTTGAATCAGGTGTTGAATAAGAAGGAGGCTGGGACAAGGATCTGGGAGGGAAAATGTGGGAAGTTAAGAATCAGGGCCTAGGCCAAGCCAAGTCTAGGCTAGAGATCAGAGGGGTCTGTTTGCCCCTCTTCTATGGTCGTGTCAGCACCTCGCCAGCCCTGTCCCTCGGGACTTTTAACATAAAAACAGGTGGCTAAGGAGAGAACAAGGTGGCATTCTCCTATCTGAGGCAATTCCTGACATGAATCCAATAAAATTATTTCAAAGAACAGGAATCTACGTGCATAAAATTGGTGACGATACTACCACATGGGACATTTATGTAACATGCAAGTAGTATATGTTAATAAAATGCATTTTAAAATGCAAATAAAGCATCTGTGAATGCCACATGTAACTGTTAAATTAGTAATAATATAAAATAAAATGTTAATACTCCATGCTGGCAAGGAGGCTATGAAACTGTCATTAATTACTACTTGGCAGAGTATATTTTGGCAACACTTATTCAAAAAAATAACTTGGCAATAGATTACCAGAACAATAAAAAGCTCATACATTTAACTTAGTAATAACAATTCTGGGAATGTATTCCAAGTAAAATTTCTAAAAATAGAAAAGCTTATATGTTTAAAAATACACACTCCAACATTATTTATAATCGTGAAAACACTCATAAGCAACCTACATATCCCAAAATAGAGATATGGTTAATTTAATTTAATTTTATATACATAGTCATGGGAATTTTTACACAACAATAATTGAACTTTTCTAGCTATCCTGGGAACACAGAAAGAAGCATGCTTATAAGAGAAGAAACTAAATAAATGGATATGCAGCCATTTTTGATGTATGTTTCAGGTATACATTCATGTATGGTTGCCATTGTTTGGCTCATGGGGATATATTTATTTGAGAAAGATCACTTGGGAGGTGGAGGTAGGAGGATCACTGTGAGTTTGACGCCAGCCTGAGAGTACATGTTGAATTCCAGATCAGCCTGGGCTAGAATGAGACCCTACTTGAAAAAAAAAAAATCACCTGAAGACCTATTATTACTTTTTGAAAGTAATATAGCCAGACCACAAGTGCTGGGGTAACTTTGATCCAGTGATGCCAGGGAATTCATATTCTAAACATCTCCCCAGATGATTTTGGGGTCTTCTAAAGCTGATGACCACTAATAAGAGACAGGAAAACCAGCGGTGGACTTGAGCATACCTGATGGAAACTAAGGGTACCATTTATTCTGTGATTCTTCTGTCCTTGGGGCTGTTCCATTGCTTTGTATGCGCTAGCCTGTAGCAGTTACATACTCCTTGCTGGTGGGGAGGGGGCAGTGTGAAACTGGGAAGCAACTGATCAGAAACAGCTTTGGAGAAGAAAGGGTTTATTCCAGCTTACAGTTTCCATGTGTTTTATCATGGCAGGGAAAGCATGAGAGGAGCGCACAGCCAGGCAGGTATCACATACCCACAGCAGCAGGAAGGAAGTATGCTAAGTACTAGGCTTGGAGCTAGACTATATTAGCCCAAACCCTGGAGACACATCCCATCCAGCAAGGCTTTCTCCCTCCCCCAAGGCCCTCACAACCCTCCCCAAATGCCGCCAGCTGGGGATCCTGTGTTCAAAACACTTGAGCCCCGGGGGATATTTTCCTACTAGTCCTTCCAACCAGCTGGTCAACAGGAACCACTGTCATCCCAGTTTAAAGGTGAGGAAAGCAAAAGAGCACACATATGCACACTATAGACTCCCACAGCCACTTCACTGGTCAGGATGGACTTTCCTTCCATGTAAACTTGACCCCAACAAGTTTCATACTTTTTTCCTTATTCCTGGCACCAAAGAGGCTCATTCAGTGGTGAGTAAACAATGGAGAATAATTTGCACAATGAGCTTCTAGGACCCAGGCACTCTGGGCTCTAGGATGAGAGAAGAGAGTTCTTAGGCAGGCCCCAGGCAGGGTTCATAACTGGAGGCATGACATGCCCTCTGGTCCCCGACATCTCTCTCTGTGGCTGAAGATTGATTACATGCAAACAGTTTTCGCAGCAATCTGCACAGGCTTTAACAAAATCCAATGCAGCCCGAGTCAGGCTAATTGCTTCAGAGCACAAGCCACACACTCTTAGTGACCTAGTGGCCCCTGTAGCACCCCCCAGGCAAGTTTGACTTATCCATGGCTTTCTGTCACATAAATCCTGACTTTCTTAGCAAGAACAGGAGAGGGAAGTTTCGATGTTTCCAAGGCAAGCAATCAACTCCTTTAAGGTAGGAAGTTAGTCTTATCCATTCTCTGGGTTCATTCAATAGATTCAGGGTGATCATGCTCCCCAGGCCTCACACAGTAATAATAAGCAGTGGAGGAAGAGGAAAGTAAGGGGTCACTGCCCTCCTGGGACTTGCAGACTGGAGGAGGAAGGCATGAAACATGAAAAAGATGTCAGAGACAGGGGTAAGAGCTGCAAAGGGCTACGAGTGGCTAATTGGTATTCCTGACAAATAGGAAAGCCCGGAAAATGCCCTAAGAAAGGGTTATCTGATAAAATCCTTCAAAGGAAGAAACAGACACTGATGGAGGGCGGGAAGTGGGTAGCAGCATGGTGTCTGCTGAACCGTGAAGATCTAGGTGGACTGCAATGGCAACGACACTCAGTAGGTGAGGAAAGAGGCTTGGGGCATCACAAGGACTCCCTCTCAAGGGGACCTTGTCGTGCTAGATTTTCTAAAGATTCTCATGGGTCCTTAGCTAGAATGGCTGTAGCAGACAGCTTCAGGTTCGCTGAGATGAACTTCCAGACCAGGCACAGTTATGGAGGAAGGGATATTATTTATTGAAGCTTACAGATCCAGGGGAAGTTCCATAATGGCAGGAGAAGCAACTGGCCTTCACAGGACCAAGCAGAGAGAGCAAAAGCCAACCAGCCACCACAGCACACAGAGCAAAACTACTGCCAAAAGGTCACACAGCATACTTCAGGAACTCCTGCTAGGCACATTTACATATCTTTACAATGGAATCTAAAACCCACACCTTAAGACTGGCCCCCAGTGACATTGCCTCTAGCAAGGTGATTGCAGATGCAAACTATAACTAATAAAACACTGAATATATTGGGGGACATATATTCAAACTACCACAATGGCCAAACCAAATTTACATGTTTGAAGCTGAGTATCTTGGTGCAGGCCTGTCATCCCAAGCATTGGAGGATGGAGGCAGGAAGTGCAAGGTTATCCTTGGCTACACAGTTAGTCAGAGGCCAGCCTGGGCTACATGAGATATTGTCTCAAAAAAAAAAAAAAAAAAAAAACACCAAGACTGCGTGTTAGAAAAGTCCTGGCTGCTTTGTAGAATGGACTTAGGGTGGGCAGCAGTGAAAGATCATAGAAGTAGGGAGAAATGTTTCAATTATTCAGGCTCATGACACGAGAACCTGTACCGGGATGGAGAAGGTCTACAGGTAAGAGTCGGTAGGGGTCAAAATGTAAAGATATAATAAAAATATTCAAGTTTGGTAATGACCTGGCAATGTACAATCCCTAGGGATCATAGTCCCTCTTATGTGATACTCCACAGGAATAAATGCTCATTAAAGCATCAACAAATTGGCTTTTATTAGATCATTTTTGGAACTGCAGAAATTTTAGTGGCTGGGTAGATGGCTTCCTGTGTAAGAGCACTCGCTGTAAAGCCTGAGGACCTGAGTTTGATCTATAGCACCCACATAAAAAGCCAGGCAAGGCCACTAACATCCATATCCCTAGAGCTGAGGGATGCGGACACAGGAGGATCACTGGTACTCACTGGTCAGCCCAGCCCAAAACTGGTACAAGTCCATGAGGAGACCTTGTCTCAAGGGAATAAGGCAGAAGAACAATCAAGGAGGGTGCCTGACATCCTCCGCTGGCATCTGCTTGCATGTACATGGGACACCTCTGTGTATATGCTTGTACATACACCACATACATGCGTGCGTGCTCACACACGCACCAAAAAATAAAGAAGAAGGGAGGGAAGGAGGGAGGGAGGGAGGGAGGGAGGGAGGGAGGAAGGAAGGAAGGAAGGAAGGAAGGAAGGAAGGAAGGAAGGAAGGAAGGAAGGAAAGAAGGAAGGAAGGAAGGGAGGGAGAAGAAGAAACTGTATATGGTGGCGCACACCTTTAATTCCAGCACTCAGGAGGCAGACGTGGGAGGAGGGCTATGAGTTTCAGACCAGCTAGCCAATTCCAGGTCAGTCTGGGCTAGAGCAAGACCCTACCTTGAAAAAAACAAAAAAGAAAGAAAGAGAGGGAGGGAGGAAAAAAGATAAAGAAAAAGAAAGAGAGAAAGAGAGGAAGAAAGAAAGAAAGAAAGAGAGAGAAAGAAAGAAAGAAAGAAAAAGAAAGAAAGAAAGAAAGAAAGAAAGGAAGGAAGGAAGAAAGAAGAAAGAGGGAAGAAAGAGAGGAAGTTTGGGGAAGTTGATTGATAACAACTATGATCAAAGTAATTCCTGATGTTTTTGAGTCTTGGGCCATTTTCTGATCCATAGGCATGGGAGAAGAAAGGGATGCTTAAGAAGAAAAGGATCTTCCTGCATCCAATAGGATCCAGGAAACAAAGGAGAAGAGAGATCACTGCTGGAGTATTTTTTTTTTTTTTTTTTTTTTTGGTTTTTCAAGGTAGGGTCTCACTCTGGCTCAGGCTGACCTGGAATTAACTCTGTAGTCTCAGGGTGGCCTTGAACTCACTGCGATCCTCCTACCTCTGCCTCCCGAGTGCTGGGATTAAAGACGTGCGCCACCACGCCCGGCTACTGCTGGAGTATCTAACTCTCCCACGGAAGCCGAGAGATGCAGAAGTGGCATCCTACCTACTAGTGCATCAATAGTGGGCGTCTAGCTATGTCATTAACTTGAATGTGACCTAGACAAGAAGGTCATTGCTCACAGCTGTGTAGCCATAGATTGCCCATGACAAACCTTAGGACTGGCTTTGAACCTGGTGCTGACCGGAGGAAGGCCAATGTGGGTGTTTCCTGCCCTGCCCGGAGTCCTCACAGCCACTTAACAGTCAAGAGCTTCTTGCACTGAAACCGACCCCAGCCAGGAGCTCTGGGGGATTGTAAAGAACAAGAAAACACACAAACGGTGACATTAACAAGGCTGCAGAAAAGCAGGGGAAAGGTCAACTTGTGTTCCTTTTGCCCCCATGCAGAGGAACAATGACCCAGGACCCAGCAGTCTGGTTTGCCTGCAAACAGAGCCCTAGGGGCTGCTCAGAATAAAAACAGGGTCACAGTGTTTGAAATGAACTTCAGACTTCCTGTTTCTTCACACACTGGTAGAGGTGGTTGAAGACCATGGAAACTAGGCTGGCTCGCTGGACAGAGGGGAAGCCTGGGGGAAGAAAGGCGCAGGAGCAATCCATTGATTGTCGGCACCTGCAAATGCAGTTTCCCTCCTGATCCCTCAGACCCTTACTGGACACCGGACACGTCCTAAATTCATGTCCGTGCAAAATCATCAATCCAGGACCCCCATGTCACTATAGGTGCTCCGACTGCCACCTGGAAGGCAGGGATTTCTTGGTAAGGATGATGCTTCACACATGCAAGTGTTTGAGTTTGTTGGAAGTCGATCGTGCCTGAGACAGTTCTAGGCTGGAGCCTAGAAATTTGCATGCTGACCACATACCACAAGCCTGTGCGGGTCACAGCTCTGAGAAACACCTTCGAAGGAACATTTTTATTAACTTCATACAGAGTCCCTGGCAAACTTGCTGAGAGCTACGGAAGAGCTCTATGGAGAAATACACATGTGCACATCTCACAAAAGTTTTTAACAATTTCAGGGTGGAGAAGCATCGCCTGTACTTGCCTGGGACAAAGTGAGTGACCCGAGAGAGAAGGCTAGGGAACAGGGTGCGAGCTGCCGTGGAAGTCACAGAGCACAGCCTGGAAGTCAGAACACTATGGCCCAGAGTCCTGCTCTTCCAAACAGCTCGTGCTGGACGCTTGATTTCTGGAGGACGTTCTCTTCAATAATGAAACCAGAGTCTGAGTCCCTGCTATGAAGAGGCCTTAACTTTGGGCTCTGGTCTTAATCTAAGGACTGTGTCCATCTTGTCTAATTTAGCAAGAATCCTGCTGGGTCAGTTTAGTGAGAATCCCTCCGACTGAGCTCTAGATCCCTCACTCTCAGAAATTCCCCTGGCCTGTCTACCAGGTCAGTCTTAGAAGTTCCCTTCCTCACCCGCTCATTTATTTCATCTAGCAACTCCCCTTATCTATGAATACCTAGGATTCCTTCTTGGAATCACAGTTGAATCCAATCTCTCCTCCACCTTAAGGCCCCTGTGGCAGCGAGTGACAGCCCCCGCCCAAGCCTGCGATAAAGTCGCCCTCACCCTCTTGAACAGGTTTCATGAATAAGTATTTAGTATTTCTCACGAGAGAACCTGAGCTAGCAGGAAAGGAGGTCCTAAAACAGCAAAGACCTGGCTCCCATGAGCCGAGGCTGCTTAGGAATTGCAAAGGATGCACGTTATGTATAACTAACTGCATCCAAGGGAGGAGAATGAAGCAGGAGAGGCCAAGGTTTGATCAGGATCATGTGCGTCATGTGGCATTCTGTGGGTTTAGGACCCACGCAAAGGGAGTACTGGCGGGATTTAAGAACTAAGGCAATAGATGCCTGGGTCTTTATTAGCTGCTCCACTTGACACTTGTTACTTGATCTTGCTAAGTCCCACGTGCCCCTCACTGGTAAAATGTAAACAATGATGCTTAAATCAAGGGGCTATGTGAACATGAAATAAGATAACGAGGGCTGGGAAGATGGCTCGGCAGGTCACAGTAATTGCGTACAAGTCCTGTCATCCTGAGCTCAGTTCCCGAGGACCCACACAAAGCCAGGTGCACAAAGTGGCACATGCACCTGGAGTTCCTTTGCAGTGGCAAGAGGCCCTGATGTGCCCATACTCACCTTCTCCCCCTCCCTCCCTCCCCACTCCCTGCTAATAAAGAAATAATTAAAAGTATTTTTTTAAAAAGATAACGCGTCGAAACACTCAGCCCCATGCCTGGTGCCCACTGAGGACCCAGTATATTGTGGGTTATCAACATGATCATTGTCAGCAAGCCTTTCTTGACATTCAGAATGCCTTGGGCTGGTCAAAGAAAGAGAAGGTGTCTTTTCTATTTTTTCCATTGTGTTAGTCAGTTCTCTATAGGAACAAAGACAATGATATATATATACATACATATATATATATATATATATATATATATATATATATATATATATATGATGAAGAAGATTTATGGGGCTAGAAAGATGGCTCAGCAGTTGCTTGTAAAGGCACTTGTTTGTAAAGCCTGCCAACCTGGTTTCAATTTCCCATTACCCATGGAAAGCCAGATACAAAGTGGTGAATGCATCTGGAATCTTAATGCATCAGAACCTAAGACAATGGGAGGTGGAGCCAGAGGAATCAAAAGCTCCTGGATCAGCTAGTCTGACATGATGGGTTGCAGTCTGGCTATTGATTTGCATCAAGAAACCCTGTCTCAAAGAAGGTGGAACACAGACACCTTGAACTTGTCCTCCGACTTCCCCAGCACCCTGTGGCATATGTGCCCCCCCCATGCGTGCATGCATCCATACACACCCATACACAAATTTAGTATATCAGCTTACATAGTCTCAGACTTGCGTCATCATCGTTTCCATACTGGAGAGACAGAGAACCCTTCAGCCGCTTGTCCCAGAAGCTGGGAGCCTCAGAACAAGCAGGACCAGCGATGCAGCTCCAGCTCAGACTGAAAGCCTGGATACCTTTGGGAGACATTCCCGGGACTGGCTTGGGTGAGTCCATGCTGAAAGGCCTAGGAAGCTAGATTCTGATGCCCATGATCTACAGCACGAGGAGGAAAAAATCGCCCAGTGGTAAAGACAGGGCTTGTGAGTAGAGGTGGTTTTCCTCATTTTTTTGGGTCCCATTTAGACCCCAATATATTGAATGATGATACTCACATTCAGGGTAGGTCTTCCTCCATCAGTTTGCTGACCCACCTGCCAATCATCTCTGGGAAACCCCTCCTCAGACACACCCAGAAGTGTGCTTCACTCGTTTCCTGGATGTCTCAGTCCAATCAAGTTGACAATCAAGGTGAACCATCATAACCACCTCGGTACTCTACGAAGCATTCCGTGTAATTATCCTACATTATGCTTAATAGAATGAGAATTGGATTTTAGATGATGCTGGAAGGCAAGAAGGGAGGGAGGAGAGATGATGGGAAGAAGAGGGGGAAGGAGATTGAATAAATGAATGAAAACAAAACAAAACAAAAAAGGACTCAAGGGAGCCAATCTGGCATCCTCATTCTGGCCATCCTGTTGCAGATCCTCTAACATCACTGTTCCAGATCAGAATTAGATTTCTAAGCAGAGCCAAGTTTACTTTCCATAGGTTTCTCATTTGCCAAGTGCATGCACAAAATGCATTGAGCTGGCTGGTTCAGAAAGCCATCCGCTGTATTTCAGGGCAAGCTGCCTTAGTCACCATGGAGTCTGCCTGTCTCAGTTTCCTGCCACCGACAATTAAATGGGCATTGTTAATTAAATTATCATCTCACCTAATTAAGAGTCAGATAATTGTGATTTTAATGAACTTGAATTGCTTTTGGGTAAGACAAAAGCTGTCTCTCAAGCAGCCACCTTTCTGCTGTACTGCTAATCGAATTCAATTGTATCTGTTCAAGTGGATAATAACAATAGCACCAATATCTTGACCGTTGTTTTAATGATGTGGATCTGATGTAACATGGGAATTAGTTATCCAGAATATATTTGGATGGGACATAAGAGGGTAACCAGAGAACTGAATATCAATACTCAAGGCTTCTTCAAATGGCAAGTTGATATATTTTTTTTTAGCCATATACAGTACCAATACAAACTAAGTTATATCAATATGCCAGGGTAGAAATGTTGAGATTTGGATGTGTGGATTCAGCTATGGTCAGAGGCCCATTTCAAATGCTCAGACACACTTTTCCTATTGGAAATTTCACAAAAGTCCAATGGGAGTGATTTGAGGTGAGAATGAAAGACTGCCCTTAAAGCAGGAATGGGCAAACATTCTGTAGAGATCCAGATGTGAATTACTTCAGGTTTGGGGGCTGTGTAATCTGCTCAACTCCACTGTCATAATGCAGCTTAAAATAAATGGATATGGCTATGTTCCAATAAACCTTTATTTACAAAAACGGGCAATGGTCCAGATGGGGAGGGCAGAGATCATACTTTAAGGGAAGGTAATTTCTCTAACCAACAAGTGAACTAGGCAAGGTTCTTCACATAGATGTATGAAGTAGTAACTGGCCTTGAATTAGTGAGTAGATTTAGATATGCAGGTTCTATCATTTTGTCAGGGTTTTCTGGGGCAGGGCATTGTGTGTGCATGTGTGTGCAAGTATGTGTGTGTGCCTAGGCATTTGAAGTGATGCTCCTTGGTTTTTTTTTTTTTTTTTTTAAGGAGACAGGATCTCTCTCTGGAGTGGAGTTTACTAATTAGTATAAACTGGCTGACCAGCAAGCTTCAGGGATACACCTGCCCCCAATCCCAACACAGAGATTACAAGTATGTGTCACTTGGCCTTGCATTTCTGTTTTTACTAAGAACATACTTTGTATGGGTACATCATGTGTTGATAGCATCTTTTCCCTCCTCCTTGCCCCCATTCAGCTGGGGGTCCTCCTCAGTGGGGTTGCTGGTATTCGTCACAGGGTCCTGGAGATGAAATTCAAGTCCTCAAGCTTATAAGGCAAAAACGCCTTACTGACTCAGCTATCTTCCCAGCTCCAAATTCAATCAACTTTCAACTTATGAATAAATGCTTCTAAAGAGTTGTTCTTTCGTATTTTAAATTTCAAAACTCAAATCTCACCACGGAAAAGTTCACAAGCAGCTGGATGTGGTGGCACATGCCTTTAATCCCAGCACTCGGGAAGGGGAGGGAGGATGAGGTAGGAGGATCATTGCTGTGAGTTCGAGGCCAGCCTGAGACTACACAGTGAATTCTAGGATTCCAGATCAGCTGGGGCTAGAGTGAGACCCTAACACAGAAAAAGAAGTAGAAAGAAAGAAAAGAAAGAAAGAAAGAAAGAAAGAAAGAAAGAAAGAAAGAAAGAAAGAAAGAAGAGAGACGGAGGGAGGAAGAAGGAAGAAGAAAGAGAGGGAGGGGGAGGAGGAAGGAAGGAAGGAAGGAAGGAAGGAAGGAAGGAAGGAAGGAAGGAAGGAAGGAAGGAAGGAAGGAAGGAAAATTTATAAGCAGAGATGAGGACTGGTCTCATCAAACCAAAGAAGTCTGTCAGCTGTCTCCTGATGAATGACAAATTAGACTTTACCAGAGGCTGAGGAGATCACTCAGTGAGTAAAGTGCTTGCTGTGCAAGCATAAGGACTTTAGTTCAGATCCCCAATACTCACGTGAAAGCTGGATGTGATGGAGAGTGCCTGTCATCCCAGCACTGCAGAGGACAAGAGGATCGCTGGGGCTTGCAGCAAGCTAGTCTAGCTGAGTTGGTGAGTGGTTTGGAGACTCTGTCTCAAAACCAGAGATGATGAATCAGTGAGAAAGACACTAAGGCAACCTCTGGCCTTCATGCACATACATGTAAGCATTCCCCTTCCGCCACAAGTCCACACATACGAATGTGCATGTATGTGCATACACATACCTATCCATATATATCCACAGCACACACATGCAAACAAAAAGTAGACTTTACCTGAAGCTCATTTTAATTTTATTTATTTATTTATTTGGCAGAGAAGAGAGAGAGGAAGAGAATGGGTATATCAGGGCTTCCTGCCATTACAAGACACAAGCACCACTTTGTGCATCTGGCTTCATCACATGGATACTGGAGAATTAAACCTAGGCCGTCGGGCTTTGCAAGCGCATGCCTTTAACCTCTGAGCCATCTCACCAGCCCTGAAGTTCACTTTAAATCCAGTCAGCGGGTGTTTGCCAAGCTTTGACTGGTGAAGACAAGCCCTGCCTCTGTGGTACAACTCTAAAGGGTCCAAGGGAGACTGGAGAGGTGTAACCACTGGGAGGTGCCCACAAGGGAGAGAGAATTAGCTTCCTGTTCCAAAACTGAATCCAGAAGGGTTTCGCAAAAAGAGGACGGCAAGGTAGCATGCGAGGGCACCCCTCCAGCTTCATCCCACAGCCCTCTGGATGAAAATTCAGTGTTGGAAGTTGTAAGAGTGTCCCAGAGCTGCTGCTACAGTCTGGGTGATTTAAAAGCAGCAGCAAACATGGGGGCTAGAGAGATGGTCTAGTGTTTAAAAGCATTTACTTGCAAAGCCTGGTGGCCTGGGTTTGATGCCCTGTACCCATGTAAAGCCAGATGCACAAGGTAGCATGTGTATCTGGAATTTATTTGCAGTGGCTGGAGGCCCTGATGTTCTCATTCTCTCTCCCTCTCCCTCTCTCTCTCTCTCTCTCTCTCTCTCTCTCTCTCTCTCTCTTGTGTCTTCCTCGGTTCCTTCCTCCCTCTGTGTGCAAATAAAAAGAACATATTTGTTAAAAGCATCAAAAATGTATGCTGTCACAGTTCAGGAGGTAATAATTCTGAAATCAAAGTGTCAGGAGGGGAGAATCTGACAGCTTTAAGGAAGAATGGTCTTTTGCTTCCTCTATGGTCTGGATATTGCCAGCAATCTCTGGCATTCCTCAGCTTGTAGTCTCTGCAGTCATGTAACCTTCTGTACTCTGTCTGGATTTATCACTGCTCTCACCCGATCTTCTTATGACGGTGCCAGTTATGATAGCAGGGCTCACCCTAGATGACCCTATCTATGTCATACCAGTCACAGTCATAGGATCCATGAGTGAGGACCTGCACATTTATTTGGGGAAACAATTCAACCCACAATAGGAGTAAGGAAGTGGAGGTGGGGATGGGCACAATCAAGATATTCCTGCGGACTTTTTGCAAGATCGTATCTTGTTTTCATTGTTTTATTTTTTATTAATTTATTAGAGAGAATGGGTGCACCAGAGCCTCAGCCACTACAAACAAACTCCAGATGCATGAGCCACCTTGTGCATCTGGCTGACGTGGGATCTGGGGAATTGAACCCCGGGGCCTTAGACTTCACAGGCAAGCACCTAAATCGCTAAGCCATCTCTCCAGTTCCCAGATCATATCTTTATGGTGCCAGCTTTAACCAAATCTCAAACTTATCCTTCAAGGATGGGGGGAAGGACAGTTGATGTCTGCCACAGGGAAGGCATTGTTAAGCAGCCATATCTTCTGGGGTGTTTTCTCAGATCCTTTCTTCTGTAATGAAAAGTGAAGGGTAGAATCGCCAGTATCTTATACAGATGTGTCTGTGACGTGTTTTGATGTCACTGGAGACAGGTGGTGGGTGTTCTTGATCGCTGTCAAGCCCAGTAGCAGACACATAGTAGGAATACAGTTAACATGTAAGAGATGGATGGATGGATGGACGGACAAGACTATCTGTCTTGAAATATTAGTTTAAATTTGTTTTTCTTTTTCTGTCTTCTCTTCCTATCATACCCGGCCCAACTCCAAACCAGAGAATTAAGTTCATTAATATTTATTATGCCAGCGATCTCCCCCCCCACCATCCCTTTGTTTTCTGCAATAGCTTCTTAGCCTGAAGGCAAATGAGTTCAAGGAAAATGATGTGAGTTGGCTTTGGAAATATATTCCTCCGGCTGCCAGAATGGATTTAGCAGACTCTCAACTCAGTTCGTCACTCTTTATCCAACTGCCTCTGTGCACACAAAGGGCCATGACAGTCCCTGAGTTATGAGGGGCCATTCCAGGCCTGTGATGGATTTGATTGTTTTACGCACTGACTTAAGATCTCATTTCCTGCCACATTCACAAGTGCTTTCTGGGCTGCTGCAGGGAAACCCCTCATGTTGATTTTGTGCTGCCCTTACCTGCACCCAGCTCTTGGGGGAACAAGTTTGCAGAGTTCTGAGTTCCCTATCTGAGCATAAGCTTCAGAAAGATCAGATGATTGAAGAGTTGCCAACGGTGATTGCTGTATCTCTCAGCCATTCTTCCCGGGTATTTTCCCCCCACTCTTATGGCTTGCTTGAGTCTCGCTGAAATATTCCACAGAAGATGTAAAACTGGAACCAGACAACTCTATTAAGTGGATAACAGGCTGACAGCTATAAACCACCATACACCTTCACATCGTTTCACAAGAGAAAAGACACTTTATTTGCTGGAGCGCCTAAGTGTAAAGAACACAAATTCTTTCTAGTTATCCCAGCTCGGAGGAATTTGTGATTGCTTATCTGGCAGCTTAACCATCTATTTACAGATTGTACCATCCTCTAGATAATGCCTGCTGTGTTTTCCCTCTTGTTAGCTTGGTAAGAATGCACACTTTCACCTAATAACACTCTGACTTGGAGTAAGTTCCACAAGACCAGGATTCAAGTCAGCTTCGTTTATTGTTGAATCAATGACACTGAGTTCAGGGACTGGCTACAGTGAGCCTTCCCTAGGAAGTATGGGAAGCAGGGCTCAGAATTGCTAACTGGAAATGGTAGCCTATTTAACTCCGACTGTAGTAAAGAAGATAACAGTGGGTAGAGAGCAGCCCCAGCAGCATTCACACCCCCTAAGACTTTGTTAGAAATGCAAATTCTTGGTCCAAGCCAAACACAGTGAAGTGAATGTAGAGATGCTCCTAGGACATGGCCCAGCATCCTGGGTGTTAGCAAACCTTCCAAGTGGTGCTGGCAACACACTGAAGCTGGAGGACCACTGGCCGATAAAGATAATAGACAAGGTTCAAATCCATGTGAGTAAAGATGGTATTTCTGAAATTGACTTTTTGTTGTTGTTCTTGTTGTTGTTTGTTTTTTCAAGGTAGGCTCTCGCTCTAACCCAGGCTTACCTGGAATTCACCATGGAGTCTCAGGCCTGCCTCAGATTCACAGTGATCCTCCTACCTCAACCTCCTGAGTGCTGGGATTAAAGGTGTGTGCTGCCACCACGCCCGATGTAGCTGGATAATTCTGAGACAAGAAGACTCACTATGCCTGATGGATACAGAGTTTTGGAATGCTCGGATGGGAGGCATCAGGGAAGCTTTGAGTGGGATGTGCGGATGCACCATCTTGTCAGCCAAACAAAAACAACTTTAAAGAATCACAAACAGAATGAATCCATTTGAAGGTATGTAAAGTAGGAGCTAAGGGTACATTGCTTGGTATGGTAAAAATATGTTTATTTACTAATACAAAACACTGAAATTTATCAGCCTCATGTAACCCCCAAGTAAACCATTCCCCCCTCCAACCCCACATGTACCTGCAAGTCTTCACACCTCCTTCTGGTGCTTGATGGAAAAGAATTAAGGCAACCCAGTAAGACTATCCGTGAGCTCGAGAATGTGCACACACTGGAACCATGCATGCATAAAGTCTGTCGTTTACACACTTGTGGGAGTTTTAAAAATATTTTTATTTATTTCTTTGCAAACAGATAGAGAGAAGAGAGATAGAGAGAATGGGCATGACAGGGCCTCCAGCTATTGGAAACGAACTCCAGGTACATGCTCCACTTTGTGCATCTGGCTTTTGATATGGTTACTGGGGAATCGAACCTGGGTACTTGGCTTTGAAGGCAAGTGCCTTAACTGTTGAGTGATCTCTCCAGCCCTTTGTGTGATTTTTTTTTCTCCTGAAGGGGATTTAGTGAGACAGGAGTAGAAGCAGAGAGTGAAATATCTAGGTTAGCTCCCAGGTAGACCGATCACAGTGAGCAGGTGTAACAGGACGTGACCCTGAAGGGAAGGAGACAGGTGAAGTGTGGGAATGACTGGCTCCTGACCTAGGCTGGGCAGCATCTAAACCAGAGAAGGAGGTAGATATCCTGGGGAATCAAAGAAGGAACATAGTACTGGGGAGTCTCCAAAAACTAGGGTACATGTTACCTGAGACTGGGAAATTGGCAGAGCCGTCAAAGCCCATCACACTAAGTGTGTTTACTGTGACTTTTGAAACGTGTGGAAGCATCATGAGTCTGGCTCTTTAAGACAAGGCCCTGGGTCAGGAACTGGATGTTTGACAGAGCACATACCCCATGTCTCTTGCTAACAGTGTGGCTATTTCAGCTCTCATACCAGGACCTAATAAATCTCTCTCTCTCTCTCTCCCATATATGTATGTATAATCTCCATCTTTAGGTTCCTCTAGAGGACCTTGCACTGTCTGTAATTAACCAGACACCCCCCCATAGCTCTCAACCTTACCTGCAACATTAGGGGCAAGAATGAGGGTTAAACCAGATACCCAAGTAAGATCCAGAGTCTGGAATCCAGGAAGCATCTCACAAATTCTATCATTCTCCTAACAAAGACAAACAATCACCCCCATAGTCTCAGCTATAGCTGGCTGTCTTAAGGCGATGTGACCCCTGGGACCTCCCTCTCACTTCTCTTTTCGATCTCCTCACTCATCACCACTCCCTGTACCACAGCCTGTCCTAATCCCCATCCTCTGTCTGGTCCACATAATTCTGTTCTTTTTCCAGTAGACTCAAGGCCAAGGTTCGGGTGGTGGGAACACCAGAAGCCCTCTGTGTTCAGGACTATGGCTGAGTAGCTGACAGGTTGAATTAAAAACTTCTACAAGGGGTTGGAGAGATGGCTTAGTGATTAAGGCTACTGCCTGCCATGCCTAAGAACGCCTGTTCCATCTCCAGGTCCCACATTTAACCAGACACAAACGTGCAATGCCACACTTGCCCACAAGGGTGTGCACATGTCTGGAATTCGTTCACAATGACTGAGAGGCCGCTGGTGTGCCCATTCTTGATCTCTCTCTCTCTCTCTCTCTCTCTCTCTCTCTCTCGGTCTCTCTCTCTCTCAAAAACAAATTGAGAATTTTAGTATTTGATCATACTGTAATTTGATCATATTTCAGTCCCATTACCCTCTGTTGTCCCCACCTCCCTGGTACCTTTTCCACTGAGTCTCCTCCTCTTTCCAATTCGTCCTTTTTCTGTATTGATGTCTCATTCTTTTTTGTCCTCCTTCATCCTCTATGTCAAAATGTTGATGGGCTGAGAATTGTGCAGGTCTTGTGGGGGTAACAACAACCACTGTAAGGTCATGAATACAGCCCTCAGTTCATGAGTGGACAACAGTGCCCCAACCCCTGGAAAAAAACAGTTTGAAGACTTGATGTTCAGCTCTGACCCCTGGATTCCCAGAGGTCAGGCTGGGCTTCAGAGTGGACAGGCTCTGTGCAGTGGGAGCCAGTGAGTGGGGAATATGTATAGAGAATTAACTTCCATTAAACTCCTTTCTTACATCCGAGCAAGCTAGCCCATCCAAAAGCTGTATTGTATTTACATATGTCTTTTTTATTGTTTTTCTATGACCCTTCGGACCTATGGAGAAGTCCACATTCTCACTGGTCTAAGCCACATTGTCTCCCCAATGGACCAGTTCTGTGATGACCTCAAGAGGCCTCACCGAGCACATGGGGTGCCCTCTTCACAAGGCTCATTCTGATCACATGCATTTTCATGAGCGAATGTGTAGCCTGTCAACTTCATTGTCATTTATCCCCGGACAATTTTGTTAACTTCAAGAATCCTTGAATGCCAACCTGGATGTCTTTATAATTGCCGTCTCTGTCAGAGCCTGTGTGAAAAATGTCACCAGCAGAATGAAGGTAGAAAGCAAAGTTGCCGCACATTCCTCGTGAAGGTGACAACGACTGAACATATTACTTGCTTTCAGGACAGTTTTGAGAACATTTCCAGCTCCTGAAAGAAAAGACATTTGTAAAATTGGAAAAGCTAGCAGCTGACGTTGACAGCGAATTCATATGTGCATGTTAATCTTGGGAAAGGAGCAGGGGCCTCACACACCTCACGAAGCCCAAACCCCCAGCACAAGAACCTCAAGAAGCTTCCTTCCAAGGCATGGAAGTTGTGATGCTTTTGTTAGAAGCCAAAAAAAAAAAAAAAAAAAAAAGTCATTTCTATTACCTATGTCTTCAAAATGCAGATATAAATAAGTAGTGTGTCAGATGACTTTCTGAATTTAAGTGCTACTACTACATAGTTCTGAGCTTTGGGGCAAGTTCCATTGTTTAAAGGAGTTTTGGTTTCCTCATATATAGAGAAGAATAGCTCTTCTGGTGGCCCCACCAGTCTCTAGTCTCTACAGAGACTGCATTTATAGTTTTCTTCTCCTTTGAAGATCATTTTAGTACAAATTCTCAAAGCACTCGCCATCTGCTAAAATAGGGGTTGGCAGACCAAATCCTTACTGTTATTGGTACTTCTTAGGAAAACTGAGTTTTCTTAGAACCCAGCCACATGTATCTGGATCTTGCCTATGGCTCCTTTCACATTCAACAATGGCACAAGAGCAGAATTTTGTAGTTGGGAGAGAGATCACATAGTCTAAAGAGAAAAATATGGCATTGCTAAAACATCCCCTTAACATTTTTGTCCTCTCTAAATATTAAACAAGCCTTCCTTCACTACAGGCTGCTTTCTTTGATCCAAGAATCCAACCTGGTAGATGTAAGGACTGCTCTCGAGGGCTGAGGAGATTCTGTCAGTAAAGCGTTGGCCTCGTAAGTGCTAAAGACCTGACCATGACCTCCAGTATCCGTGTAAAATTACTAGGGGCAGTGACATGCACCTGTCATCTCAGCACTAGAGAGGCGGAGACAGGAGGAGCCCTAGGGCTTGCTGGCTAGCCAGTCTAGTATAGTGGGTAAGACCAGAGCCAGTGAGAAACCCTGCCTCCAAAAGAAAGGGAATGGTATTTCTTTCTCTTTTTTAATTTTTTTGTTTATTTTTTATTTATTTGAGCATGACAGACAGAGAGAGAAAGAGGCAGATAGATAGAGAATGGACACACCAGGGCCTCTAGCCACTGCAAACAAACTCCAAAAGCATGTGCTACATTGTGCATCTGGTTTACATGGGTCCTGGGGAATCGAGCCTCAAACCAGGGTTCTTAGGCTTCACAGGCAAGTGCTTAACCACTAAGCCATCTCTCCAGGCCTGGAAATGGTATTTCTGAAGATGACATTAAAGGTTGTCCTCTGGCCTCCACATGCATGCATATGCACTTATGTACACACAAACATATATGCACACATAAAAAATAAAAGCACCAATAAAAAAAGAAAGTGCTAGACTGTTTGCTATTCAATGCACAATTCTCCTAAGATTACCTTGAGGTGATTCTTGTCTTGAAAACATTCCTCCTTAAACTCATCAGCAGTTTGTCGACACATGACCTCTGCCCTTGGAGCTGAGCTATGTCCCCTGGAAGTCCAGGGGTCAATTCTTCCTCCACAGGCATCTCTCTGGATATTTGGCTGGGAAGGGTCTTTTCGAGAAGCCATACCAGGTCCTCTAAGATTTTCTCGTGTGTGACAGTACTGCATTTTTCCTTCCAGTAACCTACATTTGGACTTTGCTGAGCCACTGGCATTGTGGGTGTTAACCCTGAACACAGGCACCAAAGTGTCCTGGGCCTTTTGCCCATTCTGTTCCAAAACTGAGCCCAAACTGGGCTGCTGACATGAACCTAACACGAACTTTTCCCGTACATGCTGCTGATGTTAAGCCATCCCCTTCTAGTTTCCTACAGCGTGGCTGGGTTTTGGATCAGTGTATGGACCGAATGTTTGCACATTTGAATTGTAAAATGTAATCGTTCATTTCAGACTACCCAGTTAGACTTGAATCTGGACATTGCTCTTACTCGACCCAAATCATGTTCACAGTTGTGCTCACATCCAATCTAAATGACTTCTTACTATTTCCTCCTTATCTAGCAGTTGTTTATGAAGAACAGGTAACATTGAAACAGACTGTGTTCACTCTCACTGCCCTGGGATTGGGTCTATTGTGTCCCTAATCACAAATACCTTTCCTTTATCTTTCCATTGAATTTCACTACATGTATCCTTCTAGCATCATGCATGACCTCTAGGAATCCTTCTCCAACTCTGGCAGGTCAGGTCACAGGCTTCTCTCTTCAGTGAACCTCAGAGCCTGCAGTTACCTCTCGATAGTGTTTATTGTACTGCATGAAGGTCATCAGGGACAGGAATTGCATCTTACTCATCGATGAATTGTCAATGTCTACCACAGGGCCTGCTCTGAGTAGAGGCAGAATTTATGGAAGAGAAAGAGGTAAGAAATGGCGAAGCCATAAGCAAGACAACTTAGGCCTAAAGGAAGCAGCAGAAGCAGAGAAGAGAGAGCAGATTCGGAGTGATGATTTGTGAGATGAGCCAGGGCTGGGAGATGGAGCCAGTGGTCAGAAGGAAGGCTTCAGATTACTGTCGAATGACTTAGGACAATTCTGAATGAAGCTACAAATTGAATAAGTAGCTGCAAGCCTGTTGCTATCTCTATCCATCCTGTAGAGTGTAATTTATTTTTAATTTCTAATTTTCTTCATCTTAGGTGCTTCTGAACTAATGCAGGTTCTGAGGCCTCATCTGAGACCCAGGGAATCAGAATCATTGGGGGGCCCCTAGGTTGTTTAGCTCAATTGCCAAGTGTAGTAATCTCTGTCTCAAATACACACATTGACTGGAGTGCCCTCCATGTTTGTTTGTTTGTTTAAAGCTTAGACTATTGTCTCCTCTCTGACCAGTCCAGCTAGAAATAACTGCTTATATTAATCTGATTTTCCCTTATCTGGACTGGCTTATTAGATTTATAAATTCCTATACTTTAGTCAATCTATTTATCTACTTATTTATCCATTTATTTTTGTAAATGCTTTCTCTCCTCACCTCCAGCAAGATCAGAGAACAGATTATTTAAGCTGTCCAAACTCACTGTACCCATGTGTAAAATAGAGATTCAGAGTGTCCTTCTAAGGGCTGCTATAAGGCATGCAATGTACAGGGCTGCTTTAAGTAAAATCCAACAGTCCATGCACAGTATGGAAATGACACTGAATAAACATTTGTTCTCCCCATTCTCAACTATGGCAAGCATTTTTTAATAGCAGAAGCATGTCTTACGTAAACATCTTTTATAACCTGATGTAATGTACTTTGACAACTTATACTTACCAGGTACTAAGGGATTATAAAAACTAATAAAGAATGAGTGTGATAAGGAAGGAATGTATCAATCCATCAAAAGGCTTATTTTTCAATGGGTGAAAAATAAGTGAATATATTAAAATAGTGGTCTATAGTAGAAGTCAATTCATTTTCAGTAAATAACAACTTCTGATTATCTATAGCTGACCCTGTATGACCTCCTAGCCTGACTGGTTAATATCACATTCAAGGATTCAGTTAAAGTTTCAGTTGCCTAATTTCTACACTGTATCTGTTAAACAAAATAGCTGGTGATTTGGAGCCCAGGAATATGAATTATAAAAAGGTTTTCTGATTGACTCTCCATCTGGAGAAAACTCCACTTTAGAAAAACAGTAAGAGACCATATTGCTTTGTTTAGTGTAAGGGGAGATACATTTTCTTGTTATACAGTAGTTATTGAAAATTTAATTCCAATTGATTGTTCAAAACATATCCATTAAGTCCAACATCTGTTTAATAGGTGTATCCTATTACCCCCTTGTACTTAGGGCCACAGTCAAGACCTGACATAATCAGACACAGTTTAAACAAACTAATTACATAAGGGCACATGGAGGCCGAACTGAGCAGGGGCCTTTGAACATAACATATGCCTTTCATCAAAACCAGGCATCAGGCAAAAGCAAGATACCCCTGGCTGGGGCTATGCAGCACTTAGGATCCTATAGTAGATGTTCCTAGAGCCAACCCAGTCGTAGGGATTCCCTATGACATACTGATGCTCCCATGCCATGCCAGCACAAGGGATTTGTGAGACCAGGGCTCACAAAACTTTTCTTGATGGATGATAGGTGAAGAAAGGGACATGAGAGGCCAGTTCCTCTATGGGAGTCCTGAAAAGCAGGGTTGTTTCTAAGCAGAGATCTCTTGCACAGCTAGAAGACTGGTTCTACCTCGTCATGAAATCGGTTATGAATTGGTATTCGCCCTCATGCTGCCCAGCCTCACATGCTTTCTCTCTCACTCTTACTGACTTAGGATTTCAGCTTCCAATAACACGTCGGCATTGGAGTTCTGTCTGGGGCTCTGATTCTGAGCTATGAGACTGAAAAATCTGACTGCCGGGCACCTTTCTTCCTGTGTGCTGCATGCACAATATAAACATGTTCTTTTGACCTCGGTGTTTATATTCATAAGCACTGCACACGACTCTGTTTTCCAAATGGCGACAGAACTCTCTGGATGCCATTAAGATGATGAGAATCACTGGCGAATTTCTCCCGACCTCCTCACATAATCTAAACCACACAGACTTAAAGCAGCCCACTTAAGTTGGGACTGCAGAAGAATTATTTTCATTCCATACACTCTGCTCACTTAACCATGACTTCGGTTGTCCGGTGGATACAGCTGCAAAGGAAACTGGTCACTTACCTGCCTACCTGCTCTACTTGCTGAGGGCACCCGGAAGAAGCATATAACCGTCTTTCTAAGATTCATCACAGATTAATAGATGCTTATCCTAGTCCACTCATGACACCGTAACAACATATTTTCAACTGGGTGATTAATAAACAATGGAATTCCATTCTTTACAGTTTAACACCTTAGCAAGTCCAAGAATAAGGCATCAACAGGTTCAGCATCTGGTGAGGGCTCTATCCCTCCTTCAAGGATGGCAACTTACTGTGGTATCCTAAATGACAGGAGAGGCTAAAAAACTGACCTAAACCTTCTAGAAGGACACTAATTCCACTCATGAAGACAAAGCCCTCCTGACCCAATCATCTCTCATAGGACCCATTAGAGCCATCACCATGGGGCTTGGGTTTCTGTATATGAATTTTGCGGGGACATAAACACTCAGTCCAGAGCATCACTAAATAAGTTCTTGTGAACTAGACCCAATAATGAGTTCATGTAAATGTTTTACATAAAATACTCCAACTTTTATGTTTATGCCTATACGACAATGATTAGTTTTTAAAAAAAGGATGAGCAGAAGAAAAAAGTTCAAAATGAGAACTCACTTAACGAGAAGTTCACTTGTAAACTTTTTTCTTCCAAGGGTGAGGGCTGCAGTCTCTAGACAGGCATGGCATAGATGAGATGAGCATTGGCATTCTGGTTTTCCCATCCTACATTGTGAAGTCCCTCCCAGCAATGTGTGGAGCTGTTGCTGTCCAGGATGAAGGTTCTTTTAGAAAGAATTGCTGTGAATTCAGAGTTCATTTCAAAGCATCTCTGATGGTCTTGAAGTGGAGCAGGAATGCAAGAAACTCATGCTTAGCACACAAACTCTTTGGTGCGAAGGCAGTTCTTATGCTGATAAACAAAGTGGCCCCTGGATACACCATGCTAGAATTTCCATGCCCCATGTGATGTTCTTAACTCACTCTTTTTAGCAAATATTCCTATTTATTTGCAGAGAGAGAGAGAGCATGGGTGCCACCATGGCCTCTTGCTGCTGTAAATAAATTCTAGACACATGCACTACTTTGTGCATCTGGCTTTATTTGAGTACTAGGGCATCTAACCCAGGCATTTAAGCTTTCCAAGGCAACATCTTTAAGTGCCGGTCCATCTCCCCAGTCCTCTTCATTCACTAAACAGTCTTCAAGTCCCTCCATGGTGATGGTTCCTCAGTTGTCCCTTCTGCCCTATCATGACTCCACCTGCTTTCTGGCACCAGTCTGATTTTGTAAGGCCTTTCTCATTAATATTTCTTTCCCGTGTCCCCCATGGATGAATCTTTTGATTTTTATCTACAATGACCTTCAATTTTGTCACCCATCCCAAGTCATATACCTGAGCCCAGATCTGGGTTCCTTTCCTCTGACATGCCTGTCTGGACTTTTTCCTCCTTCATGATGGTACACATTCACAAGGTACAGTGTCCTTGGTGGAACTAAGAGGGAAAAGGAATGCATACTTGAAACAGTGTCCGTTCACTCTATAATAATTATAGCAATAAATGCACTATAATAGAATTACCGGTTTCACTATACTTGTGCTTTAAGGTCATTATTATTCAGTAAAGTAAGAAATAGTTGAGCATAGATACTGTCATATTTGATCTGCAAATTGAGACAGTCCCTAAGTGACTAATGGGCAGTTAGCATATAAAGCATAGATGGGTTGGGTCAGGGGATAATTCATACCCTAGAAATGTCAAAGTGGAATTACAGAAATTTCCTCACACTGTGATGAACATCAGAACTGTGGTCAATTTAAAGCATATGACTTGTTTATTTCTAGAATTTTCCTATATATATATATATATATATATATATATATATATATATATATTTGACCATGGTTGGCTACAGGTAATGAAACAATGGGAAGCAAAATCAAATAAGGGGAGATTACTGGGCCACTTTCCTCAAAGTGAGTCCCAAATTTGTTGTGAAGAAAAAAAATAATAAGATGTGTGACCAACTGCTTAGTAAACTGCAAAAGTCCCTAGCAGATGCAAGTTATTATATCACACCTAGAGTTCAGAATGACAATTAGGCATCCGCACTATGCCATAGATTCAAGTGTGATTAATGTATTCACTTTGGAAACTCTAGGAATTAATAGCCATTTGCCATACATTCATTATGATCACATTAATCATTATAATTGATTGGTTAATTAGCTAATTATGGTTATAATGTAGATGTCATATGCATTTCCATAGGAATTCTTTGGTAATTCAACATTAATTAATGCCTGACCTTATCTTGATGCTAACCAGATCAAGAGAGTGACCTTCTAGCATTATTTTGATCTAAAGCGACATCACAGAGCAGAACAGTGGAGCAGGATTCATCATTTTCCTGAACACTAGATCTTAGTTTAAGAGTAGTAAAAAAATTTTAAGAGTCAAAAGCTTGGAGCCTAATTTTTATGAGTGCTTTTAAATTATTCTTATTGGCTCTGTGTATAAGACCAATGCAGAAACTGGGTCTCTCTCTCCATTGCTCTCACTCCTCACAGCAAGATTTTTCTGAAAAAGTGAAGGGGGACATCCAAGTGAGGGCCAGGATTCAGATATTAAAAATTAACAACCTGCTTCTGTCTTAGCGGTGACCCTAGAATCATCATAAAAATGGTCACTCTCTGCCCCCGAGATTCTTATAATTCTTTGGAAGCATCTAGAGCTCCAGAGGCTGTAGACCAGTGGTGGAAAATGATAGAGCTTTTGCCTAGCATGTGAGCATGTGGTAGGCCCTGGTTCAATCCCCAGCACCAAAACAAAAAACAACAACAAATTGTGCAAGACACACATGAGTTTAGTAAGCCTATTCTCAAGAATATTTTACTCATTTTTTGTTTATTCCATTGTCTTGCCATTGTTTGTAATATTGGAAATATTTAGAAAGGAATGTAAAGGAAATCAGGAATGATTTGGGGAAGAAATGTCATTTTACTGAGAAAACTCAAAGCTCAGCAAAGTGCTCTGGTTGTGACTCTTGAGTGCTCAGTGCTAAATGAGACATCTCTATGATACCCTTGCACGGCTGAGCAAACATTGCAGAAGAGGGCCAGGAGAACGTTAAGAGCCAGAGGATGGGGAGGAGTGCTGCGAAATGCTGACTTCTGGACATGAAGTGGCCACTGCATTCATGACCTCACAGTGCCTGGCATTACCTGCACAGTATTAGAGCCATGAGCATTCGATTACGGAAGGCAGAGAAGGAAGGGCAGGAAAGAAGACATCAGAGTAAAAAAGGGACTAGTTGGGAAAAAAATTAGGTGGGTCACTGGAAGTGGAAAGGGAGCAGAAAGAGAAGGTAATGGGAGGAGGTTGTGATCAAAATGCATTATGTATATGTTTGAAAATTGAGAACAACAAAAAAAGCTAAGAACAAAGAAGGAGAGAGTCAGTTATTTCTCATGGTGAATCAGGCAAAATACTGTGCGTTGGAAGCCCTCAAACTTTTGAGGTTGGCTAAACTAAAATTAATTGAAAGCTTACAAGTGTAACAAATAAAACAAGTACACATGTTTTATGAACCCATTGATTGATGTTTAATACTTCTGGGTGTTTATTTTTCTAAAAGTGAACCATCTTTAAAATATAGAAAGTTTAACAAGTGGAAACTTTAGCATGCTGGTTTTCCTAGAAGGAAAAGTCAACTTAGGCCTCATTGAAACTTAAGATGTGGAACATTTGGAACACATTACAAACCCTGAACTATGATGTCATGGAGGATTAATGTCGAAGGCTCTAACTGCTACTATCACAAAAGTAAGTTTTAAAAATAATTTAGATGTGTCCATTAGTACAAATTTCAATTTCCTCCTAAGGGCTGAAAGTTCATGTGTACAAGGCATTATCAGAAGAGTTCTGTGATTCTATTAAGTGATCAAGTGACTTGAGCTAAAATTGTATCTTATTGCATTGCTTCCTAAAGAAAAGGGGAGTCAAAACTACCGTGATACATCTGGTATAGTCACAGTTAAATGAAAATCTTGTAGGTAGGGTCCTTTAAGTAATAAAATGATGTAGAAATTAAGCCACCTCCGACTGTTGGAAGCTTGGGATACAGATAATAAGGATGGCTGGGTATGGTGGTGCACACCTTTAATCCCAGCACTTGGGAGGCAAAAGTAGCAGGATCACTGTGAGTTTGAGGCCACCCTGAGACTACATAGTGAATTCCAGGTCAGCCTGGGCTACAGTGAGACCCTACCTCAAAAAAACACAAAAAAAACAAGGATGGAAAAATGTCTTGGAGTTTATGTGAGCTCAAGGCCTCTAGGAAGCAAGGAAACAAGGTTAGCAATGCAAGATGCAGATGGAAACAGCCATCTGACTATGATGCGGGTCTGCTCACTGTGAAGGGCTGGATGGAAACAGCCATCTGACTATGATGCGGGTCTGCTCACTGTGAAGGGCTGGATGGAAACAGCCATCTGACTATGATGCGGGTCTGCTCACTGTGAAGGGCTGGATAGAAACAGCCATCTGACTAAGATGCAGGTCTGCTCACACTGAAGGGTTGGAAGGAAACAGCCATCTGACTATGATGCAGGTCTGCTCACTGTGAAGGGCTGGATGGAAACAACCATCTGACTATGATGCAGGTCTGCTCACTGTGAAGGGCTGGATGGAAACAGCCATCTGACTATGATGCAGGTCTGCTCACTGTGAAGGGCTGGGTGGAAACAGCCATCTGACTATGATGTGGGTCTGCTCACACTGAAGGGTTGGATGGAAACAGCCATCTGACTATGATGTGGGTCTGCTCACTGTGAAGGGCTGGATGGAAACAGCCATCTGACTATGATGCCCAGGCTATCCTGGAATTCACTATGTAGTCTCAGGGTGGCCTCAAATTCACAGCGATCCTCCTACCTATGCCTCCCAAGTGCTGGGATTAAAGGTGTGTGCCACCATGCCCTGCTTAATCTCATAGATGATAAGTCAGGCCCACCAAGACTACCTGAAAGGGTTACATGAAGTCAACCAAATGGGTGACTAATTTTTTCTAAGAAATAGTAGCATATTTGCGGGGGGGGGGACTCAGAATTTGTTGCTATTAATAACAGAGATGGTAGTGTTCAGGTTGACCTGGATGAGGGGCACCCTTTCCCATGCTGTCCATAGTAGCTCACCACTCTGCCCATGTGTTCATGGTGTGACTTCTGGAATGCTTTATCATGGACGCTACCTAAAGTGAACTGGTGTCATGGAGTCTGCTTGGTGGCTCAGTGTCTCTTCCATGGTCAATGTTTTCTAGTGGGGATCATATCTTTGTGATCTGTCTGTCTTCCTGCATGTAACCTACACTTCCGGCCATAAACTTTCTAGTCTTTTCCAGGTCCAGGATCAGATGTCTAGGACACTGGTTTCTACCTCCAAATCTAGATACATTTCCCACCCCGGTTTCCACACAAAGTATATTACTGAGTAAGTATGTTACAGACTAAAACTGTATTCCATCCCACCCCCAAATTCACATGTTGGTGTTCTAATCCCCAGCATCTCAGAATGGAATCTTATTGAGGACCAAGTTGATAAAGAGGTAATTAAGTTAAAATAAGTCCTCCAGGGAAGATTAGAATGAAATATTTCTATATCGTTATAACATGTAGAAATTTGAACTCCAAGAGATACCAGAAAAGCCACGGAAGGAAATAGCCTGAAGGCATTCATCTGTAAGCCAAAGAGAGCCTTGATCTCAAATGTGTTACCTCCATAATTGTGAGAAGATAGATTTCTGCTGTTTAAGCCACCCAGCACGTGGCATCTTGTTATGACATTGCTAGGAAACTAACAGACTGCTTCAAGCTCAGCCACTGGGAATATTATCCCTTTTCATTTCTTTGTAGCCATTCTTCCCTTGATACTTTTCAAATAGGTAAGTCATACATTGCAAAGGGCTTCCCTACTCTGGGATAATTCACAAGATATTCACTGTGCTATTCAACAAGTAATTAGCCTGCTTGTGCCTGGGCCTAGCTCGCTCCCCACATACCATGGAGGATGTTAATCTCTGGGCTAGCTGGACAATGAGTGAGATAGCCCTCAAGCCCCGTCTGACAGCGTGGTACCACTTGGGTTCATTTTGGTTTTCTGAGAAGACAGAATCAGACGTGTAGAGGGGTTTGTTGCAGGGGACACAAATGGACACAGGAGAATGCCAGAGAAGGCAAGAGAGGAAGCAAGGATGGTGAAAGGCAGGATTAGATCAAAGTGTCACACTATGACACTGACCTAAGCAAGTCTTGGCCAGGTTGCTAGCAACTCCTCAAACCAAAGTCGTCTATCAAAGAGGCCACCCTTTTGCAAAGATGAACATGGGTTAGAATTCCCTGCTATTTGCTGTTATTGGCATATCATGGAAAACATTATCTAAGTGCCAGATTGCACGGGCACCATAGGGGTAGCTAAGAGTGTCAGCAAGGTGTCATTGCCATGAAGCCTTGGTGAGCTTCATGGCCCAGTCTTGATCCTTGGGAGACATTAATTAAGGAGCAGGGAGAGACACAAGGATAAATCAAGGTAGCGAGACCTGAGGAGATAAGCTCCCCTCGCACTTCAGCCAAGCCACGCTGAATCCACAGAGGAATTGGGGAGATGAGCAAGCGTGCTGCTTCCACACTGAACCTGATAACCAGTTGCCAGGGTAGAAGAGACAGATCTGAAGGATACTCAGCACCTACCAAAGCAGAGATCGCCAAAAGAGCGCCAAAGAGCTCATCGCTGCAGTAAATTTAAAATGCACCCACCACGGCTCAGGGAATTTTGCGGAAGAGGGGGCGGAAAGATTTTTAAGAGCCACAGGTTGAGACATCATGCCCAGAGACATTTCGTCCCTGACAAAGAATAACTGACTACTCCACCCACAACGCATATCCCACAACCCCATGTGGAATGCCTGCAACCCAACTGAGAAGGGTCTCCAGCAGTAGGGAGGCAGGGACGAGAGAAAAGAGGGTACCAACACATGATGGATGTATCCAATGCAAAACATGAAGCTAATAATTAATAATAATAAAAGAAAAAATTCTCTGAAATGCTGTTTCCTATGTACCTCTCTTAGCTCAGATTAGTTGTTTGGTAAGATGAGAGAGACGCAGACACACAGAGACAGAATGAATGATAATGATTCACTGAACTCACTCATAGCTCAGGGAAATGCTTTATCGGATTTGTCTCACTTTGATGCCAATTAAGCTTAAGGCATAGAGAGGGTCAGGGAGTGAGTATGTGGGCTGGGGGAAGGGATACAGGGCCTCCCTGTGGTGGCTGCAACGAAGTTTGTAATTTATTATCAACTCTTTCTTCTGTGCCATGGTCTGTTGGGCCCTTCCAGGGGTCCAGTTCCTGGGGGCCAAGGTTGTGGTTGATCTAGGCAGATCAGACAGAACATTTTATTTACTCTGTCCCTTCTTTAAATCTAGCGTGACTCAACCTGGCACAGGGCAGGAAAAGTTAACTTGACTCTGATTGAAGCAGTGAACTCCGGGAGTACTCTGAGCTTGGAGTACTGGCCACAGTGGCTTCCCTCGTTGTCAGACAAGAGTTGATGGAACAGTCAGTTCATGCTGATGCCATGCCCTTGTTTAAGAACTGAAATAAACATTCTCAAAATGGTGAGCATTTAAGTATTCCAGATGTGCACTCCACTCCCTGAGTTTCATGCAGAGGCACTGCAGTGTGTTCAGTGCTGTCCTTAGTACTGGAGATACAACTGTGAGAGAAGCTGCCAAGGGCCCAGGTCATGGTCGATGCTTAGAGGAAGCTGAAAAGAGAAAGATATAACTTACATTATAAACTAAATCTCAACTCATTCCTTCAGGGGATTATCAATGCTCCTAACGGAAGGGGTGTTCGGGGAAGTTAATTTACCCAAGTTCTAATAGCCCCTATATGCCATGAACTAAAATGTGAACCAAAACTAGCACTTGAGCTAGTTAACCCAGCTCCTTCTAAAATAGAGTGAAAGCATTCCAGCTCAGCCCTAAGAACTGCAATAGAGGGTGCTTTCACAGTGGTCCTCCCTTGCACCGTGTTCCAGGCAAGAGACTTTCTGGTAGTTTCTGAAGGACATGCAGCATCATGAGCATAGTTCTGTACAGTCTGTGCAAGGCTTTTCCCAGGATACAATGCTTCCCACAGGTGGTTCTAGAAGACCATTTGATGTGGTGCATGCACACATTTTTTGAGGAACACTGACTCTTATAAGAAGAAAAATAAATCCATTTCCATGGCTTTCTTTCTATTTGTATATATATTGAAGATATAGTTTGACACTAGATAAACTTTAGTGAATTCTGAAATCGTCCTTTAAAAGACTAATCGTAGAGGTGGGAGATGGCTGTGAGAGAGTTTGCTGCTTGAGCAAGTTCCAGCCCTGGCACACATGTAAAGATGGCATGGCCATATATCTGCATATATACATGCATGCACCATACTCACACAATACATGCACACACACACACAGATAAATAAATAAATATTAAAAAGTTTAAGGGGGGCTGAAGAGATGGCTTAGTGGTTAAGGTGCCTGTGAAGCCTAAGAACACCCGTTTGAATCTCCAGGTCCCACGTTTAGCCAGACACAAAAATGATGCAAGCACGCAATGTCTCACACACACACAAGGGGGCGCACGTTTCTGGAGTTCATTCACAGCAGCTCAAGGCCTGGTGTGCCTATTCTCTTTCTGCCTCTTCCACTCTTTCTCATTCTCTCTCTCTCTTAAATTTAAAAAAAAAAAAATCTTTAAGGGGCAGGAGAATGGGTTAGTGTGCAAAAGCGCTTGCACACTAAGCATAGGAGAGCACCTGCCTTCAATCCTAAGCACCCACACAGACAGCTCAGAGTGGCCATGCATGCCTGTAACTCCAGTCCTGTGTGGGAAGGAGACCTAAGAATCACTGGAGCTCCCAGGTTAGGCAGTCTGGCCCAAAGCAGCAGCTGTGCGTTTACTGACTGTGTCTCAAGGAAACATGCAAGTGAGTTATAGAGGAAGAGACTAGGTGTTTTGCTTAGACCTCTTCATGATGCTCAGGGACATATGCATCTGTACACAAGCAAGTATATACCACACTCACACCACCACCACCACCAGCAGCAGCAGCAGCAGCACACATACTACAAGCAAACACAAACATGTGTGCATGTACTCGTGCCCCAAAACAAAAACAAACAAACAAACAAACAAAAAAACAATTGGATGGCTGGACGTGGTGACACATGCCTTTAATCCCAGCACTCGGGAGGCAGAGGTAGGAGGATCGCCGAGAGTTCGAGGCCACCCTGAGACTACAGAGTGAATTCCAGGTCAGCCTGGATCAGAGTGAGACCCTACCTGGCAAAACCAAAGAAAAAAAAAAAAAAACAAAAAACAATTGGAGGCTGGAGGGATTGATTAGTGGTTAATGCACTTGCCTGCAAAGTCAAAGGACTCAAATTCAATTCCCCAGGATTCACATAAGCCAGATGCATATGGTGGCACATGCATCTGGAGTTTTTTTGGTGTGGCTAAAGGTCTTGGAACACACATTCTCTCTCTCTCTCTCTCTCTATGTATATATTTATATCTTTCTCTCTGTGTGTCCGTCAAACAAATAGAATAAATAAATAAATTTTTTTAATTGAAAAATTGTTTAAGGCTTAATTAACATATACTAAATTTAAAGTATATGAGGGCTAGAGAGAAGGTTTAGCAGTTAAGGCACTTGTCTCCAAAGCCTACGGACCCATGTTCAACTCTCCAGATCCCACGTAAGCCAGATGCACAAAGGTGAGGCAAGTACAAGTTTGCATATGCCCACTAGGTGGCACAAGCATCTGGAGTTCAATCTCAGTGGCTGAGGCCCTGGTGCATCAATTCTCTCTCCCGGTCTCTCTCTCTCTAAAAGAATAAAAATAAAATAAAATAAAGTACATGAGTTAATGCACTTTGAGATATGAATACATCCATGTAATTTCTACTCTCCCAAACATCCAAAAATGTAATTATATCCTTCAATCCCAGAAGTTTTCTCATGATTCTTTATTATTTCTCCTTTCCCTGGCCTGTATTGCCTGCCTCATATCCAGTCTGTTTTCTCTCACTATAGGCTTATTTGCATTGTTAAGAATCTTATCTAAATGGAACCCTGCACTACATGGGTCTCTTTTGTTTGCTCTGTTTGAGGTGGAGGGCTCTTCCCTTTAGCACTGAAATTTTGATACTGGCACATGGTGGACACCTCTATCAGTGTGCCCCTCCCCCCTGCTTTTGCTGAGGCCTATGCTGTTGCACAAATATAACAGTTGAATTGTTAGCCTGTGGGTAGACATGACCTGTAGGTTGTTTATTATTTTTGGCAATTACAGATTAAGCTTATGTTAACATTTGGGTAAGTATCTTTGCAAACATTTGAGGTTTTCTCTTCAACAGATAAATGTTTAGGAGTGGAATGGATGGATTATACGCCAGTGGATGTTGAACTTATTATGAAATTAACAAGCTCTTCATGAGAGGATGGACTGGACTGCTTTCTACCTCCACGAACAGTGTGTGAGAATCACAGGCTCTGCCATTCTTTCTAATGTGATAGAAATAGTCATTTTAATTTTAGCCACTTAAAGGTGTACAGACATCTCTTTGTAGTTTCAGCTTACAACTTTCCATTGGCTAAAGATGCCATGCAATTTTGGGGGAGCTTATTTACCGTTCATGTATCTTCTGTCTCTTTTTTTTCAGTACCAGCAATTGAACCCAGGCTCTAGAAGATTGAAGCAGGTACCCTACCACTGAGCTACATTCTCACCCAGATAACTTTATTTACTTTCTTATGTATTTAATTGCAAGACAGGGCCTCACTAAGTTGCTCAGGCTGACCTGGGACTCAGTATGGAGCCCAGGCTGGCTTCAAACTTCTGACCTTCCTGCGTCAGCCCCCTTCGTGGCTAGAATTGCAGGCATGTGCTGCTGACCTGGGCTCTCTATATCTTCTTGAACAAAGTGTACAGTTTACTCACTCCCTGTCTTTTAATGAAGTTTTTGATTTCTCTCTCTTCCTCCTCAGCCTCTTTATTGTGATACATTGCAGATAAAATTTCCTTATTTGTTATATTGTTTCCAAATTTATTTTCTCCCAATCCATGGCTTATTTGCTCATTCTCTTAGCAGTTTCCAAGAGAGTGGAATTTGATATTTTGAGGAAGTCCAGTCACCAATATTCTTTATAGGTCTTGTTGAAAAATCACATCCCAAAAACCGCTGACTAACCCAAGAGCATGAATTTACCCCCATGATTTTCTTTTCTACAAGTTTAATACTGATTATACTTTATACCATCTAACTATGGTCTGTTTCAACGTAGATTTTCTATATGGTTGAATCCCAGATGTGAATGAAGATAAATAATTATCCTGATTTGTTCAACATTGCCCATGGCTGCTTTGAATTTCAATTTTCAATTATTTGTTGGTAGCTATAAAAATAAAATGAATTAGTATCGACTGACTTTGTTACCTGAAAATTTGCTGAATTTGTTTATTAGTTCTGGTACTTTTGTGAGTTCCTTAGGATTATGTCATCTGTAAATATTGGTTTTTATTTAATTATAGTATTTTTTTTATTTCTTTGTCTCCAATATGGGTGCTCTTTCTTTTCTTCCTTTGCCTAATTACACTAACCAGAACTCTCCATTCATTTTGAAAACTAGTGAAAACAGACATCCCTGCCTTGTTGCCCATGTTAGGGGGAAACACTCAGTCTTTGAATAGATGTCCTTTTTAAAAAAGAAAGTAAACTATTTTATTTATTACTTTTCAAGAAGAGAGAGATAGAGAGGAGAGAGACAGACATAAAGAATGGGTGCACCATGGCCTCCAGCCACTGTAAACAAACTCCAGACACATGCACCACTTTGGACATCTGGCTTTACATGGGTAGTAGGGAATCGAACCTGGGTTATTAGCCTTTGCAGGTAAGCACCTTAACCTCTGAGCCAACTTTCCAATCTTAAATAGATGTTCTTTATTTAATTCAAGATGTTTCCTATTCCCATGTTGCTCTGAGTTTGTCATTGTTATTGCTTTGCTTATTTGTTTATTTGTTTGAATCTGAGTGGTCATCATATTGTTTCAAGTGTTTTTCTGCATTTATTAAGACAACTATATGACTTTTCCTTTGCCCTAATATACTGAATTTCAGACATTGGTTTTCAAACTTTAAAATAACTAAGCCTTGCATTTCCAAGATAAATCTTATTTGAGAAGGGAGGGAGAGTAAGAGGGAAGCAAAGATATTTGAATTTTAATTTGCTAAAATATTGTTTGAGGGCTGGGGAGATAGGTTAGCAGTTAAGGCACTTGCATGCATGCAAAGCCTAAAGGCCTGAGTTTGATTCCCCAGTACCCACATAAAGCCAGATGTGCAAAGAGATACATATGTCTTGAATTCATTTGCAGTGATAGGAGGTCCTGGCTTGCCAATATTCATTCATTCTCTCTCTCTCTCTGTCTTTATCAAATAAATACATAAATTTGTTTAAATATTATCTAGTATTTCTTATCTATATGCATGATGGAGATTGACATGCATTTCCTTTTACTAAAATGTTTGCTGTGGTCTAGAGAGATGGCTTAGCAGTTAAAGCATTTGTCTGCAATACCAAAGGGCCCAGGTTCAGTTCCCTAGGACCCCCGTAAAGCCAGATGCACAAGGTGGCACAAGCATCTGGAGTTTATTTACAGCAGCTGGAGTCCCTGGTGTGCCCTCTCTCTCTCTCTCTCTCTCTCTCTCTCTCTCTCTCACACACACACACACACACACACATAAATAAATAAATATTTGAAAAAAAATTTTGCTTGTGTTCAAACTAATGCTGGCCTCTTCGAATCAGCTGAGAGGCATTTATTCCCTCTTTAATTGTCTGGAGTATGATTTGGAAAGTTGTCTCACAGCTCACTAATGCCTTTTCATTTCATATCTTTTTTAAAAAAATGATTTATTTACAAGCAGAGAAAGAGACAAAGAATAGGTTGACCAAGATTGAGAGAATGGGCGTGTCATGATGTTAGGCTACTGCAAACGAATTCCAGGTGCATGTGTGACTTTGTGTATCTGGCTTTAGGTGGGTACTGGGGAATGGGTCCCAGGGTGTTAGGCTTTGTCAGCAAGTGCCTTAACCACTGAGCCATCTCTCCAGCCCATCATTTCTTCTCTCTCTATCTCTTTTTTTTTTTTTGTCTCCCTCTACTTGATTTTGGATACTGTCAATTACTATGTCTAAATGTTCACTGACCTTTGCTTCTATGACATCAAGTCTACAGTTCATCTCATCTGAGTATGTTCACCTCACTTATCATAGTTTTTAGCTTAAGAACTCCCATTTGGGCTCATCTCTTAATCTGTGTCTCTTGGGTTCTTTGTAAATATACAGAATGAAGCTATCATAGCTGTTTCCACGTTTTTGTTCATTGTAACTAACACCTGTGTCAGTACTGGCTTGAATGAAACTAATTGCTCTTTTTCTCTTGTCATATGTTGCTAGCTTGCAAATCCAGTATTCTCTGATTTGATGCAAGCCATTGTCAGTTTTGTTTTAGGTGTTGTGTACTGCATGTATTCTTATAAATGTTACGTTCTTTTGTTTTGATCCAGGGTATTGTTAAGTTGTATGGAAACTGTGTGGTTCTTTGAGATCTTCTGTAAGGTAAGATCAGGGCACTCATCCCTGTAGGGCTGACTATCGACCACTTCTGAGGCAGTACCTGTTTGTGCACTTTTATAATACCCCAGGAATTGCAAGAATTCCTCATCTGACTGGTGGGAGCACACACAGTTCACAGACCTGTGGCAGCCCAGGACAATCTTCATTCGCTCCTTGTTCCCCTGCAGGTCCTGATCTCTACTTGCTAAATGTTTGAAGTGAGCCCTCTGCAGATTATCTGGAGGTTTCTCTCTCCTCCCTTTCACTCTTGCTCTGGCCTTATATGTCCAGCATTCTTCTCTGTGAATTCTAGCTGCCTTTACCTCTCTCTTCAGCCCTGGGAGTCTGGAAGGCTCCACCTGGGTTGGGTCCTTTCCCTGAAATGCAGTGCAGTGGTTTCTTTGTAAGATTCCTATGAGTATTCTTTTCATGTTCTGGAATGAAGCTAAATTAATTGGAAATAGATGGCCCTTATTGGATCTTGCTTCTTAGACTTGTTAGGCGTGATCAGAGGAGTGCTCATTGCAGGGTTGATTATCCCCTAGACAGGGAGCTCGGGCAACCTTGGGGACCACCTCACTTGTTACTGTCTGTGGGACCATTGTCTCTTGATCAGATCTTTAAGATTATTATTTCATAAATTTCATGGATTTTTTTTTTTGATTGCTTCAGTAAGGAGCACAAATATATTCACTCGTACTCCATCTTGACTCAGAGTATAATGTCCTTCACTCTCAGTCACTTTTTAAAAACAAAACAATGAGGGGATAGAGGAATTGCTTAGCAGTTAAGGCACTTGCCTGTGAGGCCTAAGGACCCAAGTTCAATTCCCCAGTTCCCATATGTCTGGAGTTCATTTGCAGTGGCTGGAAGCTCTGGTGTGTTCTCATTCTCTCTCTGTCTGCCTTTCCCTCTCTCTCAAATAAATGAATAAATAAATAAAATGTTTTTAAATGATAAAGCAGACCCCAAACCTTGCACAAGCAAGCTGAGATGGATAGGATTTTAAAGCTTTTTTTGTTCTCTGTGCATTTATGTATGTACTTAGAATGTATGTACAAAAACCAATTCTACTCTCCCATTATTGATAATATCAGAAAGTAGCAAGAACACATGAATTGGTTGAAGTGTGAAAAAGAAATCAACTTAAAAAAAAAAAATAACGTAAGTGAAGAGCCGGACAAGAAGTAAGTGAAGAGCAGAGGATGGATGGGGAGGGGAATAAGAGGGTGATTGACAGCAGGAGGACCCCAATGTAGCACATCAGGCCCCAGTTTGACTCCTCCTGGGTGGACTCCTTCCATCTGGTCTTTCAGTGTCTCTGTTCGCTCTCTCACAGCAAATGTCATATTCTAGTGACATTTTTATCTACAGGAGTGTGCCTCCTTCATTGTCCTGTAGACCTGTGCCACCCACCCAGTTCTATAGCCACTAGCCAGGTATGGTTACTGAACTGAGATGTGTCCTATGAATAAAATGAACACCAGATTTAGAAGGCAGCATACATAAAGATTTTAAGATATTTCCTTAACAATGTTCATGTTGAATATAGATTTAAAGAATGGTTAGGCTCTATTCGGTTAAGTAAAATATTTCCTTGCATTTAATTTCATTTCCCTTCCCTTTCTGATGTGGATGTGCGACATGTGTATGTGTGTGTGTTCATGTCTGTTAGCACAAGCATGCAGGCCACACAATGCATGTGGAGGTCAGAGGACAACCTTCAGGTATGGGTTTTTGCCTTCTGCCTTGCTTCTGAGGCAGGGTCTCCATCATTCCTCTTTGCCATGTTTACTAGACTAGCTAGTCCCTGAGCTTCTGGGGGATTCTCCTGTCTCCACCTCCCATCTTGCAGTAGGTGCTCTGTGATTACAGATGCTCACTACTGTGTCCAACTTTATATCCGTCCAGGGGATTCGAACTCAGAGACTCACACTTCCATGGCAGACACTTATCCATCTCCCTATAGCCTCTGCCCCCTTTTAAAAATAATATGACTAATAGAAATTTTGAAGCCGTATACGTGGCTTGCATGTGTGGTTCACCTTTTATTTCTATTAGCAGTGTTCTTCATGTTGTCCACCCGAGTTTCCCCAGACCAAGCCTGAACAGGGCAGAAGCTCCTCAAATACCTTAAATATTAGTGACTGAAAAAGTCCATGAATGTTAAACAGGTCACTTCCATGGGACTGAGACGATTGAAGGAGACAGCCTCAGTTTCTTCCTTCATGTAATGGAAGTCATAAATTACCCAGACAAGGAGGATAAGATGAGAGATTTATGGAGAACTCCTAACACTCACTGGACCTGGCCCGGTGGACATGCTCAAATTAAGTTAGCCAAGGAAAATCTCTTCCCTTACACTCATGATGTAAGAAGCCCTGTGTGCCAAGGATAAGGAGACAGGATGCTTCTCAAGGAGCAGCTTGATTATTATGCAAATCCACTCCACACACTTCACTCCTGTGTATAAAGACCCCAAGACCATGGCTTATAACACTCCACCTCAACCCCTCTCCCCCCACCTTATTGATGTTCTGATATTTTGCTACTTATAAAGCATAGTGTGTGTGTGTGTGTGTGTGTGTGTGTGTGTGTGTGTGTGTGTAAAACAATTCTTCCAGGTCTTATCTTATAGCTAAAAATAATGTACTTGTAAATTGCTTTATAAATTATTTATCACGAGGGGCTTCATCATTGAACAAGTCCTACAACGTGCTGTGAAAATGGGGGGTGGAGAATGGCAGAGAAGGAGGGAGAGGAAAAGGCATTGGAATCACTTATAAATAATATATTCATTGGTCAAAGAAAGTTATCGCCTTTTATGAAGTGTTTGGAATTCATTTTGCATGCTAAGTGGGGTCCTCTTGCTGACTCGTGGGTGACTGGCTATAGCTTTCATGTTGCTTCATCTATGAACTTGGTGATCAGGATTCTGTTTGTTTATTTCAGCCAATGCTACAATTGCCATGACCCATCACCTGGACGTAAACAGAAAACAGGACTAACCGGTACCGCCGAGGAGACATAAAGATGTGTTGGCAACTCCTGGGAGAGAAGTCTGTGTCCCTGAGATGGGCTATGCATTTGGTATTCATCGTGTAAGTGCTGTGCTTAATGAAGGCATTTGGTATTCATGTGGATGTCACATGTATTTCCAGAGATGCTGGGCTCTAATTTAGCATGGGTTAATGGACACCTCTATTAAAATGTTATGGAAAGTTTGACATTCAAATAACCCAGTTTTAAAAAGCAGACAAATCTAGACATTAAATCTGAAGGAGAGAAAATGTTTCCGAAGTCAAGTATATAAATGCCAATCTTAGACAGAAGCATTAATCTGCCTTCATGGGGGGACGAATGGTTGACCCAAGTTCATCTTGCTCTTTCACCTTCCCAGATCCCTCTTGTGCCTAGACTTCGGTGAGTTGCACGGAACCACTCATGTTGTAATAAGTGGAGGTGGGTCAGAAGAGAAGGGAGAGCATATTCATGTTCAATGAACAATTTTACTTGTAATTTCAAATCCTTGCCTTCCCTTTGCTTTCTGTAATCATCAAAGGCACATTTTATTATTCCCATATAAAAATGAAATAAAATTGAAAGTGATTCGCAAAGAGCCATACTTCATTAGTAAGTAGGAAGAAAGGGTTAGAATACTCACTCTACTATTATAATTTCTCTTATTAATTTCACAAATGTTTACGGCACCCTTTGTGCCAAATGCCCTTATGAGCTGGTCATTGTTAAGAAGCAAAACATACTATCCTACAAATACTTTGGTGAAAGATCCAGCATTTAAAAACAATAAATTAAACTCATACTTACTCTATGACCAGAATTTTATTCTTAAATATCTGCCTAAGATAAAATAAAATATTTCAATAAAATGGAATAGAATGTTCATTGTACTCATAACAGCCTCTTTATTCATCATAGCCTGAGAGCAAGATAAATTAACATAATAAAATGGTCACAGAATGTTCATGACCTCCTTATAATATACAAAAATCAAAAGCAATCCAAGCACAGATCAATGGATAAACAGATGAACTGTGGTATATCCATATGAAGGAATATTTCTTAGTAATGAAAGAAATGAACAATTGCTACACACCAGAACTTGGAAAAATTGCATCATAATGTTGAATAAAATAAGTTTAATAAGATGAGCACATGTCCCATGAATCTATTTAGATTAAGTTCTAGAAAAGAAAAAAAAAACTAGTCAATTTTGAAAACAATCAAAATATAGCAGTTTCTCTGGGATGAGAAGAGTTGAGTTGAACTTTCAAAAGGGACATAAGACTTTTTGGGATGACACTGTTTCCTATCTTGAGAGCAGTTTAGTGAAATAGGTGCATGCATTTTTAATATCTTAAAGAGTTGTATAATCATTACATGTATATTTCACCATATAAACATTTTTCCCCAAGTGAAACACGAGAATCATAAATGAATATTGATAGCTGGTTGATAATGGGTTCAAGAGAGAAGTATACTGATGTCTTCAACTCAATCTGAAAGGCATTAAGAAATAGGATGGGGGAGGGCTGGAAAAACAGCTTAGTACTTAAGGCACGTGGCTGTAAAGCTTAAGGACCCAGGTTCAATTCCCCAGTACCCAAGTAAACTAGATGCACAAGATAGCACGTGAATCTGGAGTTCATTTGCAGTGGCTAAAGTCCTTGGTGTGCCCATTTTCTCTCTGTGTCTGCATCTTCCACCCCCTCAAATAAACAAATAAAATATTTTAAAAAAGAAATAGCATGGATGGATAAATGAATACATACATGATAAAACATTAAAAAATTAGCTATGTAAAATGAGGCATATATACATGAAGCTGTGATCCACAATTCCTTTAGCTTTTCTGTGTTTTCAAAATTTTTGCTACAATATGTTACAAAATAATCTTAAAATAAACAGGAAGACTTCCTGTGCTGATTTTCTGACCACCCAGCAATGAAGATAAGTGCCAAGTAACTTAAAACCGGTAAGCAACTATGCAATTGCACATTGTGGTGAGTGCTCTGAACAACAAAGATAGATTGCGTTGTGAGAGATGCATCACGAAAATTGTTGAGATGGCCCTCAAAGAGCACCTCTTGTGGGAAGTGATATTTTGAAAAGTGAGTTAAGAAGTTGAAAAAAAAAAAGAGGAAACCATGAAAATTGTGCACATCTAGGTAGAAAGATGCAGCATTCCCAAAGATAGGAGAGCACGGGTCTAAACTCAAGAAAGGAAACAATTTAGCATGGGCACAAAAAAGGAAGCAGGTTGTAATGTCTATGTGCGGGGGGCATGGCCCACATGGGTAAGGTCTATGTGCAGCAGGCATGGCCCACATGGGTAACGTCTATGTGCAGCGGGCATGGCCCACATGGATAAGGTCTACATGCATGCAGCATGGCCCAGAGGGGTAAGGTCTACGTGCAGGTTGCATGGCCCACATGGGTAAGGTCTATGTGCAGGGGGCATGGCCCACACAGGCACACAGGTAAGGTCTATGTGCAGGGGGGGGGCATGGCTCACACGGGTAAGGTCTATGTGCGGGGGGCATGGCCCACAAAGGTAAGGTCTATGTGTGCGGGGCATGGCCCACACGGGTAAGGTCTATGTGTGGGGGCATGGCTCACACGGGTAAGGTCTATGTGAGGGGGGGGCATGGCTCACACGGGTAAGGTCTATGTGCGGGGGGCATGGCCCACACAGGTAAGGTCTATGTGCGGGGGGCATGGCCCACACGGGTAAGGTCTATGCGGGGGGGCATGGCTCACACGGGTAAGTCTCTATGTGCGGGGGCATGGCCCACACGGGTAAGGTCTATGTGCGGGTGGGGGCATGGCCCACACGGTGGTTGGGGGGGCATGGCCCACACGGGTAAGGTCTATGTGGGGGCATGGCCCACACGGGGGCATGCGGGCATGGCCCACATGGGTAAGGTCTATATGTGGGGGGGGCATGGCTCACACGGGTAAGGTATATGTGTGTGGGGGCATGGCCCACACGGGTAAGGTATATGTGCGGGGGGGCATGGCTCACATGGGTAAGGTATATGTGCGGGGGGGGGGGCATGGCCCACATGGGTAAGGTCTATGTGCGTGGGGCATGGCTCACACGGGTAAGGTATATGTTTGCGGGGCATGGCCCACATGGGTAAGGTATATGTGCGGGGGAGGCATGGCCCACACGGGTAAGGTCTATGTGCAGAGGGCATGACTCATGTGGGTAAGGTCTATGTGCAGGGGGCATGGCCCACACAGATAAGAACCAGTGAATAGTGGACGTGGAGTCTAGGCAGGACTGTGGTTTTTTTGTTTTCATATGCCCTGGCTGTCATTTCCATATAAGGTATCCCCCAAAGGCCTGCGTGTGAGAGCAAAATGGATGGTCCCTAGCTTAGATTGATTAGGAGGTGGTATTACTTTAAAAGTGGGGGCTCTTCAGGTTATTGAGGACAGTGCCTTGGAGGGGATAATGGGACCCTAGTCCTTTCCTCCTCTTCCACTTCCTGGCTATAAGGTAAGTGAATTTATTCCATAAGACAATCCTGCCGTGGTATAGGCCATAGGTTAATATAATGGAGTCGACCCGCTATGGATTCTGTAATGGAAACCTCTTCAACCCTAAATCCCCCATGTCCCCTCCCCAGCCCCATGCAAAAAAAAGTACACCTTCTCTCTTTATATGCTCAAGGTCTCAGGTATTTTGTTACACAATGGAAACTAACACAGCCTTGAAAAAGACTGATTGTGTTGATCATCTCTGGATTAATTGGAGCCCACCCAGGGGATTGTCCTCAAAGCCAAATGACATGACAGCTACACTAATGATCACTATATTTAGTCAATGCCTGATTTATAGCAAACACTGTGGCAAGCACTTGATATTGACTTCACTTAAATGTCACATTTCCTTAAGCCACAGGTGATTTTAAATAAATATATGAATATGTGGTTTTTTTTTTTTTTTTCCCTTTTACACATGAGGAAATTGTGGTTTGGGGAAATGTAGGCAGCTTGTGTAAGGTTGCAGAGTTGATGCACGATAGAACTGATATTCAAGTCTGAAATAACACAGAGAACTCATTGCATTATGTAAGAAATACTCAGGGCAACTGGGGAGGTGTAAGCCACAAGCAGAGATCTCCACAAGCTCCTAATATACTCTCTAATCGTAAGGAGCTGAATTAGCACCGACAAGAGGATATTCTAAAATAGACCAAACAGCCAAAACATGGCAATGAACAAAGTTGTCCAGAGACGGAAAAGCCACATGCGATTTGTAAGACTGTTGGCACTTCATTCTGTGCAGCCACTGGAGCCTGAGTTGGAAGGCCTAGGCTCAAGGTTGAGGCCTTTTCAGTGTGTCCTAACCCTGAGACTGTGTGAGGACAGCCCGGCGGCTCTGCATGGGACTTCTCCAGCAGATTGGCAGCAGCTGTCTTCCAGAGCTGTGTATTAATAACATCTCCATCGATGCCGCATTACACAAACAACCTTTTCCATTTAAACCACATTTATCGCTGGCCTCACGAGAATTGTTGGTGAGACTGGAGTGCTGGCTACAAAAAAAAAAAAAAAAAAAGGCTGAACTGGCAGAGTAAACAGTCACTGCTCAGGAGGGGGAATCAGCAGGACTCCCCAGTGGGACCACTGTCTGGTATCTGCTACTTTCCAGTGCTGTTCTACAGGGTCTAAACGCAGCCTAGAAGTAAGCAGCAGGGTATATGAAGACATCACTATTAGATGCAATGATGTCCCTTGGTTTGGAAATGCAGGGTATCCAGGACCAAATGTCACAAATGGGGGGGAAAAAATCAAGTTACTTTCAGCTCTGCTTTATCGAAATTAAGCTCCTAAACTTTATCCCAGGAGACCAGCAAGGCTTGTAATTAGCATCCCGTGTTGTGCGTATCTGTTTGTGCTTTTATCCCCTACTGATACCTAACGCATAGGTGGTGAAGTGATTCGACGGTTTGAAGGTGTGCTTTACACCAGGCACTACATTAAGCAATCTGTTATGTCATCTCATTAAATCTGTGTGGTGCCTGTGAATTTGCTCCTCTTATGGTCTCCATTTGTAGATAAAGACAGAGTTATTGAGTCATGCTGTCAAGTCCACACAACTGCAATATGGCAGGGCACATAATCAAATCTATCTAATGCCGACTCTAAACACTTTATTTTTAAGTACTATAAGCCTATGGATTAATGAGTAAATGGGTGACAGGAAGCTCAAAGCAAACTCATGAATCTAAAAAGCCTGAGCCATTAGGTTAGAATTGAAAAATAAATAATAATGATGAAGAGAAAAAAAACATTTTTGAGGGAAAAAAGAAAGCAAAGCTGACCAAAGCAAAAGAAGTGGGCCTATAGTTATGTGCTAAAATTCCTAACAGTGAAGGTGAAGGGGGAAGAAAGGAGATGTGTCTCCCACGTCCTTCTCATACCCCTAGCGAGAGGGAGCTCAAGTCGCATGAACAGAGTCAGCTTCATGTTGGGAACTCTGAGCATCCTCAAGCCGGTCCCCATGTGGGTCGCACATCTCTAAACACACCAGCTGCAGAGATGAGTAACATCCAGGCTTAAAAATCCCATCGCTGCTCATTTGGTCCACTTAACCAGCCCTTCAAAAGTGATTTCCCTGTGAATATGCATTATCTCCTATCTACCGGTGACGCTGGATGTGTGAGGAATGAACACAATGACATAAATTGTGATGATTCTCTGGAAAGCGGAGTTAGCACAGCACATGTGTTCATTTGCAGAACAAACCCTTTGGTTACAGTAAGTTCAGGGCCCAATGTCCAAGCTGTTTAGCCCTTCCTTGGGTAGAGAACCAAGACTCCATTTTCCTGAGTGACGTGATTAAGTCTGGATCATGCGCTCACGTTTGTTTAGCAGAACTCAGAGCAGGGCTTAGTTATTCCACCATGGCTGTCCTCAGTAACATAGGCCAGCCCCTGCATTTCTAGCCCAATAAGATGGGCTCACATATAATAGCGTGACTCTTCTTACCAGAGGAAGATTACTTCAGCTGTTCAAACAGTAACAATTGTATCCGTTTGCTGGGGAATGAAAACTGAGGCTCATAGGAAGAAGTGTAATGTTCCATTCCATGTGTGTTGCAAGTGATGATGGAAATGAGTTATAAAACCAAGTATGGGGCTGGAGAGATGGTTTAGTGGTTAAGGCGCCTGCCTCCTAAGCCTAAAGAACTCTGGTTCCAATCTCCTGTGGTTCCAGTCTCCAGGTCCCACATTTAGCCAGATGCAAAGTGACACAAGGGTGTGATGCCGCACTTGACCACAAGGGGGCGCACGCATCTGGATTTCGTTCACAGCAGCTGAGAGGCTGCTGGCGCACCCATCTCTATCGGTCTTCCTCTCCCTCTCTCTGTCTCTCTCCAAAAAAAAAAAAAAAAAAAAAAACCAAGTATGTCACACCCCAAATCTTTCCACTGTATCATACTGTTTCTCTCATGAGGACAGTTAATGAACCACGTGTGTGTGTGTGTGTGTGTGTGTGTGTGTGTGTGATGTGGGTGGATCTTTCCACTGTATCATACTGTTTCTCTCATGAGGACAGTTAATGAACCACCGTGTGTGTGTGTGTGTGTGTGTGATGTGGGTGGAGGTCAGAGGACAACCTCAGGCTGTTGTCCTCTCCTTCCACCATGTTTGAGACAGGGTCTGTCTTGTTTGTTGCTTCCTTCTGATGACAGACTAACTGGCCTGCAAGCTTTGGGATCTGCTGACTCTGCCTCCCATTGCCACAGGCACTTTGGTATTACAGACATGTGAGCTACTACTTACATATAGCTGTACATGCGTTCTGGTGATCAAAACTCTGGTCATCAGGCTTTTGCAGCCAGAAATTTTAGCCACTGAGCCATCTCCCTAGTTCCCAATGGTCCACTCTTAATTCAGGACAGAAACAGTGACAATCCAGTATTTTTCACTGAGATACTTATTTGTCATCTTGCTTTAAGGATATGTGAAATCAAAGAGTTAAAACCTGGGCTGGAGAAGATGGCTTAGCAGTTAAGGAGTTTGCCTGCAAAGCCAAAGGACCCTGGTTCTATTCCCCAGAACCCACATAGGCCAGATGCACAAGGAGGCACATGCATCTGGAGAATGTTTGCAATGGCTAGAGGCCCTGGCACATCCATTTTCTCTTTCTCTCTCTCTACCTCTCTCTCTCTCTCTTAAATAAGTAAATAAATATATTTTTTTAAGAAAGTGTTAAAAGTCATACCAAAATTTGCAATGCAGTTTGTTCTACCTTCACTTTAGGAAATCTCTTACCAAATCTAAGGCTATTTTCTTTCTCCTGCACTAATTGTTATTGCTGTGTTTCCAACAAAGGATAAAACCTGCCACTTTAAGAGCCAAGACCCTACAGTTTCTCATGGATTTTCCCCTTGCCACACTAAAATCTTGCCCGAGGTCCTCTTAGAACCTATTAAATATGAATGGGCAGGTGAGGTACTCACTTCCCTGGCATCCTTTCCTTGGAAACCCCCATTACTGAAGAATACAAGCATCAGGGATAGCCCATTGCATATAAATTCTTAATGGGCTGGCGGGTTGTAAGGATACGTGGATGAGAAAAGGATGGGCAGACAGGCTCCTGTCTACACCTAACATTCGATCTAAATGAGAGCCAAAAAGCTGAAATGATACCCTAGGAGGCACCAGACACCCTGGGAGACGCTCAGCAGTCCATTTGGACTGAGCCCAGACGGATCCACGTGAAGGACTCCCTGGCCAGGTCTAATGAGCTCAACTGTGTTCACAGCCTATTTTTCAAGGCATTGCATTGCCCCGAACAGGTGCTGCTATCCAACTGTTCTGGAGGGGGATGTGTGTATGTGTGTGTGTTTCTGTCTGTCTATCTGTCTGTCTGTCTAAACTTTCGTTCTGCCTCTGTGTGTCTTTGAAGCTTCTAGTATTTCACTCTTTAAGACCAGCCCTAAAAACCAATTTGTCATCTCCCATCGGAGTGTACTAAGGTTACACTCTAAAATGCACTAACGCTGAGATAACCCAGAAGCTCATGTAGGCAATCAGTTTTGTCTTCAGTGACATTTGTAATGGATTGGCCCTAGCTGCTTGGAAGGCTGTGTTTGGAACTCTGAAGTCACATCCATGGCCAGTGAGAAGCAAGCAGTAATTGGTTAACAAAGTTTTCCACAGACACAAGAGTAAGAGTGAGGACAAGAGGTGCGTCACACATTTTTTTACATCTGAGAGCCGATCTCTGTTTTTCTAATGTGGACAAGAATTTCCTGCCCATGAATTTAGGTCTACAGCCTGTGACAAAGCTGGGAAGGAGGCGGAGTCTCTGCTTCTGCAGACAGTCAAACCCTGAGGCTGTTCCAGGACGGGAGGAGGAGTCCTTTGAAGGAGCACACCGTGGGTGAGACTTGGAATCATTCACCGCAAGACAGCCTCGTGAACATGCGTGTGACTCCTAGAAATGTGACTCCTAGGGTATGACTTCACCCATATATTCCCATCCCCAGTCAGTCCTGGGACATGGCCGCCTGCCTCTCTTCTGAACCCCTGCCTCCTAAAACTGGATCCTGTTTACCTTCTGTGGACATGTCTCACATAACCTCTTAATATGCCGTGCCCTCATCAGAATTTTTTAGGTTCATTAAGAAGCTTAAAAAAAGGGCTGGAGAGATGGCTTAGCAGTTAAGGTGTTTGCCTGCAAAGCCAAAGGATCCTGGTTGGATTCTCTAGGACCCACATAAGCCAGATGCACAAGGTGGCACATGCATCTGGAGTTTGTCTGCAGTGGCTGGAGGCTGTGGCATGCCCATTCTCTCTCTGTCCCTCTCTCTTTCTCTCTCTGTGCCTCTTTCTCTCTCTCAAATAAATAAAGAAATTTTTTTTAAAAAAAACTTAAAAAAAAAACCTAAAAATAATGCCCTCCATTGTTCTTTGGTCGTGACACAGTGAGGGCTCTTCATGTTTAGCCACTTCAGTCCCTTCACTCTGTAGAAAAGCCTGAGATATAGAAACACCAAGAGATGCTGCAGAAACCACAAGTGATATGGTTGTAGGAGGCTGATGCTGAGCTCTTGACTCCTAGGCTAAGGTTCTTCTCAGTGGGACCTACATGACTTCTTAAGAACAGTGCCCATTGCAAGCCAATATCTGACATTTTGAGCATGTTATTCATATGCTAACTGTTATAACTACAGTGGGAAACCCTGGCATATACAGAGGCCCTATTGCACCTGGGGTCCACGAGGAAAGCCAGCACACTTGAAATTCCATAAAGTCAAAGAAATCACATTGAGCTGAGAATTAAGATCTATAAGCTACTAGGAATAACCCTTCGGTCTGATCTTCATGGATGCATGAATGACACCAAAGAACATGTTCAAATTAGCATGTGAAGACATTTGAATTCCCTCCAGAAACCATCCGTTTGGTTATCTAAGTTCTGTCTGGTTCACTCACACTCTTCGATCTCTAGAATAGAGATAGAGGTGTGGCATGGGTCTACAGATGAATGAGAGAACATGTAAATGATTTTTTGGGAAAATGTGGGATAGAGAGAGGTGAAGAAACCTGAGGTTGGTCTCTTCGAATATTAGTTAATAAAGTGACCAAAGAATACATACATCAATGTACTGACAATGAACTCTGCAGGCAAATAACTGCCCAGCTCATAGATTGCAATGGGAAAGAAAATGAGTACAGGAGCTAATGGACCTGGGTCCCAATCCTACCTTATCTATCACTCTGAGACGTCATTTGAAGAGTGGGCATGATCTGCCTCCTACAGTCTTTGAAAGGATGAACTGGGTTAGTGTCAAGTTTGGAATAAGAATAACATAATCAACAAGATGTTTGCAAGTAGAGAAGTTTTTGATAATGTAGCAATAGAAAGGTTCCAATTAGCCCTTCAGCATCTTCTCTCCAGTTCATGATAATGGTCCTCATTTGGATTTTGAGAACTGTTTCTCTACCACTCTGAGGCTTCAAGGGTCTGGAGGAGCAGGGATCAGATCAAGCAAACTAAAATAACTTCTTTCCAGTGGCACTGAAGATGAAGCCCATATTTTTTAAAAGTTTATTATTATTATTATTATTATTATTATCAAGATTTTTCATATGGATACAACATGTGTTGGTACCCTCTTTTCCCTCATCCCTATTCCCATTCCGTTGAGGACCCTCCCCATGGGGTTGTGGTTTATGCACTGTGGGAGCAGCAGTCAGTTATTTTGGGGGGAGTGTTTCTGGCCATAATGTCTCAACCAGTGGCTCTTACAATCTTTGCGCCCCCTCTTCCACAAAATTCCCTGAGCTGTAGTGGGTGAGTCTTAAGTCTACCTCAGAGATGAGCTCTTAGGAGTCTCTGGATCTCGGCTTTGGTAGGTGTTGAGTGTCCTCTGCTTCTTCCTCCTACACCCGGGTGCTGATTATCAGATTCAGCATGGAAGCATCACTCTTGCTCATCTCCCCAATTCCTCTGTGGATTCAGCTGTGGCTTGGCTGAAGTGCAAGGGGCAGTTTATCTTCTCTGGTCTCACCACCTTCTGAAAAAGAAAAACAGATTCTCCAATGGAGAGTGAAGTCAGCATAGTTTAAATTTGATAAATTATTAATTTCTAGAGAATTTGATGTATGTAACCCCTCTTTTAGCCAAAGACTAATGAGAGCTTGACACTGGAGAACATAATCTTTGTCTCCATAGGATTCTGATCTGGTTCCCAATTCCACTTATGGGTTCCTTTACAATGAGTGGATCTCTTAGCCAATCAAAAAGCTATTGGTTACCCACCAAGGCTATGTGCCACTATTACACTGGCATATATTTCTGTCAGGGTGTTTGCTTCTGAGTAGCTTAGACTTCTGGTTGCTCAGACTATTGTTGGCCATTTTCCCAGAGCAGCTCATGTAGCACTTTCCGGTGCTAGGTAGCCTAACTATCTGGGGACTGGTTTTCTTCTGAATTCCAGCCAGGTCTCTCCATGCTCTGTGTCAGCAGCATATGGTGTCTTCAGGAAACAGGGTCTTAGCTTTGCCTCAGGCAGGTAACCAAGTGCTTTGACAGATATCCGTCTTGATTTGAGGACCTCTTAGGTCTCTCCAATTAACAACTCAATATGGGTAGCAACCAATCTCTGGTACTGGGAGTTACAGGTCAGAGACAGAAAAAAAAATTGTTTTTCTTTTAAGCTTAGGTGAAGCTCACATCTTAATCCTGCCCTAACAAGACATTTCTGCAGACTGTGTGGCTATGAGGACCAATGGACTTTCTCCACTGGAGGTAAACTTGGAAGGAGCAGAGAGGAGTCACTTTACAAGAGGGGGCACATCCACCTGGGAATGAAAACAACAGAGAGCTCAGCTAGTCAAGTCAGGAGACCAGAAAAAGCCTCAATGACATCATTTGACCCCCTCTAAGAAGAGCCACATTTGAAGGCAAGATTACTCACAGAATTTTCAGTTCTATGAGCCAATAAATTCCCTTTTTGCTTAAGCCAGTTTGTATTGGGTTTTCTGTGGCTTACAAGTGAAAGCGTCTTCAGTTACAGATACCTATGAGTTTAAGAGGAATGTTTAAGTTTGGCTTTGGATATAACTTTCAAGAGAAACTGCCAAACCCAACACCTTGGTGGGGGTTAGTAGCTGCACTGGCATTTTAGATACTTCATACTCCATTTCTTCCTATGAGAAATTGAGCATATAAAATCTACCCATGGGTTGCTTTAGAATGGAATGATAATACACATACACATACACACACACTCATATGTATATATAAACTCAAACATTCAAACAGTGCCCCCTCATTTTGGGGTCTCCGTCAAAGTCCAGGAAGAAGCCAGACATGTGGGCTGTTTATTTAAGAGCTCCTATGAGAATGTATTTACAGTTAGAAGTATAATCACTTCAAGAAGAGTTTTAAGTGGCAGAAAAATGAAAGGGCATGCTGAAAAGAGGGTGGGTACTTGATGAAGGGTGCAAGTTTTGAAAAGAGCAAAAAGACAAAATTAAAATTGTTTTCCTTCTAAGAAAGCAGCAAAGACCATGCCAAAATGGGCTGCATTTGTCAAGCTTTATATTTCTGAAGCTGTCTTTCCCAACTTGTCCAGGGAAAAAGGTATCATTTACTGCTTCATAATAATTACCCTGGCTCCACCTCAGTCTTGGGCAATTAGAATATCTAAGGAGCAAGTCTGAGCATCTGTATTTTATAAAGCTGTTATCCAGAGCTGGTTTGAGGAAATATTGTTTATCATGGTCAAAATACATCATGCACATGATGAAACGTTACTTTCCACTGCATTTCTAGATAGCTACAGTTGACTTTACCACCTCAGATATTAGACAAATAATTCCAAACTTGAGAAACTTGATCGGGACCAGAAAAATATTTCAGAGACAACATTATCATTCGAGGGCTGAAAAGTTCATGAACGCCACCTTTTCAATTGTGTCTTGGGTTCTACAGAATGGAGGGGACACTACTTTACATTGATAGTTTCCCATTACTGTGATACTGAAGAACTATCTTCAGCGGGTCATTGTGATACACTACTGCAGTTGAGGGACCTGTAAGATGTCATCCACTATCTGCCCTCTTTGGAAGTTCCTCAGCATGAAGCAAATGCCCTGCTGGACCTCTTTACCTATATGGTAAAGGGAAGATCTGTCCTCCTGCCCCAGCTTGGGACAATTGTGTAAGGCCCCTTCAGCCTCAACGTTCTTCCTGACATCAGCTATGGCTGTTATGTAACTTCATGAAAGCTTAATCTCCCCAGTCCTCTGTGCTGTACGCCTGACATTCACAGGTATTGACCCTCAAGAACACCTCGTAGTAGACTTACCTGCCAATCTTGGTCTAACAGCTTTCTTCCCTTGGGATCCAACTGGAGACCGTTCTCCATTTCCAAAAATGGGTGGCCAGCAAGATATGTCATCATTCAGCTTAGATGGAATATGATATTGTTACTGAGGGAATATAATGTTATTAAAACAATATTTATCATCAGTGAGGAAAATAGCGATGAAATTTAAATGATAAGATATAATTTATGGAAGAAGAAAACGGAATTCTATGCAGGCCATAATTACTATTATGTAAGAAGAAACCAGAGGTGTGAAGCTGGAAGGAAGTCGCACACTAAGTAGCTGTTTGGGATGGGAGGGAAGACGGGAAGGTTATCTGATTTTGTTTTCTTTTGGGAACATCATTTCCATAGTGAGCAGAAAGGCATCCTGGGTGAAAATGGACGTGTACCTGATAAAAACAAGTCTCAGCCAAAGCCAACTGCACATGTGATTCTTGCAGAAAATGCCCTTGGGGAGAAAACTCCTTCATCCAGTTGTCACACTGTGCCCTTGCTGTGGTATCCTGATGGGACAAACAGAGAGGAACAGGCTCAGACTGTCAGAAAGCAAAGCTCAGCTTGGGATTGACTCTCTGCCTGTGAGTGTGAAGGGAAGTGAAGGACCGTTCACCTTGCTCACCTTTATGCCCCAGGTTCATTTATCCTTTCAGTATTTGCTCACTATGCCAATTCAACAAACACATCAGTACACCAATGCTGTCAATTCAACATATCTATCAAAACACCAGTCAGGGCTGTCTTCATTCTAAAAAGCCCAAAAGACACAGATTTCAAATTATCCTTCTCCCCAGTTCGAAGTTGAGGTGAGTTAGGGAGAGGCTCAGAAAGGCTTAGGGAAGTTTCACACTGGCAACAACGAATTAGTGTGTGACCCAGCTGTTCTACTTTTGGGGCTATCACCCAAAGAACTGGAAGCAGGAACATGACCAGTTCTTTGCACACCCATGTTCCTAACAGTGTGATCCGCAGTGGTTGATGCAACCAAGTGCCCAATGATGGATGAAGACATCAACCTAATGTGCTGTAAACGTGCGATGGAAACTTACACAGCAGCCTTTGAAAAGAAAGTAAAGCTGACACCTGCTACAGCAAGATGGGATGCTGAGGATAGTATATGAAGGGAACTAAGCCATTAGGACAAATAATTTCTGTTGTCACTTACATGAAATACCTAGAAGGGTCAGAAACACAGAGACAGAAAGTGGAATGATAGTGACCAGCTGCAAGGGGTCGAGAGGAATGGGAAATTATTTCTTCCTGGGCAGAATTTCACATTGACGAAGCAGAAAAAAAAAAGTTCTAGAAATGGATAGAAATGATGGATACACAACGGTGAGAATGTACTTACCCTCCCTGGTCTTTGCATTTAAAAAAAAAAATGGTTAAAACGCTAAATTCTATGATAAATATATTTAACCACAATTTAAAAAATAAAGATGAAGAAAGAGAGAGAGAGAAAGAGAGAGAGAGAGAGGCGAGGCATGCTCGCTTTCTCTGCTTCTGCTCCTCAGCGAGATGGCGACCAAAAATAGACCCACGGCATTAGCACCGCGCATGTCGCCTTGTTAATTGTCTTGTTTTAGAGGCAGATGTTTTTCACTTACAGACAGTGTGTTTGGGGGAATAGGCATACAAAATGTGCTGGTTTGGCATTTCTGAACCCAGTAAAACTTTGATGAGTGTGAGTTGTATCGCTCTGCGGAGATAAACATCAAATCCAGGGAAGCTGCAGGCCCTTTGTTTTCTCACGAGCTCTTGCTTAACAAGACCTCTTTTAAGCAGGAATGCCTGTGGAATCAAGCATTTTCTTTTGTTTCCTGAAATACTTTTTTTTTTCTTTTAAAGCTTATGGGGGTGGGGTGGATGTGTTTGTTCTTTTTACTCTCTCTTTTTTCCCTTTTTAAAATTTCTTTTTTGCCTACCTAAGGTGAAAACACAGAGAAATGATCAGTGAGCTAGATATTGCCCCAGCCTTGGAATGGAGGTAAGAGTAAGCCAGCCTTGCAGAATTTCTTACCTAAAAATATTCTAAAATGGGGGGGGGGGCGTAAAAAGGACACACAGCCATGGGCTTGCCATCTCCCTCCTCACTGACTCCTGCCTCTTTGGCCTCTTGCTCTCAGTCAGGAATTGGCTGCGCCTCAAAGACCATGTTGACCAATCGGGTCCCAGAGAAACATTAAATTAGAGGGTGCGCCTCTCAGGCAAGAGCTGAGCTCTAAAGTAGAAAGCCTGGGATTGACTGAGCACTAACAGTTACTAGCTGTGTGAATTTACTAATCGGCTAAACTCCAGTCTCATGATTCTGTGAAATGGGAGTCCTCACAGCGGGTACCTCTCAAGCTCAAGGTAGTTTCAAAGATCAAATTAGATACTCACCGGGCAGCACCCAGCACATGGTGTGTTGGAAGAGCTCAGTAAACTTTAGGTCTTCTGATATAAAGCCCATTTTATATAAGCAGCTCTGAATTCTGTCAGGGGAGGGAAAATATGAAATGAATTTCCAAAGAAGGTCTGTAATCCTTAGAAAGTATGAAAAAAAAAAAGAAAAAAATCCAAACATGTCCTCAAATAGCACAAGTCACACCACAGATGACTGAAGAGATGCTCAGGGGAAGGTAAAGAGGTATATTTTTAAAAAGACATATCATATCACTGGTGTTGGGCAATAGTGATTTTCCACACACAGGCAAGAATTTTATAGAGTCCTCTTAATAGCGATGTGCCAGGATCAGTAACAGCAACAATATATTGTTTCATGACTTCAAATTCAACTCGCCTTAAAAGTACTAGAGCAAAATGCCAGCTAAGTGTGGAATTTACTGATTTAGCTGTGGAGGAAAGAAATTCTGCAGATCAGATCAATACAGCCAGTAAAAACAAACTGCAGAATCCCCGTTTTCTGCCGGAGGTCTGTAAGTGAGGGCGGTAAGACACAGCACCTGAGTCATTCTGAGCTCTTCATCTTGAGCGTTAGGAAATGGTACTTCAAAATCATTACAGGGAAAGACCATGATGTTAGGCCACTGTGATTATATTAGATGGCTTGTATAAAAAGTTTGACTTAACAATTTTTTAATCAAAAAATTAGATGCCAAAAGAGGAGAGTTTTCAGCAGAAGGCTGGGATAAGCCCAAACTTCCAAGGGAATTTTTAAAAGAACTTTAAAGGTAGTCATACTTGTGCAATAAAGTGATATAAACTTATGATATTGATGGTACTTCTTTTTAGCTACTAGAAGCCATATAAGGAGGCATAATTATACATGAGTACTTTTAAAACCATTTGACCATTATCATCTCTGTCATCATCATTATCATCATAGTTTCACTAATCTTAACACGTCAGCACAATAGCAAGTTGGCCTTTATCTGTCTCAGGAATTGGCCGGTTTGAAGATCAGCAGCACACAAGTACTACAGAACCTGCTGATACCACAAAGGTCTCAATAGTACTGACACTTGCTACCGATAAGCGTGTATGCCAGTTGCTATTTTAAAGCGCAATTCAGTCACATCTACTATAACGTGGATCCTACAGTTGAGTCATCCCAAGAGCTCTATTGCTAAGTAACTCAGAAGAGCACTCACAGACATGTCCAAAAATGAAAATGCCCACGGAGGCTCAGTTAAGTCCTGTGTGTGTGTGTGTGTGTGTTTGAAGGTGTGTGTGTGATATGAATGCCTTTCCAAGGAGTGGTTCAATACAATGTGTTCATCCATCATGATAAAAATGTTTGCAAGAATTATGACAAATAAATACATGTGTACAAATAGACAAGAGAGGAGTTCACAGTTAGCAGTGCACACATCTCCATTTAGCCAGCAGCTCTGAAAAGGATGTGAAAGAGCCCCAGTAGGCTGTGTGGCAGCTGTCTATGGTGTAAATATTCAGGTAGTGACCAATTTCAGACTACCAGTGACATGCTCATAAATGTGGAGTTGTCATTGTCAATATACTGAATCAAGAAAGTACTAGGGCAATATGTGCCATGTGATGAACAGCTAAATCAGACATCTGTGCCATGTTTGTGTATGCCTGTACATTTCAAATTTGTCAAGAAGATTACCTCTTAGGGGAGATGTGAGCTTACAAGTGGAAGAGTCTTTGTGATGTGGTAAATTTTAGCTGGAATAATTTAAACAATTTTATATGGAAAAATACATCGGATGAGTGAATGAACTAAATTTAAAATAATAACGGCAATTGCATTATTGCAAATGCCCTAAAAGATGCTATTGAGATTTTTGACAAATTATGATATTATGATATTGGCTTGAGCTTAAATAGATGCTAGATGAAAAAGATAGATGGAAGAATAGATATATGATATAGATGATAGATAGATAGATAGATAGATAGATAGATAGATAGATAGATAGATGTTAGATAGGTAATAGATATAGAAGCAGCAAGGAAAGAAAAAGAGCTTTGTGGGTTCCATGGGTGTGATTGGGTTCTGATTGAGGAACAAGATAAGACAACTAAAAAGGGGGAGCAGAAGAAAAGAAGCCACTCAGGGAAGAACAAAGTTAAAATCAAGCCAGGGGCCTTTCTGTGTGTCAACATGAACAGAGAATGGAAGGGACAGAGAACGAGGAGGCAGCCAGTGGTGATCTATATGGACAGGTGAGCACAAGAGACACGGAACTGCACCACCTAGATCCCATTTCAGGACCAGGCACTCGTCTACCAGCTACCAGCTGTGATCCCCCTGGCAGAATGTATTTGCATCCTAGGGTGCAAAATACTTTGGCTAAAGAAAGTTGCCCAACACCGTGCTCCCTCCACAGTGGAAGCCTCTCTCCAATAATGTGCAATCAGTACTAATACCAGACTGCATGGGTGAGGGGCAAATCTTGGCCCTGTCTATGCATCAATTCACTCTCTGTTGGGAGTGACAGCAGTGCTACTGCTATGACATTATGCCTCGCCTGCCCTATCCCACCATCTTCACTTCTTTCTAGTGGCATTCCCAGGATCTCTCACCAGTAAGTCTCCTTGCCTGCAAAGCTCAGATTCCTCAAGATTTTTTCCCAGAAAGCACAACTTATTCTAGCAAGAGGCCAAATTCTGGGAAAGTTTCCCAAGCTAGGGAGGCAGGAGCAGTGTTTCCATCTCAGCATCTTACGAAGGATGCTCTGCATTTAGAACCGCGGCTTAGGGAACAACAAGACTCAGAAAGAAGAGTGTTTCCAGCCAAAGAAAGATGCTAAATGTTGCTGAGACGGAAGGGAAGCAGACTTTGGACCCGCTCCCGAGAGGTGTACAGCTCCACATTCCCACTGCTTCCGTCAATATGTTCCCATCAAATGCAGCTGCTCTCCGCTAACAGCCTCCAGCAGGGATCAAGTGTTAGCCATTTCTGGGTTCGACTTGCAGAAGTCTGAACTGGAAAATTAAGTTTCTAAAACCTCTATACTCACAATTACGAAATGGCAGCCATTGTTGAGGCCAAAGCATGGCTGGGCTTCCATACTCTCCAGAACTGTAGACTCTCTGTTCACTCATATATTGTGCCCTTGTTATGTTCCTGCATTTTATAACGTGTTAGAGGCACTGACTTGACCACTGCCTATCCACTCAGTATGCTTTCCAAATGCAAAAAAATGTTAAGCAATGTAATCAGAAAAAAATATATCAAAATTCTCAGGCCTGAAGGACAGGTTTGATAAGGTGAAGTAGAAGAGATAAAAGCACGTGCCCCTGAATGGATGGTGGTACCACTTGCTGAGAAAGGGGGTTCTGTGAGGTAACAAGAATGTGAGAGGGAGTTAGAGTGACTGGGCCCCTGAAAAGGCAGGAAGGTCTGCACTTGCCAGAGACCAAAGGATGACCTGACTTCTTATCTCTTGCTTAGTTCCCTAGACCTATTTTTCCATTCCTGAGCCTTCCCTGGGAAGGAGGTCTTTTTCTAGAATCCGGACATTGTGACTGGTCAAGCTTAGATCCCAGAACTCGGCATCATGGCTGGCCGCTTCCTGAGGCAGTCTCTAGCCCAGACCAATCAACTATCACTCTCTGGCTCACCTGAGCCAGAAGGTGAAACCCACCACCGTAGGCTTATAAATAGATTTTACCAGGGAAAGGCAAGCTCTCTCTCTGCTGCCTGACCACGAGGGAACCTCCAGCTTCCTGTGAGTTTCTCATCTCAGCCCGGCTGAGCCAAATCAAAGGGACCCCTCTTCCCCTTGCTTCCCACATGGGCTCCTTACGCCTCCTGCTCTCCACATGGCAGGAGCTCTTTGTAATTTTTGTCCTGTTCTCTCAGTGTTTCCCCCCCACCCCCCCAGGCCGACCATGTGGGCGCTCTGGTCACATGGGCATGTCCATTTTCCTTCCCTCAGTTCTGTACTTCCCTAAATAAATATAATAATTTCATAATCATCCATCTCAATCTCATTTTACTACTCCATTTTTTGGTTAAAAGCAGACAGGAACCTAGAGATTGGGGTTCAAGAACTTTCTTGAAAGCCCTAGCACCCTGTTTCAAATGGGGAACAGAGGTAGAGTGCTCTTATTTCCCTAGGAGTTGAACATATAACATCTTAGAGACACTCAACAGTAAATTCCAACTAGGGAATTTGATGGAAAAAAATCCATCATAATTTTCCCCAAACAGAATGGATTATCTTCTAAGCCACTGGGAAGAGTTCACCTGAGAAGGAAAAAGTCTTACGTGAAGCCCTGAACAATGATTGTATCTAATGACCTAATTCAAGAGGTGTGTGGGGAAAGACAAGAAATAGCTCCAGAGAGTTGGACAACTGAGGGAAAGAATTGTCACAGAGCCCAGGACAGAATCTTTCCAGAGACAGGAAGTGTTCAATGGAGTTGAATGCCATGAAGAAGATAGGAAGACAGTGACAGATAAAGGTCTATTATAGTTAGCAACTTTGAGGGTCATAGTGACATTTTTGATGAATGAAGAGAATGGAAACTAGATTAGCATGGACTGACAAGTGAGTGGGGGTTGGGAGTACCACGTGGAACTAGTATGTATGTGCATGCATGACCTCGGAGAACGTTGACTGCAGAGGGAACAGAGATGGACAGAAACAGGGAGTCTAGTGAAGGAGGACTTTGGCTGCTGTTATATGCTTGATTTAAGTATTTTTAAAATTCAATAGGGAAGTTGGGGGGTATATATTAGATTGAATTCACAAGAGAAGGGAAGAAAGGTTGATATGTCCTGCACATGGTAGGATGGGTCAGGATTACAGCACAGACAAGGGACTGTTGCCTTAAGTGTGGGAGACAGGAAAACAGTACAGTTACAAGCCAGAGGGCTTGCTGGCAAGAAGGAGAGCTTATCCAGGGTTGATGGTATCACATGTAAATTAGGATCCTAGGTCATTTGCTGAAAGAAAGGGCCAAGGATCAGGAATGCAAGGTTTTGGGAATGTTTACAGGGAGGAATAGTCATTTGGAAATGGGAGTAAGGGCTGACCCACTGGGTGATCACAAGTGTATAAGTTTCAGCCAGAGGTAAGGAGATTGGTTTTTACACAGAGGCCAGTTTCCCCTATTCTATAACTTTATTTGGGGATGCTGGAACACACATGAAAGAAGGAAATATGCAGGCTAATTGTACAGAGGAATCTAGCTTTCCAACTCTAGCTATTCACAGTGAGGCTAGGGTACCATTGCTGGCAGCTGGGACTTGGTTTGTTTCAACATCTGCGAGAGGAAAATGATGGAACATATTCGGTCACGTTCTTGGGCTGGAGGAGAACCACAGGACATAGACAATAGAAGATTTCTCAGTGAGAGTCTTAAAGGATCAGGACCCAAGCCACTGCTACGTCTCTGAATTCCTAATAAATCTCTGCAGAAGATAAGAAGGGTCAGTCGATAATGGAAGGCAGCTCAATGACCATGACCCAGTCCACACCCAGGGCAGGAGAAATTCCCGACAAGTAGTGTTCCGAGAAGTGTTTGGCCTCACTCGGAGGCAGTAGGCAAGGTGACTATTCAGATCTCGGGGGGGGGGGGTGAGCACTGTCCTCAGACTCATAAGCTGCCCCAGAAGAAGTCAATGTCACACAGTGGGGCTTGAACATGAAGACTGAGAGTCTATGCCAGGGAGGGAAGTCACTTAGAATTCTTCAAGTCTACATGAGCTGAGGGGAGTTCCTAGCTTCTGGCTACATTCCCTCTCAATTGCAGAAACCTCATTATGTAAAATAAATAAATAAATAAAAGCTGACCCCAGGGCGCGGCATACATCACGAATATCAGACTGATCAATACGTCCCATGGAATGCCTAGAATCTTCTGTCCTAACTTGATCTATCCTTGGTGAATATTCAGTCTAGACCCAAATAAAAAGGATGATTTATAACTGATTGATTGCTATCCCAACCTCAACACACACAGAGACAGAGAGAAAGGCATACACATACATACTCCCTAGCTTCCTTTATGTTCTTCTAATACTAATTAATTTTAGTGCAATATCTGCCTAGAATATCTCTCCTCTAAGTTTTCTTGAGGCTAATTTATTTCTATCCTTTCAGCCCCATTTGAAATGTGGAATATTCGGGGGATAATGCATGCAGTTTGATTACATGTTCAATTCTGATTTTGGCTTGTATTCAATATTGTCCTGAAGACTGAGGACATCATTCGAAGGTCAAGGAGGAACATGTGATAGGTTTTTACTTTGGCAGCACCAGGGATCCAATCCAGAGCTCCATGTGTACTTGGCAAGTACTTGACCATGGAACTCGGGCGGCCAATTCTGCAGGAGGAGACTGTTTGGATCCAAAATTTTGAGAAAACATTTTCACTGTGTTTTGGAGGATGAATTGAGAAAGGACCAAGAAAACCAATGATGAGATCATAAAAAAAGATGAGGTAAGATATGGAGGTCAAAAGCAGTCATGGAGAAAACTGATGAAAACAAGATATGAATCGATAACGTGAATAAATGCACACCCACACACACGTGGATTTGCACACATGCCTCAAACACAGAACACCCTCAGATCTAAGCACAAAGAGGATAGCTGCACAATGAACTTGAATGAGACAATGCGTGAAAGCGTCCTGAGCCTTGCAGGTTTCACTTGGACTTCTGCATTTTGGAGGGGGGGGCACTGAGCAGCAGGTAGGAAAGAAATCCCATCAATCTACTCCTTCGGTTTGCAGATGAAGAAGTCAGGTTTGCATCTGAAAATCAGCTCGTTTATTGATCTGCACCTTGTTAATATTCATGAAGCCCTATCAAGAGGTAGGAGATTTTTAACACAGTGGCCCCCCACGCTCTAAATCAATTCTCATTGATTTCAATCGGCTTCTTCTCTTCAAGCAGTGATGCTGCTCACTCCCATGAAAACTGGATCTCAAGGTCCCTTTAAATGCACGTGGTGGAGAAGCTGGTCGGCCCTGCCTGCCATTGTCTGCACTTTCATTACACATAAAGGAGAAGAAACAGGGTTTAGGCATCGTCAACTCTGGGGCAATGTGGTCCTGGTTGCTTCCTTAAACCTATTCAACCACAAACCTGCTCACCTTTCATGTTCTGGCTGGTAGGAAGGAGCAAGCACCTCAGGCTACCTTCAGGTACATGTCAATCTCAGGACACAGATGATTTTTTTTTTCCCCAACAAGCTTAAGTGCCACTTGTTTGTAAAGGCTTCTGACAGTTCAGAAAAGAAGCCACTGTGTCCTCGGATGCCACCAAGTAGAAGCCTATGACCAAACCCCCAGCACCCTGACTTCTACGTGAACAAGACAAGTCACAGATCATCCCCTGGGGCTCAGGTTTGCTTCACAACAAAGCTTAAGGTCTGGAAAACCAATTCAGGTGACTTCCTGTATGACTTGTTTTCTTTTTATTCTATATGTTATATTTTAAATTTAAAATGTTTTTTTCTTTTTTCATCATGCATAAAAAAAAAAAAAAACATGTCCAAATGATGGCTGTAGGGAGGCATTAACTCTTGATTCTACCCCAAAAAAAGAAGGGTTATAAATGCTCATGGTGAAATTTCAGATCACCAGTCTAAAGTCATGTCTTACTTTCTTTTTGGCATACACAGTGGAAAACCCCAGGAGTTCCCAGAAGAGGTAAAAGTATCTACTGTGTTCTGTCCTCATCTGTTGGGTGGTACTCAGTTCTGCCAAACGCTCAAGCCCACAAATTCGTTCCTACAAATTTTATTCATCCCATCTGCTCCTAACTATCTTCAAAATGTGGTACCTTATTTAACTCTTCTTTCTTCCAAATACAAAAGTACACACACACAAACACAAACATCCATCTTGGCCCAGAGCGTCTGTGATGATGTGGACTGGGAGTAGACAGTGACCTATTTCAGGCCCAATCAGCATATAAAAACCACTTTGTTTACCTTCTCATACTTTTTTGTATGAGATGCAGACTTAATATATAGCTCAGACTAGACTGGAACTTACTGTGTAGCCCAGATTAAACTTGAACTATCCTTCTGCCTTAGCCTCCCACATACTGGGGTTACAGACATATACCACCATACCCCATTCCTTCCTACATGTTTTTTAAATGTTTTATTTATTTATTCATTCATTTATTTATGAGAGAGAGAGAGAGAGAGAGAGAGAGAGAGGAGTATGGGCATGCCAGGGACCTGTGCCACTGCAAATGCCACATGAATGCTCCACTTTGTTCATCTGACTTTATGTGGGTGCTCAGGAATCAAATCCAGGCCATCAGGTTTTACAAGTGAGCACTTTAACCACTAATCCATCTCTTCAGTCCCATTCCTATTATTTATTAAATGTATTTATTTACTGAAGATGCACCACAGGTAAGATACCACTCTGTATGGCTGGAAATTCAGGACTCTCTATGCTTGTGGCAGAGTGACTCTAAGGTGACCCTATGGTCTCTGCCTGATTGCCATTGTGACCCGACTCATCTCCTCTGCTCGGGAATACTGCAACTACCCTATAGTTGCTAAACAAGGCTGCGGCCCATCTTGTTAGAAGATTCTCATCCTCAGGAGCTGGAGAAAGGAATTAGCATGAGCTGAGTGTGGCCAATGTTCAGCAAGAAAATGAACTCACAATCACACAAATAGACCCTTCCTCAGTCAAGGCTCAGGTGAGTTTTATCATTGGCTACTTGTTCTTGATGGGGCCAGAATTTGAACCTGAGACAGTCTTATTCTGCATGAAAATATAGCCTAAGCCCCTTGTTTATTTTGAGAAGTTTGCGATAGTCTTTTCCCCATAACGTTATCTTTTACTTAGGACAGTCTTTTGAGCTGTTCTGTTTGTTCAAGCATTCACAGGGATTTGTTTGCTATAGAATGCCTTGTAGAACATGGATATGCAAACATGGCCAAGACAACACACTTGACTATTCTCATTGTAGAATAACTGATGGCGACTAGTTGTGGCCAAATACATATCTATGTTACTTGCTACAGCAGGTAAACACAGAGCTTAGAGCTTAGCAAATCTTCCTTTATCTTCCTTTTTCCTTGCCCTTAGCAGTTGCTTCCTTAAACTCAAGAGGTGACCCCTAAATCACCATGTATTTTCACACCTGCCTACAGGTCTTTGCCTGTGGTCCGCTTGCAGGCTGAAACGTCCTTTGGCAACCCATCCACTCATACTAAGCCCTTAAACCTCTTCTGTACCACTTTGTTTTCCTTCTTTGCATGCACAATTGTATTCTGGTCACCTTTCCCCCAGTGACCTTACATATTTCCACTAGAGCATTTAACATATTACAGGTGGTGATTTGTTTTTGAACTTCCTTCCACCACTAGGGAGTAACTGTAAATTCAGTTCCCAACTCACCACAGAGTAGCAAGACATTAAATGTAGCATGGCCCACAGCTAGCCCACCCATTTCATCAATATTTATTGATCCTATTCTGCACACCAGGAATTTTTCTAGTTTGGGGGATTCCTCTGAAAAAAACAAAAAAAAAAAGGACAAAATGTCCATGCCCTGGTGGAGCTTATATCATATTGATTCCATTTAAATATCTGTTTTTGTTGGGATTCTCTGGCCAGATTTTAATTAATTTCCTTTGCGCTGTCTTTCAGTTCGCTGCCAGGCCCTGGCTGAGGGACATGGGATTTATCTTGGGAAGCCAGTTTGTGAAACTCTCTCTCCAAGCCTTGGGAAAGCCTAAAAGAAGCCTGGAAAGTGAGAAGACCGTATTGTCACAGATACACCAGTGCAAATCTGTCCAAATGAAGTTGTCTTCCCAGGGCAGCTCCTGCAGGAAGCCACCTTCCATCAACAAGAAGCTGCCAAGGTTTCAATTATTTTTGGAATCCTACTTCGAGAGGTTGTAGGCAGCCTTTACAGCACATTTGTGCACAAGCTCAATAGGTAGAAATGTCCCTTTACATGTCTTCGTTTGCTCCTGGGAATGCTACGTCCTCTTTCTTAGATGAGGAAGATGAATGAGCTTAGCAGCCTGGCAATCCTGAAGCAAGGAATAAAGGGCGCACCTTAGGTATGTGTCCCGGTCTTCATTCTGCCATGACTCCATCTTCTATCGGATGTTCTATTTAGGTTACACTGTGACCTTTAACCTGATCGGTAGCTTTGTTACCACTATTAGGTGTATGGATGGCAGTGGGAAGATGAAGAAGAGAGGACCCCTACCTGTGATTCCCAGAAAGACGATGAAGAAAATAGGGCTTACTAAGAGCACACTTGATGGAGCAGCTGTGCTTTGAACTAACAGCCACGTGGCTCCTTTTGGACTTCTGTCTCTGCGGTCAACATATGTATGGTTTTTCTATGTAGGGTGTCACTCCTCTAGCCCAGGTTGACCTGGAATTCAGTATGTAGTCTCAGGCTGGCCTCAAACTCATAAGGATCCTCCCACCTCTATCTCCCAAGTTCTGGGATCAAAGGTGCGTGTCACCATGCCTGCTTTACAGTTTCTATTTATTCTACTAAGACCAACAGTGTACAGAGTTCACCTATTACTGCCCCCAAACCCCCAAAATAGATCAGAATGAATCAATGATTAAATTTCTTCTAGTTGAAAGTTTTCTCTACCTCTACTTGGACATAGTATTAAAATCAAGGACTAATGCCTCAAATTATTAAAAGCAATTCCAAGTTGTAAATATATGCTTTCTTTATGTTTTCTTTGATGGGCTCATCTATGACATTCAAATTTTCCATATTAATGATACGAAAAATAATCTCACTAAAAATACAACTGGCGGGGCTGAGGAGATGGCTCAGTGGTTAAAGGCACTTGCTTGCAAGTCTGCTGACTGTAGTTCAATCTTCCTCAGCACCCATGTAAAGCCAGATGCAAAGTGGCACAGTGTCTGTAATCCCAGCTTGCCTAAGGCAATGGGAGGCTGAGCCAGGAAAATGCAGAAACTCCCTAACAGTAGCAGCAAGAGAGACCCTGTCTCCTGAGAAGGTGGAAGGAGAAGAGAAACACCTCAGTGTTATCTTCTGACCTCCACACATGCCTGGGATGTGCACACCCATGCACGCCCATCTTACACATACACACATATTCAATCACAAATTAATAATGAAAGTAGAAAACATAGAAACAGTACTTGCATAATAAATGGAACCAAAGGACATTCTATTAAGTGAAAAAGGCTGATGCCAAAGAAAAATACAGGTTCTCTATCTATGTGTAAGCTAAGGGAAGTTGACCTTAACGTAAAATAGTGATTACTGGTGGGTAGGAAGGGACTGGGGGAAGGTAAGTTAAAAAGAGAAGATGAATTTGATGAGTGTGTCCTGGATGCAAGTGTTGAAGTATCACATTGAATATCGTTAATATGAGCAATCAATACATGTAAACAGAAATAAATTGAAATAGAACTATAAAATTGCTCTGATGAACATATTACCCAATGAACTCACTCTGAAAAGAACTATATTAGACCTTGTTCACATCCTTTTTAAAAAATTTATTCACTTATTTGAGAAAAAGAGTATGGGTAAGCTAGGATATCTTGCTGGTTACAAATAAACTCCAGACACAAGTGTCACTTTGTGCCTCTGGCTATATGTGGGTATCGGGAAATCAAACCCTGGCTGGCAGGCTTTGCAAGCAAGTGCTTTAACTGCTAAGCTGTCTCCTCAGATCTCACATCCTTTCCTTGACCTTGAGTATTTGCTCCTCTGTTCCTTAATCTGCAATGTGAGTCTAGACACATTATTTAATTCTTTACCACGCATTTGTGTGGATAATTTCTCAGGTACAGAGGTATTTTCAACAGACTCTCAGGCTATCAGTTTTAAGATTCAGCTCCAGGGCTGGAGAGATGGCTTAGCGGTAAAGGCGCTTGCCTACAAAGCCAAAGGACCCAGGTTCAACTCTCTAGGACCCACATAAGCCAGATGCACAAGGGGGCGCATGCATCTGGAGTTCATTTGCAGTGGCTGGAGGCCCTGACGTGCATATTATTACTTCATCTGCCCCCCTCCCTCTCTTAAATAAATTAAAAATTAAAAATAAAACAACCAGCTCTGTCGATGCAAAAAGACTCGGCTCATTCCTTTAGTCTGCCACATAGTGTTCTTGTGTGACCACTCAACAGTTACCCCTCTTCCCTGCCGTGACTACGTTTGCATGCACGAAAGGAGGATCAGTGAGGAGGACAGATGCCTAGCCATTGGCGTGCTTGGTAACAAAGTGTTCATATCTTCCATTCCCTTCGTTATTGCTAAATTGATCTCCAAATAAGTGGCAACAATTTATAGTCACTCCGGCAATCTATGTGAGTTCCTCTTTCTCCACATACTCAGCAAAAAAAAACCCGTCGGCATCATCTACTGGGTGGGAAATGGCATCTCACTTTCCCCTGCATGCCTATGACTTATTAATGTGGTGAGACTTTCCCCTGACGTGGGTTAGCTATTTCGTCTCTGTGTTCTAGGCTTCCTTTGTTTCTGTCTTTTGCCCGTTTTCTTCCTGGGGAATGTTTGTCTTTCTATGACTGATTTCCAGGAGGGCTCTGCATAGTCCTTTTATCAGTTAGCGCGGAGGATGTGAGTTGTCATCTGAAAGATTTCTGGTTCATGTAGTCAATTTCATCAGCAGTGTCTTCTACAGTATGTGCATTGTTTTCACTCTTGAAAAATCACATCTTTCTCCTCTAAGATCACAAAAGTATCCCCATGATTTCCTTCTGAAATTTCAGTTATTTTGGTATTTATTCATTCGAGATCTGATGTCTACATATGTTCTGACACAGAGATGAGATGTTCTTTTTGCTATAGAACTAGTCGTGTTCTCACATTAGAAGAGCATTGTGTTTTACTATTAATCAAATATCATGCCACCTATGTCACTTGCCAAGTTTCCCCATGTGTTTAAAGGCTGTTTCTTCATTGTCTAACCTGGTCCTTTGATCTCCTTGTCTATCTCTAGACAAAAAATTGTACTAGTTTAATTACCACCTCTTTGAACTAAGTCTTGCTATGAGGAAACGCAGGACGCCCTCCCCCCTTTGTTTCTTCTGCACACATATCTTAGCTACCTTTGCCCTGTTATGTTCTATCACAGAAGGGCTTCAGATGCTCCCAGATTCACAAGCCCCATGACCATTAAAGACCTTTTGACGCCTGCATTGTTACCTCCCCAAGATAAGACCACACTTGGGTACTTTGGCACAGCTGCTGCTTTCCTCTGAACCTCAACTCCAGAGTAGCCAGGCACTTCCCAGGGTCCAGGCTTAACCTGCAGTGTGGTGTCCACAGTTATGTCATGGAATCCTGTTGAGTCCCTGGTCATCAGCCTGGTTCACATCCCCACCGGCTCCCTCTTACACTAATGTTTTCATTGTTCGCTCTGAAGGCGCAGGTGCTGCAGCCACTCAGCCCTCGAGTTATACTGTTGTCAGACTGGTTTTTGAGACGGTGATCATGACAGCTCTTTGCTGATGCTACCATGACTTCTCAGAGCCTTGAGCCAAGCGACCATTTAAATAGATGCTTCAGTCAATTGAACCAGAGCATAGATTTTCCGCATCCCAGTCACATTCACCACATAGGATAAGCTGGGTTGTCCAATGGCTGGGTGTTGCTACCATCTTCAGTGTATTTCTACCACTTCAGAAGGCTCCACGGACAGTGCTGCTCCATGGTCTCATGAAATCTCCTCATTCTCCACAGATAAATAGCCGTCATATGACATGCAACACCAGAGTTTCCAACATCACAGCCCCCACCTGTGCACCTCTCTCCCCCTGTTCCTACCCCAGCCTGTAAAAGTCAGGGCATTCTCTCAATCTCCCGCAAGCACCTTTGATTTCCTGACCGTGAGATTTGGCTGAAGCTTTTCTTATTTTCCTCCTTACTTTCTCCAGCTTCTCGGTGCCCTGATCATTTCCTTCCTTGATGGCTCTGTTCAAGTACCACCTCACACTAGTAACAGTTCCATCTCCCCAGTCACCTTTCAGAGAATCCACAGCTGACTGTTGCTTCTCTGCTGCCCCCAAACACCATGAGTTCTGGCTGCTAGATTCTCTTAGATATTAAACTCATGCAGGCCAGAGTGTGCATCACAAACAGTGCTTGATCCCTCGAGCCTAGCTTAGTGCTTGGACCTAGACATTGCCAGTGTATAATTACAAAGTTTCAATAAACATAAACTTTCCCCCCTTTGTTAATCTGATGCCTTCCAGCACCGCTCTGCCTTTATTATTTAACCTCAGCTTGCCCTCCCGTTTTCTACTCACCACCCCCCACATTTAATTACATTCTCATCAGACGGTGCAAAACGGTCTACTTGGCTCCCTGTGTAGGTTAAAGTGTTTGTGTAAACAGCAGAGAGATCCTGTTAATTATAAAGACTTCCTCACATTCATTGCAGCCAGTTCCGGTCTCCCCTGATGGCAAAGGAGATAGAAACAGTCACTAGGAGACAGGAAGGAGTTTATTGAAAGGGACAACAGCAGTCTTGAATCACAGAGACAGAGCAATATACACACGTGGCACAGGGAACACGGGGTTCTCCCTCTTAGTGGGACAAGGAAAGATGGAGAGAGAGAGAGGAGAGAGAGCGCAAGAGAGCAGAAGAGCAGATAAAGACATGGAGCAAGAGCCAATGGACAGAGAAAGTAGAGATAGAGTAAGGACAGAATGGAGAAAGGGAGGAAGTAAGAGACTGTAGGTAGAGATAGGTCAAGAGCAGGATCCAAGGCAGGGAATAGGGTGACCTGATGGCTCCCTGCCTCCACATGGCACAACTGCTGCTTCCTCCCTCCGTCCCTCCATATAGCATATTTGCTCTGCTTCACCACCTACTCATATCACAAACTGAGAGTGTGAGAGTGCAGAAATGTAGGGAAAATGGAAACCAAACTTAGCTTCAACCACTGGAATCCTGGGAGGCAATATGATTCATCCCGAGTGTCATTGTATTAGCTAATTCTGTCTCACTGGAACAGAAAGTAAAGTTTGGATTGGCAGAACATCAGACACCCTATGAGCTCACACCTTTGAAGCACCCAGGCTGCAAACTACAAAGAGCACCCACCTGAGGCCCTTGGTGGAACAGACAAAGTATGGTTAAAACTCTCCCTAAACTTGGAACGGGTTCGGTTTGGAATGCGCCAGGTATGTCACTGAGTCACTGAAGAGGGGTTATTTTTCAGAGACAGCTAGAAGCTGCTTTTGAGCCTCGTAAAATACATCTCCAAAGTCTCTCCTCCCATCCCATTGGCTTGGACAACTTGCTTTTGCATCTGCCGATTTTTCCATACATTGATCAAATGCATTCTTTGGATTAGCTATGGAGAAAGTGCGGCACTGATGAAATGTTTCTTGCAGCAGCTAGGGCGTTGAACAGAATGTGGGCAAGTGGGGACTAGGTACAGAACTGGACAAGGAATGACCACACTAGAACCACTGATACACAACAAATTAAAAGTCCACAGTGGGGCTTGAGAGATGGCACAGTCGTTAAAGGGCTTTTATGCAAAACCTGATGGCCTGGGCTTGATTCCCCAGTTTCCACGAAAAGCCATATGCTCAAAGTGGCACATGTGTCTGGGCTTTGTTTGCAGTGGCAGAAGGCCCTGGTTCACCAATTCATTCTCTCTCTCTCATTTTCTCTCAAATCAATCAATAAAAAAATATATCATAGTGTCCCAAAACAAACTGAAAAACAAGACTCACATAGGCATTATACATTCATAACTGAATTATTTACAATGTCCCAAACAACCCAAAAATCCACCAGTAGAAGAAGAAAGTAAATGTGCTATATGCATGCAATGAAGTATTAATTGTTTAGTTGTTAGACATATTACAACATGGGTGAACCCCAAAACATGCTAACTGAGAGAAACCATAAAAAAAGGTCACATATGATATTATTCTGTTTATGTGAAGTAACCAGAGCAGGTAAACCCATAGAGATTTGCCTGGCTGAGAACTGAATGGGGGGTGTGCTTGTGTAATGGGTACAGAGCTTCCTTTGTGGAGATAAAATGCTTCCTAAGAAGACAAAGGCAGGAGTTACAAATATTGCAGAGGTACTAAAAGCTGCAGAATCATTTGCATTAGAGAGCTAATTTATGGTATATGCATTTTCTCACTTAAAAGGGGGGGGGCTGGAGAGATGGCTTAGCAATTAAGGCATTCGCCTGCAAAGCCTAAGGATGCCGGTTTGACTCACCAGGACCCATGTAAGCCAGATGCACAAGGGGGCACATGCATTTGAGTTCGTTTGCAGTGGCTGAAGGCCCTGGTGCACCCATTCTCTCTCTCTCTACCTCTTTTTCTCTCTCAAATTAAAAAAAAAAAAACAGCATGTTCCTAAAAAGTGGAATAGTACTGGGTGAGCTAAGTTAAAAAGGAGCCTGGGAAAAGCAACTGTGAGGAAGGGGCATGTATATGAAAGTGAGAGGATGGGTAGAAGTCAGTCAGAGAAGAGTGGAGGCAGCTGCTCCAGACAGAGTGACTAATGCAATAAAGCAGTAAGGTGAGGAAGAGCCTGGCACATTTGAGAATGGGAAGGAAGTCCAGGGCTGGAGAACAGGGAGCAAAGGAAGCTGTGGTTTAAGATAAGACTGGACAGGTACGTGGGGGCATGTCGTTGTAGGCACTTCATTTATTTATTCATTTTGGCTCTGATGGGTAGCAGTAAGTAGCACAGCCTAGTTTCTATGGTAAGAACAATCTACGTGCTTTAAAAAGAATGGATTCAAAGGGGGAAAATGTGGTTTCAGAATGCTGATTTAAGCACCCCCTCCTTCCTCCTCTTCTTTTTCCTCCTTCTCCTCCTCCTCCACCTTCTCCTCTTCTACCTCCTCTTCCTCTTCTTCCACCTCTGCCTCCCCTTCCTCTTCTCCCTACCCCTTTTGCTCAGCTAAAGACTTTGAAAGGAAAAGCTAACTCACTCACACATTGTATTGCATTTATATTGGAGGACCAAAGAAAACATGTGAATCAGAAATCACATAGTAATTCTCCAAATGATCCCTATTCTTCAGTGTCTGACAGGAGACCATGGCCAAAGAAGCAAAGCACAAAAAAAAAAAAAAAAACAGAAGATGTATAAAACCGGTAAGCAAGGGTCAAATTTGTTATTTTCCATGGATAATGAAGTACATGAAAACCTATAGGCCATGTATTAATGTCATTGAGAGAAATTCATCAAATGCGTTAGATACTACCCAAAAATCCAAGGTCAGTCATTCCATGAAAAGGAACTAGAAAATAAATTATAAAAATATAACATTTACAATTTACAACCATCATTCATATACCTAGTATCAACCTGACAAGGATGTGGAATATGTTTATGGGAGAAATTATACAGTCATTGGATCACATAAAAGAAAGCTGAACAAATGAAGAGCTGTTTCCTGAGAAGACTCACTGTCACAAACGTATCTCCAGTTTAATTTTTCATTCAAAACAATCACAACTGAAAATGCCTAACTGTTCACGTTTAATTGAAGCTTTGTGAATCAATTCTTAAACTGCATCACAAATTGGAAGGAAATAGATGACTATTTCTACTAGACATTATTACAACTTTTACTGATTATTAATGACAGTACAGTGAAGAACAAACTGAATCAAGAAGCCCAATGGACATCATAACATCTGGCCCACACACATCAGAGTTTGGCAAGTAGCAGCGAGAGTAGTGAAAAGTCACCTGGGAAAAGTGAGGTCAGCTCAATTAACTAGGCCAAGTCAGCAATACTATGGTTATCTGGATGGGAAAAGGAACCTTGAACCCCTGCCTACACCATTCACCAAACAGGTGAATTTTTCTTTATAAAGAAATTGTTTTATGAGCCCTTCTGTATCTGAGAAAGATCTCTCTTGACCTACTTCTCCCTCCTTTAATCTTCCTCCCCCTCTCTCCTTCTTTCCCTCCCTTCCCTTTGTTATTCTATATGAACAGAATTTGGATTGAGTTTGGAATACTCAAATTCCACCTCTTATCATCACAGTTCCATAGACACTGCTCTATTTCTTGCTAATATTTTCGTGATGGGAGAAGTGGGTAGCTAAATGGATATTTGGTTCTATTTAGCAGCTTCCTCCTGACTTTATTTTCAACATAATTTATTTTCTCTTTGCTTAAGATTGTGAAAAGAATTATAAAGATATGTGTAGGTGCTGCTCTGTTTTCCTTAATGTTCTAGAACGTGAGAATGCCCTTCTAAATAGTCAGCTGTTCTTTGGCTCAGGAAGTTGTCTGTTATATCTCTCATTTCGGATTCCTACTTTTTCTTCTGGGATCTTTTTCAGAAGGTAGTTAGACCTGTCTGCCCCCTTGTCCTACATGCCTGGCATCTTTTTGGCATATCACCTTCATGCTTCTGATCCTTTCCTCTCTTCTCCAGGTACTCCCAGTTCATTTATACCCAGCTCACTTTTTGTTTATGAAAAAACACACTTTGTATGAATACATCATATGTTGGTATCACCTTTTATCTCCTCCTTGTCCCCATTCTGCTGAGGGCCCTCCTCAGTGGGGTTACTCACTTTTGAAAAACAAATATCTTATGTACTTACCAGGCATGGTGGCACGCGTCTTTAATCTCAGGAGGCAGAGGTAGGAGGATTACTGTGAGTTCAAGGCCAGCCTGAGACTACATAGTGAATTCCAGGTCAGCCTGGACTAGAGCGAGACCCTACCTCCAAAAATATTTTATGTAATTATTTTCAAAGAGAAAGACAGAGAGAGAATGGGCATGCCAGGGCCCCTGGCAACTCCAGACGCATACCTCTGCTCCCCACATCTCGTGATTTGATCCTTGCACAGTTGTCTCTCTCTGTCTTTTAGGGCTTCTAAAACACATGTCAGAATCAGTCTTTGCATTCCTTTCTCTTATGTATATTACTTTCCACTTTAAAAAAAATCATTTGGGCTGCAGAGGTGGCTTACCTGCAGAGATAAGGCACTTGCCTGGGAAGCCTAAGGACCCATATTTGATTTCCAGTACTCACATAAGCCAGATGCACAAGGTAGCACATTCATCTGGAGTTCCTTTAGAGTGTCTGGAGGCCCTGGTGCACCTATTATCTCTCTCTCTGTCTGCCCCCTCCTCTCCCTCTCAGATAAATAAATAATTTTTTTTTTAAAAATTTGACCCTCTCCTTTTCTGTTTCAATCAAATTATCCAGTTCTCACAAGAAGGGGTCTAATTTCTTGAATAATCCTCAAGACACAAGAAGCATTGTTGACATTTTTTTCTTGCTGTGATTGTTATTATTTCTTTCACACATTGGATGCATTGCATTCCCCTATACTTAATCGTTGTACATTTTTCACAGAGCTGAGTTTGGTGCTGTTTTAGTCTTTAAATGATGAAACATGTAAGCAGGACTGGTGTTTTTCCATAAACATTTTGAGTAAATTGTTTCTGCTTCCCCTTCTGGTTGCTCTTGGTTGTTCTTGGCTTCTTCCATGGCAAACTGGAGGACTTCTTTGGTGTAAATTTACAGCACTCTTCATTGTTACTGAGCAGCCAGAGGGGCGTTGGAAGGAAGCCTGAGCTCTGAGCTGCATTCACAGGAATATTTATCTCTGTGGCAGTTCTTTCCATGCACGGGGAAGCTGTTGCTCTTCGCTCAGTATTTTAATTCCCATTTTATTTGGCACAGTCTCTACTCCACTATAAACTTTGGCAATGCCCAGGCTCCTTCCTGGTGCTATTGCTTCACATGGGGAGGAAATGCCTGTGTAGCCGGAAGAGGGTTTGCTTTGATGCAGTAGCTCTTTGAATCCTAGGTCTTCTCAATGCCACTGGTTCCAGAACCTTCTGATATTTGTCAGTGCAGGTGTCAGAGCACAGGCACCCCACCAAAGGAGGTTTGTTTGAATCCCCTTCAACACATCCTGTTCCAAATCAGGAAGACATGGCTTCCTCTAGCTTTCAAAGGATGCCCTCCTTTTTCTTCTTCGTGTGGCCACCTTTCTCATCCCGGAGGACTCTTAAAGTGCTGCTGCGAATAATTATGCGAATCTCGGAAGAGCAAGAGAAGACAAAAACGTAAGATTCGTCTGCCACAAAGCCTACCCACGTGTTCTTCTTGGTCCTCCAGATAAATGCGTGAGCATCTGCATTTCACCCCAGAGGCCAAAGGCTTTTCTTAGGAAAGGGGTCAATGTTGAACCCATTGTTGTCTTTTTCTTAGCTCCTGCACTATGCCCACCAAAACATTCTCATATTTCGATAATTTTATCCCACTATCCCCTGGATCTCTGTTCTTCTCTGTCCACTCCGTATCTTTGTGGAGTTTTTTTAAATTTTTATTTATTTATTTGAGAGAGAGAGATACAGAAATAGGCAGAGAGAGTGGGAAAAAGAATGGGTGCACCAGGGCCTCCAGCCACTGCAAATGAACTCCAGAGGTATGCGCCTCCTTGTGTATCTGGTTTACGTGGGTCCTGGGGAATTGAGCCTCGAACCGGGGTCCTTAGGCTTCACAGACAAGTGCTTAACTGCTAAGCCATCTCCAGGCCCTCTTTGTGGAGTTTTGAAACAGAAATTTAGCTGGAAAGAGGGAGAGCTTTGCCGAGTTTAAGAGATGATGAGATGTCTGCACTGACTTTGAAATCACACCCAAACATCTAGAAGCCGGCTTTCCTTGACACACCTTACGGCATTTGTCATGTGTTGTAACCATTTATAGGTACCAGAACTTGCAGGTGAGAATCTGGGCAAAACATATCACCTAGGTTAGCAATATTCAGTGTTTGAAATGAACTCCCCTCACATATTGACTCACTTAAGGAGCACAAAGTTACAAGCCAGGAGGGAAGAAGGAGGTCTCTTCTTGGATATTATTGAGGATGTGTTTTTCTTTTTTGCTACAAGTTTAGATTTGATATGAAGAGATTTGGGACTTAAAGGTAAGTAAAGAAATACACTAATACTGGCTTTAAAAATCTAAAGACTATGGGGCTGGATAAATTGCTCAGTGGTTAAGGCACTTGCTTGCAAAGCCTACCGTCTAAGGTTCAATTTCCAAGGACCCACATGTAAGCCAGATGCACAAGGTGGCACATGCATCTGGAGTTTGTTTGCAGTGGCTAGAGCATCTGGCACCCTCTTTTGTGTGTGTGTGTGTGTGTGTGTGCTTGCAAATAAATAAATAAAAATAGTTTTAAAAATTCTAAAGACTATTAAACTGTATGTCAAATTTAAGTTAAAAAAAATGATTGGACATCTTTATTTTCCTCCAGTGCTGTTTCTCTGTTGGCAGTAAAAGTATCAGAGACCAAGGGTCAAACTAACTTCGCTTGTCCTGGTGGCTTAAAAATTTCCTACACTAGCAAGCAGTTATAAATATGAAACCCCCAAAAATATGATTGCTTGACTAACAGGCTGGCCATGGTACTGATAAAAGAAAGAGGAGACAAGTCTTTTTTTTTTTTTTTTTTTGTTTTCAAGGCTGAATATCTAGCCTGATCTTGTTTCCTCACCTTTCCTGGTGTGTTCTGGCTGTAGGAATAAGAAATTTGTGACCTGCTGGAAAAGTTCTTGTGAATCTTTGGTCTGTTTGCCCAGGACTCTGGAGACATATCCAATCTCACAAAATAGCAGACAAGAAAGAAGTGAAAGGGACGAAGGAGGGGGGAACAAAAAAAGGTAATGGGAGGGGATCATGATCAAAATACATTATGTACATTTGTGGAAATTTTCAATAAAAAGTTAGGAAAGAACACAGAAGTAATGAATTAATAAATGAAATCTTCATAAAAATGGGCATGATTTCCATAAGCAACAGAAGCAGTCAGAGACCCCTCATGTATAATGTATGAAAGGATACAAGATTGCTGCCTGAACTGACATCTGCATGGTTTTGGGCTCTCATACTTTGCTAGATATTGAACAGAGGGATGTAGGTGTTTCTTCCAGGAAAGTAAGTACAAGATGGAAGGAACATAAGAAATATCCGAGTTGTCTTCCATGTGCTTGAGAAGTGCAACTTGTGTTCGTAAACGTGGACTAGGGTGAGAGGCAAACACATGAATGACACTTTTATTTTCTCTAAAGCAGAGCTGTGACATGACGAATTCTCCACGGTGTATTGATGTTATAAAATTCTACCCTGATGTGATGTCTTGATAGTTTAAAAAAATAATCTGTTTTGCCTTCTCCAAGTCTAAAACGGGCAATTGTGAGAATGGTGGTTTGGTTTTCGCCAAAATGCTGGAGTTCCTCACTGTTCCTTCATTTGAAAACCCTTCTTCCTTTAGAAAGTGTCTGCCACTGTGTTGTTAGGAAAATCGCCACCATCCCTTTTCATCCTTCTTGGCTGGGCTGTGGGAAGGCAGGGCTGAGGAGAAACAAACCCTGTCCACTGCCTGTCATGCAAACAGCTCTGGCGACGATTATTTATTTACAACGGCTAATACAATTGGTAGTAACGACTTCATAGGCAACCTCTAAGTGCAGGCAAGATGAAAAATTTACTAAATTGGAGAATAAAAATGCATAAGAAAATGTACAGAATCAATATTTCATGGCCTTTGCTTTACCTTGCCATACACAAATCTATTCCCGAGCTTGCATTAAAATTTAAAGCCACGTCATGCGACAAGTTCAAGCCCTGGGTTATTTCACATTAGTTCAGCTTTAGAGGAGTTTTGTTGTTGCTTATTTCATAGTCATGAGGATCTGACGAGGAGGACATGCAGGAAACCATTCAGCCAGATGACTGTTTTTGCTTTTTCTTTCTTTCTTTTTTTCTCTCTTTTTTTTTCAGAAAGAGCCAAAATTGTGTCTGACACACATTGAAAGGTTGGTTCAGTTGTTCTGCCTCTGAAATAGTTAGGAAGGCCTTAGCCATCACCCTATCCAAGCATATGCCAGATGCAAAAGGTTGGATTTAAACCATTATATTTTTAAATATATATATTTGTAAGTAGAGAAATACAGGCAGACAGACAGACAGACAGACAGACAGACAGAGAGAGAGAGTTAAAGAGAGAGAACATGGACATGCCAGGGCCTCTAACCACTATAAATGAACTCCAGATGCATCTGGATTTTGTGGGTACTGGGGAATCAAACCCAAGTTGTTAGGCTTTGCAGCCAAGCACTTTAACCACTGAGAAATCTCTCCAGCTCTTAACCTATTATTTTCTGAGAAATTAAACATTCATCCAATATGATAAGGACTAAGAAATACAGAGGAAGCTTGATTGTACGACCATATTTCTTAAATTCTCTACATGAATTTATGAAATTCATAATCATGACAAAAACAATTACAACAGACATATGCCTTATATAATATGAATACTTAGGGAAGAGCTTTTCTTTTTCTTTTTTCTTTTCTATTGTTTTTGTGAGGCAGGATCTCACTCTAGCTCAGGCTGATCAGGATCAAACTCAGCAAGCCCAGGCTGGCCTTGAACTCACAGTGATCCTTCTACCTCAGGCCCTCGAGTGACGGGGTTAAAAAGATGAGCCACCACACCTGCATGCCTGGTAGAGGCAGAGTTTTTCTTAAAGGAATACATTTCGTCAAAATACAGACAGAAAGGCCACAGTCAATAGTTCTCTTCTGGTTGCTTGATCAGTATCTTGAAGTGACACTGAGTTAAAAGGAGGGCTCATGACCATAGTCAATACTTCCCTTTATCCTGTTTGTTTGGGACAGTATAAAGGGAATTTAGAATGTATATGGCAGCCATCATTTCAACTATTTAATTGTATTCTAAGAGTCTTAAATTATTTTGATTTATACTTCTGTTGAGGGATAGGTTGGGCTGCATATGAGCCACAGCTAGAATGAGAAGGAGAAGCAAACTCCATCACTGGAGAGACAGCCTTCACTGCTGTCAAGAAACTGCTTCTGGAAGATATTTACAGAGACTGTTAAAAAAAGTGAATATTTGGGGCCTGAGAGATGGCTCAGTGGTTAAAGAGCCTGCCTCCTAAGCCTAAGAATGTCAGTTCCAATCTCCAGGTCCCACGTTTAGCCAGATGCAAAAGTGACACAAGGGCGCAATGCCACACTTGACCACAAGGGGGCGCATGCATCTGGATTTCGTTCGCAGCAGCTGAGAGGCTGCTGGTGCACCCATCTCATGCATCTCTATCTGTCTCCCTCTCCCTCTCTCTTTGTGTCTCTCTCCAAAAAAAAAAAAGTGAATATTTGTTAAGACTTTAAGTCAATGTCAAGGAAACAGTTTGTATATGAGACTTTGATTCCTATAGAGAAACTAAAGCTGCCCAATGCCCAGGCATGTGTGGAGCACCAGATGGTCCATGGCCTTTCTACAGGTCTTGAGTTGGTCCTAATCTCTCTCTGGATAAGTATTCATAGTAATTATTCAGTTATTCCCTTCTCATCATACCTGAAAATGGATTTTTTATTAACAACTTCTTTAATTGTCGGCAATATCCCATGGTACTTCCCTCCCTCCCCCTACTTTCCCCTTTGAAACTCCACTCTCCATCATATCCCCCCCCCTCAATCAGTCTCTCTTCTCCATTTGATGTCATGATCTTTTCCTCCTATTATGATGGTCTTGTGTAGGTAAGGTCAGGCACTGCAAGGTCATGGATATCCAGGCCATTTTGTGTCTGGAAGAGCATGTTGTAAGGAGTCCTACTCTTCCTTTGGCTCTTACATTCTTTCCACCCCCTCTTTAGCAATGGACCCTGAGCCTTGGAATATGTGTTTGAGATGTTTCAGTGCTGAGCACTCCTCTGTCCCTTCTTCTTAGCACCATGGTACCTTCTGAGTCATCCCACCACCATCTGAAAAGAGAAACTTCTTTAACCAAAAGTGAGAGTAGCATTAATATATGGGTGTGGACATTAAAAGGAGGGCTTACTGGGCAGTTTGGTGAGCATAGTATATACATTTAGTGTGACACCAGCAGACGTTACACCCCTAGGGCTCATGATGATTAGACTTGTATGTGAGTAAAAATAAAACTCAGTAGCAGAAGCCAGTAAGCTAGAAAGGGGATGTAAAAGAATAGAAAGGGAGGGAATGGGGACTTAATAAGATGGTATTGTATATATGTAAGTAGAAGAACAGATTAATGGGGGTGAAAATGGATGTTTTAAGCAAAGACTAACAATATCTGTTCTTGAAATGAAGAGTCTATAGTCCCAAGAATTTTGGTTGAAAATCACAAGTGTTTCAATGTCAAGCTCAAGCCAGTGTCATGAAGGAAAGGTGGGTGATGGGGCTAGTGCAAAAGCAATAGAAATGCTTTTGAAATATTTTGTCCTGCACGTTTTCGAGTCACTGCACAAGTGGGTTTTTATGGGTAGTGGAGGTGCACAGTTATTAGAGGGTAGTTTCTTACTAACAAAACAGGACACAGGTTTTATTTGCTGTGAATGGAAAAAGTGAATGAAAGGCATTTCAGAGCCTCACTCCTTAGCACATTGTCCTTGGAACAGAAGCTCTGTTACAACCAGGACTCTAGGCAGAGATGCTGCCAGACCAACCTCAGAGTCAGAATCTGCTCAGTCCCCTTCATCAAGGTAAACAATATTCATGTATAATAAACCTCATCCAGTTAAATGACAAATTCTGATCAGTTTTGATATCTAAGCCCATGAAACTGCCCCGACAATCAGAATATGCTCAAAGATACCCTGTCCTCATTTGCATTCTTCCTCTCCCTTTGACCATTGATCTGTTTTTTTGTCACTTTTGATCATTTTACCTTTCCTTTTCTTTTATCTTTTACCTTCTGGGGAGCAAACCCAAGACTTTTTTTAACCTGAAAAGCAGGCACCCTACTAGTGAGTCACATGCTCACCCCTATTCTTTTGCTGGTTGTTAAGTACTTTTCCACTGTGACCCCCATAAACTACTTCTTGATCTGCAGCAACAACTTGACAGCTGTTTGGAATTTCCACATGGACTATGAATCCAGCAACTAGAAACAGTCATATCTGATTCTTTGTGGGGACAAATTTCATTTGTTGGAGGAAGGGGAACAATTGGGAGTGAGATAGCTGGATTAGATGTTAAGTATATGCCTAACTTTTAAAAGAAACTGTCAGATAGTTTTCCACAATGGTTTTACATCCTACATTCCCATCAGTAGTGTGTGTGTGTGTGTGTGTGTGTGTGTGTGTGTGTGTGTGTGTGTAAGTAGAATGGCATCCTCAACCACTATTGGGGTTACTAGTCACTTTCTTCTTAGATACTTTAGTGGTAATTCTGGCGGTGGGGGGATTGGCATTTTCTTGTAGGCTAGATTCGTAGAACATCACAGTTTTAACAAGATCATATACTTTCGCTATTTTTATTTGTGTTAAATTTATTTACTTGCAAAGAGAGATAGAGACAGATAAAGAAATAGAATGGATGTGCCAGGGCTTCCTGCCATTGCAAAGCAACTCTAGATGCAGGCACCACTTTGTACATCCGGCTTTATGTGAGTATGGGCGAATCCAACACAGACCATCAGACTTTGCAAGCAAGCGCCTTTAACCACTGAGCCAACTCTTCATCCCCCAGATCTTACTTTTTTGCAGACACAGTGAAGTTTGAGAAGAACTGATGTGAAGAACGTAAGCAGATGGAGAAGCGTTAGACTAAGTGGATGGTGGAAGTGAGGCAAGAAACTCACCTTGGTGTGAGCAATGGCCCCACAGGGCAGTGATGCCCAGGTACCCTCCACAGCAGCATGACATAAGGCACTGCATGGAAAGGGTGTGTGCTCTGGATTATTTTTTCTTAAACTAGCATTGTTCTTTGTGTTTTGGAAAGTAGAAACAGCTTAAAGAAGAAGGAAACTAAAATTTCTCATAAATCTATTGTGGTCTCTGTAAGAGTCCCAGCTCTGTCTCTCTCCTCCCATCTGCCCATGCTCAGACTAGGTCTGGTCTTTTAGGGCCATCATCTGATGTGGTAAGTGAGGATATGTCTGAGCTGTGAAGATGGAAATGACACCTCACTTAGCCCCTACCTCAGTACATTACACAAAGCCCCTCCCTGGCAGAGCAGTTTCCCTTTTCTTCCCACAAAACCCTCTCTCTGACATTCTCTTGCTCCTGGTTGACTTTCCTACTCCTCGGCATGTGTACTCCACTTCATCACTTCTTTCTCTCTCTCCTCTCTCTCTTTTTCATCTTCTTTCTCTTACCCATTGCAATAAAGTCTTAAGCTCAAAACCCTGTCTCAGTGCCTCTATCCTGAAGTCTAATTCTTAGAGTCTAAACAATCTCATTCACTATATTAATTACCTATTGTTGCTCTAACAAATTGTTTACATTGATTTATTGTCTTATACTTACGAAGACCAGAAGTTGGCAATATATATATATATATATATATATATATATATGCCTCTGGGACACGAATTAAGCTGTTCGCCAGCCTTAGTTCCTTCTGGATGCTACAGAAGCCACATCTGGGATTTGTATTTTTTTTCCAACTTCTATAGTCTTGCCAAGGTCCTCAACTCTTGATAGCCTTTATCTCACCACTCATATGATGCTGGGATCACAATGATAATCTGGACTAACATCTTCATTTTATGATCATTAACCAGATTCCATCTGTTTCCAAATATTTCCCCCATGTAATATGACAGGGCTTAAGTATATGTTGACTTAGAATTATCTGTAAATGTTCCCTCCTCTTCCTTGTTGTGAAAAAGTATATTATGAAGGGTGGAATTGAAACTTGAAGAAGCCAGGAGGAGGTCAATGAATCCACATTGAGATAATCAAAATAATGGTTTAATATTTATTTAGCTCTTAAACCAGCAATGTTCTATGTAATTCATACAGGCTCACTCATTTGACCTTGAAAGCACCCTTTGAGACCATGTCCCTATTGTTCCCACTTGATGGGGGTGGAACTGAGGCAGAGCAGGATGAAAATCATGTATGATTATACAAGAATGCGACTTCACCAGCAGGATTCAGAGCCAGACTTTGAGGTTCAAGTGCTCATTTCCCCTCACACTGGGATACACATTGAGAAGAGACAAAGACTGAGGTAAGGAAAGATGGAGGGATTTGGCAAGCAAGGAGATAGTGGTGTGAACAGATACACTCATATGAATTGGTGTTTTTTTTTTTTTTTAATTTGAGAGAGAGAGAGAGAGAGAAGAAGAAGCAGCAGAGAGAGAAAGGGCGGGTCAGGCCCTTTCAGCCACTGTGAATGAACTCCAGATGCTCATGTGCACATGTGTGACTTTGCACGCTTGTATCACTTTTGGACCTGGCTAAACATGGGACCTGGAGATTCAAAAGGGTGTTCTTAGACTTTGCAGGCAGGCGCCTTAACAGCTAAGACATCTCTCCAGTCCTGAATTGGTGTTTTAGAGCTAAAAGGAGACAGACTAGAAGGAGGGATAATTTAACCAACTCCTGGAGGGAATCAAACATTGGGGAAAACCTATTGAAAGGGATTTTAAGGAATAAGGAGATTTTTCCCCAATATTATGATAAATGAAAATCCCTCCTTGATACCCAATAATTTTTCTGTGCCATCAGGAAAGACCAGCTTGCTGGTCAGTGCACTTGGAACTAGTTGGACCTTTGTCCTGTTTTTTTCCCTTCTAGTTGATATTTTGCTGAGGCGAGCCTTAAGGTGGGAGGAAGGAGGCTACGTTTCATTGGTAATTGTCTGTGCTGTTTTTGATTTGCTTCCTGCTTCCCCCTCCCTTTTTAAATGCTACATCATGAGCATCTTCCTGTAATAAAAATATTTTTCAAAAACGTGACTTGAATGGCCGCCTAACGTTTGTCATCTGAATGTCCCATAACTGTTTGTGTAAGCGACAGTAATTGTGTAGAGCTGGGATGAATGGCCTCATTGAGGAACAGAGCTGTCCTTGGGAACCAAGGAGCTGTTTGCTTCCCTAGTCTCAGCCGTGAGGCACCTCCTCAACTTGTGGGGTTTGTTGGGAACAGGGTATTTGACAAAACATCTGAAAAGGATTGATCACTGTGGTAATTACACAGCATTCCCTTCATTTTCTTTTTTTTTTTTAATTTTTTTTTATTTAATTGAGACAGAAAGAGGCAGACAGAGAAAGTGAGTATGGATGCACCAGGACCACCTGCCATTGTTAACAAACTCCAGATGCATGAGCCATTTTGTGCATCTGGATTTACATGGACACTGGCACTTGAATCCAGGCCTTCAGGCTTTGCAAGCAAGTGCTTTCAATTGCAGAGCCATCATACCACCCTCCCTTCACTTTCTTTTTTTTTTTTTTTTTTTTAGAGAGAGAGAATTGGCATGACAGGGCCTCAACCACTGAAATCGAAAGACAACACTTGCGCCACCTAGTGGGCATGGGTGACCTTGCGTTTGCCTCACTTTTGTGCATCTGGCTAACGAAGGATCTAGAGAATCAAACATGGGTCCTTAGGCTTCACCGGCAAGTGCCTCAACCACTAAGCCATCTCTCCAGCCCCCTCCCTTCACTTTCTGTGCAAAAAAAAAAAAATGTGTGCTTCCCTCTCTTGAGGTCATGTCATAAACAGTAGCCACATCATCAGAAAAGACACACAGACCCTCTGTGTGGACCTGTGCATGTTTCAGGACCGCTATGCTAGAACCAACTTTAGGAAGGGAATGTTATCAAATGTGCGGTCCTCACCTCAGAAACAGAAATAAAGTGAGCTCATCATCATCATCAATATTTAATTTTTATCATTAGTCATACTAAGTATACTGGCACTTAGTGAGTGTGCAGTATTTGTAGCATCATCTTGTTTGGTTTGAATAAATCCTCCCTATTGCCCTCACTTCAGTCCCTCTTCACATTTTGTAAAACAGCTGAGACTCTGAGGCAAACACTTGTCTGAGCTCACAATGCAAGTATGTGGCAACTCAAGCTGAGGTCTTCATGATCCCAACTTCCATGCCCTTACCCACCACTTCAGGAAGAACTGTCTCCTGTCCAGAGCTGCTCCCCTCAGCACTGCTCTGAAGGACCCACATACTCTTCATGACATGCAGGGGAGGCTGCTCATGAACTCTGTTTGGCCCAGGTCTGGCCAGCATTGCCCACCTCTGCCCATCCCCACCAACCCTCATTTCCAGGCACCACCTCTTTTCTGTCTTCATGTCCTTCTGAGAACTAGAACCTTCTTGGGCATGGAGGAACAATTCACTGCTCCTTAGGAGTCTGCTCCTAATCCACTATCCTGTTTAGCTGTCAAAGGCTAGCAGGGCAGACCTGCAGTTTCCTCGCTTCCCCAGAATGCAGAGAAAACCTGAAAACCAGATCCCAGGCCAGGCCTCCTCTATCTTTCCCATTTTATACCTTGTGACTGAGTGTCCTGCCTAGCCTGGCTTTAGGTCTTTGTGTCCTTGCCAATTACAACCCCACCCCCACTGGCTCATGTTCAAGTTTGTGAATATGCATTATTCCCTGGTGTCTAAAAATGGTATTCGGTGCTAGAGAAGGTGGTGAACAGCCACTGGGTGCATGAAACACTAGGCATTTATTATAGGTGATGTGTTAGTACTGCCCACTTAATTTTCAAATAAAATAACCTCATTAGTTGTATTCTCTAGCTATATGCACTTTGATACTTTCTTGTGTTCAGAAATGACCATAAATGTAGTTTTTTTTATTGCTAACTAAGATAACTCATGCTAGTTAAGTCTATATCTATATTATAAATAGGACAAGAAAAAAATCTAATATCATCGCACTAGAAGTTGAGAGTGCCAAGATCTTAGGAAAAAGTGGTAATCACTTATTACTTATTATAATTCATTAAGCTTGTAGGAAATATTTAGATACTTAATTGGCATTTAACAAGATAGCTATAGAGAGTAAATGAGACATTAAATTCTCTTCTTAAATGCCCATTAGGTTTGCTTTGGAAATTAATTGATATCTAATTCATTTGCTATCAACTATTTTATCCCTTTACTCACTGAGAAATTCAGCACATTAATGATAGATAGAGGCAGGAGAAGGGGGAACTTAAATGTACTGAGCTAGGCCTCAGCCTAATTTAAAAGGTAAAGATCCTTGTGGTGCCATGGTCTCATCAAAGGGACACTGTCATTTGCTCTGAAGGGAGAGGGTTCTGCTAATTTGTCTTGTCCACTTAGACTAACATGAAATGCCTGTGGATGGCTGGGGGACACACAGCTGTGTGTGACAACCACAGAACCTTAAAATGAGGAGCAGGTGAGATGTGTGTGCGTGCTCACACTGAATGTGCATAGACAGCATACAAGTGTGGTTAGGAATGAAACAGGGCTGGCAAATTGGCTGCTTATAAACATCTTAGCTCCCGAGAATCCTCGGGGGCACGGAGGCACTATGTTTACAGTCCTCTGGACAATACGGAAGTGAACCAAAACCACTGTGAAGATGCTGAAAAACAATCTGCCTGCCTTCCGCTGCAAAGAACAACTTGCTGCCCCAGGCCCTGGGAAGTAAGTGACTACGTTAGCTTCACAAAGTTGCCCTAAGTCAGGGCATGGGCTTCCTGGGATGGCTCATGGCTAATGCATGATTATAGGAGATAGAATGTCAATTCACGCTGGGGCAACTCTGAGGGCCAGACGTAAAGTTGGCTGGTACAAATGCAGTTCAGTTTCCTCTGCCTCACCCTGTTGCCTTACTTCCCTTCCATAGGTGTCGATAACCCATAAGCTATATTACATGGCCATCTTCTCTAAAGACCCCAGCATGTGCCATCCAGGGAAGAACAGGAGTATTTATGCCCATTGCAAGTGCTGTTATGGCTTCTGACCCTTTCTGACAAGCTCCTGGCTTCCTTCACCTTCAAAGCCAGCAGCTTCTGCTGCCAGCACAGGATGTTTCCTAAAAATTCCTAGTGATCGCGGCGAGGCTTCAGCGTTTTCCTGTCTTTCATGCTCTGACTCTGTTGCTGCTCCTTCTGCCCACAGTTATCTGTTTATGGCATCATTTTCTCCTGTAGCAGAAATTGTCAGAGGATTGCCTTCAGTTAGTCGATTCTTTCTGGGCGGAAGAACCAGACGACCCACACGATCCCCCAAGAGCTCTCTTCTCCTCCACTGGCTGAATGCACATGGCTCTGAGACTAAAGATGGCAGCAGCCTGGGTCTCAAAATGACCACATGGGGGCTGGTGGAATGGCTTAGCGGTTATGGCGTTTGCCTGCAAAGCTAAAGGACCCAGATTTGATTCACCAGGACCCACATTAGCCAGATGCACAAGGGGGCGCACGCATCTGGAGTTTGTTTGCAGTGGCTGCAGGCCCTAGCATGCCCATTTTCTCTCTTACTCTCTCTCTATATCAAATAAATAAATAAATAAAAATAAATAAAAAATAAAAAATGACACATGGATAGACTCTTCCAGGGCAGAGGAAACCTCCACCTCAAGTGAGAGACAAACTTCTGTTGTCTTACATGGCTGTGAGCCTATGTCTTGTCCATTACAGTAGCCAGTTCTGAGACAGCTCACATCAAGACATGCTTGCCTACTGCTGGATACTCTGCTGGTCACTTCTGTTTCTCTCTACCTGCATTCATGACCAGTGTCTGCTCCTGCCATTGAAGATACTTGTACACCTAAAATCACTCCATTATTCTCCACACAGAGAAGCCAAGAAGAGTTTATAAGAATGCGGGGAGAGTGTGCCTCCCTTTTTCCTTTATGTGCATATGCTCTGATAAATGAGCCTCAATATGATGCCAATCGTGATCTAGGGGGAGCTCCAGGACCAGCTCTCCACAGCTTAAAGTAGACATTTCTCCCCATGGATAGATGACCTGAGAGATGAATGAGACTAACATTAAACTAAATTTCTCTCTTGTCCTTAATCTTGAGAGTCCTTGGGCACGAACCCCCCTCAATCAACATTAAGTGCGAACACATTTCCACTTCTGAAGGATTACACTCCAAATTCTCACCTATGACTCTACTGGGGCACAGGCCTAGTCCCCTGTGCTCACTGCTAGACCCTCAGCACCCAACACAGTGCCCAACGGGTGTGTAATGACTTTGTAGGATGAATGGTGGGTTTGTAAAAGTGAATAAAGAACAAACTTATGATGAAGGGAGACCTTGTCTAGGTCCCGTATCATCATCAGTCTTGGAGAAGAGAGTGACAAGCATTCAGCTCAGCGTATAACATTGAAATCCTTGAGGGTTCTGCCTCTGCTGCACTCAAGTCTCTTAACCCATTGCTGTGGGTTATGCTTTTCGTCTGTGGTGGTGCTGGCGAATGAACCCATAGTTGTGCATATCAGGCAGCTGTGCTACCACTGACGTAATTCCCCAGCTGATGGTTATTTTTAATGGATCAGATTGGCTAGGCTAGTGCTGCCAGATGTTTGACCAAACACTACTCTATGCTTTAGATCAAATTAAGATTTAAATCAACAGAATTTGAAGAAAGTAGATTGCCTTCAATAATGTGATATGTTCTAGCCAATCACTTGAATGTCTTAAGAAAAAGGCTGACCTCGGGCTGGAGAGATGGCTTAGCGGTTAAGGTGCATGCCTGCAAAGCCTAAGGATCCAGGTTCAATTCTCCAGGTCCCACATAAACTAGACATATAAGGTGGCATATGCATTTAGAGTTTGTTTGTAGTGGCTAGAGGCCTTGGTGTACCCATTCTCTCTCTCTCTTTCTCTTTCCCCCTCTCTCTGTCTCTAATAAATAAATAAATATAAATAAATCTTTTTTTTAAAAAAAGGGCTGACCTTCCCCCAAAATAACCTCAACCTCTCTTCCTCCTTCTTTCCCTCCCTCTCTGCCTTCCTCCATTCAAATGCACGCTTGATTCCATTTCTCTACAGCATCTTTGTTCTTGTATCTTCTTTTTTTCGTACAACTTCCCATCTACCCAGAAGGTAAAAATGTCACTTTAGACAGGGGTCCTAAATTCATGGTCTGCTCTGCTCATCTGGCACTTGACATTGACTACCATATGGTAAGTTTCATGAGTTGCAGTTACCAGTTATTCTCTATGTAGCGGAATTGAAAGTTCCTGTAGAAAGCTAGATTCCTTATCAACCATGAACACTAGTTCACACCTGGGGAGGCACACGGCTCATTGAAGGGCTCAGTGGACGTCTGGAGATAGCTACTGGACTTTATACAAGACAGGTGTCCAGGAGTCCTCTTTGCTTCCTATGCTAACTCCTACAAGCACCTACAAAACCACACTCAAATGTCCTTCAGAAATAGAAAAGAACTAACACGGAAGGCCAGGAAAAAAAGAAGGCATCATTGAGGTTCCCCCTCCTGTCATATCACAAGAAGACAGTATACTCAGTATACCTTCAGCTTCATGATGCCGTGTCACTTTGGAGTGTGTTCCCCAAAGTGAAGCTGGCCAACGTAGTGTATTAATTAAGACATAGGTTCTCATAACCATGACCCAGGAATTCTCTGATGCTCCAAACCGACAAGAAGGACCCCCATAACAACCTCCGCCAGCCTAGAACCAAGCTCACCTTTGCCATGAACACAGACTCAGCTTACTACATTCTGTCTTACATCATCAGTTTCCATGAAGGCTTTAGAGATTCTGGGAGACTCACAGGACAGTGAGACAGAAAATACCTGAATGATGCTTTTGAAGCAAGCGTTCTGAGTTAGGACCAGCAATCAGGGGAAGGTCACTCGTGCTCGAACACTCTGTCCATTCTCACTGCATCAGATCCACTGTTGGCTCCCCGTTTATCATAATTCTCATCATGCCTTCAAAGCACTCACTCAGTGGAAGATCAGAAGGAAGCAACTTAAACACAAAGTTGAGTGGTGGTTATCTTAATCAGCAAGGCCGACAGAGCACAGATCAATCATGCTCAGCGAAAGGAGATAGGGGGCTGCTCTTGTTGATGTGAAAAAGAACACAAATGTTTCCCAAGTTAGAGTCAACCTAAGCATAAAAACAGAACAACAAAACAAAGTTGTTTGAAACATCCCAGGGCAGAATGAAAGGGGCATTAGTACGCAGCTCTAGGTCAATAAGCCAGAAACACCTGTGTTATAAATATACAACACCTAATGGATTTGCTATAATTATTGTAGACGGCATGAAGGACAGGACAGGAATTTAAAAAATTTTTTTTTTTTTTTTTTTTTTTTTTTTTTTTGGAGAGAGAACAGAGACAGACAGACAGAGAGAGAGGGAGACAGATGGAGAATGGGCACACCAGCAGTCTCTCGGCTGCTGTGAATGAAATCCAGATGCGTGCGCCCCCTTGTGGTCAAGTGCAGCATTGCACCCTTGCGTCACTTTGCATCTGGCTAAATGTGGGACCTGGAGATAGGAACCGGGTTCTTAGGCTTAGCAGGCAGGCGCCTTAACCGCTAAGCCATCTCTCTAGCCCAGGACAGGACATTTTGCAATGAAAGTGCAATGTGAACAGATGCAGGTTACACGTACCCTCGGCATACAAGATGTCCATAAGCATTTACCGTGGAAGGAGCGTCGAGAGTTTGAATGTCTTAGGGAAGTTGATTGTCTGCACAGAGATCATGGGATGATGAAGAAGAGGGTGAATCTGGGCTTTAGGTAGAGTCAGCAACAAGGGAATAATCAGAGGGAAGATGTTCTGAGTCAAACTCTGTAGCCTTTCCCATGTCCCTGTCTCCTGATGCCTATCCTCTGGATCTTAATGGTGGCCACATCCAAGTGGCAGTTGTAGGAATCGCCATTGCTATATTTCCATTCATGGTCCTGGGGCTTACCACACATGTTTGAATACTCATTTCTTCATCTGTTTATTAACATATTCATTCTCCCCCTTGGTACCTATTGAATTTCTTGTCTGGTTCTCAATGCCATAGCTCTTGATGCCAGATGTGGCTGATCTAGAAATGGCCGTGCATAATTCTTCCCCTTCAAGAGCTCAGTCTAGTCAAAGATGCTCTGTACTTGGGCTGGGGAGGTGGCTTTGTGGGCAAAATGCTTGCAGCTTAAGTACAAGGACCTGCCTGAGTTCAGATGCCCAGCACCATTATAAAAGCTGCACATGGTGGCATGCACCTGGAATTCTGGAGCTGGGGAGGCAGAGACAGAAGACTCTCTTGGGCTGGGCTTGCTGACCAGCTAGTGTAGGTAGCTGAATCAATGAGCTCAAGTTTCTGTGTGAGATACTCTCAAAAAACACATAAAACAACAATAACAACAACAAAAGGTGGAGAATGATTGAGGAAGATGTCCAAGATGCCTGTACCCAGCAGACAGTACTGGAAGAACAAACCCAACCCACCCTGCCCAACATGAAAAGCAGCTGATGAAGGAGCGTGCCAGCTTCCTCAGGAGTAAAACTGGCTTTCAACAAGGGGTGTCATCATGAATCTAGCCACACCGATGTACAGTGGATAGCATAGCCATTTCCTATTCCTATGGGCCTGATAACAGTTTGTACTTAATAGAGGTGTTCTGAAATCCTACAATAAATTTTACAGTTATTATACACATATATATATATATATATTAAAATGGATATACTCATGTAATCAAAAGAGAGGAAGAAGTTTTAAAGACATGTTTTTTTTGTTTGTTTGTTTTTGGTTTTGGTTTGTTTGGTTGGTTGGTTTTTTTAGTTTTTCGACGTAGGGTTTCACTCTAGTTCAGGCTGACCTGGAACTCACTATGTAGTCGCAGGGTGGCCTCGAACTCCTGGAAATCCTCCTTCCTCTGCCTCCAGAGTGCTGGCATTAGAGGCATGTGCCACCAGGCCCAGCTGGCTTTTTGTTGTTGTTGTTGATTTTTAAGAAGGGAAGAAAGTAATTCTACTTGACACCACGATGCAATATTGACAGGACAGAATCACAGCAGGCCCGCAACTACAGCAGCAGGAGGAAAAGAACCAGGCAGGGAAGATAATGGAAAGATATTTTAAAGACCGATGATGCCTAATTGTCTATTTTAAACTCTTTGCCTTTTTTCCATTGTACAACTCCTGCATTTTGCTGCATCTTCACGAATAACTTTTAGTTGTGTTGAATGGGCATGTGTGGTGTTAAGTAAAAGGGGAAAAAAACTGAGGTCCACGCTTAGGCCATGAGCCAAGCAAGAGACAGAGGGACAATCTCCAAGTGTCATGCTGAGCACAAGAATCCCTTAAATGTTCTTTTGAAGCACTTAACCTGATCCCATTTTCCCACTGCTTGGTGGAAGCATTGTTCAAATTGCTCTCTAACTCACTGTCCAGGCTGCTGGATTCTCTGGAAGCAGAAGCTGAGATGATCTGAGGGGCAGGAGTTGGGGTGAGGACCAGGGTAGGAATCAATACTTTTAGACTGTAGACGATACGAGATAGAGCAGAGAAGACAGATGGTGATGCAGATCACAAAAAAATAAACAACTAAATAAATGCTCAGGCAGCTCTGAAGAGAGCTTTACCACAAACATCCTAACACACACACACACACACACACACACACACACACGCACACAGTGCTGGAGGCAGACTTCCCTAGGAAGGACCTGGCCTTGAATAGGACCCTGCTAAGTAAGGTCCTGTCCTTCCTCAAAGGAGTCTGCATGGCACATCTTCTGGTCAAACTCGCTTACTTCAGAGAATTATCCGAAAAGAACAAAGACGGTGTCTGGCTTTCTGGTTTTTTTCAACACTGTATCAAATCCCCAGCAATCAGGTGGCGTGAGTTAGGTATCCAAAGTCACTGTGATTGAGTTAATTAATTAGTGAATGCTAAATTGATTCCCACCATTGTGGCACAGCTTAGGTCACCAGCAGAAAGGAGAAGGGGCACTAATGAGATAAAAGCCACAAGCAGCACAGAAGAAGCCACCGCAACGAAGCAGCCCCGGAAGGCTGCTGTCCAGAAGCTGCACGAGTCTAAAAGGCCTGCAAGAGCTGGGTGCAGTGGCACACACCACAAATCCTAGCTTTACTAATGAAGAGAGGGAGGGGATATAATGGAGATTGGAGTTCTAAAGTGGAATGGGGGAGGGGAGGGAAATATCATGTGTTTTTTGTATGTAAGTATAGAAGTTGTCAATAAAAAAAAATAATTAAAAAAATTTAGGGCTGGAGGGATGGATTAGTGGTTAAGGCACTTGCCTGTAAAGCCAAAGGACCTCCGTTCACTTCCCCAGGACCCACCTAAGCAAGATGCACAAGGGGGCACATGCGTCTGGAGTTCGTTTGCAGTGGCTGGAACTGGAACCCCTGGTGTACCCATTCTCTCTCTCTCTCTCCCTCTCTCTCTCTCTTTCTCTCTGCCTCTTCTCTCAAATAAATAAAAATAAAATATTTTTAAATAGTGAGAGGAACTCAATGTTTTTTAAAATGTATTTTTTAAATTTATTTATTTATTTATTTATTTATTTATTTAAGAGAAAGAAAGAGGAAGAGGCAGATATAGAGAAAGAATGGCCATGCCAGCACCTCCTGCCACTGCAAAAGAATTCCAGATGCGTGCACTACCTTGTGCTTCTGACTCCTGTAGAAGCTGTGTAATTGAACCTGGGTCCTTAGACTTCACATGCAGTGATGTGGAGGCAGTAACAGCAAGAGTTCAAGATCATCCTCAACTACATAGCAAGTTTGACACCAGCCTGGGCTACAGAAGACCTTGTCCCAAAAACAAAGAAAGAATGGAACTTTAATAACAAAACTGTGCACTGGAGAAATGATTCAGCCAGTAAGGTACTTGTTTCCGAAGCTTGATGCCCGGGTTCAATTCCCCAGTACCCACGTAAAGCCAGATGCACAAAATGGTGCATGTTTCAGGAGTTCGTTTGCAGCCACAGGAGGCCCTGGAGCACTCATAGTCAGTCTCTCTCTCTCTCATAAACATACAAGTACATAAGTATTGTAAAAATACAACCGGGACTAGTTGGGAGGATGACGCAGTCAGTCAGAGTGGGCGTGAGGTAAGAGAAGGAGGTGAACATGATCACAATGCATTGTACACAAGCATGAAATTGTTAAAAGTGAAAAAATAATTTAAAAAACTCAAAAGGGGCTGGACAGATGGCTTAGAGGTTAAGGTGCTTGCCTGAGAAGCCTAAGAACTCCTGTTTGAATCTCCAGGTCCCACATAAGCCAGATGCACAGTGATGCAAGCATGCAATGTCACACATGTGCACAAAGGGGGCACATGCATCTAGAGTTCGTTTGCAGTGGCTGAAGGCCCTGGTGTGCCTATACTGTCTCTCTTTTTCTCTTTCTCTTTCTCTCTTTCAAAATAAATTAATATTTAAAAAAGTAAAAGGCTTTTGAACACCTGATAATTACATACAGACATATATCCTACACACATACACACACACATATATATGCATACATGCAAGCACACAGAAAGTAAAAAAGCAAACAAGTACATAGATATATAACTGTCTTGTGGATTCCATAACACATTAATACAGACACGTTATCTTAACACTTTATTCTTGGAGTTAAAAGGCAAGAGTCCAAAACCCAGGCGTATGTAGGGCTATACGCCTAGAGAGGAACCCTTCCTTAATCTCTTGCGGCTTCTGGTGGTCTCGGGCTCCACCGACCACAGAGGGGTAACTGTGATCCCTCTCTTCATCTTCACGTGTGCTCATATCTGGGTCTCCATCAGTGCCCCTCTACTTTCCTCTTGGCCTTGGGTTTAGAGACAGCTTTAATCAGAGGATGATTGAACTTGAGATCATTAACTTAGTTATATCTGCGAAGACCTGTTTTCCAATAAGCTAACACTCAGTGATGGGATTTGGACATATCTTTTGGGAATCCACCTCTCAAACCTCTACATGGGAGGAGAGCATAGTAGGAAAAATAGCACAGGACAACGGGGAGGCCTGGGGACTGCCGTGTAGCAGACAGTATGTGTCTCATAATCACTGTGGACCCAAACAGAATTCCAGTGCTCAGATATGTTCCCTAGGTGCCCAGTTAGGAACTCAAGAGCAATCCAGATGCTTTTACTCATGGGTGAACCCCAATATCGTCATCCTAATGAACTGTTGACATGGCAATCACAATCCCAGTGGCAGCTAAGTGTGCTAGCCATTAAGGCAGACTGATTTCACATCTATTCTTTGCTGAGAGAAACTGGAAGGCTTATTTTATCATACACGAAGATTGACAACTTAGTGAATGGTCAGAAGCTGCTCTAGTTCAGCACACAATAGAAGTATCACTCAAACAGATGAAATCCAGGGCAACGGCCTGAGCCAGGACTGCCTTTGTGCCTGGACCAGTGGGAACTCATTCTTAGATACTTTTCCTGACTTCCTTTTGGTGGACAGACCTTGGACTTTGAGTACCTGCCTCAGTGCAAGAAGGAGCAATATGAGATTTTGATTGGCAGCCCCCAGATAGCAAGCTCCTGGGCCCATCGTTCTCTGTGTATTTCTGCCTCTGGTCTCTTGATCTCCTTCTTGAGCATCAGCTTAGTGGCCAAGCATTTGATATTATCTATTTGGCTTCTAGAGACACTGCGGAAGATGAGGCAACCTATACAGTCTGGAGAAGAGGAGGTAGGGTTGCAGTTAAGGACTAAAAAGAAGATAAGTGGTTCTATAAGAAATAGAACAAGAAGTCACATTTTGAAGTGAAAAGAATCCCAGAGCTATAAGAAGTTCATGAAGAAGGTTCATTACCATTAAATAAAGTTCTCATCGCTGGCCAAGACCCAGAAGTCTAGATTACTTATCTGGTTTCAGGTGAGGGGTCAGATCACACTGCTGCAGACAGCAACAGCAGCATTGGCATCCAATCAAGTAGGAGCCCGCCTCTATGGCACATTCACAGCAAGCGTTCTGCGTGATGAAACCTTGGTGACAAATCCAGCGCAATCACACGGGAACTCCCCTCTGAGTCATAACACCTTCTTGTGGCTCATTCTCAACTCTCTCCTTTGCCACACTGCTCACATGCAGAACTCGGCAGCTCCCTGCCTTTCTAATGCTAAGCCACACACAGGCAAACCTTTCAAAGACTTTCTCCCAGAGCCCCAGGGCACCGAGAGGGTTAATCTTGCCATGTCAAGATTCTCCTCTGATGCCAGACCAGCTCAGCATCAATTTGACACAGATTTCTTGGGGGAATCTGGGTTAATCTTTCTTGGGCGGGCTGTCCATTTGACAGACAGGAAACACTCCTGGAGCTCGAGATAGTACACCCCCCTCCATGACTCTCTCCTAGCCCTGTCTTTGAATTAAATATTAAAAAGGGCAATTAAATTTAAAAAAAGCAATCTGATGTTTACAGACTCTCATAGGTAATTTATAAATGCTACATCCTCAGTCCCATCGTGTTTTAAAGAATTTAATTTGGAGACAGGCTTCTATGAAATGCAGAATCTGTCCCTGATGCCCAGGAGTGATGAATTGGAAAAATGCAAAAGGCTTGGCTGACATCGGTGGCTGGGGCAGTGGTGGGCATCTGTCTGGATTCCTAGGGATTTCTTGGCTGTTTTTGTATTCATACGACCTTTTACGGGTCATGCTCTGACCTCTGGGTCTGTTTCTTTATTTTTATCTCTGTGTTAACTAAAGTCATGGAAACGTGAATCCATAAGATCCAAGAGATGATCGAGCCCATGCAACACATGCAGGTAACTTAATGCCAGAACAACACCCAAATCTATGAGTGGAAGTCAATGGTGGAAGACCTGGGGAAGTACACACTAGGAATGACCTGTTACTTACTAAAAATGACCCATTACTAATTTTTCTTGGTTTTAACCAAAATAATAGGGAAGAAAAGGATCCAGGAATTTTCTGCACTTTTTTTTTGCAGCTATCCTGCAAACTTAAAATTATTCCATCATAAAAGATGTGTTATGGGCCTGGAGAGATGGCTTACTGGTTGAGGCTCTTGCCTACAAAGGCAAAGGACCCAGGTTCAATTTCCCAGGACCCAGGTAAGCCAGATGCACAAGGTGTCACATATGTCTGGAGTTTGCAGTGGCTAGAGGCCCTGGAGCACCCATTCTCTCTTTCTCTCAGATAAATAAAATTTAATAAATTAATAAAAGTTGTGTTAAAATTCTGGAGGCTATCAGTCCAGAGGCATCCAACTATTCTTTGATCTGAAGACCCCAAAAGCCAATGCTTGCACCTGGCTCAGCTCACAGTCACCACCCTGGGTAAGGAGAGGTAATGGCAACTCTGAGCCCTTTGATTTTCATCTCAACTTTTGCATATTTCAGGTTCATCATCACTTTGTGTATTGGCTCATTTATTAATTTCTTGTCTGTTTCAGCCTCCCCCTCCCCAAAAATTCCAAGCTCCTCAGGAGCTGTGCACATGACTGCTTTCTCAGAATCCCTGCTTCCTCACAGGGTACCTGCTATGCACTGTGCACCCATAACATCTTGTTAAGTCATTGAATGGCAAATCCTGCTTTTCGCTTCCCTTCCCTCGTTTTTTGGAGTCCCTGCTTCTGGATTCAGCAGCTCACACATCAAGCCACGTGGAGCATAGGACAGAGCGTATGATACACCATTTTGGAGAGAGGATGAGCTCCAGGGCCTCTGAGCACACCTGCATCCTCCTGCCCTGTGGAGTAGTTAATGCTGCCAAAACATCATTGGGTGAAATCTCAGGGACATGCTGGGCAAAGAAAACTGGAGGAATCAGGCTCGAAGACTCCATGGGGAGAAGAGAAGGAATGGAGATTGGGAGAAGGGGCAGAAACCATTTTGATGATAGAAATTTTGCAGAAACCATGAGTTTCAGACACCCAAAAGGAAGGAGATGATGAAAGTAGGATACAGGAACCTGGAGGACCCCAACTCGCGGTCAGGAAGAAGTGCCAAGCAGCCACCGCTGGCTTCAACAGCAGGACCAGCCAGTCTCTCCACCATCTTCCCCTGCCACTTCTCCTTCTCTGTTGCATATTCTCTTCATCTTCCCTGACTCCCATCACTCTTGCCACAGAAAAGAAAATATCAAGCCCCCCATCAATCTCTGATCTACTCTCCATGGGCTTTCCATCAACTCAAGTCTCATTCAGTTCTTCCACTGATAGTACAACGATTATAGCAGCAATAACTTACTCAGACAACATTATGTAAAAGCTTTACATATATCAACACTTATTTAACAACATGAAAGAACAAAAATGATTATCCTTATTTATACAGATGAACAAATTACTGTCATGGCAGGTCCTCATAGATTGACTCATTCATTCAAGTATTTACTGAGGGCCTCACTGGATGCCAAGTTATTGTGTGACATTGGGGAGACATAAATAAAAGCTTATTCACCTAACATGCGACACTAGTGATGATATAGCCTGTCCTTCTGTTGGGCCCTTGTCTTGCCACTGTGAAGAAGTAAAGAGGAGTTTATTCACACAGAAGTGACAATTCGTGGGCAGAAGTGACAGCTCAAATGAAAAAGCGGAAGTTCTTGGCCACAGTGAGATGCTGACCAGGAATGGGTCTGGTTGGTGACAATGAGAGTGACGGCTCTGAATTTCTGGTGGGTGCAGCCAAGAGGGTTGCTGGTGAGTATTGCAACTCCAAATTCTTGACAGTCCACAGGTTGCCAGCTGAGAGGAGTTGACGGCAAGTGTTATGACGCTAAACCCTTGGCAGACCTCAGGATGTCCCCCAGAGCAGACCTCTGAAGAACAAGTCAACCAATAGCAGCTGCAGGAACAGGGCTTCTCAAGCCAAAGCCATGCGTCTTGCAAGCAAGTCCAGTGTGTCCTTGGAGGCAGGAAGGAGCAGTTGGTACCTCCCAAGAGAGGGAGTGACTGCTTCTGGGGAGGTTGTGCCCAGGGCTCTAGTTGGGCTCCCGATGATCCTTTACTGACCAGGTCATTGAAATCAGGTGAGAGGATTGAGGACTATTCAGACAGAGCCTGTCAACCCTAGAAGAGAAAGTTACCATCCAGCCAAGAAGTTCCCTACCATGGCCCTTGTTGCCATAGAGATCAGGGGAAGTGGCACCAGGCTATCCAAACAGGTCAGGCAAGGCAACCTGTGCCCAGCAGCTTACAAGCTGCTTACAAGTCTGCCAGCTCCAATCACAGCAGAAGGCCCCTCCTATCCCTCTCCGTGACAGGGCAGATAAACAATCCCACTCCAGTTCATCTTGGTAAACTAATGAGTTTATTGCGGGTTAGTTATAGGAACATTAGAGAGGGGTAACTTTCAGGAGGATGGCTGACCCAAAGGCCAACCCAGGCATGAGTGATGACTCACAAAAGCCGCATTCCCTAAAGCTCCCTGTTCAACTTGCAGGCAGCTCCACTGAATCTTTTCTTCTTCCTCGTCACTGTTGACTGCTTATGATGTAACCCTGGGGAAGGGACCTTGGGAAGTGTGGAAACATATACGCTTCCTGAGTCTCCACATTTCTTTAGCATCCTCAGTTTTATAAACCTCCTGGCTCTGTCAGGTGGGAAGGTTTCAATTCCGAAGAAAGAGCTCTACCACACAAGCCCAGTAGTTAGCATCAAGGATCCACCCTGCAAATGACTCATTCGCATCTCAACAAATCACATTTCAGAGCCGGATGAGGGAGTCCAGCACTCAGAAGACTGAGGCAGGAGGATCACCATGAGTTCAAGGCCAGCCTGGGCTACTGAGTGAGTTTCAGGTCAGCCTGGGCTAGAGTAAGACCCCCTGTGTCAAAATAAAATTCATATTCCAGGAGACAAAATACAATGAATCAAGGTTATTACAGCATTTTTCAGACAATGATTTTTTTTATCAACATTAACCACCCTTTGGCCTGTGTATTGTATTGACCTTTAAATTGTACTTTGGGTGGTATTAATTTTCAATACCTTCTTTCTGTTTTTTTTGATTATGCCTTGAATATATTTTTAAATAATATTGATTTTAATCCTTCTCCATGAACTTTCAGATACAAGTTTTATAAACTGCCCAAATGTGGATGTTTGATTCACTTTAATTTATCATTTAATTGTATTATTTAAAACATTTGACTTTATATTTACCTGCTTATTTTATTTGTAAGCAGAGAGAGAAAGAGAGAGAGAGAATGGGCATACCAGGGCCTCTTGCCACTGCAAACAAACTCCAGAGGCATGCACCACTTTGTGTATCTGGCTTTACATGGATACTGGGGAAGCCACCCTCTACTATCAGGCTTCTTTGAAAGCAAGCACCTTTATCCACTGAACTGTCTCTGCAGCCCCAAGTTGCCTTTGCTGTGGTAACTGACGTGTCTACTCTTGCTTGCTTTGAAGGGCTCCTTTCTATCTCTGTTGGGAAGACTGAAGGATGACACTGTAAATGAAACTTTGGGTTGTGTCTATCACCGATGTCTAGCCATGTGACAAATGGCCACGATGAAAGTGTCTTTCTTTCATGGTTTGGGTTAAACAAAGTTTTGTCTCCTCGATTTACAAGGCCCTTTCTTGCCTTCATCAACTGCGTGTAGCATTAATCAGGAAAGTTCCTTCACAGTTCATGGAGTGTTCAGCCTCCCTCTGGATACATGCGGAAACATATGTAATTTTAGAATCAAACTAATCTCTTGAGGCTGGGCATGAGAAATAATAACAGCCATGTAATTGCTACTGAGGAATTGCCAAATCATGAAACTTCAGTGTGTGGCTTTATAGAAATTCTCCCGTGGATGTCAAAAGCCCGGGAGGAGACGTTAGACTTCTAGAATAAACATCACCAAAATTCAGAAAGAAAGCTGCCGTCTCTCCTGATAAGGGTGTCTCTAATGCCATCCAATGACTGACATGAAAAGGTGTGGGGAGAAGCTGTTATCAGTAGCATGTTGCAACGCACTGCATTGGACAAAGTGTCTTAGGATCTAAATAAGTACACTTAAATTTGTGCATGTGGGAGACAGTTGGTCTGAGTTTGTCTTTTTCTAAATATTTTATTTTAATTTATTTATTTGAGAGAGAGAGGTACAGAAATAGGCAGGGAGAGAGAGAGAGAGAGAGAGAGAGAGAGAGAATGGGTGCACCAAGACCTCCAGCCACTGCAAATGAACTCCAGATGCATGTGCCCTCTTATGCATCTGGCTTACGTGGGTCCTGGAGAGTTGAACCTGGGTCCCTTGCCTTTGCAGGCAAACACCTTAACCGCTAAACCATCTCACCAAGTCCCTGAGTTTGTCTTCTTAACCTTTACATCTAAGTTCATTGCTGCAATATGAGATTTCAGATTAACTGTAAAATAATTTTACATTGCTAAGGCATTTGTTTTTGCATTTGCATTCTATGATAACCATAACAACTAGAATTAATGACAAACTTTGTGTTTTATATTTCAGTTGTTACCTTCCGATTCGAGAATTTTTTTTTTCATTTTTTTTTTTTAGATAAGTTTTACTATGTAGCTTAGGATGGCATAGAATTCTCTATGTAGCTCAGGCTGGCCTCAAACTTATGATTGTTCTGCCTCTGCCTCACAGAATGGTAATTATTTTTTGAGATGGGATCTCTAGCCAAGGCTTTCCTCAAACTCCCTGTGTAGCCAAGAATGATCTTGAACTTCAGATCCTCTTCCCTGTACCTCCCCAAGTGCTGAGATTACAGGCACGTGCCACCATGCTCAGTCTACCACGCAAGCACATTGCCAAATGAGTTACCTCCCCAGTTTAATTTTTTAAGTGATTGTGTTTCTGCATTTCTGAAAGTGTTTTCCTTTTGCTCTTATTTTAGCCAAATAAATAATTTTATTGATTTATTTATTGAGTTTTGTTTGTTTTATGACAGAGTCTCCCTATGTTCCCCAAGCTGCCCTTGAACTAATTCCTGGGTTTCTTTAGCCTTCCAAATAGCTGGGCTACAGTCAAGGGCCACCATGCCTGCCTTCTTAAATAAGAAGCCTTTTTGTTTTGTTTTGTTTTGTTTTATACTTTCAAGGTAGGATCTCACTCTCTCCCAGGCTAACTTGGAACTCACTCTGTAGTCCCAGGATAGCTGGCTTCATATCACACAATCCTCCTGCCTTTGCCTCCTGAGTACTGGGATTAAAGATGTGCACCACCATGCTCAGCTAAAAAAGAATGAATTTTTTAATGTCAGTGTTTTATTCCTCTAAGCACAATAGTCATTTTCCAGAGCATTTAAATTCCCCTAAAATATCTGAGACCCTCCTGGTATTCATCCCTTATTTAGATATTTTGAAAAGATTGTTTAGAAAAAATAATCATTCATAGGTAGTGGTTGTAAATTTATTGAAACTGTTAAGTCCAAAATAATTTCAACAGGACATGTCTAAGCTGGCTGTTCTTTCCTCTGTGTTGACAATGCCACATGGTTGGCCCATCCAAGTAGCAAAGCAAACACCACAGACCTGCGAAGTCTGCAGTGATAGGAGCTGCCTTCTTTGGACTCTTGAGAACATGTATCTTGACTAAATAAAAAATGTCTTTTCAAATTCATCTGCTTAGATAAATCTGTAATGGCTGGCTGACTTGATGAATACCTATATTTTCACCTTCTCTCGTTTTCCTTGATTTTCCCTCTTACTTGTCTTCCTTTTCCATCTTCCTTGACTTCCTTGATCAGTCATCTTTCATCTAATCACTATTTTTTTTTTTTTAAAAAGGTGTCTTTCCTTTGAGTGCCATGAAAAGTTCTTATACAGGCTGGAGAGATGGTTCAGCCATTAAGGTGCCTGCCTGCTAAGCCTAAGAACGCCAGTTCCAATCTCCAGGTCCCACGTTTAGCCATATGCAAAGTGACGCCAGGGCGCAGTGCCGCACTTGCCCACAAGGGGGCACATGCATCTGGAGTTCATTCTCAGTGGCTGAGAGGCTGCTGGTGCACCCATTCTCTATCTGATTCTCTCTCTCTCTCTCTCTCTCTCAAAAAGTTCTTATACTTTTCTTCTCATTCTGTTATTGAGCTTTCTGGTGCCATGCTATTCAAAACTGTACCCACAAGCCACATGTGGAGGCTATTTCAACAGACCTAATTTAAATGAAATGGAATAAAAGTAGGGTAGCTCAGTCACACTTCTCAAGTGATCACTGGTAACACAGGGCTGGTAGCTACTAGCGGGCAAGGAAGATATAGAATGACAGGCAAATTGAAATGCATGGGTCCAGTGAAACCCATGGCCTTCAAAATAAAATAAAATAAACCTGCTTTCTCTGTTTATTTTAACTGGTAAAGTAAACAGGGCATAACATTTTCTATTTTAAACACTTTAAAGTGTATGCCAAACAGCATATGCTACATCTGCAATGTTGTGTCATTGTCACTTTGTGCCTTAGACCTAAAGACAGGTCCCTGTGCCCATTAAATAGCCATTCTCTATCCCTCCCTCCTCCAGTCTCTGGCAACACTAAGCTATTTTCTGTCTCTATGGATTTTCCTGTCTGGATATTGTATGTAAATGCAAGCCATCATTTTCACTCCTGGTTTCTTTTACTTAGCATGATGTTTTAAAGATTCATCTGTGTTAGAACATGGACTAGCCCTTCTGCCCTTCCTATGCCTGGATCATTTGCCATCCACACACATGAGCCATCTCTTATTACCCATCCATTTGTTAGCAGCAATTTGGTTGTGTTCTACCATTTGACTATTATTAAGATTTTATTTTATTTATTTATTTATTTATTAGAGACAGACAGAGAGAGGGAGACAGAATGGGTGTGTCAGGGCCTCTAGCCACTGTAAACGAACTCCAGACACATGTGCCACCATGCACATCTGGCTTACATGGGACCTGGAGAATTGAACCAGGGTCCTTAGGCTTGGCAGGCATACTCCTTAACCACTCAGTCATCTCTCCAGCCCCCCATTTGACTATTGTAAGTCGTGCTTCTGTGAACATTCATGTACACATTTTCATGTGAACACATGTTTTCAGTAAATCAGCATATAGATTTGGGATTAAACTTGCCAGGTAATGTGATAACTGTATGTCAATTTCTTTTTAAAAATATTTTTTTTTATTTGCAAGCAGAGAGAGAAAGAGAGAGTGGGTGCACCAGGGCCTCTAGCTACTGCAAATGAACTCCAGATGCATGCACCACTTTGAGCTTCCGGCTTTATATGGGTACTAGGGAATCAAACCTGGGTCGATAGACTTTGCAGGCAAGCACCTTAACTAGTGAGCCATCTCTCCAGCCCCTGTATGCTGATTTCTTAAAGAACCACCAAACTCTTCCACTGGGCAGCGTATGTGAGAGTTTCAACTTCTTCACATCCTCATTCGACACTTAGGACTTTCCTTTAGAAACATTCTTGCTACCCTAATGGTCGTGAGCTTGTAAATGGTACCCATGGACTGTTCCTGTAGAGTGCATAGACTAGGTTCTTGTCCGTTTGTTTGCTGGCTGTGGGGATGTAAAGGCTTATTAAAATAAAAACCATGAAAGATGAGCAACACAGGCTCGTGGCTCTCACAGCCTGCCATACTCTCTGGTCCTGGGCTGTGCATGTTTGCTGACCCTTGATGAGAACATTGCCATTGCTGCAGAATTTCTGCTGGATATGTCTCTTCTTGTCTAATGATCTCTTTAGTGATTCAATTTCAGCTTTAGAACCAGAAAATCTTATATTCTCATCTATTTCCAGTCTTTATTATTCGTAGTACTTCATGCCTAGTCATACTTTTTTTTTTTTTTTAAAAGAAACAATAGCTTCTAGAATATCCTGGACCTCCACACTGTAACTTTCCTAAGCTTTGTTCTTCTTATAATAACTAGAATAAATATGTTTTCTCTCAAGATTCAATGTGTTCCCTGCTTGTGACATGTTTTACTTTCCATATGCTTGGAGAGTGTTCACCTTGCTCATCCCAAGAACAAAGCTGGGAGCTGATATAGATTTAGAGGGCTGGAGAGATGGCTCAGTGATTAAGGTGCTTGACTGTGAAGCCTAAGGACCCAGGTTCAATACCCAGTACTCACATAAGCCAGATGCACAAGGTGGCACATGTGTCTGGAGTTCATTTGCAGTGGCTGGAGGCCCTGGCATGCCCATTTTCTCCCTATTTACCTCTCTCAAATAAATAAATACATTTTTAAAAATGATAAAACTTGAGCAGAGACAATGCAGATTCCAAACTGGTTCCTTCAAAGAGCTGGTTCTATTTTCTTTAACATTGCCCATTATAAAAAAATCAAGCAGCTTGGGACAAGTGGAGAGGGAGCCTAACGTGGACAAGCTTCATCATTTCACCATAAACAGTTGCCCTCCTCGGTTTGGTAGCAGCCAGGCGGTCACGGTGCCATGCCCACCCTCCTTGACAGCAGTTATTCAATTAGAAGTCAGAACTGGCAAGGGCAATGCTCTCTGCCCAGCAGTCTTGCCAAGAATAAGTTTACAATGCCTGCCATGACCACCCAGGATGACTGGAGAGTCCCAGATGTGTCTCCTCAAATACTCTTCCCTTCCAATCAGTCGTCCTTGCTGGTTGATAATGTCACCCACGGCTCCTTTTTTTAGGTCAGTCTCCAACACGCTTTACATGTGGGAAGCGATTGCCCGGGTAGGTCTCACCTTTAATCCCTTCTCCTCTGAACTCTCTCTGGCAGGAAATCTTTGGTAATTCTGACATCTAAATGGCATCTCTTGCTTGTTTCCATGGCTGACATACAATTTGTCATTACATCCCTTTGGTAAGTAATGAGGCTATGGGCACTGTGGTAAGTTATTTATGCTCACAGTATCATTTACCCTTAATTCCATATTTAGAATAAATCTTTATAGTTTGAGGGAGCATAATTTAGGGGAAAAAATGATGGGTTATCCTCAGTCCTCCATACCTTTAGAAATTCTGGAGGTTAGAAGCATGAGGCCAGACACTAGACATCACCAGTGTTCTGGAATACACTCAGCATGATTCCAAGAATTGGTGCCCACAAGAAATCCGAAACCTTTCAAACTAATAACAGATGCTACAGATGTTGTGAGGAGCATGGTGTTTTCCTGGTACCCAAATTTCTAGATGAATTATGAAAGGGACTCGGTCTTTCATCTGGATGTTTGACAGCATGTCGACGAGGCACCCGCCTGAGACAGTAGGCACTAAACAAATATATGGTGAAAAACGTCTGGCTGGCTGACTTGATGAGAGACTGGATTTTTCACTTCGCATCCAGATGTTTGGGCTTCATGGAGGCACTGAGGGCCTCTGCTGAACTGACTGGTGATCTTTGAGGGAAGGGTGATACCAGAAAGCGTTATAGAGGCAAATGAGTACACGGCACCATCTTACTCAATATGAGGTCTTGCCGGCTACACCCAAGGCGTGTGACAGACCTGCCCATCCACTTTCAAGTGCTTCTGACAGATGAGCCCCCCCATTTGCATATGTCTCCGCTTGACACTTGAAGAAATGGCTAAGTCATTATTAGTACTGATAATGGAGGCATCAGCAGGATGCATTCATATTCACAGTGTTGTCACTGCGCACTGTTTTGCCGTTAAGGAGAAAGCCTATCGGGCATAAATATTTATGCCTGGATGGATGTCGGATTCTTTAATCAGGAACTGGATTGCTCTTAATTGAATCTTGGGGACAAATTTAGGCTCCATGCTGATTGTGCGGCTTTTTGTTTTGAGTGAGTCGAGCTTTCCCGAGTCTGTCCCCAGGATTCCCAAGACAGAAGCCTCTGTCAAATGAACAGGTAGGTCACCTCTTATGGGGTCCTGGGACGTTAGCTGTGTTGTGAAGTTATTTGGGAGATTGACAGGGATTTAAAGGATCACATAAAGCAAACGCCCCTTCTTTAGAGCTTGCTTCCCAGGGGGAATTGACAAATAAGGCTTATTTCAAGCAAGCACCTGTCCATTCTCCCAATAAAGACGTAGGTCTCCTTCCAATCGTTGTCATTGTTTCATTTTCTGGAGCAAGATGATCTCCCACAATATGCGTGGAAATTTAGGGTCATTTCTTATGCTTTGTTTTGATAATAAAGAGATTAAGGAGACATAACCCATGACTTTAACTCATTCTCCATCGAGTGGAGTCTGGACAGGTGGGGAAAAAGAAAACCCACCAGCAGGGAGAGAGCCTGGAAGCTAGGCTTAGGGAAGGAACAGAGGCAGCACTGATGAACTGTAAGGAGACCAATGTCTTGAGCTGGAACAGCCACAGGAGGCGCTAAACCCACAGGACTCACAGAAGGCTGGAATTTCTGCAGCAGAAATATTAGGTCCTTGAGGAAGGCACCTAAGTCATACAGAAAAAAAAAAAAATGTGCATCTGGTTTAGGCACCCAAGGGTCCAAGTGGGAACTTAGCCACTTAGAATCTTGCTTACTGGCTTTATACAATGGGCAGAATAATGTCCACTCCAAGAGTTGCTGGGAAACATTAAAATAAATAAAGTGTGAAAAGTGCTAAGCACACAGCAGGTTCCTAATGAATGTAGGCCTCTATGGTCCCATTAATGACACCGAGTTTTTATGCTGCATATAGCACAGAGGCTCAAGGAACCTGAACCGTTTGGTTCAGGAACAGGATGGAGAAGGTAAGGCATAATATTCTTTGTGTGATGGAGTAACCAGCTACTTAGGGATCATGCTGAACTGTTTCTGGGTCTGTAAGCATCTCAGTGAAGACGAAATATGTTATTGGAAAATTGTTACTACTCTTTCTCCAGCATCAAGCACAGAGCCACCTGGTGCCCGGATGGTTCTCAGTGGAAGTTCATCACTTGAGAGAATGGATAGAGAAGCAGCAACCAGGTGGTTCTTGGTTGAACGTTCATCACTTGAGTGCATGAACGAATGGAGAAGCAGTGAGTGGTTGGGGGCATAGGTGAGTAAATGCTCAGATTATCAGAGAAAGCACTGGTCGACGGTGTTGACAGACTTCCCAAGAATGTTCTCCCTAAACTATCACATCTCAGTCTTGATAAGTAAAGCACAGAAGACACTTAGGCAACACTCCTTCCAAGTTCAACATATTTGCTGAGAGGCCCGAGCCTGGGGTGATTAGAACTTTTTGAGGTATAAACATTCAATAAAAGATGATTGGGGCAGGGGGAAGAAAACTGAATTTTTCTTTCACATTAACAGAAAATTCCCAGATAAAACTCCCTGCATGATAAAATAAAAATTAAAAAAAAAAAAAGTCTTAGCCTGTCTGTACCAGGCTCCAATACTGAGACCTAAGTTTTTCAATATTTTGCATGTTCTCTCTCCCTCCCTCTCTCCCTCTCACTCTCTCTCATAAAACACTGCAGAAACTTCTTCAGAGAAAAAAGTTGTGTGTGCTTTCAGACAAAAATAAAAATAAAACACCAGAGGCAAGACCTCCAAAGGCCTGCTTCCAAGAAAGCTGTCCTTTGAGCCATAACAGATCCCTCTACCAGCCCGTGCCAGGTGGTCTGGACCCCCTGATGCCCCAGCCCCATGGCTGGGTAACTCAGAGTTGGGCAGGAAGTGATGCTTACTGTTGTCTTCTCATTTCCCAGCCCTTTGGTGTTCCCAGATGTTTTAATTACAGAGGAAAGGGAGCGGATGATTCCGGCCATATGTCTCCATTCCACACAGATAAATCTCCTCACCATCCTGTGCAGCTCTGTGGCGCTGCAACTGTCCCACTGAAACTGATGCTGTCGGGCCTAATCACCATCTTCAATCCTTCAGTGAGCATGTTAATTCAGGGAACACCGGCTGGGACTGCCGTCCCAGGGAAATACTCAATCTAGGAACAATTAGACTCCCGTTGTAGCAAGACGCCACCCCTCCCTCTGGGGAGCAGGGTGTCTTTGCAGACTGAGCTGGGAGAAGCCATGGGGAGATGAGCAGGAACTGCCAATCAGGTCTGGGTCAGGTACCAGAGAGATGGTTTTAGGCTGAGATGTTGACCTTCTACACACTACCAAAAGAAACTCAGAAACTACATGATTTGCCTACAGGATCTCCAGCTACAAAAATGCCCAGCTCTGCCCCCTCAGTACCTCTGGAAATAACTCAAAGGAAATGCCCTAGACATATAGCTACACATATAGCTGTAGTACGCACACGCACACACCACAGTCACAGCAAGCCTTTCTAACAAAATAGCAAAGGCTGGCAGATTATATCGAGTGCACTGATTCAGTTTCACAAAATGCTAAATTTGTTCTTGATATGAAAATCACCACAAATAGTTTAAGAACAAACCCAGGAAAATTCTATACGGTTTTTTGGTCACCAATATAGTCCCCTGTTTTCTATCATACCACAGTACCCAAGAGTAAGCACGGAGGAAATTGTAAAGAGCGTCTTCAGTCTACACCATGATGACGTCCCACGTGTTTGTATCACGTGATCAGCACAGTGAACCTAACCAGCATGCAAAAACCTTCCTTGTGCCTTTTCTGAGTTGTTTTCCTCCCCCAAAGCAATAAGGTAATCTGGTCTCCATGGATTAGTTTTGCCCTCTGTTTGATCTACCCTTGAACGGAATGCTATGCTAGTCTATAATAGCCTCCGTTGCCAACACTGGGTCTGAGTTCTCCCTGTGAGGGGGAGGTAGAAATGGGTCTCCCGTCTCCATTGTTGATCAACGTTGTATTATCTGAATGTAGCACAACTCTTTCTCCTGAGGCTGGATAGACATTTGGGTCATTTCCAATTTGGAGCTCTTATGATTGAAGCTCTTAGCTGGACATCTTTTGCATGTGTACACTCATTTACAAAGGATATATACCCTGGTATGGGATTAGACAGCAACTGCTTCTAGCAGCTGATCTTATCCCAGTGTAATCTCCTACCCACATGGATGTAAGGTGGTCTATGCAGCCCTTTCAATGGGTAAAATCTCTAAATAATGCCTCTTGTCCTTGGACAAGAAAAAAAAACCCTAGACCTCCCATGACTGGTAGCTTGGTCTTTCTTGAACTTTCCCCACACCAAACCGTGATGAGTTCTCACTGTGTCTCGTGTCTTCCACCCTCCCTTGTCTTCTAAACCTTGCCCCAGTGCTCATATCTCCCTGGAAATAGACTTGCTCTTCCCTATGTAACTCTCACCCTGACATTAGAATCCAACATAACCGCCGCCTTGCTTCCTGCCCTGTAACATCATTTCTTCCATCTCCTTCTGACATCGTTCAGCTGTCTCCTATGCCCTGTCCAGGTCAGATTTGTTTTCTTCTATTCTTTGCAAACTCTGCTCAAGTTTATGGTTCCTTCACTCATGTATTTATGGCATAAATGCATCCATGTAGGTGTTCACATCAACAAAACTTTATTGGATACATTCCCCCATTATTAACAAAGAGGGACTAGCAAAGCTAAGCTACTGAGATGTGTATGATGTACTCTCTGTCCTTGGAGCCTTTGGTCTGCAGAATACCATGGGATATGCAGTATGGCTAATCAGCTGTGGAGGAAACCTAGAATGATTTAAAAAAATATGCCTTTGAGCTCTAGGAAACAACTAGCTGTGTTATCCCATGCAAATATCTGGTGTTTGTTTGGTTTCATGTTTGCATTGTAAGAGAGCTATAATTTTTGTCTCACAAATCTGAGAGAACTAAACGAATTAGAATATGTAAACTACTAGTAGAGTGCTCAGGGTATATTGAAGTCTAAATTAAAACTTATTTCTTATTATAATGTGATTCAAAATACTGATAGATATGAGGGACATTACCAGGAAGAAACCTGAAATCATATAAAACAGCTTTCACTGCACAAAGATTAAAAGTAAATGTCAAGGGCTGGGGAGATGGCTTAGCGGTTAAGGCGCCGGCCTGCTAAACCTAAGAACCAGATTCCAATCTCCAGGTCCCATCTTTAGCCAGATGCAAAGTGACTCAAGGGCACAATGCCACACTTGCCCACAAGGGGGCGCACACATCTGGATTTCGTTCACAGCAGCTGAGACTGCTGGCGCGCCCATCCTCTGTTTCCCTCTCCCTCTCTGTCTGTCTTTCTCTGTGTCTCTCTCCAAAAAATAAATAAAATAATTTTTTAAAATTTTGAAAAAAGTAAATGTCAATACCAATAACTATAACAAACAAGCAAAAATCTTATGACAGTGGGAGAACGGCTTCTTAAAAGTAAAGTCACCATGTCTATGCAGTTCTTTTTTTAGATTTTATTTTTTTATTTAGTTATTGGGGGGGGGGCGAGAGAGAGTGAGAGAGAGAGAGGGAAAAAGTGAAAGTAGGTGCACCAGGGCCTCTAGCCACTGCAAACAAATACCAGATGCATGGGCCACCTTTTGCGTCTGATTTACATGGGACCTGGAGAATTGAACCTGGGTCCTTAGGCTATCTATGCAGTTTGTGTAAGTTATGTGAGAAGAGAGAGAGAGGGAAGCAACCACCCAGGCCAAGAGTGAGATGATCGAGAAAGGCCATTTCTGATGGACTGTGTGCAGTGCTTGCAGACATAATCTGGCCAAAGCCTCTTACCTTTTCCTGAAGCAGCTTTTCATCTGTACAAAAAAAAAAAAAAAAAAAAAAAAAAAAAAAAAAAAACTGGACTGGACAAGGATTCTTCATGTCAGTACAGAGAGCCATGCAAGGAGAAACCTGAGTTCCACTGCAAGCACTGTTCCTTTAAAGAATGAAAAATATGATCCATTTCAAAACCTGGAAATCTGTCTGGCTTATTGATGCAAAAAAAATAGCTTTTTTCATTTAGAAATAATTGAAAATGTGAGTACCTCAAGGAATGGCTAAGGTATCAATGAGAAAACAGATAACAACAAATGCTGGTGAGGAGGGTGAGGAGGGCGAGCAGGGAGGAAGACATATATGCTGTTGGTGGGTTTGTAAATTAGTATAGCCATTATGGACATCGGTATGATGGTTCTCTGGAAAACTGAAAACAGATATCTACTATATAATCCAACTATTCTAGCCCCAGGTGTATACCAGAAGGAATGTGACCAGCATCCCACAGAGACACCTCCACATCCATGGTTACTGCAGCACTATTCACAATAGCCAAGAAAGGGAGCTAGCTCAGATGCCCATCAACAAATGAATAGACGGAGAAAATGTGGCACATATACACAATGGAGTTTATTCAGCCATACAAGAGGAATGAAATCATGTCACTGGCATGAAAATGAATGAAATGGAAATGATTATGTTAAGCAAAACATGCCAGGTTCAGGTCCAGAAAAAAAATCGTATTTTCTTCATCTATAGAATATATATACATGCCATGTTGAGGGCAGAGCCTCGTCAGTGAAATCCTCATCTATTCAGTCAGAATTTTCTGCATGTTTGCTCCTCCAGGAACTCACAGGATAGGGAGCTCTCCATCTTGACTCCTGGGAAGCTAACGTGGTGCTGGGACGTTCCAGGGCAATGATGTCGCCGGGCAGCCCAGGGAGAGCTGAGCTGGGTGGTGGGAAGATGAGCAGACAATTTTGGGGAGTCAATGCACTGAGCAAAAGAAGCAGCAAAGGCACAGGCATGGTGGGTGCAAGACTCGAGGGATGGGCCATGAGCTGTTCCTATAGGCAGAACTGCACTGTGAGTAAACACACCCAGTATGAAATGTGACTCATCAGGGACCTGGGGAGTGTGAAGCCATATGACCAAGCACACACCTTGTATGGAGGTGCTGTGAAGTGGCTGAACACATTAGAGCATGGGATAATGAAGATCAAAAGCTCCAAGAGAATTAATTACATCATCAGCACAAGCACATGGTGCTTATGAAGGAGGGGGGACTACAAATGGATTATTAAATATGGGAAATATGTATTTATAGAAAAATAATCATAAACTCATTAGCATAACTTAAACTCAGGCTGAAGAAACAGTGCTTGCCTGTGAAGCCTAAGGACTCATGTTCTACTCTCCGGGTCCCACATAAGCCAGACACACAAAGTGACGCAAGTGCACAAAGTCGCACATGCACACAAGGGGTGCACATGTCTGGAGTTCAATTGCAGTGTGCACCAGTTCTCTCTCACTCACTCTCTCTCACATAAAAAAGGCCAGTCTTTTGGGCTTACCTCAAAAAAAAAAAAAAAAAAAAAACAAAAAAACAATAACAAAAAAAATACAATGAAATTGTTATTGTATCTTAGCTGAGTCTTGCTGTACAGATGCTCATAGTCAACGTGCTCAGTACCAGCCAGCTCTGTCCTGATCCAGTGGGGAAAGTCCAGTCCAAGTCCTAGGTGAACATTGGCATAATCCAAGTCCTTCGTGGCTGTTGGGCCAGGGTCAATATATTTTCAGCTATCAACTGGAGGCCACTTAATTTTCTAAAGGTCACCTATAGGGTCTTGCCGCAATGATTTCTTTGGTTCATTTGCTTAAGGTCAGCAAAAAAAATACTTGTTATAGCTTCCGACATCTCTGATTTTGTCTCCAAGTTCTGCATCCTTTACAACAGGATCACCTTATTAGGCCAAACTCATCAAAAATCAAAGCAAGAGGATGTCACATTGACAGGTGGAAATATTGGGGCCGTCTAAGAATTCCTCCCATCGGATGTCTGAATCCACTGATAACTACTGAGTGTTAAGGCCGAAGAGATCTCTAGAAACTTAACTGAAGAAGTCCAAAAACTGACCATGAGGAGACTCTTTTCATTTGAAACTTCCAATTCCAGATTGCCCTCAATGTCCCTTCCTTCTCTCAGCACCCCCTCCCCAAACAGAAGCATAATTTTTTTCGTTCACCCAGAAGACCTGATTCTTCACGCCACAATCTTTTTGTTCAAGTTGCCAGATTAACATTCTTTACTCTTGTGAATTGATTTACCTCTCCTCATTTACAAGCAATAGAGTTCGACTAAATAGATCCCTCCAGGAATGGAGGGGGACCAGGAACCATCAGGGAAGTGGCCGAGGAAGCAGTGCATTATGGGACCATGGCTCCTGTCTGGGACTACACTCTGCAGTTGATGTAGTAAAGGACCCCTCTGGAAAGACAAAGGAGCAGGGGTGAGGTTGTGAGCCTCTGCTCTCTGGGACAGTCTTTCTTTCAGTATCCAACTCACTGCCTCTGAATACATTAAAGGAAATGTATGGGAGCAAGAGCCTGGAATTCCACAGCTCATAACTGCAATTAACCACCATTAATTAATGGCTGCAAGATAAATGAGCCATGCGATCCGTTTATTTCTGGGCTGTAAGTATTTAAATTCACAGTAGGATGCAAGCCCATTTTTCACCACTGTGAATTTAAAACAAGTTTGAGTCCAGGCTGCATGTGGTAGGAGGCAGGCAACAATTCCTGTCTGAAAACCAGGAAGAGGCTGACAGAAGCAGAGAAGTCTTGTGCATAGCGGAAGTAGACAGTGAAACCTGGCATCACAGCGACGCCTTACAAAGGTAAGTATTGCTAGGGCGTGAGACTGACTTTATTGTAGGTACTGTACTGGGAAATGTCCAGGACATGTTTGATGTTAATCTCTACTATTTGCCTAGGAGGAGGGAAGTCACTCTTCTTATTCTATGCTCAAGAAAACCAGCATGCAGAGAGGCTAAAAGCTTCTGTAGAAACCAAGTTCTAGGGCTGGAGAGATGGTTCAGTGGTTAAAGACACTTGCTTGCAAAGCCTGATGGTCTAGTTTTGATTTCCCAGCACTCATGTAAAGCCAGATGCATAAAGTGGCACATAAGTCTGGGAAATCAAAACTAGACCATCAGGACACCTTGGCATGCTCATATTCAGTCTCTCTCTTTGTCTCTGTCTCCATCTCTGTTTTTCTCTCTCTCTGAAATAAATAAGCAAAAGTATTTTTTTATTATTTGAGAGAGAGAGAGACAGAGAGGAAGAGGCAGAGAGGTAGAGAATGGGCATGCCAACAGCATCTCAGCCACTGTGAATGAACTCCAGACGTGTGCGCACCCTTGTAGGCAAGTGCAGCATTGCACCCGTGTGTCACTTTTGCATCTCGCTAAAGGTGGGACCTAGAGATTGAACAGGCATTCTTAGGCTTGGCAGGCAGGCACCTTAACTACTAAGCCATCTCTCCAGCCCAGCAAAAGTATTTTTTAAAAAAGCAACCAAGTTCTATTTCCTCATTCCTAGACCTCTTTCAAGATGTTCCCATAATGAGTCTGACTCTGGAACCTTGTGTGCATATATCCTCTACAAGCTCTGTCCTTATAATTTTTTTCAAAATAATAACTAGTGTCTTTTCCTCTAGACATTCACACCATCAAGTGGACACACATGAGATTAGATGACAAGGAACAAGAAAAAAAAAAGAACTATTTGGTCTTTTTTAACAAAATTATGAAGAAACGGGTTATTTCCTCTCCCCAAGATTTCACTAATCATAAAAAGAAAAGTAGTAATGAAGGAAGTTGTGGTGACAGTCTTAATGAAGTGATCAAAGCCACCATCATTGTGATACCATACATTAGTATTACATAGCCCCTGACGTGACATGGGACCCAATGTCACTTCCATTGCTTGCCTAAAATGCCTCGCTGTGATCAAGTATGTCAGGGGGAACTTGAGCCAACGTTGAAAGGTATTCTGCAAACATAACTGACCAGTGTTCTTCAAAAGTGTCAAGGACATAGTCTGGGGACATGGCTTGGTAGATAAGAGCTTTTGCCACAGAAGGATGAGGGTCCAAAGATAGCCTAAATTCATCCTCAGTGCTCATACAGGTGGAGCCAGGAGAATCTCAGGTGTTTGCCGGGCAGCCCGTCTGACTGAAGACAGCAGTTCCGGCTTTGGCGAGAGATACCGTGTGAAGGAAACCATGCAGAAGAGCAATAGAGGATATCCTATGTTCTCCTCTAACTTGCACATATGTGCATGCGCCACATAGACATGTGCGCACGCACACACACACACAACAGTGTCAACAGTGTCAAGGTCACAAAAGAGGTGAAAGTGAGGAAACCTAGATGATTGGGAGAGACTAGGGGCCAGCTGCAGGGCACACCAGTAGGAAATTGCTGAAGAGACAGAGGCAGAAAGATGAGGAGAGATTGGGGGACAGCGCCATCTCAGTGCAATGTTGGATCTTGAATCAAACCCTGCAAAAGCACACGAAAATAAGGTCTGAAGTTTGGCTACATTTCAATATAATGTAACCAGTGTTGCAGATACATTTCATGGTGTTATGTCAATGTTGATGGTTTGGGATATGATGATTATAAAACATAATCATGAGGAGAAACTGAACAAAAGATGTACGGGAAGCCTAGGTACTATTTTTAAATTTTTTAAAGTAAAAATATTTCAAAATATAAATACAATCACAAATTATAAATAACGTGCATTCCCATCCACTGTAACATGGTGGGCATAAGGAGATACTTTGCCTGGTACAGAGCTAATGTGCAGTCAGAGAAAGAGGAGAGAAAATCCTTTCTGAGACTCCTCTGACATGAGAAGGCAGGAAATGAAGGTAAAAGCCAGTGATATTTTCTGTAAGAAATAGAATTTGCACGTTTTATTCTCTAGCTAAACATCTCTCTGCCAAATGGGATTTATACAGTGTCTCATACAACACACACACACACACACACACACACACACACACACACACACAAAAGCAACAACAGTGTATGCTGATATTTTGAGGCTAAAGTCCAGGAGGTAGAAATGAAGGTGTGGGGCTGGAGAGATGGCTTAGCGGTTAATTCGTTTGCCTGCAAAGCCAAAGGATCCCCGTTCAATTCTCCAAGTCCCACATAAGCCAGATGCATAAGAGGGCGCATGCATCTGGAGTTTGTTTGTAGTAGCTAGAGGCCCTGATGTGCCCATTCCACTTTCTCTCAAATAAATAAATAAATAAAATATATGTTAAAAGTTTTTTAAAAAAATGAAGAAGCCATAACATTTTTAATCATTTATGACTATGGAAACAGATGTGTGTAATAAGCAAAGGGAAAGGGACAGGTGTGATGGAAAGGTAGAGGAAGTGAGCCCACCCAGAATAGACAGGAGCAGTGGAAAGGTGGAGAAGGTGAGCCCACACAGGATGGGCAACAGTGGTAAAACAAAGCCAGCTTCCTAAAGGTTCAGCCACTCGCTGGCTCTTAGACTCTCAGAGGAGCAGAAGACTAAGATGACAGAACGGTGGAGAGTTAGGAGCTCCTTTTTCTGACCTCATCAGGCCTGAAAGGAGTCAGTTTTCTACTGAGGAAGTACAGCAGTGACCTACTCATTACTGGGACAAAACAGACCAGAAGCAGTTTACAGAAGGAGCAGGTTCATTTCCAGCTTTCAGATTTGAGGAGGACGTTTCCTCATGCTGGGAACACATGAAAAGAACAGACAGCAGGGTATCACATCTTATCCCATCAGCTGAGAAGAAGCAGCAGGAGTGAGCTAGTTAGTACTAGAAAGGGATGCTGGATTATAAAAGCCCTAGGTCCCCCCCACACACACACAGGGACCCACCTCCAGCAAAGGTCCACCTTCCCAAGGCTCACCTGCCCCCAAGCTGGGAATTAAGAATGAGGCTTACTCACAGACAGCTGAGGCTACAGAGGACAGCTTACATCCAGGCCATCCCAAAGACCAATGTGCAGAAATGTCACTCAGTTGGATGATCATAGGATGGGTTTCACTGGTAGAGAAGTTAGGAGGCAGAGGCCTGTTGCAGGAAGTGTGCCATTAGGTGCAGGCCCTGACGTTCACGAACCAGCCCTCTGAATGTTGAGAGCCAGCTCCCTCTTGCTGCTACCTCCAAGCTGATGCAGCAAACGTGGTGTCCAGCCTCTGCTCTATCACGCTTTTACTGCCATGATTCCCCTAGAAGACTGTGAGCTGAAATAACCCTTTCCCCTTCCATATGCTGCTTGTGGTAGGGTGTTTTATCCAAGCAATGAGAAGTTAGTTAACTGCAACACCATGTCATCTGCTACCTTCAATGGACCTGCCAGGACTTTTCAGTGTGGGATACCTTTCCATTGCATTGCCTCTGTGATCTCCTTGGTGATCCAGCCAGCACCATGGTGCCCTCACTTGGGCAGCACTAGAAGGTTCTGTGCTTGCAATGATCTAGAAAGCTACAAAATCCAACCCTGCACTGTTTCTTCACTACTGGACCCTCGTGGACTCCCTTGATTTCCCAGAACCACACCAAAGCTTGTCAGTTCCATTACACACACAGAAACCTACAGGTGCCACATCTCTGTTACATGGAAAGCTAGTTGCATGTGTCTAGGAGCCTGGCCTGGAATGTTCTCTGTTGCTCTTTGGTTTTCTCTGTAATTCAGTCGCCATTAGCAATAACACCTCTGAACACAGGCAACAATCCAACCATTTAAAAAAATCAGTGTAAATGTAAATTTTTTAAAAAGCTGGTAAACATTTCTGGCTTTATAAACTTGGACCAAGAAACATTTTTAGATCATTTTGCCAGGTTTGAGAAATTTATTCAGAATATAATCATTGGAAAGCAAAACAAAAATATATAAAAGCATTGTGGGTGTTTGTTTCAGTGTTAGTCTAACACATGTTATTAAAAACAATTACAAATTGCATAAGTGCCCAGCAATAGAGGAATGGCCAAGAAAGTAAAATTCTATCAGTTTAATCGACTAATAAGTAGCCAATATAAATATTAATTAGAGGGCTGGAGAGATGGCTTAGCAGTTAGGACATTTGTCTGTGAAGCCTAAGAACCTAGGTTTTATTTCCCAAGACCCATGTAAGCCAGATGCACAAGGAGGCACATGCACCTGATGTTCAGTGCAGTGGCTAGAGGCCCTGGTTCACTCATTCTCTCTCTCTCTCGCCTCTCTCTCTCTCTCCCCTCTCCCCTTTTCTCTCTCTCTTAAATAAATAAATAAAATATTTTTAAAAATATATTAATTAGGAATACAGCAAAGAACCTGAACATTTGTTTATGATACAATGTTAAATGAACAAAACAGACTGCACAGTTATAAGTACCCTAGGAGTAAAATTTAAAAATTATGTCCGCATGTGGGCAAAGTCTGGAGTAAATATTTTAAAAACTGGAAACATCTTTGTTTGGGGTTTTTGTTATTGTCAGAATAATATTGTTGCATGGCAAATGAAGAATTTCCCAAAGATGAAAGGGTTCAACCAAAGACGGACCACTTTTAAAAGGGTAAAAAAACACTTACTTTGAGTACCTCTTCTGTGGTTTTATTTCCAGGAAAATGTTGTATTTGGAAGACTGGATTGTGTTTAAAATAAAGAATTAAATGTCCAAAGAAGAATGCCAGGCCTCCCTCTTTCATGACAATCTTCAGATACTATACTGTGGGACTTCCTTGCAGAACACTTAACACCAGTGGACCCAGTGAATGACAGAAGCAGTTGGGGAGGCTGGGAGAGGAGGGGGTGTTGGAGTCTCCCTGGGAACCTTCTCATAATCACAAAGACCCAAACCTCCAGGCACTGGAAATTCTGGATCCAGCCCCTTGAACTTGGAAAGACCTCCTGAAACTACCCAGTTCCCTCCCTGTCCCCTACTGCCAGGCGGGAAGCGATGGCCTTTCCTCAGTGCAGAGGTCAGCCATGAGGCCAGGCTGAGGTGCAGAGCAAGCCCCAGGCTGCCTCGGGAATGAAGGCTACCACTTGCCTGAGAGGAGGGAGGGCGTCGGCTTTTGGGACTTCCATGTTCACGTGTTGAGCTCTTGAAGGAGTAGCAAGTCCTAGCAGCTAAAAATACAGGAGCCTCAGGCTCCCCGATGAGAGACTAAAGGAATTATGAGTGGATGCCAGGGAGCACTACTGAGCCTTTTGAAAAGAGAGATTGTCATTTGCGATGGTATTTGTTATGCTAAGTAAAAATAAAGCAGAATCAGAAAACACCATACTATCACATGGGCACTCAAAAGAAGGAAAATCCATAGAATGGTACTTCCCAGGGACAGGAAGGCTGGAAAACGGATAGATATGGATCTAAGGGTACAAACTCTGATATATAGGTGAACAAGCCTGGCGATATGATGTACAGTAAGAAGACTATAATTACTAATGAACTGTGTGCTGACCATGTTCAAATCCTACAAGATGATGGGTATGGGGGCAAGCTAATTTGCTTGACTATAGTAATCATTTTCCTGAGTCCTTATATACCAGAACATCATGTAGTATAACTTAAATATATGCTATTAAAAATAAATATCAGGGCTGGAGAGATGGCTTAGTGGTTAAGGTGCCTGCCTCCTAAACCTAAGAACGCTGGTTCCAATCTCCAGCGGTTCCAATCTCCAGGTCCCACGTTTAGCCAGATACAAAGTGACGCAAGGGTGAAAGCCACACTTGACCACAAGGGGGCACACGCATCTGTATTTCGTTCATAGCAGCTGAGAGGCTGCTGGCACGCCCATCTCTATCTGTCTTCCTCTCCCTCTCTCTGTCTCACTCTGTGTCTCTCTCCAAAAATAAATAAATAAATATCATTGTCCCAATATTACCAGAAATAAAATGTGAGGCTAATTCACTTTTCTCTAACTCTTTTTGTGTGATAAAAGGGGACACTAGAAGTAATTTTATTTTTTTTAATCTTCATTTATTTAAGAGTGAGAGAGAAAGAGGCAGAGAAAAGGAGAGGGAGAGAGAGAATGGACATGCAGGGTCATCCAGCCACTGCAAATTATCCCAGAACACATGTGCCACCTTGTGCATTACATGGGTCCTGGGGAATTGAACTGGTGTCCTATGGCTTTGCAGGCAAATGCCTTAACAGCTAATTCATCTCTCTAGCCCTAGTAGTTTTTTTGTTGTTGTTGTTTAGTTTAGTTTTGTTTTGTTTTGTATTAATACGAAACTCCTTCTTTCTGCTCTGGCATATGATGGTAGACCTCTCTGTTTCATGGTGAATAGGAAAATAACAAAAAGAAAAAAAACGGGAGTGCTATGATTTGTCCCCAGCAAAATTCAGTTGAAACTCCATCCCTAACGTAACAATGCTAGGAGTCATTTGGGTTGGAGGGCAACACTCTTGGAAGGGATTAATGCCTGTCTCTCACTAGCAAGTTAGATCTCAGAGAACTGGATTTCTCCATCATAATATGATGCTATTGGCAAAGCCTTGCCAAGTGCTAGCTCCATGCTGTTTGGGCTTTCCAGTCACCAGAACCATAAGTCAAACAAACCTCTTTTCTTTATGTATTACTAGCATACAATATTCTATTACAGTGTCACAAAACAGATTAAGGCAGAGAGAGTGAAGGGGCATTTACTGGTGGGTGGTGCTAGATAGCAAGTTGGTCATTGTGTGAGTGACACTGTTTGCTCACTACCTCTGGCTTCTCAGACTAAAGAAAAAGCCAAGCGGGCTGAAGCAGTGCTAAGTCCAGTAAGATTGATCTGTAGGCATTTGAGGCATCTCCTCACCCACTCTCTTTTGTTACAGAGGCATTGGGTTTGGTGCTTAGAGAGAAATGGCAGGGGAGTTGCATTTCTGAATCATTTTTCTCTGTCTTTCTCCCGAACCAATGTATAATTTCCTCTTTGGCCCACACTTCTACCTCCCCTTGTGGCTCTTTGCATTTCTCTTCAGACAATGTGTCTTAGGACAGGTCTCAATGGAGTAGAACAATACCATCATTTTATTTTATTTTTTTCAAAACTCAGACCATTTTTTAAAATCTATTTTTTATTACCTTTTTTTATTTGAGAGTGACAGATAGAGAGAAAAAGAGGCAGATAAAGAGAGAATGGGCGCGCCAGGGCCTCCAGCCACTGCAAATGAACTCCAGATGCATGCGCCCCCTTGTGCATCTGGCTTGCAGAGGTCTTGGGGAATCCAGCCTCCAACCGAGATCCTTAGGCTTCACAGGCAAGCGCTTAACTGCTAAGCCATCTCTCCAGGCCCAATGCCGTCATTTTAGAGCTTACCATAAAAAACTGAAAACAAATACTGTCCTAGACTCAATGATGTGTCCGAAATTTAAAGATGTTTGTACATCTCATAAATCCTGTTTCTGAGACAATGCTAAACCCCAAGCACCTGACTCATAAGGTGGATGCCGACTAGCTGAGCGCCCCTCCCTGTTCAGCGAACCGCTCTCTGATATGAGGACCTGTGCGCAGTGACGTATGACAGAAGTGCTTCCTAGGGGAAGCTGAGTAGGGAAGAGAATCCAAGCCTTACAACACTGCAATTTCAGGCTGAGTTTCACAGCCTGGTCCCAGAGACAGCTCTGGATCATGAGCCCCACCTTGAGCAGCTTGTCACCCCACCCAGATAGGAGAGCTTTCCTATGCCTGCTCCTCCTCTGTTATTGGGGGAGGGTCACCCCAGGGGCGTGGCTTCCAAGAATGCATCCTGGCTTGAATGTGTGCAGAGCTTTACCCTCGGCCAGCAGCCCTCCATGAAGCAGCTTCAGGAGATGGGTGTTTGGAAAGAAAGTGCCCTGGAGAAAGTGGGAAGACTGGCAGAGAATCTGCACAGGGTGTGAGCTAAAATTCCATAGGCGATGACTGCCGAAGGAACAGGAGTGACTCAGAGACCAAGGATGCACATTCTGTCCAAGGCAGGCGCAGGCATGCACGGAGGCACCCACATTCAGCACACTGGTCGTCCTCACAGAATGCATTTCCCTCAGCAGTGTCTCTGTGTTGTCAGAGAAACCTGGAAATCACCTTTCTGTTCTTAAAATACCCACCCATCCATTTAAAGTCCACTCTGCTCCTAAGATAATCCTGTCTTTTTTTTAAAACATGTATATGTGTGAATGGTATGCATGTGTGTGTGTATGCATGTTCATATGCATGTGTGTGTGTGTGTGTGTGTGCGCAAGGGCACATGTGTGCATATGTACAAGGAGGCTCAGCATTAACTTTAGGTACCTTCTTTAATTACTCTCCACCTTATTTTTAAAAAAATAGCTTATTTTTATTTTTTATTTATTTATTTATTTGAGAGAGAGAAGAGAGAGAGGGAATGGGTGTGTCAGGGCTTTCTGCCACTGCAAACAAACTCCAGACATGCGCCACCTTGTGCATCTGGCTTACATGGGTCCTGGAGAATCGAACCAGGGTCCTTCGGCTTTGCAGGCAAACCAACACCTTAACCACTAAGCCATCTTTCCAGCCCCTCCACCTTAGTTTTTGAGACGCAGTCTCACACCAAACTCAAGATTCACTGATTCAGCTAGTCTAGCCAGGCTGAAAGCTCTAGGGATCCTCCTGTCTCCAATTTCCCTGGGCTGGGATTTTTGGGGCACACCTCCATGCCTGGCTTTTACATGGGTGCTGGGGCTCTGACTTGGGTCCTCACACTTGTGCAACAAGCACTTTACACACCCAGTCACCTCTCCAGCCCCACATTTCCCTGTTTTTATCCCTCTCTGTCCTGATCAAGTGAACAAGCAAGCATCACCATGATCATAGACTTAGATAAGATCCACAGGATACCAGACATGTGAAGAACTGTTTGTACATACCAGGCATGCATGTTCACACCCAGCATTGTTCCAAATTCTTTTTTGAAATATCACACTTTTGGTGGCTCCCCTGACAGATGTCCCTGTGAAGATTAGGGCAACCATGTCCCAGCTATGACAGAGCAACCGCATCTCCCATCACATGACCACAACACCTGAAAAAGCCTGCTGGTGGGAACTGGGAAGAAGCTGTCACCTCGTCATACTATCCTGAGATCACTTGATAACCCACTTATTGAATCATAATCTACACAGGGTGTAGTGTCCACTGAAGGATCAAATTTTTTCTTCAGAAATCTACAAATCATGGCCCACAGGACAAATTCACCTGCCACCAGTTGTTGAAAACTGTCTACTGGAATGCACTCACATGCCTTTTTGTTTACTTACTGGACAAAGCCACTTTGATGCCACAGCAAAGGTGAGTGGTATAGCCAAGACTGAGTGACTTGCAAAGACTAAACTATTTGACACCTGGGTCTTGATAGCCAGAAGCTGCCTCATTCCTGTTAACAGTGGCTTGGCAGCCCTCACAGGCAAATATTGAAGAAGTTTGTAAACTGCATTTTGTCATGATGTCTTCGGAAAGGAGTAAACCAGAACCCTGTAGAGGAGATGGCTCGTGAATTAAGTCAGCTTCTCAAAACATAGGGCTTGACAAAACAATGCTTTGCGGGGGGGGGGAGGAGAGCTGAGCAAGAGAAGCAGAAGGAAGGTGCTCACATTCCTACAGACAGGTATAGTCCGAAATATCCCCTTAGATGAGATGGAATGTGTAAGCGGTTAAAGGTCAGAGGCTATGGACAAGGAGTGACACACACTGGGTGCTGCAGCAATGAATCTAGAGAGCAAGAAAGGGGAAAGAAGGACTCCAGAAAGAAAGAAAAAGAAAGGAGGACAGCAAAGCTGGTGGGAAAGAGAAGCTGTGGACATGAAAATGGAAATAAAAACATGCTGTGTTAAGCCATCTTGCTGATGGCAGAGGTTGTCACCCTGTGGCCTGTGGGGCACAAGGAGGAATGGGACCTGGTCAGGAAGACAGGATAGGCACCACTTTAGATCTACAAACGTCTTTTTTTCCCTGTCTCTCTGCTTCTAAACGTTCCTATTAAAAGGACTGATCATTTCCTTCGATGCTTCTGAAAATGCCCCTGTGAACTTTGCATAGCCTCAGCGCTCACACACGGAAGCTGCAATCTGTCTTTCTCAGCATCCTCCTCCGTCTCTGACAAACTCTTGTCCAGAGTCACCCTATACCCTTGGCCTTGGCTTTTGTAGCCTAACAGTAAGGATCCCCCACCCGCCCAAACTCTGCCCGGTTTAATGGGAGGGTTCATAGAGATCAGAGGATCAGAAGGAGACCCACTGGTCAGGTCAGAAACCGCGCAAGTAGGCAAAGGGGAAAACCAAGCCTTTCTCTAAGCGGCCCATCCTGCGGCTTGCTTCCACACAGGAAATGCCCATCTGACTGGTATGGCTGCTGGCACAGACACTGGGAAAGGACTTCTAGGGCTGGGCTCCACCGTCATTCACTGGTTGTATGAACCCTAGGATCTTTTATTTAATCTCTCTGCGCTTCATTTCTTCACCCCTAAAATGAAAAGGATACTAACAGTATGACATTAAGGACTTGTTAGAAGATTAAATGAGTTTATTCTCATAATGCATTTGGATTCCTACCAAGCGCAGAACAACCTCCATACAAATGTTTGTTAAATAAAATCTAATCTATGCAGGATACTAGATCTTATGTCTTGAGGTCAAGCCTGCTGGAACAGAAAGTTAAGAAATCTAAAATGATGAAAGAAAATCATAAAATATCCCAAAGCTTCTTTTATATCTTTAAAGAAAAAAAAAAAAAACTGCAAAGGAAAGGATACAATGCCAGAGCGGTAGTAGTAAAACTTAATGGGGTGGAGTAATGATATCACTTTAGGACTTACTAAAAAGCAAACATGGTCTTAAAGACGCAGAGGGATTTTGAGATTTAAGGATGCCCACACATCCTGGGAGGTCTGTGCTTCTGGTGTGTGGCTAGACACTGTGTAACAGCCCTGGAAGTATCATCAACAGACCAGGTAGTGCGTCTCCAAGTCATTCTCTGAGACTGGGAAGTACCTGAGGATGGGAAGACCCTGGAAGAGGCGCATCAACTATTAATGAGCAGTATGCACAGTCTTTCACCACTGGGCTCTACCACTGAGTGTCACCAAGCCGTGTGAAACCCTGCGACGACTTCCCCAAGCTCATACCTCACTTTATGATTTTTTTAAAGGTTCTTCTAGGTATGTATGTATGTGTGTGTATATGTATCCATATGTGGCTGCAGGCACATGTATGCTCCAACATACATATAGACATCAGACAACCTCAGCTGTGAGCTCACCTTCCAGCTCATTGGAAGGTGACTGGCTCATTGTTTGTGGCTGTGTTCAATACCACCATCACCAGGCTCGCTGGCCTGGAGCTTCCAAGTGAACTCTTTTGCCTCTTCTTGCCATGGGAACACTGGAATGGCAGGCTTCGTGTAGGTGCTGGGACCCAAACTAAGACATCCGTGCTTGCACAGCAAACTCTTTATGCAGTGAGCCGTCTCCTCAAGCTATTTTGTTCATAAGCCCTTTATAACAGGTCAACGGCACACTGTTGTATCACATCTTTGCCCCTTTCTGATGTGTCTGCGAGGCTTTCCCCCTCCTAAACTTACATCTCAAACCACCCTGAGTTTATCTGAACTATGGAACCTTGGTACATATCACCATCTTAGCTAGGAGTTCTTTTCCATTGTCCTAAAAAGGGAAGAAGTATCTGTTCTGTCTTAGACACCTAATTCTCATTGTCGCTTATATCCTTTGGGTAAGTTACTGCAATTTATAATTGACAGTTTTCTTCTTAACTATTATTTTTTTTTAACAGCCTCTTGTCTGTCTTGCTCTACTAAAAGGGGCTTTCCCTGGGAGATGATAGTATGCCTGCTTTATTTTCAATTGCATCCTGAGCCTAGGGTCTGATGTGTAATCAGAACTCCATAAATACTCAGTGAATACAGAGTGAATGAAAGGATGAGTGGCTGAGTGAATGAGTGAATGGATGAGTGTGAAATACCAATCCATAAGGAATCATGGCAAACCTGGGTCTGAGTTCAGCTCCTAACCCTCATATCTCATCTGTGACCTTGAACTTCACAATCACTTCCCCATGTCTTTGGTCAGTACATATCAGAAGTGGTTCGAACAGAGCTTGGCTCCTACATACATGCAGTAGCTAGAGGTTGTATTATGACTCCTGGTATTGCCTCAGTGATCCTATTACTATGTCTCCATCTCTTGTTCTAGCAAATAGAAAAAAAAAAAAGAAAAAGAAAAAAGCTGCTTTCTCTTGTCTGTGAACTATCCCTAAATAAATGATGTCAATAATTCATATTGACAAGGGCATAAGTGTTGCCATCTTCTTGTCTGTAAGGAGACCTCTAAGACCTCAGCCTCAAGGTTTCAGAGTCTGGGAGAGGGCACGTAGTAGATCCAGCCTTTTGCACATTACACAGACAGCCTCAACACTGGCAAGGGCAGGGGACCAGCCCACACAACATATGGACCTGCAGCGGAGCATATGGGTCTGGTCCTAGAGAAGAGGCCCCCATATGCTCCCAGAGCTGGGCCTGCCTCGCCCACTCCCAGCCTCCCCACACTTTGGGCTGGTTCATAAATCAGCCGCTTCCCACCATCCCCATGCACAGGCTGATCCGTGTGTGATTAATGCACCGTTTGCCTGCAGCCTGGAGAGAAACCCCAGGTACAGGTGGAGAGGAAGGAAAACGACTTAATTGGAGTGGAGTGGGGGAGGAGGAGGCACGCGGAGGTCATCGCTCATTGCCATTGAGCCCGCACTCTTCCTTAGAAGTCCTGGCTTCATAAGAATGAGCTTTCTAGGAAATCTTTTCTTGCAAATTCTCCCAGAAACCCCCACTGTGGCCTAGCCTATTACACGAACCTTACCGGGAAAGGGTCAGAAAGCTGACGATCCTGTCCCATCCTACATGATCCTCTTGTGCTCTTCATCTGAGCTTAAACAGGCATTCAGATCCTATAAGGCACCAATAGGTGAGGGTCCCTGGAGACAGTAAGACTAGTTGTGCAAACGCACTCAGCTATGTTCCGGGCCAGTATTTTCCAACTGTGCTTAACGGAGGAGGGCAAAAGGTTTTATGCAGCCATCCCAGGAAGGTGCCCTGCAGCCAGCTCATTCAGTCATTCTGTTTCATACTTTGGTTAACATCATAGACTTTTCAAATGCAATTTCGTTTTAATTTTAAGGGTCTCGTGACTGAAAAGACTCAAGACCACTCAAATTAAAAATGTGGCAACACAATGGGGAGTGTTTCCTTTAAATTGATAATACTCAGGACAACTGCCAGCTGCTGTGCAGTGTGTAGTGTGGGTGAGGCTGTGGGGGGGGGGGGACTGTAGTTCATGACAGGGCCTAGCTCACGTCTCCTTCCGTGGCTGTGTGGCCTGGGTAAGAATCCCCTTGTCTCGGCACCGAGTTCTTCCCCTGTGACGTGGGGATAAATGATCACAAGTGTCTGTCTTTGTTGTTGCTGTTTTTGATTTTCGAAGTAGGGTCTCACTCTAGCACAGGCTGACCCGGAATAGTCCAATTTGCAGGGGAGTTGAGGTGGCCCAGTGCATCTAAATAGTTCAGTTTCTGCTTGAATGTTTGCCAGCCTGTTAGGAAAGTGTTAGTAGCAATGAAGATTAAGAGTGTATGGAGGAAGAATGTGAGCGTGTGCCTATGGGCGGGTGGTTTTAAAAGTCTGGGTAAGTGAACTACTGATTCGGGATATGTCTGAGCTGGGGGCAAAGGCTGTCTTGTTTGAGTCTCATTAGGAGGGCGACTGGTGGAAAGCCAGACTGGGATTATCACAAATGGATTCAGAGGGAGTCTGAGAATCAGGCCTCTTGCCCACTCAGCACTTCTTGGCACTGGCCCCATCTCAACCATCTAATGCCATTCCTGCATTAGATGCTGCAAACGCAATTGACTTCTATTACTTATAAAGCCAACCACTTTGCTTCATTTAAACATTTAGGAAGGACTTCAGAGATATCTGAGATGCTGGACAGCCCAAGCGGTCAGATTGCATAATGAGAGGAGAAGACCCCTTCCCTCTGCATTCAGCCTTCAGTCCCCATTAGCAGATACTTTTAAGGGTTGCTATTTCTGCATTTGAAAGGTACATGACCCAAAATATTCTCTTCTAGACCTGTCGTTATTTGATACATATTCAATGCTCTGTCTGTATTTCCAGGCCTGGAAATAGAGACGGATGAAGCACAAAAGGGGACTTGAAAACACTCACAACCTACAGTGGGTAATAAAAAGACAAAGAAATAAGACAAATAGAATGGTATTATATGGAGAAAAAAAATTTTAAACGGTATTGGAGCTAAGAAGATATATGGGTGAATGGGGTTGCTTCATAGTTCAGGGAAAGTTTGAAGTTAACCCTCAAGGAGCTTAGTTGTCTTAGGGAGGTGGGAAATGGGATGAAGTATAGAATGTTCTAGGCAGAAAGAAAATGATGTAGATGAAAAATAGAAGTTGAATTCGGGAGGACTTCTGGCTGCAATTCACGATATGTTGCTTGATCGTGTGCAAGTTATTCTGTCTTGTGCAGGGATGGGCAGTTTTGAACTCCATAAAATTGAGCCTAATTCACTTTCTAGGATTATGGTGGGGATCAAATAGTTCGCTTGTGGCTTGGTGCATGACATGGTGCCTGCTGGTGGTCATGGCTGCAGAAGGAACAAGTGACCAAAGACTTTGGTGGGAATTTGTCCTGTGGACAAAGATCCCATTGATGGGCTAATGGTATTAAGCTAGTGCCATGGCCATGTGTGTATTTCAAGTAGATGTCAATCATGGTGAGGCTAAAGATGACCAGAAGGGGTCGGGAGAGATGGCTTAGCAGTTAAGGCATTTGCTTGCCAAGCCTAAGGACTCAGGTTCACTCAGGTTCAATTCTTCAGGACCCAGGTAAGCTGGATGCACAAGGTGGCACATGCATCTAGAGCTTTGTTTGCAGTGGCTGGAGGACCTGGCGTGCTCATTTTCTCTCTCTGTCTCTTTATCTTCCTCTTCCTCTCTCTCTCAAATAAATAAGACATTTAAAAAGAATATATTTTTAAAAAAAGATGACCAGAGGAAGAGCCAAGGAAAGTACATGACAAAACCATGGGGAACACGAAACTCATTTTACCTTGTCAAAGTAGAAATTTGCTACAGCTACACCTTCAGCTACAGACCTTTCTCCCCATCATGGGGCATTTTCCATCCACACGTAACGTACCTTGAAGATTGTAACTTGAATCTGAATGCATTTTTTGTTGAATGTCTGAATTCGAATTCCTTTTCCATTACAGAAAAAAAAAATTAACTTGAAATTCAGATCCAAAGGCAAAGCCACTTTTCACTCACAAGTTTTCACCCCAGCTTCTCATTCATGCCAATGCATGCCAGTCTAACCCTGTACCTGAAAGACAAAGCATTTCTCAGCATTGCCTCCTTGGCTTTCAAGACGTCCCAATGGGAGCATTAAGGAAAACTATTCTATCAACATTTCCCATAGTCTATTCTCCTGAAGAGAGAAAAAATAAATTTTAAAGGCAATGTGCGTGTGAGAGAGAGGACAGTGGTTCTCACTGACCTCCTGAGAATCAGTCCCCTGTGCCCTCTCACCCACATGGACACCCTGGCTCATTAGAAGGATGGCTTTGGAGCTGGGGAGATGGCTCAGCAGTTATAGGCACTTGCCTGCAAAGCTTGCCAAAGGCACAAAGTGGCACCTGCATCTGGAGTTTGTTTATAGTGGCAAGAGGTCCTGGTGAAGCCATTCTTGCTCATTCTTTCTCCCTGTTTCCCTGAGGGGTGGGATTTAGAGGCCCCTCTATGGGCAAGGCCTTCAGCTGACTCCACAAGGTTTGTGTCCTTCTGAGAAGGGTGGTCCAGACTTCTTCTATCAGTGGATCATTGGCGTTGGTTCCTCTGGACTTCATACAGCTTTCTGGAAATGTCTGCTTTTCTTTCCCCTTTCAGTTAAATAGCCCATGGGTGAAAAATAAATAAATCACACACAATGCTAAATTGTTGCATGGCATGTGGTAGGAAGACACATGGGGAAGGAGAGATGGGCAGCAGGAGTGGACTGACTGGCCCAGCCCAGGCCATTCCAAGCAGTTTCTAATTAGCTCTTTGGCAGAGTGGGCCTCCGCAGGACACCAAGTTCATTAGCACCGGCACCTCCCACACGGATGGCAAGACATGGCCATGGCTACTATGCTTGCACCAGGCAGCCCCAGCTCTTGGATGCCACTTCAAAACAGATGTCCAAATATGGGCTATATTTTTGTTTTTGTGTTTCAGGGTTTGTTTTTTGTTTTAAGCAATATATGACCTTATACTAAAGCTTGCACATTTCCAAGATAAAGATTTCTGATGGGTCAAGGAAGCAACAGGAATCAGGGGAGATTTGAACAGTCTTCCTCTGAGTTCTTGGGGTGGAAAATAGAGAGAAGATGTCAATTTTTTTTTTTTTTTGAAACAGCTAGTTGCTTTCATTGTAATTTAAAAAGTTGACCAAAGGAGTCCTTTCAACAGTGCTCTCAGGACTGGTGGAAATACTCCTTCAGAATCCACCACCCCCTTGGCTAAGCATCAATGAACATTGTCAACTTTGCCCCCTGGGTTTCTCTCAGATCTGTCTATTTCTGTTTATGGCCACCGCTAGAACCCTAGTCCAAGCCAGCCTTATCATGCATCTAGGCTAGGGTTGACAGTCCATGAGGATTCAATACAAAAGCGGGTGCACATGTGCCCCACACATTGTAAGCACATGTGCTCACGTATGTATGTGTTAGCCATCATGCTTTCAGACAAAATGCTTCCCCTGTTGTAGGAAATGGAAAACTGACTCCCCGTGTTCCCAGGGAAATGTACAGGAAGAGGTTGTCAAAAAAGGTATTTCAGAATAACTAGAATCGGACCCACCATTTCAAGTCAGTTTCCTGGATTCTACTTAGAACCCTGTGTACATAACGCACCATATTGTCTGACAAAAACCTGGAGCGTGACAAGAGACGAACAAAATAATGGATGTGTGTGTGTGCCTGCATGTGCATGTGTGTGCACACGTTGTCTGCAGTGTGGTGAGCAGCGTGTGTATGTGGTATGTGCATCTATAGTATCTGCACATGCGTGTGTGTGCAGACAGATGCACACGCATGGGAAGGCTGGAGCAAATGTCAGGTGTTCTTTTTTGTAATCCCTCTTCCTTGTTTCCTTGAGATGGAGTCTCTCATTGCATGTGGAGCTCTCACGCTGCAGCTGGCTTCAGTCACACTGGCTGACCAACAGGAGCCAGTAGTGCTGCAATCTTGTCTCCATCAGGACTGCCTGGGGTTACATGATGAGTTCTCAGCCTTTTTTTTTTTTTTTTTTTTTTTTTTTTTGAACATGGGTGCTGGGGAACAAACTCATGCCTTTTCAGGCCCTCATGGTTCCCCATCAAGCACTCTCACCCACTGCACCATCTCCCCAGCCACATGGAACTTTAAATATACATAAACATATATACATATATGTATATTTGTGTCTATTTATTTGCAAGCAGATAGAAGTAGAAGAAAGACAAACAGAGAGAATGGACACAACCAGGGCCTCCAGCTGCTGCAAACAGACTCCAAATGCAAGAGCCACGTTGTATATCAGGTTTTATATGGGTACTGGGGACTTAAACTCGTGTGATCAAGCTGCACAGGCAAGTGCCTTAACCACCGTGCCATCTTCCCAGCCACATGGAAATTTTTAAATCAGGAATAATGCGGCAAATCTAGGAAGCATGATCACTGTATCTATCTAACTCAGTACATTTTTAATAGTGAATTTATATGGCAATCCCAGCCCACCCAATTTAGCATGAGAAGGTAAAGGTATATACTTTCTATTCAAGGATGGGCTTTGAAACTGAGTCCTCATGTATTAAAACATTTAATTAAAATTTCATTTGTCCAGATGTCTGACCATATAATGCCAACAACTCGTTTGACTAATGTTTTAGATTTAATTGGCCAGATGTTTTTTAGTGGTAGGTGTCTTAATGAGTAGGAGAAGTGTTTGTGAAATAGAATCAGATTTCCCTAAGAATAGTCAGCCTCAGTGGAAATGGGAATTTCAATACTGTTACAGCAGTCACCCAGAGCTTGTCAGAAGTATCTAAGCTACCTCACCTTTGAACTTGACCGATTAGGCAAGCAGATCTTCCATTGGCTGCACTGTGTTAGCACACACCCCCTCTGCACTGACCTGAGCAGATTCTAACATAAGAACTCCAGGGTGGGGAGAGAATGACATGATCAACAAATCAAACACAGTTAAAGAAAAACTGCTTTGCAAAGACTAGAATGTGAGTGGATTTAGGAACAAAGGTCTCAGATTCAGTGCAAGTTGTGACACTTGCTTTTAGGATCATAACAAAAGCCGCTCACATGGAGAGTTCCATGTTTTTGCATGGACTCATTGAAATTGCTCAGCAACCTTCTCCCCGTTTACAGTTGAGAATGTCAAGAGGCTGAAGGGAGAGAGACTTACAACTCTGAGAATAAGCAGAGGGGAGATTAGGGCCTCGGCTCTCTACTTCTGACCCTGAACTTAGCCACCAACTTTCTATCACGTGGGAGATGATCCGCTGTCCTTATCTCTGACTGCCAGAGGGTGGTCATAAATATATAGCCTGGCTGTTACATGGCACTCTGTTTGTGGAAGAGTGCCCCCCACCAAGTAATAGTTACCACTTCCAGGTGTAACAGTTAGTGATTGTACCCATGCCCTAGGTCTCTCACCCCAAGCCAGTGGATCCTAGATGGCCAATAACCTTTCCATTTGCACAAAAATTTGCACTGCTTTCTACTGTGGTAGAGGAGGCCAGATGCCTGCCAACCATGTCACCTTACACGTGTGTCCTACAAACCTGGGCTTCTGCAGCCATCTGCATAGCTCACGGTAATGTGGACACTCGGGACTCGCTGTATGCACTGTTTAGATTGGGCCCACCCTGGAACATGCACACTCTAGAACAAAGTTATGCATCTTCAGGAAATGTATGATGGCTCGATCGTGAAGAGCACTGGGATCCAGGTGAGGTTCCAGGGAGGTGAGCACAGGCGCACAGAGCCTGCCCTCGAAGCCCAGGAAAGCCACACCATGAGGTTGTGACAGGCTTCAGCTCTCCGACTGTCCCACCGAACCCACTTCTCTTTATTCCTGAACTCCAGAAGTCCTTTGTGAGTGCCTGTCACCGGCAGGATGGGAGGGAAGGGTGAGGGGTGGATAAGATGAACGGGCTGTCGCTGACATTCCAGAGGGTCAGTGCAAACAATGACTAGTGTTTCTGTTCTTAGATAACTCCTCTAAAATGAGCCAGAAAAACACAGCAAGAATTTTATCTTTCTTCTAAAATAAATAATCCTCATCCCAAGAGGGCTGTTGTAAAAGAGGTTAAATGATATAAACTAATACAATGAGAAAACAACGACTTCAGATAGAATGAGTACCGTCAAGCCACTATACAGCTAGAAAAGAGAGAGGGAGACAAGGAGCACAGGGTGTGCCAGTGCAGGCCAGGCACTCAATGAGATAAAAGGCAGCTGCCCTCACATTGGGTGAAAAGGATGGTAAGCAACACAAACAGCCAATGCAAAGGCTCTGAGGCAGGGGTATTCTTGATATGACTTTGAAGAAGGAAGTTTACAGTCCACACTGGCGAGGCACAGGCAGAGACAAACAGAGACCAAGGTGTGCACATCCTCAGGGGTGATCACTGGGCATCCGGATTTGACTGTTGGTGACATTGGGAGCCACGGAGAGCTTTGGGCAGCAGGATTGCATGGTCACCTTCATGCTTGAACAGTACATGTTGGCTTTAAGTTTCGGAATGTGAGTCAGGTAAGGACTGGGGACAGGTATGGTAGTCTGGACAAAGGCATCTAGAAACGATTGGGCTGGGTAGGAAGTTGGCACTGGGTGTTGCTAGGGCTAGAGGGCCAGATGCCAGAACTAGAGAGATGGCCTCATAAGACCACAGTGAATTTGGTCCATATGTAGGAGGAAGACATCCGGCAGGACCCAGGACTGGAGCTGCATTTGTTCAACACACTGTTGGGCAAGAAAAAAAAAAAAAAAAAAAAGACAGAAGGGGGATGAAAAGAGCTAAGTAGAAAGGGAAAACAAAGGCACTAAGTCTCCCTTCAGTCTAGCTGTGCTTGCCACAACAGGCCCTGGATTAAGAGATAGCCAGATGCCTGTGACCTTGTTTAAGTCCGTTCTTTGAGAATGCGGTAGTAAGAAGAGACCAAGCTTCAGAGACGTCAGCTTCCCAAAACAAGCTATGGCAGGGCTGCATCTCTGTGGGAGCCTTGTACCTGCTGGACCTGGTGTCTTTATCTGGAAGGAAGGAAAAAGACTAATCTGTCCATGGCCGTCAGCTATAGCTGTCACTGTACACAGCTAAGAAATGGCTGAAGACAGAGAAGACACAAGTGAGAGGGTTGAATCTTGACCTCTTGGCCCCAAAGTGTTCTCCAATCCTGAGACTAACATGCATATAATATAATTAATGTAATATAATAATAAAATACTGCATACTGCTCTGAACATTATAATCTTATCTAGTCTCTATTTGAAGCATTATAAAATCACACAGATAGTAGCAGCCCAAACAAAATAGAAAATAAATTAACTGTATTATAGGAGAAAGACAAAATTCTTACTGTGTTTCTGATTTCTTATTGTGAGAAAATTTGCTATAATGATACCACATCAGATAGAATAAAATGAAAGGGGTTCATTTATAAGAGCCACATTTAAGTCATCCAAAGTTATTGGATATCATTTTAGAATATAACCCTATTTAGCTTCCCCTTGAGTCATTGAATGAACACTTAATATCCACCGAATTAAAAGAAAAACCAACATTATTTTTGTTCAGAGAAAAAAAAATGCACTTTGCTAAGGATCAGGGTCTACAGAACTCTAGTCATTGGAAAGTAAGGCTGACATGTAGGTGACTCCATGTGGCTGCGAGTAAAGGATGTGTGAGACCAGGGAAGTCCCTCTACCATAGAGCACCCTCAGACAGCTTCTGCTAAGCTTTCCTGTAGAGAGGAAAGGACAGTTCTGATGAACTGTGCATTGGAATCCCTTGGCAACATGTAAATTTGATGAGGGAACAAGGTGGGGAGACCTAGAGTCTGAGGCAAGAGCATTGTGTTTCACAGGGAGAGTCAGATCAGTGATTTTGAGCTACTGCTGGCTCCAGGGGCACAAGGCCAACTCTTCCATGCTTCAGAGTTGGGATGGTGTTCACCTGCTAGAAGTCTCTTTACCCCAGGGCCTGATCCTAGATCCCCAGGCTGTCCCAGCCTGGCTCACCTCCTTCCCCAGAGATATGGTCAGCCAGAGAGTCGCTGGTGATCTCACAGCTCTCTGTTAAGAGACCGTTAGCCATGTCAGGGACATAGAATACTTTTCAAAACCCTTAGACTCTTCCTCAAGATTTTTTGTTTGGTCTCTTTTCTTCAGTTATGAAGGTGTCTCTCAGCCAGTGAAGCTCTCAAGTCATTCTCATGAGCTTTTCTCTCATGGGAAATAAGCTGGCTTCAATAATAGCCAGTAGATGGGATGGTTTGAGACTTTGCTGAAAGAACTTTGGGCTGCGTTTGATAAGTGTCCAGCTCATCACATGCATGAATGATCTTCTCATCTGCTTTGGAAAGATTTTTTTCTACCTTTACAGAACAAATTCTCTCTAAATCAGATACTTGGAGAAAATTCTTCTTCCCTTCTTGATGCAATTCTGAGAGAAATTAAACAGTAGAGCTGTTGATCTCTCTAGATAGATGATGCATAGGTAATAGTTGATTGATAGATGATAGGTAGATAGATAGATAGATGATAGATTACATATACATATAGATATAGATGATATAGATATAGGTATAGATAGAAATAGATGATACACATGCTTTCTCTTCCCCTCCAGTAAAGCTTTACCAGTTCAGAGACTTTTCATGTGATTTTAAGTGATATAATTTATCAAGTTAATTTGGTGTGTGTTGTATTTCTTTACTCTTTAGCGGTTTTTGGTCAGCATATAGCTCAGTCATGTTTTAATCATCTCCTGTGCACTCATGTTCTATATCTTGTCACTGCTTTCCTATGAGTTCCAGTGTCCCTTCCTGGGACCCATGCTGTCTCTTGCACAGAGAGTAGCCCGGCACTCCTACGTTCACCCAGAGGCTCGGCTTGCCTTTCTTCAGCATTCTAATATTCTTCTTTTGGCTTAATCTTTATTCACGCTCCCTGCATTCCTCCAGCTTCTTGTGAAAACCACCCTACACTTCCCTGAGGGCTGAACTTGGTCTTCACATCTTTCGGCACTGCCTGAAGCTATTGTTTCTTCAACAAAGAGGTGCTCCATTAGCCTTCTCCTTGATTTGGGATTAAAAATGTGATTTTTCTCACGAAGACTGGACATTTCTGGAATGGTCAACTTGCCTTCTTACATTTTTTATTACATTTATTTATTATTAGCATACAAAGAATTTTGTTTCAGTATGGTGTTTAAAAACATTGTTTTCCTTCTCTCTCTTCTCTAATCTCCCATCCCCATGTTAGCCTCTACCCAACTTATCCTCTTTACTGCCTTCATAGTACATACTACTCCTTGTGTTCTCTCCAACTTCTTGCCAGAGTCCAAACTGGCTTTTTACCCACCTTAGAGCTGGACCCCAGGATCTGCCCCTAGTTATACCTCCTCTAATAGGCTGCTGGAGACTTAAGTAGGGAGTTTAACCTTAATCCAAACTCCTGAGGCTATGGGGGACATACAATCACATTCAAGCCACCACATTTCCCCTGGCCCCCATAGACTCATGATCATCTCACAATGCAAACTGCCTTCAGTCCAACCCCAGAGGTCCCCATAGTCTTTACCAACTTTAACATCATTGAAATTCCCTAGTCTCATCTGAGATTTAAGACTGTCTCTTAACTGTGAGTCCTGTAATATCAAAATACAGGTTATTACTTCCAACACATAATGGCACAGAGTAACATTTATGTTTCAAAAGGGCATAACAAGGAGAGTCTGGGCCAATGCAAAATGAATAACCAGGGCTGGAAGGATGGCTTAGCAGTTAAGGCACCTGCCTCCTAAGCCTAAGAATGCTGGTTCCAATCACCAGCAGTCCTAATCTCCAGGGCCCACGTTCAGCCAGATGCAAAATGACACAAGGGCACAATGCCGCACTTGACCACAAGGGGGGGCACACATCTGGATTTCATTTGCAGCAGCTGAGAGGCTGCTGGCACGCCCATCTCTATCTGTCTTCCTCTCCCTCTGTCTCTCTCTCTCTGTCTCTCTCTCTGTCTCTCAAAAAAAAATGAATAACCAGTAGGCAAACATTAAACATCTGCAGTTCAAGTCCAACATCCATTACCAGTGACCGAAGTCTCTGGATTATAATTCCACCCCTCCAGCTGGGCTGAGAAGCCTGGGGAAAATTCCATCCTGGGCCAGCAGCACTCTCTGGAAGCTGTTCCACAGTCCTATCACATCCAGAACATCCTTGATTCTACACTGCAAACCACAGTGCATCTTCACAGCTCTATATAGTGGCCTTGCTTTGCCTCCAAAGCAAAGATCAACCCTGCTTCACTTTGCCCACGGGCTATTTATAAAACATGGAACCATGCTGCACATCCAGTGACGCTTTCTTTCCAGCATTTTTCATACTCTCAGAACCATCACCAAGTGACCTGGCAGAGCCAAATTTGTAAATCTGCGGGGGAATAAAATGACATTAAAGAGCAAGATACTGTTTTGCTAAACAATTTTGTAAATCCGTGGGGCGGGGGAATAAAACTTGACCTTGAAGAGGATACTGTGTCACCCGTCTTCCTTCAAGCCACTTCCTTTCAATGGTTCATCCTAGGACATCATTTCCATTGTCCAATGCAGAACCATTGGCCTACTCTTCATGGCGATAATTTTCCTTAACAATTGCAGCTTAAGTAAACTAAAATACATCTCTGTAACTTCAAATTTGCTTGAATTTTCCTGTGATAAACCATACATCTTTCATATCTTTCTGTTTTTTGTTACCCACAGTAGTCCATTATTTTAAATTTAACCTTGATCAAATGCTCAGGATACGGGTAGAAGAATACAACCAGCCTTTCTGCCGGTAGCTCAGTCCCAACAACTTTCTCTCTTTCCCCTTTAAAAGTTCATAAGCCAAGCCTTCACCATCCACAAGTCTCTCTACATACTGTCGCAGGAATAGCAACTAAAGCACTGTTGATAGCACTGCAAGACTTCTTCGTGCCAAAGTACCAAATCCTTCCACATTCTTCCCACTGCGAGCAAGTTCCAAAAGACCAAAATTCCACATCGTCAGATTCACTCCAGCAACAACCCCACTTCTCTAATACTAGTTTTACTGTTGCAGTTACTTTCTGGTTGCTGGACAAACAGCCGACGAGAAGCATCCGACGAGAAGAAAGGATTTATTTCAGGCTTAAAGTAACCAGGGGAAGCACCACCAATGGCAGAAGAAACTAGCTCATTTCCATATCCACAGCAGAGACAGATTTTTATTTTATTTTATTTTATTTACTTACTTTGAGAGAGAGGCAGGTAGAGAGAGAGAGAATGTGCATTGCAAACAAACTCCAGAACATGTGCCACTTTGTGTATCGGGCTTATATGGGTACAGGGGAATCAAACCTGGGTCCTTAGGCTTTGCAGGCAAGTACTTCAACTGCTAAGCCATCTCTCTAGCCCTGAAGTAAATATTTTTAAAGCAGTGTGTGGCTTAATTTCAAAGTTGTTGGGTATTTTCTAATTATGTTTCTTTTTTTTTCTATTTTTTAGTTACACTGTGGCTAAGAATCATCTCAAATTTATTGCATTTTGTCAATGGTTATATATATGGTATAAACACATAATGTAATCATAAGAATCATATTTGGCTGTCAGGTAGAGTATTATATTGGTTACTTTTGAATCATTGTGTACATAATACTTGACCAAAACAACTTAAGAATGGAAAGACTTATTTTGGCCCACAGTTTCAGAGGGCTTCAGTACATCATTATGGGGAAAGCCATGCCAGAGGAGCTCAGTTTGTGCCAGTGGAAGCACGTTAGAGACTGTTCATACCACGGCAGACCAGAAAGTAGACAGCATGAAGGTACTAGGGACTGATTGTAACAGGCCAAGGCCAACCCCAGGTGACTTATTTCTATCAGCTAGATCCTACCAACTACAGGATTCATAACCTTCCAAACCAGTACCACCAGCTGGGGACCATGTAAATCTGTGGGAGACATTTCTGATTTCTTATGTTTAGTTGTTCTACGAATAGTTCTTTGAATATTGAAGTCTCTGACTCCGAGTGCTGGTTTGTCTATTTCTTCTTCCTGTTTGATCAGTGAGTATTTTATTAGTTTATATCTCTGGGGTTTATTGTGTATGCACTGGGGGTTTTTGCATGTCTTCCAGGAAGGTTGATCCTTTTGTTATTGCATAATATTCCTTTCCAATCCAGAGAGTTTTCTTCCATGTTCTACTAATGAAATAACAGACTTGTAACTTCTTTGCATCCTATATGGTCTTCCTTTTCTTCCTGTCTCATTTCCCCACTCTCCCACCAGTGCTACATGGGACTCCCTTCCTAATAAACTTTTCTGCTCCCATGTCTCTCTCGAGGCTTGCTCCTGGGGAAGCCCCCATCTATGTCAGCTGTCTAAACAGAATAGAGAAAGTTGGCTGGGGTTCCCTTTCCACTGGAGAACATTAAGGGATGGCACAGGAAGGGGGTAAAGAAAAACGTTAATCATGGTTTGCAGTGCCTCGTGTGTTAAGTGCACGGTAATCGGTCTCTTCTTGTATTCTCCCTAAAGAATTCCAGAACAAGGACTCTTGGTATTGCTGTGTCCTTATGTGACATTTGCAACACCAACAACTTCTAAGTCAGCACAGCCTGCAGACCTTATTAGGGAGCCAAAGACTCCCTCTTCCTGTCCTCCCAGTGTGACTGCTGCATGCTTTGGGAAAGTGAAGCTGAGGTGGGAGTTCCCACCTCCCTCCCAATAACCTGGTGTTGGCCCTGGGGGCAGGGGCAGTGGTGTTGGAGGCATGTGTAAGTGCTCTGGTTGGCTTTTAATAAACATTACTGTGGAGGAATAGATGGGTTAGGGTAAAATTTGCTTCAAATTAGAGCTGGCAAAGCGGAATCCAGTTATCCACGGGAAAGAGCAACTTGCCAGCAGGCCAAGATTATCACGCCATCATAAATCAGGAGGGAAAGAAAAATACGCCCTCCCTCTCCTCCCTCCTCCTCCTCCTCCTCCTCTTCCTCACTCTAATGGTTTCCAGCCCCAACCATGGAATGCTATGTTTGAGGAAAAAGTTGTTGGACATAATTAGTAACTCTATTACAGTAATATATCTTTATCTAAATAAACACAACCTGCTTTCCCTCCATGAGGAATGATGTGGTGGGGATGGGGGAAGAGAGGAGAAGGCTGAGGTTTGGGTGCCCTGAGTAAGTCTTCCCCAGTTTCATAGGAGTTGTACATTCAGGACTGCTGTCCTAGGGCCTCCTGTAGGGTCAGAGCAAGCTGATAGAGGTGTGTTCACAGAGGCGAAATCATTTCAGACTCTTTGCTGACCTCTGATAACATCCTTGGGGGAAATTGTCCCCTGCTGTCCTTTATTACAGACACTCCCTCCTGCACTGTGAGGAGAATCTGCGAGTGCAGACAAGTGCAGTTTCAGTCCAAGAAGCTGCTGACTTTCTTCAGGGAGAGGAGCGAGTGCAGAGAAACCCAGCGACCACGTGTGTCTGCACGTGTAGAATGTACACTGCAAATGTTTTTACACATAGCCTGATAGAAGCTCAAATGGAAGCTTCTGTCATTGCCTAATCCCCTGAAGCCCCCTACTTGTGGGGAGGTGGCTAGAGCTTTAGGATACAAGAGAGAGAAGTTGACAACAACATCCCCAACAAATCAAGCACTGAGCGAAGTTACCAAGTACTTCTGTCTACCGACTCCAGGCAGCGCTTCCTTTTCCACTGCCCTTAGAAAACACAACTTTCTTTCAACTAGTGAATGCTTTTCAAAAAATATATTTAGGGCTGGGCTTAGTGGCACACGCCTTTAATCCCAGAACTCAGGAGGCAGAGGTAAGAAGATTGCTGAGAGTTTGAGGCCACCCTGAGACTACATAGTGAATTCCAGGTCAGCCTAAACCAGAGTGAAACCCTACCTTGAAAAACTAATATATTTGTTTGCAAGCAGAGAGAGAAGAGAGTCAAAGAGAATGGGCGTGCCAGTTCCTCCAGCCACTGCAAATGAACTCCAGATTGCACATACCACGTTGTACATCTGGCTTTACGTGGGTACTGGGGAATTGAACTCGGTCATTAGGCTTTGCTGGCAAGCATCTTAACTGCTGAGTCATCTCTCCAGCCCATGAATGTTTATTTTTAATGTAGAGATTCCATGAAAAAGTAGACTGGAACTACCATATGATCTAGCCATCTCACTACTGGGTGTATATATTCAAAGGAAAGACTGGAATGTTGAGGAGACACCGACATGCTTATGTTTATTGCAGCAGTACAGCCTAGGCAAAGAAGCAACCCAGCAATTCATCAGTGAGTGAATGATAAAGAAAACGTGATATATATATAGTGGAATACTATCCAGTCACAGGAAAAAAGGGTATTCTGTCATTTTCAGCAAATTTTGTGGATCTGTGATTATTTGTGTGCCTTTTTTGCAGCAAAAATGGTGGAAGATAAGGGAGTCTTCCCTAGTGAACACTCTGACATGACCAGTCAACTACACTACAGACCCTGTCCTAATGTGCAGTGAGAGGACGGGTCCATTGTTTCTGAAGTCTGTGTGGAAAAAGCCCTTAGAACTGGCCCTCAAAGTACTTGAACAGACCAAGCATTAAGCTAAGGGACTGACTCAAAGAAAGAAAGACAGAAAGAGAAATAAATTCCAGAAATGAGACTCAGCTGCTTCGGGATGCTTGAACAATGTGGTCATCCAGTCACCCTCTCTGTCCTCTACATCTGCTTTTCTCCATCGGCTACTCTCGTGTCCCTCCACTGCAAATGACTTCTTCCAAAGCTTCCTGGGAGAAAAAGAAAAGCTATCATCTCTTTCCAGCGTCATGGAAGGACTTTTACTTAGCTTGCTAGGATCCAGGGCCTTGGCAAGGATTCATTGGCACAGGTCAGACAATGAGCTTCATAAGGGCATGGCTAGTACCGGAGACATGCCAAGAGCGGAGCATGGTGCACAATCAGGGAGAGCGTCCCATACTCGACGCTGCTCCCCGATCACACAGGCCTTTGAAGGGACCCTCCAGCACACTGTGATGGGAATCTCACACAACACAAAAGCATGTTGATAAAGCATCAACATCACGACTGCACATTCTGAAGACACCCAACCCTCCTTCAACCACTTCCAGGTGACTTCTCACCCAAATGTTCCATATCCGCTTCGTTCTCTGGCCACCTTGATGTGCGCTGTGCTGCGCTGCTCCACCGCACCCTTCCCACCATCTGAAACTGTCAAAGAAACAACCCCCTCTCTAAGTTGGTATTCTGTCCTGTAAAAGTAATCACCACAGCCCCTTTATGTGACACTTATGTGCTACTCCTTATGTTCCTGTTTCCTGTTGTTCAAGGAGCAGGCCCACAATGAGGACACGCCAATGTCTGTGTATAGACTTGGAAGTTTCGATTCCTCCTACGAACAATATTTTCCTCTATCTTTGGAGTGGCCTGTCAACTGAATTCAAATGTCCTTGGCCAACTGGAACACCAGCCTTGGCCATGGGCCCCCCCCCAGAGCTAGTTCCCAGCCACTCCTCCCCTTATGCTGTTCACATTTTACCCAAGTGAGCACTAGTGACACTTTGACAGACAGACATTTCACCTCACCTGAATGGAACTGTCCTTCCCTTCATAGGTGTCTTAGTTGAATGGTTAATGTCACAGTCCATAAGAGCTGGGCCATGACTCTTCTTGCACATAGCATATGGCATATGGCAGGAACTCAGTAAGCACTCACTGGATAAATGTGCCTAGGGGGTACAGGGATGAAGCCAGACATTTCTCCCTGCATCTAGTTCATGGAAGATCCCATGAGTATCTAGAAAATTCCTGCTAGGCCCTCCACATGCCCCACTCTCTCCTGGAGCTCCTATTCATAAAATCTATTCATTCTTTAAGGCTAACTTCAATTTTTTTTCTTCACTATAAAAAAAAAACAGACAAGACATTAAAATCTCATGATTAAAAAAAAAAAAAACGTGCTCTGAAAGGAAGCAAGCAGAGGTTGGCATCTTACTATATCACTTAGTAGCTGTGTGACCTTGGATAAGTCCACATCTATAAATGATCACATCTATAATGTGGGATGATGCTCGTCTCCATCATAAAAGACAGCAACATATTGGGAACTTCTCACAGCAGTACCTGGGGTGAAGCAAGCATTTATTTTAGACAAGTTATTATGACACTAACACTTAGCACATTGCAATAATTGTTATTTTAGCAGCATCATAGTTTCTATCATAAAGATATTTATCTTGATAACCCAACGAGGCTAGGTTAATCTTGTACGTGTGTCATGACTTCCTTCTGCCTTCTTTAGTGCCACAGAAATTCTCATCGCATTGGACAGGGCACTTAACAAGTCCGTAACTATTTCAGGAGCTTTCATTTCTCATCTTCCCCTTGCTTTTCTAGAGAATTTAGAAAATTTAAGAAAATAAAAGAAGCAACACAATAATTGGCCATACTTTTCCCTGGCACTTAGAATGAATTCATTTTTTTTGTCATCCTCCTGAATAGACGTGAGATCATGACATGCAAACAGCCTCATGGCCGGGAGATGGTTCAGTGGTTAAAGGGTGCTTGTTTACAAAGCATTTCAGCCTGGGTTCGATTCCCGAGCATCCACATAAGCCAGATGCAAGATATGGTGCATACATCTGGAGTTCATTTGCAGTGGCAGGAAGCCCCTGTGTGCCCATTCTGTCTCTGCTCTCAAATAAATAAATAACATATTTATTTCAAAAAATATTTTAGTTGTATTTATTTATTTATTGTATTTATTGATTTAAGAGAGAGAGAAAGAGACAGAATGGACACACCAGGGCCTCCAGCCACTGCAAATGAACTCCAGACACATGTACCACCTTGTGCATCTGGCCTCCATGGGTTCTGGGGAGTTGAACCTGGGTACTTAGGCTTTGCAGGCAACCACTAAGCCATCTATCCAGCCCTAAAATATTTATTAAAAATAGCCTCATGTTGGAGAGATAGCTTAGCAGTTAAGGCACCTGCCTGCCAAGCCTAAGAACACCAGTTCCAATCTCCAGGTCCCATGTTTAGCCAGACACAAAAAGTGATGCAAGGGTGCAATGCCTAACTTGCCCACAAGGGGGCACACGCATCTGGAGTTCTTTACAGCAGCTGAGAGGCCACTGGTGTGCCCATTCTCTCTCTCTCAAAAAAAAAAATAGCCTCACACTTTATACATTTTTACATTTATACATTTACATTTATACATTTGCTATAAATTTTTTTATGATATCATAAGTGTTATTTAAGCAACTCTACTATATACCATAATAATTTGACATAATTTATTTAACTAGCATCCTATGGTGCCCCCTTAATTCATCTCCAACTTCCTATTATGCATAACTCTATAATTTATAACTATATACATAATCTTTTTGTGAAAGTTAGATTATCATAGATATAATAGTGGAGCTTATTTTGGAATATTGATTGTACCATTTTAATTCCCATCTACTTTTCTCCCTTCCTTACATTTCTAATAGCTTCACCTCCATTTCCCCACAGTACTAACGATACACACCATCATTTAAACTCTCTGCTTCCTGGGGGCTCACAACAGCAAACATCTCCCATATCTGTCCAATGATCCACCCAATAAACATTTCTATGAATGAATAGTTAATCAGACAAGTTAGAACAGGTGCCACCACACGTAACACCTGTGTCGATTCACACAAGTGCCTTAACCTAAGTTCTGTACACAGAGAGGCTCAGAGAGCTTGGCAGGTGAGCCAAGGGCACATGGTGGTGGAGCAAAGACTTGAGCCTTCATACTCTGGTTCTACATCTGAGATTCTTCACTGGATGCTCTCCTCTTACCTGTCCCTCACTCTGATTTGTTTTTATTTGTTATTTATTCATTTATTTTGGTTTTTCAAGGTAGGGTCTCGCTCTAGCCCAGACTGACCAGGAATTCAGTATGTAGTCTCAGGCTGGCCTTGAACTCACTACGATCCTCCTCCCTTGGCCTCCTGAGTGCTGGGATTAAAGTCAAGGTGTACAGCACCACACCTGGCTGTCATTCTGATTCTAAACAGACCCCTTCTCCCACCCTGCTGATGAGCTTGTGGGGAATTCCATATTAAGCAATATGCAGTATATATAGTCATATAGAATCATCTCCAGGAGCTGGCTAGGCATTGGGTCAGTTTACGTTCCTGCTGTAAAGTCTGGAACTGGGAACCTGGTGCTAAGGATTCAACTTCTGAGAGCTCTGTGATGCTCGGTCCCTCGACCTTCCCTACTGGGTGAGGCTCAACCCCATCTATCCCTAGTCCTGGAACCCCAAACCACTGTGCTACTCTGAGTCTTGGGAAATCTCAGCCTTCTTTGACTCCTGTCCACTCTGAAGAGGTGACTGCCTTATAAGCTGGCTCTTTCTACTCAGTGCTTCCTTTAATCCTGTCCACTCCTTTGTAAATAGCTCTTCATTGAACAAACTTCAGTGAGTCTCTTTGAGTATTCTATGTCCTTTTTGGATTCTTGCTAATGTCCCCATGTCTCCTTTCCTACCATGTACTGTGATCTCCTGAAACAGAAGTTCAAATGCACATTGCTCATGTAGGGCCTAATAGGTTGGGAGAGTATGTCTGGACATCTTCTGGTTTTGTGTAACAACACAAATTGAAACATGATCACACAGAGACCTGTTTGCATTCTTGGAGTTAGAGAAGAAAAAAAATCAATGAGAATCATCACACAATAACACCTCAGTCACATATCAATTGTCATAACAGATACAGCTACATAAAATCAACGCATAAAAATTGAGGTTTGGGTTAGAAAGAGGGTTCAGCAGTTAAGAAGACTACTTGTTCAAGTATAAGTTAAGGGCCTGAAACATCACTCATGTTCAATCCCTAGGACACACATAAATGGCTAGGCATGCCATGCATATCCATAACCTCAGTCCTATAGAGGATCGAGACCCAAGAATCACTGGAGCACGTGAAAAATGCAAGCTCCAGTCTCATTAAGAGACTCCAGCTCAAATAAGAACTAGAGAAAGAATGATGGAGTGAGACATCTGACATTCTGTTCTGGCCACCACAAATACCCCCCACGACATAGAGTACTGCATTGGCACATATACGTGAGTACACCATTCACATCACACATACACCACACCCCCCCACACACATATAAGCCACATGATACACATGCCATTTCAATTACATATTCAATGTTTTAATAATCAATGTTGCATTTTCAATATAATCTTCAATGTCTTCACTACAAATGTCCTCCACCTCCACATCCACCTTGCAAACCCACACAACAAAATGGCCTCGTATCTACTTGACTTCCTAAATTCCAATGCCTTCTGTTTTTCATCTTCACTTTAGCTGTCTTCCATACAGCCATGAGTATGGTACAGACAACCCTTAGCACTGCTCTGATAGGATCACTTGAAACCCCTTCTCCAGCTGTAGCTTCCTCGAGTATTTTATTATTTCACATTTATAATTGTCTAACCTTCATAGTCCCTCACTATTTACATGACTAAACTCACATTAAATTCTATCATTCTCTGTCGTCTCTTTGGATGTCTAGGAGACTCTGGATGACACATCTCAAGAATATGTGAGATATCATCTTATCTCTTAGTCTTGTTACCTTACCCTCTTTGAAAGACTCACTGACCACACTTGGACTTAATTTTTTGGAAGAAAGTACAATAATGTGTCAACAAGATTCACTTCAATGTCTTTATACAACTAGCCAATCGCCACAGATACTGAATCAGTTGTTCATTCCTTACACCCTGATTGATTGATCCTGATAGTACTGCTTCACAAGTAATTCTACAATAAAGATTTAAAAAAAAAATACCAAAATAAAGCCATAAGTGACAGGATATGGAAAGAAAAGGAATGACTTGCAAGGTATCATGGAGAGTGTGGAATGTAAACTGCCTTAAGAATATATATGGTTAGAGCCAGAGAGAGGGCTTCGTGGCTAAGGTGCTTTCCTGCAAAGCCTAAAGACCTATATTCAACTCTCCAGATTCCACATAAGCCAGATGCACAAAGGTGAGGCACGATCACACATGCCCACTAGGTGGCACAAGCATCTGGAGTTCGATTGCAGTGGCTGAGGCCCTGGTACGTCAATTTTTTCTCTCTCTCTCTCTCTTTCTCTCTAAAAAAAATTAAGAGCCCATCACTGAAGTAGACTTAAAAGACACCCAACATGGCTCAGGGAATTTTACAGAAGAGGAGATGGAAATATTGTTAGAGCCACAAATTGGGACATTATGCACAAAGACATTGCCTCTCTCCTCTGACTGCTTCCCCCACATGCATGACCCACCATCCCCATGGGGTTGACCTGCATCCCCGAGGAAGGCCTCTTCAGGAAAGGGGCAGGGAGGAGGGAAAGGATGGTACCAACAAGTGCTGTTTACATACTAACTATGTCCATATCTAATAAAAATAAATTGAAAATAAAACAATTAAGAATGTATATGGCTAGTGCTCTCTGTCCATATGCCTGTTGTAGTGACCTTCTTATTACTGGCACAAAACATCCAATCATAAGCAGATTGTTGGATAAAAAACCTTAGTCCAGGGGAAGTTTCATCACAGCAAGGAAATCCTAGCAGAGCAGAAGCTGTGCATCGTATCTCTGGGTGGAAGTAATCTGAAGTGAGCTGGCTCTGACATGGGGGAGATCTCCAGCCATAGTCAAGGCTCGACTTTCTACATTGTCACCAGGTAGAGGCCAAGCATTGAAAACACATGAGGCTATGGGTCACATCTCATTCAAATTACCACATTGCCAAAGCACATCTATGGACCCACTTACTTCCAGCTCAGCTGCCTCTCATCTCATCCTGGTAGATTAATCTCCAGGTTCCCTCTGATCCCTTAGTTCCAGTTTTCACCAAAGCCAAAGAGGCGATTTTAAGGTAAAAAAATGTTGCCCAGCTCCTATATTACCCGGGGTTATGGATTGAAATGTGGTGCTTCCGACAAGATATGCTGAAGACCTAACTGCCCATGCCTGTGAATTTGACACAACCTATTTAGAAACAGGTCCTTTGCAGATTTAATCAAGTTACAATGACATCAATGAGTTGGTCCCAACATGGCTAATGTTCTTATAAGAAGAGAGGAAGGCTGGAGAGATAGTTTAGCAGTTAAAGGCTCTTTCTTCTGAGCTTGAGGGCTTGGGTTCAGCTCCCCAGTGCTCACATAAAGCCAGATATACAAAGTGAGGAGTGCATGCTTTTAGAGTTCATTTGTAGTGGCAGGAAGTCCTGGGGCACCTATATTCTCTCTCTCAAATAAATAAGTTTTTTTTTTTTTGGTTTTTTTTTTTGTTGTTGTTTTTTTTTTTTAAGGAAGAGGGAGTTTGACATGGGAAAGAGCATGTAAAGATGCAGGCAAAGGTTGAAATTACATGACAATAAAATATAAATTGTCGTGGAATGCCCACAGCTGTAAGAGGTACAGGAAAGGTCCTCACTAGGGATTCTAGAGAGTATGATCTTGCCAACACCTTCTTTTCAGGCTTCTTGCCTACACAACTAAGACAGTAAGTTCTTTTCTGCACCTGGCATGTGGTACAGTGTTACAAGAGCCTTGAGAAATTAACATATTTGAATTACAACTCAATCCCTTTACATGGCCACAAAAACCACCCATGAGCTGGCATCAGCACTCCACCTTTATCTCCAAGAGTTCGTGAAACCATCTCCTCACATTGCAAGCAATGTGATCTCCCTAGGCTGTACCAAAGCCTCTCTTATTTGGCCACCTTAGAATTACTAACCCCTGTCCTTTGTCTTACACAACACCCTTTCCTCATCCTTCACATTTTAGCTTAAATATAAACTCTCAGTCTGGAAAGACCACCCTGACTTCCTGGTTGGATGCTGCCATCCCAGATTAAATGACCTTTACCACAGGTTCCGTTGCTTTGTTTCCCCGTGCAAACCACCGTCTGTATCTCCTCATTTCCTTAGCTGTTGTTCTTTTAAATAGCTTACTTCTTCCTTCGAATGTCAGCTCCAAGAGAGCCGGACACACTATCCCCACTCCCAATCCCCGCCCTTGTTTTACACGGGACCAGGCATGCCGCATGGCTCAGATGAACGTATATCATATGAATGAGAGCATGTTCCCATCAGAGGAAATCAAGTGAGCATAGCAGGGCCGACAGGAGCATTGGTACTCGAAGGCTGTTAAGTAGAACAGCCACGCTACGGAAGGAGACAAGGCAGTTGACACCCTTTTTGGAGGTGACACATAGTGGACGGTCACTTATTAACAGGGAGCCTGATTAAAGATGCTATAATATATCCAAACGAGGCACTTTGCAATTTGATTCTGTATTAAAATCAGGTTCATGTCATCAAAGATTTTTGAGCAGCAGTAACCCATACTTTTAAGGGAAAGCTGTCAGGTAGAAGGAGAATGGAGAAGGGACAAAGCACGCGGGCATCTTAAGCCAAAGAATCCAGAAAGACAGTTGCTAGCACCTTGCCGGTACGAGGTGAAGACAGCTCTCGCCAGGGCAGGAGCAGCAGGGGATGGTAAAGTGTGCGTTGGGCAAGGGTTGAACTGATGGGAACTTAGTGAATGGTTCCACATGGAGGGGAAGGCTCTGACAGAGCATTGTCCCAGAGCAGAAAGCCTTCCCTGCGCCTGAGGAAGGCATCTGTGAGGAACATGTATCTTCTACTTCCCTACAGTGAACAAGACAACGTTCTGGTAAACCAAATGGCACAACTTTAACTAGCAAGCATAAGTAGCAAGGTCGGTTGCCTTTTTAAGGCTTTTCTACTCAGAATGTCAGAAATAGGAGTTGGTTCTTCTGTGTGTCTTCCCTCCTTCAGGGAGGCCTGGGCCCTCTGGACCACAAAGGAAACCATCAGACTTTGGTCAGCGAAGCCGAGCCAGCAAGACTCAGCCCAACTCCTGAGCCAAAACCACTCCACTTAGAACTGTTCAGAGGCCTCTCCCCTCCCACTGAGCCAGGATGAATTTTTAACTCACTATTGATCAGGCAATTTTAAAATCAATTTTAATTAAATGAAAGATTTCTATCAGGATTGCTTCTTTCTGGACAGTAAATTGGCCCTTGTAATAATACTTACACTGGAACATCTCTCATACAAGTAACAGAGGCCATCATAAATAAGTAAAGAACTTTCTATTTATTTTGCATTTGGGGGAAACAGAGGTTAGAAGGTTAGCCTGAGGCTCTATAGTAATCAGGAACGTGAATCATGGGGGTGTCAACATCAAATCCCACTAACACCACAATCAGCCTCCCAAAACTCTCCTTACGCACGGAATAGAGATAAAATAGATCCTTGTCAGTTGCTGGGGAAGGGAAAATTGCAAGTATTTAACTGACAAAGATGAAGCAAGTTCACCGAATGGTGTGTATAGGAGATAGTTTATTATCAGAAGGCATTTTCCTATTTAAGAATGGGCATGCTTGGTTGGCCTGTAGAAATATTGCCCCAACAGGGAGAGCTTGGGTTTAAATCATTTCTTTGCACAAGTCACTGAAGCAATGCTGCTCCCTATGTTACGGCAACTGCTTAGATTTAATTCTAGGGAGACCGAGTCCCACAAACTTTGCTCTTCCTGAGCCAACCTCTTGAGTAGGCGTCAAGTAACCTTGGATGAGACACACACTCCCGTTGTGCTCACATAGGCCCGGGACGCCATGATGCAGGGGTAAGGTATGATTAGAGAGCATATCTTGGCTCCATGACACATCGTGAGGACATCATTGTCTGTTCTCCTAAACACCCCCACGTCCTGTCCCTCTCAGCTGATAACTTCAGATTACACTCCAGGACATACTCCTTTCTTCTGTAGTCCAGATGCTGCCTGAGGCTTCAAGTTAGTCAAATTTAATAAGATATAATTTCTCTTCATAAAAAATACCTGATTTAGTATACAGTTCTATGAAATTTGACCAGTGTTGTTATGCAACCAGCAACACCACAATTGTGATATATAACGGCTCCATTACACCACAGATTTCCTTCATACATCTTTGTAAACAACTCTACCCCCAATCCCTGGGAACCACTGATCTGTTCTTATCCCCATAGTTTGCCCTTACCAGACCGCCACATAAGTAGAATCACAAGATGCATTGGCCTTTGAGTCTGGTTTCTGATACCTAACAAATGCACTTGAGATTCCTCTCCGTTGTGGATACTGGCGGTTCACTCCTTTTCATTACTAGCGTGTCATGGCACAGACATAGCACAGCTTGTTGATTAGTCCTCCAGTTGAAGGACAGGTGTGTGGTCTCTAACTTGGCATGATTATTGGTGCTGTTTTCATGTTAGCATATAGTTCCCTTACTCTTGGGTGTGTGATGCTGGCATTCCTGGGGGCCATGGAAAATTGGTAAGAAATGGGCAACTGTATCTGTACCAATATGCATTCCTGCCAGCAATGTAGAGGAGCTCTCACGGCTCCACTCCCTGATCAGCTCTGGGCATCAGATTTTTCTTCCCACTCTAGCAATTGCAATGCCTGAGATTCTGATTTGAACAAGCGGATGCTACAAACACGTCACCTTTGGAAGTTCTGTCTGTCACATACCCACGAGCCATTCTATCTTTCTCTCTTGCTCCCAGGATCAACATTTATTTTCACACTCATCCTAGTGACCATGTCCTTCAGAGCATATCCCAACCCAGGCCATGGGTCACTTCAGGTCAAAAAACCAGCATTTCATAGACATTCCAGAGGTGAGAAATCACTTATGACTGATAAAGTCCATGGCTACTCTCCAACAGCTCCTGACTCAGAGTCAAGAACAGGGGCCAACTCCCGGAATCCCTGAGCTTGGGAGGTGAGGCAAGGGGATCCTGTGTTTTTAGCAAGTGTGATGGCTTGTTTACATTGATTATCAGCAAGACCTAGAGTCACCCAGACAGGGTTATCTTGATTAGGTTCATTAGGTGGGAAGGTCCCAGACTTTTACAAAGGAGAGAGCTGGCTGAGCAGCAGCATTCATTTTGCATTTTGCCTCTGCCTCCTCTCTGTGAGTATGACAATGTGACTCTGGCTGTATACTGCTGCTATGCTTTCCCCATTATGACAGACTTCCCCTTGAAACCATAAAAAAAAAAAAAAAAAAAAAAAAAAAAAACTTTTCTTTCCTAAACTGCTTGTGGCTGGTTAATTTGTTCCAACAAGAAAGTAGGGCTGGAGAGATGGCTTAGCGGTAAGGTGCCTGCCTGCCAAGCCAAAGAATGCTTGCTCAAATCTCCAGGTCCCACGTTTAGCCAGACACAAAAGTGATGCAAGCATACAATGTCGCACATGTGCACAAGGGGACGCATGCATCTGGAGTTCGTTCACAGTGACTGAAAAAGCCCTGGCATGCCCATCCTCTCTCTGCCTCTCCCTCCCTCTCTCTCTCTCTCTCTGTTTTTCTCTCTCTCTGTGTTTCTGTCCTTCTCTGTGTGTGACTTTCTCTCAAAAAAAGTAACTGGTACAATAAGCATGAAGCAATTCTTTGACCAGGAATGTTAGAAAGTAAGGGTCCAAATCAGAATCAGTCACCTCCTTTGGGATGACCATGGACTGCAGAGAAGGTAGAGAAGAGTGGACTTTTATGAATGACATCTGTGGATGACCGAGGATTGAGAGAGGAGAGCAGACTTTTATGAACAGTCTATGTCACCTCTAACAGAATCTGAAAAGAAGAAAATTATCGACAAAATTTCTGAAAAGAAGTCAGACATGGTAGCAAACTTCTATAATCTCAGAATCTGAGAGGCAGAGTCAGGAGAACCAGTTCAATTAGCAACCTGGGCTGCCTCACAATAAGACAGATGCCCTCCTGGACTACATAAGACCCTGTCTCAAAAAAAATATATATATTGAAAGACACAACCAGTGAAATAGGCATAAAAGCTACCAAGCATGGAGTCTTAAGCCAAGGAGGACAGAGTAGATATGCCAAATGCTGTGACGAGCAGAGAAAGTGACAGCTGACATTCGAACACTGGATTTAGCAACATAAGGGTCACAGCGGACCTTCCAAGAGCAGTTTCTCTGGAATGGTGGGAAAGAAGGCTAACAGGAGAAACAGGAAAAAGGAGAGAAGGATAGGCGCCAAAGGCCATTTACACTGACAATTCTTGTAAAGACTTGTTTTGAAAAATACAACAAAAAGCTGTAAAGGAATGTGGGCTCAGTACTGGGTTTTCTTATGTTTGGAGATATTAGAACATGCTAACAGAAGCCAGACATGAGAATGCATGCCTGTATTCCCAGCTTTCTTCTGAAGCAGGAAGATCAGAAGTTCAAGGCCAGCCATGGATACCAAGTTAGTTAAACAACACAACACAGCCAATTTAAAAAAAATTTTTAAAAAGATATGCTAGGGCTGAAGAGATGGCTCGGCAGTTCAAGCACCTACCTTTAAAACCTCAGGACTCGCGTTCAGTTCTCCAGTACCTACATAAAGCCAGATGCAAACAGTGGTGCATGTATCTGAGTTCATTTGCAATAGCTGGAGGCCCTAAGTGCTCTCGCTCTCTTTTTCTTTCTCTCTCTTTACCCTTGCAAATAAGTTAAGATAATATTTTTTTAAAAAAATGCTAATATAAATGCTAGGTAGATAGAATAAGAATATTACAGGAAGTATAAGTACTGGACAAATGTCCCTGACAAGGCAAAGCAGGTTTGTACCCAAGCCACAAGTGCAGATCTTGACATGATATAATACTATGGGAAGTTCTTGTGTCCCTCTAGCAAGGAAGGTATTATGGAGCTGAGAATACATGGTGGTGGGGAAGTGTGAAATCTCTTCCATTACTACCTTAACTTTGTCAGCAATATGGGGCATAAAAAGAGAGGAAAAAAAATAGGAAACAGCTTTTTTGTTTTTTGTTTGTTTGGGGATGCACATGCATGTATATGTGGTCACATGTGTATGCAAGTGTATATACATATATGTGTGTGCATGTGGAGGCCAGAATCAATGTCAGGTGTCTTCCTCAATATATTCCAACTTTCTTTTTTTAATTATCATTTGAAAAAGACAGAGAGAGACAGAGACAAAGAGGAAGAGGCAGAGAGAGAGAGAATGGGCACACCAGCAGCCTCTCAGCCTCTCTGGATGAACTCCAGATGTGTGCGCCCCCTGGTGGGCAAGTGCGGCATTGCATCCTTGTGTCACTTTACCTCAGGCTAAACATGGGACCTGGAGATTGAACAGGCATTCTTAGTCTTGGCAGGCAGGCGCCTTAACCACTGAGCCATCTCTCCAGCCCCCCACTTTATTTTCTGAGACAGGGTTTCTTACTGAACTCAGAACTGACTAATTCAGCTAGGCTATCCAGCAAGCCCTGACCATTCTCCTATCTCATGTCCCCAGCACTGGGGTTATAGCCATGTACTGCTATGCCAAGCTTTAGGCTTGTAACATCACACCAGGATTGGATTGGCTGTGGGTGATGGGGATCTGAACTTGAGTTCTGGTGCTTGAAGGATAAGCGATTTACTGGCTGAGCCATCTCCCTATCCCCTAAAACAGCCTTCAGAAGAGTGAGTTAACTAGTGAAATATACTGGAATTTCCAGGTAGAACTAAAGGCCCTCTAGAAGCTAGTGGTCACATATCTAAAAGTAAGGCCTATCCACACTGTTACGATTTCTTCCTACCAGCTTGAGCACTGATGCAGAAAAAAAAAATCGGACATTGAATTTAACCAGCTTCACACCAAGGGTCTAGTCAAACCCTGTACCTAGTAGAAAGGTGTGATCATTCTCATATCATCACACAAATTCACAGTCTCCATATCAACCGACCACATGCTGTCCCAAAGAGGTGTATAGCCCCATACTATACAAGAGGTATTTCAAAACAGGTTTCAATATTACACAGAGATTCAAAACCACTTACTTGCCTCTTAAATAAACCAATCTTTTTAAAAAATATTTTATTTTTATTTATTTATCTATGAGAGAGAGGACGGATGGAGAGAGAATGGGCATACCAGGACCTCTAGCCACTGCAAACGAACTCCAGATGCATACGCTACCATGTGCATCTGGCTTACGTGGGTTCTAGAAAATCAGACCTGGATCATTAGGCTTCGCAGGCAAGCACCTTAACTGCTAAATCATCTCCCCAGCCCGAATAAACCCATCTTAAAGGACTTCATTCCATATAAATGAAGAAAGCTGTCTTGTGGAGAGCCACAGTGATAGGTTCTGGAAGAAATCCCTTGTAGCCTATGACAGCATAGCGCTTTCCTGATGCGGGTCTGCCACACACGTGTCAACCACATCAGACCCCAATACCAGTGGACAAGGACTGACCCAAAGAAGTTTGTTCTATGAGCACAACCCTGCTGCTCGTTAGAGCAAGTAATCTCCTCTTCACCACAACATCAAAAGGATATAATTTCAATTTGGGACCATTCAACAACCTTTACTCTACATTGGCAATGGGGCAGTTCTTTTTGTTTTTAATGTCTAGCCCTGCCATTTAATTTAAATCCTAATAATGTCTTGCTGCCCCAAGCCAACATACAAATAAAGGAAATATGGTAAGACATCAAATGATTCTGAACTCTGTTAGTTCAGCCTCTTATCTCATATAGTTTCTAGAAGAATTTCAGGTAACTTCCAAGAAGAATTAGTTCTCAAAAGCTGGCTGTTCATCTCTAGTAGAGACACCAGGAAGTGGATACAGGAATCTGAAATTTAATAAGGTCAGTGGGTCATTAGACACACTCAACTTTAAAAAAAACTACTACTTTGAGGGCTAGGAAGAAGGCTCAGCAGGTAAAGGTACATGCACACAAAGCCTACTGGTCTGGGTTCAATTCTCAACCCACACACATAAGCCAGACTCCCCTCACAAAAGAAATGGTACAAGAGGCAGTAGGCCCTGGTGCACCCATACACACACAGAGAGACACATGATAATAAATAAATATATATATTCTTTTAAATTTTAAAGTCACAACCTTAGGAAAAATGACACACTGGGGCATATAAGTCAATTCCAGCCTTGACCAGTTTTGATAAAGACATACCAGAACATAGGCACAACCCTTTGTTTACTTATTTTCTATGGCTACTTTCACACTTAAAAAAAAAAGGAAGAGCTGAGTATAGTGGGAGAGTCCATAGGACTTTAGAGTCTAAACTACCAGCCTTTTATAGATAAAAGGAAAAAGAAAAAAAGAGAGAAAAAAATAAAACTTTGCCACTCCTCACTCTAAAGAAAAAGGTGGGGCTGGGGAGATGGCTTAGCAGTTAAAGCGCCTGCCTCCTAAGCCTAAGAACGCTGGTTCCAATCTCCAATGGTTCCAATCTCCAGGTCCCATGTTTAGCCAGATGCAAAGTGATGCAAGGGTGCAATGCTGCACTTGACCACAAGGGGGTGCATGCATCTGGATTTTGTTTGCAGCAGCTGAGAGGCTGCTGGCACGCCCATATCTATCTGTCTTCCTCTCCCTCTCTCTCTGTCTCTCTCCAAAAAGAAAAAAAAAAAAAGAAAGAAAAAGGTGTGTGGTATATTCACTAAAGCATGCTATAAAGACTAGGAAAACATTCTAGGGTGAATCATGGTGAATTGTCACTCTCTACTCTGCATGCATATTACTTTAGCTAAAATAAGACAACATGCAGGATGTACTGAGTGTCCCCTACAGGTCAGCAAAGTGCTTTAGATGAAAATGTGGTGATCTCCATATCCTCATGAAGCCTCCATGAGCTCTACGTGTGGACTTTTTTTTTTTAATCAAATCTAAGACATCCTTGATGGCAGACCTCATTATTTTATGCACAAAGAAAGGAAAAGAGCCAGGCATGGTGGTGCACACCTTTAATCCCAGCACTTGGGAGGCAAAGGTAGGAGGATCACCATGAGTTCGAGGCCACCCTGAGACTACATAGTGAATTCCAGATCAGCCTGGGATAGAGTGAGACCCTACCTCAAAAAACAAACAACAAAAAAAAGTGCTGTCAATTAAATCATGACACAGTATTTTCTTTGTGCCTTGGAAATTTTATTTTCTAATGATTATAAAGCTCTTGATTAAAAATCCCTTTAAGATTTATTTTTATCACTCTTGAGAGACATAAAAAATTATGTTCAATATTACTGGTATTGCAGGCAGGTTCACACTGCTGGCAGAAATCACCCGATCAAGAGCAGCTTTTGGAAAAAAAAAAAAAAGGGGGGATTTATTTTGGCTTACAGACTTGAGGGGATGCCCCATGATGGCAGGGGAAAATGATGGCATGAGCAGAGGGTGGACATCACCTCCTGGCCAACATCAGGTGGACAACAGGAACAGGCGAGTGTGCCAAACACTGCAAGGGGAAACTGGCTATAATACCCATAAGCCTGCCCTCAACATTACACTGCCTCCAGGAGTCCTTAATTCCCACATCTCCATCAGCTGGGAACCTAGCATTCAGAACACTTAAGTTTATAGGGGACACCTGAATCAAACCACCACAATTGGTTAGAAGACATAGTCTCTAGGCTGGAGAGATGGCTTAGCAGTTAGGATTCCTGTGAATCCTAAGGACCCAGGTTCAATTCCCAAGAACACATGTAAGCCAGATGTACATGGTGGCACATACATCTGGCAGTGACTAGATGCCCTAGTGCACCCATTCGTCCTCTCTTTCTGTCTGCCTCTCTCTCTCTCTCAAAAAAATAAAATATTAAAAAAATAATAAAGTCTTGGGCTGGAGGGATGGCTTAGCAGTTAAGGCGCCTACTTGTGAAGCCTAAGAACACCCGTTCAAATCTCCAGGTCCCACGTTTAGCCAGATGCAAAAGTGACACAAGTGCACAATGTCACACATGGCTACAATGGGGCGCATGGGCCTGGAGTTCGTTCACAGCGGCTGAGAGCCCCCAGAGCACCCATTCTCTCTGTGTGTGTGTGTGTGTGTGTGTGTGTGTGTGTGTCTGTTTCTCTCTCTCTCTCTCTCTCTCTCTCTCAAATTAGAAAAAATAATAAAGATAAAGTCTCTTAGGTATCCTTCTAGGTTGTTATTCCCCTAGTCTGCAAGTGACTTGGGGGCATTTTCTTTTATCTTATCAGAAAGTCTTACCAAAGACTTTTCAGAACAAGTCAGTGAATACAGAGGCAATGACATCGATGTCACAACTGCCACTGGGCCAACAGTGTTTGTAAGAGGCAATCAATCATAGCCTATTTTCGGATATGTTAAATGGCTTTTAAAATATGCGCATCACAGAATTGATGAGACATGATTTATCTCACGATGGCGGAGGAGTAAAGAGATGCAGGCCAAGTCCTAAGGAAATGGCCATCTGCAGATGAGTGGAAACGGGGCTGGCCAGAAGGAGGCGAAGGATGGAGAATTCTTTCCTTGTGACAAGAACTAGTGGTGTCCTCCAGCTGTGCCACAGCCCCCAGGTCCTCATCATTCTGTACTCCATGTGCATCACTAGTCTCTTTCTGTTGAAAGCTGTGACATCACTCAGAACACCGGCATAGCCTCTGAGCCCTAAGTGAGCAAACGGGATATCTGGGCAACAGCATAGAGTGCTGCTTACCTCTTGCATGAGCAAACAAAGTGACTCACTAAAGAAACAGTGAGGAGGGCTGGAGAGATGGCTTAGTGGTTAAGGCACATGCCTGGGAAGCCTAAGGACCCCGGTTCGATTCTCCAGGTCCTACGTAAGCCAGATACACAAGGGGGCAAACACATCTGGAGTTCGTTTACAGTGGCCTAGAGGCCCTGGTGTGCCCATTCTCCCTCTCCCACTCTCTCTTTCCCTCTCTTTGTCTCTATAAATGAATAAATAAAAATAAAATCTTAAAAAAAAACAGCGAGGAGGCAGTCCTGCCGCAGGAGCATGTGACCAGGGATGTTTGAGAATCACAGCTGGGAAGTCAAGCTTCTCTAGGAGCCTGGAGGATGCTTGAGGGGAGGATACAGGGGAATTCAAAGGCAAAGATTGGACTGGCAACACAGCAGGGCGGCGTCCGCACCTGACCACGAAGACAAAAATCATCAAAGGCTTATCAAAGTCATAATAGGGCCTGAGATGAGCACACAAGCCAAGATCTTCACATCAGACACTACCTCAGAAATGTGGCTCGAATGCTGACCCAAGAGAGAGATCATCCACCTCACAGGTTGAGGAAATTCTGGAAGGATTGGCAGGCCCACGGTGATGTTCACCCTGGACTACGAGGAATCAAATGGGACTGGACACTGAGAAGCAGCTCACAAGATTTTTATATTATTTAGCCAAACAAAACAAGGGCAAGGAGAAAAAAACAAAAAACGTGAAAAACATCACCAGAAGCAAACAGAGCAAAGTGAATGAACGATAGCCACTGCTCATGCTGGCTGGAGGGGAATTTAATGCTGGACGTACTATTGGTGTTTATAGATTTTTTTTTTTAGTTCCCTCTCCCTTAAAACAGGTAACGTGTGGATGTCCCTGCACCAAAGGTGACAGGAATGACTCTAGTCCCTTTCCTTGCTCAGAGTTAGTTCCTTAATTTTCCCTTTGAGCCTCTGAACCAGCTTTATAATTAGGCTCTTTCTCCACTTCATCCCACTTCATCCTGGCCATTCCTATGGTATGCAGCCAAGAAGCCCCAATGCATCCAAATTCACTATCTTTCAACTAGTAGAGAAACCCTTAAATGCATGTGGATCCAGATGATCAGTGGTCCAAGCTAAATGATGCACACCGGCGTCATCTCTAGGCTAAAGGAAAAAGTGTTCCTCATGACAAACAATCCTGTTTGACCAAGGAAATTAAAGGCGGGGAATAAGAAGATGCCTGTAAAATGGACATGTGGTCATAAGAAAGTTAGTTTGGGTCTTTGTCCCAGATTCCGACAGAGAACTTCTCAAATTTTTCATTAAAAGTCTTAGAATTGTCGAAGTAAAGGAAATAACAGAAGTTGTTTTTTTTTTTTAAATTTGTAAACACTATCCGAGTTTATACTACAAAAGGGGACTTTCCCAGTGAGCCCCTAGTTACCTTCAGGATGGGGGCAAGGGCTGATTGTTTCAGGAACTAGCTATGACGTTAGAACAACCATAGAAAGTTAGAAATGGCCTGAAGAGATGCCTTAGAGGTTAAGGCACTTGCCTACAAAGCCTAAGGACCCATGTTCGACTCTCCAGATCCCACATAAGCCAGGCACACAAGGTAATACAAGCCCGCAAGGTGACACGGGTGCTCAAGGTTACACAAGTGCACAAGGTGGCACACACGTCTGAAGTTTGATTGCAATGGCTAGAGGCCCTGGCACACCAATTCTCTCTCACGCTCACTCACTCTCTCTCTAATTAAAAAATATATATATAAAATGAAAGTTGGAATTTTCGTCCCCATCCCACAAACTCTGGAGAGGAGAGGTGATGTGGAGACAAAATCAATGATGTAATCGATCATACCTGATGCATGAAACCTTTGTGAAAATTCTTAAATGCTACAGAGGGCATGGCATTCATAAGTGTCTCCACCACTGTCTTGCCCCAGCCATCTCTCTTGCCTAGCTGTTTCTGAGTTATATCCTTTAGAACAAACCAGGAATAGAAAGCAAGCCAGTTTTCTGAGTCTTGGGAGCCGCTCTAGCAAGTTACTTGAGGATCATAGGGACCCACAACTTCTAATTGACCGGATGGAAGCGCGGTGGGGACTTGGAAACTAAGACTGACATCTAAGTGCGTGGGAAACTGAGTCCCTAATCTGCAGGGTCTGTGCTAACTGGGGTCGTTAAGCTCAAGGTTGAGCTGCTTTGTGGGAGATCCAATTACTGCTGGAAGATTTGGGGAACTGATTATATAGAAAAAGAAAAAAAAATGACAAGAGACTTCACACTTGGTGCCAGTAATGTTATAAACCGAAATATCTAAAAACCACCATCACACTAACCAACAAGCAGGAAGGTCCACATGTTCCCAGCATCCCCTATAAACTCTGATTGTCTCAGTGATTTTTTGACACTTTCTGTAGAAATTGTTGAATAACAAACATGTAATTTATCATCCGAATCATCATGCTTTTAAATTTTTTTTGTTTATTTTTTATTTATTTGAGAGTGACAGACAGAGAGAGAAAGAGGCAGATAGAGAGAGAATGGGCGTGCCAGGGCTTCCAGCCACTCCAGATGCATATGCCACCTTGTACATCTGGCTCACGTGGGTCCTGGGGAATCAAGCCTTGAACCCAGGTTTTTAGGCTTCACAGGCAAGCGCTTAACCACTAAGCCATCTCTCTAGGTCCCAAATTGTCGTGCTTTTAAGAATAAAAATGAATGGTCAGATAATTACTTATAACAGCAGCAGACTCAAACAGGGCAACTCTACACAAACTGAGATGTGTGATTGCCTTGGTTCCATGATTTGCATAAAGTCACCCAGCTAGTCAGTGGACAAGTTGGATTCTGGGACTATCTGATTTCCTGCAAAAGGAAAAACCACATCAGGACTTCTAGAATTCATGTGGCACAAGTTGTGTTATATTTCTCTTAAAGTGCCTGTGTTGAAGTCCTAACCTCCAGTGTCTCAGAATGCATCCACAGCCAAAGACAGAGTGTATTCATATGATTGCATCTCGACAGGTCATTGAGTTTAAATGAGGCCTTTAGGGTGGGCCCTGATCCAATACATCTGGTGTCTTTATAATGAAGAGGAAATCTGAACACACAGAAGAAAGATCTTGCGAGAAATCTACAAGAAACTGTAAGGCAAGGAAAGAGGCCTCAGGACAAACCAACTCGATGGTGTACCTTGGCCTTGAACATCCAGTCTCCAGAAGTGTGAAGAATGCATTTCTATTGTTTATGCCATGTCAGGTGTGATATTTGGTTATAACGAGCCCAACAAACTACCACGTTTGAGTATGAGGTCAGGGAACCAAGAACACTGCCAGGGAGACTCCAGGAGTGCAAGGTATTTGCCATTCGTCCCTGTCTGCATCCCTGTGGCGAATCCTCAAGTAAGTCCATTCTGCAAAGAACAGTCCTAGGCATCTCTTCTTGCACAGCAAGGGAAGGGCAGTGTGCCCCCTACACTGTAGCTGTAGCAGGTGCCAGAAATACCCTGGGGGATTGGAGGTAGTCCTGAAGGGGGAAGGGAAGGAGGTTGGCTTCCCTGGTAGAAACGTGGACTTGAGGAGATAGCTTAGCTCAGAGCAGCCCCACCCTCCTCCCCCCATGCCTCCCTACAGATTTGAAAGTCAGAAGGTCTGTGCTCCATCCCCCACCTCCACTAGACTCCAGGAAGATTCAATTACATTTAGAGACATGATGTCTGCCTCCCTTGGATTAATTTCCGGATCCTGCCAAAGCTTGCCCTTATCTCTTTCTTCTTACTGAGAGTAAGAACCCTATAAAATTGTCTCTATCAGGGACCACGAAATGAGCTAGGGCAGGACAAACATAAGAAGCAAGGCCCATGTCCCTCCTCATTTAGATTCATGAAGAGCCCAGACATGAAAGTTTTCTGCAGAGCTCTCACACCTCCATTCTGTCCAGAGGGATCCACTATGTCAGGGCAGTGGGTGAGGGCAGGTCACACTGTGGACAGGAGTCACATAGTAATACTTTAGCTCCAAGTCCTGTGGAAGCCAGGCTCTGTGCCACACTACTCTCACGGAGCTTTAGAAGAACATCAGTCGTAATGACAACAAGAAGATCAGTATTTCCAGAGTGCTTTCCAAGGGCCAGCCCCTTCATTTACACTGTCTTACGAAACTTACACAATAGCCCTATGAGGCAGATAACATTTTGCCTCCATTTTCCAAAATGGCAAAGTGTAGTTTAGGCAAATTAATAACCTCGCCACAGGCATGGAACTGGTAAAGAGAAAACAAAATTCTCTTCTGTTAACAGCAATTCAACACCATCATGTTTAAAAGGAAGGAGTAAAGTACTCTGTGGAGTAAACTGCACTATGAGTCTGAAGTATGTGTGTATAAAACATTCATTGAGCCAATGTCATGGGGCCACACTTTGCAGGCGTTTTTTATCTAATGGTTCACACCAGTTGCGGGACACGTGTACTTTTATCATCATCACCATTTTACAGATGAGGAAAATCACATCTTGCCAAGGTTATCCAGCAAGGGAGTAGAAAAAAAAAATTTAAAAATTTGAACCAAGGTCATCAGAATTCAGAGCCCATGTCCTCAGTACTACCCTTTATAATCCATCCCGTGGCAGAGATGTCTTGCAGGTTGACCAGTTGGCTTGGCAGGTGAAGTAAAAGATATATGATGTGAGGTGACTAGGATTATAAATTTTAATTCAGACCCTGGGGCATTGCTTTACTGCTCCCCTCCCAATTCAAAGGAAGAAGTATGTCGTCCCCTGTCCAGCTCAAACTCCACATGCACACTGGACCATGTTGGGTTTCTCAGATGTCATACTGATATTTCATGTACTTTCAAAGAGTGTCAGCCCCTATCGCCCACGATTACTCCCAGGTGCAAAATTGTATGCACAAACAGTTGTAGCAGCAATTTACTGACTGTGAGCTCAATCAGCCAATTGTGAGCACAATTAGCTGCGCCCTGCTCATTTGGAAGGAGCTGGGGCGATGATTGCCTCTGTAATTAGCCAGTTGTGGGCAGCAGCTCTGTTTGCTTGTGCAATTTTGCACAGACAGGCAACGTGCAAAAGTGAGGCACTCCCAGGAGAGCTTTATACTTTCAGCTTCAGATATTCAAGCTGATGTCCACTCACCAACCCTATACGTGGATGGGGGCTGCAACCTCAGGAAGAAGAAAGAACGGCTTACGTCACACCACCCGTAAGATAAAGAGACAAACCTTTCTATATTTTGGCAGACAAGGGAGGCAGGCGATCAGGGGTGGCAAAGGGTAAGCTATGTCCAGTTTTGGACCACACCTAAATCATTAATAATTTGGGTGTGATGAAGAGACCTATGAAAATGTAGCCACTCAGGAAGAGGAGCTTTTGCATTTGGAGCGTTATTAATGTTGCGAAGTCAGTAGAAACTAGAAATTAGATTGAATTGGGGGGATTGAAATGCCAGGCTAAGTCACTAGTGCAATCAACAATTATTCTCTTCCTTCTTCCTGTATCCTGCTAAAAAAAAAAAAAAGAAAGAAAATAGAACAAATCCTCCCAGTGGAGCTGGGCAGTTTCCTACGCACCTGTCTCTGCTAAGGAAAACCTGGGAACCCAGACATTTTTATTGCAGCTGTCCACAAAATGAGCTGGAGTCTGATTGAATGTGCTCTAGTTTTCCTTTAGTTATGAGTTGATTAAAAAAGAAAAGTTCACTGTGTTTCAAGTGAGGTTTTGTTGCACTGATGAGCCCTGCTAGCTAGAAGCCAAACAACTGCAGGTTTCTAAAAGGAATCCAGACGGAAGGTGAGTCACCGTTTGGGACCAGATCTCATTGTTTGGTGAATCCAGATATTGTGTGAGCCCTCTGTCAACTCACAAGTACTAATTATTCTTTCTAACTGCTCTAAGCCTATGACAATGGTACAGTATGATTTAAAATAGGAAGATGACCTTTTAGTATGTCTTTCAGGATGTAGGATTTTATAGGACCATTTCCATTTTTTTGTCCCCCACCCACCCTTCCCCTGCCCTCCCATCCAACCCTCCCTATTGTCCAGTCCTCAGGATGTTTAGTAGGTGTGTCAGCATCTCGAGAAAATACAAATTAGGAGCCACAGATGGGTGAGATCATACGACACTTATCTTTCTGTGATTGGGTGAGTTCACTAAGAATGATCTGTTCCAAGTTTGACCATTTTTCTTCAAATTGCTTTGTGTCATTTTTTTCTTACTGCTATGTAGAATTCCATTGTGTAGATATACCACATCTTAGTAATATAAATAGTAATATAAAAAAATAAAATAAAGTAAAATAAGAAGATGAGATGTGGGAACAAGGTCTAACAACTGCCAAATAGATAGATAAAATATGACATGTATACAGTACAGGAATATTCCACTATAAAAAGGGGGGAAATATTGATAAATGCTATCACCTCAGTGAGCTTTGATAACCCAGACTAGAGCTAAGTGGAAGAAGCCAGACGCACAAGGCAACATGTTGTATGCTTCTATTTGTATGAAGTGTTCAGAGAAGGCATATCCATAGAGAATCAAAGGAGTGCTTGCCACCTGGGAACAGGAGTGGACCAGAATTGACTACTAACGAGTTTGAAGTTCTTCTTGGAGTCATAGTGAGGTTCTGGAATTACACAGTAGCACCTGGTGAATATACTAAAACCACTGAAGTATATGCTTGAAAAGGTTGACCTTTCAGGTATGTGAACTGTATCTCATTTAACATTTTTCTTTAATAAAATGAGTTTAACTAGGGTTGTTCGCATGAACATGGATGGAGGGCTATGTACTGGAGCTAGGGTAACTTACCAGTGGCTACAACCGCTGAGGCAAATGACTCCTCTCCCCCCAGCAACCAAAAATCAAATGAAAAGACATGAAAGGAGTATAGAAGAAGTTCAACAGGAGTGGGAAGGGGTCAAGAGAAGATAACGGGGTGAATATGATAAAAATACAATGTATATATCTATGAACTTATTGAAAAACTTTAAGTAGATTGGTGTTGTTGTTTTTAGTTTTATAAGGTAGGGTCTCACTGTATCCCAAATTGGCCTATAATTCACCATGTAATCTCAGGGTGGCCTCAAACTCAAGGCAATCTTCCTACCTCTGCCCCCTGAGTGCTGGGATTAAAGGCGTGTGTCACCATGCCCAGCTAAGTAGAATTTATTTTTATTTTATTTTATTTTATTTTATTTTATTTTATTTTATTTTATTTTATTTTATCATTTTGGTTTTTCGAGGTAGGGTCTCACTCTAGCTCAGGTTGACCTGGAATTCGCTATGCAGTCTCAGGGCGGTCTCGAACTCTCAATGATCTTCCCATCTCTGCCTCCCGAGTGCTGGGATTAAAGGCGTGTGTCACCATGCCCAGCTGATTTTTTTTTTTCCTTTTAAGTTTGGAAGCGGATTGAGCTAATGTAAGACCACCTTACATTTCCTGTCTATTGGAAAGCCTGAGAAATATCCATAGCAAAGAGAGCTCAAAGGTTGTCTCTGATATAGGTCAAAAGCCATTTTTTAATAAAAAAAAATTAGTGAGAATTTACTGCTTACCAGATTATTTAGTACCCATTAAGACTCAGCGCACTTCTAATCTAGCCAGGGTAGGGTGCTTAGGATGTGTATATAGGAGGCAGAGGTTTAAGTAAATAAGTATAACACTCCCCGGCTCAATATTTCTAAATTTTGGTGCATGTAATGCAATATTTCCTTGGAATCCAATGGGAGTCAATGAGATAATGACAATTAAAGATTGCTGGGGCGGGGGAGTCATTTTCTTCCCTGGCATAGAAGAAAGAGTCCCGTGAGACTGAGGGAGATAGGGAGGATAATGTGGGGTACTCATAATCAAAATGTAGTGTGTGTGTATGTAAATATAAAAGAAAAACGGAAAAGAATTTACAAGGGAATTTCAAACCCCAATATTAGAACTGATACAAATCCAACACCATCACAAGTACATTTCGGTTCTTAACCTGTCTTCCGTTGAACATCCTGAACTTTTCACGCCTCAGTGGGGTGTTGGACATGATATAGAGTTTAAGCCTAGAGGGCTTGCAGACAAAAGGTGAGTCAGCCAGGAGGTGGGTTAGCTCAGTTTAATGGGGAGCACAGCACTGCCTGAATACCAGCACCCACCTCCTTCCCAGAGCGCAGCTGAGAGACAATATGCACAAAAGAGCCAGTCAAATGGGACACGTGCGTGCAGTTCGTGGCTGACAAGTCAGTTCCACAGATATCCCTCACTCCCTCCATTTTGAGACATATTTCTCTCTCCTTTTTCCGCAGTAGAAACATTTTTGTTAAATCGAGTTAGTTATGCAAAGATCCAGTGTTCGTAGTATCTGATCTTCTCCCTGGAATAGGCAATTGGAAAACAAATGTATGTACTGCTGTTGATAAGACAGTAGGCAGGCTAAACCTCAGCTAGAAATGGCTCGGGAATGTTCTTTCACAGAAAATAAAGAGACAAGCCGGGTGTGATGGCGCATGCTTTTAATCCCAGCACTCGGGAGGAAGAAGTAGGAGGATCTCCGTGAGTCCAAGGCCACCCTGAGACTACAAAGTGAATTCCAGGTCAGCCTGAGCTAGACCCTACCTTGAAACCCGCCCCCCCCCTCCAAAATAAAAGAAAATAAAGAGACATACTTCTTGAAACTGCTATCAAAGCATGTGTCTCCATTTCTTCACTCATTTACTCTTGGATCTGGTATCTCCCTCCATCCCTCCACTAGTGTGTGTCTGGTTGTTAGTGCCAGAAGCACACAATTCCTATAGACATCTCACCTGCATGGTATGATTAATAATTAGACGCTATGGTCTCATTGTTTTAGGCTATCTTTTTGTCAATATCATCCAAACCATGACCATTTTCACCTAGATCTCAGAGACTTGTTAACTGGCCTGGCACCATCCTTGTTCACCCTTGATCATAGTTGACCCAACTTAAAATTATTAGATTTCATCTAACTGGTCCCTTGGTTAAGACTCTTCCAGTAAGGTCCACTCTTATTAGAATAAAGATTAGAATCCTTTACCGGGAATCCCATTTCAAATGTCAAGGGGACCAGAATGAAAAGCTAGTGACTGTCAAATGTCAATGGATCCGTTGCTCTCCTCTATCCCATGGCTTCTGACCCAATCCAGGCTTATATTATTACAGTGGGATGACACGTGGATGTGTGAGGAATGGTATTCCAAAGTCAACATCACAAGCAAGTATGTCAGACACAAAGGGCCACATGACTAGGTCTAGCCAATGAGGCATGAGCACACACAATCTAAGCCAGTGAGTCATAGACTGGGCTGTGCATTGGAACCCCCTAGGTGAGGGTTAAAACAAGCTGATACGTATGATTCTCGTCCCCAGAACTTCTCACTCCGTGGACATGGGATATAGCTGGGACCCTAACATGTGAAAACATCCCCTGATGATCCTGAGGTGCAGCAAAGTCTAAAAGTTGTCATGAACCACTCTGAGCCCTTGGCAGTCTTCTGTGTTCAAGTACCTTTCTGTCATAACTTCAAGGACCAATCAATCCATATATTGGAAACTGTCAGCATGAGACTCTGAATGATTACAGGACTATACTGCACATGTAAACTGACTGAGAAGTCCATCTTTATTAACTTTAAAATGAATTTGTGTGCTAGAGAGATGGCTTAGTGGTTAAGCACTTGCCTGCAGGTTCGATTCCCAATTACCTGTGTAAAGCCAGATGCACAAGGTAGCACATGCGTCTGGAGTTCATCTGCAGTGGCTACAGGGCCTGGTGGACCCATTCTCTCTCTCTCTCTCTCTCTCCCCCTCTCTTTCTCTTTCTCTGTGTGTGTTAAATCAATAAAAGAAGTAAAGTTTCAAAAGATTTTAAAATTAATTTTTTATCACAACAGAGCTTTTCCTGTTCTGACTAACATGGCAAAGGTTACTTTCAGCATGCCTTCAGGAATCAGCCTCAGTAGAGAGGTCAACACGGCTCACCTTCCCTCCAGCCCTGGCACACAACACTCCTCAGAGAAGAAACAGATAGTGGGGCTGGGGAGGAGGCTCAGTCTTCTGGCCTGGAATTCAGTTCCCCACTACCCACACAAAGTCAGATGCAGAATCTAGCACGTGTGTCTGGAGTTCATCTACAATAGCAAGAAGTCCTGGCAAGCTCATATTCTCTCTCTGTGTAAATAAATGAATTTTTTTTAAAAAAGAGAGATAACTGGGATTCCTGACTTTCTTTTCAAAGGACAGTGCATAAACACATGATTGGCATGTACTGAAATCACAATGGGATTCTCATGGAATAGGAGGCGGCGAATGTGACCTGCTGAAGGAACCGTGGGTTCCCACCTCCCGTGTCACACTCATTACAGGGCAGTGGTGCTCCCCCTGGGTGACATTACTAGGAAACTTGGAGAGCAGGCCCAGACCCTAGCCTTGAAGATCATGCAATGAAGCCTTGGTACCACAGCCTCGTCAACCAAGGGTTTCTCAATGGTCTAATCGCCAAACCGCATAGGCCACTTGTTTCCTAACACCCCAATGAGCTTCTTGAGTCATCTCTCATGCTTCTCCTTCCATGTAGTCGAATGCTAAGCAAACCCAAAATACAGAAACGATGCAAGAATCTAAGAAATGCTATTTTAACAAAGAAGGCAGCCATATATCTACCATATAATTCCATTTGCATGGGGTCCAAGAGCAGATGAATGGATCTCTAATGACATTGATAAGAACTGTGATTTCCAACTTGCTGAAGGGGAGGTAGAGGCATTAGAATACAGAAGGTGATGTATTATAGGCTTGTCAAGGACCACATCAAAGAGTTGAAGGCTATAATATGCAGCTTTCTGTGAAACTATAGCAGAGGGAGACAGAGGCGGCTGGGCTAGCTCTGCTCGCTGGAGAGCACAAGATACGGATCAGGGATAGCTTCTTACCACAAAAGGTCACACTGCCCCCCCAAGATTGCCTAACACTGTTTCAACAACACTGCGAGAGATTTCATTAAAAGGCTGACTCCCAACCATTTCAGAGGTCTAACTCATCGGTTATTAGGCTGCGCAGTCGATCATTTACACCTTCATGGGAGGTCGGATGATGAACGAGTATGTCATAGCAGTCTTATTCCGTTCACTCAGGGTGTCTGCCAGATATCCAAAACAAGGGTTGGCATTCTATGTTGCCCTCAATGACAATGCCAGTGGGGAAGGACAGGCCCGAAATGCTGGTCGACAAAGGTAACTTTGTCTTGCAGTATGTCATTTGCAAATTTCTAGGTTCTTTTGACTTGGAGTTTGTTATTGCTATGACAGTATAAAATTTATAAAGAGAGAGAGAGAGAATGCCACTAAAATGCCAAATTAACATTTGTAATGGGTGTTGGTCGTGGCTATGGGTGCCACTCTTCTCATCAGCATGTCATCTGGTGTTACATTTAATTATAGCTGGGTTTCACGGATATCTCGACAAGTTATTGGCTTTCTTTCGCTGATTCATATCCAGTTATTTTTATATTGAATACTAATATCTTCCCAATTATGTCTCTAGGAAAAAGTAACATCTTCTAAAAGCCACAGTCACTTCTCTCTTTCTTATTTCTCCCTTTTTTGTTTGCTTGTTTTTGTTTTTGGAAGTAGGGTTTCACTCTAGTCCAAGCTGGCCAGGAATTCACTATGTATTCTCAAGCTGGCCTTGAACTCACGGTGATCCTCCTACCTCTGCCTCCCGAGTGCTGGGATTAAAGGCGTGTGCCACCACGCCCGGCCTTCACTTTTTTTTTAAATGAAGTAGAAAGGTGAATGGACACATCATATGTTAGTACCATCATTTCCATCCTCTCTGCCCCCATTGCGTCGAGGGTCCTCTTCCGTGGGATTGCTGGTAGTCCCCCTAGGTTTGCAGAGTGGAGATGTGAGAGCATCAGTCAATCATTGTAACGTTGGCAGGGGGGCGGGGGGCAGGGGCAGTGCCTCTGGACATTCCCTTCCATGCTGAGGCTCTTACATTCTTTCCACCTAGTCTTCTGCAAAATTCCCTGAGCCATGGTAGATGTGCTTTAAGTCTACTTTAGTGTTACGCTCCCAGCAGTGTCTAGATTTCTGTTTTGGTAGCCTCACTGTCTGTCTCCATGACCCTGGGGCTGGTTACCAGGCACGCTATTGAAGCAGCATTCTTCCTCATCTCGCCAATTCCTCTGTGGTTTCACCCAGGCCCTGGCTAATGCGTGAGGCGATGGTTAATCTCCTTGTTCTAGTTGCCTTCTGAAAAAGGAAAACAGGTTCTCCAAAGGAGAAAGTATAGGTTCAATGGGAAAAACGTTATTAATTAAGAGAGATTTAGGTGGGTGTAGCCACTCTTTTGGTTAAAGACTAGTGGGAGCTTCTTGTTGGAGTCTATAATTTTGGTCTCCATAGGGTTCTGAGTCGGTTCCCAGTTCCAGCTAAGGGTTCTACTGTCGCACACTTCTCTCTTTTCATCCGGTAGTCTACTGCTTATTTCCTTGTCCAGAACTCATCAAAAGAAATGAATACTTGGTTAAACAGAAATATCGCTTTTAGATGTCACATTGGCTTTAACGTGGTGTTTTTTCTTAAAAAAAAATCATATGTAAAGAATTTTTAAATGTTTCCCTTATGAGATTGTCAAAGATATAAAATTTATTCATGTGTGATGAAATCAAGGACATTGACAAGAGCAGATCAACATGGATTTCCTGACGTGTCCCAGCTGCCAATGCACATATGCTTATGGGGGGGGGGATTTGACACCTAAGGAGAAAAAAAAGGAGGCAGAAGCAAAGATTGGAGTGATGTAGCCACAAGCCAAGAAATGCTAGCAACCACCAGAATCTGGAAAAGGAAAGGAAAAAGCATTCTTGCCCAAGAGCCTCCAAGGGATATCTGAGCCTGCTCAATCACCAGATTTCTGACATCTGACCTCCAGAACCGTGAGAGAATACTGCCTGTTAGCTTAAGCTGCCAGGGTAGTGGCATTGTTGTGTCAGCTCTGGGAAACTAATATAAAGCCCAAAGGAGCAACTGAGAACTGTCATTGACTGTGAATGACTCAAGAACTACTTCACTCTCTACCCACCAAGAAATGCCAATGTTAACACTACAAATTCTCTGAAATGCTTTTCTTGTTTTCAAGTGGACAGATAAGAGTGTTTATTCTCTCCATGCCACTAGTACAAGCTCTAATCCAAAATAGTTCCGCATACTTAGGGGAGTCATTATAGCACGCCCCAGTAACTGATGTCAGGCTGAGAGGTCCGCAGGTAACTAAAACCAACATTGCTAGGGATTCTGGGATATGTGGCACACTTTATTTTCAGCATTTCTAACATCTATATTGCCTCTAATTCTTAGTAAGCTATATTTGGCCATGAAATATTAAACTTCTCAGGTATAAACCTAGTCAGTAATACTGAAGGCCGTTGCAGCAAAAAATCATATTGCCCCCCCCCACACACACTACAGTCTCTATTGTATTTCCTTTATCACGATCATGTCATTACAAATTGTAGCAGTCCCCTTCCCGTTGCTGTGACAAAGCACCTGACCAGAAACAGCTAATGGAAGGAAAAGGTGGATTTCAGCTTACTGTTGTGAGGGAAAGTTTCATGATAGCAGGGAAGGCAAGGCAGGAGTAGGAAGCTGCCTCCCATCACCACACATCTGCTGCAGGAAAAGAAGCAGCAAGGGTGAGCTAGCTGGCCCTGACAAGAGGGGCTGGATTGGAAAACCCCAAAGCCCATCCCAGTGACACCACCTTCAGCACAACTCTGCCTCTCAAGGGCCCCACCAGCTGAGAATGAAGTATGAGGCTGAATCACCAGCACACAAGACTATGGGGGACACTTTACATTCAAATCATCATGCAAATATGTATCTTTCAGGGGCTATAATAAAGGCCAGTGCATATTGAGAAAATTTCATCATGTGCCAGGCACTGCATCAAGGACTTTCAACTTGGCATTGACCGTGATGCTTCCAACCATCCTGTAGACACCACCGTGACACCCATCTCAAAGCATCCATGTCGAACATGATCAGACTGGAACTCTGGGAAGCTTGCTCATTTTGTTTTATTGGGATCGGAAGCAACTACGTGTTGGCTCCACTAACAGTGTATTTTGAAGCTTGTCGACATAACAAAGACCATTATGAAAATGTAGGTAAAATTCCATTTCCCCAATGCTCAACAGCTGGGAGAGATATTGGAAAGAGATTCCACCTTTTCAGTTGCTGGTGAGCAAAACTCAGTTCTATGCATGGAAACCAAAAGAGACCCTCGGTGCTCTGAGTGTCTCGGTGGGGGGGGGAGGAAGACTGAGAATGGGGCATCTGTTAAATCAAGCAGCCTCCTGGGTTACAAACTGTTGCTTCTTAAAGCCCATCCAATAGCTGAATAAATAGTCTTCTGGCATGCCTTTAATCCTAGCACTCAGGAGGCAGACGTGGGAGGATTGCTGTTAATTCAAAGCCAGCCTGGAGCTACAGAGTAAGTTCTAGGTCAGCCTGGGCCAAAGGGTGACCCTACCTCCAAAAAAAAAAAAAAAAAGAATTTAAAGCCTTGGGCAGGAGGGATGGATTAGCAGTTAAGGCATTTGCCTGCAAAGCCAAAGGACCCAGGTTCAATTCTCCAGGACCCATGTTAGCCAGATGCTCAAGGGGGCACACACGTCTGGAGTTCATCTGCAGCGGCTGGAGGCCCTGGTGTGCTGTTCTCTTTCTCTCTCTCTTTCTCCCTCTTTCTCTGTCAAATAAATAAATAAATAAAAATAAAATAAATTTAAAGTCTTTTAAGATGAAAAAATGTCTTTCTTGCTGGGACTCTATCTCATGATAAAGACATGACGTGGTGCTGCGGCTGGAAGGAGGGTGTATTCTGGGGCAGCAGCTCACCCCTCTGCCCTCACACCACACCCTCTCTCATATAGATCCCAGGCACACATCCTGCTCTGTGTTTCGTCACTAGTCCAATGTAGTTCATGACTTAAGGTCTTTGCCCTTGCTGTGACTTCTACCAGAAGTACTCCTCCTGGGATGGAGAGATTGTTTAGCCATTAAGGTACTTGCCTAAGAAGCCTAAGAACCCAGGTTCTAATCCCTGGAACTCACTAAGCCAGATGCACAAGGTGGCGCATGGGTCTGAAGTTTGTGTGCAGTGGCTAGAGGCCCTGGCATGTGCTCACTCACGCTCTCTCTCTCTCTCCCTCCCTCCCTCCCTCCATCCGTCTGTTGCAGTCAGGTTCACATTGCTAGCAACTTCAGGGGGAATAAAAGGGTTTATTTTGGCTTACAGACTTGAGGGGAAGCTCCGTGATGGCAGGGCCCTTAGACTTTGCAGGCAAGTGCCTTAACCACTAAGCAATCTCTCCAGCCTCCTTCTCCTCTTTTCCTGACTCTGCCATCTTGGTGCCCTCCCAGGTGCTCATTTCTCTCTCTCTCTCTTTCAGTCTCCTTTCTCCTCCTTCTATCCACACATTCTAAAGCACTCACCAATACTCTCACCACATCCGCATGCTTTCCATTCCCAATAAGCCTTGGCCCTCCCTCCAAATTATTTATCTATTTATGCGTTCATCTCCTCCAAACTGTCCTGTTTACAGACAGATCTTCAGTAAATATGTTCCTGGCACATAGTATAAGCTCGATAAATATTTGTCGAACAAATAAATGGCCTTCCGAAACGTGTGACAGTTTCAGAGGTCTGATGTAAAACTTGATAAAAGCGGTTCATAAATACAACCCCAAACTATAATAAAAACCCTAAATATAGGCTATGGTATGAAGAACTTGGAAAAGGGGTAGAAGGAGAGAGGCAAAGTGGTGTGGAAAATTTCTGAGGGAGTACCAACCAGGAGAGTAAGCAAACCACACTGAGGTGTTTCTTCCAAACTTCTTTCTTTGCCTCCAGGGCCTGCTCAGAGTAAAGAATGGCGAACTTAGGAAAAGAGATCTGATATGTATACAGAAATGGAAGCTAAAATAATTTGACCAAAAAAAAATTTTTTTTTGATATGAAAGAAGAAATGAAATTGGAACGTGGCCACACCCCAGATGGAACTTCTGGCCTGGTGGGCAAAAGTCATCAAAAGGAGTGGCTCACAGAAATCAAATCAAAACCCCTGTTGTGGGGCACCAGGCTCCCAAGTTCATCCACACCATCTCTTCCAGGTTGGTTTCCTCTGGCTCACAGAGCCGCAGCGAGGTTGATATCTGAGCCCAGGGATGTGGAGCCAGGAGCTGGGTTACTGCTCGAGGTGGCTTGGCTGTCAGAAACCCCATCTCTGCCCACTTTTAAATAATGCTTGAAACAGCTTCTTTTTCCAGTGTAATTTCTCCTCTTTTAATCGTTTTCAGACGCTGCCGGGGGTTGGGGGGGGGAGGACTTGAAAAAGAGACATCTATAGTTTGGCTTTGAAGTGTGCTGTTTGTTTCTTGCTAACTGCAAATGAGGAGACGTTTTCCATGTTTGGTGTTTGTTATTACGGTTGTGTTTGGTGGTCTGTGTGGTTGCCTGGGAGAGTGAGAAGAAATGCCCAGGGGTTGACTCTGGTCCTGCAGCAGATTCAAGGAACGGATACCCCACTAGCATTGTGGGTGCTATTCGCATCTCCAGTTCAGTTTCCACCATACTGTGTCCTGGAACAACCCCCAAAACATATTTGGCCCTGGGCACTTTTTCCCTTGATTTTTAATCTTGAGAGCAATTTAAAGAAAATGTAATCCATATGTTTCTGATTCATTTGAATCACAAAAACATTGGGTTTTGAGAGTTATTTGATGTCAAAATGCCTTTTGAGAATTTTTTTTTTTAATAAACTTTCCGAGTCTCATTGCTTTGAAAAAAGAAAACATACATTTTGCCAAGGGTGAATGGATTTAAGTTCAGAAGGCTTTGGGTTGAATTAGAAATTCTGAACTCATAAATTATGGCCACATTAAGATAAAACCTGCATCTACACAATACCCAAGCCACCCAACGGAATGCCTGGGTACACGCTTGTCATCCAGATGTTGCACAAATTTCCAGTGCGTGGCTAAACATCCACGAAACATCCGGATGGTTTACGGACTTTCCCCCTCGTTACTCAGATGTTTGCTGTTATGGAATTAAGGACTTGGACAGCAGCCGTCAATCCTGACACACGCCGTCACTGAGAAGTTTATTTTCAAAGGCTCTCTGTGTACATATGTGCAGCACAGTGTTCATTAAGATGAGGCGGAGGAAAGAAAAGACCCACTCTCCTGGATAAAAGCAGGTTGTGCTGAGTAAAACTCACGAGCCATGGAGAATATCCAAGTGTGGTTGAGTATTCCTCAAGGACTGGGGGGAAGAAAAGAGATGGGTGCCTTAACGACAGGTTTGCAACCTTCTTCTAATCGGAAGGATCACGTGGTAAGGCAAAGCCAGCAAAAAAGGTCATAGTGCTATGTCCTCCTAATAGGAAGAAGATTTAGATTCTTGTAAAATAAAGAAAGTTTTAGATATTTCAGGAAATGAAGGCATAATAGAGGTAATAATAAATGAGCAACAACTAACTTTCATGTGGGAATTTCATGAAGAAATGGCAATGGGACTAATAAAAATAATATTAATTGATTGGTGTTGCATAGACCTTTCATGATCTATATTCAATGGCAATAATAATTGAAATGGTCATACCTAACTCATGTAACAATTTTGATAAGATATATGCTATCTTACGAATTTTTCAGATGGTTACTTCTCAGGCTCTCAGTCTGTCATATGGTGGTGATCTTTCTTAAAGGAGGACCATTTCCTTGGTGGTCACTGAGGAAAGACAAGTTCTATTCTCAACAACTGCACCTAGACAGCCTTTTGTCATTCTCTACTCTGCTTCCTCACTGTGGATTGTGTGATTGTGACCAGCTGCCCTCAAGCCCCTACCACCATGCCTTCCCCACCGTGATGAATTCTGCTCTATGGAACTACAAGCTGAAATGAACTCCTTCCTTCCCTAAGTTGGTTCTGGTCAGCTACTTTGACCCAAAGTAAATAAAGAGAAGGTTACTGATCATAAGTTCATCCACAGCAAAGGGTGCCTATGGGGATGAGAGGAACTAGAACAGAGGTAACAAACAAAAAACAAAAACAAAACCAGAATAGGCCATCTTGATCTATTGCGCGGAAAGAGAGCAGTACTTAGGAAAGTCTTCTTCGAATAGAAGACAGGAGAGGCCGGAGCGAGATACAGTCCCAAAGACATGCCCCCACCCCAGTGACCTACTGCCTCCAACGAGGTCCTACTCCTACCTTGCACCACCTCCCAATAATGGCATATTATGAATGCACCAAAGAATTAAGACCCAAATACACGAGGCCAAGGGAAACATTTCAAATTCAAGCCACAATATTCACCCTGACACTTCTATCAAGTTTATCCCTTTTTATATCATAAACTCAGCCCAGAGGAAAAAGAAACTGAAAGTCTCTCAACAGCAAAACAACAATTAAAAACAAATAACCCTTGGCTTATGCAATAACCCGGGACACCCAAGGAGTGCTTCCGTAATAGTAATAAAAATAACAGCCACAAAAGTCATATCAAGAACAACAGTGGTACGCACTGACTCCTAGCACGTATTCATGTGTCATCCAGTCCCTACAATAACTCACCGAGCTAAATGCCAGTATTCTCCTTAGAGGAAGAGATCAAGACTCAGAGAGGTTTGGGAAGTCTCCCAAGGATGTCACTGGTACATGGAAAGCCTGGGTTTTGAATCTAATTCCAAGGTCTGTGTTCTTAGCCAAAAGAGGAGATCAATAAATAGTCACTGATTGATGGATGGATGTGTGATTGATTGACTCAAGCAGAATTCCAGGTTGAGGGTTGTCACCATCTGTCCTCATCTGTCACTGGGTTGCCATGTGAAATGAAGATTATTTATCTTCTAGAGCCAGTTCTTGTCACTGATCTTTCAGTAAAACTCCCGTCGAACCTGTCATATTAATGTTATTTTTGCCACGAAAAGTTTACTGAGTAACAAAGAAGTACTTGATTCTAATAACACCACCAAAAGACTCTCTTTCCACAGAATGCTGTAAACTCCACAATTTTCATATGCCTAAGAGAAATGTCCAGTAGAAACAAAAGGATAGCTAAATTCAGACTCACAGTTTTTATATATATTTAAATGCACTTAATTGGTACAGTAAGAAATAAAAATTGTACAGTTTTATGTAGTATCATGTGAGGCTTCAATGCATGTACACATTGTGCTACGTATAAGTCAGGTTTCATACATCTGTCTCCTTGAACACAAATAATTTGTTCATGGTGAAAGGTCAGAAATCAGTTCTGGTTTTGGAAATAATGTTCTCTACAGTCAGCCTATTGTACCATGGCACTGCAGAAGTCCTTGGTCATATAGAACTGTAACTTAATGTCCATTGTCAACCATTCTTTCATCCCTCCCTACCTCCTACTCTCCCCAGCCTCTGCTCTCTACTTCTGGGAGTGAGATCAGTGTTGTGAGATTCCACATATGACTGAGTTCATGTGGCATCTGTGTCTAGCTTATTTGATCCAACAACATGACCTTCACTTCCATCCGTGTTGTCATGAACGATACCATTTCGTTCTCGCTCATAGCCAAATAGTATCCCGCCGTGTGTAGGTACCACATTTTCTTTATCCAGTCATCAGTCGTCAGACAGCACAGCTGCCTCCATTTCTGGACTATTGTTAATAGTGCTGCAGTGAACGTGGAAATGCAAATGCCATTTGGACCACTTTTGTTCCGTTTCTGTTTGCATGCAGTAGAGGGATCGTTCTGGTGTGTTGTGTTGAGTTCTTTCAGCCACTCTATACTGTGGATATAAACCCTTTTGTCAATTGTATAGTTGGCAAATGTTTTCTCTCCTTTCTACCTTTGCACTCTCTAGGTGGTTTCATGTGCTGTGAGAAGCTTTTATTTATTTTGATGTGACCCTTTTTGCCTGTATGTTGCTTTTGCATCCCCTGCTTTGGGGTTAGCAGAAGAACATCTCTCATTTTACCGATGCCTGCAGCACTTCCCCTGCCTTCTTCTAGTACTTTCACAATTTCAGGCTTTACACTCAAGCCTTTAACCCATTCTTATGATTCTTATAATTGATAAAAACTGGGCTCTAGCTCCAATTTTCCAAGCACCACTTATGAAATGCAAGTTCTTTTTTTTTTTTTAATTTTTATCTATTTTTGGAGAGAGAGACAGACAGAGATAGACAGAGAGGGAGAGGGAGACAGAAATGGGCACGCCAGCAGTCTCTCAGCTGCTGTGAATGAAATCCAGGTACGTGCGCCCCCTTGTGGGCAAGTGCGGCATTGCGCCCTTGCGTCACTTTGCATCTGGCTAAACGTGGGACCTGGAGATTGGAACCAGCGTTCTTAGGCTTAGGAGGCAGGCGCCTTAGCCGCTAAACCATCTCTCCAGCCCGAAACGCAAGTTCTTAAACATCATTCCTGAAAATCAATTAACTCCATGTATTTTAGCTAGATGTATTAGTCAGCTGCATGTCTTCCTTAGCTATATGTATTTAGCTACCTGTAGGTATATGTTAACTTTGCATCATCATCACTGTGATCAGAATACTTTACATAAGCAACTGAAGAGAAGATTTATTCTAGTTTTATTTTGGTTTATGGTTTCAGAGAGTTCAACTCATGATCTCCTGACCCCAGGTCTTGGGCAGATCATGATGGTAGGAGCATTTAGTAGACAAAGTTTTCAACTCATGACAGGACAAGAAAAAGAGAAGAGGAAACAGTAAGATAACAACCAACAATACGTTCCTGGTGACCTACATCCCCAGTATGACTCACTTCCGCGCTCCATCGGCTCCCAAGTTTGGATCTCCAGCACCCAGGTAAGGACCCTAACAGGCACACATACCCCAACTACAACCACAACCCCTGGCCCTGACACTTTCTTTCCAGCTTTCTCTTCTCTATTGTCCTAATGGCCACCTGAAATTACATTCTATATTTGTTAACTTTTGTTACCTGCTGCCCCAGTTACAATGTCCTTAAAACAAGGGTCTCAGTCTCTCTCTCTTTCTCTCCCATTCCATAATCCATAACAAGCAGGGGCTGGTAAACAAGTTCCCAGTGATATTTCTCAAGAAAACAAACATATCAGCATCTGTTAAGCTTTTTGGCTTCAGATTGTTTTCTGCTTTTAAAAAGGATTGGTGAATCCAGAAGGACTGGAGAGATGGCTTAGCGGTTAAGGCGCCTGCCTCCTAAGCCTAAAAACACTGGTTCCAATCTCCAGCGGTTCCAATCTCCAGGTCCCACATTTAGCCAGACACAAAGTGATGCAAGGGCACAATGCCGCACTTGACCACAAGGGGGCGCACGCATCTGGATTTCGTTCACAGCGGCTGAGAGGCTGCTGGTGTGCCCATCTCTATCGGTCTTCCTCTCCCTCTCTCTATGTCTCTCTCTGTCTCTCTCAAAAAAAAAAAAAAAAGTATCGGTGAATCCAAAAGAAAAGCTTGTGTTTGTGTTGATCACATAGCTTGACAAACACTTTTAAAGACAAAGATATATATCCAAACATCCTATCTGTCTCCAGACCTCATCACAAGGGAAGTGGCCTTAGGAAACCCCATGGCACACCTGCAAAAGAAAATGAAAAGATAAAATAACACCTTTGCCTCCTTGGGAAAAAGGTTTCAACTGCATGAACTCCTGAAAGTCTAGACCCCATTCTGAGCCAAGCCCAGAAAAAGACAGAGCTCTGTAGCACTTGTTGAAGGACAGCAGGTTGGGGTAATCCTCTGAGCATTCACTGGCCATTTACAGCAGGAATATTTTAACATTTTATTTATTTGTTTATTTGAGAGAGAGAGAGAGAGAAATAGGCAGAGAGACAGAGACAGAGAGAGAGAAAGAGAGAATGAGTATGCCAGGTTTGATTCCCCAGAACAACTTAAGCCAGATGAACAGGGTGGCACATGCAACTGGAGTTCGTTTGTAGTAGCTAGAGGCCCTGGCATGCCCATTCTCTCCCTCCTGGCCCTCCCTCTCTCTCTCATAAATAAATAAATAACATATTAAAAAGATGCAGTCCCCAAAGTGGTATTATATGAAGGTGTAGTGTGACTGAGGAAGGCACCTGACATCAACCTCTGGCATCCACACACATGTGCACGCACACACACACACACACATATGAATGGGCAACCACACGCATGTGCAGTCACACACAGATACCACATACACACACAAATAAAAAAGAAAGAGAAATGCAACTAAATTAAGAATCAGTCTCTCGGAGGGGTGGGGGCATCTGCTTTCAGAATTTTGATTTGAAAAGATGAAGAACTGCTCCTGAGACCTGAGGGTTTGGAGCGATCGCTTAGAAGAAACATCTTACAAATCAGTACTGGCAGAGACACATAAACGCACAAATACGTAAAGACTGACACTGTCAAAGGAGACTCAAGGGTGAAGTCATGAGTCTTAGCATAAATCCAGGGGACTTCCTGAGAAACAAGTGGGACATTCAAAAAGAGAGGAGAAAAGGGATGGAATAAAATGATCGTGAAAATAGAAGAGAACTGTGCCTCGGAGCCCATGCTGGTCTTGCCTTGAGACTGGAAAGGTTTGTAGAGCCTCAAGCAGAACTCATGCACAAAGACATGGGCTCCAGGTGTCTTGTGAAATTCCCAGACTTCAAAGATAACGAGAGAGCCTTACAAGTTTTCAGAAAGAAAACAAGATTTTTAAATGATTTTTTTTTTTTTTTTTTTTTTTTTTTTTTTGCCCATAGCCCTCAGGCTGGAACAGCTTGGGGGAAGCAAATGTTAAACATTTAACTAACTGTAACCAGAGTTGGCAGGAAACAGGGCTACGGGATTAGACAGATAAGATTTAGTGCAAACCAAAAGGAAGAGGATTGCACAAGAGTTCGCCAGCTCCTCCAGGAAGCCAGGGGAATCATCTGAGCAGCTTTTCCAAGACAGTGTGCGACCTCGGAGTCATGGCTTCTCATACGAGACTAAGGGCCTGGGGAGCCATGCTTACTGACTGGACATTGTCATACTTGCTTATTATCTTTAAGCTTTCAGGCATTGAGTCTCGGTCATTGAGGCCCTGGGGATGGAGCTGCCTGCTACAGTTTCTATGAGAGCAGAAGAAACAAACAAGGAAATGCATTAGCATCAATATGATGTAAGAAATAAGCAACCGGGGAGCCAATTTGAAGCTATCTATACAGAACAAGGTGATTATGGAGCTATAGAGATGGCTCAGTGTGTAAAGCACCTGCCTGCAAAGCCTAAGGGCCCAGGTTCGATTCCCCAGCCAGATGCACAAAGTGGCACATGCATCTGGAGTTCGTTTGCAGTGGCTCAAGGCCCTGGCATGCCTTCCCACCCCTCTCTCTCATTGCAGATAAATAATTTATTTATGCTTATTAAGTAGAAACTTTGAATGGACACATCATATGTTGGTGCCATCATTTTCCTCCTCTCTGCCCCCATTTCACTGAGGGCCCTCCTCAGTGGAGTTGCTGGTATTCCTCATGGGGTTGTGGGTTAGGAGCTGTGAGAATAGCACTCAGTCAAGAATGAGGCAGCTATGAACGTGAGTAACGCTGCAGATTGTTGGAGACTGAGAGAGAATCAAGGAAAGGAAGCAAAGATCCCCACAGGAAGTGCCTGTGCAACCATGACCCCACAGTGACTGACGATACCCCACTGTACAAGTCCTTCAGGGGACGGGGGCGGGGAAGAGGAGACCAGAGGATCACCCCCATGGGAATATGAACAATTTTGCAATATGTTCTGTATATTAAAGTTCCCAATAAATTTTCAATTGTCAAAAATGGATGCAACAGGGCTGGAGAGGTGGCTTAGCGGTTAAGGCACCTGCCTGCCAAGCCTAAGAATACCTGTTCTACCTCCAGGTTCCCACATTTAGCCAGAAGTAGTGACACAAGCATGCAATGCCGCACTTGCCCACAAAGGGGCGCATGCATCTGGAGTTCACTCACAGCAGCCGAGAGGCCGCTGGCGCGTCCATTCTCTCTCTCTCTCTCTGCCTCTTCCTCTCTGTCTCTCTCTCGAATAATAATAATTTTTTAGAAGTATACACCAAAAAATACAATATCCACGAAGAGGAAACTACAGAGACCAAAGACAGAAGTTTAGAAGGTTGCAGTGCACTGAAGAACATGACGCGATGGTTGTAGTTAGGTGGTGGGTGGGAGGAGATGCAGACAGACATAGACAGTGACATAATAATACCCTCTGTAGATATTAGTCAAGATCTGAGCTACACAATCAGTTCCTTGGGGCCTGAGACCACCATCCCTTGCAAAAGAGGACTCTGTCCACCTGTTCACTCTGTCCTGAGCGAGGAGGCCCCCGGGACTTGGGAGTTAGAAACCCAGAAGTGGCAGGGGAGGGCTGCCTGTGGTGGCTGCCTGTCACACCTGGTTGGGCTGAGGAAGCTGTCATTACAGAACATTAGCATAAGAAAGGAAGAAAGGGAGGCCCCTTGTGTTTGGGCTTGTCACCCTGCCATGACAAGGTGCACAAATGTGGGCAGGCAGGAGAAACAGAGGCCGTCAGTGTGTGCACTGACAATGTTGGGTACCACAGCTGTCACTCTGCCGGGGCTGGCCCGCCTCCGCTACCCACGCTGCCATCAGAATCAGCAGCTACTCACCCACCACCTTTATTTCCACAGAATGTGTCAATAAGTCACTTGGCAGATCTTTGCTGGGAGACAAGGGTGGGGCAGACCCGCTTGCTGGGGCAGAACAGAGTTCAGACATCCATCTGCTCTCCCTGGCACCCTGGTACCTGGACATCACTTAGTCTGCTATCTCAGGAGTCCTGACCCTCAGGGCCATTGGCTTGGATGCATGTGGAGAAAGTCCTCTGACAACAGCTCCCTTTGCTGGTTTTACCTAATGACACTTAGTCACAGAGGCAAATAAATGCCAAGTTCAAGAGCATCAAAGGTGGTTCAAGAAATGGTTTTATTTGCCAAGAAAACTTACAAATGGCTCAATAAAAAAATCAGGTTAAGGGGCTAAGAACACAGCTCAGCTGGTAAAGTGTTTGTCTTGCGAGTATGAAGATCTTAATTCAAATCCCAGAACCATGTAAAAATACTGGACTTAGGCTGGAGAGATGGCTTAACAGTTCAGCGCTTGCCTGTGAAGCCTAAGGACCCGGGTTAGAGGCTCGATTCCCAGAACTCACATAAGCCAGATGCACAAGGGGTGCATGCATCTGGAGTTCATTTGCAGTGGCTGGAAGCCTTGGTTCACCCATCTCTCTCTCTCTCTCTCTCTCTCTCTCTCTCTCTCTCTCTCCCTTTCTCTCTCTGTCTGTCTGTCACTCTCAAATAAATAAATAAAACTAAACAAAAAAAAATTTTTAATACTGGACTTGACAATGTGCCCATATAATCCCAAGGCTGGGGAGGCCTAGACAGGAAGGTCCCTGGGAGTCACTGGCCAGTTTAGCCTAACTGGTGAGCTCCAGGTCAATGAAAGGGCATAGTCTCTAAAAGAGGTGGATAGTATGAATACCTGTGGAAAGACATCCGAGGTTATCCTCTGCATACCTACATGAGTGCACACATGTATGCACTATACACACACACACTCACACACCCCAGATTGTGTGTTTTGGCTTGTTGGTTTCTTTACGTCAAAAATTCTGGCCAATTTGCTTCTGTTTCAAGCAAGAAGCTGGACACCAATGCTGATTATCCTGTGACTTTGAAACAGTAGCGAGTGGGTAAAGATGGCTGGGGAAAGCAAATGTCTACAGAGTCAAGCAGCAATAACAGTAGCCAAACAGACCACTGCAAGACCATTGCTGGTATTCCCTCGTGTTTATGGGATGTTTACAAGGAGCTTGGCCTTCAGCTTTATACCACTGTCTCCTCACAAATCCCTGGCAAGGGAAGCACGCGAGATGGGAACGAACTGGCATCGTGTGGTGAAAGAGCATCCACCTGGCTTGGCTTACCCCCACAGCCTTTTTTCCTGTTTGACTCTCAGGATGACCAGGCAATGAAGGAGTTCACAATGAAGAAACAGATCAAGTAAGGTTGGTAACCAGGATTCAAACCAGGTCTTTCTCTGCTGCTTTTCTTGGAGGTCTCTTCTATATGTTTTAATGTGGGTTCTAGGCATTGAACTCAGGTCGTCAGGGTTGCAAAACAAGCCCTTAAGTGACTGAGCTATCTCTCCAGTCCTCAGCAACCTCGTTGATATGCGATTTTATAAGCACTGCTTAAGGCCCCGGCTTCCATGGGGCTTACTTCACACTCAGGTCTTTGATTGGCTATGTATTCTGGATGTTTGAAAAGAGCAGACTTCAGCTTTAAAATGAAGCAAGGTACAAGTGCAGGCACGAACTGGACCTCAAGCTTCAACAGCCCTGAGTACAGCTTTTCTACCGGACCACCTCTCCCCCGCCCCGCCCCCCCCCCCAATGCTCATAGTCTCTTGTTTGCAAGACAAAGATACTGAGGTGTGGAAAGGGGATGTTGGAAATTTTCTGCTCACGAAATTCAGACTAGCAAAGCAAGAAAGCCCACTGGGACCACCCAATCCTTTCCCCTCATTTTACAGCTGAAGAAACAAGACCCCAAGGTTAAGTAACTGCCCCAAGGTCACATAATCCATTATAGGCAGAGCCCAGATGGAAATCCCCAGACCCCAGCTTTGGGCCTGAAGGAACAAGCCGTGTGGAAAAACCGATGTAAATGCTTGTGTGTGCCTCTGGGAGCTGGGGTCCCGGCGGCATCCATGGAAACTGTTCTCCAAGGCAGGGTCTCATTCTTATTTCCTGCCCTCCTCTGGTCAGTGTCCACACCCTTCCGGTGCAGGTAGGAAGAGAGGAAGAGCACTCTGGAAAGAGCTGCCAGGGCTGCTCACACGTCCATCAAAGCTTTGGGGTATGCAGAGAGATTGCAAGGGACAGTCTCTGGAGGTGACTTGCCCTGAAAGCTTGACAGTACACAGTGACCTACAGTAGATGGCAACTACGTTTACATGCTGTGTGGCAGATCGGTGCCTTTGGATGTATATGTATGAGGTAGGGTAGGGGTAAGAAAGTAATTGTGTAAAACGTGGGCTTGCGTTGGAGAGATGGCTTAGCGGTTAAGGCATTTGCCTGCAAAGGCTAAGGATGCATGTTTGACTCCCAGATCCCACGTAAGCCAGACGTACAAGGTGAAGCATGCACAAGGTTGCCCCTGTGCACAAGGTGGCACACACATCTGAAGTTCGATTGCAGTGGCTGGAGGCCCTGGCATGTGAATTCTCCCCACACCCCCTTGCTCTCTCTCACAAAGAAAGGCCATTCCCGCCTGGCATGGTGGCGCCCAGCACTTGGGAGGCAGAGGTAGGAGGATCGCAATGAGTTCAAGGCCACCCTGAGACTACAGAGTGAATTCCAGGTCAGCCTGGACCAGAGTGAGACCCTACCTCGAAAACCAAAAAAAAAAAAAAAAAAAAAAAAAAGGGGCCATTCTGGGGTTGGAGATATGGCTTAGAGGTTAAGGCACTTGCTGGGAAGCCTAAGGACACAGGTTCAGATCTCCAGGCCCCACATAAGCCAGATATACAAGGTGGCACATGCATCTGGAGTTTTTTGCTGTGGCTTGAGGCCCTGGGGCCCATTCTCTCTATATCTGCCTCTTTCTCTCCCTCTCTCTGAATCTAATAAATAAATAAAACAATAAATAAATAAAAATTTTTAAAGGCCAGTCTGTTGCACTTGCCTCAAAAAAAATGGCTTTCATCAAATTGTTTTTTTCTTTTCTTTCCTTCAAAACTGTAAGATTTCTCAGAACTTTCAGTGTACAAATTAGCATTTCATCCCTCAGAAGAGGACAGAGCATATGATTTACCTTTTCTCATTACTGAATCCCCTTCTTTTTAATTTTTTATTTATTATTTATTTGCAATGAGAAAGAGAGAATTAATGGGCAAACCATAGCCTCTTGCCACTGCAAACAAACTCCAGACACATGCCACTTTGTGCCTCTGGCTTTACATGGGTACTGGGGAGTCAAACCTGGGCCATCAGATTTCACAAATAAGCCCCTTTAACCATTGAGCCATCTCTCCAACCCCCCTTTTTAAATTTTCTTATTCCAAATTTCATTTTAAAATGCTCATTTGAACTGGGTGTGGTGGTACAAACATTCAATTCAAGCACTCCAGAGAGTCTGAAGTAGGAGGTTAGCCATGAGTTTGAGGCCAGCCTGGGCTACACAGTGAGTTCCAGATCAGCCTAGGATAGAGTGAGATCTGCCTCACAAAAAATCCAATTTTGAGGGTAGTTCAGTGGATAAACCTCTTATGTCACAAGTTAGACCCATATAACATATATAAAGACCAATAGCTGCTACAGTGCTAGGATCTATAATCCCAGCATGCCTGTAGCCAAAAAATGGATAGAGACAGAAGAATCTGCTAGAAGCTTGCCAGCCAGCTAGCCTAACAAGGGCAAGCAACAGACCCTGCTTCAAACAAGGTAGAAGGTGAGAACCAACACCTGAAAGGGTCGTATGACCTCCATCTGTGTGTTGTTCCATGTGTGCACTCATGCACACACATCATATGCACATACTGGAAATTTCTAAAAGGATGTTAATTTTTATATTCCAAACTTTACTTAAACCATACGTGGGAGATGCTGGACTGACCCTAGACGACAGACGTAATGGCATACATAAATCCAGGGCTTTGTAAGGAGCCCAGTATCAGCCCAGACATGGTAGCATTTAGGTTTAAGGGGAAACAGACAATGAACCAATATCTGACTCAACCGCTATGTCTGTGAGTCCTCCTCTGGAGCTCGCCTGGGCTGGGATGAACACACAGCTGGTGGGAATTTGTCTGCCTAAGTCCTTGGCCAGTGACCACAGTTAGAAAGCTGGATAATTTGAAGGGGACAGAAGCAGTTAAGGATCCTTTACTTAAACCTTAGGTTCTGAGCCCAGGGGATCTGTGCACTATACACCACACCCCCAGCACTTGAGGACCTTAATGTATAACCACCTGAAAGATATTCCTCTCTCCACCAAGGCCCATGCATCTCCTCTGCATCTCCTTTCTTTGTGAGTGGTGGGTTCTGTTGTTTTGAGGTTAAGGTGAAGGTCAAAACTGCAACCTCTGGTTATGATCAGAGTCTGGAACAGCGAGAGTTAAATGCCATAAAGCTATGTGTCCTCAAGGTAATGTGTAGAGGGTTCCACAGATCACACCTTATAAATATGCTCAGTCCTCTGGCCCTGCTAATGGCGCCTCTCAGCATGAAGCCACTCAGAGTAGAGTAATAAACACCCACAAAGTGGCAGCACAAGAAGTCCCCATTCAGAATCCCACCCCTCCCTCTAGCCAAAGCATATATAGTTAAGAGACCTCTGAATAAACACCAACATGTTATTATTTAAGTCATTTTCCCCAATTCCCAGTATCTTAGAATTGTATTCACCAAGACAAAATTTATCAAGAAAATTCAAGTAACAATGATAATCAAAAATAAAGGGGGAGAGGCTGGGGAAAGGGCACAGTGGATAGAGACCTTTCTGTGCAAGCATAGGTACCAGAGTTCAGATAGCCAGCAATCATGAAATTGCTGGGTGGGTGCAGAAGCCCACCTATAATCTTAATCCTCTGGAGATGGAGATGGGGTTCCTGGGACAAGCTGGCTGGCTAGACTAGTCAAATCAGCAAGCTCTGGGTTCAAGTGAGAGACCCTGACTCAGTAAATAAGATAGAGAGGGGCTGGAGAGATGGCTTAACAGTTAGAGCATTTGCCAGTGAAGCCAAAGGACTGAGGTTCGATTCTCCAGGACCTACGTAAGCCAGATGCACAAGGTAGCCCATGTGTCTGGAGTTCATTTACAGTGACTGGAGGCTTTGGCGTGCCTCTCTCTCTCTCTCTCTCTCTCTCTCTCTCTCTCTCCCTTGCTATCTCTCTCTCAAATAAATAAAATAAAAACTTAAAAAATAAGGTAGAAAGCAATTGAGGAATTCATCTAATGCCAACCTCTGGCTTCCACATGCATGTACACATATGTGTACTTATATCCATGCATATATACATACATACAATAAAGAGATAGAAGTTTTGACCAAATTATAGGGGTGGGGAAGAGGATAACAAATTCAGCGCTGCATTCTTTTTATTATTATTATTATTTAATTTTTAATTATTTTTTTGGAGAGAGACACAGAGAGAGACAAAGGGGAGGGGAGGAAGACAGAGATGGGCGTGCCAGCAGTGTCTCAGCTGCTGTGAACGAAATCCAGATGTGTGCGCCCCCTTGTGGGCAAGTGCGGCATTGTGCCCTCACGTCACTTTAGCACTGCATTTTTAAGCTTGTTTTTTTCTTGCCAAGCTGGAGGCTCTAGAGAGCAAGAACTGTCTCACTTGCAGCTGCCTTTCCCACTGTGCTAACTCAACGCCTTGCCTACAGCAGGTTCTCAATAAGTATTTGTTCAAAGACGGCGCACCTGAGATCCAAGTGAGACAAGGTGGCACAAAGCTCCACTTCTCCCAGCACTTAACTACACCATAGGAAGGAGGATGGAATGAGGGGAGAGCACATGTCTAACTCACTGGCTCCTCGTAACTGGAGTTACATGGGTACATAGGTATATAGTAAAGTAGAATTTCAAAAGATCAGATTGGGGCTGAAGAGATGGCTTAGCAGTTAAGGCACTTTCCTCCCAAGTCTAAGGACCCAGGTTTGATTCCCCAGGACCCATGTAAGCCAGATGCACAAGGTGGTGCGTGTGTCTAGAGTTCCTTTGTACTTGCTGGAGGCCCTGGTTCACCCATGCTCTCTATGTCTCTCTCTCAAAATAAATACATTAGTTAATTAATTTTTTTTTTTTAAGATCAGATTGGTCCCTTAGAGTACACAGAGAGACTACCAAAGCCAGTAGATGTTCACATCAGCTCACCAAGGGACTTATTCTCAGGTCAGATTCTGTTTCTCTCAACACAATTCAGGAAAGGACTCTTCTCCACACAATTCTGTTCTGAATTTTTTAATGTCCATTCCTCAGTGTTGATTCTCATTTGTGAATGAGGTCTGGAAGAAGACGTGTCTACATTGCTGTGATGAAAATCTCACCAGACACAGTTTATGGGAGGAAAAGGTTTACTTCACCTTACAAATCCAGGGAAAGTTCCATCAAGGGTGTAAGAATGGTGTCATAGATCTAAGCAGAGAGAAACCACTGAACAGCCAGCAAACATCAAAAGCAAGCAAACACACAACTGCCAGAACTCAAACTGCCCTCTCCACCCCTTCTGGCTGGACTCAAATCCACCCCCAGTGACTCTACCCACTGCATCAGGAATCAGCCTTGATAGGGGCTGAAGTTTCAAACTCCATTTTAATAAAACATCTGAGTCTACATTTACACTATCACATCCAAACTAGCACAACGGTTACTGTGAAAACTGTGTGAAGACCTGTGACTGTGAGCTGGGTCTTCTCTCCTTGCCTCTCCAAGTTCATTGCTTTGTCCTTCTCCCCGGCTGTGTGCAGTGTGCTGCTGGTCTTTGTGGATGACCCCAATGGGATTGCTTCTGAGACATCCAGTGAGAGCCGGCCAATGAGATCACTTCTTAGACATCCAATGGGAGCTCTCCAGTGGAAGACCCTAATAGGTGACTAGAGAGTAGGAGGGAAGACTACAATACTTGTTTCCACCAGAGCTCTCTGTGCTGGGCAATAGTTTGGCACCTGTGTCCCTCCTCCAAAGGTGCCAACTACAGTTTTTTGACCTTCGCACAGTGAAGGCTTTCAGAATGGCTTCTATTAACAACTCTCTCTCCTCAACTTCTCATCCTAGAGCTTGCAATGACTTCCTCCACTTGCTTTTTCCCAGTAGTTTCACAGTCACTTTTGGTCTCCCCTTGCCCTGCTCACATCCTTCCACATAGCCCTTTAACTTCGCCTGCATACTTGCTCCACTGGACTACGTCATCTGCTTGCTATCGTGCCCCAACTACACTCACTGGGGCAACAGAGTTGTAGCTTTTATTATTCATTCCATTAAATTTACAAAGTCTCTATTTTTAAATATTTTTAAATATTTTATTTATTTATTTGCAAGGAGAGAGAGAGATTGAATATGAACATACCTGGTCCCCTAATCACTGCAAATGAACTCCAGATGAATGCACCACTTTGTGTATCTGGTTTTATGTGGGTACTAGGGAATCAAACCAAGGTCATTAGGCTTTGTAGGCAAGTGCTTTACCCACTAAGCCATCTCTGCAGCCTGGGATTTTAACTTCATTTCTTTTTCCTAGGGGGATTAAAAGTTTATCATGTACACTAAATTGCCCTCCTTTGCTCAACAAGTCATCTTCTTACCCCATCATAGACCCTAGCCAATGATGTACCATCTCCTGATTTTTCTGCTGCAATGGCTTTTCCCCAGAGTCAGAGTTCTTTGGAGCTAACACCTTTCTACTGTAGATCCTATTATCCACGAACAGAATACATCTTCCTATTAGATTTCCATTTATGACACTCAGTAAATTATAATGTTCCCTACAGTATTGCACATAATATTCCTAAGCCACTTACAATCTTGCTACTATTATAAATTATATTTCATGCCACCATTTCTAATTGTTCGTGGTGTGTGTGTGTGTGTGAGTGTGTGTGTGTGTGTTTCTTAAAAAAAAATTATATAGGCTGGAGAGATGGCTGAGTGGTTAAGGTGCTTGCCTGGGAAGTCTAAGGACCCTTGTTCCACTCACCTTATCCCACATAAGCCAGACGCACAAGGTGACACAAGAGCTCAAGGTCGCACATGCTCACAAGGTGGTGCACGCATCTGGAGGTCAAGTGCAGTGGCTGGAGGCCCTGTCATGCCAATTCTCTCTCTCTCTCATAAAAAATTATACACTGGGGGCTAAAGAGATGGCTTAGTGGTTAAGGTGCCTGCCTACCAAGCATAAGAACCCTGGTTCCAATCTCCAGGTCTATGTTTAGCCAGATGCAAAAAGTGACACAAAGGCGCGATGCTGCATGTGCCCACAAGGGGGCGCACGCATCTGGAGTTCATTCACAGCAGCTGAGAGGCCACTGGCGCACCCATTCTCTCTCTCTCTCTCTCTCTCTCTCTCTGCCTCTCTCTCTCTCTCTCTCTCTCTGTCTTTCTTAAATAAATAAAAAAGTTATACATTGGGTTTATAGGCAGTGTTATCTCTTATTCCTTGTAATGGTTGTAAGTATATTATCCTACTGGCATTTCAACATGAATAATCATATTGTTTAAAGCCTTTAATCCCAGCATGCAGGAGGCAGAGGTAGAAGGATTGTTGTGAGGTCAGCCTAGGACTACAGAATGAAAGCCAGGTCAACCTGGCCTAGAGTGAAACCCTACCTTGAATATACCAAAAATTAAAAAAATAAAATAATGATCTCTTGGTTGCTTCCCTTTCAATCTTTTTAAAACTATGTTTGTTTGTTTGTTTGTTCATTTATTTGCAATCATAGTGAGATAAAGACAAAAGAGACAGAAAGAAAAGGATGTGCCAGAACCTCCAGCCACTGCAAACAAACTGCAGAATCATGTGCTATTTTGTGCATCTGACTTTACATGGTATTAGGGAATTGAATCTGGGTTGTTAGGCTTTTCAGGCAGGTGCCTTAACTGCTAAGCCATCTCTCCAGCACATCTTTCAATCTTTAAACCGTTTACTGCTTTTAAATATGTGTGTGTGTACATGCAAGGACCTCTTGCTACGGCAACTGAATATCAGACATTTGTGCCACTTTTTGCATCCAGCTTTCGTGGGTGGCTTAGGAATTGAACCTGTGCTGGCAGGGTTTGTAAGAAAGCACCTCATTTACTTCTGCACGTTGTTATTGTGCTGCTTGAAACTTCCAAGGCAGTGTGCTCTTAAGCTTAAAATGTTCCCAGGTCGGTTACTTTACTGCAATGCTTGCTGTCATTTGTCAGAATAAATCAGTTATCATGTTAGAGAATTGTTTTTCCAATTGAGAAGTGTTTTATCGTAACACAAGAGGAAATGTGAGGCAGTAGAGATGGCTCAACAGTTGAAGGTACTTGCTTCCAAAGCCTGATAGCCTGGGTTCAATTCCTCAGTACTCACATAAATCCAGATACACAAAGTTGTATATATGTCTGGAGTTTGTTTGCAGTGGCAAGAGGCCCAAGTGTGCCTATTTATTCTCTCTCCTCCCTCTCCTTACCTCTCTCTGTCTCTCATAAATAATTTTTTTAATGTGGATTAATTTATCAAATTCCATTTCAATGTGAGTTTTTACTATACTATGTAATTACTTTATAATTATTTATTTTATTTTTGATTGTGGTGGTTTGAATCAACTGTCCCCAATAGACTCATGTGTTTTGAATGCTTACTCCCCAACTGGTGGCAATTTGGCAGGTGGAGCCTTACTAGAGGAGATGTGCTGCTAGGGGCAGGCTTGGGGGTAGTCTCGCAGGATCCATTTGCCAGAGCTCAGCTCATTCTTGCTGCTTCCTGCCAGCTGTTGTGACCAAAAGTGATACCCGTTCTCTGCTCTACCATATTTTGCCATGGTGAAGCTTGCCCTTGAGACTGTAAAAGTAAACCCTTTCCTCCCATCAGCTACTTTAGGTGAAGTGTGTTTTTGTCCCAGTCACACAAAGATAACTACAACATTATCATAACACAATATCTAATGTTTCTCCTTTTAAATTATGTTAATGTAATGTGTTAGATTAAGAGACACAAGGGAATTTTCATCTTTACATATCTGGGATATAATCTTACAAGGTCATTTTCACAGGTGATGAAAAGTTTAAAGTGGCGCTTCAGATGTAGCTCAGGTAGAGTACAATCCTAGCATACCCAAGGCCATGTGTTCAATCCCTAGCACTGTACAAACTGGGTGCAATGGCACAGGCCTTTAATCCCTAGCACTTGGGTGGAGGTAAGAGGATCAAAAGTTCAAGGTCATCCTTGGCTATATAGAGGGTTCAAGGTCAGCCTTGTCTAGAGACTGTCTAAAAAGAAAAAAAAATCTTTTTAAATGGTTTGAAGTGGTGCTGTGAATATAACAAATAACTAGAATTAATCTCCAAGAATCATTAAGTTCATAGACCCAGTACTTGACACAAGAAAGAGTACTTGATATATATTTATTGAATGAATGAATGCACAAAAAAGTCAAAAATAACAAAACTACTTAAATAGGCTTGAAGAATGGGCCATATCTAATGCAATACAATTCCAGAATAGAGATATACATACTACACTTAAGCCAATAAGCCAGCAGTAAAATAACAGAATGAGAAAATACGGATAAAGAAAACTGAACAAACTGCTAAGCAAGAGAGGTGATGGTGTGCTCTTGTAAGACAACTGTATTGGTGTGAACAGACACCCAACCAGAAGCAACTTCAAGAAAAGAAGGGTTTATTTTGGCTTACATTTTGAGAGAATATAGTCCATTTTTCCAACTGGAGCTAAAGACTAAAAGGCCACATTTCATCCACAATCAGGAAGTAGAGGCAACAGGAAGCATGGCCTGGTTTTAAAACCTCAATGCCTGCCCCCAGTGACCCACTTCCTCCAGCAAGGCTCCACCTCCTAGGGGCTCCACAACCTTCTCAACTGGGGACCAAATATTCAAATCTATGAGCCTAAGGGCGGAGGCAGGAGGGTCTTTTTGTATTCAATCCTTAACAATGTCCAAGGGGGAGACCTTAGGATGCATTTACTAGCCATGGTTGTGTGACTAACCCCTTTCACACTAGTTCCCTGTGTTGTCCATGAAGTTCTGCAGGCTTCTACTCACATTGCAATAGTGCTGCACTTAAAAACACAGATTCTGCTTGGGGGTAAAGGAAACATCTAGAAAACAGAACAAAAGAAAAAGACAAGAGACATTGCTTCTATCTGCAAGGAGTTCACAAGACTTTGGATAAGAAGATGTTTTGGTAGCTTTGTTGAAATAATTAGCATAGTGAAGCAGAAGAGGAGTTAAATACTGCCATTGAATTACAAAGGGTCAGTGGGAATACTTACTGGGGAAATTGGATTTGTTTAATATAATGAAAACTTCCCAGATAGCTGAAGTGTTGATAATGAACTGAATCACCTCACAAGGTACCGAACTCTTCTCTGTAAATGTGCACTCTTCATGGTCATGGAGAAAAGGAATACCCAGGGGCTGAAGAGATGGCTTAGTGCATAAGACACTCGCCTGCAAAGCCCAAGGACCCAGGTTGAATTTCCCAGTACCCACATAAACCATATGCACAAAGTGGCGCATGCATCTGGAGTGTGTATGCAGTGGCTGGAGGCCCTGGTGCGCCTGTTCTCTCTCTCTCTTTCTCTTTCTCTCTCTCTCTCTGAAAATAAAAATTAAAAATTAAAAATTAATTTAAAAAATGTTCAGGTGAGTAAATGACTTGAGTTTCATTATAACAAATCATTGAAGAAAGAAATAACTAAATGAATTTTGGTGTAGAATGAGGACAGAATTTCTAACAATCTCTGAAACGGCTGTGAACATACGTCTCCAGTTTTGCACTACCCATGTATGTGAAACAACACTGTCAGCACTGATAGTTATAAAATCAAAATATTAATAAATTCTTAAAAATGTTGAAGATATTCTATCCTGAAGTATCAAATATTTAGATAATATTTAATATCATGTAAAAATAAAAATCCCATTCATCTCATTACTATGTAAATTTGGCTTTATCTTTAATAAGTGTTAAAACTGTGTGCCAAAGAATTGTTTTAAATAAATTTTTAAATGATTTGTTATTAGTAAATATTTGAGCTGTATAAGTAATGATCCATTAAATACCTCATGAAAGAAGATTTCACTGCCTTTAGAGAGGAAAAACACCATAATCCAACATTGTTATATTGAATCATCATCACAATATCCAACATACAAAACCAGTCTCTAGGCACATGAGGATTCAGGAAGCTTACATTCAAAAATACCCTAATTAAGATGCTGGCACTAGCTGTAAGAAGGATTTTCACATAATTATGAAAAATAATGAGATTTTAAAAGAAATGAGATAACAAATGAAAACCATAATCCAAAAAAGTAAAAACTACATAAATGAATGAAATAAAAATTTAAGATAAGAAAAGTCAACGAAATTAAAAATAACCTATAGGCTCAGTAGAAAATTGTACTTACCAGAAAGAAGAGTCACTAAGTTTGAAGACAAATTCATAGAAATTGTCCAATTTGAATCAAGAAATTAAGGTATTCTCTGTGCTTCACTGACCTCTGGGAACAATATCAAATAGTCCAATGTATGTATAATTGGATTCTCAGAGGAATGAGAGAGAGAAAATGAGACATAAAATGTATATGAGGAAATAATGGTTTAAAACACTCTGATGACAGAAAAGAGAATAGCAGGCAGAAAAAGACTAGAAATTGTGCCTAAAACTAGAACTGTGTTAAATATAACAAGAAGAAAATGAGTTTGAGAGATAATTTTAGTCTTGAAAGAAATTCAAGGGAAAGGGGAATTGGGTGTCATCAAATTCTCCTTTATGAAAACCAGACCCAAATGGAAATGGTACCATAAAATCCTATATTCTGGAAGACAGACTAAAAGGCTGAACCCTCATCAGGACCTTAGAGGAACACTTGAATCAAAGGGCCCTGGAGAGGGTAAGATGAAACCCAACCTTAATTTCCTCCTATCTCTCTCTCTCTTTCTGTCTCTCTTTTTCTTTCTCTTTTATATTACCTATCTTTTTCTTCCTTTTTTTTTCCCCTTGGCACTTGCCTATAACTCACAGTACCAGGATGTGGTTACATCCACAATGAGCTGTTGATCATAGAGACCATAGAGATTTCCCAAAAAAAGACAGATTTCTGTCAGAGCCCTTGATTACCCACCAAAGGTTAATAGTAAGACCCTACTGCCAAAAACACCATATGCTGTTGGTACGGAACATGGAGAGAACTGGCTGTAATCTGGAAGAGAGCCAGTCCCCAGACAGTTAGCTCATCTAGTGCCAGAACGTGCTACATGAGCTACTGGGGGGAAATGGCCAAGATCTGTCCAAGCAACTCATGGACTAAGCAACTCAGCAGCAAACAACCTGATGTGATGCTCACCCAAGAGCAATAGTGGCACAAAGCCATGGTGGGTAACCCACTGCTCTTGAATTGGCTAACAGATCTGCTCAGTGGAAAGGAATACATAGCTGGAACTGGGAAACAAGTCAGAATCATATCCAAATAATGAATTCACTTTCTAATATCAAGCTTCCACCAATCTTGGGCTACAAGAGGGCCTATACCTATTCAATTCTCTCTAAACTAACAATGGTTATCCCACTCAACCGGTGCTGACCTCTCTCTCTATTGAAGAATCTGATTCTCTTTTCCAGATGGACACAAAACCTGAGGAGAGAATCAGCCCATCATGCCTACCAGGGCCCCAGCTGAAACCATAGAGTAATTGGGGAAATGAGCAAGAGTGCTGCTTTCTTGGTGAACCTGATATCAGCCCAAGAGTGAAGGAGATACACACAGAGGACTCTCAGCTCCTATCAAACCAGAGATCCAGAGTCACAGAGGCTCCCAAGAGCCCACCCCAGAAGTAGACCTAAAACGAGCCCAACATGGCTCAGGGAAATTCACAGAAGAGGGGGTGGAAAGATTGTTAAAGCCACAAGTTGGGACATTATGCACAGAGACATTGCCTCTTCCCAATAACTGAAGAGTACCCTACAATGCACAACCCACAATCCCCATGGGGATAACCAGCATCCCCAATGAGAAGAGCCCTTTCAGAGGGGGTACAGGGGTGAGGGTAAGGATGGTGCCAACTTGTGTTATTTACACACTGAGTATGTTCACAACTAATAAAAATAAAAATAAATCTCCTTTGTGCAACAATATATGTTTGTACAATCTATAATTCAAACGTCATGTCATATATGTGTGTATATATCAAAACATTATGTATAGTCACATAGTCTCATCAGAAGTACAGGTTCTGGGATTCTTCCAAAATTAATCAGGATGCTGATAGAAATCCGCTTCTTTTTTTAAAGATGTTTTATTTATTTATTTATTTGTCAGAAAGGGGGACAGAGAGAGACAGAGAGGGAGAGAATGGGCGCACCAGGGCCTCTAGCCACTGCAAACAAACTCCAAAAGCATGTGCCACCTTGTGCATCTGGCTAATATGGGTCCTGGGGAATCGAACCTGGGTCCTTTGGCTTTGTAGGCAAACTCTTTAACTGCTAAGACATCCCTCCAGCCCTAGAATCCACTTCTGACAGCTATGAATGGCTCTCTGAAAAGCATAGTAGATTCCTTAATCTCTAAGCTATCTCTTCAGTTAACATAGTTTTAACTACAAAATATAGGCACAAGTTTGTATCATTTCATTTGTATTATTTCACTGAAATTATATCCTAATCATTTTTCATCTTCCTATACAGAGAAGCATTTAAACTTCTTTAACAGATTTTTTTTAAAAAATCTATTAAAAAATCAGAGTTTGGAAAACAGTTTTTTTTTAAAAAAAAATCTATTCAGTAAATGGTTTTCCAGGTCATGTGATCTTTGATGAATATCCAACTTTGCTGACACAGCGTAAATGCAGCCATAGACAATAGGTAACAAATGGACATGGTTGTGTTCCTACAAAGCTTTATTTACAAAAGAAATGAGTAGCAGGTTGAGGTTTGTAGTTTGCAGGTACCTATACTAAGTGTTTACCCTTATTCAGACATTGTACTGTCTGCTTTATATGATTTACTTCATTTATTCATTTCAACACTCCTGTGGTGGGGATACTAAGCCCTATTTTATGTAGGATGGAAGAAAATACTCTTAGCAGGTTTCTATTGACTAGGTGAACATAGGAGTCAAAATTTGAATCAAAGTCTGTGTGATTTCCAAACTGCTATGATATATGAATGTAACTCTTTGAAAATGACATGGCCAACGTGTCAGGTAAAGATGTAAGGCCTTTTAAGGGGATTAGGTTGCGAGGGCCTGTCTCTTGTAAAGCTAGATGTGTTTATTCCAGACCTGCCAGAGGTAGTTCATTCTGATAACCCTTCAACCTTCCTCCACCTGAAGAGCCACTGCTCTTCCCCCTTGAAAATATAAAAACGATGTCATCTTGGAAGCAGAGAACAACCCTCATCAGAGAACTTTACCTTCTTGCTCCTTGATCTTAAGACTGCAAAGCTGAAAGGCACCTGAGAAGAATAAGTTCTGGGATTTTTGAAATAAATGAGCTGGTCTGTGGTATTTTGTGACAACCACACAGATGGACTAAGACATGATTGCAAAGGTCCACAAAAGCAAAACTAGCTTCTGCCAAAGCACTTGATTGCCCAACATGGCTCAGGGAAATTCACAGAAGAGGGGGTGGAAAGATTGTTAAAGCCACAAGTTGGGACATTATGCACAGAGACATTGCCTCTTCCCAATAACTGAAGAGTACCCTACAATGCACAACCCACAATCCCCATGGGGATAACCAGCATCCCCAATGAGAAGAGCCCTTTCAGAGGGGGGTACAGGGGTGAGGGTAAGGATGGTGCCAACTTGTGTTATTTACACACTGAGTATGTTCACAACTAATAAAAATAAAAATAAATCTCCTTTGTGCAACAATATATGTTTGTACAATCTATAATTCAAACGTCATGTCATATATGTGTGTATATATCAAAACATTATGTATAGTCACATAGTCTCATCAGAAGTACAGGTTCTGGGATTCTTCCAAAATTAATCAGGATGCTGATAGAAATCCGCTCTTTTTTAAAGATGTTTTATTTATTTATTTATTTGTCAGAAAGGGGACAGAGAGAGACAGAGAGGGAGAGAATGGGCGCACCAGGGCCTCTAGCCACTGCAAACAAACTCCAAAAGCATGTGCCACCTTGTGCATCTGGCTAATATGGGTCCTGGGGAATCGAACCTGGGTCCTTTGGCTTTGTAGGCAAACTCTTTAACTGCTAAGACATCCCTCCAGCCCTAGAATCCACTTCTGACAGCTATGAATGGCTCTCTGAAAAGCATAGTAGATTCCTTAATCTCTAAGCTATCTCTTCAGTTAACATAGTTTTAACTACAAAATATAGGCACAAGTTTGTATCATTTCATTTGTATTATTTCACTGAAATTATATCCTAATCATTTTTCATCTTCCTATACAGAGAAGCATTTAAACTTCTTTAACAGATTTTTTTTAAAAAATCTATTAAAAAATCAGAGTTTGGAAAACAGTTTTTTTTTAAAAAAAAATCTATTCAGTAAATGGTTTTCCAGGTCATGTGATCTTTGATGAATATCCAACTTTGCTGACACAGCGTAAATGCAGCCATAGACAATAGGTAACAAATGGACATGGTTGTGTTCCTACAAAGCTTTATTTACAAAAGAAATGAGTAGCAGGTTGAGGTTTGTAGTTTGCAGGTACCTATACTAAGTGTTTACCCTTATTCAGACATTGTACTGTCTGCTTTATATGATTTACTTCATTTATTCATTTCAACACTCCTGTGGTGGGGATACTAAGCCCTATTTTATGTAGGATGGAAGAAAATACTCTTAGCAGGTTTCTATTGACTAGGTGAACATAGGAGTCAAAATTTGAATCAAAGTCTGTGTGATTTCCAAACTGCTATGATATATGAATGTAACTCTTTGAAAATGACATGGCCAACGTGTCAGGTAAAGATGTAAGGCCTTTTAAGGGGATTAGGTTGCGAGGGCCTGTCTCTTGTAAAGCTAGATGTGTTTATTCCAGACCTGCCAGAGGTAGTTCATTCTGATAACCCTTCAACCTTCCTCCACCTGAAGAGCCACTGCTCTTCCCCCTTGGAGAATATAACAAAACGATGTCATCTTGGAAGCAGAGAACAACCCTCATCAGAGAACTTTACCTTCTTGCTCCTTGATCTTAAGACTGCAAAGCTGAAAGGCACCTGAGAAGAATAAGTTCTGGGATTTTTGAAATAAATGAGCTGGTCTGTGGTATTTTGTGACAACCACACAGATGGACTAAGACATGATTGCAAAGGTCCACAAAGCAAAACTAGCTTCTGCCAAAGCACTTGATTGCACACCTGAGGTAAAAGGTAAGACCCTACTGCTGAAGATACCATACACTGCTGACACAGAACACCAAGAGACCCGGCTGGAATCCGGAAGGAAGCCAGTCCCCAGGTGGTTGAGCCCATTTAGTTCTGGAAAGCGCTACATGAGCTACTAGGGGAAAGTATCCAACAACAGTGTGAGCAAACAGGGGTCCAAGATGCTCAGAAGCAATCAGCCTGACAAGATTTACACACCAGTGCAATGATGGCACCCAGCCTTGGTGGGTAACCAATGGCTTTCTGATTGGCTAAGGGACCCACTCAGTGGAAAGGAACCTGCAGCTGGAACTGGGAACCAGGCCAGAATCTTATGGAGACCAAGATTATGGTCTCCAACAACAAGCTCCCACTGGTCTTTGACCAAAAGAAGGGGTACACTCATGAAAATATCCCTAAACTAACAATGCTTATCCCCCTTAACCTATGCTGACGTCATTCTCTGTTGGAGAATCTGTTTTTGTTTTTAGAACCTTTTTTTTTTTTTTTTTTTTTTTTTAGAACCTGAGGATATAAACCACCCCTTGCACTTCATCCAAGGCCCAGGTGAAACCACAGAGGATTTGGTGAGATGAGCAAGAGTGCTGCTTCCATGGCGAGCCTGACAATCAGTGCCAGGGTGAAGGAGACAGATGCCGAGGACACCCAATACATACCAAAGCAAAATCCAGAAGCTCCCGAGAGCTTTTCACTGAAGTAGTCATAAAACATACCCACCATGGCTCAGGGAACTTTGCGGAAGAGGAGGCAGAAAGATTGTAAAAGACACAGGTTGGGGCATCATGCCCAGAGGCATTGCCTCCTGTCCCCAATGACTGACTGCTGCTCTCACAACTCATAACCAACAACTCCACGGGGGATACCAGCAACCACACTAAGAAGGGTCTACAGTGGAATGGGGCCAGGCAGGAGGGAAATGGTGGCACCAACACATGATGTGTCCATACAAAGTATATTCCTAATAAAAAAGAAAAAATGATTCTTCATTATTGAGTGAATGAGCTGGGCTTAGCGTTTGCTTTCTACTGGACACTTGTAGCTTTTCTGTTGCCATTGTTAACAATCTACCATGGGTTTTCCTAAGACATGAAACTACTTCAGGAGTATTTTCTTAGGTAATAGGTAGCAAATTAGGATGGGAAGTTGCTAAAGGATCAGATTCATGGAATAAAGAGCTCTCAGCATTACACCAGTGGGCACATTGTGCATGGCTGGCCAGCTGTGCAGGTTTTAGGGTCCACTGCTGGTTAAGACTGGTCATGATTTTCTTCCCCCAGTAGTCTGTATAGCACTTTTTAGCACTATTACAGCTAGCCAGAATATAGGAAGTTTACAGGTCAGTTCTAGCTTGATATTTCTGTTTTGTAGAACAGAAGCATCTGGTGCCCTCAGCAATAGAGTCATACCATCTAGCTCTGGTTGGCAACTAAGAACATTGGCAATAGCCTGTATTGCTTTGTGGGGACTGCTGTGCCCATCAACATTTTGACACAGAGGAAAGAGAAGGACAAAAGAATGAGACATCAGAATAGAGAAATTACTACTTGGTAAGAGAAGAGGGTAGAGTGAAAAGGGGGCATGGGAGAATAATTTTATCATATTAAAATTCTCAAAAAATATAAAACCTCAGGGCTGGAGAGATGGCTTAGCATTTAAGTCACTTGCCCGCAAAGTCTAAGGACTCATGTTCGACTCTCCAGGTCCCACGTAAGCCAGACACACAGTGACACAAGAGTGCAAAGTTGCACATGCGCACAAGGGGGCACAAGTGTCTGGAGTTCAAATGCAGTTACTGGAGGCCCTGGCATGCCAGTTCTCTTTCTCTTTCTCAGTTGAATTTAAAATAAGGCAGTCTGTTGGGCTTGTGTGTGTGTGTGTGTGTGTGTGTGTGTGTGTGTGTGTGTGTGTTTAAAAAGAAACAAAGAACTCTTACCTAAAAAAATGGTATATCTGGCAATCTGATGCCTTCATATCTCTATCCCAGCAAAGATGTGTACTGCTGTTTAGTTTTAGAGGTACTGCTAATATGTAACATAATACTTAGACATTTCTTGGTGTCCATATTTATAGAAATTCTGGGGATTTCCATGTGATATATTTGCCTATAGAGCATGATTGTACATTTCTTTTTAGCTGGCTAACTAAGAAGGTAGCTGTGGAAATTGTAAGGCAGAAAGTCCTGAGTTAGCAAGAATTTAAATGCCAATCCATACTGGTGATCATATAAAAATACCCATAGACAAAGCTGGGCGTGGTACATGTCTTAAATATCAGCACTCAAGAGGGGAGGCAGAGGTAGGAGGAGCTCCATGAGTTCGAGGCCACCCTGACACTACACAGTGAATCTGGCCTGGGCCAGAGTGAGATCCTACGTCAAAAAACAAAACAAAACAAAACAAAAATACTCATAGACAGTGGCATGATTCATAAGAAACATGGAAAATATAGGTGAAACATGACTTCATTATTATTTATTTTATAATAATTCTGTAGTTATTTAAATATCAACATGAGGGCTGGGGAGATGGTTCAGTGATTAAAGGCACTTGCTTGCAAAGCCTGCCAGCCTAGGTTTGATTCCTCAGCATTCACATAAAGCCAGATGCACATAGTGGCACATGCATGTGGAGTTTGTTTGCAGTGTCAAGAGGTCCTAGCATTCCATACTCACTCTATATATTTATCTATCTTTATGCTCTCTCAAAGAAAATAAATAAAAAATATTTTTAAAGTATTAACATTAGGGCTGGAGAGATGGCTTAGTGCTTAACATGCTTGCTTGCAAAGCCTAAGGACCCAGGTTTGAATCCCCAGCATCCACATAAGCCAGATGCACATAGTGGCGCATTCATCTGGAGTTTGTTTGTACTACTGTCTAGAGATCCTGGCATACCCATTCACATTCTCTTTATCTTTCTTTCTTTCTCTCTCTCTCTCTCTCTCTCAAATAGTAAATAAATAAAAATAAAATATTTTTTAAAATATTAACATTAGCCTGTATTCTGTTTTCAGTTGTTGAAAATAAATATGCTCAACTGTTGTATTTTGCATTTCAAGTCAAAGACTCATTTTCCCAGGTACCATTCTCTTGAGATGGTGCATGTTTTAATGGTCATAGACGTTTTTGAACAAAAAAAGTACATAATACATGATCAAGTACATCTTTCATTTCCTTAATATGTTTACAAATGTGCCCAGATCATCCAAGTTCTTGGTACTGCTCCTAGTCCATCCACCCACTGGCATATTGGCTCCTTCTTTGATCTGAGAGAAGCTCTGACTTTTGTAGCAGCTACAGATTCCCCTCTGTCATCCCATTATAAAATTCCTTTACACTGGAAATGCAGCTATGACAGCATTTAAAAACTGTGTATAGCTGGGCGTGGTGGTGCACGCCTTTAATCCCAGCACTCGGGAGGCAGAGGTAGGACGATCACAGTGAGTTCGAGGCCACCCTGAGAATACAGAGTGAATTCCAGGTCAGCCTGGACTAGAGTAAGACCCTACCTCGCAAAACAAACAAACAAACAAACAAAAAAAAAACTAACAAGATTCAGCTTCTAGATTTGCATGGGTTCCTTGTAGCATGTTCTGGGTCACTTTCCTGCCTACAAGTTCTAACCACTGCATAAGTCAAGAAAAAAAATAAAGGAATTGAAATTGGAAGAAATAAAATTACCTCTATTTATACATGGAATGACTACTTAGGTAGAAAATCCTAAGAAATCTAAAAATGAAAACTTGAACACATAAAAGTAATAAATTGTAAGTGCTTACATGTGGAAGCAAATCTTTAAAATATAATATCATTAACAATCATTGTAAAATAATTAAATATTAATATATAAGTATGCTGAAATTATTAAGAGCTGAATAAAACATCAAAGTGACCTAAATAATCAGAATAATGTGCTATGTTAATGGATTGTAAGACACAAAACCATCAACATATCAATCCTCCTCAAACTGGTCTATTGGCTTCATGCAACTTTTGTCAAAATACTTGTGAAATATGTGTGATAAGCAAGTTTATTCTAAAATTTATATGCAAAGATATAAGCCCTAAAATAGCTAAAAGTCTTAAAAATAATAATAAAGTATATGGGATCATTCTATCAATATTGAGTTTTGCCCTATAGCTATAGTTCTGGCCCCCATGCACTTGTGAGCACCTCTACACATGTATGTGCACACACACATTCACACCACCACCATACATACTACACACAAAAAACATGCATGTATATATTAAAAGAACCATTTTTCATAATAGCCAAAATTTCGAGACCACTCAAGTGGCTTTCAATGGGTAAGTCATTAAATACTTGTGCCTGTCTACCATAGACTACTACTCAGCTATAAATAAATGAACTATTTATACAGACAATGTGTATGAATTTCCAGAGAATCATGTGATTTGAAAGAGGAAAATATGAAAAGCCCATTCTAATGGCTACATACCATATTATTCCATTAATGGAACATCCTAATGGTTACATCCCATACTATTCCATTGATAAAACATCTAATGGGGCTGGAGAGATGGATTAGCAGGTAAGGTACTTGTCTGCAAAGCCAAAGGATCCCAGTTTGATTCTCCAGGACTCACATAAGCCAGATGCACAAGGTGGTGAATGCATCTGGAATGCGTTTGCAGTGGCTGGAGGCCCTGGTGTTCCCATTCTCACTCTGTCTCTCTCTCTCTCCAATAAATAAATAAAATATTTGAAAATCTAATAGTAACAAACCGCATTAGTCTGCTGATAAAACAGTTAGTAGGTGGAACACTTTCACATCTCCTCTTAAAAGAATATTAATCCCACCAAACCAAGGCTCCACCCTTATGACCTCATTGTCAAATATAGTCCATTGAGGGCTAGGGCTTCAACTTTGATTTTTCCAGGGACAATAACATTCAGTCCATGCAAATTAGACAGGTTTAAAAAGAAACCAGCACTCACCAGGATGTCTTCTTTCAGCTTTAGAAGCTCACAGCTCATACTTGAGAATTAGCCTAGATGCCCACCAACAGATTAATGGATAGAGAAAATATGGTATGCATACACAATGGAGTTGTACTAACCAGAAAAGAAGAATGAAATTGTGTCTCTTACAGGGAACTGGAGAGTATCATGGAAAACAGAATAAGCCAGGCTTGGAGAGGCAAATCTCTCATGCTTGCTCTCACACGTAGAATCAAGCTATACAGAGAGAGACATGGCTTGGAAGTAGAAAGGCAAATTGTGTGTGTGATGAGAGGGTCCTAAAAAGATAAGAGGAGGGAAATAAGAGAGGATAATCCCATACTTCCTTTTATATGAAAAAACATAGGTTTAACTATAAATAGATATACATACATATGAAACATGAAGGCAGAGGGTGGCTATTTAGAGAGAGGAGGGGGGCCAGCAGGAGGGGGAAGAGAGGATAAGAGAGGGTGATATACATGTATGAAAATTTCATAATAACATCCTTTATTTTGTATGCCAATTCAAAAACTTAATTGAAAAAATTATTGCAAAATATGTTATAAAATGTTTCCCTCAAATTAAAATTGACTTGAGCTTCCTCTACTACATAGGAGAAAGAATTGTATTTTCCACTTTGTATCACCCCAAGTGTCCACCTCCTAATTTTCTAAACCCAGAGGCTCAAAATCCAAAGCAAACCGTGACTGCATAGGGATCCCATGGGCGTGAAGTCAGCCCTGATTTAAACGGCTGATGGTGATACCAGGTGTTGCAGTCAGGTTCGCATTGCTGACAGAAATCACCCGACTAAGAGCAGCTTGTGGAAAAAAAAAAAAAGGTTTATTTTGGCTTACAGGCTCGAGGGGGAAGCTCCATGATGGCAGGAAAAACGATAGCATGAGCAGAGGGTGGACATCACTCTCTGGTCAACATAAGGTGGACAACAGCAACAGGAGAGTGTGCCAAACACTGGCAAGGAGAAGCTGGCTATAATACCCATAAGCCCGCCCCCAACAATACTCTGCCTCCAGGAGGTGTTAATATCCAAATTGCCATCAGCTGGGAACCTAGCATTCAGAACACTTGAAGTTTATGGGGGACACCTGAATCAAACCACCACATTCCGCCCCTGGCCCCCATAAACTGATAACCATACATGATGTAAAATGCAATGCATTCATGCAAATTTAAAAGTCCCCATAGTTTTTATCAATTCCAATGATGTTCATACACCCCCGTAATCCAAGGTCTTTTAACTGAGCCATAATACCAAAAATATCCCCCCAAAAACCCATAATGGCACAGAATAAAACATCCACACTGCAAAGGATGGCATTGGGCAAAACAAAGAAATACTTAACCAATACAAGATTTTAAACAACCAGGGCAAACGTCAAACTCTGTAATTCCAGTCCAACAACTAGTCAGTGACAAATCTCCAAGTCCGATAACTCTAACCAGCAACAAGTCTCTGGAGTTCCAATTCCGCCCCTCCAGCTAGGCTACTCACAGTCCTGGAAAACTTCATCCAGGGCCGGCAGCTCTCCTTGGCAGCCATCTCATGGTCCCGGCATCTCCACTGGGTCTCCACTGCAACCCACGGTCCATCCTCATGGCCCCATGGGATCTCCATGCAGGCGTCCAGCAAACCTGCTTCACACTGTCCATGGCCATTTCCAAAACAAGACCACGTTAAAAACTCAATGACCCTCTCTTTCCTGCATTTGTTATACTCCATAATACCAGGTAGGGTGCCAATTTGTTAATCCAGGGGGGAATAAATCAGACTTTGAAGAACAGGACACTCCTTCAACATTCAGGCTCCTTCAAAAGAGTCTGCATTCTTCCTGTTGCCCCACTGCAGGTCAGCTGGCCCAATCTCAAAGTTTGTAATCTCTCAATTGCAGGTGAATGGGCAGAGTTCACCCAAAGATTTCATTTTTTCTGTGCCATATCCCTCTGCTCACACCAGTTCATTTTTACGCAAAGCAACCCTGCACATCTTCTCAGGACAGGACGCTTCTCACACAAACTGCTAGCCCAGTCCAAGTAAAGCTCTTTCTCACCCTCATAAGCCAAACCTCACAGTTCATAGTTCTTACTGCATTCAGGTCTTTCAGCTCTGACCAGAACAGTCCATTAAGCTGTACTTACAGCACTGCAAGGCATGTCTTAGGCCAAGATTTCAAATCCTTCCACATTCCTCTTGAAAATCAGCTCCAAAAGGCCAAAGCCACAGTCAGGTGTCTAGCAGCAATCCTACTCCTCGGTACCACTTTACTGTTGCAGTCAGGTTCGCATTGCTGACAGAAATCACCCGACTAAGAGCAGCTTGTGGGAAAAAAAAAAAAAGGTTTATTTTGGCTTACAGGCTCGAGGGGGAAGCTCCATGATGGCAGGAAAAACGATAGCATGAGCAGAGGGTGGACATCACTCTCTGGTCAACATAAGGTGGACAACAACAACAGGAGAGTGTGCCAAACACTGGCAAGGAGAAGCTGGCTATAATACCCATAAGCCCGCCCCCAACAATACTCTGCCTCCAGGAGGTGTTAATTCCCAAATTGCCATCAGCTGGGAACCTAGCATTCAGAACACTTGAAGTTTATGGGGGACACCTGAATCAAACCACCACACCAGGGATGCTGCGTGAGCCTCCACAGACCTAGGATGGTAATGGGCCACTCTGTGGTGGTGCATCATGGGTCAGGAGACTGGAAACCACATGTGCACCGTTGCCCTTCACTGCCAGTGTGAGGGAAGGGACACCGTCAGCTTTCTGCTGACTTTCTGCTTAGCTCACCAAAGTTCAACCTTCTAACATGTCTGAACTTTGTATTGCTCCTAGAAAGGAAAAAGAAAGTGGCTAAAGAAAGGACAGAACTGAAACTAAATCAGGACAAAAACAATCTGAAACAGCTGTGTTTTGAAAAACAAACCTCAGTTTGTTATGTTCTGTTTTGTTTTTAGATATTTCTGATAGACCTTTTTCAAGATCTAAACATGAGAATGACCTGGTCACAGATTCATTAAGAATACAAATGAGCACATGTTCTCGAAGTAAAAGGGTGTAAGAGTTTGGGTCAAATGTAACTTCCAAGTCAGAAGACTCGGTCTTTTTCTGTTCACTAACTGAGATATGTCTTGATTAAGAAATTCCAGCTCTCTCTCTCTCCCAGAAAGAAGAAACAGAATTATATGTTCTTTAGTAGGAGACAGCGCCTTCTGTCCTCAAACGCCTGCCTCTTTCCAGTGCTGTATTATGAAATTACACTTCCATGTGAAAACTCACTAATCACCAGCTTAGGTAAAACTTCCGGGTGACAGTGCAGCGCTTCCTGTGCCAGGTTCTGAGGACCATTCAGAAGGTGCTGTTCTCTGCTACAGGCTCCCAGGTGAGGGGGGTAGCCATGGACACAGAAGACAATATCCACGATTCTAAAGACCAACAGGATCTGGGAGCTTGGAATCGGGAATTGCCAACATCCTAGCAGAAGTTGTGCATGTCTACTCAGAGGACATACGTTTAAAGTGGGTCTTCAAGGATGGAGAGTAGTTCCTGAAATAAACACATGCATTAACTCATATACATGACGCATACATGAAGCACATGTAAAAGTTTACAAAGCTCATAAAGATCTTAACGCTCTTCTATGCTAGTTAGCCAACCTGGGACCAGATAAAAAATTTCTTCCAGAAGGCTTCATAAAGCATACAATGTGTGCTATAATAAATACCATTTTACATTAAAATGGACTTCACTATAAGCTTCAGAGATCTGCTTCTTATCAGAGTCTCAATAACAGACCATTTGCTGGAGGAAGATATACAAGGGACAGTATGATGTATGGACACCTTGCTCTTGTCCCCTGGATCATCTCAGGGAACCAATGTAGAAGGATAAAGAGCAATCTCTCTTCAACATTATGCTTCTCCGAAGGCATGGTCAAAGAGACAGAGGAGTCAATGTCACTATATTATCTTCACTGGTAAATGCACATGATAAAGTAATCCAGGATTATTCTTTGAGATGACCCCTAATGCCATAGGGCTGTCACATTGATGACAGTGTTAGTATCATTTTGTGAACATCAAGGCAGTGAGAAGGGGATTTGAGCTCGGATGGATGGGAGAAGAGTCAAGCTCTGTCTCAACCATCCAAATAAAATTCCCACCCGGAGGAAGAACAGTAAAATGAGGATGCCATCCCCACCTCAGCAGTCCAAAGCACATGCATCTAACAATCAACTTCCTAGGTATCTTCTATAAAATATGCCAGTCTGTACTGGAGGCACGTGAGTTTTGGGTTTTCCTGTTGGAAAAAAATGCAGGTAACTTACAATATAATAAACACCTCTAAGGCTGGAGAGATGGCTCATCTGTTAAGGAGCTTGCCTACAAAGCATAATGACCCTGGTTTCCCATTACCCACATAAAGCACACAGATGCACAGTGGTACATGCATCTGGAGTTCATTTGCAGTGGCTGGAGGTCCTGGCATGCCCATTTCTCTTGTGCCCGCTGTCTCTCTCTCTCTCTCTCTCTCTCTCTCTCTCTCTCTCTCTGTCCCTCCCTTCTCTCTATCTTTTTCTGCAAGTAAATAAATAAAAATAAATGAATGAACACCACTAAGGTTTGCCTGCTTTGCAGTTCTGTTGTTAAGGATGGATCAGAACAGAGAGACATGCATATGAGGGTACAATTTCTGAGGAACTCCAACAGATACACCAAGATTCCTAGACATTTCCAAGGGTGACTAATGCACCCTTGTACCTGAGTAATGAAAGCTCAACACAAAGAAGACAGACAGGTGACAGAGTGACCATGAGCAAACATCCTGCCAACTTCCCCAGTCTCAGACCTTACCCTGGTACAGATTCTCTCACCTGTCATTGGCTAATAGCAGCAGAGCTGTATTAATCACAAGTTGTTTTCTTGTTTGTTTGGCTATGTGAATGTGTGCATGCATGCTCACATGTGTGTGGGCACACATGTGTGAGGGGATACGTGTGCACATCTATGTGGAAGACAAAGGTTGGTGTTGGGTGTTCTCCTTAACTGCCTGCTTTCCACCTTACTTTTAAAATACATTTTTTAATTTATTTGTGTGTGTACACATGCATGCATATGTGTGTGTTGTGTGTGTGTGTGTGTGTGTGTGTGTGTGTGTGTGTGTGTGTGTGTGTGCCAGGCTGTTTGGCCACTACAAACATATGCCACTTGTTGTATTTGGCCTTATATGAACTGGACCCAGGCTAGCAGGCTTTGCAAGCAAGTTCTTCTTAAGTGCTAAGCCATCTCCCAAGTCCGTTCCATATGATTTTTTTGTTGTTTTTTTTTTTTTTTTTGAGGTAGGGTCTCATTCTAGCCCATGCTGACCTAGAATACAATATGTAGTCTCAGGGTGGCCTTGAACTCATGGCGATCCCTCTACCTCTGTCTCCCGAGTTCTGGGATTAAAGTCATGCACCACCACACCCAGCTCCATCTATTTTTTTTTTTCAATGATCTCGTGCTTAACCTAGAGTTTAGCATCTCAGCTAGACTAGCTAGCCAACAAGCCCTAGGAATGCTCTGTCTGCCTCCCCAGCACTGGGGTTACAGGTATGCACCACCATGCCCATTTTATATTGGTGCTAGGAATCTAGACTCAGGTCCTCATGCTTGTGTGGCAAACACTGTACCCACCCAGCCATCTTCCCAGCCCCACAAGGTTTTCTTCTGAAGTCACTTGGTTGTGCTCCCTGGGTGATACCCGAAATTGACAACTTCTGGGCTGCTAGGGCTTGTTATCTGAAGGGAGAACATTTTGAGAAGCCAGTGGTGAGTCTGCGTTGGGTAGGTAACCTGCAGGTTAGCCAAACCTAAGTGCAAAGAATTGAAATGTTCAGAAAGCTGATCCTAACTTTTTTGGGGGGGGGGCGGGGAGTGGCATTCAAGGTAGGGTCTCACCTAGCCCAGCCTGACCTGGAATTCATTCTGTATTCTCAGGGTGGCCTCGAATTTATGGCAGTCCTCCTACCTCTGCCTCCCAAGTGCTGGGATTAAAGGCGTGCGCCACCCTGCCTGGCCCTGTTTATCCATCTTTGAAAAGGTAGACGTCACCAAACCCAGAGTGAGTTATCCCAGCTAGCTGGGTAACTGAAGCAAGACCAAGATACCTGCCCAGAAACAAGGCAGGTGCCTCCTCAGGTGAGGGCCTCTGAGCTGCAGGCTCCTCCTGCATTGGAGATGGGCATCTATCCATGGACAAGTTCAATAGGGAAGGTCAAGAGCACAGATGAGCTATGTAACCAGTGCCCACGTTGGCCCTTTCTCAATTATCAGACCACACATTTATTTCAAGGAAATTGGGGTAAAGAGCTTCCAAAAGCAGATAGGCAGAGATGGATGGTCACCACGCAATTCCGTGAGAACTCAGAAAAGCCTCAGCTTAAGGACATCCTAGAGTTTATTACTTGAGCTCTGTGTCCTTGAGAAACCCCGTGTGCCTGTGTGTCCATGTGTGTTGGAGTCGGGGGTGGGGGGATAAAGTTAATGCCAGCAGGAAAATGACCATGTGATTGAGCATGCATACCACGTGTATGTCTAAGTGGACGTGTGGCGTTGTTAATTATTTATGAATTAGCAACACCTAACTTCAAAGTAGACTGTGCTTTAAAAATTAACCTAATCCAATAGTCTGTGTCTTAAAACACCTTTCTGAAAGAAATAATGTTCTACCAGGTGTCCAGCTTCTCAGAAGATCATAATTCACCTGAGGGACACCGTGTAGAACCACATTGTGGGTAGGCTCAATGATCATACAAGGAGGGTTCAATTAATATAGCATTAAATATTTATGCCTTGATAAGTGCTTTGGACTTCATTAGGTAGGCTGGTGGTTCTGTGACTTTTATTTCAAGTACTAAATTTTTTAAAGACTTGAGAGATTGACATTTAGTGGTCAACTTTTTATTTTGCCCCGTAAGGATTTTAACAGCAAGAACAGCCATGGAAACAAACAAGTTACTCTCATTATTTCATTAAAGACAGGGCATTTTAGCAGCAAAAAGCAGGAAGGCTATAAATTTTAGTTAAAAGAGAAGGAATGAAGAAAGGAGGGGAGGGGAAGAGAGGGCAACTAAAAACTTAATGAATTCACCAATAAGAATATCTTGCCACTTTTCTACTTTTTCACATTTTTGCTGAAAGAAAAATTTACAAAATATCTCTTCACAGCAAAATGTTGTTAAAATATGGATTTAGGGAATGGATGGCTTCAGAGAATCCAAAAGCTCCATAAATTCAGGTAGATTTTTTGTGGGAGAGGGACAGGAGGTTCCAAAGCACAGGTTCTGAGCTTGAGTAAACAGACAGAGGTCATCCTCTGACAAGCCTGTATCCTGTGGCAAGCATGGACTCACAAGGTGTGTGTGTAAGTGTGTAAGCATGCACGCAGATGTGTGTGTGCTATGGTGCACATGTGGAGGTAGAGGACAACCTCAGGTATCAGAACTTCCCTTCCATGAGAGAGAGAGTGTGTGTGTATGTGAGAGAGAGAGAGAGAGAGAGAGAGAGACAATTGGTGCACCAGGCCTTTAGCCACTGCAAACAAACTCCAGATGTCTGTGCCACCTTGTGTGCATGCACTACCTATGTGCATGTGTCACCTTGCACATCTGGCTTATGTGGGTCCTGGGAAGCCAAACCTTAGGCTTCTTGGGCAGATGCCTTAACCACCAAGCCATCTCTCCAGCCCCCATTTTATTTTTGAGGCAGGGTGTCTTATTGTTCACTACTGCATTCATCAGGCTAGCTGGTCCTCGTGCTTCCAGGTTTTCGCCTGCCTCCACCTCCTGTCTTGTTATAGACATGCTTGGATTACAGATACTACTAATGTGTCTGGCTCTATATGATGATGCAAACTCAGGTACTTATTCACATGAAGCAAGTGCTTTATCCACTGAACCATCTCCCCAGACCAAAACTCTTGACTTGAGGCATGAAAAGGGCACAAAGTCATTTGTTTTTTAAAAAAGAACAGCTGGGGGCTGGAGAGATAGCTTAGTGGTTAAGGCGCCTGCCTGCTAAGCCTAAGAATCCAGTTCCAATCTCCAGGTCCCACGTTTAGCCAGATGCAAAGTGATGCAAGGGTGCAATGCCGCACTTGACCACAAGGGGGCGCACGCATCTGGATTTCGTTCACAGCAGCTGAGAGGCTGCTGGCGCGCCCATCTCTATCTGTCTTCCTCTCCCTCTGTCTCTGTGTCTCTCTCCCAAAATAAATAAAATAATAAAAAAATATTTAAAAAAAGAACAGCTGGACAGCAGGGTAGAGAAATGACTGGAAAACACTCCAATTAGGACTGTGGAACAAATCACCCCATCATCCTGAACATGAAAGCACAAAGCAATCTTCCACTGTGCTCTGATTCTGAGGGTCAGAGGCTAACATGGCGCTGAAGAGGTGGATTGGTTCTGCACCACAACCTCTGGGGCATTAGACTCAAAGGCTGGGAGCTAGACCACCCAAAATACGCTAATTTGGCTGTTGATGTTGACTATCAACTGGGGGCCCCAGCTCCTCGCCTATCATCATAGACTACTATCGCTTCCTCATAGAACTATAGCTGGTTCCAAGGACAATCGTGTAGGGAAATGGTCACTGTACCCTTCTGTACTAGCTATCCTCATTGACTCTACTATCTACCTGTGAGAAGTATCACAAACCCCTGTCCAAATCAGGGGAAAGAACACAGATCCCACCCCTCTGTCAGTGGGAGGAATGTTGGCGTGATGCTGCCTTTAAGAGGGTCTGGGGACAGAGTATGCACACAGACATCTTTGGAAAATGTAGCCTGTCACAGACCCCATACTGGAAATATGGGAATTGGAACATCTTCCAACTCTCTCTAGATAGATGATAGATAGATAGATAGATAGATAGATAGATAGATAGATAGATAGATAGATAGATAATAAATAGATAGAGATAGAGATAGATAGATCAATCCATATCCTTGTGTCTTTCCCTCTTTCTCTTCTCCTTCTCTCCTTCCCTTCACTCATCTGTGTCTCTCTATATATATCCTTTGCTACCTCCCTGTCTCCTCTGTTTCTTTCTCTTCCTCTTCCTCTTTGTACCCAATCATTAGAAATACAGAGATGGGGCTGGAGAGATGGCTTAGCAGTTAAGACACTTGCCTGAGAAGCCTAGGGCCCAACTCTCTAGATCCCATATTAGCCAGATGCACAAAGGTGAGGAAAGTGCAAGGTTGCACATGCCCACTAGGTGGTGCAAGTGTCTGGAATTCAATTGCAGTGGCTAAGGCCCTGGCGTGCCAATTCTACCCCCCACCACCACCACTCTCCCTCTCTAAAAAATAAAAAAGAAATAGAGAGATGGTAAATCATATGTGTCAAACTGGTCCATGGGATGTGCAGATATTTCATTAAACTATTTCTGAGAGTATCTCTAAAGATGTTTCTGGATGAGAATAACATCTGAATTGGTAAAATGAGTGAAGAAGATTGTCCTCAAATGTGAGTGAGCCTTATCCAATCCGCTAGAGGCCTATAATAAAAGGGATGCTAGATAATTCCCTCACTCTCTGCCTGTCTTTGAGCTGGGCTATCAGTCTTCTCAAGCACTCAGAGTGGAATGCACACTGTCATTCTGGTTCTCGGGCCTTTGGAATTAGATTGGAATGACCCACACTGGCTTTCCTGGTTTTCCAGCCTATTGGTTTCAGAGCATGAGCTCAGCCTCTGCGATCATGTGACCCAACTGATCATATGTGTAAAACACACACACACACATTCACGTCTTCTCTTGATTCTGTTTTTATAAAGAACCTCAAAACAGATTTGTGAATACTGTGTGTGTGTGTCACACATATGCACACAGAACACCATATCTTTTTTAAAAAATAGTTAATATTTATTTTTTATTTATTTATTTGACAGAGACAAAGAGGGAGAGAGAGAGAATGGAGCACTACAGCCTCCAGCCACTGCAAATGAACTCCAGCCTTGTGCATCTAGCTAACATAGGTCCTGGGAATTGAGCATGGGTCCTTTGGCTTTGCAGGAAATGCCTTAACCATTAAGCCATCCCTCCAGCCCAGACCACCATATCTTTTTTTTAAGTTTTATTTATTCAAGAGAGTCACAGAGAGAGAGAGAAAGAGACAGAGGCAGAGAGAATGGGAATACCAGGGCCTCCAGCCACTGCAAACGAACTCCAGACACATGTGCCACCTTGTGCATCTGGCTTACCTGGGTCATGGGGAATTGAACCAGGGTCCTTTGGCTTTGCAGGCAAACACCTTAACCACTAAGCCATCCCTCCAGCCTGCCCCCCCCTTTTAAAGTTTTATTCACCATATCTTTACATTCAATTTGGGTAGGTACACTAGTCACCTGAAGGTCACTATGACTCCAAAGATAAAAACCAGGTTCATGTGTATTTATTTATAACCTAACCTATATAACTATAACCTGTCTGTTTTTAATATTCTAATTTAATATTCTAATTTTAACATTCTAATTTAATATTCTAATTCTAATTTAATTTAATATTCTAATATGGTATGAATACTGGACACAGAGTCAAAAGCACTAACATCAAATCAAACCTCACATTTCCCAGCGGGGTGTGACGCAGCTATCACACGGCCTCCATAGGTTTCAGTTTGCTTCTCAGTATAACTGGCATCATGGTACTTGTTTATAGTCTAGTAGTCCTGGTTTACTGATTTATTTTCTTATCCTGTCCCTGTTTCTTTACTCGGCAAGTATTTTGCAGCTGGTCCCAGACTTACCTCCCTCTTCCCACTCCTTCTATCTGCCACAGACCACACTAGTCATAATTAACTATAATCTAAAGTGGCCCAGGAGCACAGCAGCCCTACCTCCAGAAGGCTACTTGCCTTTCAGAATCTTTGTTCTGGGCCTCACAAGGCTTCTACAGAGAATCTGTCCATCTATAACCAGCATCACTGAGTAAGAAAGCATTTTGGGGGCTGGAGAGATGGCTTAGCGATTAAGGCGCCTGCCTGTGAAGCCTAAGAAAGCCCATTCAAATCTCCAGGTCCCATGTTTAGCCAGACGGAAAAGTGACACAAGCGCGCACACGTCTGGAGTTTATTCACAGTGGCTGAGAGTTCCTGGCGCACCCATTCCCTCTGTCTGTCTCTCTCTCTCAAATTAAAATAAAAAATTTTAAAAAAAAAAAAAAGAAAACATCTTTGGAGCCTGCAGAAGCTGGATGCTTGATGTATGCAGGCCTCAGGGGGAAGCTAGCCCTATTTCCCACTAACTGAAATGGGGAACTTGAGCTCAGTATGTTTTTTTTTTTTTTTTTTTTAAGGAAATCTCACCTTAACTGGGTGGAAAGGAAACAAAGGCCTGGAAAAAGGCCTGGAGTGGTGTTCTGCCAGCCTCACTGTCCCTGACAGGGCTGCTTCTGGTGGTGTGACTCTCATGACCCCAGACCTCAGCTCAATACTTTCTGGATGTGAGGTTTCTGTCTGTACTGGGATGGACAGGGAACTCCCTAGCCCTTTTTTGTCGTCTTGAGCATGCTCAAGATAAGCAACCAGTCATTCCTCCCAGCTCTTTGAAAGAGGAGCCTTGTGTGAGCCATGTGTGAGTGCCACAGAGAGCTCTGATGCTCAGTCATCCCAGCACACGCTGTCGAGCGGACCAATGACAGTTTGTCTAAGGAAGACATGGGTATGGAACATCCCTCTTGATCTCCTGAAAGCCTGTGATCCAACTGGCACCCAATTAACACTGAGCTATGCGCTCTGTGGAAACTACTAGAAGCATTTTCAAGGAATATCTCATTTACTCTTTCGATAGCCCTATGAGGTTGGGTGGTGGTGTCATCTTCCCACGGGGCAAACAAAGGTCAAGGCGACACAGGCAATATGTGGACAAACAGAAACATGAACACAAGCAGTCTGCCCTCCCTAGGGAGCATTTAAGACATGGGACATCAAGCCACTAGTAGCTACTACTCGGGACCCTCCCACCTCCATGACCCCTTTCCTGCTCCATGGATCTGCCCTCGGCCCCTTGGCCCATACAGAGAGCAGGAAGCAGCATCTACTGGAGACCCTCTAAGGACTGGGTCCCTTACATACTTCTAACTCATCTGATACCAAGGGAGGCTCCAGGCAGCAGGGATCTGGCAGTAGTGGGGGGTACCTGGCTTCAGAGCTGGGCTCTCGGGAACACTGGGAGCCCTCACTCTCTGCTCATACTCGAGACAATGTCAGATCTTCACAGAAGTTTCTCCAGCGGCGAGCAAGATTCTGCACTCTAATATGTTTCCTGCAAAGACTACTCCAAGGACGAGGTGTTGGCTTCAGTTTCTGTGTTATGAGGATGTCTCTGGCTACTTGCCCCCAGGTCTCAGTGGACTCACTGGTCAAATAAGGAGAGTGAACTAACCGTTCTTACGCAACTGAAAGCCCAAGCCCAGGCTGCATCTGCGAGATCACAGTTGCACTTGTGGTGTTAGGAGAAATACAATTCTTCTTTTTTTTAATCAAATAATCTCTATTATAGGTCACTTAGTTATTTAATGAAATCATTCCAGTTCCTGATACATACCCATTAATCACAATGCAGGCCCCATTTTCTAAAAAAAGTATAGCTTCTGGATAGCTAGGAAATATTTGTTTTCCTCATTAACAAGTAAGTTCTCTCTCTCCTTTAATATTTTGTTGTATATTGCTCTCTTTTTGTACCCTGTTATAGAGCAAGAAATCATCTTGAGCTTGATCCCATATCAAAGGACATAGGACCGTGTGTGTGTGTGTGTGTGTGTGTGTGTGTGTGTGTTTTGTGTGTGTATGTGTGTGTGTCAGCCCACAGCATCAAGTGAGGCCTGTTGATCTATCCAGGTGATTCGTACTCGTCCCCTCCTCTAACCCTGTGTGCACCTGCCAGCATAAGCCATTTCCTCCCACCTACCACTTTCTCACTTTCTTAATTTAATTTATCTGAGAGAGAGAGAAAGCGGACATGCCATGGCCTCTTGCCACTGCAAATGAACTTCAGACACATGTTCCAGATTGTGCATCAGGCTTGGCATGGATACTGAAGAATCAAACTGGGGCCCGCAGGATTTGCAAGCAAGGAACTTTAACTGCTGAGTCATCTCACAGACCCCTTTCTTCTTTGATTTCAGAAGGGTCAGCGACTTTGGGACACCCCCCACACACACACACACACTGGCTTGCTTTCTGAAACCTGAACCTCCGAAACAAGCTTGTCTTTGTTCTGACACCTAAGGGCAGCCTTTCAGGGTTCACTTGGGGTACAAGCCTCTGAGGGACACAGTACTTTGAGGTGCTCTCAGTAGACGGGCAGTATCAGGTCACTCATGAAACATTCATCTGCCTCCCTTAGTGTTTGAAACTTCTAGGTAATGACTGTAAATGACATCTGGACAATGGATGTGATGATTTTGTTACTTATGATCTAGCTGACCATGTCAAAGTCCAAAGATGCTCTAAATCCAGTTTGAAGAAATTCATCAACCAGTTAGTTGTGAAGTCAAGCAGGTGTTTATATTTTTTTCTCATCAAAAAGCATATGGTGGGGCTGGAGAGATGGCTTAGGGGTTAAGGTGCCTGCCTCCTAACCCTAAGAACACTGGTTCCAATCTCCAGGGGTTCCAGTCTCCAGGTCCCACGTTTAGACAGATGTAAAGTGATGCAAGGGTGCAATGCCGCACCTGGCCACAAGGGGGTGCACGCATCTGGATTTGTTCACAGCAGCTGAGACACTGCTGGCACGCCCATCTCTGTCTTCCTCTCTCCCTCTCTCTCTCTGTGTCTCTCTCCAAAAAAATAAGATAAAATAAAAAGTTTAAAAAAAAAAAAAAGCATATGGTGCTATTTGGATGAATTAGAAGCTGTTATGCTAAGTGAAATAAGCCAGGCACAGGACTAAAATACCTGAACTCATAGAACAAAAAAAGAACAGAATTGTGGTGGTTATGATGGTTTGAATCTACAATGTCCCCTACAGGCTCATGATTTGAATACTTGGTCCCCAGCTTGTGACACTATTTTGAAAAATGAGGAGCCTTTCAAAGTTAGGGTCTAGCTGGTGGGGATAGGTCACCGAGAGTGGCTTTTGGAGGTACTATCCTGGCCCCAGGCTCTGGTGCCCACCTTGCTTTCTGGTCCACCATGATGTGAGAAGTCTCGGCAACATTAACCTACTACCATAAACATCTGCCAAGCCTTCCTGTTGCAGTCAGGTGTGCATTGCTGGCAGAAATCACCCGACCAAGAGCAACTTGGGAGAAAAAAAAAAAAAGGTTTATTTTGGCTTACAGACTCAAGGGCAAGCTCCATGATGGCAGGGAAAATGATGGCATGAGCAGAGAGTGGACATCACCTCCTGACCAACATCAGGGGGACCATCAGCAGAAGAGTGTGCCAAACACTGGCAAGGGGAAACTGGCTATAACACCCATAAGCCCGCCCCCAGCAATACACTGCCCCGCAGGAGGTGTTAATTCTCAAATCTCCATCAGCTGGGAACCTAGCATCAGAACACCTAAATTTATAGGGGACACCTGAATCAAACCACCACACTTCCCCAGTACAATGCACTAAAATCTCTCCAAAACCCATGAGTCAAAATAAACCTCTCCTTTCTTAAAGTGCTTTCTCCAATCAGATATTTTGATCATAGCAGTTCAAAGACAACTAATGCAGCAGTTTCCAGGGGTTGAGGTGTGGGAGCAAAGGGAAGATGGTGGTCAAAGGCTACAAAGAGTACAAAGTTTCAGTTATACAAAATGAAAAGGTTTTGTGGCTCTAATGTATTCCCAGATAACAATTGTTATTAATACTTTTTTCTGTCATTGAAATGTATCAAGAAGATTTCAACACACACACACAGGGCAACTATATGAGATTATGGATTTCTTAATTTCTATGATTTGTTAATTATGGAAATCCTTTTGCAATCTGTGCATATATAAAATATCACATTCTACACCACAAAATATGTATTATTTATCTGGTGATTATATCTCAATACAGCAGTAATATAAAGGTATTTGGCCATTTTCACTATTTACCTATTAAACTCAATAAGTGAATTTCAACTCTATTACTAGTCTGAGAAAGTTAAAAAAATTGATACCTAACCCCATCCACAGTGTTATTTTTGGGAATGAATCCCCCAAATTGGTGATTTTTCCAAGTCTCCCAGTTCATTTAATTAATTTAATTCATTAATGAACATGCAGCCAGGACTGAAGACCACTGTCTAAATGATGCTAACTTTGACAGCTCATAGTTCTAACCCAGCCAAAAAGATAGATCATCTCTTTTTTTTGTTTTGTTGTTTTTTTGTTTTTTTTTTTTGAGGTTGGGTCTCGCTCTAGCCCAGGCTGACCTGGAATTAGTCTCAGGGTGGCCTCGAACTCACAGCAATCCTCCTACCTCTGCCTCCCAAGTGCTGGGATTAAAGGCGTGCACCACCACACCCGGCTTAGTCATATCTCTTAATGGAACAGTGTTTACTCATTCCTTGTGAGCATTAAAAACTAGACATGCGAACCTTAGTGTCTTCAGAAGGTCTTAGACACACTAATTGCATTAATTTCCTCATTTTTGTGACAAATCACCTGACAGAAGCAACTTAAGTGAGGGAAGATGTACCCTGGCTTGGTTTCAATCCATCGTGGTTGGCAAAGCACGGCTGAGTTCACGGCAGTAGGAGAACATAACCAAGGCTCCTCATATCTTGGCAGACAGGAAGCAAATAAGTTAGAACAGAAGCAGGGCTTGAAAAATAGGGCTTTCAGTGTGGGCCTTCAGAGACCCACCGTCACCAGCCGGGCCCCAGCAACTAAAGGTTCCACAGCCTCCCAAATAGTGCCACCATCTGGTGCTCAAACAGATGAGCCTGGGAGGACAATTCCAGCTAGTAAATTAACCGGACAACTGTTACAATGGATGTTGCTGACAGAGTGCCCTCCTGGGTCAGTACAGGTCATCACATCCTTCACTGGGGAGCAGCATACCTAGTAAAGATCTTCAATGACGACTCTCCAAGGATCAGACCAGGACAGGAAGCATGGAGAATTTCCATAATTAATACAAAAGGGGCTATCCAGTCAATATGGTGGCTCACACCTTTAATCCTAGCACTCAGGAGGCTGAGATAGGAAGATCACACCACAAGTGTGAGGCCAGCATGGGTTATAGGGTGAGGCCCAGGTCACCTGGGCTAGAGTGTGACCTTGCCTCAAAAAAAAAAAAAGGGGGAGAATAGACTCTCTTCATCACTCAGGAAATCAAAAATGCCTTTTCTACTAATTTGGGTGGGGGTGGCCAAGCAAGGACATGATAGTAACTGATTTGATTCTTAGGCTCTAATCCACACCAATATGCTCCTCTTAACCAGCTCAGTGCAGTTGTCTTATGCTCCGAGATGATCCTTGCAGTCACATGCACTTATTTCCATATGCCAGGCTCTACTGCAAGCACTCAAACACAGTCAGTCCTATTCGCAAGAGGCTCTCCTCTGTTTACCCCAAACCACAGGCTGGTACAGCCACGATGTTCTCTCTTTTGTCAGTATATTATACCTGGCACCAGGGGTCTCCAGAAATGGCTGTTCCACTATTGATCATTGTTACACCCTGTCATCTTACAGAGAAATCCATCAGGAATAATGGAAAGCTGTTTGCAGGGTTTATTGACCATTCATTGGCCTTTGACTGTGAACAGGAACCAGCTATGGGTTAAGCCTCATAAACTCCGTATAGACTTTCAGTAATTGAAACTCATGCAAAACTTGTCTCTTAGCGCCACGCTAAGATTGGCAGGTGTCTGGTAGACCAGAGAGCAATTCCGAGGTATGTGAAGTAGCCTATCGCCATCACTAGTGGTTAGATTTTGCTTTGAGGTATCGTGTTTCTCTGCTGCCCTCAATAGCAATGTCGAGTCACCCTATGTGTTGTTCAAATGGCCGTGTCATCAGTGGATAAAGGCATGCTAGTCCATGTAAACGTCAGGCACTAGCAACTGTGCTCGGTTCTGGAGGTACAGTCATGAAAAAGACAGGTCCAGGGCCTCCCTGGGTTAGCAGGGTGCATGGACAAATAACTAGCCAATAACAATAGAGCAAGAGGACTTCTGTCAACAAAGGCCACCACCATCGACTCCATCGCTCCTCCTTTCCTCTCTTTCTTTTAGCATCCTATGCACCACCAAGTCCCCAACTTTGTATCCTACGTATCAAGAACAAAATGGGTCTCTTCCAAATGGTTCCACATCAGCTCAAACATCAGCTCGTTATTATCAAGTCCATCTGGTTTGCCTCCTGATATGTGCTGGAGAGTCTGCACATTAACTTACAGATTTGCTCGTTTCTTCGTCCAACTCACCATTATTGAGTTACGATGGGTTGGCAACAGGAGAGACAAGAGCAAAAGAAAAAAAAAGAAAAAAAACACATGTTCCCTGAGCACACATGAGCACACAAAGCCACTGGTGAACTGTGATGCCGCCACACTGATTTATTGAAGATACAGCCGCAAAGCTAATTTAAGTGAATTCGCTTTGTGAGTTTCCCAGCCTGTGGTCCGAGCTCCCTGAATCTATGAGAATGGCATTAGCTGATGTCTCCCTGCAATCTTTAGGTTTCTCTTCCACTTGGATTTATACTCTTTAACATCATTTATCCTGCTCACTGACTTCAGCCCTTGAGGACCCAAAGAATTAATTTCAAAATCTGAAGGGCAAAACTCTGGTTGGACAGGTTCCTAAGGTGGCCACTGTGGCTTTCTTGGTGACAAATGTGACAAGTGATAGAAATAAGGTGGTACCTCAAGCCAGGACTCGCACCAATCACTTAGAAGAAATAGCATTTGTCAGTAGATAAAGAATGGCAAACGTCTGGCTTAGTTATAATCATGCCTCACCATATCAGACCTAACGAATTGATCCCAGATCTCTTTTCCTGTTGACCCCACACATGACCCTAGGTTCTCTTTAAACATAGTATTCTAGCAGCCACTGCCAATCAATCAGGCCTGGGTCCTGAGATAAAATCCATCATATCTGGGCTGGAGAAGATGGCTTAGCAGTTAAGACGTTTGCCTGCAAAGTCAAAGGATCCTGGTTTGATTCCCCAGGACCCATGTAAGCCAGATGTACAAGGAGGCGCATGCACCTGGAGTTCATTTGCAGTGGCTAGTGGCCCTGGTGCACCCATTCCCTCTCCCTCTCTCTCTCTCTCTTTCTCTCTCTCTCTCCCTCTTTCTCCCTCTTCCTCTCTCAAATAAATAAATAAAATATATGTTTAAAAATTTGTCATATCTGCCCTAGGACTAATAAACAGAGACTAGTACACCTCCTAAAACGTGATGAAAGCACTAAGACAGAGCCACAAAAGGGGTGCAGGAAGGGATGCCAGCATGCCAACTGAAGCTTCTTGGTCATTTGCAACCTTAGGAGTGTCTCTTCCCTGAACTCCAAATGACCGTCCAAGGAAGGATCTCTGCTTGGCTCCTTCTGGCCCAACCTGTGTCTAAGAGGTTGGCATCTTCTACTGGGACACACCGGAACAGAAGAGTAGAGTCCTTCTGGGAGAATAGAATTTTATAGAACTGAAGAGGGGCACTGCCAGTAGTAAAAGGCATAGTGTCATGGGACTCCCTGGAGAGACATAAAGAAATGTCTGTTTGTCACAAATAGAGAAGACATTGGCAGGACCCTCCAAGTCCAGCTTGATGAAACAATGAATTTATGAAGAATTACTGGTGGCTCAAGGGGAGCTATAAACCAGGGAAGTCGCAGGCCCAGCGTGGATGACTCATGGATAGGAGTCCCACCACAGTCCCATGTTTCCCTCTTAGATGACTTCCAGGTGGGGGGTGGCAGACCTCAAAAGGATCTTAGGAAGCCTCCCAAGTCTAGCACGTCTCCTGGGCCTTGTGAGCCTCATAAACCTCCCCCCACCATAAGGCAAAGTGAATAGATCCCATCACGTGAGTGTCTCATAGGGCTGGTCACAGTTGCTCTGATTCAAGGCAACAATGGCTGTGTCCAGTCAGAAGGAAACAGCTCTTCCACACATGGTGTAAATCAGAGAAGCTCTACACATTCCAGAAACACAGAAAGAAATGGAGCTGGAATGCCCAGTGCTGCCATCCAATTGGTGCTGTGGGGGTGGGGGGTCCTCAGGAAAGTTGTCATGGAGGCTGAGGCACTGGAAATCCAGATGGGAGGAATGGTGACAGGAAAGAGGACAGGAGGTCGACACTGAGTGATGTGCATGGAGACACTCCACTGTCACCATCAGCGATTCCTCCCATTCACGGTCTCCATCCTGCCCGTTTATAATCTGATTGTTTGCCTAGGACTGAGCCACCGGATTGGCTGCAGTCATTACATGTCAGCAATTGTACTGAAATCAAACGGATCGGCGTGTATGATTAGTGAATTAGCCATTGGCTTCCTTGATCTTGGTGATTATTCAAAGCGCAAAATATTCTCATAATAAAATTGGAATAAAGGTGGCATGCTTTTAGGTACAAATTAAAGTTCAACTGAATATTGTCTATAATAATGTGTCATAGAGATTCATGGTAATAGGACATTCCCTGTAGGGTTTTATTGCCTTCTTTACATAAGGTATCCCCTATGCCTCTCTCTCTCTCTCTCTTTCTCTCTGTCTTTCTCTCTTTCTGTCATACGCACACACAGAGGCACACAGGCACACAGGCACACATACTTTCTCTGCCCTTTGAACTGGAACAGTGATCCATTCCCTGTGATTAAATTAGTGTAAGTAATAAGATATCATAGCCTTGATTGATTTCTCCAGCAATGGTTATTAACCAGCCCAATTCAGAGGCAAGCAGGACCATTATTCTAAACATTGATTTCTGAACAGGCATGCAAGAGAAGGAAATTCTCAGCTACAGAGATATTCCGTGAGGAATTATCAGATAGGATGATATATAGTAAGGGTTCTCAGACATGGCAATGAACCCCATTGAATCCTTAAGCACCACAATGCACCGTCGGAGTCCACAGGGAGACTGTGTAATGCTGTAAATATACTTTGCTAATATTCTCAGGGAATATTTCTTCAACACACCACAATGTGTAAGAGCTGAGAACTATATTGTATTCCGATCATTATATTTAATCCAACAAATATGTGCTTGGTGACTTCTCTGAACTGCATTTGCTGGGCTCCAGAGTCAAGAAGAGATACAGTCACTACCATCAAGACACTGAGACTCAACGTGGTAGGTTTCACAAAGCGTGGATGGGAACCTGGAGTGTGGGTACTAGGTCAGAGTGAGGCTGCACATCGGATTGAAGGCATTTTTTCTGTTTCTTTTCTTTTCTTTCTTTCTTTCTTTTTTTATTATTTATTTATTTTGAGATAGGATCTCCCTGGGTAACCCTGGCTGGCCTTGAACTTCAGTCTTCCTACCTTGACCCCTTCCCCCTGCCAAGTGCTGGGATTATAGCCATGCACCACAACACTTGGCTCAGATGGGAGACTTGCACAGAATGGGGAGTAGGGAGACAAACAACATATGAGGTATTGAGAGCTATGACTCTCTCTAAGCTCCCAAGAGAAAATAAATGTACAAAAGAATTGAAAATTATTCCTCCCATTATTTAAACCCGTCTCCTGTCCATGAAGCAGAAGAAAAGAGAAGTAAAAACGCCTCGGCGTGGTTCCCTGCAAGGCTTTCCCCATCATATCCAACAGTCACAGGAAAAGCCTAAAGGTGCAACCCAAAGGCTGATCAAGAAGGGTTTGGTTTACATATACAAGTTCACTTCCTATGTCAAGGACAGTGATTCCTAACTATCGGCTCTGGGATCAGACGTTCTGCATTCAGATCCTGGCTCCAACACTGTTGGAGACTTACTCATTAAACTTATCATCTCCCAATTTCCCTACGTGTAATATGAGGTTAATGATAAAAATTTCTGTGTAAATTTGTTGTAAGAGTTACTTGAGGTAATATATACATGAAAAATTCTTACCTCACTGCCTGGAACACAGTGAGGCTCAAAAACTATTGTGATAATAATTGGTCTTGACCATTTTTCCTAAAGAAAAAAATTCATTAAAATGGCTTATAAGTTTACAAGATGATGAATAAGTCTCCTGCTTCCCTTCTCTGTTTTGTCTGACTCTAAACAAACAACCAAACCCACCCACTGAGAGAGGTGGCAGACAAACAAACAGGTCTCTCGCCTTCTGCTAGGAAGCACATTCTAACCATCAGAGCCGTGTTACATTACGATATACTACCATGGGAGGTTATGGGTTCAATGTCATTGTAAGTACTCAGAAAAGACTGCAGGGGCAGGGGAGATGGTTCAGTGGGTAACAAAACCTGCTCGCTTTTACTGCATAAGCATGAGGATCCACAGCCCTCAAATAAAAAGTTGTGCCTGTTACCCCAGTCCTGAGTGGGGCAAGCAGGAGAATTACTGGGGTCTGCAGCCAGTCTGACTTAAAATGTCAGTGAGAGATTCCATCCTAAGAAAACAAAACAGAAGAGTGATAGAGGAGGATCACCTGATGTTCTCCCCTGGCCACCACAAGTGCCACATCCACACATACATGTATGTACACTATACACCACATACACACACACACACACACACACACACACACACACTTAATCCCAGCACTCAGGAAACAGAGGTAGAAAGATCATCATGAGTTCGAAGCCACCCTGAGACTACATAGTAAATTCCAGGTCAGCCTAGGCTAGAGTGAGACTCTACCTCGAAAGAAGAAAGAAAGAAAGGAAGGAAGAAAGAAAGAAAGAAAGAAAGAAAGAAAGAAAGAAAGAAAGAAAGAAAGACGGAGGGAGGGAGGGAGGGAGGGAGGGAGGGGGGGGGGGAGGGGAGGGGAGGGGAGGGGGAGGGGGAGGGGAGGGAGGGGGGAAGGGAAGGGAAGGGAAGGGAAGGGAAGGGAAGGGAAGGGAAGGGAAGGGAAGGGAAGGGAAGGGAAAGAAAAGAGAAAGAGAAAGAAAAAGAAAAAGAAAAAGAAAAAGAAAAAGAAAAAGAAAAAGAAAAAGAAAAAGAAAAAGAAAAAAATCAAGATAAAAGTTTGTTTAAAAGAAAATGGGAAAAAAAGAAAAGACTGAAAAGCAAGTATAGTTTCAGGGACTTCTGTCCTCTTCCCAGGAGTCAGTTGGATCACAAGGGGTTCCAGGGTCTTGCCTAATCTAATTGGCTGATTCAATGGCACAGTAGTAACCATGTGCTCTGGCTGCTCATGGGATGATGATAGGGGAAGTTCCAGCCACTTCATTTCTTACCCCCAGCCCTGAAGAGAGAGCTGGCAAGGTAGAGACATTCGGTGGCTCTTAACTAAACTAAAACTACAGAAAGTGCAAATGGAATTAATGCATATTGACATTGCAAGGCTTTCCAAAAACATTCTTGAGTTTCCTCAAAAACAGAATCTGCAGGTGGCTTCTCTGTAACTGCCATTTTTCTCTTTGTTAAGTCCCACCCGTGTCCCCCATAAATAAGATGCATTTCCATTTCTTTTTTAAATAAGGTGTGTGTGTATGTATGAGAAAGAGAGAGAGGTGTGTGTGTGTGTGTGAAGCCTGTGTGCCTATGGGACTTTTCCAAGTCTCTTATTTGTCTGAATGTCATTGATTTTTTTTTGCCTAATTGTTATTCACTATGCTAATTTCACCCACAAATCTCACATTCTATTGATCAAAAAGTAATAAACTCTCCAACAAACAAAACAAGCATTATTGCAATGTTGGGGAAACATCAGTTACTATCAATAGCATATTTACAATGATCTTTAACCCACATTTTACCCAGGATGCACTGCATAATGCTGCTGCACAGGCCTAGGCAAAAGAGGGCTACTGACAAAAGCAGTCTGTCTTTTCTTGACTATGAAAGGAGAAGGAAACGCAGCTTAAAGATGCCTAAAGATGTCCAGTAAGGAATGACCGGACAGAATAAATGTGATCACCTCAGTGGAGAAGTCTATGATCTATCTCTCCACTTACTCTTCCTGTATCCTTCTTTAGCTTCTTGAAAATTATGTCATTTACTACAAAACCATATAAGAACACATAAGACTTCATGTTTCTGTTTCATATGGTTTGACATGTTTTGCTTTTTAATTAGCATATATTAATTGTACAAAAGAAGAGGTCTAATAAGGACATTTTCATAAATATATATAGTGTGCTCTGATCCTGTTCACTGCCCCTTTTCTCTCTCTTGTCTCTCATCCCCATTTTCTCTGTCTGCCCCTCCTCTTCCCAAATAGTCTCTGCTTTCATGGTTAAGGTACTCTTTTAGTCATGTAGAAAGGACAAAAGTGGGGGCTTGAGAGATGGCTTAGCGGTTAAGGTGCATGCCTATGAAGCCTAAGGACCCTGGTTCGATTCTCCAGGTCCCACGTAAGCCAGATGCCCAAGGGGTGCACACATCTGGTTTGTTTGCAGTAGCTGGAGGCCCTGGCACACCCATTCTCACTCTCCCTCTCTTCTCTTTCCCTCTCTCTCTCTCTCTCTCTCTAATAAATTAAATAAAAATAAAATCTTTAAATAAAAACAGAAAGTACAAAAGTGAGCAGGACATCTTTTGCCATGCCCTCAAATTAATACTCCCTTAAAAAGAAGAAAATGTCAATGGTTGGGCTGGAGAGATGGCTGAGCAGTTAAGGCACTTGCCTGCTAAGTCTAAGGACCCAGGTTCAACTCCCCAGTCAGTACCCATGGAAAGCCAGATGCACAAGATGGGGCATGTATCTGAGTTCATTTGCAGTGGCTAGAGGCCTGGTATACCCATTCTCTCTATATCTGCTTCTTTTTCTCTTTCTGTCTCAAATAAATAAATAAATACAATTTTCGAAAAGAGAAAATGTCAGTGGTTTAAGTGAGCTGGTAGCATAGCTGATCTGTCATACCCGTTCGGGTCATCCTGGTACGTGTTGCACTGCCCAGTCCTACTTCTGGGGTGGCAATATCCTCTTCTTTCCTTTCTTTGTCTCTCTCCTCTTCTTTTTTTCCCTGTGGTACCAGGAATAGTAGGCCAGGACTTGTGCTATGCAAGTGTTTTACTGAGATGTGTCACCGGCCCCTCTTTTTATATTTTTCTCATATCTCCCTTGATAGCCCAGGCTGGCCCTGAAACTACAATCTTCCTGCCTCAGCCTCCCAAGTATCTTGTATTACAGGCCTTCACCACCGGGCCCTGCTTCCTTCCTCTTCCTTCTGAGGACTAATAGCTATGTCCTGGAAGTGAACCATCTGAATGCGGAAAGAGTAACCCTAGCCCCTCCTGCTTGTCTGCATCTCGCTGGTCCTGGCACCTGTCCTTGAGGTTTTTAAACTGGAACTGGAGAAGCCAGAGACAATCAACCCATTGGGGCCACAGGAGCTCAGACAGTTCCAATTCTAGCCAAATGCAGGAAGATCGTGTGAAAGAAGAGTGTGGACCGGCTGGGAGGATCAGAGATAAGAGATGGAGGAATGGATTCCTGGCGATATTTAGGACTCATTCTAAATAGTTCTTAACCTCAAGATTTGCTTGTGTGAGCTGACAGTTTCAACTAGATCTCTGTTACCACCCAAACAGCCATGTCTGACAGAAGCCTGGCATGAGATGAAGAAACTCAGGGCACATGACCTCCTGGCATGACCCTTCCCCACCCAACCACACACACACACACACACACACACACACACACACACACACACCCTTCAGAAAGATGATCCTGGGGTTGGGGAGATGGTTTTCTTGATAAAGCACCAGTCATATAAGCATGAGGACCTGAGTTTGGATCCTCCAGCACCTGTGTAAATGCCAGGCGGTCATGGTGACCTGTCTGTAATCCCATCGAGGACACAAGGGGACAGGAGATCCCCAGGGCAAACTGATTAGCCAAATTAGCTGAATCAGGGAGCTCTGGGTTCAAGTGAAAGACCTGTCCTTTCTCAATAAATAAAGTGGAACAAGGTGAAGGAAGACACCTGACACCAACCTCTGGTTTCCAAACACATGTGCATGCATGTAGGATGCGTGTACACATTAGAGTATGCATGCACATACACAGGCTCATACACTCCACACACACACACACACACACACACACACACACGCCAAAAAGAAAAGAAAAAAATCAGAAAGAAAATCCTTAAATGATTTTGAAGGCATGGGCAATATGAATATTTATATTTTCCCCAGTATTTTTCTAAAAAAATAATAATTAATGTACATCTCTACAAGCATAGCCATGAGGTTAATTCTTGGATATTTTGACAGGTATTAACCCACAAATAGTTCATATAACTCTACCCCACCCCCCGTATACACAGCCTTTGAGCAACAAGACCACTGTTAATCTCTGTAACTTCAGACAGAGCAAAAGGATATAGCGAGAAGGGAAGGTGATCAGATAGGTAAGGTTCTGATAGCAGGGGTATTTATAAGTCAAATAAAACATCAACAGAGTGTTAAGTCACTGTGCTGGTGGCATAGTTCTCACTAAAAACCATGCTCAGCTGTTCAGAATGCATTGTGAAACCTTCAGTGATACGAAAGACAGGTCAAACTGAAGTATACCCAAAGCCCAAGGACTGACAGCACCCAATCCATCCCAGCAGGTCCTCTGATGGATGGATAGAAAGTCCTACCTCGTATTAAATGGAAGCCTCTCTGTATGTTATACTCATTGATTTTATCCCTGGAGGAAACTACAAATCGATCTCATCTTTGATCCACAGACTTCAGGGTTTTTCAAAACATCAAAAGCAATGCCCATGCTCCCAAAGAGCCCATCCTTTTCTGGAAAAGTCCTGCTTTCTGCAGTCAAGTTTCACCTGACCAAACTTTTAAGGCCCTTCACCACATTAGGACAGAGCCTTCTGAAGGGGGAGATGTCCCACACCACCTGCATGGAGGCGGTGCATGCTAGGCAGTGTCGCCTCCGAGCACCTGCCCGACAGTCATTTGGTTGACTGTGGGACTAATGCTGTCACCAGCTGACCAAATCTAGTGGCTTCTCCCTCACACCTTAGTTCTGAACTTTGCATTTGTCCTATATATGAAATATCGCACTTATGTGATTTGATTTTATCAAGAAGAGGTGGCAATGGCCACAGATAGCTTAAAAGAAAAATTAACACATTTTTCATAAAAATATAGCATCATATGGACAAAGATATAGTCAAAGATAAAATAGTAAGTAAAACTTTGGTAAATATTTAATATGTATGACATAGATAATATTTTTAACTCATAGAAATCATACATATCAATTTTAAACCAAACAAGTAAACACAGATATATCTTTTTTAAAACTCATTAAATATTCAATGAATAAAGCCAAGCCTGGTGACTCATGCTTCTAATTCTAGAATTTAGGAGGCCCAGGCTATAGATTGAGTTCCAAGTCAGCCTGGGGTAGAGGTAAATGAAAAAAACAAAGAAAGCTATAGCTCAAAATAGTAATACTGCTTATTTTGTGCTAAATGTGATTATTTTTTACATATTTGAATCATTTGAACTTTTACACTATGTCTTATTTGTATAACCAGTAAAAAAAAAATTCAATAAACATATTTTCACTGAAGAGAAGACAAAAATCAAGTAGGATAATAGCTAGAGGTCATAAGTGTGAAGAAAAGGAAAGCTTGAGGAGGCAATGTCAAAGAAGAGTTCACTGCTATGAGGAGGATGAGGGATGACGTGCAGGGAGAGGCCTTTAACAGTGATATTTTTAACAGCAAATTCTTTTTTTCTGCTGTGGGGTGTGCGGGGTCATGTGTATGTATTTTTGCATGTGTGTGGTTGCAGGTGTGGAGACGTGCCAGAGGAGGTCAGAGGACAATCTCAGGTGTTAGCTTCAGGAACACGGGCCCATTCTTTGTGGAGATAAGGTCTCTCACTAGACTGGAGCTTACCAATTAGGCTGGGCTGGCTAGTCAGTGAGATCTAGGGACACTGATATCCCCATTTCCCCAGCACTTACCACCTTCGTACATGGGCGCCAAGGAATGATCTTGCATCATGTTTGCAGAGCAAGCACTTCACCCACCGAGCTATCTTCTCAGCTTTAAACTTCACAGTCCTGTGAGAGACTCATTAGCTGAGGGACACATGGACAGCTAAGTCCTTATTCTTTTCAAGCTCCCCAAAGAAATCCTATACAAGAAGATATCTATCGGTCGCCTATCTAGAACTGACCTCTGCCTATCACACCACACACACACACACACACACACACACACACACAGAGTCCATGGTCCTCCATCTGTCTCTTATTTACACAGAATCACACATGTTCAAATCAGCTCCTCCACAGTAAGTTTGCCAAAGCAGACCAGACTCAACACAGAGATCTGTGAAAAACTTCCAAAGCATTAAATACAGAAACAAAATCTGTTCAAGGCATAAGCTTTGGAATAAGCAGATAGATAGAGATACACTCTTTAATCGCACCCATCCCTTTCCGTCTCTTCATGCACGGTTCTTCTATGGCAGAAGCATTTTTCACAAACACAGACCCTCTTTTGTTTAATTAATAATCCCTACAGACATAAATCACCCCAGTAGCACCCTCTCTAAGCAGCCCTTGGCAATGACCTACTTTAACAGCCTTTCATGTATAGCTTGGGTTTACTATGTATTTTGAAAATTACTGCTCAATAGCTATTTTGGGTGATCAGCATTTTCCTTGGTAACTTTAGCAATGACGACCCATTTTTCCCACCTATGAAGAAAGAGTAATAGAATACTAGAACTGAATATAACAGCCAAAGAGAAGAGGCTACTCATTTCCCCAATAATAATACTAGTGATTAAAAAAATAAAATAAAATAGCACCTATGGAGCAATTACTGTGCATTGCCTCATTAAATTCTAAAAACAACCCTAATATATTTTAGACATATTATTGTCCCCATTTAGCTGATGGGAAAACTGAGGCAAAGCAACTAAATCATACAAGCTGCCAGGAGTAAAAATGGAATTAAGACTCGCTGGCAGGCTCAAAGGCTGACATTGTCCACCAAGCCATGCCAGCTCTCTCCTGAGAATAAAGCTGGGTGTCCCTTGACTGCTGGTGACATGCCAGACACCCACTAAACATCATCATATTTATTTATCCCAATGACACCAAGTTGGTATTATCCCTCTTTCCTGAACAGTCAATTCAGGCTCTAAGAAGAGCTTTGAGGATTTGGAATATAAATCTCTCCTCTCCTTTGATTACTTTTATTTTTTATTGGTGTGAGAACACTTGGCATAATGTCCATCTTCTGAGAAAAAAATGTTTCAGTGTACAATGCCTTGCTAGCTACAGATCATGCTGAGCAGCAGACCCCTAGAACCTTGTCAACTTGCATAGTTGAAGCTTTATAGCTCTTGAGTGAAGACTTGACTTTTTCCCCTCTTTCTCCAGCTCCTGGCAGTCACTGTTATACTGTTCTGTGTCCCCTACCTGCTAGTGTGAGCTTGACTATTTTACATACTTCATGTATGTGAAATCATGCAATGTCTGTCCTTCTGCACCCAGCTTTTTTGATTTAGCTCAGTGTCCTCCAGGTTTAGCCATCGTATAGTAGATGACAGGTTCTGTTCTTCTCAATGCTGAGCAATCTTCCACAGCGTGTGTATGTCACATATGACATCTTGGATACAGGGTAGATCAGAGCCAAGAGGCAGAATGAGGAAGGACAAGGGGCAGGACATGAAATAACTGACTCCTAGAGGTCTCTGTGGAAGAGTAGGAATGAGGGAAAATTGAAACAACGAATGAAGGGGAGGAAACGGTCAACACATTGGCTCTCCTTCTTGACACTGATCTTGGCCCTGATACAGATTCTAAGCGGGAAAGTCCATGGTTTGTTTCCATGGTGCTGGTTTGTTGTTGTTTTGTTTTTGTTTTTCAAGGTAGGGTCTTACTCCTAGCCCAGGCTGACCTGGAAATCTCAGGGTGGCCTCAAACTCATTGCAATCCTTCTACCTCAGCCTCCCAAGTGCTGGGATTGAAGGTGGGTGCCACTAGCCTCTCTAGGATGCTGTTAATCAAATAAAAGCCTTATCTTCTCTTCCAATGACACAATTTCTTAGAATGGTGCATGAAATCCCACTCAGTTTCCAGCTACTTCATAGCAGCCCAGCAGTTGAAACTATCTACAAAATGGAACATTCTGGAAAAAGCAACACTCCCAACTCTAACCTCCTCTTTTCTACAGAACTGGCTTGAAATACTGGCTTGAGTTTTAGAAGACTAAAATAAACATGATGAATGTTATTTGAAAGATCTAGGATGTCATTATGTATTGCATTTGTTTGCCCAAAATCCATTTTATTAGATTATTATTAATTAGCATTTGTTTAGTATCAACTATGTGCTCACAGCCAGACGAAATATGTAAGAGAATATCAAACCCCAGGATGGGTCCACATAAGATTTCTCAAACAGCTTGCCACCCACAATGAACTCCCCAGAGATATTATGCATATTCCAAAGAAATGCTCTGACAATCAATTTTCAACTAAAATAATCACTTTCTACCAATAGGACCTTGCATGCATTCACCATATGTGACAAGCAAAGCCTAAGCCAAATAAAATTTAAAAGGAAAAAAGGGTAAAATGGCATACAGAGTGACAAAAAAAAATCCATGGGACTCAAATTGTAAATAATTGAAAATAGAAACTTACTATGAAAATCATTCGTCAATTATTTTATTGTAAGGCCATCTATAAATTGAAAGTAAGTCTAACAATGCAGATGCGTGCATGCGTGCGTGCGTGTGTGTGCATTTGTTGCAAGCATCTCTCTAAAGTGCATTTAAAAAAATCCTGGGTAGATTTTTGCCAAATTTGGAAGGTGTATATGGGCACTGTCAGTAGCTTTCTATCTTATTTTCAGTCTCTCAAAGGCAGTCAGTAAGGATTTGGATGGGAGCTGATTATTTCTGATGACAGAAAAACATTTTTGAGAAGGTATAAGATGGAAGAGAACCTGGTTAAAGGCTGTGATAATAAACTTATTACCCCCTGGGCACTGGGAGCTTAATCCTGTTGGGTGCTCATTGAAAAGAAAGAGTTCAGAACATTCCTTGGAGCTGTCCCACTGACATATGACAAGGTAGACATCTGCCCAAGAATCTAGTGTAGAACTCCTGTAAGGTGAACTTCAGGAGACTTCAGTTTCTCTGTGCATAGTCAGACAGGTACACAGGAAGCCATGGACGTGGATCATGAATTATTAAGTCTATGTACTTGTGTCTAGGAATATATGATCTATATTATACAAATAATGTAGCATGGGACTGGAGAGATGGCTTGGCAGTTAAGGCACTTGCCTGCAAAGCCTAACAACCTAAGTTAGATTCCCCAGTACCTACGTAAAGCCAGATGCACAAAGTGGCGCATGTGTCCAGAGTGCATTTGCAACAACTGGAGATCCTAGTGATCCATTCTCTCTATCTCTCTCTATTTGCAAATAAATAATAAACAAATAAAAATATGTAAAAGACAAATGATGCAGCATGTTGCTTGCCCTTAGCAAACAGGCCTGGCTTCCCCCATCCTCTTCCTCCCTCTGGATTTCCTTTCACTGAAAGACCTGGTGACATTGAGACTGAAAAGAAGCCAGCCAGCCATTACAGTGGTCCATATGACCCCACTGTTCTCTAATAAATATACTTGAAAACTTTATATTATAAAGATAATTTAGACTATATACATTCCATTTAATACTCTCAGTGTTTCCTTGGGGTAACTATTTCTAGTTCACTTTTTTGTTGTTGTTGTTGTTGTTGTTGTTGTTGTTGTTGTTGTTTTGAGGTAGAGTCTCTCTCTAGCCCAGGCTGACCTGGAATTCGCTATGTAGTCTCAGGGTGGCCTTGAACTCACGGCAATCCTCCTACCTCTGCCTACTGAGTGTTGGGATTAAAGACATGCACCACCATGCCCGGCCTCTAGTTCACTTTTTGTATCACTTTGCCCTTAAATTGTTCCTATAATTTTTCCTATAATTTCTTTTTCTGTTTTTATTTTCATGACAGAGAGAAAGACAGAATTGCTGTGCCAGGGCCTCCAGCCACTGCAATTTAATTCCAGACGCGTGCACCACCTTATGTGCATCCATCACCTTTTGTGCCCGGCTTACGTGGGTTCTGGACAGTCAAACCTGGGTCCTTAGGCTTAGCAGGCAAGTGCCCTAACTGCTAAGCCATCTCTCCAGCCCTAATTTCTTTTCTTAATAAGTGTATATTTATGACATAAATCACATGCAATATTATGACATCCTCATGCACACATATATAAGGTACTCTGATGGCATGCACCCCTAACTGTCCTCTCTTGGCCCCTCACCGATTCCTCTCCTCTTTGTACATAGTCCACGGTTTACTTTCATGGCTTTTTGGGGGGGAGAGGGGAGTCTAGATCTCCCAGAATAATGCAAAACACACAATAGTTTTCTTTCTAGACTTTGTTTTATGTGTGTGTGCGTGTGTGTGTGCATGTGTGTGATGTGGTGCATTATGTGTGATGTATGCACATGTCTGCGTTTCAGGTTCAAATGTTTGTGCATATATATGCACACTTGCAGAGGCTGGAGGGGAACGTGAGGTGCCTTTCTCCACTGTTCCTCGATAGACTTCCTCGAGACAGATCTCCTCCCTCAACATGGAGCTGCAATTTTATTTTTCAGTCAGCAACACTTGGCAGTGTTCCCTGTCTAGAGTTACAGACGTGGGTGGCCATGCCCGGCTTTTTACATGGGTTCTGGAGAGTCAAACTCAGTCCGTCTCAGACCTCATGCTTAAGTGGCAAACTCGAAACTGTTGCACCATTTCCTCGACCCGTCCTTCTGAATCATATTTCACTTACCATGGTGATCTCCAGGGTCATCCTTTTTTTTCTGTAAGTGACATTATTTTTTAATTTTTTTTATTATTAACAACTTCCATAATCATAGATAAGAGATCATGAGGAGTTCCCTTCCCCACCCCCCATGCTTTCCCCTTCACAACGCCACTATCCATCATATCCCCTCCCCCTCTCAATCAGTGTCTCTTTTATTTTAATGTCTTCATCTTTTCCTCCTATTATGATGATCTTGTGCAGGTAGTGCCAGGCCCTGTGAGGTCATGGATATCCAGGCTATTTTGTGTCTGAAAGAGTACATTGTAAGGAGTCCTACCCTTCCTTTGGTTCTTATGTTCTTTCCACCACCTCTTCCTTTTGAGTCATCCCAGAGGTCAGCGCCATCTGAAAATAGAAGCTTTTCTAGCCAAAAGTGAGAGTAGCATGAATATATGGGTATGGGCATTAAGAGAAGTGCTTACCAGGCAGTTTGGTGAGCATAGTATATACATTTAGCCAGACACCAGCAGGCGTTACACCCCTAGGGCTCATGACTTCTCCCATTATAGGTATCTCAGTATCAGACTTGTATTCCCTCCCATGGAGTGGGCCTCCAGTCCAATGGCTGAATAAAACTCCATTGTGTATGTATACATTTTCCTCATTCATATATCTCATGGATAATCCTGACATTTCTTCAGCATTGCTCTTAATGATTTTATATTTGATTTTTTTTATTTTGATGTATTTTTCACCTACAATGGTGTAATAATAGTTGTCTGAGTAAAATTTCATCTCACTTTAGCTTTCAACCACTGCATTCCTAACCAGAAAGGCCCCTCGAAAAGCAAATGTCCAGGAGTAAAATACTGTGATAAAGTCCATAGAACTTTTCAATTTAATTTTATATTTGTGAATATAAAGACACCTAGTATTTGCATATGTAAACTTTCAACTGAATCTTGAAGAAGACTCAGGTGACAGTTAATTTCAAAGCTCTACTTTATTGAATAAAAAAATACACCTAGTGCATTAATGAGGCATACCTGTGGGGGTTTCTTTGAGGATGTTTCTAGAGGTGAACTGAGAGGCAAAGACCACCCCTGAATATTTATGTCAGTATGTATCTTTCCTCTGTAACTTCACACAGGTATCCACACACATGAATACATCACACACACACACACACACACACACACACACACACACAATCACTACCGATACTTGCAAACTGCTGCCTCACACAAATGACAGATCAACATGAGTAAGTGAATGAATAAGTAGAAATTCATCATTTTGAAGTACTAAACATTTTTATTCCAAATAATATAGCAACCCAGTACATAAGGCAGACAACCCAAAATATACAAAGAAAATTTGGTTAGAGCACAATTACAATGGAAGAATTTAATGTACCTCTTTCTGTTTCTAACCAGAAAAGTCAGGGTGGAGTGGATGAAGACTTTCAAATTAAATAATCAAAAAGTTTGACTTTTTGGTTACAAAGTAACCAAATTTCCAATGTCAGTGGCAATGTAGGGGGAATTATAGTTTAATGGAGCTGCTTGGGACACTCTTCCCCTTGTTTTTCTACCATGAAAGAAGTTAAATTATTTAAAAAAATTCTCCTGAGTGGTTGCAGGTCACTATGGATCAGTGAGGTTTCCCTTTAGAATTCAGATGTGAAACATTAATAAGTTTGAGAGGGACAAGATTTACCAACTTGGGAGTATTTTCTCTGCTATGCCCACTCTATCCTCATCTCACTGCCTGGGAGAACACTCCCTTCATTAGACAAGATCCTATGATTTGGGAATCAGCCAAAGGACTTAAGAAGGAAAGAAGAAGGAAAAGAGAATAGAACAGTTCGATTCAGAAGGGCTTAGGTCTTGCATCAGAAGGATCCAGTCTGACCTGCTGTCGAGCCTCATAGGCCACTGAGCCTTAAAAATAACCCTGAGGATTTCTAAGGAGCTTTCCAGTAAAGACATAAAAAGAGCGGATTTAGGGATCTTGGGGTGGTGGGGTGGACAAGAGGATGAAACCTGCATTTGGAGGAGTTTTCAAGAGAACGACCAGAAATCCTCTTAGCATGAGATCAAACACCATGATGTCCCAAAGAATGGACGGACCATTCTGAACAAGCAAAAGAACTCGTATTTTTCCTGTTCAAAAACTCCTTCCCTAGGGCCCAACACACACTAGATGATGCTCTGCTACTGAGCTATATCCCAACCCTTCAATGACTTCATTTTACAAATGTGACTCATTTTCATCTAAAATTTAGAAAATAATAAATTAAAACTACAGTAACCACTCTCTAATTGGACTGGAGGCCCGCTCCATGGGCCTGGTACTGAAAACCTAGTCAAAAGCCTAATGCTGGAGAGGTCATAAGCCCTCAGGTAGTAATGCCTGCCGTTGTCTGGCTACATGCATATATTATGCCCACCAAACTGTCTTATAAACACCTTTAAAAAAATGTTTCTACCCATATGTTAATTCTACTCTCACTTTTGGTTAGAAAAGCTTCTTTTTTCAGGTGGCAGTGACCACTGAGATGACTCAAAGGTCACTACAGTGTTGAAAAAGTGAAAGTGGACAGTTCAGCACTGAGACATCTCCATCACACCCTCCAAGGCTCAGAGTCCATTGAGGAAGAGGTGGCAGAAAGAATGTAAGAGCCAAAGGAGAAGTAGGACTGCTTACAATGCAATCATCCTGACACAAAATGGCTTTGATATTCATGACCCCACTGGGCCTGACTCTACCTACACAAGACCTTCATAATAGGAGAAAAAGATGTTGACATCAAAATAAAAGAGAGATGAACTGAAAGGGGGAAGAGTATTCGATAGAGCATGGATTTGAGACTGGGAGAATAGAGGTGGGGAGGGAATTATCATGGTTTATTGTGTATACTTATGGAAGCTGTCAATAAAAAAATTAAAAAGAAAAAACTACATGTTTTCAAAAAGGGTCCAATCTGCCATAGGTGTTACAAATTTGGGAAGGCATGGGAAGGCTTTCCTAACTCTTGCTCTGGCTTCTGAATTCAATCTTTTTAATCTTTGAGAAATAAGAATCCAAGTGAGAATTGCCTTTAAATAATCAGAGCCTCCTTTTATTGGACAACCATTGACTGATACATGCACACATGGTCCATGGAACTGTTTGTATAATCTACTAGTAACAGTACAGGGGTCCCTTAAAGAATAGCAGCATTGCCTGGAACATTGTCAGAAAAATAAACTGCCACACCCACCTCCAGACCTGTGAGTGGAAATCTCTGCAGGAAGTCCAAGAATATGTTTAACAAGCACTCCTTCTCATATACTAAATTTGGACACTCATAAAACCAGGTAAGTTGATGATCTTTCTGGAGCCTGTAAGAGTTTCACTCTGAGTCCAGAAAAAGGTTTGCTTCAGAAAGACGTGGATGGGGCTGGAGAGATGGCTTAGCCATTAAAGTGCTTTCCAGCAAAGCTAAAGGACCCATGTTTAATTCCCTAGTACCCATGTAAAGCCAGATGCACAAGGTAGCACATGCATCTGGAGTTTCTTTGCAGTGGCTAGAGGCCCTGGCATGTCCATTCTCTATCATCTATCTATCCATCTATCTATCTATCTATCTATCTATCTATCTATCTAATCTTTTCTCTCTCTCTCAAATAAATAAATAAAAAAGACATGGGTGCTTAACCGCTAGGAACACCTACAGAACAAGTGTGTTTATCCACCACACGAAGCTCTTCCTGCCTTCCCAAATGTCTTTGAAACTATCGATCCCTTTCCCATAAGCCTCTCGGATCCTAAAATGGTCCTCTGTAAAACTGATGTTCCTCAGTGGCATCAGGATGCAAAGCTAGCTTCATCCAAGGCAGGACTTGCTAAATTTGGAATATTTAAGGCTTGCTTTATTTTGGGAGATGGAACATTTTTCCCTGAACTTCAAGGCTCAGTGACTCCATGGGGCAGCAAAAGGCTTGCTTCTTTTCAAAGGATCAGGGTGTAAATCCCAAACTGAACCCTTGAACTGGGTTGATGATGTCTCTAGAAAATACATCTGTCCAAGTGTTAACTCCCAATATTTGTTCCCATTTCCTAATTTGGAAAGAATGCCTTTACAGATGTGAGTAAGAATCTGGAGATAAGGTCATCTCATGAGATGATCTCGTCTTAAAGATGATATTATCTTACAAGAGAAAAGAGGGGGAGATTTGAGACAGGGGGACACAGGCAGTCACTTTCAAGATGCTAGACTTGTAATCATTAAGGGAAAATGTTGGACCTTGACACTTCTGAGTCCCAAGTCTTTCAAGAAAGTATGGCACTTTCAGACTAGAGACATAGCTCTGCCCACATGTTTGCCGGGAAAGGGCACTCAAGCCCCAGAGAAAGTCAAGATAAAGCGATAACTGAGAGAAAGTTGGCACAGATGGGTGCATGGAGTCTTAAGGCTCCTAATATAGTCTACCACACTTGGGCAAAACCAAAGAAACACCCTAACCTCTAAGTCATTCACTGTGGAACCCCTGAGTCATGCCCCACTCTAAGATGTACATGTCTAGTCAATTAACCGAGTAAAAAGCAACCCCTTTGTTCTTTTCAAATACATCCATGAGGGGCTGGAGAGATGGCTCAGTGGTTAAGGCACTTCTAAAGATATAGGTTCAATTCCCTAGTACCCACTTAAAGCAAGATGCATGCATCTGGAGTTCATTTGTACAGCTAGAAGCCCTGGCCCATCCATTCTCTCTCTCTCTCTCTCTCTCTCTCTCTCTCTCTCTCTCTCTCTCTTTCTCTCCTTGGAAATAAATATAATATTGGGCTAGAGAGATGGCTTGGTGGTTAAGGCACTTGCCTGAGAAGCCTAAGGACCCAGATACAATTCCCCAGGACCCACATAAGCCAGTTGCACATGGGGCCCATGCACCTGGACTTCATTTGCAGTGGCTAGAGGCCCTGGTACAAACATTCTCTCTCTCTCTCTCTCTCTCTCTCTCTCTCTCTCTCTCTCTCTGTCAAATAAATAAATAAATAAATTATTTAAAATAAACATAATATTTAAAAGCTAAAAATCCAAACACCCATGAAACCCATAGTAGGTATCAAGCATTACATTTTTCAAAGACCCCTTTCAGATAGGGAACTAGAAGCCTCCTCTTCCACATAGCTCCCCGTGTCTTCTCTCGTGCTCCAGAAAGGGCCCCTGATTCTGCCAACAATCAGCCCAAGACTCCTGTGTTCAAGCTTGGTGCCTGGCTCCAGCTGTCCTTCCTCACTCCTTCCTTGCAGCATCCCTGGCAGGATTCTGCCATGCTATCTCACAGAGCCCAAGAGTGCCACTTTGATGTGTTCATTTCCTAAGAAAGCCTTCTTCTCATTACTCTCCCTTTCCACCACAAGGAGCAGGCGAGAAGGAAGAAAGGTCACAATGACTACACAGAAACTCAGGAAACCTGACATGGAACCCCTTAGCCTCTGAAAGCAGCACGGGAAACAGATCATTGTCATAAGAGCCAGATAAGACGTGTGTCTTGCTACTTTCACCCTGCCTTGATTCAGAACCTTCACTCCTATCTTCTGCATTGTTTTCCCTCCCTAGCTACTCAGCCTCTTGCATAACTCAGCCCTGAGGGAATGTTCTAGTCAGGGTTCTCCGGACAAACAGAATCACTAGGACACATTCAGATACAGAAGGTCACGTGACAACGAAGGCTGAGAAGCCCTATCACCTCCGTCTCAAGCTAGAGTCCCCAGAAGCTGGTGATAAGGGTTTCAGCTTGAACTTGAAAGCCAAAAAACTAAGGGAGCTGGTGACCTCAGCTAGTGCAAATTCAAAATCCCAAGGTGCTAAGGGGAGCAGAGACCAGAGAAATCAGTACGGCTTGGGATCACAAGTCCATATTCACAGAGAAACTTTGTCTTGAGGAAATACATGGAATAACATCCAATATTCTCCTCTGGCCTCCACACACATGCACAAGCATGTATGTGCATAGTCACATACACATGCATACCCCCCACACACCACACCCCATTACAGAAGCACACACACACACACACACACACACACACAAAATACAGAAAACAAATAGAAACGTGGGCCACTTTCACAAGTCTAATTGGCCATCAAACTAGTGCAAATAGACACTTTCCACCTTATCTTCCCACTGGACGGGCCCCACATTGGCCTGGCTGAGATGATCACTCATTCAACCAGATGCACGTCCTTCTTGCCACACACTTCACTTGGTGTCAGGATAGATAAAGAGCAATATAGATCCGGTCCCTGAGCATGCAGAATGTGCAATTCCCTAGAGAAAACAGGCAGAGATAAAGGGGATGATTATGAGCAAAGACAACTGTAATCGGTGCCTTGAAAGACTCAAAGAAGGGCTGAGAGGTCCTTTGGTTTGAGTGGTCTCAGTAGACCACCCTATGAAGGATGAGCAGGTGCATCAGAAGAGGAGAAGGCTAACATCCTGGTACCCAGTCAACAGAGATGGCCCGTAGGCTATGTCTTCCAGTACCCTAAGCTCCTCCAGTGACAGGACTGGGCCTCCCATGTTTCTATCACTCCGGCTTGAGTCTGACCTTTTCTACTTATTTACTCTTTGTTGCTGTCAGCTTCGTGTTGCTGGGAGACAACAGCCAACCAAGAGCAGATTGTGGGAGGAAAGGGTTTATTTTAGCTTACGGACTCAAGGGGAAGCTCCATGATGGCAGGGGGAAAAGATGGCATGAGGAGAGCGTGAACATCACCTTGTTGGCCAACATCAGGTAGACAACAGCAGCAGGCGAGTGTGCCAAATATTGGCAAGAGGAAGCTGGCTATAACAGCCTTAAGCCCGCCCCCAACAAAACACCCTGCCAGGAAACGTTTATTCCCAAATTAACACTTGCTGGAGATTAGCATTCAGCACACATACGCTTGTGGGGGACACCGGGGACTTGGGCAGGTAACCTTGACTTTTGGTGATATCACTTGCTACATCTGTACAATGGTGCTAATATTGATTTTGACCAAAGACAGCCTTAGAGGATTCAATGAGATGAGACTATTCACATTTAAGAATGTTACTTTGGGGCCTGGAGAGATGGCTTAGCAGTTAAGCGCTTGCCTGTGAAGCCAAAGGACCCCGGTTCAAGGCTCAGTTCTCCAGGACCCATGTAAAGCCAGATGCACAAAGTGGCACATGCATCTAAGGTTCGTTTGCAGTGGCTGGAGGCCCTGGCATGCCCATTCTCTCTCTATCTACCTGCCTCTTTCTGTCTCTCTGTCATTCTCAAATAAATAAATAAATAAATAAATAAATAAACAAAAAAAATTTAAAAAGAATGTTACTTTTTTCTCACAATATGGAGAAGGTTAAGGAGGGCTCAGACCCCCACATAAGCCCCTGCTTAGGCCTCTCTCTTTCTCTCTCTCTCTCTTTCTTTTTTTATTTATATTATTCTAACTTTACATTCATAATGGTGACTCCATTATCCTCCTCCCTGTCCTCCCTTTTCCAAAGGGACCCTCAGTACGTTGTGAGCCCAACAGTACATGGTGAGCTCTCTCTCTCTCTCTTTCTTTCTTTCTTTCTCTTTCTCTCTCTCTCTCTCTCTCTCTCACAGAGTCTTTGACTCAATATGTATCTAAGGATGACCTTGAACTCCATCCTCCAACCTCTACCTCCTGAGTGCTAAAATTACAAGTGTGCTCCATCACACTTGGCACTGAGGATTGAACCTAAGACCTTGTGCGTACTAGGTAAGTACTCTGTCAGCTGAGCCACATCCCCAGCCATAGAAGTCTCTTTACACAGGGCTTCTGAGCTCTACATACTGCCACAGAAGTGACCCACCCACCAAAAAATAATCTTTCTTATGTTTTGGTGACCTGAAATGGGACTCTGATATAGAAGTTCCACAAGATTTATAGTGCGTGCCTCAGTGTCCTCACTATGAAAACAGCAAACTTCTTCCCCAGGCCTGTTCTCCTAAAGGTCATGCTTGGTGAGGGAGCCAGAGGGGCCCCTTCACTCTCAGGGTAAAGGCCTCACTCAAATACCAGTGCACTCTCAGGCACAAGCTAAGGAGAGATGCCAGGCCAGGGAAGGTCTGTCCATGGTTCCGGCCAGCGGAAGGGACCACTGGAACTCAAGTTGTGATGTCCTTTTGTTTCAGCTCCAGTGGGATTAAAGATCCCATTTCCTGTATTTACCTTGGTTCCTATGTTTGGAAAAGATCCCACCTTAGCCTCCACCTTCCTTTCCCCTCTGGCCACAGTTGACCTCAGTTTCTACCAAACAAAGCTTGCTTTTCACTACCAAGGGCCCACGCTTGGAAAGTGAGCCGGACACCAGCCCTTCCCTCATATCTTGCCAGCCTCAGAGGAAGCCCTTCTCACCCCCAGTGTTATTATTACTCTTATCACAGCATTGTTAGCATTATCATCATCGTGTGCCATCCTGCCTCCCAGCTCCTAGCTTCCCAACATCTCATTGTCTGCCGTGTCCACGGCCACTCTGCTGCTCTGAGCCACATCCCACGCCCCAGCCCTCACATGGCAAATACAAAGTCCATGGTGTCACGCCCAAGCCCCTGAACCATCCCCTAACCTTCATCTGGTTTGCTGTAGACAGTCCAGCTTCCTGCCCACACAGGGAACCTCTGCCACTGATTGCTGATTCAACCTTGCCCTGCTTACCCTCCTGCTGGCCCGTGCGCCAGTCTCACCAGCGTGTCTGTCCAGGAAGCTTCACAGAAGCTCCTCCCCGTCCCATGAGCTGGACTTCCCACCATCAGTGTCCCACAGCAAGCACTTGGCATGTCTTCATTGTTAACCCCACCCTGTGCTGGTTTTGCCTCTCGCAGGACTTCCTCCACAGGGAACGTTCTATCGGATAGTGCTGTACCAGAGAAAAGACAGAAAAGCATAGACACAGCCCTCTGAAAGGTCAATCAGCTTGGGAGAATTGAGCTGCAAAGCAGAAACCAGTGTCCCTTACTCAAGAGAACCCGAAACAAGGGAGGCAGGTTGGCCACAACCCCCACCCTCAACTTGATCAGCCCTACACTGCAGCACCACAGTCTGGGACACAGGAGTGGCCAACATATTGATACTCATGAAATGTGGTTACACAATCAGTTCTGGGTTCTCAGTTGCATGAAAAAAAAATTATTTATTTTTTTGAGCTGTTCACAGTCTCCTGGATAGATATAGAACTCTTTTTACACATCACCCCAAATAATTCGCTAAAATGAAGTCTCCTTAATACAATGTTATTTTTAATTTTTTAAGTTTGTTTTATTTATTTGAGAGAGAGAGAGAGAGAAAGAGTGCATGCCAGGGCCTTCAGCCACTGCAAATGAATTCCAGTCACATACGCCATCATGTGCATCTGGCTTACATGGGTCCTGGGGAATCGAACCTGGGTCCTTTAGCTTTGTATCAAAAGCCTTAACCACTAAGCCATTTCTCCAGCCCCAATGCTGGTTTTCTATAGGACAAGAAATCACTGATTTGCCCCAGTTACCTTCCTCCCTACAGGTCACACTGGAACAGTGATTTCTTTTTAACTTTTGTTGACAATATTTACACGTGTGCATTATGTATTTTGATCCTAATCCCCTCTCATTACTTTCTTTTGTCCCCCATCACCTTTCCACTAGTCCCTCATTCTTTTTTTTTAATTGTTTTGGTTTATTTATTTAATTTATTTATTTATTTGAAAGTGACAGACAGACAGAGGGAGAAAGAGGCAGATAGATAGAGAATGGGCATTCCAGGGCCTCCAGCCACTGTAAACGAACTCCAGATTCATGCGCCACCTTGTGCGTCTGGCTTACATGGGTCCTGGGAAACTAAGCCTCGAACCAGAGTCCTTAGGCTTCACTGGCAAGCGCTTAACCACTGAGCCATCTCTCCAGGCCCGAGTCCCTCATTCTTTCCAAGTAGTCCTCCTTATATTCTGATTCCATTTTCCCTCCTCCATGATCCATGGCAACATGTTGATGGGCTCGATACTGTGCAGGCCTTATGCAGGCAATGATGGCTGCTGTGGTCACATTTGCAAGTGCCACTTTGTGTCAGGAAGACAGCATCCCAAAGCACTCCTTCTCATCCCTTTAGCTCTTGCATCCTTTCCTGCCACCTCTTTTACAATGGCCCCTGGGCCTTGGAGGGTGTGCTAGAGATGTCTCATTTAGTGCTAAACACTCAACCATCACTTCTTAGCACACCGATGAGTTTTGTGTCTTCCCAGTAATCTCCACCAATGACAGGATTATTGATCCTTGATCAGCATCCCGTGTCTTCTGCCCTTGATGAGAGGCGTGGTCTTGGATAAGTCGTATCATTTACGTATCCTCGTTTATCTTATTCGTGAATGTACTAACCCAATGCATGAAAGTTCTGTGAGGAGAAATGGTACAGTGTCAGACAGAATGTTTTATAAAACAGATGCCCAACTAAAGTCAAAGGAAGCAATCATTTTAAGGCAAGAGTGAAATCCAATTAATCCATGTCCGTGTCATCACTGCATAGTTAGCCAAAAGTGGTTCACCTAACACAGGGTCAGCCAGTGAAGATCTCTAGCTTTGAGAACAGTGACTCCCAATCTTCACTGATTTTTTTGTGCATCATAATTTAAATAGTCAGACTACTGGCAGCATGCTTAGCACAACTGGCATCCCTGAATACAGCATGATCATTACTACATTACCATAATGCCTCGAAACACCCTCAAAGCATCGACATTGAATAGAGCACCATCACTACTACATTACCGTAATGCCTCAAAACGCCCTCGAAGCATGGACACTGAATAGAGCACCATCACTACTACGTTACCGTAATGCCTCGAAACGCCCACAAAGCATGGACACTGAATAGAGCACCATCACTACTACGTTACCGTAATGCCTGGAAACGCCCTCGAAGCATGGACACTGAATAGAGCACCATCACTACTACATTACCGTAATACCTCAAAATGCCCTCGAAGCATGGACACTGAATAGAGCACCATCACTACTACATTACCATAATGCCTCGAAACGCCCTCGAAGCATGGACACTGAATAGAGCACCATCACTACTACATTACCGTAATGCCTCGAAACGCCCACGAACATGGACACTGAATAGAGCACCATCACTACTACATTACCATAATGCCTCGAAACGCCCTCAAAGCATCGACACTTGCTGGGTTGAACCAGTACTGGGTTGTTTCTGTGGCTCTCAGTCCCCAACTTGGATCTTCTGTGCTTAGGTCTTCGCTAGGAGGCCTCCTTGTGCATTTCAACTCATGCTTTCTCTGGTATTAGTTAGCTTTAAACTACAACTCTTAGTTCTTAGTCATGAGACATTACACCCCATCATCATCACCCACCCCACCTAAAAATACACACGCAGCCATAATAGCCACAAATTCAAATGCAGCAGAAATGTACATGGGTTTAACAGCATGCCTGAAATGAGGGAAGCTAGACCCAATAAGCCCTGGTTTTCGTTGAGAGAACTCTGGCGGTACATAAGCCAGGATTACAACCCTAAAGATGAGGTCAGAAAATCTACGATGTAGAGACAGAGATGTTGCTGGGTTATGGAAAGCACTTGTCCAGTATGCATAAAGGCCCCGGATTTTATCTCTAAGACTAGAAACAAATAATCAAATCTACAACATAGATGTGTTTTTGTTGTTGCATTGCAAATTCCTGTGGACAAGCTTTCAACTCCATCAAAAAGTGTCTTTCTGTGCATCGTCTCTTATCAAGACCTACAGACCGCCAGTGTACAACAGCTTCCCACTTCCCATGCCCCCAATTCCCCACAGTGTTAGAAAAGGTGGGATGAGGGCTGAAGAGATGGCTTAGGGGTTAAGGCACTTGCCTGCAAAGCCTAAGGACCCAGGTTCAACTCCCCAGAACCCAGGTAAGCCAGACACACAAGGTGACACGTGTGCTCAATTGTCATGTATGTGCACAAGGTGGCGCATGTGTCTGGGGTTCCATTGCAGTGGCTAGAGGCCCTGGCACGTCAATTCTCTCTCCCTCTCTCTCTCTCTCTCTCTCTCTCTCTCTCTCTCCCTCTCTCTCTCTCTCTCTCTCTGTCTCCTCTCTCTCTCTCTTGCTCTCTCATTCTCGCTTGCTTGCGCTCTCTCATAGCAACTGTGCATTAGAACTAGCAAAGGTGAACAGGCAGGATGTGGGTTCAGGCGGTACCTTCTTCTAAAGAGATCAAGTATAGAGTAGCTGGAAAGGCACTCAAGACAAGCCTATGAATATTCGTTTCCAGAAGCACTTGCATCACAGCCCAAAGGTAGAAATGCAAATGTCCATCAAGGGATGGATGGATAAGCAAAGTCTGCCATAGCTACACATGCAATATCAACCAATCACAAAATGAAATGAAGTATTGACATGCGCTTTCACATGGATGGACTTCAAAACCATTCTGAGTGACTGAGTTTGGGTCAAACACTCCATGTTGTATGATCTCATTTATATGAAATATACCAAATAGCTAAATTTATAGAAATAGAAAAAAATGATTGTTAGTGTAATCACCAAGGGCTGTGTGACACCATGTGCATAGCAATGGCTTAATAAATACAAAAAGTTTCCTTTTGGGATGAGGAAAAAAAAAAAGGTGAGACGAATGGAAGATTATTTGGTTATGAGGGTTAAGCTGAGCCCTGGAGAACCTTCCTGTCCTTTCTATGATGAGAGCACACAGAAAGACATCTCCATGGCAGAGCAGAAAGTGAAATAGTGGTCCCTCACCAGACGCAGGATCAGCTGGTGCTGCCTGGCATTCTGTGATAGCAGCCAGAGAGGGCTAAGACCTCTCCCGTAACCCACTGCAGCCACAGCGCCTTCTTTCTTGGCTTTTCATGTTCCCGACTCATTCATGCTTCCGAGAGGTCTGCATACTCACGGCGCCTGGGATGTTGCTTCTTGTGATGCCTGTGGCTCACTCCTCCGTCTCTGTGTTCAGGTATCCACAAGGCTTCCTCAACCCTCCCCCAGTTCGAAGGTGTATAGCTCTCCAGCTGGAGAGCTGGATCAGTGGCTAGAGACACTTATTTGCAATGTCTGATGGCCTGGATTTGATTCCCCAGGACCCACATAAAGCCAGATGCACAGGTAGCACATGCATCTTGGAGTTTGCAGTGGCAAGAGGCCCTGACATGCCCATTCTCTCTTTCTCTCTCTCTCTCTCTCCTTTTCCCTCTCTCTCTCTCCACTCCCTCTCTCTCCTCGTAAATAAATAAACATTTTTTAAAAGCACCTGCCTCTCCTTAGCATTCTTTACACTCCTATCCCTGTGCACCCCAACTTCATCCTTACCACATCCAGTAGGCATTATGTTTACCCTCAGTCTTCCTCACCGAGAGTTCCAGGAATCCAAAATGCTTGTTGCTATATTTGCAGCATCTAGAAGAGTTTCTGGTTTCATCAGCACACAAAAAGTACTTGCCAAATGAAGGAAGGAGAAAGGAAGAAGAGAGGAAAGAATGGAGGGAAGGGAAGGAAGAAGGAAAGAAGAAGGGAGAAGAAAGAAGGAAGGAGAGAAAGAAAGAATAAAGGAAGGAATGATGAAGAAAGGAGGGAAGTAGGGAGGAAGGAAGGAAGGAAGGAAGGAAGGAAGGAAGGAAGGAAGGAAGGAAGGAAGGGAAGGAAGAAGTCAGGAAGGAAGGAAAGAAAGAAGGAGGATGGAAGGAAGGGATGGACAGAGAGAAAGGAGAGAGAAGAGGAAGGAAGGAAGGAAGGAAGGAAGGAAGGAAGGAAGGAAGGAAGGAAGGAAGGAAGGAAGGAAGGAAGGAAGGAAGGAAGGAAGGAAGGAGAGAAAAGGAAGGAAGGAAGGAGGGAGGGAGGGAGGGAGGGAAGGAAGGAAGGAAGGAAGGAAGGAAGGAAGGAAGGAAGGAAGGAAGGAAGGGAGGGAAAGGAGAGAGACAGGGGAAAAGAAGGAAGGAAGGTAGGAAGAAAGGAAGATGTTGAGTTTTGGGTTCAAGATAAAGGCACAAAGACAGAGGTTCTTGTTTTTTTGTTTGTGTGTGTGTGTGTGTGTGTGTGTGTGTGTGTGTTTTCTTTTTTTAACTTTAAGGCTTTACTGCCAGGAGAGACTGGTGAGGTCTGAGTTTACAAGAAGAAACAGACATCAGAATCAGAGAGAGAAAGGGGGAGATGGCAGGTGGGAGAAGGCTGGAGAGGAAGAGTGAGGAAGAGGGGATGAGAGAGAAGCAGGTGCACACACCCACCAGGAAGTAGGAAAACAAAAAAGAGGGAAAGAATAAGAGAGAGGGTTATTATGGGCTGGGGAAATGGCTTAGCGTTTAAGGCACTTGCCTGCAAAGCCTAACGACCCCAGTTTGACTCTCCAGGACCCAAGTAAGCCAGATGCACAAGAGGACGCATACATCTGGAGTTCATTTGCAGTGGCTGGAGGCCCTGGCACACCCATTCTCTCTTTCTATCTGCCTCTTTCTCTCTTTCTTCTCTCTCTCAAATAAATTAATTAATTTAATAAAAAATATTAGAGAGAGGGTTGTTTTAAAGGTTATGGGAAAAGAGGAGGGAAACTGCCCTGTGATGTGCTGAGGTGTGAGGCTGGACAGTGTCATTTCCTTAGCCCAGAAGTATCCTCAATTACCATAACAGGAAGTGGTTCCAAACTGCCAGACCTAGTCTAGGCAGGATCAGGTAGGAGAGAGCTCTGGGACTGTTAAGGAAAAAAAGAGGGAAGGAAGGAAGGAAGGAAGGAAGGAAGGGAGGGAGGGAGGGAGGGAGGGAGGGAGGGAGGGAGGAAGGGGGGAAGGGAGGAAGGAAGGGAGGAAGGAGAGAAGGAAGGAAGGAGGGAGAGAAGGAAGGAAGGAGGGAGGGAAGGACAGAGGGAGGGAAGGACAGAGGGAGGGAGGGAGAAAAGAAGGAAAAGGGTAAGGGAGGGAGGGAGGAAAGGAAGAAAGGAGGGAAGGAGGGGGAAGGAGAGAAGGAAGGAAGGAGGGAGGGAGGGAGGAAGGGAGGGAGAAAGGAAGGAAAAGGAGAAGGGGAAGGAAGGGAGGGAAGGAAGATAGGTTACTTGGCCTTGATAGCAATCCAGGTCAGAGTTAAAGCAAATACCAAAGGGCTCATGGTTTTCTCTAGGTTGTGCGATTCAGCACTAGTCAGGTCTCTTGTTTTAATCTATACTCTGGATTGCCTAGCTTTGTGCTGTAAGCTTACCTGATCAAGCCTAGTTTTCTTCCTTTCTAAACTGGACATGGCTGACCCCATCTTCAGCCCTCCCAAGCTTCCCAGTGGAAGAGCAGGGGGGAGACATGTGAGGCTGGTTAGGTCAGAGTGGACTGTGGTCAAGCCAAATGAACCCAACCACCTGGACAGAGAGAGGAGCTGCTGGGCCGTGCTGAATGGAGCTGGACCAACACTACATGGCAGGATGCCCTCCTGTGGAGAGCCCTGGCCCCTTTGCTGGCACACAGGAGAGGCCTCTCTCTTGTTAAGTAAACACCAAGCCCAGGCTCCAGTTTCCACCCACCTTCCCTTTCATAGGCTCACAAGCAGGACTTCAGGAAGCCCCACCACTCTCAGCTCAAGCAGCTGACCACACGGAATGCTCCGGTTATCTATGGCTGGCTCTCCTGCGGTTGTTATCACATTCCCTTTACAGAAAGGGCTGAGTTATCAGCCCTCCTCTCCAAGGTTCCCTTCCAGGACCAGGGAGTATGGCTGTCTTAGAGATGAGACCCGAGCCCAGAGTTCACCTCCATTTGACATTTCCCCTCCTGCAACCGTGTTAGTTGGGATGTTGTCAAAGCAGATGAAAGAAATAAAACATTTTTACTCTGGCTTGAACTTGGCCCCATTTTCAGGTGCTCAAGTTGCAGCTTCAAGGAAGTGAGAGTTTGGGGTTTGTGATCTGAGCTGAAAAGCCAAATGGGTTTTTGAATCCAAAAAAAAAAAAAGCCTAGAAATGTTGGTGCCATGAGGAAGGCAGTAAAAATATAGAAAAGTTTCAGAAGTTGAAATAGCTGGAGTATTTATCTTTGTCCCCTCTATGGGAGAAATTTTCTTCACAGTCTCTTGAGAGTCCAATAGCCTCCATCTGAACAGAAATGAAATACCATGAAAATTTTCATTTGATCCTTGAATAACATTTATGATTTACCTCAAAAATAACCAATGTGGGGCTTGGAAATACGGCTCAGCAGTTAAAGAAGCTTGCTTGCAAGGACTGACATGCTGAGTTCTATTCCCCAGTACCCACATAAAGCCAGAAGCACAAAGTGACACATGCATGTGGAGCTCATTTGCAGTGGCAGGAGGCCCTGACATGCCCGTTCTCCCCCTTACCCCCACTCTCTCTCTCTCTGTCCTAACTGAATACACTTACACATTTTAAATTATTGTACACATCAAATTCTACCTTGAGAAACTGGGAAGAATAAATACTTGAAATTTACTAAAATTTGAGAGGCCAAAGACATGAGATGTAAGAGCCACCTTGATCACTACTGTCAAACTCCACTGAGGACCATTCACCTTCACAGTAGAAAATCCTGTAGCCCCTTATCACACTCATGCTAGAAAACAACAAAGAAGGACTGAAGAGACGGCTTAGCAGTTACGCTTGCCTGCAAAGCCAAAGGACCCAAGTTCAGCTCGCCAGATCCCAAGTTAGCTAGATGCACAAAAGGTGAGGGAAGCACAAGGTCACATGTGCCCACTAGGTGGCGCATGCGTCTGGAGTTTGATTACAGTGGATGAGGCCCTGATGCACCAATTCTTCTTTTTCTCTCTCTAAAATATAAATAAATAAATAAACAAATAAAACAAAGAATATATATCTGAAAACCCATTAACATACATGAAACTACCAAATAAAGTTCTTCCCTGACCACCCCATGGCCAGGTTCTCCAAATCCATCAACAGGGACCAAAGTCTCAACTTCCACAGAAATATTATGGATGAGAGAGAGAGGCAAAAAGGAGTGCAGGTCTAACTTCCTCTATTAAGTGGAGAGGGAGAGTAGAGGACACCAACTGAGGTCCACATATAGACCTGAGAGGTACAAATAAGGCCAGCCAAAGGGCAGAGTCTAACTCACCACTAGGGGTCAGCTGTTTCTACCATACAATTTGGTCTCCCACATCTCCAGGACTCATCCCTAAGCAGGTGGAGTGTACCTGGTATGTAAGTCCAGACAGTGGGATGCTGGTCTAGCTGAATACACCAAAAAACACGGAAAAAGCATTGCATGTCCCATTGGCACAGACCTTGGCTGCACCACCACTGTACCCACACACATTTATACCTCCAGTCCCTTCCTAACTCTCTAGATGTTAGAGTCAGGAGCAAAAATTCAGAGCATATCCAGACACCTCTCCTCTACCAGCAGCTTAAAGAATTGTATGGAAAATATTTGGAACATGTATGAGGAAACTGGTATCAAATCTAGCTTAACTAGAAGCTGACAAGACTGATCTTGTGGGCTGGCTCAGTGGAAAAGGTGAATGTTGATCAAGCCTGGATACTCGAGTTTGGTCCCCAGGCCCTTGTAAAAAGTTAGAAGCCATGAGGGGCTTCTGTAACCCCTAGAACACTGATATCTTATGGGAGATGGAGACAGGAGAATTTCCTGGAAGCTCTCCCAAGAGCAGCAAAGAACTTTTTGTAGAGTGAGACTCAAAGAGAGAGAAACCCTGCTTCAAATGAGGTGGGAAGGCAGGCGAGGACCACCCCAAAAGTTGTCCACTGATCTCCATACATGCAGGGACTTAAACACACAAACGTGCATACACACACACACACACACACACACACACACACACACACACAAATATAATTATACATTAATATATATAATAGATGAATGATTAAAGAAAATTGTGATTTAAAAAGAGATGATAAAAAACAGGAAGCCATTGTTAAAAAGACTAACTCCCAAGGCTGACTTCCAGAATTTTCCCCAACATTATTAAGTTATAAAATTATATATTGATAGAGCACAATGCAAAGTTTTGAGGTGTGTTTACATTATAAAATGCTTACATCAAGATAATTAACATAGCCATCACTTTACAGACTTAGACATGAGAACATTTAATTTGATATTCTCTCCCAGAGCAATTTTAAAGCATGCAATAGATCTTTATTCGTGCTGGTCATTATGCTATAGTGCAGATCTTCAGAATTCCTTCTTCCTGCATAATTAAAACTTTGTATCCTTTGAAGAAAGTCTCAACATCCTCCACTCCCCACCCTTTACCCGTGGTAATTACCATTCCGCTCTTGGCTCCTGTAAGCTCAGCTTTGGAAGATTCTACATGTAAGTGAGAACACACGGTATTTGTCTTTCAGAGCCTAGCTTATTTCACTTAGCATAATGTCCTCTGGATTCATTTCTAGTTTTTAAAATTGGACAGTGGGTTGTATAATGATCTCCTAAGTAAAATAGTAGCAAGCTACATGTAACAATGCGTGTGCATACTTGTGTGAGGGCACCCGAGTGTGTGTGTGTGCATACATGTGTAAAGTGATAAATTTGAATTTATGCCAGGAATGTCAGCATGACTAAGCTGTACAAAAATCTGTTGATGCAATTTATCTCATGAACATATTAAAGGAGATATGATTTTATATGAGCATCTCAAAAGATGCCAAAAAAAGCATTGGATAAAATTTAATAACCTCCTTTCTTCTTTTTAAAAACAATTATGTGGGCTGGAAAGGTGGCTCAGTGGTTAAGGCACTTGCCTAAAGAGCCAAAGGACCCAGGTACAATTCTTCAGAACCCACATAAACCAGATGCACAAGGTGGTGCATGCATCTGGAGTTCTTTTACAATAGCTAGAGGCCCTGGGGTGCCCATTCTCTCTGTCTCTCTCTTTCTCTCCCCTTTCTCTCTCTCTCCCCCCTCTCTCTCTCAAATAAATAAATAAATAAAATTAAAAAGATTAAGACTTAAAAAAACAAGCCATGGGCTAGAAAGATGATTCAGTGGTTAAAGACGCCATATATCTGGAATTATTATTAAATCGTAATAATGAAAACAGTGTGGTATAAGTACAGACAAATATAAATTTATCTGCCAAATCTAGTAAAATTTCTAAGACAGGTATACCAATTTATGGTGACACTAAAAAATTAAAAACAACTTATGTAATGGTATGTTGGCAATTGTCTATCTAAACTCAAAAATGAATAAAAGTGGGCTGGAGAGATGGCTTAGCTGTTAAGGCGCCTGCCTCCTAAGCCTAAGAACGCTGGTTCCAATCTCCAGCGGTTCCAATCTCCAGGTCCCACATTTAGCCAGATGCAAAGTGACGCAAGGATGCAATACCACACTTGACCACAAGGGGGCGCACGCATCTGGATTTCGTTCGCAGCAGCTGAGAGGCTGCTGGCACGCCCATCTCTGTCTTCCTCTCTCTCTCTCTCTCTCTCTCTCTCCAAAAATAAAAAAAATAAAAAAATAAAATGAATAAAAGTATTTCTACCTCACACCATATACAAATACAAATTCTATATGGGTTAAAAACTTCATTGCAAAAGTAAAATTTTAAGACCCTCAGGAGAAAAATATAATAAAATATCATTAGAACCTAACAAAAAGGAAGATTTTCTTCAGCAAACAAAAGTCCAAAACATGAGAAAAAAAAACAAAAAAAAAAAAAAAAAGCAGACTGTTTTATGGCAAAAGACAACTACACACAAACAAAATAGATGCTACACACATCCTGAAGACATAATAAGAAAACACGTATCTAGACTATGATGAGCCCCTACAAACCAATAAAAAGAAAAAGATAAAGTAATAGGAGAGCGAAAGGATATAATCAAAATTCATGGAAGAGCCGGCATAGTGGTGCACGCCTTTTATCCCAGCACTCGGGAGGCTGAAGTAGAAGGATCTCTGTGCATTCGAGGCCAAGTCTGGAGCTACAGAGTGAGTTCCAGGTCAGTCTAGGAGAATGAGACCTTGTCCCACCCCCAAAAAAAATCACAGAAGAGAAAGCAAAAATGGATAAACAACAAATGGAAAGATGACGTGTTTCTCAAGTAGTCAGAGATGTAAAAACCCAGTGAAATTATTTTTGCGCTGTTAGGTTTGCACATTAGAAAACTCTGGCTATGAAGAAGTGAAGAAGCTGTACTGTAAACACAAATTTAAATTAAAAAAAAAAAAACAGTGTTTTCTTTTCCAGGGCCCTAGAACATTTACAAAAATATGATTACATAATTAGGTCTTGATGAAACCCTTAAAACATTCCAAAGAGGAAAACTATCATAGAGCCAATTCTCTGACCGTGCAGAGGAAAACAAGGTTTCTAGAATGTATATCAATAAGATAGTCATGTAAAAGTGTGTTCTAAAGATGAAAAGCAAAATGCAAAATGTTTTAGAAAAATAAAAGACTATGGAGTTCATGCCACTCAAGTTTTTTCTTTGTAAGAAATACTAATGATTAAGTTGAATAAGAAATCAAAACTTTACATAATCATGTTTTAAAGATATAATAAAAAAAAACACAGGAAAACTTTGTAAACTACCTGAAAATGTTGACTTCAAATGCTTGTTTTCTCTGTTATTCCCTTGGTATTTCTCTACAAATCTATGATCTCAGTAAAAAGAACAAGCTAGACACACAAATGCATGTGCATGTATATATACACATATGTTTGTTTGTAGATTATATATATGTATATATACACACACATGTGTTTATATATGTACACATGTAAACATGTATGTATGTACATCTATAACATGTACACAATATGATGTCTGTTTCATACAGAAAGAAAAAACAGTAATAAAAGAATACAGCAAAATATATTAGTGCTGTTTATTAGTAGTAATATTACCAATGCCATGTAATTTATTTTTTATTGTATATGTCATTAATGTTGTTCAAAAACAAATATGTTTAAATTTACAATACAAAAATTAAAAATAAATTTACTAATTAGAAAAAAAGACCTTGATTCTTTTTTTTTTTTTTTTGAAAAGGCAGCATATGCCTACCATTTAGTTGTTTCCCTTTTGTTTTTGTGGTTTGTAGGCATTTTCTTACTTTTGTTCTAGAATCTGCAAAATAGAACTTTTCTAACACTTCTAGGCATTTCTTCTATTGTTTAGTTTTAAGCTTATCTTTAATAGGAAAATATACATGAGGTGCTTCAAATGTGAGGAGATACATGCATAACCATATACATGTTATGTTAGTCACCCTCTCATTGCTGAGAGAAAATACCTGACAAAGTCAGTTTCCTGGCTCCTAGTTCCCTGGCGGCTCCCGTGGGGCAGGAAGTGCCCTGCACGTGTGTGAGATGGTGGACAGTACTGGGGAGAACAAGGATACCTCAATACATGCTGCCTATCATGAGATGGGTTACACCCTCCTGATATGGCCGGGCCCAGATGTCATTACAGAGCAAGTGGTGACACAAATACTGTTCTCACAGCTGGCCTGGAAACCAGGAAAATGGCAACAGACAGTGGTCAAAAGAAAGATCCAGCCGGGTGTGGTGGTGCACACCTTTAATCCCAGCACTTGGGAGGCAGAGGTAGGAGGATCGCTGAGAGTTCGAGGCCACCCTGAGACTATGTAGTTAATTCCAGGTCAGCCTGGACTAGAGTGAAACCCTACATTGAAAAACCAAAAAAAAAAAAAAAAAAAAGAAAGATCCAAAATCAGGCTGGAGAGATGGCTTAGCAGTTAAGGTGTTTGCCTGCAAAGCCAAAGGACCCCGGTTCGATTCTCCAGGACCCACGTAAGCCAGATGCACAAGGGAGAGCACTCATCTGGAGTTCATCTGCAGTGACTGAATGCCATGGCATGCCCATTCTCCCTCTCCCTCTCTCTCTCCCCCCACCTCAAGTAAATAAATAAATAAAATATATTTTTTAAAAAAAGAAAGAAGGATCCAAAGTCTATAGTCAAAGCAACACTAAATCAGATCCCTATCTTGCCCACCATTGATCAGGGAACATTATGGAAGAGGGGGGGAAAGATTGTAAGAGCCTCAGGGTGGGTGGAGAATAGCCCAGCTACCATGTTTCCCCCATCCCTGCAGAGACGGACTGAGGCCTATTGGTCCCCATAACGAACACCAATAACCACACTGAAGACCCTCAGCAGTATTGGGGTGGGGGAGGAGGGGGGTCTATGTGTGCAACCTTTTTATTTAAATAAAAAAATCAGATTCATGGAGGATGGGTTTATTTCAGCTTACAGTTCCAGGTGACAGTCATGGTGGCAGGAACTTGAGGCAGCTCGTCACATCCAGTTCATGATGAGGAAGCAGAGAGTGCTGAATAATGGTGCTCAGCCAGCTCTCTCCTTTTATATAGTCCAGGGCCCTAGGCCATGAAATAGTGCTGCTTACAGTTAAGGAGGGTCATCCAACCTTAGTCACCCTAATCAAGATAATCTGTCACAGAGATGCACCAAGACTAACTGAATCTACAAAACCCCTCACAGGAGAGTCTAGTTCCAGTCAAGCCGACCATCAATACAAACCATGATGGCATCATTTACTCTGTGAAGCCTTCCTGGTCTCTTTGGGTTTAGTGAGCAAGATTCTGCCTCAGGACCTACTTCCTGTGTCATCATATGGCTTTGCAATCCTCTCTGCACATGTTTGCTTTCTCCACTAGATGCTAAGTCCCTCGAGTCCTGGCTGGGGTCATAGTCAATTCTTAGCACTGGCCCAGAGAACATTCTCACCAACACTTGGCATGTCAGGCTTTTTACATTTTTACAAGTCTGACGAGTGTTACTTAGATTTCTTTAATTACTAGAAATAGTGTGCATGGCTTTTAGCCATTTTTGTTCCTTCTTCCATCAACTTCTGACGATAGTCCTGCTCTTTGTCCTATTGTGTTGTTTGCCTTCTTTTTACTGGCTTGCAGGAGCTCATTATATATTCTGATTTCATTATCTATAAAATACTTTGCCATCTTATGCATGAAACATAATTTCACCTTCTCTGAGCCTCATTTTCTTTTTGCTTACATGTCTTGTGTTTATACAAAAGCTCTTATTTCATTTGCTCACCTTATCAATCGTCAATGTTTTATTTATGAAAAATGTTCCTACTGCTACATCTTACCGATGGTCTAAATCTTCTCTTAAACTTTTTGCTTTTTATATTTAGGTCACATTTGCACAGTGCTATTCTGATAAATGTTCCTTAATCGATGGAACAAAGCACTTGCTCCTAGGAAATCAGAAATAGATGTAGAGAGACCATGACTTGGCTGTCTTTCTGTCTTTATGTTTCTCCTTTTTATTCAGTCAGGTTACTGTAGATTCTGCCTTGTAACAAACAACCCCCAAGGCTTAGCTTACATAAAAAACACTTGCTTGTGGACTGGAGAGATGGCTCGGTGGTTAAGACGTTTGCCTGCAAAGCCAAATTACCTGAGTTCAATTTCCCAGCACCTACATAAAGCCAGATGTACAACTTGGAGCATGCATATGGAGTTCATTTGTAGCAGCTAGAGGTCCTGGTGGGCCCATTCTTTCTCTCTCTCCCTCTCTCTCTCTCTCTCTCTCTCTCTCTCTCTCTCTCTCTCTCTCTCTCTCTCCTCTGTTTATGTGCATGGTGTCTCTCTGTCTCTTTCTGCTTGCAAATAAAATACATTTTAAAAATTTTTTTAAAAATACTTGCTTGTCTTCACAATATACATTTGCTACATCTCAATTTGTCTCTAAGGCTCTGCCCCAAGTAAGGGATAATGCAATCTACTACCACATCTCTTCTCACGAACCACATGACAGGATTAGTTTGGAGACCCAGAAGGTCGTGCATACATTTAATAAAGAGGGTGTGGTAGTTTGAATATGAAATGCCTCCCATAGCTTCAAGCGCTGGTGAATTAGCTTCCTACCTAGTCCCCAGCTGGTGGAGCCTTTGGCAGGTGGAGCCTTGCTGGAAAAGGCATCACCAGGCTGGGCAGGGGCATGGGGGGGCAGACCTTTTTGGCTCACCCTCACTGATGCTTCCTGCTGATATGTGACAATGGGGACAAACTATGATGACTGGGCTACCTGCTCTGCCCTGTTTTCTGTGTCCTTATGAAAATTCCCATCAAAACTGTAAGCCAAAATAAACACATTCCTCCCCTAAGCTGCTTCAGGCTGGGCATTTTGTTCCCGCAATGAGAAGATAGTTGCTACAGATTGGCTTCAAAGTAGAACTTAGAACCCATGTGGGTCTCCCGGTCTTGTTGACACTTTACAAAAGAGTAAAGTTTCTGCTGGCACCTCCGGGTCAGTCCAGCAGGGCCTTCACATACTCCCCACTAGTTCAAAGGAAGATAAATTGTTCTTGGACCTTGAACCGTTCCAAATTCCAGTATGGCCAAGGCTCAACCACCACATGCCAAACGCCCTGGCCCCTATCCTGGCCAGGCCAGAACTGACCACAGAGGTGCAGGTTGAGTGAAGAGGGTAAGCGCAGATCGAGAAAAGGAAGCAGAGAAACAAAAATCAACACAAGACTCATTGGCAAGAGACGCGTTGCTTAACATCCAAAACGTGAACAGTTCTTCCACAGTTTGGCTTGACTTTTCTATTAAAAATAAAAATAAAAATGTTGGTCTTGGCTTCACCTGCCTCTATTCATAACCTCCACCTGGTCAGGCTGAACCCCATCTTTATTGCTCATAACAGCAGACAATATGGGCGGACATGCCCGAGCAGTTGCTTGTCAACATCCCACGTCAGTTTCTCAAGACCTAACCCAGCAGGCAGCGCTCCCACAAAGCAGCACTGTTGGCTGCTCGTGACCACACTCTGCCCTCAGTCATTACGATGGAATCTGAGCTCAGCCTGCAATGCACAGAACGTGCAGACCGAGCCCCGCCTCATGGCTCCTCTGACCATGCCCCTCAGCCCTAGTGCAATGGCAAGGGAGGGGGTGCAAATAAACACTTGGGAGGAGGAGTGCCAGAGCTCTGCAAATACGTAGGTTCCACGTAGGTTTCCCTGCACACTGATCAAAGTAAACATCACCTTAGAAACCCAGTCAGCACTATAGTCCTTCAACAAAGGCAGGGATTCTCTAAGTGCAGTGCCTGGACCCAAAACATCTCCCGTGATGAGCAGGAAATCATAAGACATGCTCAGCTCTCCCTATTCTTGTCACATCAAGAACTCTGAGGGTGAGACTCAGCCATCTGGACTTGAACAAGATTTTCCAAGAGACTCTGATGATATAACAGTTACCTTCTCCTTGCTGGGACAAAACACCTGAGACTACAAGCAGCTTATAGAGGGAAGAAAGGGTTTATTTCAGACTTATCATTTGGAGGGGAAGTTTCACTGTGGTGAAGCAAACAGGGCAATGGGCTGACATGTCCATTCCTTAGTGGCAGGGCTGTACAGAGCAGAAAAAAAAGGAGCCAGTTGTGAACCCCCAGTTGGTTGGACTCATAAACATCAAGCTCCACCCCCCAGTGACACTCCTCCTCCAGCAAGGCTCCACTTCCTAACAGCTCCACCAGATGGGAACCAAGTGGCAGGCTTAATCACAAACCCTTAGGGCTGTGGAGATACCAACTGAAGTTCAAGGACAAGAGATACCAACTGAAGTTCAAAGACCACTATACCAGAAGGTAAACTCTCCCTGGGTTCTCCCCACTGTTAATTCTAATTTGGGAAATATTTATGATGCCAAGGAAAGCCAATAACATTTTAGAACAAGATCGCTCACCGGCAACTTGCACTATACAATTTAAATTTTTTTATTATTTTATTTATTTATTTATTTTTGGAGAGAGAGACAGAGAGAGATAGACAGAGAGGGACAGCGAGACAGAAATGGGTGCATCAGCAGTCTCTCAGCTGCTGTGAAAGAAATCCAGATGCGTGCGCCCCCTTGTGGGCAAGTGCGGCATTGCGCCCTTGCCTCACTTTGCATCTGGCTAAATGTGGGACCTGAAGATTGGAACCGCTGGAGATTGGAACCAGGGTTCTTAGGCTTAGCAGGCAGGTGCCTTAGCCGCTAAGCCATCTCTCCAGCCCTGCACTATACAATTTAATGAATGTAGATCAACAGAGAAGGTGAGAGGCGCACTTCACAGTGAGAAGAAGTAGTGCGGCAGTGATACGTGAGGGCTCTAGAGACCGATCACCTGCACTGGGACCCCACGACTGTTGCTCTTGTATGCAACCTTAAGAAAATGACTCTGCACGCCTTTAATCCCAGCACTCAAGAGGCAGAGGTAGGAGGACCACCGTGAGTTCAAGGCCAGCCTGAGACTACAGAGTGAATTCCAGATCAGCCTGGACTAGGGTGAAACCCTACCTCAAAAAAAAAAAAAAAAAAAGAAAGAAAGAAAAAAAGAAAATTACTCAAAACTTCGAGGGATGTTTCTCAATGAGTGCAATGAACGTGGTAATAACATCTTCGTATTCGTAGAAAGCAGGCATCCTCTAACAATGGTTCTCAGGACCAGTCTGATGAGTTTATAAGAAATGCAAACTCTTGGGCCCTGCCTCTCCTCCCCCGAGATCTGCTATATTACGTTCATACTGCTAAGTAACAATTTATCCCAAACTTAGAAACTAAAAATAATAACTATTTATTATCTCACGGTTTCTGTGTCAGAAATGTAGACATTACTCTGAGACATGCCTCTGGCTCCAGTTCTCTCACACAGTGACTGTCAAGTTGCCAGATGGGGCTGTGGGCTGATGTGAAGGCTGGTTCAGGGGACATTGGCTTCTGAGCTCATGAATGGGGCTGTGGGCTTGCCTCAGCTTCTTACCGCAGGGGCCTCTTCACAGCATCGCCTCATAACATGGTGACTGCTTCCTCCAGGGCAAATGCTCCAGCAGCAAACAAGAGAAACGGACCTAACCTAGAAGCCATACATTTTCTTCTTTTTTTTTAAAATTTTTTTGGTTATTTATTTATTCATTTGAGAGTGATATACAGAGAGAGAAAGAGGCAGATGAATAGAGAAAGAATGCACCCCATGGCCTCCAGCCACTGCAAACGAACTCCAGATGCATGCGCCACTTTGTGCATCTGGCTTACATGGGTACTGGGGAATCGATCCTCGAACTGGGGTCCTTAGGCTTCACAGGCAAGCGCTTAACTGCTAAGCCATCTCTCCAGTCCGCATGAGGTGTTTTTTGACACTTGTCATCATTAAGGTGCTAATACACGGGTGTTTTAGTCTCATGCCTAGGGTTTCTTACCCACACAGTGTGTAGGAAGCCTCTGCTCTTTCTGTAGTTCATGCTCCTTGAGTGTAAACTGATTCTATTGACTTACCTCTAAAGAATACAGTCGAAGAGATGGGATGGTCACTTTCAAAGGTAAGTTAGAAAAAAAATGAAATAAAAAAATTTTAAAAATTATAAAAAGGCTAGAGAGATGGCTTAGAAGTTAAGCGCTTGCCTGTGAAGCCTAAGGATTCCAGTTCAAGGCTCGATTCCCCAGGAATCATGTAAGCCAGATGCACAAAGTGGAGCATGCATCTGGAGTTCGTTTGCAGTGGCTGGAGGCCCTGGCGTGCCCATTCTCTCTCTCTCTCCTTCTCTCCCTGCCTCTTTCTCTGTCTGTCTGTTGCTCTCTCAAATAAATAAATAAAAATAAACAAAATTTTTTTAAAAACACCTCACGTAGTCACAGTGTGTAGCATATAAAGATGAGCTACATAGGTTGCTGTAATGGTCACATCCAAATATCAGGGATCACATAGTCCAACACTCTTCAAACTGATAATCCTATGCTTGGCTTTTAAGTATCACAGTATGCAGTCTACAACCTAAACAATTACATCAACTCCTATACGGATGGGACCCTATCATCAATATTGTTAAAGTTCCCTTTGTCATTCCACTGTGCAGGTAAGATGGATCGTCACTGAAATGGACTCAAGAAACTAGGATCCTGATGTTTTTTTATAAGTTGGTCTACCTTCTTGGGGCTTGAGTGTTATCAAAAGAACTGAGTGTTGATTAAACAACAATCGAATATACAAACACATATTATACAATATACAAAGCACGTAAATGGCCTGGTTATAGCACGAACTTGCTGGGTGAACTGCTTGACAACCTTTGCTATCTCTGTCTCATGACTCCTTCCCATTTTACTCTACTCTCTGGCAAGGAATTTTCCAGTAAGCAGAAACAGGATGCCTATGTATTCTCACTATGGAACAAAGTTCAGATCCTGGGTTGCATTTGTCAGAATGCTGGAAAGAAGGAACTCATGACGTGTTCTCTCCCCTCTTGGAGGACAATTCTGGAATAAATTAGCTTCACCCAGGGCCCTGGAAATCAAATGGCCAGGCAAAAACAGGGCTGGTGCTGAACCTGGGGAGATAGAACCATTCTTCCATTCTTGCCATGAGGCCTGTACAGAGTGCACTCAACCAATCTGCCCTCCTTCCTGGCAGGCAGCATCCTCAGCCTGCCCACCCCTGGGCCAAAATACACCCTGACACGGAGCAAGCTTATATGTAAAGCCAGCCTCTCCATCCCACTAGCATGGTCTGGAAGAGATCAACTCAGATGTGGGCTTCCTCCCAGATACTTCCAACGGCCCTCCCCGATGGGTAAGGCTCAGGGGATCCAAACCCTGGTGGTTCTAGTTAATGTTATGATCTAGCTGTACTGACCAGGGATTTGTCAGAAGCTTAGATGCTGCTCCAGAACGTTCTTCTGGGGAGCCTACACCAGAGGGCTAATTTGCTCAAAACTATACCTTGCAAGAAGACTGCTTAGATAGAAGTTAAGACAACATGACAAGATTTATTTCCCCCAATTAAAGTAATAAAACAAACCTCTCCTTGCACAGTTCTCATTAGCCAGCTCACACTTGGCCAAGGTTCTCAGGACCCAAAACCATGCTGACAGCTGGGGCAGCAGAGAATAAAGAGGCTTTGGGGCAAGAAGAGGACAGTTGCCAAGACTGTGAACTTCGGCAGGCAAGAGCTTCAGCTGTAAGCATCCTGGGCCCCCCTTCCTGGTTCTGACACTAGGTCCCCTTGACAGATCACTCTGTGGTTGTCTCATTCATAAAGAAAATGAGGTGATGACTATAAGGGTCACTTGAGAATTAAGTAAGATGGTACATGTGAAAGGACTTAGCAGGTGAGTGACATCAAGTGAGTTTCTTTTCTAGGTCAAGATGAGGAGAGGGGAACCAGCAAAAGGAAAAGTAGGAAGCAGAGAAGGAGGAAGAGATGGAGGAGAAATAGATGACATCAAGGAGGTAACCCTAGGAAGGCCAAGCACCCCCCAACCCCACACATACCCCCCTGGTGGCATGGAGACTCCATAAGAGTCAGGAATCAGGCCAGCCTGCACGGAGCCTCTTTCAGACGGAATAGCAAGCACGTAATACGTGAAGCATTCCTGCCTTTGCCAATTTCCAACACAGACATCCCTAAACCAGTCAGAATAGACATGACTGAGAAAGCCTATGTAATACAGTTCTCGGACCAAACTTGTAATTTAGCCAATGAATTCTTCACAGTTCAGGTGATGTGGACTTGCCATCCAAATTTCTCTCAAAATGGCTCTATCAGTTTAAGCTGAGTCTTTAGCCAAATGATACCAAAAATACCCAACCAGTATGGAGTCCAGACAAGAAGTCACAGGCAGGGCTGGAGAGATGGCTTAGGGGTTAAGGCGCCTGCCTCCTAAGCCTAAGAACGCTGGTTCCAATGTCCAGCGGTTCCAATCTCCAGGTCCCACGTTTAGCCAGATGCAAAGTGACGCAAGGGCACAATGCTGCACTTGACCACAAGGGGGCGCACACATCTGGATTTCTTTCACAGCAGCTGAGAGACTGCTGGCGTGCCCATCTCTGTCTCCCTCTCCCTCTCTGTCTATCTCTCTCTGTCTCTCTCTCCAAACATAAATAAAAAAAAATAATAAAAAATTAAAAAAAAAAAGAAGTCACAGGCAGTGTGGTGTCTGCTCAGCACTATAGATCTGGACTGCGGGTTCTCTTCCTTGACCTGCTTCTTATGGAGTGTCTCTCTGTCTCTCTTCACTGTGGTGTCCTCCCCCAAAGAAACAATACTTTGTTCACTACTTCCTAGTCAGCTCTGTAATGGGGTGATAGCTCACCCTCCCCACCCTCAGGTCCATGGTGACTTCAATGAAAATAATATTAACAATGAAGCCGGGCGTGGTGGCGCATGCCTTTAATCCCAGCACTTGGGAGTCAGAGGTAGGAGGATCGCCATGAGCTCGAGGCCACCCTGAGAATACATAGTGAATTCCAGGTCAGCCAGAGTGAGACCCTACCTTGAAAAACCAAAAAAGAAAATAATATGAACAATGAAGACACAATCTCCATCTCTCTCTAGCTCTCACTCTCTCGCCCTCATTCTCTCACATTCTCCTTCCATGAACTCTGTAACAAAAGAGCTGACAGTTCCAAAGCAATCTTAAAATCCCAGGACCCCACAATAAAATAACTTTTCCAATTTGACATCTGTAACAATTTCCTACACCAAAAATGCATCAGCACACATGCACTGTACAATTAAAATTAAAATTGGGTTGGATAAGCAAACATTTGCAAATGATTCCTTATTTATTATAACCTCTTATTTAGAAAGGAACAAAAATTCCTCCATGACAAATGCTTGCCCCCTGGCCAGAGGTGTGCATGCAGGAAACACTCCCCTTCCGCCGCCAGAGCACTCAGCATCCAGGCCTTGGCGGCCCAAGCAGGCCCTCCGTGCCCACTTGTAATGAACTGTAGGAAAGGACACCATGGCCTACTTTTTAGGAAACCTATTGCCAAATCCAAAATAGAGAGGGAAAAAAATGATGGGGGAAAGAAAGAGCTTTGATTCTGGAAATAATGACTTGATGACATTCCCCTTCGCCTTCCTTCTAATCTATGTAGCTGTAGACACGACCTTAATTATAGATGGGCAGGTGGGACCCAGCCAAGAACAGGGTTTCAGCTAGAATTTGTGGCAATGGAATTGCTGGGTTTGGAGTCTCCAGCTTCTCCCTGGTTTTCAGCTGCTCTCAGCCAGTACCTCTTTTAGGTCTCGCTGGGAAACCCTCCCAGAGGATTTTTCAAATGTTCGATGAGCAGCATTCCATGTTCTGACCAGACCCTCCTTGTGGAGGTTTGATTCAGGTGTTCCCCCATAACTTAGATAGTCTGAATGCTAGTCTCCCCAGCTGATGGCAATTGGAAATTAAAGTCTTCTGGAGGTGGGGTATTATTGGGGGCAGGCTTATGTCTGTTATAGCCAGTTTCCCCATGCCAGTGTTTGGTACACTCTCCTGTTCCTGTTGTCCACCTGATGTTGCCCAGGGGTGATGTCCACCCTCTCTCTGCTCATGCCATCGTATTTCCCCTGTCAACATGGAGCTTCCCCTCGAGTCTATAAGCTAAAATAAACCTTTTTTTTTTTTTTTTTTCCCTCAAGCCACTCTTGGTTGGGTGATTTCTGCCAGCAATGCAAACCTGACTGCAACACTCCCCAACCAAAACTGAAAGACATACGTGGAGACACAATGACCTATTACTTCTCCCAATGAGCAACCAACATGAGTGCAGCCCCACAAACCCCGAAGAGTCTAGCGAGGCAGCTCTGGGGACCATAGGCTTTCTGGAGTCAAGGCTCAGAAGATCTACAGGAGGAAGAGAGATGAGGTAAGAGGGTTTCAATCTCAGAAGTACCCCCAAAATAAGGGCAAGACTTACCTCTTGAGTCCAACTTGGAGAGAATTCCAGGGAGGACAATTTTAGAAGTGTCTAAGACAGGGAATTGGGAAGTATACGCACAGACAACGTACAAATCCAGATAATTTCCTTTTGTTTTCTTCATATATTCAGAGTGGACAACAAGAAAACCCTCAAACAGCACTTGCTAAAATGTGTTCTATGAAATATGAGTTTTACGGGAAACTCACTCATTCATTGATTCATTTCATTCCTCATTCATCATTTCGGTGATCTTTTTCAATGGACCACCTACTATGAACCCTCCCTGTCTTGGGCACTATGGTATCAAAAATAATGAAATTGGGCTCAAGAGATGGCTTACAAGTTAAGGCACTTGTCTGCAAAGCCTAAGGACCTGGGTTCGATTCTCCAGGTCCCACGTAAGCCAGATGCACAAGGTGGCACATGCGTCTGGAGTTCGTTTGCAGTGGCTAGAGGCCCTGGCGTGCCCATTTTCTCTCTCTCTCTCTCTCTCTCTCTCTCTGTCTCTAATAAATAATAATAATAATAATAAATAATAATAATAATGTAAGTTCTAATGAGAGAAACAAACAACCAGCCCATGAATGTATGAAATAATGCCCGGCAGTGCAGTGTGTTTGGAGGAAAAATGAAACAACATGCAGGGACAGAGTGGCTGGGTCATCCTTCAGATAAAGCATAGGAAGTGGGTCTGTCAAAGAAGGATGCACTAAGCCAAAGGTGGGAAGGAGGGTCTGAAGGATTCAGCCGAGGAATTTCTAGAGGGGGTGTATATCTAGGTAGGGGAGAGGTTAAGTGGAAAAGTTCAAGATGAGGACATCCTTAACAGTTTGGAAATTAGCAATAGACACTGATGAAATGAGGAAGCAGATGTAGGACGGGGAGGGGAGATTAAACACTACCCGTAGATGGTGGGAAGCAAGTGGCCGTGATCTTTAAGTGTACTGGTAAACCATTCAAGAAGTGGGCCAGAGACATAAGAGGAGCGGTTGTAACTCCATACATTTCTGTGATAACATTAGAGCCCAAATGCAGTACCCACTTGTCAGGGAGGGATCTGTAGCAAACTGAGCCTGTCACCCTCACGTTGCCAATATTATATGCATGTTAATACGGCCTGGAGTTCATGAACAATCTTTGTCAAGATTTTCCATTTTTCTTCTCAAACCGACATTGAGTAATAACAGAGAGCAATGCTTAGAGTAATAATTCCTCTGTCTGATCCTAAAACAATTTTGTTAGCTGAAAATTCACTCCTCCACTTCCTCCCATAGTCGATTCCGTCTACTAAGTCTGTTTGTCAAACTCCCTTTCTGATTGTCACCTGGTGGTGCTGCTCTCTCTCCCAGCTTCAGGTCATTCATGTATCCTCTGTGTCCCCCTTCAATGGAGCAGCAAGCCAAGATCGACTGCAAAAGGATCAAGGACCCAATGCTGGGCCTCGCACTGGAGACCTCTCTCCCAGGGACAGCAGCCTATTGGTGACTGATAGTCCCAAGATAAGCAAAGGCAGGACAGTATCTGACACAGAAACTGCTCAGTCTGCATTCTCGTTGACTTTATTATTATCACTACCGTCAGTGTTCATCTTCTAACCCACACTTATCCATCTCTTCCAAGAGTTGTGTGTGACCCTCCTTCATGGGTCCAGCTGACCTCCCAGGTCCTCACAATAAATTGACTTTCCATCTGTTTGTCATGATGTGATGGTATCAAAGGAGGCTGGAGGTTGACCTGCTGTGACTTCTGGGTGAGCACACACCGAGTGCCTGAGGTCATTCTTTCCTCCACTATACTGTGTGTTAACAATGAACCCATGTTTTAGATCAACAGCCAGCCCACACCTCATGGATCGTGGAAGCCAAGTTCCTCCTCAGCTGAAATGCGGAGTGACACGTGTTTCCTCCATTAACTCTTACCTCTCCTCCAAAAAAAAAAAAAAGAAAAAGAAAAAAAAGCCTTTCAGACTGTGTTCGAGCATCTTGTCCCCAAGTCCTCTTGGAACCTAAGGGGACCCTGAGAAGTGAGCTCTCTTCTTCTCGCTCCCACAGGCCCAAAGTATATGCCATGCCATCTCATTTTTAAGCTTTCAGTTCTCTCTGCAGTTCTTCCTCCCTGCCATAAAACCAGCCTCTCCCTTCATAGATCAGTTGATGACTTTCAGAAGTATTTCTTTCCTAAACAAACTTAACTTTCAGTGCCTGGTGAGACTTGCCCTCCATGGCATTTTTGTGTTCCCCATCAACCCTTCTGTTTTGTTCTTGGTCCTGAGCCCTTGTTTCCACGTCCCTGGATGTATCTTACACTGGTGTGCATCACAGGGCTCTCTGGCTCACAGCATGGGGGTTTTTTGGTTACCTCTCCATGGTCTTTGTCACAGGAAAAATTTGCCCAGGCAGAATCACATTTTGCAAAATTATCCAGCCACTGTCACCATGCTGTTTGTAGCTTTTCCTACAAGTTTGAGCTAACTTTTTTTTTTCCTCCTCTCTATTGTTTGAAATCTACCTTCCTGTCATCTGACCATGTCTATTTTTTAACTTCTCACTCCGTCACCTCTCCCAAGGTCCCCGTCACATCTACTTAGTCAACCCATGCCTTTTGGTTGGTGAGAGCCCAGCAGGGCAAATCGGTGACCTGCATGATTCCCATTCCCTGGAAGATGACATTTTCAGATGGAAAAGCTATGAAATTGCAAGCGCTCTGCTTTTAATTCAAAGAGACTTTCAGCAGGTGTCTGGAAGCCCCCGTCACTGCAGTTACTTTCCTTGCTGGGACAGTTTTTGATGCATTTTCCATTTAGTGCACTTGGCCTTTAGTGTACAGCATGCAGATTCTGCAAATACATCAAGAGCATTGCTCTATGTGAGAGCGTGGACAGATCCAGGTCAGAGCCGCCCTAGCAAAGGAACCGCACAGCAGTCAAAGGAAACCAAGCAAGCTGACCGGAAAGACACAGAGAATAGGGGAAGGCAGCGATTTGTTATAGCCTTGTTTTCTCTCTCTCTCTCCTCCATGTGTTTGGCCTGTGCTGAGTTCACTTGTCTTACAAAAGAGATGGTTCCAAAACTCATTCACATTCACCATCTGCATTAATTGCAGACGGGGGTGATAATTTCTGTCTGCCCACTTCACAGGAATATTCTCTTCTCAAATGAGATACAGTAACGAGTGACCTCTCTTTTTTAAATATTTTATTTGTTTGCAAGCAAAGAGATACAGAGAGAGAGAGAGAATGGGCATGTCAGGGCCTTTAGCCACTCCAAACAAACTCCAGCTACATGTGCCATTTTGTGCATCTGCCTTATGTGGGTACTGGGGAATTGAACCCAGGTTGTCAGGCTTTGCAGTCAAGTGCTTTAACTGCTGAGCCATCTTTCTAGCCCCCTGAGTGATCTCTCTAAACACTGAAAGTTGTTCAATAAATGTGGTCAACCTTGTAGGAATCTTCCCCAGAGTGCTTGATCTGACTTCTTTACATTCAGAGGCTTTTTGATAGGAAAACCGTTTTGTGTATTAGTCAAGGATCTCTAGAGAAACAGAAGCCATGGAAGGAACATGTATTATAAAGGGAACTTATTAGATTAGCTTATAGGCTATAGGCTGGGCCATCTGACAATAGCTGGGGAGTCAAAGAACCCTGGTAGCTGCTCATTCCATGAGGCTGGATGCTTCAAGCACTCCCATTCCAGATGTGACGATCTTGCAGCTTCCTGGAGAGCCCTATTCTCCAGTACTCATGGGAAGACTGATGAATCTGGGTTCCAGCATCCATGAATAATAGCAACATGGGGCTAGAGAAATGGCTTAGTAGTTAAGGTGTTTGCCTGCAAGGCCAAAGGATCCCAGTTCTACTCTCCAGGACCCATGTAAACCAGATGCACAAGGGGGCGCATGCATCTGGAGTTCCTTTGCAGTGGCTGGAGGCCCTGGTGTGCCCTCTGTCTCTCTCCCTTTCTTTCAACCTCTTTATTTTCTCTCTCTCTCTCTCTCTCTCTCTCTTGCTCTCTCTCTCTCTTTCTCTCTCTCACTTGCTCTGTCTCTCTCAAATAAATAAACAAATAAACAAAATTAAAAAAAAAAAAGAATAGCAGTAAACTTCCCCTGGTTTTGGTGTGCAATTGGTTAGAAACAACTGATTTCACATAGTTCTTCCCAAAAAGATAACTAGATAAAGCAAACCAAGCTCCTAGAACACCCTTATTTCAAAGTCCATACACAACAAGGATGAGTTATCATAGCTTTGATCTTGGTAGGCTATGACTAGATCATATTTATTTATTTGTTTGTTTGTTTGTTTATTTATTTATTGGTTTTTCGAGGGAGGGTCTCACTCTGGCCCAGGCTGATCTGGAATTAACTATGTAGTCTCAGGGTGGTCTCGAACTCATGGCGATCCTCCTACCTCTGCCTACCGAGTGCTGGGATTAAAGGCGTGCGCCATCACGCCCGGCTTTAGATCCTTCTTATTTATCCATGGCCTGATGACAAGCTCACCTCAGGCAGGGTGAGGCTGAAGGAAGAGGTTCACATGGAGTGGGCAGAACTCTGGTCTGCCTATGCTACTAGACAAATGGTAACCTCCTCCAACCTTCCTTAGCTCAGCGATGCCCTCTAGGGCGAGGCTCGAGGGCAACCATTGACAAATCCTTGGTGACTCTTCCAGTCCCACTTGTCAATTTGTATATCCATCAACCTCTCCTACACCAGAAGCTACAGGAGTCTGCCACTGATTTCATGGAAGCCAGACACCCTGTGACATAAGCATGTCTTATCCTACCCATCCAGCCAACACATCACCAGGACAAGCTTGGTCCTCTCCTGGTGGGCACTAGCCCTCGGGAGTATGCAGAGATTTTCAAAGGAGAAAAAGATAGCTTCTCTTATCTAACCCTGCCCAAGACATATTATCAGTTAGGCATCACATTCAATGTGGGGCATGAAAGACTAGATAAAGCAAACCAAGCTCCTAGAACACCCTTGTTTCAAAGTCCATACACAACAAGGATGAGTTATCATAGCTTTGATCTTGGTAGGCTATGACTAGATCATATTTATTTATTTATTTATATATTTATATACTCATAGGTGATGAGAAGAAGGCAACTGTCTAAGGGGAGCTCATATAAGTAGAATAATCATGGCAGACACTGAAGACATAGGGCTCAGAGAAGAGAACATTTAGAAATGTCAGCATGCATTTATTCATAGGCTTGGTGGGGGATAAGACGAGAAAAAGACCAGCAGGTGAGAAAAAGCTTAGCTCTGTCAAGTAGAGTGATTGTGAGGGGAGCATTAGGATGAAGTTGAGACAGATACTGGATGGTATGGGGTACAGAAAGGAATCTGAGTTTTAATCTATGTGTAATGAGAGACTATGGAAAGGTTTTAAGGAAAGGATCACTAATCGAGTTTGGCTGAAGAGAATCACTTCCTGTCAGGGAATATAATGTAGTGAACTAGTGTAAGGATTATCATGAAATATTTAAGGGGCACTAGGAAAGAAGGGGTGTGTTTCAGCACTCTCCACTGAGCAGAGTCTGAAGGTTCCAGTGTCACTTCAGAACAGCCAGAGCTGACAGATGGTGAAAGAAAGGGACTTTCTCCCCTGGTGACAAGCACCCTGCTGTTGGAGACATTAGTTAGCCACAGCTGTGGAACATGCCACCATTAAACTAAGGAAGGTAAAGCCTGTCGGAGCCCGTGGGTTCTCTGCATCCTTTCGTTCATCTGGAGTTTGCTTGGGTTGATATCAAATGGGCACACACCATGTAGCTCGGTCTTAGCCGAAGAACAGTGGTGTTTCTTGTTGCTTTGACAAAATTCCTGAGAGAACTTAAAGGGGAGGAGTTATTTACTTCACCCATGGCTTCAGATATTTCTGCCCACAGTATGTTGGGCCAATTGTGAGGCACTATGTTATGGTGGAGGGATGTGTGAAGGAGGCAGCTATTCACCTCCTGGCAGAGAGAAAGAATGGAACCAAGGACCAAATGGAACCTTCTAATGCATGCCCACTTTGACTTCATTCTTCCAGCTAATTCTTCCCTAGTTTCCATGACCTCCCAAAATAGTGCCACTACCTGGGGACCAAGCATTTAATTCATGAGCCTGTGGAAGATATTTCAGATTCAAGCCATAACAGATGGCTGGTCTAGAATGGCTATGGAAAGTCAGCTCTTTTTCATGTAGTCTTATATCCTTTAGTAGGCTTGCATAAACTTAGAAAAAAATCATGAGATAAAATGAAAACTCACAAATCTTTTCCATACTTCAGCTTCCCATAAGTTTACTAACATATTATTGGCCCAAACAGGTCATATGGTCCAGTCTAGAGCAGGAGGTTATACAATTGGAAGAAAAGGGCCTGGTTCCGGGGAGGTTGGGTCCATCCATGCACTCAACCTGCCACAGTTACGCTGAAGGAGAAGTAGAATGGTCAAGGATGAGAGGAGAACATTGTGGTGGTTGGGCTACAGTCATCTACTGGGCAGGATTTGGAAGTCACCTAGGAGACACCCCTCTTTGTTAACTGATGGGGTGTTTCCAGAACAGTCTAATGGAAGAGGAAAGATCTACCCTGAATGCAGGCAGCTCCATTCCATCACGAGGGCTCTGGATCTAATAAAGCAGAGAAAGCAAGTGGCACATTTGCGTTTTTGTCTCTCTCTCTGCTTCCTGGCTGGGTACAATGTGCCCAGCTGCCTCACACTCCTAACCCCACAGCTCTCGCCACTGTTATCATCACACCTTTCAAGATGTGATGGGCTATTTCATCAAACTGTGAGCCAGAATAAATCTTTCCTTCCTGAAATTACTTTTGTCCAGCATTTTGCTATAGCAACAAGAAAAGTACCTACTACATGCAGGGAGAGTCTGCTAGAATAGAAGGATGATTTTTTGGTAAGGACTGCTCACAACCTCCAACTCTAGTTGGAAGAACAAGTATGGTACTAAGCATGAGATGCTGACTGGAGAAAAGGAGTCATGGCAGACCTGTGTCCCACGACTATGCAGGATCTTTGGGTGATGGAATGGCATCCAGGACAGAGAGTTGAAGGAGGAACTGCAAAGGTTGCTCAATGGTTAAGGCACTTGCTTGCAATGTCTAATAGCCTGGGGTGGACTCCCCAGTACCCATGTAGGGACAGATGCACAAAGTGTCACATGTGTCTGGAGTTTGTTTGCAATGACAAGAGGCCCTAGTGTACCCATATACACATACTCTCTCTCTTTCTCTCTCTGTCTCTCTCTCAGTTCTCTCTCACATGCACACAAATAAATAAGAATATAAAATAAAAAGAGAGAGAGTTGAAGGAAAGTTTGTTCAAAGGGCTGGGCCCACTTTTTCCCTGTGGGAAAAAAACAGCTCAGAGTCTATCTGCTTATTTTCTTTCCTTAGAGCTACAGTTTCCATTTCTCTATGAGAACCTCGGGGCCTTATTGTGTTTGCTTTGCCTACACTCAAGACATTGGGTCTTCTTATAATTAAGATATTAACTGAAAGGAAAAACCTGCCTAAGAAAATCCCTCTACTTCAGGACTAAAGCTCATTTCTAAATACAAATATTAACTCATAAAGACAAGGGTAAGGACTTGGGCCTAACTAGAGCTGACTTATGGAAACCACGAGAATTAAACACATGGCCACATATTCACGCTTTCACATAAAGTATTTCAAATTCAGATTTTAAAAGAGCAGAAATATTGAAAATATAAAACCAGCTCTAACTGTAACTGCAAATAGAGTTTGCATCTTGCTAGCAAATGTGAGCTATAAAAATTCCAAGCTTTTGTGGTCTGGCTGTGAATAGGACACATTTCCAGTGCTTCACACAGCAGCACGGAAACCCACACAATTTACATACGCACCAAACACAAATATGCACTATAAACATATAATAGCCCAACACAAATGTATTCACACCTGTGAAAGTAATGAAAGTAAGATTAACTACAGACTGGTTCAGTAGAGAGAAATGGTCCGATTTTATTTGGGCGGGGGGGGGGAAGGTTTATCAGAGGGGAATTAGTGCGTGGAAGAGCATAAAGGGGTAAACAAAGCCAGAGGGAGGCTGCAGCTTCGAAACAACATAGGGAGCTTCTTATGTTTTCAGGGGAGGATGGAAAGTACTACTCCATGGGACTCAGCCCGCACGCTAGGAGCCACTGAGGCAATGGAGATAAAGAAGGCCTCTGGCCCTTCAAGGTTTCTGGGGCAGGGAGAGGAGCTGTTCTGCTCCTGCTTCAGGCAGGGGTGGTAGTTGGGGGAAGGCCAGAAGGCACTAGATAAGAAATAATTCAAAGCAGCCTCAGCTCAGGCAGCAAGGCCTCTTAAAGTGACAGCGTCAATGTTCCAGCAACACCCAAGTATGTCCAGCGGCGCCAGTACATTCACACATGACACATTCATGCATGTATCTTCACAGTCACGTTCACAAACAATCAGGGCCACAGGTCTTACCGTGTTATTATCTGTCTGTCTGTTTGTTTTGGCAGTACTAGGGGTTGAATCTAGGGCCTCATGTATGCTAGGCAAGTTCTCTACCCCAGAGCCACATCTACAGCCTGATGCAGACAGCATCATGATTAAAACACATGAACAGGGCTGGAGAGATGGCTTAGCAGTTAAGTCACCTGCCTGTGAAGCCTAAGGACCCATTTTCGACTCTCCAGATCCCACGTAAGCCAGACGCACAAAGGTGAGGCAAGCGCAAGGTTACATATGCCCACTAGGTGGTGCAAGTGTATGGAGTTCGCTAAAGGACATTTGAACACATTACTACAGAGAACTTTATACCCACACCAACCAGCACAAAGGCACAGTCACGTGGATGTAGTCAAGATGCAAACACATCCCATTCACAAAAATAAATACAAAGAGATAGGAACACATGTTATAGCATTTACACACATACAAAGCTATCTCCATACAACCACATAGGAACTCCACCCAGCCATGGACAAGCTGCACAATACCAGCTTACCCAACTTCATGGAGTACCACTACCCCCTCTTCTTTCCACCCCAAGCAATCCTAAGTTCTCTCTGGGCACACTCTATTCCCCAGCTCGTCATGTGACTGACTCTTGAATCCCTCCGACCTCAGTTCAAAGCCACCTTCTCACTGATACCGTCTCCAGCCTTGCATCATGGAGGTAGGTTATTACTGTTTCTATCCTCTACCTTATTTGGGTTGGCCTTGTCTTGCTGTGGTGATTATACATCTCGGTAATGGTGAATTGTCATTTTGCCCATACCGACATCATTCATTTGTTTTGTGCCCTGAATCTAGCAGGATGATTAACAGTAGGTATCGAGTAAGTAAGTGTCGAGTGCACAAATCACCATGGTGAAATTCTAGAAAACAGTACAAACACATAGCAGCATTATCTCACCTCAGGAACAAACGCACCAATGACCGAGAGTCATGGATGAAGGGCTGCTCGGGAACATCAGTCCCTCTGTGCAAACAAATGGGAGTAGACATCCAGAGTTCTCAGTTGGAGATGAGGAGTCCTAAGGAACAGAGATGCGGATACTAGCATTCAGAAGCCAGAGCACACTGAAAGGTGAAGATGGAGACAACGTAGTTCTCGTTTCTTCTGCCAAACTCCACGGTGAACAATGCTAAGTAATGAGAACCAACCAGCAGGGGTCTTTGGTATGACTGTAGATGAAAAGCAGGGGGTAATATGACTTCACAAAAGAAATAGATCGGGGAACATTAGAGTGCCAAGTGCCAGCATTCAAACCAAATAGATGAGGCCCCTATGGCTAATTGTAAGAAAAATTAGCTCATGGCAAACCAGTCCCAAGAGACTGCCGAAGATATGTCATCAACACTTGGGAAGTCCCGGGACCTTCTGAACAGAAGACTCACAGCTACAGGACGGGAAGTCCTGTGGTTGGGATAGTGTTCTGAAAACAACTCCAAGCCTTTGAAATACATGTGCAAAACAAGAGGCATTTTGGGGATGGAAAATGTAACAAACTCAGATGGTCTTCTGCAGACACATGATGTGCTGGGAAGTAAACCTCAGGACAGAAACAGGCAGCTGTATCTTCGGACTCTCTGCTCCTTGCCCACTCCCCACTTATGCCTCTGACATTCATGCTGATGTCAAGTATAAAGGCACAATTTTAAAATAGGAATGGAAATAAGGCCAACAGGCATAGTTGTCACCAAAGTCATGGACTGGATCATCTGCACAGATGCCCTGGGTTTACAAGCTCCTGCTGACATCCTGTGTCTGGAACTGCAGTCGCTTCAGAGCAGCTCCTCTTCTCATTCTGACTTGCCACGTGTACAAACAAGAAACTGACATGCTACAATTGCACATTTTCTAGAAACTCGTGTTGAGAGTGGGGAGATGATTCAGTGCTTAAAGACTCTTGCTTGCCAGGCTGCCAGCCCAAGCTGAACTCCCCAACTCTACATAAAGCTGCATATAAAGCATTGCATGTGTCTGTGATCCAATACGCTCCTATGGCAGTGGGAGGCAGAGCCAGAAGAATCTGGAAGCTCCTGGGACAGCTAGAGTGTTGTGCACAAAGTGAAACAAAGCAAAAATACTAGGACGCTCATGTCAGTAATCCCAACGCTCGGGAGGCTGAGGTAGGAGGATCATCTTGAGGCTGCCGCCAGCCTGGGACTAGAGAGTGAGTTTGAGGTCAGCTTGGGCTAGAGGGAGACCCTGCTTCAAGAAAATAAAATAAATAAAATAAAATAATAAAATAAAATAAAACAAGGGAGACCCCTGTTTCAAGCAGGGTGGAGTGTTGTCCTCAGAGCTCCATACATGCACCATGGCATGCACACACACACGTGCAGATATACATACATAATTTAAAAACTCATTTCATGGACTGGAGAAATGGCTTAGCAGTTAAGGCATTTGCCTGCAAAGCCAAAGGATCCCAGTTTGATTCTCCAGGACCCACGTAAGCCAGATGCACAAGGGGCACATGCATCTGGAGTTCGTTTGCAGTGGCTAGAGGCCCTGATGTGTCCATTTTCTCTCTGTCTGCCTCTCTTCTATCTCTCTCATCTCATAAACTCATGATATCCAGTTCTAAAGAAGAGTCCTGTAGAAACTGCTGCAAGCAATGAAATTTGGGCCTTATGTCTGAATAGAGTCTGACCTATTCAGCCGTAAGGCCCAAAACAGGGTCTCCCAGGGTTTCTGAGTCAGACTAAAGTGCTGCCCCAATAAAGAGCTCACAACAGGTGAGCTTTCACTCAGTGTATCTCGGGTCTGTTACCTGCATCAGAATCAACAGCATCACCTGGGAACTTACTGGAACACAGAATTGAAGGGCTCTAAACTGACTCAGAAACTCTGGGAAAGGCTCCTTTATTCCTGTGCTTTTATAAACCGTCCACGTGACTTTCCTGCACGGTAAGGTTGAAGAAACAAAGATCTAGAATTGGAGTGTCTGACCTCCCAACACTACACAGCAGGATGGTGCTATCTACAAACGTGTGCGGTTGCGTTCCCAGCTCTCCTGGGACTCACGTTGGTCATGTTGGGATGATTGACAAGAAGCATACCCGCACCCCCTCCCAGCGTCCAGCGTCCTCATCCTTCTTACGGACTCAAACGTTGCTTCTGCTTGGACGAATGAGGCAGACAGACATGTCTTCTCAAATTTTCAAAGATGGCTGCAGAGATGGCTCAGTGGATAACACACTGGCAATGCCAGCATGAGTACTTGTGTTCAGACCCACAGAACCCACATGTAGCCAGACACTGCAGGGCTGCTGTCTGTCACCCCAGCATGCCTAGGTTGAAAGAGAGAGAGAGAGAAGTGGAGATGGGAGAATCTCCTGGAAGCTTGTGGATCAGCTCCCCGTGAACACCATGATGGAGTCTTTGCCTCAAACGAGGTGCAAGGTGAAGAATGACACCTGAAGTTGTCCTCTGACCTCCACTCATATGCCATGGCACGTGTGCACCCACACTCTCAGACACACACACAATGTTTTTTTTTGGTTTGTTTGTTTTTTGTTTGGTATTTTTTTTTTCCTTTTTATTGACAGCTTCCATACTTACAGACAATAAACCCTAATTCCCTCCCATTCCCACTTTCCCCTTCCCAAATCTACACTCCATCATATCCCCTCCCTCTCTCCATTTGTCTCTCTTTTATCAAAGTAGGGTCTCACTCTAGCCCAGGTTGACCTGGAATTCACTATGTAGTTTCAGGGTGACCTTGACCTCATGGCAATCCTCCTACCTCTGCACCACGCCTGGCTTACATGAATGCTTTTCTGAAGATGTTACAATCAGAATTTTATACATGAATCACATGGCCTTTGTTACAATGGCAGAAGTATTGACAGCAAGTCTGGAGAAAACACAGCCCCTCCTCAGATGCCTGGTGAATGTCCCCTGGGTTACACATAGTGGATAAAACCTGAGCTCTGTGAAGCCAAGGTGGTCACCTTCTCACAACTATTTAAGTCCTTAGCTTAGTAGTTGGTGATTTTATTTTCTTATATACATTTAATATAGAATAATAGTACATAGATTTGCAAGAAAGTATATAACCCCACGTTTATTCTATCCTGAACAAGAAACAGCCTATAGCCAGCAACCCTGGCACTATGTGGTGCTCGCTCTCAATCCATTTGTGATAGGGGACAGGGTTGTTTTTACGTAGTTCCCCACTGCTTAGCTTTGCTGCTATACAACTTCACAGGAAAAGGTTCTGTGGTGCCTTCTTTCACTCATTATGCTCAAGGGAGCACTGCGCATGCCAAGCTCTCCATCCTTGCAGGCACGCGCTATGTAATATTCTGAGTTCAATTTGCATTGTACTAATGAATAATGAGGTTAATTATCTTTTCGCTTTTGTTGATTATTTGAATATCCTCTTGTGAAAAGACTTCTCACATTTTACGTACATTTTCTATTGATCTATCTATATTTTTCTTATTGATTTATAGAGCACTTTCTATATGTTGTAGAGAATATTCTCTTGTTAATTAAAGGTATTTCAAATATCTCCTGCTTCTGTTGATTGCATATTTTTACTCTCTTGGTGGTGTATTTTGATAAAGACAAACTCTTAAGTTGAATTAACCACAATTTCATAATCTCTCCTTTTATGGAAAGTGTCATATTCTATCCAGAGAAGAAGAACAACCCTAATGTCACGAGTAAGGTCAGGAAAGTATCCACTTATATTTACAAAGTTTTATTTTTACAACTTAAATTTAGATCCATAATTCATGTAAAATTAAACTTTATTTTCAATGAATGATATAGCCCCATAGTCACTTTTTTCAGAAGAATATTAAAGTGTCCCAGTATTATTTATTGAAAGGTCTTGATCAAATGAGTCTCTCTTTTTTAAATTTTTTAAATTTACTTATTAGATACAGAGAAACAGAGAGAGAGAGAGAGAGAATGGGCGCACCAGCCAAATGAGTCTCTTACAAGGTGAATATAATGGGAGCACGTTTTATATCCACTCATCCACTCTAAACCTTCTGACAGGATAATACGATTTATATAAAAATACTGACTTTACATTTAGCAACAATGCAAATTTCACTCGTCATTTTAAAAGTATTCATCTATAGATTATTTTGACCTTTCTGTACATACATTTATTTTTCCTAGAAAAATCTTATTTCTTTCTAACCACAGTAGAAACTGCATTAGATAGTGAGTTAGCTTTCCATTGATGTGAATAAAATACCTGAGATAACTGATTTATAAGAAAAGACTTTTATCTTGGCTCATGATTTCAGGGGTTTCACTCCATGGCTGATTGGTTCCATTGTTTCCGGGCCTATGGAGAGTTGGTATGTCATGGTGGGAGCACATGGAAGAGGAAGCTGCCACATCATAGTATCTGGAAAGTAAAAGGAGAGACAAAAAGGGTTTTGCTGGTTTACTAAGTTAATTCTTTCCTAATTCTAACCTATTCACTCATTCTTCTCAGGAAATTAACTTTTTTCCTGGGATCTCACAGTTTTGACTGTCCTTCCTCATCCGTGTGTAGGATTCTTTTAGGCATCTTTTGCAATGCTGGCTTAGCGATCATGGATTGTTTGAGCTTGTGATTCTCTTTGAAGTTCTTTATTTCTCCATTGATTTCAAAGGATAAGTTAGCTGGAATAGAGTAATCTTCGTTGGCATTTAGTTACCCTCAGAGCTTTGGATCTATCATTACACACTCTCCTGGCTTTTCAGATGAGCTTGCCTACATAGCACTTCTCTCTTGCAGCTTTTAACGTGGTTTCACTGTTTTGTAGTCTTAGCTTTCTAGTTATGACATGATGTGGACAGGCTCTTTTCTAGTCAGGACTATTTGGGGTTCTAAAATGCATTCTGTCTTCAGCCTACATTCTGTACTTCGATGTCCGTATCTTTTCCTTACCTTGGAAAATTCTACTATAATTTCATTGCCTACACTTTTAATGACGTTAGTATGTAACTCAGCTCCTTTATCTCCCCATAGGTTTGGTCTCTTGTTTGTGTCCCAGATTCTTGAGAGTGACAGTCATGATCACTTCTTTCTGCTTGACTGCTGCCCGTGTATCACAACCCCTCAGTCTTGTCTTAAATCCCTGCCAGTCTTTCTTCTGCTTGGCCTGGTCTCTTGTTGGTGGTTTCCCTTAAACTTTTTATTTGATTGAATAAACTTTGAGATTCCAAGATTTTTCTGAGTGTTGGGCTTTGTTTTGTTTTGTTTCAAAATTTCAATCACTCTGCTGAATTTCTTATCCAAAACAGAATTTTTTTTTTCATCTAAGTCTTGGCTTAACTCCCTTACCTCACCGGTCTGTTTATTTGAAGCCTCATCCGGGATATTGATCATGTTTACAAGTAGACTTTTGAGTTCCTTGTCTCAAATTTCAACCATTTCAGTATCTTTGGATTTTGATATTTTGAGGACTTATGAACTCTTAGAGGAGTCAGAATATTGTGGGTTTGGAGCTCTGGCAGGGGTTAAATCTCCATAGTGATGCAAGACACCTCCAGATTCATAAACCCCAAGCGCAGGTCCTTGTCTAAATTATCAAAGAATTCAAAAGGGCAGACTCAGAGATTATCTTTTTTAAAAAAAATTATTTTGTTTATTTATTTATTCATTTATTCATTTATTTACTTGATAGTGACAGACTGAGAGAGAAAGTGGCAGATAGAGAGAGAGAATGGGCACGCCAGGGCCTTCAGCTACTACAAACGAACTCCAGACGCATGTGCCACCTTGTGCATCTGGCTTACGTGGGTCCTGGGGAATCAAGCCTCGAGCCGGGGTCCTTAGGCTTCACAGGCAAGCACTTAACTGCTAAGCCATCTCTCCAGCCCAAGATCATCTTATTATTTATTAAGGGTGGGGTGAAAACAGGAGAGAAGACAAAGCATGAAAACTTTCAAGCCAAGAGAAGAAAAGAATAAACTGGGGAAGATCTCATGTGGAGGTTTGGATCAAGTCCTTTTTCACATTAAGCATCCAAATTAGGATGGATTTCATTGCTATGTTCAAATGTATATCTTGATTGTTCACTGAGTCCAGGAGGAGTGCTGACTCAGCACCCCCCCCCCCACACACACACACACACACGTGCTAAGCCTGGGCAGAGTCAAGAAGAATCAGGAAGCTGCTGCCTCCTTTGCTCCTCACAGCCATCTTAGATGGGAATCAGGCCAGAGTTCTAGTCTCACCAGGGCAGAGTGCCACCTATGTTTCTTTGGGCCTATCCCTGGCTGACTAGCTATATAGAAAAGTTACCTTGCTCCTAATTCATATCAATATTGCCTTGCTTTTTCATGTTTCTTGGGTTCTTATAATTTGTTCATCTGTTGGATTGGATTCCTCACTCCACTTTGATGGGGGCTGAGAAGGCAGCCTTCTCTCAGGGGTCTCAATCTCCACTGTCACTCAGAGGAAAGAAAGCAGACATCAGCAATCACAACAGCTCAAAAAATAATCCAAACGTTTCAATGCACATCAAAACAAAAAGCAGTTGAAACATAAGTTATGTAAGGTAAGGTCAAGATGGGCTCCCGAGATGGAGTCGCCAGAGACATAAGGAAGTGGATTATCCACACACCTCAAGAAACCACCCAGCCATTATCCCCTCTTTGCCTGCAATGCCCCCAGGCCATGGTTTCCAGTTTTGTAAATCACCTGATTACTGTTCTGGTGTCACACCCTGGCTGTTTTAGCTCTCCCCTAAAGGAACCTTTCTTGTTCAAGCTCTTCCTTTCCTCACCTTTCCCCATCTGAAAGCCCTACAAAGCCCACTACCTGAGGAAGTCAAGTGGGCGGTGCTCCTCTCTTGTGAGCCAGCCCTGGCAGCTCATGCTTTTCCCAAATAAAAGCTTTCATCTTTGCCTCAGAGTGGTTTGCATGGTCGTGGTCCCTTCCAAACCTTATATCTGGTAATGCAGAAAAGAAGCTAAGATACTCATAGGAAGCACGAAGAATTTTAAATCATTAAAGATAAAATTATTAACAATCCAATGATCAAAAAGAAAGAGGAATGAGGATGGGCAAAAAAAAAAAAAAAGGTTAGAGAGAAAAAAATATGTGGAATGGAGAAATAAGAAATAAGAAAAAAAATGAAAAAAAATACCGAGCAATAGCCAGGCGTGGTGGCGCACGCCTTTAATCCCAGCACTCGGGAGGCAGAGGTAGGAGGATCGCTATGAGTTCAAGGCCACCCTGAGACTACATAGTGAATTCCAGGTCAGCCTGGGCTAGAGTGAGACCCTACCTCAAAAAAAAAAAAACAAAATAAATAAATAAATAAATAAATAAATAAATAAATAAATAAATAAAATACCGAGCAAGATAGATGGAGAAAAGGACCTCCATTCTTCACTCCTTCCTGAGGAGGCTGAGGACGGAAATACTTTGCTCTTAACCCAGGCTTGTCATTTGACAGTTTATTGGGGCTGGGGGTGAGGGGGAGGGTGGTAGAAGGAGTCATTTTCTCTCAGAAGCCAAAACACATGAAACCAGAAAGGGCTGTTCGCAGGGTAAGGCCTGCCCTGCCTTTCCTGCCATGGCCCACCCACCATGGCTCTAGTATAAGTACAACTGGGCTGAGTCCCTCCTCCTAGTTTTCCATACCTACGTATCCATGCCTGGCAACCCTAGGAGTGTGGGACTGCCTTACAGCTAGCCGTTGCCACCAGCACAAAGACTTCCCTTTAGACACCGCCACCCATTCATACCAAAGGTGCCAGTGTGGGACTTGAAAATGCTCCAGGGAACTGGGTTTCCCCATGTGTGTCTGAGGATCTGAGGGCAGAGAGAAAGCAGTGAGATCAGAGCAAGCTGCACTGGCCCAGGGAAGGGAGGGTACAGAGTGACCTCAGACCTCGCTTCCCTCTTCTGACTCCCCTCTGTATTCACACACAGCTGCTCTTTCTCCCTGTCAGTTGGGCTGAAGTTGCCAAACATAAAAGTCTACTTTGCAGTGTGGTCAGGAATTCCCTTCCAGTAGGCACGCACCTACGAGTCAGCATCCAAGTCAGAACCAGGTTTGTGGTCCACATTGATGGTGGGTGGAGACACCGCGAGGCCTTCGGGGCTTGACTATATTGAAATGTAGAGACTTCTGCTCGCCCTGGCCCAGAGATTCCCCTGGAAAGCCTCTCTTGAGTTAGCGCCTCACCGTGGCACGATGGCAAGGGTCCCTCTTCTAGCGCCACTCGCTGTGCAGAACACAAGTCTCTTGTTTAAATGATATCTTCACAGGGTGCTAAGTTGTGAGCCCGTGGGATTTTCTGGGGTTCTCTTTTTCTCTTTAGCTTGAAGCCTCACTCAGCCCCCCCCCCCTTCCCACCATTTGGCCTGGCAACTTTTGTTCTCTTACACATCTAAATTTCACTATTTCCAGATCTCACCTGCTCTCTGTCTGCTATGTACTATTTCACTCATCTGCTTTTCCATACCTCCCACCTCTTCTGTGTGTGTGTGTGTGTGTGTGTGTGTGTGTGTGTGTGTCATGTGACATGTCTGGTATACGCACACGTGTGTGCCCTTGCAGCACCCCATGCACTCCCCTGGAGACGGAGGAGGGGGCACTTGACCGTGGTGGCCAGACCTCACGTCTGTCCAACCCCGTCACTTTTCTGCCAGTCCTCATTTTGAGCTGGAGTCTTACTATACAGAAGTTTGGTGTTTGCCACAGGCCCAGGGCATTCCTTGGGCTTTGCTCCCCTTTGTAAGGCTGGGTTGATGGGAGTGCGTGGCCACACCCAGCTGTTTAAATGGATTCTGGAGATTCAAACTCAGGCAGTTGCAGGCCCTGTCGGGCGCTACTTAACCACTAAGCCATTTCTTGTGTTTTTATTATTAATTAGAAACAATGTATGGACACATACCATCATTTCCCTCCTCTCTGCCCCCACTCCACTGCGGAGCCTTCTCAGTGGGATTGCTGGTGTTCACCGTGGAGTTGTGGGTATGAGTTTTGAGGGCAACAGTCAGTCATTGTGGGGAGGGCAATGCCTCTGGATATTCCCTCCCACCTTGTGACTCCTACATTTTTTCTGCCCCCCTATTCCACAAAATTCCCTGAGCCTCAGTGGGTGTGCTTTAAGTCTACTTTAGTGTTGAGCTCTCAGCAGCTTCTAGATTTCTGCTCTGGTGCATTTCGAATACCCCCTCAGTGCCCGCCTCCCTCACTCTGGCGCAGGTTGTCAGGCTCTCCGCACACTTGCTCACCTCTCTTCTCCTGCCTGGGAGTCAGCTATCTATTCTTGTCTTGTTGGTAGATTGTGCTTGTCCTCGGTCCTCCCTGCTTTCTGAAAACGGAAAACACACTCTCCAATGGAAAGTGAGATCCGGATAGGTTAAAGGGGCTAATCATTCCTAATTTAGGGAGATTTTGATGGGTGTAGCTTCACTTTTGGATGCAGGCTAGTGGGAACTCCTCATTGGAGTCCTGTGTCCTGGTCTCCATAGGATTGTGGCTTTGCTCCCTAGTTCCAGTGATGGGCTTACCTCCCACTGAGCAGATCTCCTTCTTACAGCCCTGGTGGTTTCCTTTCAGAGTCACAGACTCTTTGTTGCTTGTACAAACCTAACTTTTCTATTTCCAGCTTCCTCCTGGTCTTCCTTTCCTTGTCCGTACCACTCACCTGTTTGCTTCTTCTGCGTCTGCGTGTGAATGTGTGTCTTGTGTATGTGTGAGTGTGTGTGTGTGTGTGTGTGTGTGTGTGTTTCTAGTCATGTGTTGCTGGGTATTTCAAGTTGACTATCTTCTCCATCTTTTTAACCTTTTTTAGGCCTCTTGGCTTAATTAATTCTCTTTTGGATTTTTACAACTAGGTAAAGGAATTGGAGTATGACTTTTCTTTTATATAATGTATTACCTCAAGGGTTTTTGACCTCATAGTATCTTTATTTATTTAATTCAAATAATATTGATATTATTTCCTCCATAATTAAAAAAATATAGCTAGCAATTTGCATATAATCCACTTAACATATATTTATTAGTATCTGACTGTCCAAATGGTTTTTTCCTAAGGTCAATTTGGATAAATTATGTTTTCCTTGGAGTTTACATAATTTAGCCACATTTAAAGTGTGCTAGCATAAAGCTTGACATTAAATTCTCTATATCTATATCGTCTATACTAATATATTTCCCATTATATTGTAATTTGTGTTTATTCTAATTCTTGTCTAATTAATCTTGCTAGAAATATGTTTCATTTGTCTTTCAGAGACTCAACTTTTTGGATTTAATTATCTACTATTTCTAATTTATTAATTTCTAATCTTTTCTGTTTTGTCTGTAACATAGTCTCTGAGTTTTATCTGGTTTTATCTAACTTCTTGAAATGTACACTTGAATTATTGATATCTAGCTTTTCTTCTTTATTCATATGAAGTTGTGGAACTATAATTTCCTTCTAATATACCTTCAACTGTATTCTAAGTGTTATTAAAATGTTTCATTCCAAAATATCAGCTTATTGTCATTGTGATTTGTTCTTTTACTCATAGTTCATTTAAAAATGAACTGGTAATTTACAAGTATTTGAGAATTTCTGATGCTTCTTTTGTTATTTAGTTCTGGCTCAATTCCATGTATGTCAGAGGACGTACTTTGAACAATTTTAATGCATTAAACTTGGCACAACTTGATTTTTGTCCCAAAACATAATCAATTTTATTTAAGAGCCCATGTGTGATGTTAGTAAGCATTCTATTAATATTCAATTCGAATTTAATTAAGTTAGGTTTATTCAATTAAGCAAATTAAGCTAATTGATGTAAATTAGATTGAGTGTAACCAGATCTTTTTAACATTGCTTTTCTTTTATGTGTTTATTCTCTCAGCTGTAAGATTATATTAAAGTCATCCACCACCCACTATGGGTTTATCTATTTGATATGTTTTAAATTATATTAATAAGGTACATATGAATTTAGACTGGCCTTTTATCATGAAATGTCTCCCTCTAACCCTTGTGATGTCACTTTTCATAAACTAGGCTTAGTCACATATAATGATAATTGTTCAGTTATTGTTTGCTTTTAAAATGTATGTACCATCACATTTGAAACAAATATTTGTAAGCAAAAGATACTTTATGAAAATGAAAGAGTTCTCTTTTTTAATTATTGAATTTAGGCCCTAGACATTTAATAAACTACTTATACATTTAGGGTTAAAACTACCATCCTTCCTATATTCCTTTATTTTCTCTTTCTTATTTTATCTTCTTATCTTATTTTAAGACTAATCAAGTGATTTTATTATTCAGTTTTCCTCATGGTTACGTTTTTAACTATATGTTTCTTGAACATCTAAAAGTTACCTTAGAGGGTACAACATCCTGAAATACTTAGAATCTTACACAGTTAATACTTTGAACCTGACCCAGGTATTAGGAGAGCCCTGGAACTTTCTACCCTGTGCATATCTCTCTTGTGTTAATCTTGCAATGATAAGCATTTATAACCGTTGCTTCATAGAGTCCATACTCATTTGGAAGTGCCTTCATGTTCATCCCCCCTGTGACTCTGCATTGCATCATAGTTTCTATATTTCCATCTGGGATCATTTTTCTTTGACATAAAGAACTTTTATCATTTCTCTTTTTGAATATTTTATTTATCTGCAGGAATGAGAAAGGAAAGAGAGAACAAAAATGGGTATGACAGGGCCACTTGCCACTGCAAATGAACTCCATACGCATGAACCACTTAGAGCATCTAGCAGTACATGGGTACTGAAAAACAGAACCTGGGCCATCAGGTTAGGCAAGCAAGCACCTTTAACCACTGAGCCATCCAGCCCTCTATCATTTCCCTACTGGCACAAAAATCTTGAATTTTTATTCCCGTGAAGTACATTTGTTACCTTCTCATTACTGCCACAAAGAACCCAATCAAAAGCAGCTTGTTGGGCTGGAAAGATGGCTTAGTAGTTAAATGTTTGCCTGTGAAGCCTAAGAACTCCGGGTCCAGGCACCATTCTCCAGGACCCACGCAAGCCAGATGCACAAGGTGGCGCATGCATCTGGAGTTCATGCATCTGCAGTGGCTAGAGGCCCTGGTGTGCCCATTCTCTCCCTCTCTCCATCCCCTTCTCTGTCTTTAATAAGTAAGTAAGTAAAAATAAAAACTCTTTTTAAAAAAGAAAAAGCAGCTTCTGGGAGGAAAAGGTTTATTTTGGCTTACTACTCAAGGGGAAGCTCCAGGATGGCAGGGGCAAACATGTCATGAGCAGAGGCTGGACATCACCTCCTGGCCAATACCAGGTGAACAACAGCAGCAGAAGAAGAGTGTGTCAAACACTGGCGAGAGGAAGCTGGCTATAACAGCCATACCCTACCCCTAACCACACATCTTCAGCAAAGTTCCAATTCCCAAATTGTCATCTGCTGGGGATTAAGCATTCAGCACACATAAGTTTACAGGGAACACCTGAATCAAACAGCCATTACAATTATTTCACCTTCCCGTTTAAAGAATACAACCTGGCTCTAGTTTGGTGTAAGTTTCTTGAACACTCTTCAATTATTTTTCCATTGTGTCCTGGTTGACATGGTTTCTGTTAACAGTTCAGCTTGAAGTCTGATTTTTGCGACTTGGAAGGCAATGTTGTCTTTCTTCCGTAGGTGCATTTCAGATCATTTTCCTCCATTTAATGATCTTCAGCCGCTTGGTCATGCTGAACCAGATGAAGCTTACTTTGGTTGAACATTCTTGTGTTCATTGTGTGCCTTACATCTTCCATCATACCTGGAAACTTCCTGGACATTGATGTCTTCAGATGTTGAGTCTGCTCCATTCTTCCTCTCATCTTCTGACACTTAATTGAATGTGTGTATGAATGGCATCTCGGGTGACTCTTACACTCTTCTCTAGTGTCCATCCTTTTTGGTTGCCATATTTCACTTCATTTGTCTCGCTCTTTTATTTGTGAACAATCTTCTTTTAAACCCATCTATTCAGTTCTTAATTTCATTTATTTGTGATTTGAGAATTGCCATTTATATTTATCACTTATCAATGATTGAAGCTAATTTATGTGCTGTAAAACATACATATCTGAAAAAGATACAGGTTACAATGAAACATACATCTGTTCCCACCACATCTGATGGTGAGGCTTGGTGTCAGTTATTTGACTCATTGCTGTGTCCAAAGATCTGACAAGAAGCAGTTCAAGAAAGAAAAGGGGTTATCTTGGTTTACAGTTCAAGAACATACTTTTAGGGCTAGCGAGATGGCTTAGCAATTAAGACACTTGCCTGCAAAACCAAAGGACATAGGTTCAATTCCCTGGGGCCCACGTAAGCCAGATGCTCAAGGTGGCACATGTGTCTGGAGTTTGTTGACAGTGGCTAGAGGCCCTGGCATGCTCATTCCCCGCCCCCACAGTGTGTGTGTGTGTGTGTGTGTGTGTGTGTGTGTGTGTATTTGTCTCTTTTTCTGTTTCTCTATCTCTCAAATAAATAAGTAAAGATAAAATATTTTTTAAAACAGAGGACACTTTCCATCATGGCAGGGGAGGCATGGCAGCAGGAATAGGAGGCTGACTGATCACGTCACATCCACCGTCAAGAAGCAGAGGCAGAACAGGAAGTAGGGCTGGGCTCTAAAACCTCAAGGCCCAGATGTTTCCTCCAATAAGTTTCTCCTCAAGGTTCCACAACTTCCCCATACAGAGCTACTATTTAGGCATCAATTGTTCAAACATATGAGCCTTAGAGAGACCACAACAAACCTAGTCCCCAATGTAGTGTGGCTCAGAAGTGATGGAGTCTCTAAGATGCATTTGCGAGTAGTATGATAGCTCAGACAGTAAAGTGTGTGCCTTATAACCATGAGTGCCTGAATTCTAATCCCAGAACCCATGTCAAAAAAAAAAAAAAAAGAAAGAAAGAGAGAGAGAAAGGGAAGGAGGGAGGGAGGGAAGGAGGGAGGGAGGGAAAAACCCTAGCCATGGTAGTGCACAGTGGAAAGTGGAGACAGGCAGATCCCTGGGAATCACTGGTGTGCCAGCCTAGCCTATTTGGTAAGTTTCAGGCCAGTGAGAGACTTTGTCTCAAAACTAAATTTAAGAGAAACAACACCTGAAATCATCTTCTGGACTGTGCATGCACATGAAAAAATACACACATACACAAACACACACACACACACACCAAAGAAGTATTTGGGATCATGAGTTATCGGCCATAATGAACAGATTAATGCCTTTTGCCTTTCTCACATGAGTGAGTTCTCTCTTGAAACTGATTAGTTTACCATGCACTTTTTGTATGTAAGTACAGAAGTTGTCAATAAAAAAAATAATTATTATAAAAAAAAATTCCAGGTCAGCCTGAGCTAGAGTGAGACCCTACCTCGGAAAAGCAAAAAAATAAGTAAATAAATAAATAAATAAAAATATTAGGAACTGGAGAGATTGCTCAGTGGTTAAGATGCTTGCCTGCAAAGTCTAACAACCTGGGTTCAATTCCCCAGTACCCACTTAAGCCAAATGCAAAGTAAATAAATAATAAAATAATTTTTAAAAATAAGAAAAAAAAAAAGAAACTGGATTAGTTAAGTACAGGTGAGTCCACTCCTTTCCCCATCCTCCTATTCTCATTATCACATTCCCTCTCTCTCAATCTCTCTCCTGCTCTCTTCTCTCCCTCTCTCTCACTTTCTCTCTTTTTCTCTCCCTCTCTCTCTCTCTTTCTCTCTCCCTCTCTCTCCTGTGCACATCTGCTTCTTTTCCACTTCTTACCACGAAATCCTCATTAGAAGCCAACAAGATAATATCACCTGATCTTGGTACCTTTCCGAACTATAAGCCAATGTAAACCTCTTCCCTTTGTAAGTCACCCAGGCCCAGGTGTTTGCTATAGCAACAGAAAAATGGGCTAAGACTGAAGTATGCATCTTCATGGCCAGACAGTAAGTAAGAGTTCCTTTATGTCCTTACACAGTCAAGAAATCCAAGATGTACTGAAGTTGTAGAGATAAAGAATATACACAGTGTACTCTTTAGACCCTTGTGATGCAAGGGTGGAGGGATACACAGGAGAAGAAATGCGCCATAGTAAAGGATGCTGAAATGTGACTATAGATAACAAGCTGTGTTAAAGGTATAATGCAACATGCCATTATGAAGTGATTGTTATATAGTTCCCAAAATAAGAACTGGGCCTGGTGATGCAGGAGGCTGAGGCAGGGAGAGGGATCACAAGTTCACAGCCAGCCTAGGTAATTTAGTGAGACCTTTTTGGGAATATATGTCAGAGGTAGAACCCTTGCCTAGCACGCGTAAGACCCTAGATTCAATACACACACTTGTCCCTTTATGAGGATGAACTGGACTTTGGGACTTTCTGGTAATAAATGAATTGGCAGACATGATTAGATGCTACTTCCAGGATGATAGTTATAAAAAGACTGCAGGGATGGAGAGATTGCTTAGTGGTTAAGGTGCCTGCCTGTGAAGCCTAAGGACCCAGAATTGATTCCCCACAACCCACGTAAGCCAGATACACATGGTGGCGCATAACTCTGGAGTTTGTTTGCGGTGGCAAGAGGCCCTGGCATGCCCATTCTCTGTTTCTCTATCTGCCTCTTTCTCTCTCTCTCTCTACACACACACACACAGACACAAATAAATACAAATTAAAAATTAAAAAAAAAAACCACTGCAGCTTCCCCCATAGGTACAGTCTACGTTTCTCCATCTTGGAAAACTAACTCTAAGAGGATTCAGCTGCTATATTCAAATTCCAAGGGAGAGGTCTCTACAGTGAGGAACAAAGACCTCCACCAAATAGCCTACAAAGAATGGAGACCCATCAACCACTCCTCAGGTGAGACTGGAAGTAGGTTCTGCAGTGCCAGCTCAGCCTTGTGATGACTGTGGCCCTGAAGCACAGGTTAACTGCAACCTCATGAGAGACCTCAAACTAAACCGTTAGCCAAGCAAGCTCCTTCCTCTCCCTACATCCATGTCTTCATCTCCAAAACGCCTCAGATAATGTTATTTCACAAGATTGCCGCAAAGAAAATTAAAAGTTACTCATGGCAGCGGCCTAAAATTATGCTTCTCTCACTGTAAATGTTTAGTGATTACACCTGCTATTGTCTTCAGTTCCATGAGCAAGGGGGTGACAGTTCAAACAAAGCAAAAGAACAATTTACTGAGCTGCTTGTTATCCAACAAACACTATGTAAACACTTCACATAAATTTCATCTGGGAAAAAAAAAACTGGTCCCATGAATATCTCTCTTTCCTCATCCTGAAAATGAATCTCAGAAGTGCTAAGTAACTCACCGAAGCGCACGCACACCACAGACACTATGTACATGGAGCGCTTTAAAAACCACTGCTGCTACTTCTGATGTCCCATTTAGGCTACTTCAAATAACCCCACCTATCAACTGGAAGGGCTGAGTACTGAGTTCTGTCTTTGGTGTATGTAGACGTGTTTCTATGTGAGTGGGTGTGCAGCTGTTCTTGCACGTGTGCATGCATGTGGTGTGTGTGCATGTGTGTTCATATGTGTGTGGGAACAAGCACATGTGCAAGCGCTCCTACATGTGTGTTTGTGCATAGGTCAGAGGTCAACACTGGGTGTCCTCAGTCACTCTGTCCCTTTTCACATTATTATTATAATATTGTTATTATTTTATTATATTTATTATATATATTATATTATATTATATTATATTATATTATATTATATTATATTATATTATATTATATTATATTGGAGAGAGTCAGAGAAAGAGAATGGGCTCACCAGCAGCCTCTCAGCCCCTGTGAATGAACTCCAGACGCGTTCGACCCCTTGTGGGCAAGTGCAGCATTGTGTGCTTACGTCACTTTTTGCATCTGGCTAAACATGGGACCTGGAGAATCGAACGGGTGTTCTTAGGCTTAGCAGGCAGGTGCCTTAACCGCTAAGCCATCTCTCCAGCCTTTTACCTTATTTTTTGAGACAGGATATCTCACCAAATTTAGAGCTCACCAATTCCTCCACACTAGCCAATAAGCTCTAGGGTTCTGCCTGTCTCTGCTGCCGAGTGCCGGATAACATATGGGGGCCACCACTCTGTTTATATGGGTGATGGGGATCTGAACTCAGGTCCTCATACTTGCATGGTGACCCACTGAACCATATCTCCCCAGCCCCTGAATATTAATTTCTCTTACTTAAACCAACCTGATGCTACATACAACCCCAACCTCCAGGCTAAAGAAAACACAAATACGAACCTCTACTCTGAATCTAGCCTAACCTGACTTATCAATTAACAAACTCAGTTTAATCAAATTAAAACTAGTACTAAACCATCCTCACCCCAAACTGGAATCTTTTATTAGTTCTAAGAGTTTTTTCTGGACTCTAAACTTATTCTAAGATCAAAATTGCCCAACAATGGTAAACCAAGCCTAAGCATACCCTTAAGTATATAAATCTTACCCAGGAAAGATGGTGATGGACTCCATCATTACTTTGAGCTTTCAGTAGGTAGTGGCTATTCAGAGAAATGTGCTGAGAAGTCCCATCTTTACAGCTGGGCTCAGTGCTAGTTCTTTGATCGATTAGTGATGGCTGCCAGGGATGAAGGATGGAAAGGGGCGGGACCTTTGTCCTATGCTCATCAACCTGACCTCCAACCAACTTAAACCAGAATGGCAACCTGATTTTGTACAGCAATTAGTATTCACCAACCTACTAAGAAATTGTAAGGACCACAAAGTCCCTAAACCACCCTCCTACCCAACTCAATAATCACTTTAAAAATTTCAAGTGTTTCTGAGCTTTATTTTTGCTGAACCACATGAAACTGAAGGTATTTGACTGGATTTGACCTACAAATATGTTGCTTTTATACGTTTCAACCTAATAATGTATGTCTCCGAAACCCAGCTCCCCAACTGACGTGGAGCAGAAGTAGACAACAGAGAAGATTTCAATCCTGCTAAAGTGAAAGATCTCTTTATTGCCAACCCTTTCCTTGATGTGGTAAGAGCTGCGGGGGCAAAGCCAGAACCCAAGAAAACAACATCTGGATGGAGCAGAAGGGATCAATTTTTCTGTGGTCTTATGATAAATTAGCAGATGGAATCTCAAGAGTCTGGGGCCAAAAAAAAAAAAAGATTCCTCTTTCTCCTCCTCACACCCTGCTCTCTCCCCTCCCCTCCCTCCCTCTTCGGCATCTGTCCCAATCCACCTCTTTAGAATCTGTTTCTAGCTCTCTAGGGATATGGAAGAGTCGTGTTACATTGTCTGGAATTCCCCAGAAACCCTATCTGGTTTTCATAATGTCTTCATTTTATAGCCAGCTTCTGGCTGTTTCAGGATGCACTTGCAGAGAAGAGCCCTGTATTTGTGAGAACATATCCTCTGGGGGAAGCTTGGTGGAGAAAAGCCCCAAATCTGAAGCCATTATAAACTGGAAATAACCGAAGTATCCACCAATGGGGAGTAGTTAACTGAATTCATACCTCGGAATGTTATGCAACATTTAAAAGAAGGGAGGTAGAGTTGTATGTACTCACATGAAAAATGTCTTGTGGAATTTTTAAACAGGTACATTATAGATCAATAGGTAGATAACTGTGTACGTGTGTGTGTATGTGTATGTGTGTGTGCACACATGCTTTCATATGCACATAAAAATATATACAAAGCACTTAGAAGAAACACCAAAATAATAGCAATGGTTATTTCTAGCCAGAAAAGGCCCAAGAAGTATGGTCAAGAGAGACTTTGACAGTAAAGTGTGTTCGTTTGTTTATACAGTGTGAATATTTATGTTCATTTGTATAAGGAGAAAGAAGCCATTTAGGTCATAGTTTGTTCCTTTTGCTTGCTTGCAATCGGCTCAGCTTTAAGCTAAGAGCTGTCCTGTTTTGTCTTCTCCAGTATCAGCCCTCGAGACAAGACTCCAATGCAGTCGTATTTAAGAGATGACCTCAGAAATACAAATGAGTAGAAAGTGAGACAGGGAAGAGAAAAGAATGGATAGAGTGACTACCATCAAGCAGGTTGGCACTATGTACAACTGAAGCATGGGGGGGGGGGCTCTGGGAACCACCACAGCACACACATCTCAGAGCTATCCCCACCACCCCACCCCGAGGAGAGAGTGAGCTGGGGTCCGTACACGTTAAATACCGCTCATCCTGGATGGAGGGTTTCTTCTGAGGAACGTTCCTTTCCTGGCCTTTCGATCCTGCCACATAACTGGTCCAAGTGGTCTGCAGTGGGCAGAGAAAACCCTTAAGCAAAGAAATGCAGTGGGTATCAATTGGAAGTTGGCACCTCAGGGATTCACATGCATCACCAGCAACATGGACAGAGCTGTGTCTGTGTCACACTGTGATATAGAAGTTATCAAGCCCACAAGACTCCTTCTGGGTATCTGACTGATGGGATGTACCATTTCAGGAGGTAAAGTACCCCCCCAAATGGGCCCCAATACACCTTACAGTTAGAGGTCCACGGGTCTGTCTTCTCCTAGCCAACCTCTTTAGGAAGCTTCATTGTCTCCCTTACAGTAAAGGAACAAGGACAGGCAACACTAAGCTCTTCTTCAAGCATTGGCTGCCATTGAGTGTGATGACAAAACACATAAAGACTGCCACTTTCCAAGAAGTCAGCCATCCAAGGGAGCACGTAAGATAACGCTCTAGATTCAAGCTACACTGTAGTTACTGACAGAAAACTCGGTGCGCCTTTGCAACCTTGTTGATAAAATCAATGAATGGGCAATCTCACTCCCCTCGTAGGCTTGTGTGATAGTCACATGTATACTTAGACAGCATGCATAGTGTGGTGACACATGTTTGCCACGATGCCATGATGGAACCATTACTTCATATGCTGAGCTACAAAACTAATTTAAGAAAGAAAATAAGGGAAGAGAAGGGAAGGGAGGAAAAGGAAAGCAGAAAGAAAGGAAGGAAGAGAGAGAGGAAGGAAGGAAGGAAGGAAGGAGGAGGGAGGGAGGGAAGGAAGGAAGGGAGAGTTAGATGGATGGAAGGATAGATAGACTGATTGATAGATGAGAGATTCTGTTCATCTATGAGAAGAGAAGGGAAGGGAGGGGAGGGGGGAGGGGAGGGGAGGGGGGAGGGGAGGGGAGGGGGAGGGGGGGAGGGGAGGGAGGGAAGGGAAGGGAAGGGAAGGGAAGGGAAGGGAAGGGAAGGGAAGGGAAGGGAAGGGAAGGGAAGGGAAGGGAAGAGCTTTGAGCACAATTGCACAATTCTGGACCCACAGTTAATTTTCAGCAAAGGTCAGCGAATCCAGAAACTTAAGTTTTAAAATGTATTTAACACTTGGTATTTTCCAACTTTGTCCCAAGAGCTGTGGGAAAGAAACGACGTGAAAATTTCATCTCTCTTCAAACCGTGATAATATGTCCTCATGAGTCACACAGTTATGAGTCCTCAGACAGGAAGTCGGGTCCCTTGGGCCTTGCAGAGACTAGAGCCAGGAAGCAGAGGTGGAGAAGAAACTGATAAGACAAAGGGGATAGTCCATGACCCTGTAACCTTGAGCAGCAGGAAAATGCCCCCATGCTCTTCTCATGCCCAGCCCAACTAATCCAAGAACAGGGAGCCAGCTTCTATTGACCAGCCTGGCTCTGATTTAAATTTCAAACAGCGCACGGTTTTATTCTTTCTTCGCCATCCCTGAAAGCTAACCATTATGGATTTTACAGGCCTCCAGCCTTCAGCTCACACACTCGATTCGCACAATCTTTGCATAAGGAAAAAGGCAGTCGATGCAAACTGAATTAATTGTAATTGACCATAATATGCTTACAGAAATGCCAAGGAGTTTTCATTAGTAGATAAGCCCCAAAGTATCTGCCAGATGATTCACATCTGCACGAACAGAACTGCACGGCCGCAGTTAATTACGAGAACTGCCATGGAAGGTGCTTCATCAAACCCTGGCAGAGGCCTTCCTCGGGCCACTGCCACCTCCAGGGATTGACACATCTTGACTGGCTTCCTCTGAAGAGCTTTGAAGTCACTGCTTGAGATGAGGCAGAGCCGTGTGGTCCCCTGCTGGGCTCTGGCGAGGCCCCGCTCACTTCCTCAGCCTCTAGGTCTTTCTTCTTCCCCTCCTCAGAGTCGCTGTCCTTCCTACCCCAATCCCAAAGCCTCAGTCCTTCTCCACTGAGCCCGCATTGCTAAAGCTGGCATTGAACTTGTGCCTTGGTTCCGATCACATACCTTCATTCTTTTGTTCCTTTGTTAACAAATATTTCCTGTGTGCCTCCGAGGTGCTGTTGGATCTCCATAGACTTGGACCCATTGCCTGGAGCTCACAGTGCAGAGCTGGACCGAGGGACTGAAGGAGTGTGCTGACCGTGTCAAAGGGCGGAAATGGGATGAGGATAAAGAGAATGTGGCAGTAGGAAACATGGGGACTGTATTAGACAGTGTGGATGGAGACAATTTCTTAGACCTGAAGAATGAGAATGCACCATCTAGGTAAAGTGTTGAGGCAAGAATGTTCCAGGCAGAAGAGATAGCACATGCAAAGTCCCCAAAGCAAGAGAGCAGGTGGCACATCTTAGGGACTAAAGGGAGACCTGTAAGTCCAAGTAAGAAAAGCCGAGGGAGGGGAGGCAAGAGTACAGAACATACAGGACCTTACAGGCCAGCTCACAATACCTTAGATGTAACTTCAAAAGATCAGGAGCTATGAAAGGCATTTCCATGAGATCCTTTGAACAGACTCTGCCCATTAGGAGTGGCAGGAAAACAGATCCTTGGAGGGCAAAAATGAGATAAGACCATTTAGGAAAAGACTGTGAGAGCTATTCAGGCCAAAAAAAAAAAATACAATGTGTGATAGTAAGGGTCGAAACAAGCGGGGAGGACGCAGGGCCTCTGTTAGCCTGGGACTGTGTCTGAGAACCTTTCTCAGCCCCGTACTTCCAACAATCATGACCAATCCTGACCTTAGGGGCCTCTGTTCATGGAGATTGCAGCCTTGCTTCCACCCCAGAAGATTCCAGTGTTCCTGAGACTGCCAGTGAATCTTTAGATCACAGCCTAATATAAATACATAGGAACCAGAAATGCGACTTCAAATTGTATACTGCACTTTAAAAATAGAAAGAAAAAAAAACAGGTGAGATTAATTGAAAGAGTATATTCTATTTTCTGATTCAATATATCCCAAGTGATGTCATGTCAAGATATATAACCAATATAAATTATTAGCAAGATATTCCTCCCTGCCTTGCATGTTAAGTCTTCAAAATGTAGAGGATATTGTATGTTACAGCACATGCTATTTGCACTAGCCACATTTGAGAGTGTGGAAGTCACTCGTGGCACTGGGTTCCTTGTCGTATTCGGTCATCTCTGAATCTGATTTCCTGAATTGTTTTACCACAAGCTGCTCACTGTTTATCATGATCCAGGGAGCTTGTTTTAAGTGAAGATTCACAGGCTGCAGAATCCCCAAGCCTTTTTTTTTTTTTTTTTTTTTTTTTTTTTTGAGAGAGACAAAGACAGAGAGGAAGAGGCAGAGACAGATAGAGAATGGGTGCACCAGCGGCCTCTCAGCCGCTGTGAACAAACTCCAGATGTGTGTGCCCCCTTGTGGGCAAGTGAAGCATTGCACCCTTGTGTCACTTGTGTCTGACTAAATGTGGGACCTGGAGAATCAAACGGGCCTTCTTAGGCTTGGCAGGCAGGTGCCTTAACTGCTAAGCCATCTCTCCAGGCCCCCTATGGTCTTTTGATTAAATAGGTTCACGAACACACACACACAAAACCAGATGATACTTAGGCTGTCTAACTAACTCTCGAGTCTCATAATCAGGAACTGGAATTCCTTCAGATGTTTACAATGCCATCTGTGAGTCAAGGTCAGGCTTTGCCCATTGCAAAGAATAAAGAGCTGTTACAGGGCCAACCTCTCAATAGCCATTTGTCATTAGGCAAAGTAAGGCTGTGAGTCTCAGTCCTAATAAACATGAGAGGCCGGCTGGACACACGAAGGCTGACTCAGAGATCAACTATAAAGCAAGTTGGGCCATGGTCCTGATGGGCCTTGTTCTCAGCATGGCCTGTGATCTACAATGTTATGCTTAATCCTCATTACACTATGTAAAAGTGATGTGTGCTTATTATCTCATTTAATCTTTATAACAACCTGTACGTTGGACTATTGATAGTCACCAGACGACTGACTACACAATTGACTACAGTACCCACAGAGACCCCTATTCCCTGGTAGGCAGTAAGCAACAGATGGTGTGCCCTGGGCTGTGGGTGCTTTGTGTCTGGTGTGTCTGACCCTTGTGACAGTACATTGTAACAGATACCATGACTAATATAGGTTGTACATGAGGAAACAAAAATAATTAAATAAATAAAAGAAGTTATGGGTCTATCCTCCTGTAAGTAGCTGGGCTGAAGCTGAGATCAAAGCTTGCATGTCTGATTTCTTTTTTAATATTTAATTATTTATTGGAAAGATAGAGAAAGAGGCAGAGAGAGAACGGGCACACCAGGGCCTCTAGTCATTGCAAATGAACTCCAGATGCATGTGCCACTTTGTGCATCGGGCTTTAGGTGGATACTCAGAATCAAACCCAGGTCCTTAGGCTTTTCAGACAAGCACCTTAATGCTGAGCCATTTCTCCAGTCCTGTCTGTCTGATTTTTGATGTGCTCCTGTTAGTTTGTAGAAGCTAATCCTTAAATTATCAAGAATTTCTCAAGCCAATTGTGGAGTACAACAATGAATAAAAACAGGCTGTATAAATTTGTACTTAACCTTATTATTTTATAAAAGGCAAAAATTTAAAGGTCATACTTCCTAATGACAGTAGCCAGTCACTCCTCTTGTTCTTCTCAAGTTGTTGGCATTTACAGTGCCCGGTGAGAACACTCCATAAAGGTGTGTTACCACTCATCTCTTTCAACTTCCATGACGGTAAAGTGGCCGTGGTCAGGGTGATTACACCACGGAAATGGCAAATACCACAAACCATGAACGCTGTGAAGAGCTGACTATTTAACATGCCCAGGCTGCTGCCATTCTGAATCCACAGTTTTGTGTGCTGCCTTATCATCTCATGCAGCAAATACAACGTTCCTGCTAGCCCACAGCGACCTCTTCATCCTCCATCGACAAGGACATGAGATGCCACCTCAGAAGGGGCAAAGGGGTCCCCCATGGCCCCAAACTTCATGAGGAAAAGAGAGGCATGATCCTTGAATAAACAGTTTCCATGCAATGCCAGCTGTGAAGAGACCCTTCCTCTTGCGTACGTGAATTTCTCACCGAGCCTGCAAGCCAAGATGTCTGGGTCTTTTCTACCTTTCTAGAGGGTCATCAGAGGTCATATTTAGGGCAAGCTGGAACCTAAGATGGTTCTCCTCAAAGTCCACATGGAATTTGTTCCTGCCACAAGGAACACTCAAACATGTTCAGAAAGGAGACTACATTATGATGTGAAAATATATGCCTAACCTATTGCGCTGGGGGAGGGAGGAAATAGATCAAAATCAGAGTTTGGAGGGGTGTGGAGATGGATCAGTGAGTAAAAATGCTTGCCACAAACACATGAGGAACCAGGCGTGGTGGCACATGCCTTTAATCCCAGGACTCAGGAGGCAGAGGTAGGAGGATCGCCAAGAGTTCAAGAGAGACTACACAGCAAATTCCAGGTGAGCCTGGGCTAGAGTGACACCCTACCTTAAAAAACAAACAGAACATAAGCATGAGTACGTGACATCCAATTCTTGGAACTCATGTAAAAATGCCAGGAACCGAGACACGAGCCTATAATCCCAGAGCTGGCAAGGCGCAGACACGCAGATTGCTAGGGTTCACTAGCTAGCTTGTCTAGCCATATTGGTGACTTTAAGTTCAGGAAAGACCCAGTCTCAAGAAAAAAACAATAAGCGGGGCGTAGTGGTGCATGCCTTTAATCCCAGTGCTCGGGAGGAAGAGGTAGGAGGACCGCCGTGAGTTCAAGGCCACCCTGAGACTACATAGTGAATTCCAGGTCAGCCTGGGCTAGAGTAAGACCCTATCTCGAAAAAACTAAAAAAATAAATAAAATAAAATAAAATAAAATAAAATAAAATAAAATAAAATAAAATAAAATAAAATAAAATAAAAGTTCAGAGCCAGGGAAGGTAAGGAGGATTCCTCCCCATCCTCCCCCACCCCACACGCACAAAAAAAGCTAAACCTTTCTTCCCCTCTCCTTTTAGCAGCTAGTATGTGCTCCACTGCTTCTAACAACTGCAATTAGCCTCTTTTATAGAGGAATCTAACTAAGCAAATTCTGCTGGGTGACTTCTTATAACAGACAGGAGGCACCATAACCTGCCCCTTAGCACACTGGAGATGAGCTGAGAAAATCTGCTGACCTTCTTTGTCCAAGGGCTTTTCCACAGAATCACTGTAAGATTCTAGAACACTCAGATGCCAGGACTCGAAGCCTCTCATGTGGAGCCATGAGCAGACTGCATTTGCCCACTGTCCCCATGCACACACATACCTTCACTCGTAACCTGCCCCGCTAAATACTTGCACATTTAGAGTTCACATGCACAGACAGAGATCAGCACACCCATGTAAGCATACATCACACATGTACCTGTGCAAATGTACCCAGGTAACTCCTCAAGTGTGTGTAATTCCATTGTCCCCGTGCTATGAATGGCACCATCCCCCACCTAGTTCCTAGTCAAAACTTTTCCATATTTCCCTCTCCACCCTCTATCTCACTCCCATTTCCAGCTTATTATGGAGTCCAGTCGATCCTCCCCCTTGATTATCTCCTTAATCTCCATCACTATGACCCAAGCCCAGTGCCTCATCTCATAGATGATTAAATCTGCAAGTAGTCCTAGCAGGTACAATATTTTGAAGATGAGAAGACTATCAAAGCCATGTTTGTGGGCCAAGTTAAACGACTAGACTAGGAAACAATTTCAGAAATATGGCAACCAGGGTCCACAAAAAAAAAAAAAATGAGAGCTCGGGAGACAGCCACTGTGAGGTCCTGAATCCAATGGCCTTTTCATGTGCAAAAGACAGCATTCCAAAATGCTCCTCCCCATCCTCCGGCTCTTACATTCTTTCCTCCCCTTCCTCAATGATGTTTTATGAGACTGACACTACCTTCTGTGCTAATGGGGCCCCTAATGATTTTTCTAAAGTTTTCTATATTAATTATTATTATCAACATATTTCATATGGAAACATCATGTGTTGGTGCCCTCTTTTCCCTCGTCCTGGCCCCATTCCATTGGGGATGCTCCTCAGTGGAGTTGCAGGTATTCCCCATGGGGTTGTGGTTTATGTGTTTTAGGAGCAGCAGTCAGTTATTTTGGGAGGGAGGGAACACCTCTGGGGCATGGTGTCTCAACCTGCGGCTCTTAAAATCTTTCTGCCCCCTCTTCAGGAATTCCCCTGAGCCGTGGTGGGTGAGTTTTAAGTCTACTTCAGTGATGAGCTCTTAGGAGCCTCTGGATCTCTGCTTTGGTAGATGTTGAGTATCCTCAGGGCCCCTAATAATTTTTATTAATATTTTGTTTATTTATTTATCATTTGAAAAAGAGAGGTATATAGAGGGAAGGAGAGAATGGGCACACCATGGCCTTTAGCCAGTGCAAGCAAACTCCAGACGCATATGCCCCTTTGAGTATCTGGCTTACGTGGGTCCTGGGGAATCGAACCAGGATCCTTAGGCTTCACAGGCAAATGCCTTAACTGCTAAGCCACTTTCACAGCCACCTAATGAAGTTTTAAGAAATAGTAAGAAAATATAAATTTCCTAAGAAATAGTAATAAAGTGAAAAATATGAAGAAAGTGAAATCACAGGTCATTGGAAACATTTTGAGGGGGTGGGAGGTGGCAAACACATCATTGAATGAAGACAACTTGTCAAATAGATGGATCTGCAATGCCTTTCACCTGCAATCCCAGCACTGAGGAAATGAGGAAATTCCTGGGGCTCATACACTAGCTAGCCTAGCCAAACTGATGACCTCCAAATTCAGTAGCTAGTGCTTGATTTCTCTCTCTTTCATTATAGTGTGCATGTTTCCATACAGAACTGCACTCCTAGAACTGCACCAGTGAGATTTATAAAGCAACAGCTAACATGAACTAATCACACTGTCCTATTACCCTGGCAACAGCCATTGGTCCAGGAATAAATATATGACCCAGGTAGAGCCAATTAGAACCCTTCCTCAGTTTTTGAATTTATTCAAACCAGAAAGTTAATGGTCTCTTTTCTCTTTGATCAAAACCTGCAAGTATTTATTATTGCATCGCTTACAGGTATGTTTCCATCACAGCAGGAAACTTAATAGGAAGAGAAGCATTTAAACAGGAGCAGAGATGAGAAAAGTATAATGGGGGCTGGAAAATAGCTTAGTGGTTAAGGCACTTGCCTGAGAAACCTAAGGACCCATGTTCGACTCTCCAGATCCCACATAAGGCAAGGATGAACATGCGTAGTAGGTGGCACAAGTGTCTGGAGTTCGATTGCAGTGCCTGAGGCCCTGGCATGCCAGTTCTCTCCCTCCCTCCCTCCCTCTCTCTCTGTCTCTATCTCTCTCTCACTCTCTTACTCTCTCTAAAATAAAAAATAGTACAAGGGTCATGTATGAGAGTCCAATTGTCCCATGCGGTCAGGTCCATTCCTTTCTCTTCCATAATTTGGTTATGTAATACAGTAAGTTTTCTGCTTTCACTCAAGTTCATTTGAGTTGGGTTTCTATCCTTTACAATCTCAAATTCCCTATGTAGAAATGGAAGTTACTATGTTGACTGAAAGAATTCTGCTCAGTTCTTTGGGATAAACATGTTATAGACCGAAAGATGCCAATCAGTACGCAGTGTCAATCAGTACTCAAAGGCAGGACATTATCAATGGAGGGAGGGCTTTGAGACAATAGACACAAGCACAAGAAGAGGGATTCACACGAAATACTCAGCTGAAAGGGCAAGGTCGGCTACATAATTTGGGGGACCAAAAACAAACTGAAAGTGAATGATCCTTTGTTTGAAAGCTCTTCAGAATTTTTTTTTTTTTTTTTGAGAGAGTCAGAGTGAGAGAGAGAGAAACAGATAGAAATGGGCACGCCAGCAGAGGCTGCTGTGAACGAATTCTAGATATGTGTGCCCCCTTGTGGGCAAGTGCGGCATTGCGCCCTTGCGTCACTTTGCATCTGGCTAAATGTGGGACCTGGAGAATCGCGTTCTTAGGCTTAGCAGGCAAGCACTTTAACCTTTAAGCCATCTCTTCAGAATTTTTAAATGGTGACAAGAGAGGATCAGAGCAAACAAAGATTCTTTCAAGTACAGGTACCTACATGGCTGCACAAGCCACATGTTCGTGAAGTCCACTGTGGAGGACCATGCATCCCCAAAGAGGTGAAGTTAAGAAAGAGAAGCAGGGGCTGGGGAGATGGGTTCAGTGGGCCAAGTGCTTACCACACATGCATGAGAACCTGAAATTGGACCTGGGCATCCACATAAAATCTGGGCATGCTGGTGTGTGCCTGCAATCCCAGCACTGAGGAAATGAGGAAATTCCTGGGGCTCATACACTAGCTAGCCTAGCCAAACTGATGACCTCCAAATTCAGTGAGAGACCCTGTCTCAAAGAATAATCTGCGGGGGGGGGGATGGCTTAGCGGTTAAGGTGTTTGACTGTGAAGCCTAAGGACCCCAGTTCGATTCCTTAGAGCCCACATAAGCCAGATGCACAAGGGGGCACACACATCTAGAGTTTGTTTGTAGCAGCTAGAGGCCCTGGCATGACAATTCTCTCTCTCTCTCTACCTCTTCCTCTCTCTCTCTCTCTCTCTACCTCTTCCTCTCTCTCTCTTTCTCTCTCAAATAAATAAATAAATAATAAATGAAATATTTTTTAAAAAAGAAGCTGGGGATACATGAAGAAATAATGCGTGATACAAACATTTGGGGTGACAGTCAAGCAATTCAGATGAAGCCTCTATTCCTTGTGCTCCCCCACCCCCAAGGACAGGTACACATACCTGCTGTGAAGCTGGGATAATGGATGAGGGGATAGAAAAAATGTACCCAGCAACAGACACTGAAAAATGAAACATGAGGTGCTTCAAACAATCAGTTAGAAATGGGTCTTTTGCTCTGAATATATATAGACTCTTCATAAGGACAGATGTAGCGAGCAGCGAGCTGAAATGCCTTTGAGAACCACGCTGAGTTTGATTATACACCAAGATGTGCCCGTCGGCCACCAGCCACCCGCACAACTGTTACTTGCTCATTCCAGGACTCCCTGGCTCTGCTCTAAAATCAAATCTTCACTAATAACCATATTTAGCATGGAACAAGCACTTGGTATTTCCTGAGGACTTAACAAGCATAAATTAGTCAATAAGCCAACCGAGTGGAAGAAAAGACATAAAAATCTGCAAGAACCAGGTGTCTCTCCTGTTCACCACGTAGGGAAAGGGTCCTGACATTAGACACCGGGGATCCTGAAATCATATGCAACTGTGAGTGTATATCTGTACTTGTTAGTGTGTGTATAGGAGCATGTATGCATGAGTGGGGAAAATACCCTTTGGAGGTTCTTCTAGGGGAGATATATGGATGTTTTGGGGTCTCCGTGTTCCTGTAAGTAACCCGCGGCATTGAAATGTCTCATCCTGGCATGGACCCTGCCCTCCCCATAGCCTCACTGGCAAAGCTCCCCATCCTTGGATCTTCTGCCTTCTGTATCCTCTATTCTCCAGTCCCCAGGCTGCAAGACCTTGTTTATCATTGGGGCACCTGAGATCTCAGGGAGTGTCATAGGACCAGCCACTCTCCCCTCCTTCATAGGGGCACATCAACAGATTCAATCTTAAGATCTCTCGTGAGTGATTGCAGCTACTTTGAATAAAGATGGCCATAGTTTTTCTCAGGAAAAAAAAAATCACATAATGGTTCTACTTGTTAAAAGAAATAACTCGTGGCGGCTGCGGGGCTTCGGTGCGGCTCCACCATGTCAAAGGTGTCCTTTAAGATCACGCTCACGTCGGACCCGCGGCTGCCCTACAAAGTACTCAGTGTTCCGGAAAGTACACCTTTTACGGCAGTCTTAAAGTTTGCAGCAGAAGAATTTAAAGTTCCTGCAGCAACAAGTGCAATTATTACCAATGATGGAATAGGAATAAATCCTGCTCAGACTGCTGGAAATGTTTTTCTAAAGCATGGTTCAGAACTACGAATTATTCCTAGAGATCGTGTTGGAAGTCATTAATACATGCAACTTGGAGCACAGTTACCGACCAGAATAAATATTGATGTTTATTGTTGCTGTAAAATTGAAATCAAGTATTTAAGATACTAAGAAAACACCAAGAATCAAAGAAAAATGAATGGTGGCTCTTCTGTCCCTTGTTGTTCATACTTTTCATATGAAATGGGAACCCTTATGCGTGGAGGGCCGACCTCCACAGAAGGTGGTACAGTTGATGATTGCTACCTCATAACAATTGAGAGTTCACTTGTGGCAAATGGATTATCTGACTTGTCTAATAATTCTTACCAGAACATTTGGAAAGCTAAAGTTCACTTACTCTTACATCATACTTGTCTTTGAGTTAAAATATAAAGGGATTATGGATCATGGATGATAATTGACATATTATCTTACTTGCAAACTCATAGTATGATTACTATATAGTCTGATGACGTTAATAGACATTTCAGTGAAAAGGTGGCTTAGTTTTTTATTGTTTAGGGTTTTTTAAGTTTCAACCTTAATATATCGTATAGATTTTAATTTCTCTTGAAGCCAAAAGGTGAATTTTTAGATCTATCCATTGTATCTATAAATTGATGTCTTACACCAAATATTTTAACTGTGATCTTGGAAAATCCAGTATTTATAATTGAAATGACAAAAGTAGAAACATCTTTTGTTGAGTTATGTATTCTTTTAATACTAACTTATATGATGGAAATCCTCAAGAAGCCTTTTTTTTAGTATATTTTTGAATAGCATTCACAAAGAATGTTGTTGCAGAGGAGATCTGAAATGTGCAACGTTTCTTTGAGCAAAGAAGTATTGATTGGAAGTGCTGATGAGTAGAACTCACTGGAGACCGAGCCTTTAAGGAAGTGTCACTAGTAGTCATCTGTGGATAAGAAGCAGGGGAGGGAAGATGGGAAAGCCCAGATGACCAGACTGGGTCAAGGAAAGCAAAGGACAGCAGTGACAAGGAACAGAGCTGGCACCGAGCCGCAGGAAAAGCCCATGGGCTGGACAAAACTAAAAGAAGAGGCTGTAGAAAACTGAAAGGGAAGACAAAATACATGACATAGACTTAAGTACCAAATGATAGACAAAGAGAGGAGGCTATATTATATGAATGTGTACCCTTCAGAAACACCCTTGATGAAAGTCTAAAGAAAGCTTTGTCCTAACAGAAAAATCTCTATCTGCATGTCTTGAAAGCTGAATTAAAGACTCAGTGACTCAGCCAGGGCTTGAGCAGCTGTGTTTTCAGTAGTGAGCTCTGGAGGCAAGGGAAAGGTAGGTTTTCAATAGTTACTAAATTCATGGATAAAGTCTTAGGACCAATTTTTACCTTGACATGTTTGAGTGTTACAGGGCCTCAGTTCATTTATAAGAAGATGTACCGCACACAGCATCTGGAAGCTACATGAGTGGTTTAGGAAATTACTAGAAAGTGATCACAAATTATCAAAGTGGGAGGTACCAGCTGGTACAGATAATATTTTTATAAAAATCTAATACTCAGTGACCTGGCTCTTTATAAAATTAAGCCTCGGTTAAACAGAAGTGTCTGAATACTGTCGTAAGTTCTGGGCTTAATTATAATTTTCTTCTTTTTCCTTTTGTCACACAAATCCACCTGCTGTTTGTACAGTTCACTTAAATGTCCTTTGCTATAAAGTGATATATTTAATACTTACATGTTTGGTTTTGAAAATTAAATTGTAATCATAGAAACATATATATATTAAGCAGCTATATGTTTTGTTATTAAATGTGATCTGTAAGCTCTTTGTGTATAATGTTTTAAAGCATTGTATTTAAATGCATTACTGGTCCATAGTGAATATCTTGGGAAAATACATTTTCTTATACTGTAAAAAAAAAAAAAAAAAAAAAAAAGAAATAACTCGTGGCTGAAGAGATGGCTTAGCAGTTAAGGTGCAAGCCTACAAAGCCTAAGGACCCAGGTTCAGTTCCCCAGTACCCACGCACACCTGATGCACAAGGTGGCGCCTGTGTCTGGAGTTCATTTGCAGTAGCTGGAGACCCTGGTGTGCTCATTGTCTCTCTCTTTCTCTCTTCTCTCTCTCTCAAATAAATAAATAAAATATTTTTTAAAAAAGAAATAACTCAGGCTGGAGAGATGGCTAAGCGGTTAAGGCACCTGCCTGCTAAGCCTAAGAACCCGGTTCCAATCTCCAGGTCCCACATTTAGCCAGATGCAAAGTGACGCCAGGGCGCAATGCCGTACTTGACCACAAGGGGTGCACACATCTGGATTTCATCCACAGCAGCTGAGAGGCTGCTGGCGTGCCCATCTCTATCTGTCTTTCTCTCTCTCTCTCTCTCTCTCTCTCTCTCTCTCTCTGTCTCCAAAAAAAAGAAAAAGAAATAACTCATGATTGTGACCATTGACTGCAGTCACCAATACATATAATTTCCTAATGCCAGGACATATGCTTATGCACCAAATTTTTAAATGTTCCACTACAAAAATTAAAGCTGTGTGTCCCTATTGATGACCTTATAGGTGTTCCCTGCTTTGCATTTCTTGCTTCACTCTAGGCATGTTTCCATTTCATGAAGTACGCTGTGATCTGTGTCAATCACCATCTTCCCACGGATCCTTCACAGGCTCTTCTCTGGTTTACTTTAGGCTGTGAAGATCCGATATGAGGTTGAGTGGGGAGGGGCCCCAGGTCCCAGCATCTGTCCACCATTATCTCCCCTCACCTCCACATGACTGAACCCACCTAGTGCTGAAAACCAAGAAAAGAAACCACTTCCAGGGTCTTGATATGACCCACCACTACCAAGAGATGGAGCAGCCCACGAAGGACTGTTACTTCAAAACTGTAAGCCTAGAAAGAGCATGGAGGGAGGACTCAGAACTAGCAGTGGCAGATCAGTTAAGAACAGAAAAGTCTTTATTTAAGATTGAGCCCAAAGCTGAATGTCTATTTTGAATGAACAAATAAATCATAACAAGCTATAATTCCTAAAGTGATGGACACCACTAATTTGATGAAGTTGTGAAAATATGGTATGTTATCATTGAGCACACTAATAAAATCCTATACAATTCTCTTACCTTGGGCTGGAGAGATGGCTGAGCAGTTAAGTCCCTTGCCTGCAAAGCCAAAGGACCCAGATTCACATAAAGCCAGATGCACAAAGTGGTGCATATGTCTGGAGTTTGTTTGTAATGGCTGAGGGCCCTGGCACTCTCCCTTCACCTCTTAAATAAATAAATAAATAAATAAATAAATAAATAAATAAATAAAAATTTAATTCTCTTACCTTTGATCGGCTCTAACTTTTTTTTTTTTTTTGGCCTCTTCATATGATAATAAATAAGCTAACAGTGTCATTTCCCAAAGAAAATAAAGGAGCTATCTTCCCTCTGGTGCAGATCAGGGAAAGCTGTTGCTCAAAGCTCCCGTTTCCTTACTGACAATGCCACCTACATCTCTAGGGTTGCTGAGAACTCTGTTACCAAGTTTATTTCATAGATAAGCTTGGAGATTTCAGACACTTAAAAAGTCTCCTTGGGCGACAAATAAGCTTACATGAATAATATTCTTGAGCCCAAGACCTTGGAAGGACCCCATGCAAGTGAGAGGTCCTGTTTAGATATCATTAGCTTCTGTATAAATCCATATCAGAATGGCTTTCTGGACCCTGCCTATCCATGACCCATTATGCCCTACTCATCCAGTCTTCTTCAGCCCTTCTACCTTCCCTCACTTACCTCATGCTCATACTGTCTTTCCATTGACCAGATTTCATTCAGGCTGGGTCCCATGGGGGCGGGGGGGAATTCCTTTCCTACTGCTACAGAACTTGTTTTACTAACTCCTCCAGATCCTTGACTTCTGAATGCCTTCCCTCACGGTGTCAAACCCCCTATCCTAATCCAAGCTCACAAGTGATTTTAAAACTATTTCACCTCAATCTCCCCCTCTCCCTTTCACCTTGGAGGACTACGGGAAGATGGGAGGAGGGACCACATCTGGTTTTGTTGTACTGTAGTACCTAGTACATGGTCTGGCTCATAGTAGGAGTTTGATATTTAGTGATTGGGTCTGAATGACTAAGGGAGAAGAGCCATTAAATTGAAATTGTTCAGCGATCTCACCTCTCCTGCAAGGGAAAGCAATATCAAGAAAATGAGGTTTGGTTTCCCTTTGGCTTCATCTCATCAAAGTCGACAGCCCATTTGGTGAATTGCAAATATCTAACCAGGCTCTATGAAAATATCTTCCTCCTAAAGCGTGACGTTTTTGGACTTTGAGAAGCCACAGATGCTGCTATAAATACCAGAGGAAATCAAAGTTTGAAGTCTGAGGTGAAAAGAAATACAGATAAAGCGATTAATCAAATACTTCAGGAAAGGATATAGATTGTAGCTTAGCTTTCTGAAGAGGCTAAGGTTGGGCAGCTGTGTTTTCCAGTGAGATCAAATATCCCGTGCCCCACCTTCATAGGCTGATCCAAACTCCACAACTCCACAAGAACTCAGCCGGGGCCTCACTAGTCAGTAAGAACACTGGCTTGTCAAAGAATGGCCCACTTGGATCTCCTCCTCGTCCTTGTTTCTGTCAGCACAGGTACACCTTCTTGACTGGGCTCACTTCTTGAGGGAGTGTCAGGCTTTGCCTGGACCAGCTCTAGGTAACACTCTGCTTGGAGCCCAGCCAGAAGCAGAGCTCTAACTCAGACCAGACGGGGGTCAAAATCAAATCTATTCAAAAGCCCATCTTCTTAGGCAGTAGATGCGTCATGTGAACCAAGAACTACCAGGGTCAAAGGACATGTTAAGCCACATATTTATCCATTGAGAGTCAGACAAGGTGGGCATGGTGGCTCAGCCCTGGAATCCTACCACTCAGGAGACTGAGGTAAGAGGTTTTCATGAGTTTGAGGCCAGCCATGGCTACCTAGTGAGTTCCAGACCACCCTGGCCTACAGAGTGAGATACTGTCTCAAAAAATATATATATATAGAAAAATGTGATGCAGATGGTAGAAAAATTTTAAAGTAGAAACTATTTCCATAAATGAATATCAAGGAACAATATAGAATAAAAGCAACTTAGAAAGCAACTTTTAAAAAGTCCAGCACTTTAGGAATGATTTATTCTTTCTAAATAAATTATGATTCATTCTTTCATTCTAAATAAATATTCAGCTCTGTGCCCAATTTTAAATACAGATACTGGCAATGTATGGACTTTATTTGTGTCCTGAATTGAGTAAAATATCAACATTTATTTTTCAAAAAAAAATTATCTCTTAGCTGGAAAGATTGATTAGCAGTTAAGGAGCTTGCCTGCGAAGCTTAAGAACCCAATTTTGATTACCTACTACCTGTGCGAGCCAGTTGCACAAGGTGACACATGTGTCTAGATTTCATTTGCAGTAGCTGGAGGCCCTGGTGTGCCCATTTGCGCTCGCTCTCTCTCTCTCTCTCTCTCTCTCTCTCTCTCTCCTTCTCCCTTCCTCCCTCTTCCTTTCTCTCCCTCTTTCTTTCTCTCCCTCTCTCTCAAATAAATAAATAAATAAAATATAAAATACATCTCTAAGGTAATAAAATTAGGAAATTAAAACTAGTTGAAAGATAATAATTATTTGGAAGGTGATAATCAAAGTATTTTCACGGTCTTTTAAAGGCAATCTCTACATTTGGTACTGGCATATTTAGAGATGAAATGATGCCATACTTGAGTCTTGATTAAAAATATTACAGGAAGAGGAAACAACAGTGTCAGTAGTTAAGAATTTTTCAAAATGAAACAAGGGGCACATAAAGGTCTGCTGTACAATACCATCCTCCAAGCCGAACGCTTTTCATACTGCAAGTTAAATTTAAACATGCACAATAAAATTTAATAGCAGTTGCCAGTTTTTGTCTGGAGAGGAAAGAATTGTGTAAAGCCAGTGAGTCATGAGTAACAGAAGAATACACCCAGAGCATCCTCTGCTCTGCAGAAGAGGTGGGTTTGGTACAACCCAGCATTGAGAAGACGTCACAGATCTGCGTAATGAAAGGTGCAAGAGGCTGGACCTTAGCATCAGGCAGGCCACCTGGGCTATTGCAAAGCTACACAAAGGTGGTCCAGTGTTCTCACTTGACTGTTTCGCTAGCCACATTGATTCTAGTGGAGAGATCAGATGACCAGAGAAAGTTCCAGGCTCATAGTATATAAGTGGTCACTGGTGACTCTTATTGTATTTGTTCTTATTACATCTTCCTGGAGGCCCAAGCAGATGATTCGGGCACAGTGACTCCGCCATCCCTCACAGGTCACCCTCGTCACCTTCATGGTACAGAAGGCTGAAGGAAAAATAAATAAAGCTCTTATGTCAGACTTCAGTCTTTCAAAACCTTCTCTCTCATTTCTTCCCTTTTTCTCTTCTCCCCCCGCCACCATCCTCTCCTCTAACTTCCTTCCCCCATTCCTTCCTTCTTTCCCCAAAGCCACACTTCCACTGTGACAAGTCAGACAATACTATAAGCAATAATTTAACTCCTTAGTTCCTACTTAAAACCTCCCTAATTACTGGGTAATAGGTCCACAGAGGCAGTGGGGCTGGGTGAGTTCTGCCCTGCAGGCACAGTTATAGTTCATCTGTCTGCTCCCTAATAGCACTCTAAAGTTCACCCTTATAAACATGTCACTGAGCTGGTAATTGAGTGACTGGTCATTAGGTTCCACACGCAGTACCTGTGGGTCACCGATCACTCAGGGGTGATGGATCTTTCTCCGATACCTCAGCCGGGCCAGCCACAGAGCTTTCTATCACCTCTGAGCAGAACATTACTCTGCGGGAAGACTAGAGTGTGCCCCAGTGGGTCACCGTAACCATGGCCCTAATCAAGAAGGGCCAGCCTGAGAGAGGAGCGAGTAGAACACCATCCCCTTTGCATCACTCTCTGTCTTGCCCAGCAGCATCTTCTGGGTATCTTTAGGACATATGGACACTAAACGATATCATGAGAAAGTGAGTTTTCAGGGCAAAAATTGCACTGTGGAGCTAAAGTCTACTTGAAAAGTAGAAGGGTTTCTGTAGAGCCACTAAGAAGGATTGCAACTTTTGAGTTCCTGCATGCAGTTTAAAGCGTTTAAAACAGCCACTGCAGGGCTGGAGAAATGGCTTAACGGTTAAGGCGCCTGCCTGCTAAGCCTAAGAATGCCCGTTTGATTCTCCAGGTCCCACATTTAGCCAGACGCAAGTGACGCACGTGTGCAATGCTGCACTTATCCACAAGGGGGCGCACACATCTGGAGTTCATTCACAGCAGCTCTCTCTCAAAAAAAAAACAGCCACTGTGTATTCTTGAGCAAATTACTTAACCTCTCTGTTCCTCAGTCATGAAAAGAGACATGCTATTACACTCCAGGGTTTTGCTCAAGATTTTATGGGACAATACACATAATAGTGCCCAGCATCTAGTAGGTCACAAATGCTCCATTTTTCTAAATCAGCTTAAATTTTTGCTGGGTTTTCATCAGAAAGATTCTCTTTATTTTCCCCTGTGGTGATGAAATAAGAGAAGATAGTGACTCAGGCTAGATAACTGAAACACATTCCAGACTTTGGCATTTGATCACTGGTTGGTCGTGGGCAATTCACCTAACTTCTTGGAGCCTCAGCTTCCCACTCCATAAAATGGAAATATTAATGACAGCCTCACAGACTTCCTACAAGGGTGTAATGAAATAGCACAATAATTGTCAAGTAATCGGAGGTAAAATATTAGCCTTTAGGGAGTCCTATGTTTAATGTGATCTTAAAAAACATCTTTATTCATGCTCTGTCTTTAAATATAATATTCTTAAATCAAATTATTCAAAGAATTTGAATTTTAAAACATTTAAATCTAGCTCCAATTAGATCTGCCTCCAAAAGTTCATTCAAGAGAACAAGGCATGGGGAAGAAACAGCTGGTACCATCTCTTGTTTGGTATCAGATACAGAGTGGAAATGCTGCTATAGAGAAGGGAAAAAGCAGAAGAGACAGACAAATGTGATGGTGAGAAGGATAGCGAAGAGGTAAGGCTATGCCATGAGGACACGGAAAAGTAGGCCAGGTAGGGGTGAGCGACAGCATTCCTCCAGATAGGAACGTCACATTTACAGGGCAACATGAGGAACCTGGCTCGCTGTCTCACAGGGATTGTTCTGGGAAGGAGTGTTCATTGTAACTCTGCAGTGAGCACTAGACTAAATATCTTGTTGAGTCCTATAGCAATCCCGTTGCCATTTGCAGAAGGTCTTCAACTTTTATCCCTATGATATGACATTGGTTCGCATTTGATTTTAACTTTTATTGAGAACTTTAATAGATGAGCATATTGCAAACTGGTCATGTTTCCATCCAGTAATACTCTGATGTCCTCTTCCCTGCCCCATTTTGCTGAGGGTCCTCCTCAGTGGGGTTAGAGGCATTCACTGTAGGGTCGTGAATACACCAGTTAGTCCCTATGGGGGGGGCAGCGCCTCTGAGTACATCTTCCCATAGGCCTGCCCCCAGTAGTACACCACCTCCAGGAGGCTTCAGCTCCAAAACTGTCACCAACTGGGAACCTAGCATTCAGAACACCTAAGTTTATGGGGGAGATATGAACTAGACCACCACACATACGGAGCCACAGGACATGGACTCCACAAGAGCTGGCCGCAGATCCACAGGCTCAGTTCAACAAGAGCTGTAGCTTCTGTTCTAAGGGTCCCTCCAATCTAGTGCACCACACTTGCCTGTTCAGACATGGGGAGAAGTTCAGGCTAGCCTAGAACCTATGATCCTTCTACCTTGGCTTTTCCAATGCTATAGTTACAGACATGCACCACCATGCCTGACTTGTGCTCTGCCTTATACCTAAAATGCCATGAATATGTCTTATGCTGTAATCTCAGTATGTATCAGACATGCTACATAATTGATTGAATCACTAAATTTATTTTGTAGTACATACTACCGTACCTGAGGCTCAAAGAGGAACCAAATCTCATAAATGATGAAGACAGATTCTTGAACTCAGGTTGAGTTAAGAACCTATACTTTTGATCACTAAATTGTCTCTACAGCCATGTGCCACATCACAACATTTCTGTCAACAATGGGCTTCATATAGGACCATGACTGTGTGTGATCAGTTTTTTTTTTGTTTTTTTTAATTAATTTATTTACTTGAGACCGACAGATAGAGAAAGAGAGAGAGAATGGGTGCACCAAGGCTCCAGCCACTGCAAACAAGCTCCAGATACATGCACCACCTTGTGCATCCATGGGTTTCACAGGCAAACATTTAACCACTAAACCATCCCTCTAGCCCAGGGCTTGTTTGTTTGTTTTAATTTATTTTGTATATGATCATTTCTGGCCTTTTTTTAATGTATGAGAGAAAGAGAGAGAAAAAATTGGTGCACCTGGGCATTAGTCACTGTAATCAAACTTCAGACACATGTGCCACTTTGTGAACATGTGCAAACTTACATGCTTGTAGCATCTTGTGTGTCTGGCTTACATGGGACCATGATCATTTTTATCTAGCGACATTATGTCCCTCTTCCTTAGAATTCTGGCACAATGAAAAACTCCCTTATTGGTGGCTTACATTGGTAAGCCAAGTACAGTTATAATTTTATGTCAGTTTCTTATTACTGAGATATGTATGTCACAAAATATAACAATTTTGTTAAATTTTAGACATAATATGTATAGCTCTAGGGTTATTTATGGATAGAGGAAATTCAAGGAACTTTATTTTCAGCTTTATACTTTCTTTATTGTTGAATTGTGGGCATGTATTCCATTAAAGTTAATTAAATTTGTCTTTTTTTAAATTGAGAAATGTTTTAAATATTCATATAACTACAAAGAATAATATAACAAAACTCCATTCCCACCACCCAGGTTTAATAAATGCTGTTCTCTCAGATTACCTTTGTTCTTTTAAATTTTTATAAGGGTATTGTTTATTTATTTATTTGAGAGAGAGAAAGAGGCAGATAGAGAGGGAGACAGGAAATGGGTGCACCAGGGCCTATAGCCACTGGAAACAAACTCCAGACACATGCCACCTTGTGGATCTAGCTTTACATGGGTGCTGGGGAGTCAAATCCGGGTCCTTAAGCTTTGCGTGCAAGTGCCTTAACTACTGAGACACCTCTCCAGCCCTTACCCTCAATTTTTTTTTAATTTTTTATTATTTTATTTTTGGAGAAAGACACAGAGAGAGACAGACAGAGAGGGAGAGGAAAACACATAGAGATGGGCGCGCCAGCAGTTTCTCAGCTACTGTGAACGAAATCCAGATGTGTGCACCCCCTTGTGGTCAAGTGCGGCCCTTGCATCACTTTGCATCTGGCTAAACGTAGGACCTAGAGATTGGAACTGGATTCTTAGGCTTAGGAGGCAGGTGCCTTAACCGCTAAGCTGTCTCTCCAGCCCTCAATTTTTTAAATAACTGAACATTCCAAATTCATTTACCTATCAGCAAACATTTAAGTTGGTTTCATATTTTGACTGTTATAAATAACATTGTAATGAAAACTGGAGTGCAACTATTTCTTTGAGATAGTGATTGTATTCTGTTGTATAGACACCCAGAAGTGAGATTGTTAGGTTCTATGAATGAACTTGGAAGATACTGTACTAAGCAAAGTAATCCAGATACAAAAAGATAAATGCTACATGATCTCAGTTGCATATGGAAACCCAAAAAGTCAAAATGTGGTAACTGAGGGTAGGAGGGAAGGAACAATGAAGATATTATCTAATGATGCAATCTTTTACTTATTAAATGAATAAGTTCTAGAGGCTTAATGCACCCTATGGTGTCCGTTGCTAATAATATTGTATTATGTACTTGACACTTGCTAAGAGTACAATATAAAAGAACAATATAAAACCAGATATAGTAGCACACACCTGTAAATCTAGTACTCAGGAGACAAAGGCTAAAGAATTGCAAGTTTGAGGCCACCCTGAGCAATATAACAAGTTCCAGGCCAGCCTGGATTACATAGTGACAGAATATCAAAAAACAGTTTAGGAGCTGAGATGAGTTGGGGATAAAGTGCTTGCCACATAAGCATGTGGACCTTAGTTCAGATCTCCACCATCCATGTGAAATTTCCAATCAAAAGCATAAGGACCTAAGTTTGGATCCCAGTTCACACACAATGCTGAGTGTGGTGGAAGGCAGAGGCAGGAGGATCCTTGGGGCTTGCTGAATAGCATGTCTAGCTGAATTGGTGAGCTCTAGGTTCAGTAAGACTTTTCAAAATAAAAATTAGATGCACTTCCTTTCTGCTGGAGCCGCCATCTTCCAGTAATTTGCCAAAATGACAAACACAAAGGGAAAGAGGAGAGGCACCCCGTACATGCTCTCTAGGCCTTTTAGAAATCATGGAGTTGTTCCATTGGCCACATACATGCGAATCTACAAGAAGGTGATATTGTAGACATCAAGAGAATGGGTTCTGTCCAAAAAGGAATGCCTCATAAACGTCACCATGGGAAGACTGGAAGAGTCTGCAATGTCACTCAGCATGCTGTTGGCATTGTAAACAAGCGAGTCATGGGCAAGATTCTTGCCAAGAGACTTAATGTGTGTATCGAGCATATTAAGCACCGGAGGAGCCAAGACAGCTTCCTGAAATGGGTGAAGGGAAATGATCAGAAGAAGGAAGCCAAAGAGAAAGGAAGCTGGGTGCAATTGGAGTGGCAGCCGGCTCCGCCCAGAGAAGCACCCTGTGTGAGAACTAATGGAAAAGAGCCTGAGCTGCTGGAGCCTGTTCTCTATAAATTCATGGCTTAATATCGTAAATAAATAAAAGACCTAGATGTAAAAAAAAAAATAGATGGAGAAAAACTGAGAAAGACACCTAATAGCAATCTGTGGCCTCCACACACATGCGTACGTGCACGTACACCCACAGGAAAGAAATGAAAAATAAAATTTCTGCTGACCCAACATGAATTTTGGGGGGGAGTGGGGAGGTTTGAGAAAAGATCTCACTCTAGCCGAGGCTGACCTGGAACTCACTGTGTAGTCTCAAGATGGCCTTGAACCCACAACAATCCTCCTATCTCTGCCTCCCAAGTGCTGGGATTCAAGGTGTGTGCCACCACGCCTAGCTCAACATGATTTTTAAATCACTTGGAGTTAGATATACTTATGCTCACATATGTCTCCTTCCTATGGGGTGGCCTTTAGGGTATAGAATGGAAGCCTCATCTCAAAGGCTAGTATCAGACTAAAGATTCAGGGTAGATAAGTAAGAATGTGAGGCGAGCTGGGAAGACCTCAGTTGAAACCTTGCTTCATCATTTTCCAGCTGGGCATCATCGAGATTTTCTTTTTTCATCTACTTATTCCTTCTTTATTCATTTGCAAGCAGAGAGAGATGGAGAGAGAGAGAGAGAGAGGATAAGAGAATGGGCACACCAAGGCCTCCAGCCACTGCAAATAAACTCCAAATACTTGTGCCATTCTGTGTATCTGGCTTTTCATGGGTACTGGGGAATTGAACCTATGTTGTTAGGCTTTTGTAGGCAATTGCCTTAACTGCCAAGCCATCTCTCCAGCATCTCAAAGGGGGATTAAATTGTAATTGTGGGTAGAATAGTGCTCTGGGGAGAAAATACCTGCTGTTGTTGCTGTCACTACAATTATTATCAGCCTCATTTGAGTGAGACAAATAAGGCTCAGAACTCCCTTCCCCTTACTCCTCTGTTGTCTCAAAATGATGAGGACAGGGCAGCCCTGGCAGGAACAGCTCAAGCCTTGGCTTGATCCCAGGAAATAGAAGGATTTATCCAGTTATATCTGAATATTTAGGGTGTAGAAGATGTGGGTTTGAAAATATAGAATGTTATAATTAGTGATTTCCAGACATTATGTCAAATCTCTCAAGAGTGGAATGATATACAGAGCTAGTAAAATTATACCCAGTGCCTGCTTATAGAATGTGATGGTGTTTAAAATGATCTGGAGAGGTTGCTTAGTGGTTAAGGTACTTGCCTGAGAAGCCAAAGAACCTAGGTTCGATTCCCCAGTAACAATGTAAGTCAGATGACCAAGATGGCACATGCATCTGGAGTTTATTTGCAGTGGCTGGAGGCCTGGTGTACCCATTCTCTTTCTCTCTCACTCTCTCTAATAAATAAATAAAAAAGTGATCTGTCCCAGGGGCTCCACAAACCAGCCTTCTTTTTTTCCCTACCACACACTCGTGGTAGACAGACCACCTGGACCTCTACCTCAACTCAACCAAAACTTTAAAGAGTAGACATTAATATAAATCTTCAGAGCTAGAAAGATGGCTTAGTGGTTAAGGCGCTTGCCTGTTTTAAAGCATAAGGACCCAGGTTCAATTCCCCAGTACCCACATAAGCCAGATGCACAAGGTGGCTCATGTGTCTGGAGTTCATTTGCAGTGGCTGGAGCCCCTGGCGGACCCATTCTCTCTACCTCTTTTTCTCAGATTAAAAAAAAACTATTCTAATAAATCTTCTTGTAAAGAAAGTGTTTCACAGTTTGAAGCACATCCATCAGTGGGCAGGGCCCATGCTGCTTGGACTCACAACCATGTTTGCCCTTTGACTTCCTTATCTAGGATGTCTGACGTGGAGGAAAATGTTATGAGATCCTCTGGGTCTCAGCTATAAAAATATAAAAATGAAAAAAGCCGGGCGTGGTGCCGCATGCCTTTAATCCCAGCACTTGGGAGACAGAGGTAGGAGGATCGCCGTGAGTTCAAGGCCACCCTGAGACTACATAGTGAATTCCAGGTCAGCCTGGGCCAGAGTGAGACCCTACCTCGAAAAACCAAAAAAATAAAAATAAAAATAAAAATTTTTAAAAAATAAAAATGATGACCCACAAGAAACAGCACTATATAAACTGTGGAGTCTTGTACACATGCTCAGTTACTTCACATGCACAAACACCCACACCCACACACACACACATGGGCCAATACCTCTGGCTCCTTTAGCTCAACAATTGAAGTTGTCTAGACAAGAGAAAGTAACCAAGTGATAAAGGCTAGAGAAGTTGGAGAAGAAGCATGTGACTCTATGAGGAGGGAAGTGCAAAGAGCTTCAGTGAAACAACAGTAGATGCAAACAAAGAATGAAAGGAAGCAATGCTACAAGGTAGATGTTGGGATGCCAGGGTCGAACATCTCAGGAACCCAGGAGCCACTTCTCCTGACTCATTTTTCATTTTTTAATTTATTATTTATTTATCTATTTGCAAGCAGAGAGCAATAGCGAGAAGAGAGACAGACAGAGAGAGTGGGTGCACGAGGGCCTGTAGCCACTGTAAACAAACTCCAGACACATGAGCCACCTTGTGCATCTGGCTTACATGGGTACTGGGGCAGCAAACCTGGGTCCTTAGGCTTCTTGAGTAAGCACCTTAACCACTAAGCCATCTCTCTGGCTCGACACTCATTTTTCCTAGTGGAAGACTGCATCCTCCCTTCACACATGGCAAATGGTGAAAGAGATCTAGGCCTAGCTGATACACCATAACACCATGGCCTAGACCCTGAACCATCAAGGTAAGTGCGATTATCCTATGTTCTAGAAAGAAGCAAGGCTACGTATGTGCATCAAACTATTAGGCAACATGGACAAACTGTCTTTATCTCACAGGCAAACCCAGTTGTTGAGTGGTGATGGCCTGGGATGCCATGTTGCAGAATACTTCCTGTGGTGGTTTGATCCAGGCGTCCCCCATAAACTTAGGTATTGTGAATGCTAGTCTCCCCAGCTGATGGCAACTGGAAATTAAAGCCTCCTGGAGGTGGTGGATTGTTGGGGGCGGGTTTATGGGTGTTATAGCCAGTTTCCCCATGCTAGTGTTTAGCACACTCTCCTATTGCTATTGTCCCACCTTATGTTGACCAGGGAGTGATGTCCATCCTCCACTCATGCCATCATTTCCCCCTGCCTTAATGGAGGTTCCCCTTGAGTCTATAAGCCAAAACAAACCCTTTTTCCCCAAAAGCTGCTCTTGGTCAGGTGATTTCTGCCACCAATGTGAACCAATGTGAATGCTGACTGCAACAGTAATGTTGGTACCGAGGAGTGGTGTCATTTGCTGCTAGACACCTGACTGTGTGGCTTTGGCCTTTTAGAGCTAATTTTCAAGAGGGATGTGGATGAATTTGAAACCTTGGCCTGAGAGACATCTTTCAGTACTGTAAGTACAACTTGATGGATTATTCTGGTCAGAGTTGCAAGACCTGAGTGCAATAAGAACTATGGACTGTGAGGTTTGGCTTATGAGGGTAAAAAGAAGCTTTGTCTGGACTGGGCTAGAAGCAGTTTGTGTGAGAAGCTTGCTGTTATGCCTTTTGTCCTGACAACTTGTGCAGGGTTGCAGTGCATAGAAATGGACTGGTGTGTGCAGAGGGATATGGCACAGAAAGAAATCTTTGGACCAAAACTGCTGCCCGTTCAGCTGCAATTATATGAGAGATTACAACCATTGAGATTGGGCCAGTTGATCTGCATTGGGGCAACAGGAAGAATGTAGACTCTTTTGAAGGGCCCTGAATACTCAGAGTGTCCTGTTCTTCAAAGTCTGCTTTATTTCCCCCTGGATTAACAAATTGGCACCCGACCTGGTATTGTGGAGTACAAGAAATTCAAGAAAGAAAGGATCATTCAATTTGCACCACAGTCTTGTGTTTTGGAAACACACATAGGCAGGGTGAAGCAGGTTTGTTGGATGCATGCAGGGAGACCAGATGAAGCCATATGGATGAACTGTGGGTTGCAGTGCAGACCCACTGGAGATGCCGGGACCATGAGATGGCTGCTAAGGAGAGCTGCTGGCCCCCATGAAGTTTTCAAGGACTGTGAGTAGACTAGCTGGAGGGGTGGAATTGGAACTCCAGAGTCTTGTTGCCGGTTTAGATTATCAGACTAGGAGACATGTCACTGGCTAGAGTTGTTGGACTTGGAGATAAAGAGTTTGATGTTTGCCCTGTTTAAATCTTGTATTGGTAGAATATTTCTCTGCTCTGCTCAATGCCATCTTTTGTGGTGTGTGTATTCTGTGCCATTATGGGTTTGGGGGGATTTTTTGGTATTATGGCTCAATTAAAAGATCTCAGACTATGGGAATGTTTGAATATGGTTAGGATTGATAAGAACTAAGGGGACTTTTTTTTCTTTTTCTTTTTTTTTTTTTTTTTTTTTTTTTGGTTTGATTTGAGAATGAGTTTTTTACTTGTAATTCAAAATTCTTTTTTTTAATAGTTATGCATATAGTGTGTATAGCGCCATGATGGTATAATTGTTAGCCTTCTCCCTGTCCTCCCCTTATGGGGTTTGTGGGTCTTGCATTGTGGGAGTAGCCATCAGTTATGGGGGAGAGGCAATGTCTCTGTGCATAATGACCCAATTTATGGCTCTAACAATCTTTACACCCCCTCTTCCACAAATTTCCTAAGGGGATTTTTAAAGTTGGAGGAATGCATTGTATTTTATATCATATATGGTTATCAGTTGATGGGGGCCAGGGGCGGAATGTCATGGTTTGATTCCAGAGTCCCCCATAAACTTAGGTGTTCTAAAAGCTAGTTTTCCCAGCTGATGGCAATTGGAAATTAAAGCCTCCTGGAGGTGGTGTATTGTTGGGGGTGGGCTTATGGGTGTTATAGCCAGTTTCCCCATGCCAGTGTTTGGCACACTCTCCTGTTGTTATTGTCCATCTGATGTTGGCCAGGGGGTGATGTCCACCCTCCTCTCATGCCATCGTTTGCTCCTGCCATCATGGAATTTCCCCTCGAGTCTGTAAGCCAAAATAACCCCCTTTTTTTCCCCAAAAGCTGCTCTTAGTCGGGTGATTTCTGCCAGCAATGAGAACCTGACTGCAATACCCCATGAGTGAATAGAGCTGTCTGTTACAAGTGGAAATGGGAAAGGGCCATGTCCACGCCACATATTTAATACCACACTCCAAGCAGAGGTAAGTCCTCTTACCCTTCTTTCATGAATTATCTACAAAGAGCGTGTGTTCTAATGGGATTCACATTTCTAGTGTCAAATGTTATGGTAAGTACTCTATTTGAATGAACTCACTCGATCTGCCACAAGTAAGCATATTGTAGCTGTGCTGTTTATTGAAGCCCTTACCATCTAGAGATGTAGCTGGAATGCTAACAGATAAACTGCAATGCTTCTGAATCTGTTGCTTCCCAACTTTCCAGTAATACTGGCAGGACAGAGTGGCCCTGAGGTGGTAACTGCTGAAGATAGATGACTAGCACATGGAAGTTCATTATGCTGCGCTTACTCCTATTGCATGAGTTTTTGCATGTGTTTGTAATTTTCCATTAAAAAAAAATTTTAAGCCCTGCTGGATATTTGTGATTATTGGCCTTGTCTATCCCATGAATACAAATTATAAATATAATGTAAAAAGTGATTTACACTCCTCAGGCCAAATGGATTAAAGGCAAACTGGGGTAGACATGACAGTGTGATGCCTTGAGTGCATCGTGCACTGGCTCATTTCCACCTGCAGGAATGCAGTGAAAAGGCACACCCCAGAAGGCACTTACCTACAAAATCTAGTGATCCGGGTTCAATTCACCAATACCTATGTAAAGCTAGATGCACAAGGTTGGCACATACATCTGGAGTTCATTTACAGTGGCAAGAGGCCCTGGTTCACCCAGTCTTTCTTCTTTCTCTCTCTGCCTCTTCTATCTCTCTCTCATAAATAAATAAATATTTTCAAATACATAAAATATTTTTAAAAGACCAACTCCAATAGTCAACTCTCTGTTACTTCACAAGCACCCATGTGCACACATACACCAATACCTCTGGTTCCTTTTGGCGCATCAGGTGGAGACATGCATATAGTGTCTAGACAAGAGAGTGTCACAAAGTGAGGAAGGCTGGAGAAGATGGAGAGCAGGGTCCCTCTTCCACTCTGCCCTTCCTTCAGAAGCCAGTCACTGGACAAAGCAAGACTAGCAAGCCCCAGCCGTTGTGGACCTAGGACAACTCCAGTGATGATCATATCGGTAATCATTCCAGCCAATAATGATCAATAATCATTCCAGAGCCTGCTTGTGGATCAGCCTTTATCTTTGATGGAGCGGTATTATAATTTTACTTTTCCTTCTGCCCAGTCTTACTCTACCTTCTGCCTTTTACAGGGTTCATCCCACACAAACATCTTGTACCACAGCCTCCATCTCTGCATCTCATTCTGAGGAGCCCAATCCAAGACACAGAGGACAGATATCAGGGATCTTGATGTGTCTAAATGCAGAGGGACTGTGACGGGCTGCCAGAAAGGGGAGGGAGCAGTGCTTCGGGCAAGCACCTCTGGGTCAGTGTTCAGCCACACAGTCTGCTCCTCCAGCCCAGCGAGAGGAAGATAACAATGCAACAGGGGCTCTGAACACTGAGAGGGAAAATATAAGATGGGTCCCAAGTGCTGGGAGCTCTCTGCAGCAGGAAGGCATCACTGTTAAGTTCAGAGAAGACCTTTCCTGGCATCAGTTACCTGCAGACCCAGCTGGATGCAGCTGCAAGAGGACTTTGAAGGCGGCAGTTCATGCCCTGACCCAAGTGGCCTCCCAGCAGCCAGACCTCAGAGGCCAAGCCCATTCCCCAGCACTTCTCCCCCATGGAAGCAGCTCCCTCCGTGAGATGCCCTAGCCAGCAGGTGGCTCTGAAAATGCCCCGTGTAATTAGAAAACTCATTTCCATTCCTAGTCTCTGGTTTGCATGGCAAAGAGAACCATTCCTCTGGAATGAATTATCCCCTCCCTGCAGATGTCTTCAAAGGCTTCTAACCCAAACCGGGCTCTTATAGAGACCCAGCCTCCCAGGGCCGCCCCTGCACACAGGAAGTCACTCCTTTGTGGGCACAGATGGGCTTTTGAAATGTACAAAGTGCCGATGTGGCAGAAAATGCCAGCCACGAGGGCGAGAGTCAGTGCGCCTGGACCTTAGGGGACTCAGGCACCTTTGTCTGCATCTTCTCTTAGTGCAGGCTCACACCAGGCAGCTTGACACTGACCCTCCTTTTGCACCAAATGTCATGCCCACAAAGTCCTAGTCCCTGGAAAACGGGATAATTGGTCACTCTGCCTTCTCCTGCAATTTACTGGGATGTAGGAGGGTTTATGATCAGTCAGCTCCAGGGGCCAATTAGCAATAAGGTCCTTCTAAGTCAAACTGAGAAAAAATATACATATATATACATATATGTATGTGTATATATGCTCTGTAGTTAATCATTCGTTCATCCATTGATTTTAAATAAGGATATAGTAAGTCTATTAAGTCCCTACTGGTTTTCATGACCAAATAAGATGTAGGTGAAAGATGTCCCACTTTAGCATAGGAATCCTTGCCCAACAGGAACCTGTAGAAAGCAAATGCTAAGAGACTACAAATACCTGCCCCCAATGACTGACCGCTGCTTTCCCAACACAGAAGCCACAACCCCATGGGGAATACCAGCAACCCCACTGAGGTGGGCCCTCAGCCGATTAGAGGCAGGGAGAGAAATGATGGTACCAACATGACATATCCATACAAAGTACTTTCTTAATATATATTTTAAAAAGGAAAGGGCTAGAGAGATGGCTTAGCAGTTAAGGCATTTGCCTGCAAAGCCAGAAGATCCTGGTTCAATTCTCCAGGACCCACGTAAGCCAGATGCACAAGGAGTTGCAAGCATCTGGAGTTCATTTGCAGGGGCTGGAGGCCCTGACACTCCCATTCTTTCTCTCTCTCTCTCCCTCTTTCTCTCTCACAAATAAATAAATAAAATATATTTTTTAAAAGGGGAGGGAAAGACTATAAACATGCTGAAATTTCTCTGGTGACACAGGACCCATAATCTACAGAAATTTAAGAATCCCTGGATTGAGATATGAATGTCCTAACGTACAGTAACCACATAGCATTGTTTCTCAAGAGGTATCCTGTGGGCCCATGAACAGTGAAAGACTCCCTCTGTGGGCCAAGGTCCAGCAGCATCAGTGTCAGGCAGGAACAGTAGAAATACGGCCTCCCTGACCCCATCCGTGACCTCCGAAATGACATGTTCCCCAAGAAATGTATCGCCCGTGAAAGTGTGAGAAGTGCTGGGTCTTGAGATAGCTGCATGGTAAGGGAGGACTCCAGCAAGCCACCTTCCAGCCGAAGTAGCCCTATGCCGGTGAAAAGCGTCACCAACCCAGAACAGAGCAGCTCTGTTTACTTAGAACAGAGACAAAAAGACAGGAAGAAAGAGGAAGAGAGACAGGGAGGGAGAGATAGAAAGAGTCAGAGAAGTGCCCCAATGTATAGGCTGAGCCAGCCTCAAGTGTCCCACCTACTGATATAGCCATATGAGTGTCTCCCATCAACCCCTGCCCAGCCAAGCCCAGGCAGGTTGCAGAATTGCCAAATAGCAAACTAGACTAACTGGGACAAATTCCTCCCAAGGCACTCCAGGGTTTAACAGCTTGAAACATCAACCATACATTTTCACAGTTTCCCTGTTGTCTCTCCAGAGAGAGGCTGACTTCTTACATGGCAGCCCAGAGATCCCGATAGAGTAAAAGTAGATTCTTCTTAAGGCCCAAGCACATCGGCTTATCTACTGTGCTTTGCTGATTAAAGCAAGCCACACCCCACCTAGATGAGAGGGCAAGCTGTGAATGCCAGGAGCTGTGGCTCACTGAGGGCTGCCAGTGTAACAGACTACCAAGTTCAGCTGCTTAACAGACTCGCCTAGAGAGCGTTTGAAAAGTGCTGGCACCAAGGCGCCACCTCCAGACACTGATTTAACTGGTTTTGTGTGCAGCCTGGTGCTTCCAAATATCCTATGTCTTTCTAATCTGCATCACAGTTTGAAAACATGGGTATAATATGTTTGCTAAAAGAATGCACAGGCTGGGCTGGACAGATGGCTCAGTGGGTAAAGCATTTGCCATGCAAGTACAAGGACCTGGGTTCAAAGCCCAGGACCCATGTAAAACTGGATGAAGTAGCATGTGCCTATAATCCTGAGACAGTTCAAGGGTGATACAGTCCCAAAGGTGGAAATGAAGAATGTTTGTGAACATGTAATGAAGAATCTGGAGAGGGTTTTTTTTTTTTTTTTCATTATTTCTTTTTCCCTGAAAATTTCACTAGAAGAGGTAAATAGGTACCTTCTGATCTTTTCTCTTTCTCTGAAGAATATAAAAGGATTACTCCCTTCCCAACAACCTGGTGTCACCCAAATAGCTGGTATCAGGATTGACTGATCAGTTCAGCCTCCATCCAGAAAACTCCTTTAAAAGACCCTAATCTGGGCTCTAGGTGAGCTTTTCAATTTCCAGAAACCTGCCCCTGCTGTACAGGAGCTCAGTACTCTTTCTTTCTCTTCAGCTTTATCTCTGCAAGTTATATAATAAACGCTTTCTAAACTGTAACCTCCGGTGTGTGGCTTTCACACATGGAAATTTCTAAGACAAGAACCCGGAAAGTCACTAATTCAGTGGGAGGTTTGTGTGACCCTGGATCCTGAGTTACTGCCAAGAGCTGAGAAAGGCTCTAACGCTCTCAAAGACACCCCAAATCACAGAGACGGGAGACAGGAAAGGAGACTCTCTGGAAGCTCCTGGCCAGCTAGCTTCTTGTACACAGAGGCAAACCAGAGACCCCGCCTCAAACAAAGTGGAAGGTGAGGACCATTGCCCAAGGTTGTCCTCTGACCTCCACATACATGTCATGGCATGTACAGCAGATATATTCATACATCCATACACTCCTGTCATACAACATACACATACAAAGATTTTTTTTAAAATTCCCTTTTGATCCATGCTGCTCTCACTTTCCAGGTAGCAGTGAATACCAACAAGAACCAAGAGCATCAGTATGACAAGAAAAAACAGCCATCTGCCTAGCACGCCATGAGTCATCAGTGTCACATCTGCCGAGGCCCAAGAGACACTACAGAGAAAGCATTGACTTACACACAAGTGCTGCTCTCACTGCTAGCCTGACAACCTCCTCCAGGGAGATGGTGGTAGACACTGAGAAGACGCAAAACTCACCAGCACAGAAATTCAGAGGATTCAGAGGCTCAGGGAACATCATGGCAGAGGGAGAAGAAAGAGTGCAAGAGCCACAAGGTGAGAAAGTGTATCCTGAGGCTTTGCCCACCCCACAGAGACTGACTGGTGCATTCATGACCATATAGCAAATGCCAATAACCCCCTGCGGTGGGCCTGCAGTGGAACAGGGGCAGAGGATTGGAGATATAAGAGTATAACCCAAGAATATGACCAATATGCAATATATTCATACTATCAAGTTCATAATAATATTTTTTTAAAAAACCAAAAAGAATTAAAGCCAGGTACCGTATTATATTGTGCATGGTTCAAAAAAAGGGGGGGGGGCGGATGCTTGAACCTTACACTAGACTTCCTGAATGTGAGGCTTTGCAGATAGCTGCCCTCTAAAATGGTACCCAGTGATCCTCAACTCCTAGAATTCACAGTACAGTGTCATCTCCTCCCCTTGGGTGTTGACAGGAGCTCCTAACTTGCCTCTGACAAATAGAATACAGCAAAAATGAGATATCACTGCTGTAATTAGGTTACACAGGACTCAATTCCATCTTACTGTCTTCCACTTCTGTTCCCACTGGCCCTTCTCGCCTGCTTGCTCCATTGACATGAGATGCCACATGCCTGACTGAGAGGCCCATATGATTCAGACGGATATATACAGAAGGACCTGTTACTGACCACATGCAGAAGCTTAGAAGAAGCTCCTCCCTCAGGCTAGCCTCCATCTGAGACCCCAGTCTCAGGCAGCACCCACATTGCAGCTGGAATATCCAGCTAAGCCATGCCTGACTTTCTGGCCCACAGAATGAATCTGTGCTGTTTTAAGCCACAATGTTTTGGGGATAGTTTTTAAGGCAGCAATAGATACCTAATAGCAGGCCTGTGAATCATTTTAATTGCTCTCCAGATGTTTCTTTGTAAACTGCAGGTTCAGGCACTGCAATGCCTGGTAGAAAACGTTGTAATAGAAGACTAAGTGCCTGCGTCATCCAAAAAGACTTTTAAAATTGGGCAGTGGGGGGGGGGGGGAGAGGCGGACAGAAAGGAAAGGGAGCAAAAACAATTTGTGAAAACACCATCACGAAACCTAATTCGTCCTAAACTAATAACAATTTTGATAAAAATGTAAATAAAATAATGGTTAATACTGGGGTTTGAAGGATGAATAGGTCACCAAGCACATAAGCAACAAAGAGCATTTTCTCTCAACCTGGAACATTCTCCCTCCACCTCTACTGTCTACCTCAAACACACTTTTCAATGTTCACCTGGGATATTAATTTTGCCAGGAGGCCTTTTCACTTCTAAGTGTGTGTGTGTGTGTGTGTGTGTGTGTGTGTGTTCATATGTGTGTGGGAGTACGTATATGTGCAGATATACATACAAAGGTGTGTAGAGGCCCAGCACAGACCTGGGTGTCTTCCTCAGGTACACACCATCCACCTCTGAGACAGGCTTGCTCATTGGCATGTAGCTCACTGATTAGGCTAGACTGGCTGGATCAGTGAGTCCTAGGAATCCGGTCTCCACTTCACCAGCACTTGGGATTCTAGGCATGGAATTCACATAGGTTCTGGGGATCAAAAATAATATATTTATACTTAAAAAGCCAAAACTTTACCAACTGAACTATCTCCCCAGGTCCTTTGGACACCTCTTCTATCTATCCCTGGGCTGGTGGCAGGTCACACATTAGGTATTGTAAGATATCCCACCATCTGAGTTCTCCTTAAAAGTACTTCCTGGGCTGGAGAGATGGCTTAGCGGTTAAGGTGCCTGCCTGCTAAGCCTAAGAACACTGGTTCCAATCTCCAGAGATTCCAATCTCCAGGTCCCACGTTTAGCCAGATGCAAAGTGATACAAGGGTGCAATGCTGCACTTGACCACAAGGGGCGCACGCATCTGGATTTTGTTTGCAGCAGCTGAGAGGCTGCTGGCGCACCCATCTCTGTCTTCCCCTTTCTCTCTCTCTCTCTCTCTCTCTCTCTCTCTCCAAAAAAAATAGTACTTCCTAAGAAGAAGGTAAATTCAGTTCAAGGATACGCTGAGGCACCATGGGAAATGGGGACATGATCCTGCAGGGGATCCTCTAAACAGCTGTGAGGAATGTTCTTAAGAACTTCCATCCAGGGTACAAAAACATAAACTCCTGCCTCCTATTAGAAAAGTAGTTCCTGGGGCTGGAGAGATGGTTTAGCTGTTAAGGTGCTTGCCTGCAAAGCCAAACACTCCAGGTTCAATTCCCCAGGACCCATGTAAGCCAGATACACAGGTGGCACATATGTCTGGAGTTCATTTGAAACAGCTAAAGGCCCTGGTGTGTCCATTCTCTCTCTCTCTCTCTCTCTCTCTCTCTCTCTCTCTCACACACACACACACACACACACACACACATAAATAAAAATTTTAAAAATTCCCCCCCCCCAAAAATTTTAAAATGAAAAGAAAAGTAGTTTATGAATTACTAACTCCCCACTCTTCTAGAAATCCCCAAGTTGACAAATTGCTGAATGATTGCCATGGGCCTCCCATGCCGAAGCAGTGGCAGGAAGGAGCAATGACAGACAAGCAGCCCAGGGAGACTATCATGTGCACCTGACCACAGCTGCTTAGCACAGTAGTGGACATGCTATGAGGGGTGACCCAACATATCCCTGCAACCACTTCATCATTGATTGTCCCCCAAACCCCCACCCCAAAATTGGTTTTCTGTTTTTTTTCTTCTTATTTTCACTTGAGAATTTTAATACTATACTTTGATCATCATCCCCTCCTACTATCCTGCTAGCCCCCTCTCTCCCACCCATTCCTCTTTCTACATAGTCACTCTTCTATTTTGATGTCTCATTCTCCCCCTTCCACCATCCCCCAGCATCTATGTCAGTGCTGGTGGGCTCCATATTGTGAAGGTCTTATGGAGGTAGTGACCTCCACAGTGAGGTCACGAATGCACCAGTCTCTTCATGTCCAAAAGTTAATGCCCTAGAGTACTCCTCCCCTTCCTCTGTCTTAATGAACCCTCATAACGGTGGCATGTTAAGGGGGAAAAGCAAAAAAATGATATGAGAGGAAAGACTTGGCTCAACGGCTGAGACATGCTTCATTGAGGGACCCCTGAGAAGGGCTCTGGCCAAGCAGGTCAAAAGCAACTTCCATTACAGGCTAAGGGATTCTTGTGGGGCAATGGAGTCATTGGAATTCTTTGGGTGCAAGGCAGACTTTGCCTCAGGTCTTAGGTCACTTCAGGAAATTGATCCACATGGGTGCCTTGGGTCACATCTGGGAAACAGACACTTACAATTGTCAAATAGCACTCCACCCGGGATAATCTTTCTCATGAACAAAAAAAAAAAATCAAATAATTCAAGACCATACTTCCATCTTCAAAATTGCTTCTGCCATATAACCTAACATAATCATGAAAATAATATCCCCTCATATGGAATGGCTCCTGCACACATTCAGAGGAGGGGGATTTACGGAGTAAGTGAGAAGCTTGCCTGTCACTCGGAACACTGCCTATCACAGTATGATTATCTACCTTTCACAGCTAGAAAAACACCATTTGCTTTGGGCTACTAAATATTTGACTTGATCCTTCCAGTTCCTCCATGCTACAGATGAACAGGCTAAAGCTGACCCTCATGTAGAGACTGTATAGCATCCAATGATATGAACCGTTCCCCCCTCAGATTCAGGACTCAACAGAATGAGCCAAAGCTGAGGTCAAAGATCCATTCATTCTAATGTCCTTAGAGGTAAGTCAGGAAACATAAATGAATGAAGCAGCCACATATGAGGCAACAGGGACTGGTGGTTAATGTGGCATGCCTAGGCTAAAGGCACTTAAATTCAATTAAAGTGCACATATACACACAGATAATCTGCCCTTCAAATGAGTCAAAGATGCTGGTGAGAGAAACCTTTCTAGCAAACAATTTATAAACCTGGGTCTAGATTATTTTTCCATGATGACTTTACTGAAGGAAAAGAAAAGGCAGAAATAGGAGTTTGAGAAATGCAAAATGAGTTTATATTTATACATACATAAATACATACATACATACATACATACATACATACATACATACATACATATTAGTTTTTTTATACAAACCAGGAGTTCAAAATTTTCTTTTTGCATGGGGCCAAATATTAAATATTTGAGACATTGTGATCCATACAGTCTCAGCCACAATGACTCAATATTGCCTTTGCAACATAAAACCAGCCATAGTCAACATAAATGGTACACAGTAATGTTCCAATAAAACTTTATTTATGGGCTGAAGAGATTGCCTAGCAGTTATGGTGCTTGCCTACAAAGCCTAAGGACCCAGGTTCAATTCTCCAGAACCCACATAAGCCAGATGTACAAGGTGATACATGTGTCTGGAGTTTGTTTGCAGTGACTAGAGGCCTTGGTGTGTATTCTTTCTCTCTCTCTCTCTCTTTCTCTCTCTCTCTCTCCTCTCTCATACATAAATAAAAATAAAATATTAGAAATCTTTATTTATAAACACTGACATTCAACTAGATTTGGCCCTTGAGTCCTGGTTTCCTGACCCTTGGAGTAGATCATAAAATTGGAGGTCAGGAGACCTGACTTCTACTTCCTCTGCCTCTGCCTCTGCCTCTCACTATCCATGTTGACTCAGAACAATTTACAGTGGCAGGTGGCAGATAGTGCTAATGACCATTGAACATTGACAATCGTCCACCTTTCTCAACTCACATCTCAGCTGAGCTGAGTCATAGACTGAGTTCAAGTCAATGGGATGTGGGTGGAAATGATGTCCTAGGTCCCCTACTGCCAGGGCTGGGTCTCAAACACAGCCTAGAAAAGCCTCGTGTACTCCCTTCCTCTATTATAATAACCTTGACATTGGTATGTGAAATATCAAGCCTAGGACTTGAGAGAGAAGACACCCCCAAATTTTTATCTATTGGAGTTTTCTTTAATATTGAAAATAAGAGAAGTGCTGATTATATCTTTACCTGAAAAAGGTATAACTTGGGCTAGAGAGATGGCTTGGTGGTTAAAGCACTTGCCTGTGAAGCCTAAGGACCCAGGTTCGAATCCCCAGTACCCACGTAAACCAGATGCACAAGGTAGTGCATGTGTCTGGAGTTCATCTGCAGTGGCTAAAGGCCCTGGCATGCCCATTCTCTCTCTATCTGCCTCTTTCATTCTCTCTCTCTCTCAAATAAATAAATAATTTTTTTTAAAAAGGCATCACTTGGGCTGGAGAAATGGCTTAGCGGTTAAGGCGCCTGCCTCCTAAGCCTAAGAACGTTGGTTCCAATCTCCAGGTCCCACGTTTAGCCAGATGCAAAGGGGCGCAATGCTGCACTTGACCACAGGGGGCACATGCATCTGGATTTCGTTCGCAGCAGCTGAGAGGCTGCTGGCGTGCCCATCTCTGTCTTCCCCTCCCTCTCTCTCTGTCTCTCTCTCTCTGTGTCTCTCTCCCCCCCCCAAAAAAGGCATCACTTGAGCTGAAGAGATGGCTCAGTGGTTAAAGGCATTTTCTTGAAAGCCTGACACCCTGGGTTTGATTCCCCAGTAACCACATAAAGCTGGATGCACAAAGTGGTGCATGCATTTGGAGTTTGTTTGCAGGAACAAGAGACCCTGGCATACCTATTCCCATTCTCTCATTCTCTTTTCCCCTCTCTCTCCATCTCCCCCCCATGTGTATGTGTGTTTGCAAATAAATAATAAATAAAATACTTTTTTAAATTATTTTTATTATTTATTTTTGGAGAGAGACACAGAGAGAGAGACAGACAGAGAGGGAGAGGGAGACAGATAGAGATGGGCGCGCCAGCAGTCTCTCAGCTGCTGTGAACGAAATCCAGATGTGTGCGCCCCCTTGTAGGCAAGTGCGGCATTGCGCCCTTGCATCACTTTGCATCTGGCTAAACGTGGGACCTGGAGATTGGAACCGCTGGAGATTGGAACCAGCGTTCTTAGGCTTAGCAGGCAGGCGCCTTAACTGCTAAGCCATCTCTCCAGCCCAATAAAATACTTTTAAAGGATATCACTTATTAACACTTTATCAGAGAAGGAAGGAAGGAAGGAAGGAAGGAAGGAAGGAAGGAAGGAAGGAAGGAAGGAAGGAAGGAAGGAAGGAAAGAGGGATAGAGGAAAGGAGGAAGGGAGGGAGGGAAGAAGGAAGGTTAAAAACCCTCTAGTTTTTGTATACTACTCACCATTTTCTCTATTCAGCACAAATTTCCTGATCTAGTCCACACTGGGTGTGTTTTAGCCTGAGTGCTAACAGCCACACTTCTGCTGCCCAGTCATTACAGCAAGTGGTCACCTGGCTCTTTCCAGGCTCAAAGGAATAGGGAGTGTTGTGCTGTGAGTGAGTCTCTGGCTGATTTTGAAACCCACTGAGTCCCACACCTTAGACACAGGTGAGGACACAGTCTAACCACGGCTCAGTCCAGCTTCTACCATAGAGAAAGCCGTTTGGCAGCACCTGCATGGGTCCAGCTCAAAGTAAATGAGAAAGAGAAAACAGTTCCATGGTCTAAGGAGAGTTGACATGTTTGTGGGCTAAAGACAGATTCTGAGAAGGAAGCTTTGAAGACACAAACTAGGGAAATACGAATGAAGGGAACCACAAGGGCCGTAGATGTTTCTGGAAACATGTCAACTAAGAAGACTCTTTGCTCCTATAGACGAGAAATGTGACAGCCGTCAATCATTCCACAGTGTGTGTCTATCAAGACATCAAATAGCATCTCTTAAAGTATGCAACTATTAAGCCAATTAAAGATGACAAATACAAAAAAATTAAAAATGCACAAGACGAGAGCCAACAGGCCAGTGTGCCACTTGCAAAGGCAACCTATGAATCAAGGCCCGTTAAGAATGGGGCTGAATCACAACTGCGTCGTGGCCCTTAGAGAACAAAGCAGAGCCAGCCTGGCACTGATTATTCTGTCCTCCTTCTACTGAAACTCATGATGATGATGATGGTGGTGGTGGTGGTGGTTCCCATGGATCACTCATGAAAACATCAAGGCTCAGACACGATAAACACATGTCCCCTGAGTCATACAGCTTCATAGCCATTTAATAGAGACAGAGCAAAATTGGAACACAGGTCATCTTGATCCAAAAGAATCAATTAAACGACGAAGCTGTAAAGTGTCATAGCCAACACCATAGTCCAGGTCATCTTAGTTGTCACAACCCTTTAAGGCTAACGCTGTCTCCATTGGCATTTTACAGAACAAATAGAGCCAGGTCAGGCAGCTTCCCCAAAGTTCAAAGTCTAGAAAGCAGCCTGTCTCAGTCCAGATGTCCCAGTCTTAATCATGGCCCAGAGTCTGAAGTATCTCGGATATGCATTGCCAACCAGGAAGCCTGAGCTCCCTGTGTTCATGACGAGACTCTTTGGGCAGAACTTTGCTCTTTTCTGTGGCTCTTGGATTGAGTGAGCATGATTTCAGCTCAGGATGGCCTTCCCACATGCCAATTGACTTTACAGACATGTACATGATGGGTTGTAAATCAGGAGGCAGCGATCCCCCATCTAAATCATCCATTCCCCCCAACCTCATCAAGACAGACATGTATAAATTCCAGTAGGCTGTGGCAGACACTGTCCTTTACATTTCTATTTAAATGAGTCTAACTTCCCCTGGCCGCTCAGTGGGGAAGCTGTGCATTAATATGCTAATGAGCGACGCTGGAGGTGTTCCTGGGAACCTCCCAGTGTGACCTGTGACCAACTGCTCTTCTGTCCAGTTTGGAATAGAGTGGGCCAGGCAGATAAGTCTGGGAAGGAATGGAGAGTGCTTTAGTAAAGGGATCATGTGCATGAGAAGCGTGTCCTCACCATCCGGAAAGACAGCGAGTGAAGACACTGGAAGGACCATCATCCTATGAGACAACTCAGCATGACTTCAGAATGGCTGGCCACCATTGCAGCAACAAGGGAGAACTACTGCATCTTACCAAGCGTCTTAAAGCTCATGTTTTCCAGGGATCTTGGCTGGACATCAAGTCACATTCTTACCGAGCAGTGATAGACTCATTTTCTTGGTCTAAGCATGGCCTTAGGTGCCAGTCTTGCCTCTAGGGCATTGTCATTACACATCCCTAGGCAATTTACATCTAAGCATCAATTTTATCTTGATCGTAAGGAAAGCAGAAATGTGGGCATGCCTGGGACAGGGCTCTTTGTGTTAATAACAACAAATAATTTGGCTTTGCTCTAGTTACTGCTGCTGTCCCATTTTCTTTTTGCTATGGTAAAATGAAGTTATTATAGATCCTTATTCCCCCTTCCTTGCTGGAGAACTTCACTAATCTCCTGGGGATTCCTGACTTATATAAAGATTTAAAAGTACGAAAGAACTTTGGTTGAGCTGGAGAAATGGCTCAGTGGTTGACAGCACTTCCTGTACGAGGATGAGGGCGTGAGGAGGCCTGAGAGACCATTAGAGTTCAATCCCCAGAACTCACATAAATATTTGACCATAGCCATGCACTTTTGTAACCCCAGTTCTGTGGGGTACAGAGATCAAAGAATCATCAGGGATCCTAAAAATAAATGGCAAGTGCCAGGATCAGTAAGCGATTCAGGCTCACATAACAGTGGGCGGAAGAGTGGTGGAGGGGTGGGAGGGCAAGGAGGACACCTGATGTTTCCTTACCACCACTACAGACGAGTGCACCCTTCCACAGACAAGCACATGGGATGGCACATGACCACACATACACGCACACACCACCACCACCACTGCCACCACCACAGTATACACATGCATGCAAAAAAAAAAAAAAAAGTCAGAGAAGGTCAAAGACAGAGTACCTTCTAATACTACAACAACCAGAATCATGAAAGAGAAGGTTTTATGCATCTTATGGATGTCTCACTCTGAAATTGAACTTGATGGGTCCATTTTCTTCTTAACAGCACAAGCTAAAAGACCTAAAATTTATATCCTAGCCTTTCCCTCAGTCTGTTATTCACTGAGATAAGGTGAATAGGACTTAGTGTCTGCGAGTGAGGAAATATGAGGAAAGGAGGAGGGGAAAGAAGGCAAAACAATAGATCTCTTTGTCACCCAGGAATGACGCGGTTTATACCATAAACTCTGCTAGAAAAGCTTACAGTGTCTTTGCATTCTGCTGTGACTGACAAGTAGTTTGCAATAGGAATTTCTTCCTGTGATGGATCACACTGTCACAGGTAAATCTCTGTTATCAACCTGATTGTATCAGGAATCAAGTAATAGACATGCTTCTTGGGCAGGTCTGTGAGGGCATTTTCAAGGACTGATAGAGGGATGAAGCCCATTCCCCAGAGTAACCAGCATATATATAGAGATCCCCCCTCACAAAAAAAATCACTGACTCTTTGCCTGGCTGCCTTTTCTATTTGCAGGTGAGCACATCTACCCTGCTGCTGCCAGTCTTCGTGGACACTGGAGCCAGCTTCTTCAGCCTCCAAGGTGGACTGATGACGAAGGAATCCTCCAGGCCTTTAGTGGCAGATTGGGACTGCTGAGGCATCCAGCCTTGTGGACTGAACAGCTACTGTGTTCTCCTACTCTACAGCCTGAAAGCTACCACTGTTGGACTACCCAGGCCGTACTGTGTAAGACAATCGAATAAATCACCTTCATCACTATATTCCTTCTATTGATTCTGTTCCTCTAGAGAACCCTGACTAACACACATGCCTTCCCACATCCCATCCAACATGAATGAATTTACTTATAACACAACACGGCCAATTTCACCACAGAAGCCCTAAGACCCCTTAAGGCATTCTATAGCCCTCTCAAGCTATCTGTACTATTCTAGTCCAGTTTGGTTCTAGGGGCTACTAGGTCTTTCTGGTATCATCTCTCTCCTTACTGAGCATAATAGGCACTGGGGTGTTAACAAGGAATCTCTAATCCAGGCTTAGAAGGTCATAATCCCTTTCTGGAAAGAGCAGAGTCTGAGCTGAGTCCTAAGGATAAGTAGACAACGATCAAGGAAAACGAAAGATCAGCAGCGTGTGGGGAAAGGCCAGTGACTATCCTTCCAGAATGCCCCTGAGCTTCAACAAGCCACCTGGAAGCAAATACTTTAACCACTGAGCCATCCCCCCAGCCCATCCAATAATCCATCTGGATGCAGAAGGAAGGATAAAGGGAAGAATGGATAACTAAGAGGCTAGAAGAACATGCAGCAGCCAATTCATGTAAGTTCTTTCAAAAATCCTTAATGAAAACAAACAAACAATGGGTAGCTACTGAAGGGTCTTAACTAAGGGAGTAATCCAACTAAATTGTATTTTACAAAGATTGTCCTGCCTCCTTTGCCAGAAGGGCTTATGGGAAACTAAAGAAATGGAATTCTGGAAATAAAAAAGATTGTTGACTTCACCTAGGCAAATGAAGATGGAAGGCCAGCTGTGGGTGACTGAGAGGAGACGGGTATTTTACTAAAAGAATCTACAGGTCTGCAGGTCTAGCCAGTAATCGGATGTCTCCCAATACCAAATAGGGCTTGGGCACTGCATGAAAAGTTCTACTATTCTCTAAGCTAGGGAATGCCGAAGGAATATGTCAGACTCGAAGGATTTGTGTGCCATTTAGGACATGTCATTTGGAAGTGACTGAAGAGTACCCACAGTTACATATTCCAAAGAAATTTAGAGATTTTTCTCCAGTAGGTATTAAGCATAGAAATCAGAGCCAATATACATACATAATTGCAACCATGCACATAGATCTCTGGGAGAAAGGCATAGGTAGGTTGAATACTGGACTACAAAAGTCTTTAACTTTCAGTAAATATCCCTGTATACTTGGGGAAGTGAAATCAATTGAGTAAGATTTCAAATTTTGGCTGGAGACATGGCTGGATCATATAACATCATAAATATCTTTAAGACCAAGTTATTGTCTAGTAGACAAATGCCAAGACCTGGTGGTGAATCTCTGGCCACCATGGTGGGCTTTACACTCTCCAGCAATATTTTTGTCAGCGATTTGAATGAAAACATGGGCTGTAGGTGTGAAGCCAAGAGGAAATGAGTGAATTATAACACAAAAGTAATAACACATAGTGATGAAAAATGAGACTAATGAAGGGCTATTTGATAGAGACATTTGCCAGCTCTTGCAATCATTACAGATGCATAGAGTCGGGGAGACACTGCTTGGCAGTAGCTTGCATGAAATTAAAAATAAATATCGAAGACATGTTAGCGCTTGAACTGTGTTAGGTTTGAGTCTGACATGTCCCTCATAGGCTCCTGTTCTGAGGCTTGTTGCTCAACTGGAAGGCCATGGAATCATTAGGAAGTGGAACCTAGCTGATAGAAGTAGGTCACTAGGGTGAGGCCATTGAAGAACACATCGAGCTCTTGTTTCCTGTCACGTTTCTCTTCTTCCTGTCCACCATGATGTGAACAACCTCTACCACATACTCCTACAACCATGATCTCAGCTGTGATGCCATGTTTTTCCAGGCATGATTTACTGGAACTCTGAAACCAGGAGCCAAAATAAATCCCCCCTTTAAGTTGTTTTTATCATGCATTTTTTTTTGTTTTTGTTGTCAGAGCAACACAGAAGTAACGCATACAGAATGCACATAGGTTCTGTCTCATGCAATGCCATGAGGTGGCCAGAAGATGTAGTCCACAATACAAATGTTATTAATATCATGAGACATATCAAGTCCAAAAGGAAAGATTTCGGTTCTTCCTTCTGCATTTAGCCAAGAAACCCCAGTACTATGGGTTTGTTCAGGGCACCAGCCGCCAAGAAGGAGGACATATTACACGGTGAGAAAACCCACTGAAGAACTGAAAGCCTTTAGGTTTGGAAATGCAAGGCAGAAAGTGACAGCGTGAACACATATCTAAAAGTCAAAGAGCTGCTTGTGAGAAAAGTGAGATCCATGGAAGGACGTTACAGAAAGGAAATGTCTGTCATCCCTCAAGTCACTTCATGGTGTTAGAGAAAGGAACGCCAAGTCCTTGAAGGGCCAGGTGGAGGCCATGGACCCCTTGATGAGTTAAGAGACACTGGTTCAGAGACTAGCCATCAGAAGCGACACCTCTCTCACATACAACTTCTCATAGCCTTCCCCATGCCAAACAGGTTAGAATCTCCACAACGGGGTGTGGATAGAATATACCGTGTTGCCTATTCCACCATGAAACCCATTGTTTTTGCTCTGTCTTATAGAATTTTCACCAACTGCAGTCTGGTGCTATTAGAATAAGAAGAAAAAAACAACATGACCCATAGCCTGGGCTCTTCAGTAATGCCTTGGGTTTGGACTAACATGTGCACATTATTAGAGGTGTCAGCCCTTCTTCTGAGGGCCTGAGCCAAGCATTCTGACCAGGGTCAGAGAGAAGGAGAAGCAAAGAACTTTCCTAGATCCTCCTTCCTCCATTTAGTCCCCCAGAGCTTCCCATTGACCAATAATACCCATGCTGACCAATAGCCTATGAGAATCAGCCCCATAACAAGATAAAGAAAGGGGTCGGGCTGGAGAGATGGCTTAGCGGTTAAGGCGCCTGCCTGCTAAGCCTAAGAACCTGGTTCCAATCTCCAGGTCCCACGTTTAGCCAGATGCAAAGTGACACAAGGGTGCAATACCGCACTTGACCACACGGGGGCGCACACATCTGTATTTCGTTCACAGCAGCTGAGATACTGCTGGCGTGCCCATCTCTATCTGTCTCCCTCTCCCTCTCTGTCTGTCTCTCTCTGTGTCTCTCTCCAAAAATAAAATAAAATGATAAAAAAAAATTTTTTTTTAAAAGAAAGGGGTCATTAATGAATACACATCGCTCAGAGAACAGAACATCACATGAACAGTCGGGGGTCACGTTACCCCAAGCCAGAGCAAATCCATGGTTCTGCTGACCAGCCCTGCTGCCTTCCCCTCCTCTACAGTTCTAGTTTGTTGTTTGTTTGTCTGTTTTAAGACAGGGTCTTGCTGTGTAGTCTAGGCTGACCGCAAATACACTATGTAGCCCGGGCTGGCCTCGAACTCCTAGCTCAGCCTTCTGAGTGCTTAGATTACAGGCATACATGAGCACATGCAGCTTCCCCTACACTTCTTGAGTAGTCCAGCTAGACAGTAACAGAAGGCTGTGCAGGGGGAGTCAAGTCTATTCCAGAGAGATGCTCTTTCAGGCTATCTCAGGTTTTCTCTTCCAGCCTGGCTGACAAGAGATGTCCCTGGACCTCAAAACAGAACCAGAAAGGCTGTGCCAATCTCAGAGCTCCTCCAGCATCGAGTGCCCCTGAGTTATTTTTATATCTCATTTCCTCGCATTATGGCAATTTACATACATCCTTCAAGCAGAGCACACGAAAGTCCAAAACACACACCAGGAACAATAAAACATCTCCAGGAGTGTCGCAGAAACCCTGGAGCAGAGGAGGGTTGGGAAATCAGTTACTAAAACAAGTGGTTCCCTCAGCCCAAGTGGGAGAATTCTCGGCAACACTTGACAATAAGTGGACGTGATGAGGGCCACACACGCCATAATTCCTGCCGGATTGCACATTGAAAGCTGCATTCAGCGTGCGGAACCCATCAGAGCCGGCATTGTTGAGATGAATACGAAGGGATTGCGGAGTGAATTACTGCTTCGTTGCCAAGTGCTTCCGATTCTCTGCTCCTGCCATCTGTGTCGTCCGGAAGACACGCAAAAGCAAAGGGCCAAATGGGGGCTGGCTCCAGGCTGCTTGCTGGGAAGGACAGCTCCCCAGGCAGCAGAGTCACAGGAAAGGGGGTGGATACTTACTTGGGGGTCGAGGGAGGACAAGAAAATTCATTGTCTCTCCCGACTTAAAGAAACCTAAACAAGCAATCAGATGGGGAACGTCCGAGACACTCACTCACACATTCATCCCTCACTCTCAGAAAGACAAACACCTGCACTCACACATGGACATGCACATATGCATATACACACTCTTGCATGCACACACACACACAAACACAAACACCCTTTCAGCAAATACTGAGCACCTACTCCATACCAGTGGCTATGCTAACTAAGCATGTGGCCTGGACTTCACCTTCACGTGCACACAGACACAGGAATGCACATACATTGTGCACAATACAAACAATACACACAAGCACACATCAAAGAGGTGCATACACAACACAGGTACACAAACATATTCACACATATAGAGACCTACATAAAGCCACACATGAACACACACACACATAGTCAGGTCACATATAAACATGCTTGACAAACTCAGATACCCATATTGTTACTCCAGTCCCACTGACTCATATGCAGGCACTTTACACATCTCCACAACTGCGATGAACCAACCAAGTGTCCATTTAGCCATTTAATTCTGACAACAGGGTTCGACTTTAACTCAGGGATTCTCAGCCCCAGAGTATTGTTCTTACTTGGTTTGTTTTCAGTTCTCCTGTTTGGTAGCTCAACATTTTTGACACTCACAGTTGCTAACATCTCCAGTCTGGGTTTAGACTGCAGTGAAAGACCACCCGGGAATGGAAATGTAGCTCAAAGGACAGTCACCATCTTCTATGGTGCTGGAGCAGGTACCTTCTAGTTTCTGGGACAAAACATCCAGCCAAAAGCAGCTTGTAGAAAGAAAGGGTTTATTTCAGCGTACAGTTTCAAAGAGAAATTTCATCATGGCACAGCAGAGGCCGGGCATTACATCTTGCCACAGCAGGTAGGAGGTAGCCACAAGAGAAAAGAAGCTCTGGCAAGGGGGAGCTGGGCTAATAAACGTCACGGTCTGACCCCAGTGGCATAGCTCCTCCAGCAAGGCCCCACTTCCCAAATTGCCACCAACACATGAGCTGTGGGGGTGGGGTCATATCTCATTGAAACTACCACAGGTGTCATGCAATGTAACAGGAATGGAGCTGTTTGGAATGATCCCACATTCTCTCTCACATCCAATTTGACATCAACAGTTTAAAAAAAAAAAAAAAGGCAACTACCACTGATTGTTCACTTGCCTGCATGCAAGGCAGAATACTAAACACATTACATAGAATATTTCATTCTATTCTCTCAACAATACTATGAGACAGGACTATTATGCCTACTTTGGACATGATCAAAGTTATGCCTGGAAAGGTTAGGTGATTTATTCAATGACACCAGGTAACTTGGCATGGGAGTTAGTATGTAAATGAGCAGCTAAAATGTTCTCAGTGTTAATTAATTATTGCTGCCAAACAAACCAGCCAAACATTATTGTTAGAACCAGAATGTCTCCATTTTTGGATTCTGACTGCCATTTCATTCTCTCTGTTTCCCCAAGAGTAGCCCAGACCACCCATCCCAATTATCACTTTCTTAGAATGGCCCAAGCCCTGGGGTGAAGTGGACTGCCCTGCAACCAAAGAATTCCAATGACCCCACCACCCCATAAATACCCCCTAGTCTGTAATGGAATTAGTTTCTGACATGCCTGGTCAGAGCCCTTCTCAAGCTTGCCCAAATATAGCCTGTTTCTGCTGCTGAGCCAAGTCTTCTCACTCATTTCTTTCCCACTTTCTTCTAACAATTGCCATACATGTCTCTTCTGAATGCTAACTAGGATCAACTAGACTAATCTGATCTGATCTGTCACAGATCAGGACTGGCAGGAAGCAAACTTGAGCATCAATTTTAAGGGAGTGCCAAAATAGAAGTAATTGACACAAATAACATTTTAACCGATAAAACTTTTTAAAAAAAAAAACTAAAACTAAAGCAAATGGCCCTCAATGAATGATATCAAAAAACTTCAATAATATTTCTGGGATTTTCCTTTTGACTGAGGGTCAGTGTGGCTGGGCTCAGCACTATGACTCATCCTCTCTGGTCGTGGAGGTCGTTTGCGGATCCAGAAACACCTGAAGGCTCACTCAATCATTCCAAGTACCCACATGGGGAAGGCTTAAGGGGAACTCATCAGGGCCGTTTGAGCATCGTTCTCTAGATTCCCGTGGTTTCTCCATAAGGTCTCTTGGATGCATCATCATAGAACTTTCTCCACAAAAGTTCAAGATTCTGAGTGTGGATGTCCCAGGAGAGAGTCAGACAGAAACAGTTTATCTTTGTGATCTACAGAATGCCCTTTCTTAGCCACAATCACTTACGCCAGTCCACGCCGAGGGGAAGAGATCAAGACCCCACTCCTGACTTGACACATGTAATACCACCATCTTGCTCTCAAACTCACTCCCTGAGGCTGACCCTCTCTTCATGCCACAGCCCCCAGTGAGGCAGCTGCCCCCCTCAAGTACTAATACAGCATGGGTATATCAATGGGAATTTGCCACATACCTGAATATTTTACCGGAAGGATTACATCCAGAATCCGGGGTGTGGTCTTGACCTTTGAAAGTCCTCTACACTTCCAGGAGCTTCCTACTTCCTTCCTCACCAAAAGGTCATTTTGGGAGGTGCCAGAAAGGTTTCCTCAGCTACTTCATTAGTCATCAGCTATTTTACTTGCATTAACCAGAGACACAGGAATTAAAAAAAAATTTTTTAAAGGTAATCAGGGTGGAAAGAAAGGCTTTGCTTCCTTGAGAGGCAGTAGAAAGTCTCTTCAAACTTGGACAAATCTCACTGGACTCTCCTCTATACCCCTTCCAACAAGACCCTGGAGGCGACACATTTCTTATACATCTTAGTTTTTCATCTGTAAAATGGGAATGATGTTGCCAGCTTTTATTGCTCTTTATTATAAAGATGAACAAACCCGAGATGAGTGAGTGGAAACGGTAAAGGCAGTATGCAGCTGGCGCTCAACAGTAATGGGAGTGTTTTCTTCCCCTTCCATTACGTGGATCTCTTTGTCCCCTCATCCCTACCAACATCTCTGTGTCTTGCTCACAGACATCAGCAGCAGCAGGTAAGATCATTTCAGAGATGGAAATGGTTACTGCACTGAAGGGATTTGCAACAGCCAGGGTCTAAACAGGAAGACGAGCCACCTGGGCATTCAAAGCCAAAGAGAATTTCTTCTGCGAAGGTGGGGTTGAAAAATTAACACGTCAAATGAGGCAACCCAGAGACAGGTGAGAAGAAGCTACCATCACCCTTAAGGGACAAAGGGAGAAGGAGAAGGTGGGGCTACAGGAGCAGGTCATAGAAAATGACCCATGAGAACAAGAGTCACCAAAGAAGAGGAAGTGCAGCAACCCGACATGGAGAAGAGAAACACCGGGCTTCTCACTGCCTTTCTCCACTTTCCCACCAGCGCCACCTATTGGCTAATTCCACCCAAAAGCCATGTAATATGGGAACCTGGGGAGGGCAGCCCGCCGCTATCAGTCCCCCTTGGATTTAGCATTGATCAGGGAAGAGCGGAGGGATGCAACATGGACACACAAGGCAGGCACAGCACAATAACCCTCATCTTATGACCCCAAAGGACTGAAACCAGTAGTGGTGCCAAAGCACCGTGCCCAGTCCACTCGAAATGCCAACGAAGCTAGGGAGTTATGACAACAGGGAGCAGACCCAGCCAATTTGAGAAACGAGCTACTGGGAAAGGCCCAAGCTCCTTTGCCCATTGGTTGACAATTCTGAGTGTGCTGCACTCCAGCTGTGCAAATCAATCGCCACCCCCCCCCCACCCAGCAAAGGAAATATAACACTCCATGATGACTCCCCTCATCTCCTTCCCACTCGCTGCAGAGATGGCTTCCTGAAGAAACACCTGCGTCCAAATCCTCATCTCACTGTCTGCTTTAGATAGAACTTAAACAAGACAACACTCCTCTACACATGTCCCCATTTGCCAGTCCTCACCCACTTCCCCCCTCTATCCCTCTCTGTCTGGGAAAAACAGGAGTGGGAAAACCACTGTACCCAATCAGCAGTGCACCCAGTCTTTCTGGAGAAATGGATGGCAGCCTTTCCCCTACAGATTTGACAAATGTCCAGGCTCATAGGAGTCAGCCCACCTAGCTGCAGCTCTGCCCTCCCTCTAAGGGATGTCCCAAAGGACACTGAATCAAATCTCAGAGCTGGTTCGGCCATAGGTTAGACACTCATGATGGTGGTTCCTCCAACAAAGAGGAAAATGACATCGACACACAAACAACACAGTGGGATCCCTTGCAGAGTCAGGCTTCCGTTCCCTGCAAATTATTTTTTTGCTAATCAATATGTTTAATAAATAATATTCCAGTTGATTTCATTACTGGCAATACACAAATCAATAGAAGGTTATTGCATGATAACTTCCCATTGATATTGTAATCCTCCTGATTTAATAAATGTTGCTTTTCTGAGGATTGCTGTTTGCATTAGGCATTGAAGAAAAGATGACCAAAAATAAAATAAAATAAAATAAAAACATAATAAGTCTATTGTGAAACTGAGGTTGCATCCTCATGTGAAAGTACCACAGGACCGGGAGGGAGCCGTCCCATTTCTGTCTCTCCTGGTCTGCACTGTGACACACTATTACCTGGCTCTTGGGTCTTCTCCTCAGTCAAACCCCGAGGTAGGATGAAGTCAGAGTCTGAACTAGAAGGCTTTCCAAACACCCTTTAACAAGGGTTTGATTGTTTCATTCCTTTTGCAAATCCTGGCCAGGAAGTTCTTTATGAATGAAAGCCCTAAATGGGAAAAATGAATGGTGTTAAATGACAATCGTGGGGCTCTAAATATTCTGACAAGGGCTGGAGAGATGGCTTAGTAGTTAAGGCACTTGTCTGCAAAGCCTAAAGACCCAGGTTTGGTTCTCCAGGTCCGATGTAAGCCAGATGTACATGGTGGCTCATGCATCTGGAGTTCGTTTGCAGTGGCTACAGGCCCTGGCGTGCCCATTCTCTCCCCCCTTCTCTCTGTCTCTCTTTCTCTCTGTCTCTTTCTCTAATAAAAAGAACAAATATTTTGTCAACCCCCAGCATGTCATAGTATGTTAAAGACAGACATATAGCAGGCCCCAGCATTTGCCTAGTGCAAACAGCCCCAGGGACTAGGCCATGAGTGATGCCATCAGAATCAGTGGAAACAGTTGTTTAAAAATCAGATTTAGACTGGAGAGATGGTTTCACAGATAAATGTGTTTGCTAGCAAAGCCTGCCAGCCCTGGGCTCAATTCTCCAATACCCATGTAAAGCCAGATGCACAACATGACACTTTGATCTGGAGTTAGTTCATTTGTAGGGGAAAAGAGGCCCTGGTGCACTCATCCTCTCTCTCCTCCCAAATAAATTTATTTATTTTAATTCAGATTCCTGTAATCCTAATCCTGTGTGTGTGCATGTGTGAGGAGGCCAGAGGTCAACCTTGAGTTATCTCCACCTTATGTTTTGAGACAAGATCTCTCAGTGAACCTGGAGCTCACCAATTCAAGCCCCAGGGATCCTCCTGTCTCTGTATCCTTGGCCCTGGGAGTTCACGCATGAGAAAGCACACAGATACTGGAGATTCAAACTCAGGTCCTCATGTTTGCACAGCAAGTACTTCACTGACTAAGCATCTCTCCAGCCTTAAAAAGTCAAATTTAAGAGCTGGGGAGATGGCTCAGGAGTTAAGGCACTTGCCTTCAGAGCCTAAGGACCCGAGTTCAATTCCCCAATACCCATGTGGAGCCAGATGCATCTAGAGTCCATTTGCAGGGGATGCAGGCATTGGAATGGCACACCCATTCTCTCCCTCTCTCTGCTTGCAAATAAATAAATATTTTTTAAAATTAAAAAAAAGTCAAATTTAAAATACAACAAGGAAAGGACACACAGTCCCTCACAAGACTGCCCTCCCTTCAGACACCAGCCATAAGCTTGGCAGTCCCCCAGGTCAGAACACTGAGCAACTAGCTACAACGTTGCAGCTTCCACTGCATCCTCAGGCTCAACAAGCCACTGGAATGCCTCACAGAATTCAGGAAGATGCTACATTTAATCTTGAAGGATGCTCATCAGGACCAGCCAAATGAAGAGGCCCAGGTTGAGACCCCGACAGGGTTCCACAGGTGAAGCACCCATGTGGCTCAGGACGAATCACCTTCCCATCGCTGTGCACCACCAGCCAGGGAAGTGCACCTGAGCGCTGGCATCCAGTGCTTTCTAGAGTTTCACTTGGATTAATTAAATCATTGGCATGTGCTTGAACTCAACTTATTTTTATGAGCAAGAGAGAGAGCAAGAGGGAGAGAGAGAATTGACGCACCAAGGCCTCTAGCTACTACAATCGAATTCCAGATGCATGTGCCACCTTGTGTGCATGTGTGACCTTGTGCACATGTGTCACCATGTGCATCTGGCATATGTGGGTTCTGGGGAGTTGAACCTGGGTCCTTAGGCTTCGCAGGCAAGCACCTTAGCTGCTAAACCATTTCTCCAGGCCCTGAACTCAACTTTTACCCTTCCTCCATTCCCCAGAAGTCACACTGCACTGCTATGTGTTTACTGGACACCACTATTCTGGTGACTTCCCATGCCCTATGGAGAGCCCAGATGTACCTTCAGACATTTCTTAACCTTCATCGTCTTCACATACCTACATCTGTCCTTTGATAGTTGATGCTATTAGTATCACGATCCCCTTGAACAGGCAAACACACCCGTATCTTGGCTTCCCTGCATAAGGACAGCCTCTTTGACTCAAGGAGGAAGCAATTCATTGGTGAAGTTAATCACCAGAGCACCCCACAGGAGGAGACTAAAGCTGGTCTCCACCTAGAGACCACAGGCTCTCTTGACTCCCTTCTCCATCCTGTCCTGCTTCCTTCAGCCCCTGTCCCCAAGAGTACTTCCTCATTATGTCACTTACCCAAGAATCTCAGCCTCAGGCTCTGCTTCCAGGGAGGCTGAACTAAGAGAAGACAGTCCATAGCCTTTCTTCTCACTTCCGTAGCCCTGAGAAGATTTGTATCCCTTGCTACTCAGAGCTCTAGGCACTTCTTCAATTAGTTTATTATATAATTAATTAGTTATCATTAATTATGTAATATAATCACATCATAATAAATAATTCAATTAGTTATAAAATTACTAATATAAGTATGTTACCTTTCATCATTGCCAACAAAATATCTGAGATGACCAACTTATAAATGGAAAAGATTTCCTTTTGTCTCACAGCTTTGAAGGCTCCTGTGCATGACTATCTGTGATATAGCAGCCGCACATCATGACAGAAACATATAGCAGAGCAACAGATGGCCAGGAGGCAAAAGAGGAAGAGAAAGGCTCAGGGTTCCCTAATCACCTTTAAGAACATGACTCCAATCACCTAAAGACCTCCCAAAAGATTCCACCTCTCTTCTTCACAGCAGCACCACCTGGGAACTAAGCCTTCAACATATAGATCTTTGAGGACACTCAGCATCCAGACTATAGCAGAGTTTCTTTCCAAATCATCCCATGACACCAGCTTCCACATCCCATTTATGGCTTCATAGTATTCCATTATATGACCATATCGACGTGTATTTAAGTATTTGCTTATTTCTCATTAAACACATGTGCAGTCCTATTATAAAGACTTTTAAAGTTCAAATAATAAGTATGTAAATAAGGTCTCATGACATGTTTGGTTTAGACAAAATTCAAATCTACTTAGTCTTTTATTTTTAAATATTTGTTTTCTTTTTATTTATTTATTTGAGAAAGAGAGAGAAAGAGGTAATTACAGAAAGAGACAATGGGTGCACAGGGCCTCCAGCCACTGCAAACAAACTCCAGACATATGTGCCACCTTGTGCATCTGGCTTACATGGGTCCTGGGGAATCGAACCTGGGTCCTTTGGCCTTGCAGGTAAGTGCCTTAACTCCTAATCCATCTCTCCAGCCCAACAGTCTTTTTTTCATATTGTATTTATTTATTTGCAAGGAGAGAGAGAGCACGCGCACATAGGCACACCTCAAGCTACTGCAAACAAACTCCAGATGAATGCGCCACTTTGTGCATCTGGCTTATGTGAGTACTGGGAAATTGAACCTGGGTCCTTTGGCATTACAAGCAAGTGCCTTAACCACTGAGCCATCTCTCCAGGCCTTCATAGTCTTTTCTCTCCAGTGGGTGACTCCCAATATCCACCCCACCCCTCCCCTACCCCTTTCTGAAGGGCAGGTAGGAACAAGCATCATTGTCACAGGGCATGGACCTATAGTGCAGCCCCAAAGCAGAGTGCCAGCATCTCCAAGGTGTGGCTGGTCTCATCTGGTTCTCAGGGGTCCTCCCATTGACAGGCAGCAATTCTGCTGAGGTGTGGAGCCCCAGTCTCTGGCCATGAGTTCCCACACACCACAGGATCTCTACAGCCTCTGTGTCCAATACCTGCGTGGGACATGTGGGATCTCTAAAGTGTCCCAGGAGTGTGCGTGGCTATCCTGGGCACACCCCTTGTCTGCCTCCCCATCTCATTTCTCATCTACCCACTTGTAGTGCCATTTACCTCCAATGACTTGCTGCATCCAGGATTCCCTGAAAGGGGTGGGGATCTAGAAAGTTCCACAAGGCCCTGGTATCTGTGAGTAATAACCTCCCTGGTTCCTTGAGCTCCCCTGGAGACATCAGGTTGTTTCTACCACGCTCTGGACTTCCTATGCCTACTCTTGCTCTTCTGTATTAGTTACTTTTCCATTCACTGTGGCCAAATATTGGACCAGAAGCAATTTAAAGGAGGGAGGAATTATTTTAGCTCACAATTTGAAGGTCCAGCCCAGCACGGCAGGGAAGGGAGGATGCTGGGAGCTGGGGGCTGCTTACTTCTCTCCACAGAACAAGAAGCAGAGGCAGGACAAGCTATAACCCTCAAGCCCTTTCCCCACCAGAGAGCTACTTCCTCCAGCTGGCCCCCACTTTCCAAAGGTTCCACCACCTTTAAAACCCAGCACCACCAGCTTGGGACCACATGTTCAAACACACGTGCCTGTGAGGGACATTTTACATGCAAGCCATAACAACTTAGTTCTAGATTGAATCTCCTCTTTGTTTTTAAGGCTGCCTCCTAGTTTCTTCATGGAAGAACGTTTCAGGGAGAAATTGATTGTATAAAAAATCATAGGAAATTGATAAAGAAATCAAAGGTAAATATTGCCAACATTAGAAGAAATAGGTTAGGGGCTGGAGGAATGACTTAGCAGTTAAGGCGCTTGTCTGCAAAGCCTGAAGACCCAGGTTCAATTTCCCAGGATCCAAGTAAGCCAGATGCACAAGAGGGTGCATGCATCTAGAGTTCATTTGCAATGGCTGGAGGCCTTGGGGCACCCATTTTCTGCCTATCTCTCTCTTTCAAATAAAATAAATAAATAAATATTTTTTAAAAAGAAATATGTTGGGAAACATTTTAAGTCAACAATGCCTTTATACTGTCGCCTCTGATTGTCTGCTGGTGTGCGCTGTGGGCATCATCTCCAGTTCTCTAACAGGTTGGAGAGTTTATCACCACTTTGCAGGTGAAGAAAATGAGGGTTCACGTGATTAAACTGCCTGAAGTCACATACTTGTTATGATTAATTTCAGTGAATGCTTTATTTTAATGCTTGAGAGGAAAATGCAATCTTATCACCTCATACACCTAAAAATGGGTGCCAGGCAGCAAAGACTTGCCAGGGACCCCAAATGCTCTGTCTCTGCTCTTCTGGTCACCAGGTTCAATCCCACTCCTTTTCTCCCGTGCGTCTTCTGCCACCAGGTCAGAGTTGAGGTGAACTTAGTATGAGAGTCAGCAATGAAAGTTCAATTGTTCTTCACAGGGCTGATCTCTTTGGGAGCAAATTGGCCAACTCCTGGGGTTCATTCTGCAGGTCACTGACAGAGCAGTTATTTGTCCTTGGGCGCTTTTGAGGGTCAAGAAGGGAACGATTAAAACTTGACCTTGTGGCTGGAGGGATGGCTTAGCGGTTAAGGTGTTTGCCTGCAAAGCCAAAGGATCCAGGTTCGATTCCCCAGGACCCACATTAACCAGATGCACAGGGTGGTGGTACACATGTCTAGAGTTCATTTACAGTGGCTGAAGGCCGTGGTTCACCCATTCTCCTTTCTTCCTCTCTCTCTCTCTCTCTCTCTCCCTCCCTCTTTCTCTGTCAAATAAATAAATCAATAAAAATATTTTTAGGGCTGGAGAGATGGCTTAGCGGTTAAGGTGCTTGCCTGCGAAGCCAAAGGATCCCAGTTTGATTCTCCAGGACCCACGTAAGCCAGATGCACAAAGGGCATATGCATCTGGAGTTTGTTTGCACTGGCTAGAGGCCCTGATGTGCCCATTCTTCTGCCTCTCTTCTATCTCTCTCTCTCTCTGCTGGCAAATAAATAAATAATTAAAAATTTTAAAAAATATTTAAAAAAATTTTTAAAATGTTGACCTTGGATGCTAGTGGGTTGGCCAGAGCACATGGTCACCCTAGTCATAAAGACAGTGCCTGTGAGAAACAAGAGTGTCCTCACAGGCACATGAAGTAACTGCAGAACATCTTACTGTAGCACTGTCCCCCAAGTTATTAGCATTATTATTGCCCATTAAATATGTCCTAGTCGAAAATTTGCTTCATTCTTCAGCGTGATTGCCATTGATTTTTGAAGCCCACATCTTCTTCCCCAGGGAATCGCATCCTGAGTGCAATGATAGCAGGAAATGGGAAAGAAGCATTGGATTTATGGGCGTTCGTTTTTCAGGCATCGCTTTAGGGATACAGCTGATCTCCACCCAGTGCTTCTCAAAGAGTGTTCCAGGAGTCACCTTGGGAACTTGTCAAAATGCTGATAACTGTGTCCCCATGCAGTCCTACCACATGGGAATCTCTGGGGACTAACCTGGAACTGTGTGTTTAGTAAGGCCCTAGTCGTTTTTCTGTGGACTGCTAGACATACCAGATAAAGACCCTTATTATTAGGGTATTAAGGGAAGCACTCCCTGGTTTTGTTCCTCGTGAATCAACCTGGGGGGACTTCAGGTCTTAGATGTCTTGGCAAAGGCTTCAGAGTAAGATTTCTGTCCCCCACCCCACCCCCAAACACACACACACACAAGGATGTCTCAAAGAGTCCCCTAACCCACTTGGACACACCAGCCCTAGTTGAGCTGTGTGCAGAGGTGGCCAGGTCTCCAGCAAGCAGAGTGGGGCAGGTTCTTGGCTGTGGCATCTGCCAGGAGGAGCTGGTAACCGGCCTGATTTATGACACTCAGCATGGGACCTGGCTGCTGAACTCAATCACTGTGGCTCCCCATGGTGGGGTTCATGCACTGTAACGGGTCTGGAAATTGGAGAGGAATTTACCTCCTGCTGCCGAACATTACATAACAATCAAGGGAAACAAGCAGAGGCAGGAGGGGGTCTCCTCCTCAGCTGGTATTGGCAGCCTGGCATCACAGAGGAGGTAGGGCTGGGAGAGGTCTGCTGGAGTTTCCCTCCCCTCAGCAGCCTAGGGAATGGGTTCCAGGGTGACCTGGCCAGAGGTGACACAAGCATCATCCCAGGACTGGAGAGAAAGCACATGGCCCTGTCTATGCCCATGTCTGCAGCCCCTTCCGCTGCAATGCTCAGAGCACTTAGGGACCATGCACCAGCACACATCTCCCTCATCTGCAAACAGGATCTGAGATTGATATGTGCAATATGAGAAGGCATGAGACAGGATGAAGAAAGGAAGAGGAAGATGGGACCCAAGTGGGTGCCATGTCACAGGTCATGGGGAGGGGGTTAGATATTCTTCCAAGTGCCCTATAGAGTCATAGATAGGAATATTTTTTAATGATACTATTTATTTATTTATTTATTTATTTATTTATTTATTTATTTATTTATTTATTTATTTATTTGAGAGAAAGAGAGAAATACAGAAATAGGCAGGGAGAAAGAGAGAATGGGCATGTCAGGGCCTCCAGCCACTGTAAATGAACTATAGATACATGCGTCCCCCTTGTGCATCTGGCTTATGTGGGTCCTGGAGAATCGAGCCTCGAACTGGGCTCCTTAGGCTTTGCAGGCAAGCGTTTAACCACTAAGCCATCTCTCCAGCACCAATAGACCTTTCTTCCCCCCCCCAGACCAGCTGCCTCCCTAGAGATAGCCATGGTGTAGAAGGAGCATGTGGCAGCTGATTCTCATAACTTGCTTGCAATGGGTTCACATGGACATAAGGACTTGTTCTATTAAGGTGGACCCCAGAAGGTGCACAAGTTGGCAAGTTTGGGAGGTACTAACTCATTGCCTGGTTCTTGTCCAGGTTGATGAAGCTTCTCCCATTCCAGCAAGAATGTGCTGGCCTTGCAGGTGCTCCCCCACCCTCAACAAGCCTCCAAAACATGACCCCAAGTCCCACTCTCATTCCCCAACAGTATATGCTGGCAGAGACCTGTATATTCCTCAATAAGGAAACTTTATCTGCTAATAAACCCATAGATATCCAAAGGGCTTTCAGCACCACTAAAGTGAATGGTTTCCCTGACTAGACCTGTGCTCCTCAGTTAGCAGAACTTCACTTTCTCCTTCCAGGATGTATCATTGTCTCCAGAGAGTGTGGAACACACAATGAGCACGGTACATCTTTGTTCCCCATTGGGAAATGAATGGTTGAGGTCACATGTGCTTTCATTAAGGCACCGACTGTGTGCTAGGCCCTGGGATGTAATGGCGCTAGTTCTCAGGATGTAATGGTGAACAAACCCATCATAGCCTTGTCCCTATTTTGCTCAGTCGTCTAATAGGAACACACGAATGCTAGAGGATGCAAGTTTGCTGAGGTTCACTGAGGTGTGTGCTATTGCACTGAAGTAGACAGGGCTGTGAGTACACAGAAGGGAAGACAGACCTAGCCAGTGGAAGTTCAGGGTAGGCTTCCTGGAAGAGGCACTCTTCAAGGGGAACCTAAAGGAAGAGCAATATACTTCACAAGGTGACTGGGCCAGGGCAGGATGGAACTGCATTCCAGCCAGAAAGAACTGCATCTGCAAAGCCTCCAACCAAAGCCATCTGACTCCTGACCCTGACCCTGGTCTGGTTTTACACACTCACCTCCAAGATCACATTCCTTTAGCAAAAAGTGTTTGGCAACTAAAACACCACAAAGCCGGAAGTGAGCCAACTAAATGACCTCAGAGGGCCTACAGGCTCTTTCAATCTCTATGCATGAACTCAAGAGAGTGGAGCAATAAATGGCCTGTATGCTTGGGTCGGGGCCAAAGGTCAGGAGTCAGAAGTGACTGACCCGACCCTGAATGATGGAGCTGCAGCTAATGAAGGAACAATGTTCTCTTCGTTTGTTTTCTTTCCTCCACCTTCTAGATGCACACTTCCCATTTTGATCATCTCACAGAGCTCAGAATCCTGACGCGGGTTCTTAGAAACAGGCACGCACTTTCTGGTCTTTACTAAGCTTACACAATATGCTCATCTCACCTCATGCATTCATCTACTCATCAAATGTTCACTGGACAGGATCACCCCCCTCGCAAAGATCAGACTGTAAACACTTAACAGAAACAAAATTGGGCAATATTTAACATCAAGTGTCCACTGCTGGTTATCAGCCAAGAATGTACTAAATGCCTTCATGGAATCAGCTCCTAAAATCCCTAATCCCATCTCAGGTTTCAAAAGTGAGCTTCCAAGAGGTCAAGCAACTTCTTCAAGGTCATACAGTTAGTAAGTAGGAGCATCAAGATCCAAGTTCAAGTCCATCTCACCCTACAACCTGTATTCATGTCTCCATAGTCTGGTCTTTCTGGGTGGTGGATGAAGGAAGCAAAGTTACAGGGAAATAGAAGACGGAGTTTTGAAGGGGAAGGTGGGGTCAGGGAGGGGATTACCATGGGTTATTGTCTACAATTATGGAAGTTGTCAATAAAAATTAAAATATTTTTTTATTTTTATTTTTGGAGAGACACAGAGAGAGAGAGAGAGAGAGAGAGGGAGAGGAAGACAGAGATGAGCGTGCCAGCAGTCTCTCAGCTGCTGTGAACGAAATCCAGATGCGTGCACCCCCTTGTGGTCAAGTGCGGCATTGCACCCTTGTGTCACTTTGCATCTGGCTAAATGTGGGACCTGCAGATTGGAACTGGGTTCTTAGGCTTAGCAGGCAGGCGCCTTAACCGCTAAGCCATCTCTCCAGCCCCAAAATTAAAATATTTTTAAAAAAAGAAATAGAAGAAACGAGAGACGGACTGGTACATTCATGACTCCACAGCAAATATCAATCACCCCATGGAGGAGGGCCCTCAGTGAGAGGGGGGTGGAGGAGAGGGGATATAAGAGTATAACCTGAGGGGAATATGACCAATATGCAATACATTAATACAGTAAAATTCATGATTAATTTTTAAAAAGAAATCAATAAGTGCCAACAGAAAAAACAAAAAAAGACATAGAAGAAACCAAAGGTAAATGCTTACCTGCTCTGGTGCTGGGAAGGACTGTCAAAGTGTAACAGAAAAGAAGAAATTCTAGAAAATTAATAGAAATGGCTACATAAAATATCAAAACTTCTACTTGTCAAAAATGCCATAGAAAACCTTGTAAGTAGATAAATGTGAAATCAGAAAAAATGCTGCAACTTATATGATGGACAAAGCCCTAACAGCCTCCGTGGAAAAAGATGCTACAAATTAGTATGCAAAAAAATAAACAGATATTGAATAATAGAAATACAGAAAGATACAATTTTCAAAGAAGAAATAAAATTGGCCCATGGAAATTACCATACACTATTAAAACATTACTAATTTTAAAATCAAATTAAGACAAAAATCAAATTAGAAAATAATGCTGTATCTTGTTTATTTCACAAAGGTTAACAGAGAGGAAATAACCTTAGTGTTAGTGAATATGCTGTGAAATGAACACATGTGACAGTTAATGTGTCA